>OX376708.1:2932030-4398045 GCA_947389935.1 Agrilus cyanescens | reverse complement strand
CACTGCCATATCCTTGTCGTAATCCGTGAGACGCAAATACCCCCCCTAATGGTGGTGGTGGAAGTCCTGGTAATAAAGGCGGAAATTGTGGGTGAGGAAATTGGGGAAATGGTGGCGAGGAGGAGAGAAAAAATGTGGTGGTGGAGGTAATGGTGGGAACGGAGGAAGTAGTGGTGGTGGCGGCGGAGGTGGAGGTGAGTAATGGTGCCGGTACTGGGGGTGGTGCCTGAATGTAAATCGGTACGGGCCTCCTAATTATAACTGGACTCGGAACAGGAACCGGAACTGGTCGCGCAACAGGAACCGCATATGGTTGGGGTTGTGGAACGTCCACTCTCACAGGAACTGCATATCTCACAGGAACACTAACGGGTACAGGAACTTGCCTTTCAACTGGGTATGGAACCGGATTATCCACTGGCACAGCATATGGACTCGGCACCTGAACATTGTACGGTCGATCAACACCATATGGTACGGGAACATCGACGAGATAAGGGTCGTTTCTTTCATACTGTACTGGATACGGCTGTGGTATCGAAATTGTTACCGGAGGCGGTATTGTAACAGGCGGAGGTGGCGGAGCCGGGGCTGCTGGTGGATGGTAATCGTTGTCGTCATCTTCGTCTTCATGATAATAATTCTCGTGGCTTGTATTATCCCCGTAATTATCGTTATACTTCTCTTTATCGTCTTCAACAGAAAAACCACTCTTTTTGTCAAAGGAATCTCTGAAGCCAAAACCTACATCAAAAGTCCCCCGTTTCTGGGGCTTTTTCTCTGTTGTGGCCTCTTCCTTGGGGAAGACTGCACCAATTAGAAATATTGTAACGACCACCTGTTGAAATCGATTTGTAATATACTTATTATGTAATTGGTGTTGCGTTTAGACCTACTTACCAAAAATTTCATGGCGTGCTGTCGAGAAAGCCCAAGAACAGTGGTGGTATTCGAAAATCGTCTCTTGCTTTTATATGTGCATGTAGCAAGCGATTGCCCCTCGAAAGAAGGTAGTACTTTCGCTGCTTCCCCTGATGTTTACAACGATCGACGTAAATTAGCGTATTTTCTTAGTCGTGGATGGGACAAATCGACTCTGATTTGTCGCGGTTTTTGCCGTTTCGTCTCGCATGACCAAGTCACACAAATTAAGGTAATTATAAATAGGTCTAGTCTGTTTTACTGGTTTGTCATTCTCTAAAAGAAGCCGAGCATTCCGAGACAACCAGGGGGGCGGCATTTTTGGAAACTGCTTTTCGTTTATTTCATTTCCTGTCTAATGCTACCATCAACTTCCTGTAGAGTCACTTACACTGAGCGCCAACGTCAAGTTCACTTCGTTACTCGATTTAATCTAATGCTTAGGATTTTCATAATTTGATTTGCGCCTTTAGACTTTCTACACTAAGAGCAAATGAGCACATTACCACTCATATAACGGGCACTCTTATAGGGAACGTCTATACTTTCGAACTCGACTTCATCAAAATTTTATTGAGCAGACATGGTATATTATGGTATTTAAATTTTTTTTTGGATTGTGAAGTAGCATATTGCTGGTACAAAAAAATTGAAAATAATGAACACTTGCATTTTCAACAATTATACATATTATTTTATCTGGTACACGTTTAGTATGTGCAAAATAAATAAATCGACAATAGAAAATTGTTTAAATAAATAGGATCATTTTAGAGCTAGGAGCATTATTTAAATAGTACACATAACTCATGGATAGTATACATTAAAATAAAAGGTACCACCGCATTTGAATTTTATGTGATAAAGAATCTATTAAATGGAGTATCTTAAGTTATTGTAATGTAAATCAGCAAAACGTTTTTTAAATATCTGAGACGAATTGGGAGAATTTATTTACAGCTGTGGTTAAAAAAAGAAATTCATTTCCTAGTGGTTTTGAAAAGGTTGATTGAATTGGCCTCTACCTTATGAAAGCTGATCATATAAGTTTCACTCAGAGAAGCAAAAATATTTCTATATTTAACTTATTATTCAAAAATTTTCGCCAGAATTCCATTTCGTTAATAAAAATATTCCACCAAAGAATTTTTGCAATTTATTTCATCCATCAAGGAATAATGAATCCTTTTCATGAGGATGACCTTCCAGGTCGAAACAAATTGTAGAGAAAGTTTATAATAAAAGCCTAACCGACAGTTTTTGGTTTTATGAAAATGCTTTCTAGTGGTTATTTGCTTAATTTGAATTGGTATTAATTAACTAATGCATGGAATAACATTTTAGAAGCTTCTAGACTATTTATGACGTAATTACCTTGGAGAAGCCACAAATCTCGCTGAAGTAAATTGAATGTCTATCAAAACGTTACGCTTGGGTCAAATTTATAGTTAACGGCACTTTTGGTGCAAATAAGACAAATGCATTTTGCATTTTACTTCACTTTGAATTATTTATTTATTCGATAATTAAATATTTAGTATCATAAAGGGGTGAAATGCAGTTTTACAAATACACTATACTTAAATAATTTTTATTTTGTATTTTATTACACATGAAATAATTAGTGTTTCGATTTCATAATTAATTGAAGGGGTAAGTTTATCATCTTATTGGCTAAATATTTTAATTTTTGTATTCTATGTAATACCATCTGTTAGGATCATTGAGAAACTTTAGTTTTCGAAAAAATTAGAATGAAGTTAATCTCAAGAATATTTTTAGTAATAATTAGAATTAATTACTATTGATTAGCAAATAAGAAGAGTAAATTACTCATATCTATTAATTTTAAGCATAACGGACTTCCATTATCGTAGAAACATCTTATGAAAAATTGCATTTTCTCAAATTTGTAATCAAAATAGTAGAGAATACTAGAGTATATGAAAATAGCATAATTATAATTCGAATTATTTTTGACTTTTCTTTAAAACAAAACAAATATTATATTGAAGTGATAGTTTTGGTTTTTGAAAGTTATCAATTTTAGTTTAAACTAATTAATATTAATTGTAAACTGATTTTAATAACCACAAAGGGGTTGTTTGTGGAAGTATAAGGTTTGATTAATTTTCTTATATGTTAACTGGATTTCTTTAAAAACTCGTTCTAACTTTGTAACTAGCAAGAAAATTTTTATGTGGTAAGCATTCACATGTATATGTGTAATGCCTTTCATGTTACAAGAAAATCTGATAATTTCAAAAAACAAGAAGAAAAAGCAAGCATACAGACTGAACAGTTATCATAATTTCCATGAAGGTAATATTTATTTAATTTCCATTAATAATTCCTTCAAATATTTTTTATGTTATAATTGTAAAAGCTCTTTAATGAGGATTGAAAGAAGAGCTGTCATTGCACAAGTGGAAAACTATTCCATTTAATTATAAAAAGAAGTTAATCAGGTTAAAGCAGAATAATAAATAACTGTTGCATAGATTCATAGAAATGAATTTCGAAAAATTTTGTAATCAGATAGGTACTGTTGTTTTTTGGATCTATTTTTGCAATTCTTAAATTGTAAACGTTTCAACGAGAGAAAAAGGGAACACAAGCATAAAGAAAGTGATTACGTTTATACCTTTTTTTGTGACCAACAACTTTTGTTAAATAATTTAATAATTCACTGATTATATTATTATTTGTCAAACGAAAATCTTAATGACCGCATATTCGTGACCTAATTTTTATTACGTTGATTCGTTTAGAATTAAATTAATATAAATATCTATTTACAGTTTGGACTTAAAAAAATTTTATTTAAAAATTAAATATTTTTCGATTTTACCTATTAATTGGTTGTGTAAGGTTGATACGGATTAAAACAGTTTATTTTTACATAAAAATATGAATTTGTTTGCTCTGATCAAACTAACAATACGGTATAAATAAATAACTTTTGAGAATTAACAGTCTACATATCGCCATCTGTCAAAAGTTTAATAAATTTATTTAAACAATTTGTTCTAGTTTTCAAAGTTGCACAGGCACCTGTTACAAAGTTATAGGTAGATATCAATTTATCAAAAAGAAAACTAATTTCTGTATTTCAGAACAATAAGACTTTTATAATAAAATTCATTGTAGTTAGCAACTTATTTGATGGTGATAAATAAACTTAATATAAGAATACACAAGCATAATGGGGGTTATAAGAGCCCTTGTGTTATAATATTATCCAACCAACGTCTCGCCTTAATAACATCTGTATGGCTTTGTAATTTATTTTGAAGAAGGCTTATATTGTTAAGGGAAACGCAGGTGGATTAATAATATAATCCGCCTGATGACGCCGCGGTGTGACGAAACGTTTGTAGTGGAACTCATAAAAGACTTTTCTTTTCACACATTATTTTAATAATAAAAAAGCTCCTATACCCCTTGTTCTTTTTTATTCTAAATTTTAAGAAACTGAAACTAACAAACTTAAAATAAATTTTTAAGAAGAAAAGAGAGTACTTGTGGAACCAAATTAAATAACAAAAACAACCCAAACCCAAAAGAGTTTCGGCACCTTAGGTGTAGGTGTCCTCCTTAGTTAGAGATGCCTTGGGTGCCGAAACACGTTTTGGTTCGTTCTTTAAAAGTTTTTGTTGAGTTTTAGTTAATAAGCAGGTATTTAACAATATTTCAAAACGACAACATTTTGAAATGTCTCTCCTCAACTTCTTTAAGATAAATTGACTTTGTTTTGAGGTACTTGTTTAGATAGCACACATTACATTGTTTTTGAAAGTATGTTGTCTATCTGAATTTTTTAAGAACACACCGAACTGCAACTAATAAACTATAATTAATGTGTTTTAAGCTTTAATCAGTAAATCAGAGTATAGATCAGTAATAGATGCTGTAAAACGTTAAGGTCAATACTTCATAATTTTTTTCTAACATGAACTTTTAAAACAATTTTCTAAGTAATTCGATGCTAGGTCAAGCGAGAAACCGGACCTCGCTGTTCGTGATACATATATAGATATATTCGGAACAATCATTATTATTTCGAAATGTTTATAAAACAATAATTACATCAGTTAACCCCTTAAAGTCAGTTTTAATAACTATATGGAATTTCAACGAAATTTTATTTTATTTTATTTATTTTTTTCTATTTTATTTAAGTAATTGAACGGTTGACGATGTAATTTATTTACTGATGGTGGCAGCTGACGTTTTGATCATATGATTTGTAACCCTCTTAATAGGGATGAAAATTTTCAAAAATAATTTTGATTGTTTGGATCAAAAATTTCTTTTCCTTATGTATCTCCTTTTATTTCCGTATACATCGTAAATTTATTTATTCAAAATCCAACAAAACACTGCAAGTGTCACAAACCCTCTGATTAAATCCATCATCGGTCAATACATTGAATAGTACTTATAAACGATCAATTTATTTATTTATAGTTAAGTTTGTTTTAAGTTTTAAATTATAAAATTACTAGACTTTAATCGCAATTATATGTTAAATATAAAATTTTTATTAACAAATTCCTTATCAAATCGTAAATATACCTTTCACTTTGCGTTCTTGAAAATGCTTGGGCTAATAAGGTTATATATTTTTTATTTTCAGCACAGTTTTTGTTTATTCATCAAACAAAAATATTTCTTTGGTGACTTTTTCTAAGATGATTTGAAAAATGTTTTCCAAAGTAGTGTCTCCTAGTATTTTATAATTAAAACTAACAATAATTTAAATATTTACACTTAACCAGAGAAGGATCAAACGAATGCTTCTAAAGCGCGTTGTTAACCAGACGGATGAAGCTATTGGTGTCTTAATTTTTTATAAAATATGATAGCTAACACTAAGGTTTAATAAAAACCATTAACTAATTCTCCAATAATGCTCTTTTGGGAAAATTTAACCATATAACAGGATTATTAAATACAGTTAAGGAATGCATACCTGTGGTCTTTGTAGTTCGAAGTGGAACAGTGGAAGTGTGTGTAAATTACTGAAGACATTTCAGTCCACTCGTGAAGACAGCAATTTTTGCAATGTACCATTTGCCCACTAAGAATATTCAGAACCAGTTTTTCTTTTTACCATTAATTTTGATGCCTTCTCAGAAACCTTGGAGGAAGAATATGTTCACCTGCTTCTAGTTGAGTATCTTCTTTGAGACTGAACAAAAGGTACGATGATCACGATGATCTGGTATTGATTAGTGGTGGGTATTAGAAGAAGGAAATGGAAACCAGATTACCCTTTTTTTTTTTAATGCCGGATGGGCCTAAGTAGGATAGTTGGTTCATGAAAACTGATCTTTATATGTACATCGTTTCGAAATTATTATTGGAATAACTTGTACATTCATCGAATTAACCTGTTCCCGTTATAGATATCACAACCAATATCAGTTTCCTTGAAGCTATATAACATTTTTGTATAGAAAAACGAATGAATTGGAGAATATAGCATATCAGTTATTAGAAACCAGGTCAAAAAACGTGGTTTTGAATTATTGTAGATACTATTCTATATTAGAAGACAAAATAAATAAAGTTGTATATAAAAACGTTTATTTACAAAAAATATACTTTACATAACACCACTCGGAAGGTGGACTATACTAAAACTTAATGAGGCAATTTAGATTACAGAATGATAACGAAAATGGAATTTGTATTCTGATCACAGCTTTTTAGTGATGGTGTCCATACGAGTAACCGCCACCATAAGAGTGTGCAGCTTTAACAAAAACTGGAACTGCTTTCTTCACGTAAACTGTTTCATGTATTGGTACAGGGACGGGTTGATGAACTGGGACTGCCACAGGGTGTGGTACTGGAACAGCAACAGGATGGGGAACGGCTACTTTAACTGGTACACTAACAGGTACCTTTACATCTCTGTATACGGTAACTGGGTATGGTTTGTCAACATGAACTGTATAAGGAGCTGGTACATGGACTGGATATGGTTTGTCAACTGGTACACCGACAGGTTGTGGAACTGGCACTGGAACGTTCCTTTCAACTGGGACTGGTACGGGCACAGGTTGTGGTATTCCAACACGGTTGGTAATTGTGAGATGAGTATGGACTGAAGATCCCAAGTCGATTGCTGCAGGCCCAACTGCTACTGCTCCACCTGATAATCCACCAGCTCCTAATCCACCAGCGCCTAATCCACCGCCAAAACCACTTCCTAAACCGTCACCAAGTCCACCGCCCAATCCAGCACCTCCGAGACCTCCACCGATTCCACCACCATGACCGGACAGAAGGATCGCACCACCTCCGATTCCATGGCCCAAACCACCGCCAACTCCGGACGAAATTCCTTCCGAAAAAATGCCGCGTTTAACGGTCTTCTTTACGGATTCTCCGGCTAAGCAGGTGCCAAAGACCAGGAATGACACTAAAATCTGAAAAATGAGAAACAGAAATTAAATGTCATTGAAAGAATCAAAATTAATTTCTTTTTTCTTTTTTGTAATTTTTTTACCGTTGTTCTCATGGCGCTATGTGTGAATGCTGTTTAATGGAACAGAAGACTGCGATAGGGATAGCGAATTATCGTGTTCTTATATACTTGGTCCACTATAAGAAGTCACGTATAGAGGGGCGGATGGCACATGCATAGGATCAGATAGCCTCGCCTTTCTTTCTACATCATATCCACCCAGGGAGATGCGTGGACTACTTTCAGTTTCTGTAACGGCTTAGCGTATAATTTGCTCGCCAATTTTATGAAATATGTAATGCCAATGCAGAAGTATGTTACGTTTATCTTCCTGAAGACATTACCGGCTTTATTTTAGAATGACATAAATTACAAACTTTTCAACTTCCGTTGGAAAAATAATTGAACACATCACATAACTTTATGTTCTCAAATATGGAAATTACAACTTAGCTAAACATCAAAAATGTGGTCATTAAAGGATGACACTGTCTATACCGGAAGTAGTATCCATTAGACATTAATAAGTACATTTGTGATAAATTGCTGAAGTCTTTTTTTTTTTTAATTTGCTTATTCATATGGTAAAATGTGTTTAGTAATCGACTTTCTTTTAGTATCGTATTTATCACGGTTGCTCTTTAAGTTGAAATTAATCACTTAATGTCTATTTGTAAAAACTTTTTTCAAATTAACTAAACTTAGATACTAGAATAAGAAAATGTTTCTAGATATTTGTGTTGGTCGTCATTCTCGTGTAACATTTTGAATAACGACGATGTCGAAATCCTGAAAAATGGAAATACGAAACAGACTTTTATATAACCTTTAAAAGTATGAATCCAGTTGTTTGTTCCAATCCGTGAATTATATATGCAATACAAAGATACTAAAGAAGAAAAATGTAGAAGTGTTAGTTTTTTTTAGTGCAGATGATGCAACTATTAGTTAACATTGGAAAACATAAAGGGGCCATCTAGAACGTCCACTCCCATTAAAGTGAAAGTGTTTTATCTCACGATTTTTTGCTTATCCTCAAAATAGAACTTGTCTTCGGAAGTGACATTATTGAAAAAATTAATGACATGCGAATCCTAACTTATGCCTCCACACTATAGGATCACCTACTTATGAATTATTTCATTTGACAATAATAGCAGTACAATTCAAAAAGAAAATTTTGGGCCGTTTTGATTAAATAATAATAATAAAGGTACATTGCATTTAATTATTACTTTAATTTTTATTTTCTTTACATACATATATGAATGGTTATCAAAATGGTTTTTGGTTTAAATTACGCTTTTCTATTTAGTGTTTTGTGAACAAAAGCTCATGAAAATTCTTTTTTTCTTCGCTTTTTCTTTCTGCATTAGCACCATCTTTATTAATACTTGCACATTTCTTAATGGAGGTTACTTTAGTAGGAATCTAAGAATTATGTAAAGTTCCAACAGGTGCCAACACGGTTACTTTCTTATTAAATAATCGCAAAATGTTATTTTCCTTGTCAAATAAGTTGCCTACGAAGATTGCAATTTCTTGCAATTTCCTAGCTACGATTTTATAAGACCGCTCTCTTATAAATTCTTCATGCACTTCATCAAGTGAGGACGAATAAATAACATTTTTTTCTATTTTCAGATGATAGCTGAATTTTTTCTTTTTAGTAATGAACATTATTTATAGTTTTTAACTATTTTTTCGATGAACTTTATCAAAAAAGCTCTATCTTGTTTGTAAATGACAGTATAAAGAAGCAATGAATGTTATTGTTGGAGCTTTTTTTAATGAAGGGCTTTTGTGAATCTTCATTCTCGATTTGTGATATTTTTTCATTCTTTTGTGTTCTTCTTGTTTAACATTGCTAAAAGCTTTTTGGTTATGCGGTAGAACTTATGCTTAATGCCAAAAAGCTCACACTGCAACCGCATCACGTCGAAGTTATTTCCACAAAGGACTGTTAGTCCCTAAAGAAGGCAACATTGTTAGGTATCGATAAGGACATTATGGTTTGAGCTTTTTTTAGTACATTTGACGTGGTTTACTTTGACTTTCCATTTCTGAATATTAATTTATCATACTATATACGTCTGTGATATTAGATAAAACGGTTTTCAATAATTTATGCTTCTTATGTAATTACAATTACGTTTAAGTGGAAATAAGAAAGTTTGCTGTAGTTGAAATTGAATATTGACATAATTTAATTTACCAGCTGACGTTTGATGATCAAAGTTTTGGACGACTTTATTAGATATTGCATTTATATAAATTTTGTGACGTCATTAAGTCTTCGATAATACATAAGTCTCTTTGGAAATATATTTTTAAAGATGCTAATCAGATAATTAGAGTAAGTAGTGGGTTCACGAAGTACTGAAAAAGTAGATAATTTATTCCAGAATTACATTTATTTAAATATACAATTTATTTAAAGCTTTCAGATCTTGTAACGCCATAAATAACACAACGTCTAAATTACAGCGAATTTTAATGACGTTAATATAATAATTATCATCTCAACGGTAAAAAAAATAATCAACATTCTTAGTTCCACCAAAATTAGTAAAATTTGTTGTAACAGATTTTATGTTTTTTTCGCCGCTATTAACAAATCTCATATTTAATTGGAAAACAGAAATAGATGTATTGGGTAATTTTTAATAAATAGATATATAAAAAAAAAACTTCACAACAAATATTATTTATTATACAAAGAATACAATGTACAATTATCTCTATATACAGAGTGATTTAGGTTTAACCAGTTAAATTTAAAATCCTAATTCTGGACCCAAAATAAGAAAATAGTTCTCTATGGCCAATATTTGGTGTCTTAATTGATTTTCTTACATTTGGAAATAATAAAAACATTAAATAAGGTAGACATTTAACACATACAGGATATTTTATAATGATTTTCTATTATTATAAATAATGAAACTGGCAACTCTTAATTTATTTTTTACTAAGACTTTTCTTGGTTCGAATTTCTTTATAAAAGAATATGACCTTAAAAGTCTGATGTATTCAAAAAAAATTCAGTTTTTATAATTGTAATATGAACTGTTCGTTTCTCCAAGTCACGTGAATGTTTTATTATTTTAACTAAGAACGAGCAGTTCTATTAAAAAATTAGAACTCGTAAGTTCTAGGAAAAAAATAAATAAATTAAGGGTTGATAATTTAATCGTTCATACTAGAAGTGGATAATCAAAAACATATCGTTTAAAAGTGTTCCTGTTAGTAAAAAGTGTATACCAGAATTAATACAAATTTAAGAGAAAAACTAAGAATCAAATTTTGGGTACCATCTTTGGAGGGCATAACTATTGAACTAAGCGTTTCCGGCCTATATTTTAGGGTTCCAAATCCAGATTTTGGTTTTGTCCAGTTAAACCTGTACCACCCTGTATATATATATATACAAAAATTACTTATCCAATAAATTTATGCTTAGATAGGTGTTAATGATTGTATGCAATACATATACTCATATACATACTTTTGTGAAATACATAATTGTATTTTAATGTTGTACACAGTTTTCTAATAAACTTAACATTTCTCAGTTCTCAATATCTTGAACGCTGATTCATCCATTTTCTTCATGTTATTCCTTTACAATAAAGTTGTCACAAATGGACCACAAATATTGATCATCCCTTATTTTCTTTACTTTCATCCGAACGCATTCTTCTTTGTTTATATCTCATAATTTTCTTATTTATTTGCTTTTTACTGATGGTTGTACGAATACCTTGAGCGGGAATAAAAGAACTTAAAAACACGACTAGAATTTCTACAATGTTTTATGCAGGTATCGGTACGTAAAATAAATTAATTTCCGGTGAATTTTATATCCCCGTTTGTTCAGATAATTCCCTTTTCAAATCGATAGGTTTCGGATAGGCGTGCGGGCTGGTTTCACTAAAACTATTTAAACGATAACTAGCACCGCTTCTGGCAGGTTTCCTTTTTAGCTTGTTTCGGGCTGTTATCGATCCTTTTCCTGATTGTGAAGGAACGTATGCGGCAAACCCCAGCGATCCTGAACCAACTGCATACAATCCATTTCCCAGTGGTGTATATCCCAGCGAACCCGATCCTATAGTACCAATTACTCGAGGGTTACTCTGTGGAATTTCTGCTCGGATAAGATTGGGAGATACGTTATTATTATTCGTTCCCAAAAGCGAATATCTGTTTTGATAAACACCACCAGCATCTGGTAAAGTTCTCCCTTGAACTATGGCCTTGTTGAATATGGTCGGGATTTGGATTACTACTTGTGTATTAGCATCATTTTTTAACAACGTGTCGTCTGTTTCTTCCCTAATTCCGTAGGAAGTTGTTAAGGGAATGTTTTGGGTTATTTGCGGAAATTGATGTTCGTGGACAGGAAGGAGATAACTTGTTGGAGTGTTTTCATTATGCAAATAGTTGCTTTCGACGTACAAATCAATGGAAGGTTTTGAAACACCTACACCTTGAAGATGACGACTTTTAGCAGGTACACTTGATGAGAAAATCGTTGGTGAAAAGGCAATTAGGCATAAAATCTGGGAAAACATAATTAATTAAATTTTCAGTTATAAATTAATGAAATTAATTTTTTTGGTAGTGTGATTAACATTAAACTTATATAATCAATAAGAAAGTACAAGATGGGTTATTTATGTTATTAGTTGTTAGTCAGATGATGACCGAAATTGACGGTTGAATTATTGCATAAATAGTATTAATAATGGTAATGTTAGGTTTTCTTGTTTAAACAATAACTATATAAGTTCATAAATAAAATAAACATACTACTCTCGATGTTTTTAGTTTAGTCTCTTAGATTATGGCATTCAGTCATCGATAATTTTACCCTCTCAAGAATAAGAATTGCTAAAAATATTTCAGACCATCAATATCACGTTATCTATATTGACATTTTGTAATAAATGGTCTTAATACTCATCAATACAGATCGATTATTAGGATGATAGTTATTTATTATGGTTATAGTATTTAACTTTTCAACACAAATCTATCTTCTTTATAAAAACTACATATTACCTATAATAATTCCAATAATTTCCAGTCACAGCTGTTGTATACATATTATAGGCATTGCTAACACATTCTTTAATTGGCATCATTTTCCATTAATTCAGTAGTTAAAAAAAAAAAAAATTATATAAAACGGAACCGTTAAATTTGAACATCTGTGCATTAATAACTTATTAAATAACAGGTCACTTATATGTTACTTAATAAGGAATTATACCAATTGAAATAATTCGCAATTCTATCATTTGCCTTTGAAAATGTCAGAACAATGTCTTTGAACTTTACAGTTATTTATCTATTTATTTATTTATATGATAATAATCAATTCCATATATGAAAGTATTTTAATTATGGCAGTATTTATAAATATAATACCTAAATGAAAACATGTTCAATCAAAGGTTAACGAAGGTAGCGTGGAAATTATAATAAACTGACCTACCTCTACGTGGCTCATAAACGTGACCACCTAAAGCAAACACTTGTAACCATTTGTAAAAGGTGACATAAAATAGGTAAAAGGTTTTGTGTCTGTTTAAGTGTACTGATTTTGCAATAGTTCACCTTTACGGATGTTCTAAATGCAAACCAAAGATTCCTGATAAATGTAGTCCTATACAAAAGTAGAGGCAGTAAGCTACTAGGTCAAATAGGAAAAGGAAACCGAGATAGGATGGATGGGGATAATCAGAAACAGGACTAAAAGGGGGCAGAGTAAGGCCTAGATTAAACTATTCTTTGCAAATAATTAAGGAAATTCTTGATATTTTGGTTTGGATTATGATACTGGTTTATGTTTTTGATTTCTTTTATAAATATAATTCTTTTTATGTAGGCAAATTTTTGTAATTTATAATATATTTTAGACAAAATATTTATTGATGACCTTTCAAAACTATTAAAAATAATAATTTAAGCTAACACATTTCAATTTTTTAATTATTAAAGATCTTTGAATGTATAAATTCTATTGTTCAATATTTTACCCTCAATAAATTTTCAATTTCTTGTTTGAAATGGTTCAAGTTAAGAAATTATTAATGTCAATGCAGTAACTTTACCTACCAAGAATTATGAGAGTTCGTAGCTTATCACCGTCATCATCTCCTGTGTATTGGAGTAAATGTTATAAATTTTAACGAAACTGCTTGTTACGTACTTTTATATTTGCTATAGGTCATTCCTAGTGGAATATAGGCAATTGCTTGCTAATATATAAATCACATTTATCTTGAAGTAATCTTTATTTCCTAAGGTCTACAAGGACCTCCCGCGAGGTATTAACTTGGTCTTACGATTAGTTGTTTTTGCGATGGTTTGTTGCATTTAGTACTATGATTTAGTTCACTTATACATCTATGAACATATAATGTTCAGGCATAAGTATAATTTATAACATAGTGGTTGAAGTTATCAGACTAGACCAAATTATTAATTTAGTTTTTAGATAAAACTGCAACTACTATTACAGGAGTAACATAAGAGAAGTTTTTCTCAATAAAGTTCTTGCAGCATTCAAAACTGTTATTTTTTTCAGAAATTAAAAATTAGAATTGAAGCTGAATTTTGTGTAACTCCCGCAGATGGCGTTTACATGTCATCTGTGGTATTGTATTGAACTAGACCTGGAGAAGTTTAACTTGATTTGATCGTTGGTCTGTCGAAGTCACCCATGATGTACTGATGAGAGCTAATAAGTTCGAAATTGCGATCTACGACCAAACATAATATTTTCTAACGTTAAAAATCATGTTTCATAATAATGTAGTAAAAGAAAGTAAAAGTTTTACTTCATATAGTTTATTCGTATTTTTTGTTTCTTTTAATATGCGATGTACAGGTGTGCATCTAATTGTTTCAATTTTATTTGCTAACAATGTTGCTGTTGTAAATTATTTGTTTACATATTGAAAACTTCCGGTAATAATAATTTCTTGTTAATATATGCACGAAAAAGGCGTTGCATTTTGCTATGCATAAATTACAATGTGGAGAAATCCGCATAATATGGAAATTAATTGAGTGCAGTTTTTATTAGCATTTGTGGAAAGCTATTCTTAAGACTTTAAGTAAATACTGATCAGTAGTTAGCAAATAATGCTGTTTTCAATAAAAGATCTTGCGACACGTGCCTAATAACTTTTTGTATTGTTGAATAATGTTTTACCTTAATTAAAAACATGTGTTTTAAAACATATATTATAGTTTCCTCAACATTTTTTTGTTTTGTTATTTTTATAATTATAATAGATACGTTTTAGAAAAATGTAGGGTGTAAAAGATGCCTTTAAATAAAATTTTATCAATAAACAGTAAAGGTAATTTTTGGGGAAATATAAACTTTAAACGTACAAATTGTTAATCTATGAAATTTAAAATTATCATTACCGAGATGAAAACTCGTTAGATATACCCTCCACTTTTCCCTATTTTCTAATTTCCTGCAAACCAAAACACCCCGAACTATTTGCGAATAATAAATTTAATTTATGCCTTCCCTAACCCTCCTTTAGTCCTGTTTCTGCATCTAATGTAACTTTAACTAGTTTTTTATGTCCCTGAGGGTGTTCGCCCTGCTATTTTGCATTTTTTGGTCCCTATTTTCCTACTCTTTTTAATACTTCCTCATTTTTAAATTTTTATCCATAGGATTTTCAATATCTTAAGTGCATATTTTACTAAAAATGAAATGTTTATGGCAGCCAACAGTTTGGTCCATGTATTTGGCTGTATAATAAATAGTCTTAAGCGTGTATTGCAACTTTGGAAATAAAGTTCACGAGTTTCAAAGGATCACAATTTATAAAGTGCATCAGTTTCTATAACAAAAATATCATACAATTATCTGAATATTATATATTACTAGAATTTGAACTTAAGCTCATTTGCATTTAAATTAGCTGGGATCTGTATATCATTTAAATTCAGCTTATATGATGGATAACAACTGATGTGATATCAGTTTATTAAAAACTCTGTTGAAAATTATTATATTAGTAATTTGTACATTTCTGTGCATGTTATAAAGTAATTATAAGCTTCAACTAACTATTAACCGTATCTAATTTTTGAGCGAAGAAAAAGATAATATGTTCAGACTATTTAAATAATGCATAAGGATAATTATTGTATCACAAATTAATTTTTTTTATTTATAACAATAGTTCCTTCATTACCCGCCAATAAGCTAATACTTGTAATGTTCTTTTCTAGAGTTGGTATGCCTCTTGTGGAATTTTAGCGGAATTTCTACCAGTAAGTGGTAAGTAAGTAAACTTTACTGTTTCAATGTTAATGCACTTTACCATATTACGTCACTTTTTGCAAACAGTTTCATTTGCATTCCACGAAGTTTTAAAAACCTTTTGTAGGTGTATAGAGGGATTACTTTGTTTACTTCCTACTCTTAAAGTACAAATAAAATTGAAAAGCACTTTTTCTCGCTTTTATATGAGGTAGAATGTGCCGTAATATTAATAATAATTAAATTTTTTGAGTATTTTTTTCTGCATTAAATGAAAGCATAACAAATGAACGGTTGTGGGCAATTTTCAAGCACGTGTTTCGTGGGTAGGTAAGAAATTGCAATTATTGTATCGGCATCAATGAGTGATAAAAATAAAAGTGGTGAAAGTGTTCTAGAAATATGAATGATATTAGGATAGGAAATAAATTATATCCCACGTCTGTCGGGACAATTTATTGACAAACTAAAGAGAAACTTGTCGGACTTGTCGTTGTTACCATTAATTAAACATAAAGCATTTTTTTTTTTAAATACAAATCCTTGTTATTCTTTTTGTAACATGCGGAAGTGAAATAATTTAAGTAACATCTATTTTGTAACTATTAGGTAATTACGAATATTACAAAAGAAAAATTTTAAGATAATCTATGACACAATCTTCAATGGAGCTTTTAGGAAATAAAAGGAAGGATTTCAATTTGTCTTCATTAATTGCAGATAGTATTGGGTAAAATTTGTTAAATAGGTGCAAACTATTTCACCATGCACACGTGAAATATGACTTTCTAAAACAAATATCGGGTACAGCTACTCATTAAGTGTATTTTGAATTCGAAATAAGAATTATTAATTTGTAATGTGCTTTTACTACGGGTAGATATGTAACTTTCGAACATTATACGATTGTTGATTCTAATGTACCATAGTTAATAACTAAAAAATAAGTACCTAATTCAGTTATAAAACGTTAATTAAACTTTTCGGTTGGTCATTAATTTTATGATTATTTGTACTTACACACATCAATTTATTTTAATTGCTTTTTATATAATTCGAAAAATAATAAAGACGCGAAGTTACTTATTAGATTTGCTTAATTAAATAACATTTTTAATTGAGGAAGTTGTTTAATATTACACCTCTATCTTTTAAACATTATAATATGAACATAAATTAATGAGTTGAAAAAATTAATCTCTAATAATGTTAAAAAAAAAATTTTGATCTCCCAAAACGAATCAGTGTTAGATGCATATCTATAGAAGAACTAGAATGAATAATTTTCGAAGTGTGTATCAATTAAAAAAATTTATACAGTGTTAAATCTAATTTAACTTATCTTTTAAGAAGAGTAATTTGGATTTTCAGAAAATAATGTTTATTTCCTGTTATTTTTTACGAAATTATCGACTTTATTAATAGATAATTATTGCCACCAATTTTTTTGAATCTCATCTTTAGACGCACTTTATACAATTGCTATAATTTAAACTAGGAATAACTTTTTCACACTTTTCTTCCATTAAAAGGAAATCACTGATACACACTTAATTCGAAAATTAAACGATTGTTATCACTTTGTAAACAATGAATAGTAAGCAGTGTTATTATTTATGATGAACTAATGTTTTGTTTTGTTCTACTTACTCGCAAAACTGGTCTGCACATGGTTGCACATGAAATGAAGCGTTGCCGGCGTTTTGATGACTTATATATTCCCTTCACTTTTTATCAAATTTTCAATGCTCCTTAACCGGACTGAATTACAGACCTGGCTCAAAGCGACAACGCGATAAAAAAAAGAAATTTTGATTAGATCGCGTTCGCTTTCTAAACCATTCATCGTTACACTAGTGTCAAATCATCATATTCTTTTTTCTGAGATCGATTAGAGTAAGTTACCATACACTTAAGATCGAACTGAGATAATAGTGGCTCAAGTTAATCCAGCTAAATGGTACTTAGGTACCCTGCTGTAGGAAAGGTTAGATCGTGCAGAGAATACTTAAATATGGTCAATTATAATTGGCTAATGTTGTTTCAGAATGCCACAAAGAAGTGGTAAAAATTACACCCTCTTATCTACTAAAATATGATAATAGTTATCCATAAAATTATTGGGTTATATTTGAATTTTTGGTATTATTTAATCAAATGTTGAGGCCCGATTAAAGTTTCGTATTTGCTCTTCGACCCATTTAAACATTGAAACTTTTGTAGTTTCGGCATTTGTTTTCTACAGAAATTAGTTATATAATATTTACGTTTTAGTTTAAAAGAAATTTCGAAACTTTTTTTAAAATTTTGAAAGGGTTAAAAAAAAGTGGAATTGTGGAAAAAGCCTGTAGAGGAGAGATAAAAGACCATTTAAGTAAAAATTTTCTATATTATTTGAACGTCGAACATTCAACAGTCAGAAATTATAGTCTTAAACAAAATTTTGAATTCTACAAAAGTCAAAAATATTAGATCAACTATTAAGTAAGCAACAAAACTCTTCATCTTGCAAACTAAAAATTGCCCCTTCCTCAAATAATTACTGAATACCAAAGAACATTAGAAACTATCGAAGTTTGTGCTTAATCTAGCCTGATGAAGTTACTATAAATATGACGAAACCTTCGCATCAATTGAAGATGAAACAAAATTTTTCAAAAACCAAAATCTGTATAGATACCTGTGTTTAATGTCAAAAATGTCTACCTCTAGTTTTATTTATAAAAAGTATGGTACAATAAGAAGGGAATACTTTTTCTCCCCAATAAATACAAAGGTGTCAGTCAGTCATTAGTCAAAGAAAATTAACAGATTAAAAAAATAGAGTGACATATTTTAATTTTTTTGAAGCCCTTTCTAATAGAAACAAAATTACTGTTTGTAATCATCTGATAACTAATAAGCATGAAATACGTACAGTAGCACATAACGTTCCTTCATAAAAAATAACGTAATCATGTCATTTTATATTGGACTGCATAACTAAATGTGTTCTCGTAGATTAATTAATTTAATAAACGTATTATCACATTTATTTCGGATGATTGGCTGTCGCTTTAAGTTTAAAAGCGAAGAAAATGAATGCTAATTGCTCTTGTCCTACATCGATTTGAAATCAAAAATTTGTTTTGTCCTTTACTCCAGTCTACTTCACCCGTTCTTTTCTCACAAATTAGTCAAGAAATTATTAGTTTCTGAGATATAAATTACCGATAGAATTTTTAATTTAGAGGCATCAAACAATAGAAAACGAACAAGTATAAGTATTAATTAAAAAAATAAATGATTACGATTTAAATAAAAATTTAAAAGAAATTTAAAGCATGATGGATGATCCTAATTCACTGTCTGTAATAAAATGTGAGCCGCTATAATTGTTTTCACTTCGAAAATTATCAATCAGGTAATTATTTAAAAAAAAAAAAAAGAAAAGAAAATATTTAACTGCAGATATGAATCATTGTTTAAATTACAGATATTATTTAATGTTTATAAATTAAACCACGAAAATAGCACGTCATTAAAGAAATGATAAAATGGTTCTCTTTCGAATGAGTATAACTATGTTCTTTAATTGACTTAATTAGTATAAAGACTTCATAACTAATAACCATTATTTTGTGGGTCTATTATTTAAGTTATCGATTAATTTTAACGACTGTAAAAAATTCTGTCACGGAAAAGTTAACTTCTGGAATGATTCATACATTTTACTTAATTAGTGTAAACTAAATAATTACATTAAACGTTTTACTAAATATTGAAATAATCCAAACCAGGTTTTTTTTTATGTTAAATTTGACGTAATAGTTGCCTTGAAAACGATTAAATAATAGATACGTGTATAAAGATTTTATTCCAGATTCAAATTTTGATTTGTCTCATAACATTAGAATTAATTGTAGACAGTCCTTAAAAAAAAATGTAATCGTAAGAACACGCACCAATGCATTTCGAACTAAATCTGCAGACGTAATATATTATCTGTTCCAAAGAATATTGCAAAAAATTTACACTTTGGTGCTTGACTGTACCCTTTTAGCACATATTGATGAAAGTAGGTAAATGTGTCCATTGTTCAAGGTAAATCCACTCTGTGGGTAGGATGAAATCATTTGTTTTACTCGAAATAATACTAAAAATAGAAGAAATAACCGTGTTGAGGAAATATTAAAAAGAAGTAAAATTAAATAGTTACGACAATCAAACGATTCGTTTCGGGTTTTTAATTAGAAAAACTCCTATAATTGTTTTTTGAGGGCTCCCTCCCTACAATATCAGATTTGGACAAATTTTATTTGTTTTTTTTTTGTATGTAGGGGTCTATTTTATTGAGCCCTTAAGATGAATGGCCCTCAACGTCATGCAGTGACAGAAGGGGTGCACCTTACGCTGCTAAAGTTTTTCTTAATAATACCTAAGTATCAATGTGAGCTTTTGACTAAAATCTAAAAGTACCTTCACTTTTTTACTTTTATCTAAATGCAATTTAGCTGTTTGATCAATTAGGAAAAACTTAACGGTTTTGACAATATTCTATTTTATTTTATTTTTTATTTTATTTAAATCCAAAAGTTTTCCCTTAGTTGCTTGAACTGTACGTACAAGTCGAATCTTTCTTTTGTAGGGGTTGATGACTGAAAAATTAAGTAGGTAAAATAAAGAATGTAGTTTATACGCCCCAGTTTGTAGATACCCATACTTAGAAGTCTGCAAATCTTTTAGAACTAGTTTTGGTTAAGTGTTTGGAAAACCCTCTGCTGTAGTTCAACCTTTAAGATTCACCTCAAATATGTCCTTCAATCTGTCCACCTAATGGATATGTATGCCCTTCAATGCTTCTATTAAAGCCAAATAAAAAAATAGATTAAAAAAAATAAAATTTTATTATAGATAAAATTAAGTAAAGTCAACGTGGTATGGTGAGTTTGTTTAAAATCTATTTGTCATGTTTTCCTTGTATCAGTATATGAAGCTTTAAACACATTTATCACCCCCTTAGGGATGTATTTTTCTTTTTTAATTAATTTTTGTGCTGCAGTTATACCTTAAAAACCCTATAGCAAACATAATATTATTTATAGGTATATATACTACCTCGACGAGTGGACCTTACTGTAATTAATTGTAAAATGTGGATGCAGCTTTCGAGATGGAACGATTCTGTAAGCGAATGTTACTGATACAAATAAACCAACTTTTGTTGTTGTCAGAGAATATTAAAATATTTAAACCAATTTATTGCTTTCTCGATTGTATCATTTTGTAAGGAAATGGCGATTTATAATACCAAACTAGAAAATTCTTTACTTTCGTTGAAAGGCCTTCTTTAGGTAATAGTAGAACCTACGATATAAATGGCACGACAATTTGAAACAATAATACCTAGCAAGCAGAAGGTTTGCAAACTATTCGAAAGTAAAAGTCATTGCCATTGAACTCTTCTGCTCCAAGGAGTAATTACGGACCTTTCAGTTTCTTAAATCACTAAAACTATAACATTACACCAAAGTCATTGTCTATGATTAATTTATTGTAAATAATACGTATTTTCCATTTGCTTATTTTATTTATTAATCAATGCAGCTTAAGTACCTACAACTAAAGTGGCATTATTTTAAAATTCCGAGTGCGTTATCAAATAATTCTAAAAGACGATCACTGATCGACAAATCCACAATTTTTTGCTATTTGCTTTCCTATTTCTTCTAAATCGAATTTGAATACCAGTTGTAGCATGATTTATTATACTCATCATTTATCAGCAGTAAAATTTGGTGGCCTTTCCATTAGTTTTATTAACTAAACCACAGTTATGTACATTTTAATATTTCTAAAAGAATTTATAGCTTACAAATGAATTTTTGATTGAGTCCTATGAAAAGAAAGTAAAAATGGTAGAAAATAATCGATTGTATGAAGGTACTATTTTTTTTTCATAACAAATTATTTGATTATGCATTATTAAGTATGTTTGTATTATAAATAATAACCATTTAAGTGTTGCGAGGTTGTTGTCACGTCTAGGTTTTCTTAAGATAGATCACGTCTGCAAAAAAACTAATCCATTAGGAAGCTGCGACTTACAAGTTATTGAAAAGTAAGTAAAGTAAGCTTTCTCGTGATATTCAGTTCCAGATTTAAAGGCAACAACTCAGGTTCAAGATCCATACGCTTAGGACATTGCAATAGGCAAAGTGAAACTTAAATGGTTACAACCTAGTTTTACATTAAAAAATAGTACTTAATAGGTACTTGTGTGGGTATCTAAAATTATGTATAACTTTTGATTTCCGTCAGTATTATTGGCATGTACGTACAAAATCATACAGGTGTTTGAAACTGATCTACTTGAGTCTATAACTAATATCTTCAAGATACTTTTACAGACTACAATTAGTGAAATATTCTTTATGGAATTAGTGTATTTTTTTGGAGTATACTCCATAAGAATCAATATAAGAATATGGATTCAAAAAATACAAAAAATTGTCGTAATACTTCCCTGTGATTTGCAATAGGTTATGGTAGAGGGTAGGTGTGTTTACATTTACATACACAAAGTATGCAGTGACTGCTGTGATAAATTCGTAAAAACGAATCAGTTTTTGTAGTTTTTATTTTGTAACGTGACATTCTATGTGCCTCCAGAAGTAGCCTTCAAGAAAAGCTGTTCAGGAAAGCTCGTAATGGATTCCACTTTTTTTTTTAATTATTTTATTCTATAAAAATAGACTTTTTTCATTTATGTTTGTTTGAGTTTTAAAGGCAAGTGAAATGGTCCCATTATGGAAACATTTCCTAAGTGTCAATACAATATTTTACATTCTGCTTCAATAAATACGTCAGAAGGATAGGTGTACAACTAACATTTCCCGCCAGTTTTATTGCAAGACGTTGTCTGCTCGTGTTGTTTTTAAGTCGTATCGATATAATTATTGCTACTACCATTTGTGTAGTTGTCGTCTTTAGTTGGTTTCTCCTGCCATCATGAATGGTGTCGTATAGAAACATGATTTACATCCGAAACGTCGAACAGCTTTCCTTTTTGATTATTCTTGATTCCATTCAATTTTTAAAAACAGACTCTTTCTTAGGAAGTATATTATTTATTCAATAATATAGACATACAAATTTAAATAAATAGCTAAAAGTGTTGAATATTTATATAGTAAGTATATAAAACTCAAATGTGTGATTGTGAACACCATGAGTGGTGGATGCTCATCTTCAATTAATGATGAAAATATTTTGCATATTGGATTCAAAAGGGAAACTTTAAAAAGGTTCAGAATGTTTTCAAAAACAAAATAAAATAAGACTGATGAATGTCAAAAGTCTACGAACATAACACAATGTTCTAAAAGATTTTTGGTACTGTAGAGAAATTTCTTGAATTGCTTAGTATTTGCTGAAATTTATTCAAAAATCTAGGTAAATTCTATGTCCCAGAATATTCCCGAAACTTCTAATTTTTTTGTGCTCAAAAGCTTCAAATATTTTTCTAAAATAAAAAGGCTCTTTTTGTAATAAACGTGTTATAAACTTTTTACCCCTACAACACCAGGGTTATTGTAGCTCGTCATAGAAGGGTTCTAAGCGATTTTATGTTGCCATTTAATCTGCCATAATACATGACAAAATTTATGAGATATTACATGAAATATATACTTAAACATTTTACAATTTATAGGTCATAAATTCATTATGTAAAGTTTTCTGATAGTACATCCATTGTGATTGAACTTAAAGGAATTTCATCAAACTATACAATTTGAAGAGAGATTTTAATGCGTGTTCTACTAAACTAAAATAGTTTTAACTTACACAAAAATAGCAATCTATAGGTAGATAATCAATTAATGTTTAGAATGTACTGCTTCCTTGTTCATTTCTAATTAACAACAGTGCACCTTAACTCCTTACAACCACATCTGTGGGTATTATCCATAAACCATAAAGTTTGTAGTCAAAGCGACAACTTGACGGAGCATAAGTTTGTTCAGAAACAGAGTAGAACAATATATTGATAATAGACAAAGTTTAACGAAGGTTTATTCCAAATCTTCCCTTTTGCCTGTAAGTGATTTCAACAAGATACGAACTGCATAGTTAATTAAAAGCTCTATGAGATACTTGGCAAAAGGGACCAACCCCAAAAAACAATAGATATTAATTATTTTGATTAATATTATATATATATATATATAATATATTATTATGGATTTATATGGGATTTCTAATTTAAAATAGGGCATTCCATTGAATCATCGACCACAGATTCAGCAGGACCTTCCACTGTGTTTTTGTCATGGACTAGCTAATTTTTTCCTTACACCACAGAGGTTTACGGATGATTTGCTTGTGTTATTCTCTTAAAAGAGTCATTTTTGAAATTTATTAAAATGGTATTATGAAGGAATGGAGCTCACTTTGGATCTCTTCTACAGGCATCACAACTTCTTTAAGTCAGTTAGGGAGTTAAGCTATTAGATGGCATTAGGCACCATAAACTTGTATTCTTAAATTATCTTAAAATCCTCATTTTATGTATTTATGGTTTGGATCCTCAACGTTTTATCTAATTCTTTCTAAAGATCTTAGAAAAATGATAACACTGACATTGACAAGATTTCATAAAGATCTCAAGATCCTTCTTCCACTCACCTCTGGTTGTTTTTATACTCACTTTCTACGATTGTATTTATTTTGATTCCGTTTTTGTTCAGATGACTTCACGTTGAACTTACCGTGGCGATATTGTGTAATATTGACCCATTCATTTGGTCACGGTCTAGTAAGGCGACCGACGCTGCTCTTCAATAAAATATTTGCAACGTGAATGTTTACACGCGATGGCGATGCCCATAAATTAAATGGGAGCGTATCGGATTGACTTTGAAAAATTAGACGGGTCTTACTGTTGGGAAATTGCTGTACAATGGTACTTTGGTATAAAAGACAACCAAATTTGAGACAATATTTTCAATTGTTACGCAAACTTAATCAGATGGGCGAAATACTATCTACCGAAACAATTGTTCTTAATTTGATTAATATGACAGATTTTACGAAAGTAAATTGTCTGAAATTTATAACAGATTAAAAACAGACAAAAAGCCAAACTACTTGACCACAGCACAATTGAATATGTAACAACTTTGTATGTAAATTAGAACGATGTATTAAAAAATTTGGTATTTATAACAAGCTCAGAAAACATAGCCTCTTTAAGGTTACCTCACATAATGAGTAATTACCTTTTGTAAGTTTGTTTTTGGTAAAGGAAACGCCCATGTCAAGGAATTAGCCTAATCCATGTTAACTTATTTTAACTCAATCGCCTTTCTAAGTCGACCAATTTTATGGTAGGAGTACTCAACCAAACCGAGGAATTAATAAAGTACCCTGGTCTTATCCTGCTTAATCCATCCCTATCGCTTTCACTTTAATTGAAGTTTGGAATCATTTGGATTAGCTGGAACGTCTTCCAGTTTCTTATTGTAGAACAATTGTTTGGTCCACATGTTCCTACCTTTTGAATAAGGACCAATCCAAGGAGGTTTTCAGTCTTTTTTGGTGATGATGAACAAGCAATTTTCTGAATTGGGGGATCATCAAATGATGATTGAAGGTACCTACCTGTCTATTCGCTTCCAAAAAAAGTTTGATTGCACAGAGAATAAAAAGTTTGATTGCACAAAAACCAGAGAATTATTATTAATTAAGGCCTCATTTTCTTTTGTGTAGTCATGATCAATAGCTACCCCCAATTAGGTACTGTTAATCAACATAAACGTAGTTGTGTACTCTTAGATCCAAGACCAGAGCCACTAAATTTCAAAAAATAATGGCTTTACCTTTTGAAGGAAATTTTTTCGTAAACTATTTGAAATTTCATTGATAGGATGACGCATTTCCCGAAATTATAACCCACTCCTCCCCATTTGGTTGGGCATTTACTTACTATTATTTGAAAATACGAATCCAAAACGTCGAAGTAGCTTCAATTGTAAAAGAAATTGATAGAACCAACATGACACCAATTAGCTTTTAAATCTTATATTGGTCTATGGAATTATGTTATGTAAAAAAAAATGTGTTTTTGTAACCCTGTTTATCAATTAACATATCATGAAATTAGTCTTATTCAAAAATGTTGTTGTCGAACTTTATGGTAAAAACTCAACCAAGCTGAGAAAGTAATAAATGTCACTGCTGTTATCCTGTTTAGTCAACCCTTATTGTTTCCACTTTAACTTAGGTTTGATATCTCTTTGAAACAATTGTTTGTTCCAAAAATTCCTACTTTTGTCTTCAACAAAGTCCAATCCAAAGAAGTTCTCAGTATTTTTTTGGTGATGATTAATAGGAAATCTTCTGAATTGGGGGACGATTTTGTAATGAAGTGCTATTCTCTAACTACGAAAGCTTGATGGAGCGTTATTTATCACAGTTAAATAATTCAAAAGCTGCAGAATTATTACTAAAGTTTCGATTAGTAATGCATAAATAGTAGCTTTACTTTTTGAAAGTACTCCTTTTGGAAATTTCTTTAAAAAGCCATTGATAGGATCTTTGTTTAAGATTCAGTGACTGATTTCTAAAATATAGCCAATGATGTTATTTTTTTACAAAATGAATGAGACATTTTTTGAAATCCTAACCCATTCCTCCCTATTTGGATAAGCTTTTACTGACGTATTTATTTCAATAAGAAATCAAAACTTCGAAGTAGTTTCAATTTTAAAAGAAGAAATAATTGATACAGTAAATATGACATCAATTAGTCTTTATTATTGGTTTATGGAAGAATTACGTTACTCTTATCTGAAATTATTTCATAAAAATACAGAAAATATGTACTTTTGCAATCCTCCTTAACATATCTTGAAGCTTTGAAGTATCCAGTATCGTAAATCAAAGTTCTTATAAAACCTTGACACATGAAATTCCTTTACCATTTCATTGTATAGAATTATTTGCCAGGTTCCTCTCAAGCAGGGATTACTTTAGAGGGTCAGTATTTTTGAGGAATTTGTGAAAAGTAATTTCAAAGGCAACAAAAGGTGAATTTTATTGTTTTGAAAGAATTTTAAGAAACTTATTGAAGCTTAATTGATATTACTGATATTACATTTTTGCTTTGTTTTTAGAAACGAATCTAAACATTATTTACTTTAAAAAAAACTATGTTTCATTATCGAGAGAAAGACATTAACGATTCTAAATGAATCTAATATTAAGAAGACTTTTAGTTATAATCACAAAATAATTTACTCAGTTTTGGGCTTTCAATGAAGAAGCTTTCTTAATATTTTTAGTATTTTGGTTAAAAGATCATTTATTTCAAAAAAAGATAAGATTGACTAGTTAACTACCATAGATTAATAATAAATTAATTTGAACCCTTAATAGTACTACTAGTAGGTACTAGTTAAAATCTTTTTTTCTTCTATTGCAAAAAGTGGTTTTCTTCGTTTCAATTTATAATACAAAACTTCAAAGTTTGTGAAGTCTAGGCAAGCAATAATTCTTTGTTTGCTACATTAGTTTATCGTATTTTTGTTTGTTTAATTGGTCTTTATCAATATATTCCCAAAAGTATACAATTTGATTTATTCAATGTGCTTTTAAGTCAAAATTTGTGTTAGTCTTAACCTATATTTTCTTTTTTACATAGCTGAGAAATGTAAAACTCAAAGCTCAACTGCTTAAATGAAATAAATATCACTGCTTACTTTTTAACTTTATTTTTACAGATATGTATAAATAAATATAAATAGAATAAATAAATAAACAATAATAAATTAGTTTAGCAATAAATAGTGCTCAGTTTGTACGCCACCTACTTTTTCTATTAAAAAGTACCTAAAAAGACTAGTAGGAAAAAATTTCTTTTATTAACGAGTTTCGTTATCAATGTCATGGTTAATTAAAGTTTGATCTTCCAAATCTGTATGATTGTTTCCAAATTTATCCAAATTCAAATCTGTGGACAAAGTTGTTGAAAGGGTAGAAGTTAGTGTAACGTTGCTTAGAGGGTTTGATGTGGTGGTTGATAAAGTTGTTGTGGGATACATCATGGGTGGATTCATGGTACTTATCTCGCAATTTCTGCCCCTTGTTCCTTCTCTACATAAGCATCTATAGCTTCCATCTTCTTTGGTCAATGAAATACATTTGGCGTCGTTTTGGCATACATTTGGGTTCTTGTCACAGAAATCCAATTCTGAAATAGGACAAAATATGTTTACTATTATCATTAAAACTTACTTATCTCCTTTGAACACGAGGAAAATTAAATTTTATTTCAGAATTTTCCTCGAAAAATGTAGACATTCTTTTCCACAAAATAAATATTTAGGTTGTCTTAAGAGTAGTTTGTATTTTCTCCAAATATTAAAAGACTAAATCTATCTTATGTATGATATTATTTTCAACTTTTGAATAAGCTTTAATGTAAAACAATTTGCCTCTCATTTTCTAAAAAGAAATAAACAAAACTAGAAAGACCCATTTCAAACTATTGCCTACGTGTACAAATATTAATTAATCCCTTAATTTTCCACCGTTGAAGATGAAGTACTTTATAAAATTTTAAATAAGACCACCCTCTTGATACAAATCTATTCAACAAAGAAAAACATTACAATAAAATGCAGTGTTTTAGATTAGTCCTCATTTAACTTAAATAAATTAGTATTACTTTGGGAATTATAATAATATTACACCCAATAAAAAATTGGTTTGGATTTTATTTAATTCTGATAAAAAATGAACAAGAGGTAGGTACTCACGTTCGTCACACAGTAATCCTCCCCATCCAGGTCTGCAATTACATTCCCATGGTCTATTACAGTCTCCGTTGACACAACCAGGATATGGATAGCATTTGTTGCAATTTTTACCCCACCATCCTACTTTGCATCTAAACGTAGATGTAGAATAATTTCGCATTAGGACTAATTGTAACAAAAATTAGCGAAACAAGAAACCTATATTTTCAATTCGCCTTCAAAAGGCAAATTGATGGTTATTTAATCTTTCACTTTTGCCCTTGCTCTAGAATTTTCAGTTAGTTTGAGTCGTTAAAAAAACGATAATAACTGCAGCCGTACTGAACTACCTGATGCGAATTAATGCAATCAAACATTAAAATTGCTTTTGAGATTTTAATGAAAAATACATATTTATGAAGAATGTTAAGTAAATTTGCATCCAATATATTATTTACTAATAAGATTATTGCTTTTATTTTACAATTAAAAATTTTTTTATCAACATTCTCATACTCTATTTAGTGGAAGACATTACATTATTAATGATAAATTAAAAGATTTAGGAATTTTTATAGTTTAAATATTTAATTTAACGTTCTAATTTGTCAACTTTCTTAAAATTTAATTTTTTGTATTAAAGGGTAGAAATTAATTTTTTTACGTAACATTTATTATTATTATACTTAGCTGTGTTATTTAAAATCCATAAACGGTTTAGTAATTCAGTTAACATTTAAAATAAATGTCTATCATTATGTGGTACCTACTCGTTACGCTCTACTGAAAGTAATTTGTTCATTCTTTTGCATGTGTGTGCAGTACCAGCACCACCCATTTTCAGATGTATATCGATAGAAAAGTACATAAGTTTTATGCTTTCTAATAAATTGTGGCCCAACAGCTTTTTTTTTGTTGCAAATGCAAACTTTTGTGATAGCAATTACCTATTCCATTTCCTTAATTCCGTTCCAATGGTCGAAATATCTGCCTTTTGAACACACCTTTCATGATGATAGGAAGTCACCTATCTGTCTATCTAGTAGATAGTTTTCTCATCTCCTATATCAATAAGCCGCAATTATAATAATTGAGAATTCAGTTATTTAATGATTTTCTTCACGTCTCATTAAACGTGAATTATGTTTATGGTCTTTTAAACGAGTAATTTTTACTTCAATACTAATAATTGCACTGATGAAGAAGATACATATGAGAGAAATAATATTCCAAAAATAATGCATTTAAATAATTTTATATAATTAAATTCCCAATTTTGCAACGAATAGCTGATCTTTTTTTTTGTGTTTAATCAAAATATATTCAACATCTTTGCGATATATTTTATATTAGAAAGGTTGGATAGTTTTTTATGGCTTAAAGGCTTTTATTTAAAGTTCACTGCCTTTATACTGAATATGCATACCTAGTCCTACATCGTACGATATTCCCAAGAATAAATAAATTAACTATCACTTTAACTCTAGCATGGAAATTTGACAAATATAAAATTATGTTTCAGAAATCCATTTTTGTTAGAGATATTACTGAAGGTAAAGTAAGTGATGTTGAAACCAACATGTCTATTTAAGTGTTCAGCGATATGAATCAATGTAAGAAAATAATGATCTAATTTGCATTTAATTCGCCTGGAGCATTAACAAAAAAAAATTGTACTTGTGTTACTTTTAACACATCTAAATTTGTAACGGACATGTCGAGTATCGTGTAAAATTATAATTTTATTGTAATAGGGCAAATTGACAGTAAATTATAACGTTTATAAAACGGTTATTACAAAACTGTGCGAAGGATATGAATTCTAAAAGAATTAATTAATCGATGCCACAAAAAAATTGTTACATACTCATTTGAGTTGTATAATAATTAAATTATGTTCTCACTTACAGTAGCATAAATACCAAGATTTTTTTGTTTACAAAATTGTGTATGTACATAATAATTCTAGATTACATGATTAATAAATTTTTCTTCATTAGCTAGGAAAAGCATTTCCTTTAAACATGAATATGTTGCAGTTCCTATATAATTCCATTAGTTTTATAATTAATTAATTTAACGTTTATAAATATCGCTACAGTGTACTGAAAATATATAGAAGAAGTTGTAATAATCTATTAATTAAATCAATGAAATTTGCAGCACACGTTTATTGATATTTCAAGTTGTTACTCAATACGTTATTTTAATATGTACAAGTTTTTAACGTTGTTCATTACAATATTTCATATTCGTTGACATATAGTAATAAGAAATGCAAAGGAAGAACATAAAAGTTAATTTATTTGTTCCATGTTCTATGTATCACACACGACATTTTCAATTTCTTTGTAGGCATTTTCCGTATAGTGACATTTCAATATAACCGTTCAATGTGGACTTGAATAAAAAATATGGTAAACCAGTTGGTGAAAGTTTCGGATAATAAAAAAATATTTACCTACTACTGAATAAACTTCATTTCTTTATACATCCTATAAATTTTGTTTTATATAAAATATGCACATTTATTCCGTAACTTTCATTCAGAATCATCATAGCAGATTTTATTTTTAGACATATAGTTATAAGAAAACTAAAAATCTACAAAAGTTGATAGATCATGTATATCTTAGAGGTAATAATAAAAAATGGTTAGTTTAGAAATTAATAAATTTCATTTTTTTGTTGTTGAAGAATAGAAATACGAAAACTATCAAGCAAAAACAAATAAAAATTTGATATAATACAAAGTTTTAACGACTAACAGATAAATTAAATAAAACTTAAATAAACCAATTTAAAAAAAATTGAGCTGTATTGAATACCTATCTCTTCAGTAATTTTTTTTTTAACTTTCTTAAATTTCCTTAGCACTTGTATTATAAATGGAAACATTAATTTGTATGTTTTTCGATGTTTAAAAGACTCAAACACATTAACAATAATTTAAAAAATACCATAAATCAGTTATTTCAATTTGGGATTGCGTAATCTTGTAGAAATCAGTTTGGTAATTTTCTGATAATTAATAGGAGAACTGAGTAATTTCCATAACATCGCAAATTTCTCCGTACTTTTAATAGAGTGCGATTTATAATAACGGGTGTGTTGTTTATTTCTGAAGAGCATGAGCATTTAAGATGGACAGTGTACCACGTTCGATAGGAGAAGGTAAGTAACGATTTTATCTCATAAGCATTTCGAAAGCTTTTTGCGTTTATTAGTTTCTTCGCGAGACTTTAAATGCCGCAAAAATAACTATTACAGGAAACAAGATTTTCATTAGCCATCAATGTTAATAAGTATAAGCCTCTTTGAAACAAATTAGATTAATTATCATCTCATTAGGATGACTAATTAAACGATGTATTTACAGGAAGTCAAGACAAGTTGTTAGATACAAGTTAGAGTTTTACAAGGAATAAATATGTAAAAGAGTCATTTCTATTTTATCAAAAATTTGCACAATGTGGCCTTCGTGTCTTTGATCTTTTTTGTTTGATATAGTCAGTAAATTTTAGCCCCTAGATACCTGTTCTTTTCCACAAAAACTCTTAACTACCATTTCAACATATTATAGCTTGAATTTTGAGACTTTCCTCCCCTGTGGCATTCTACATTACACATTTAAGAAAAGTTTCCTTTATCCTCATATTTCCAGGACCAACGGTTAACTCTGAGTGCTGAAGTATCAGTTTTCCAAGTTTTTGTATATACATTTATATGGGCTTATTTTCTATTTTAAAGGTTTTACTTATGATGTGCCACAAATTTCATTTTAAATTAGGTAAAAAATATTTTTTTGAAATAAGATCTTTATTTTTTATTTTGAAAATAATTTAGAATAAAAAAGATTTAGTAAATACACGTTGTGGCGCAAGATGTGTTATTTTTTGAAAATTTTAGTAAAAAGGGAACGACCTCGGCAATAAATATTATAAATTATTACCCAAAGCGTCTGAATAGAATTAACTCGTTCGGTGTGAATGCGTCCATGTATTCTTGGGACGCATCCGCCCAGTGAAAGTAAATTAGAGTAACCCTCACCATCTTAAATCGTATAAAAAGACACCTAGAGCTGATTGAAGCATCATTCCACACAAGAAACTCTTCCAGATTAGACATGAAACCTTTTGTGGTAAGTTCTTAGGAAAAGTTTGATAAGATAAGAGAATGAAAAACTACAATAATATTATCCATTAGGTTGCCGCACTGCTTTTAGCAGTTGTAGGTTCAAGTTGGTGCGAAGGTGACCGTAAGAAAACCGAAAAGAGAGGAATCTCTGAAGCATCTTACTCAATTGGAGGAGGACATGGTGGACTAGGCGGAGGATATGGTGGTGGATATGGTGGTGGATATGGAGGTGGATACGGAGGTGGTTATGGAGGCGGAATTGGCGGAGGAATAGGATATAGTGGTGGTGGTGGTGGTTTCGGAGGCGATGGAGGATTTGGAGGAGGCATTGGAGGCGGATTTGGTGGAGGAGCAGGAATCGGCGGAGGTAGATCAGTATCCGATGCTGGTACCTCCGTATCCACCGTAAACCAAGCCATACCAGTCGCAGTACCACAGGCAGTCCCATATACTGTAAACCGTCCAGTGCCTGTGCCAGTCCCACAACCCTACCCAGTTGATGTACCAAGGGCTGTACATGTACGAGTTCCAGTACCTCAATATGTTTCCGTTCCACGAGCGGTTCCAGTTACGGTTAACAGACAAGTTCCAGTACCAGTCCCACAACCCGTAGAAGTTCCGGTTGCTCAACCAGTACCCGTATCTGTTCCACAACCTTATGCTGTCCCCATTGCACAACCAGTTCCAGTTAGAGTACCGCAAACCGTTGTCGTTCCCGTAGCTCAACCAATTGTGGTATCGGGTGGAGGTGGTGGTGGTGGATTTGGAGGAGGCTTCGGTGGAGGCCTTGGAGGTGTTGGAATTTCATACAGCGGAGGAAATGGAGGCGGAGGTTTTGGAGGTGGTTATGGTGGCAGTTATGGAGGTGGTTATGGTGGCGGTAATGGAGGTAGTTATGGAGGTGGTTTTGGCGGAGGTCACGGAGGAGGCTACTCTGGAGGTTACAGTAGCGGTATTGGAAAATCATATGGAGGATCCAGTTACAGCAGTATCTCGTTGGGAAGTTACAAGTCTAAATATTAAGTCACTACTATGTACGAAATACTTGTTTCATTTTGCACCACTTGTGATATGTTTTACATTTTTTTTATAGTCATCAGTGTAAATAAACATTTTTTTTATAAACAACATCCTTCTTTCGTAGTAATTAGCTAAGTATCTTTTTTAACAGAAGGAGTATTCTCTGATACCTCCTCTCCTCAAGAATAGATATTGAATAAGAATTTCATTGTTTAGGCAAATAATAGGTACACGTGCATATCTAGTAAGTGCCGTATTGTACTTCGGGCAAATATTTGTTCTGCAAGAAGTAATAAACAATTCCATTTACGTAACTCTTGAATACAGACAATGTTACTGTTGTTTATTGTTCTTCATAAGTCTATGAAATTAGTAAAGAACTAATTGTAAGTGCTACATGTACTGAAGTTGTGACATTTTAGAAAAAATTTCTTATGAACTAATTGACGGAAGTTTCGTCCTTATTCTTCCTTATATAACGGAGATTAATTATAATTCATGAAGAGTTTTCCATACCATGTATAGGAAAATGATTTCTAACTAATTAGTACAGTCTGTAGAATTTTTAAATTAGCCAAGAGAATTTCAAACGAACTTAGTGACATTAAATAGGATTACATGGGTTTCATCATTGATACATATAAACAGGTTAAAGGAAGAATTTAAATTCCTTGGATGCTAGTTTCGTTATGGGTGGCTGGATTTGGAAAAGTGTGTCATAAAACGATAATGTTGATGTATGAGTTTATGATGCTGAACAGAATGAACTTTAAGGAAAGTTGTTTGATGAAGAACGAATACTGAAACTGTTGAACCGGAAAGCTCATGTATGTTGGTGTGGTACGAATGGGAGTATGGCACAGAACACACCTAAAACGCGGTATTCCTTTCGCTTATAAAATGTAATGGATGATATTTAAAGGACAATGTGAGCAGAAAAGGAAGTGAAATCAAATTAATTCTTGTGTATTTCGCGATTTTTATAAATGACCAATAGTCGCGCGCCGAGATGTTTCTCTGAACGATAGATAAACCAGTTATATGAAGGAAGGAACAGTTAGAAAGTATTTCTTGTTAACTGTCTATATATGATCTCGAAACATGCGGATTAAGTAAACGATCTAAAAAAAGAAAATAAACAAGTTTTTGCGGAAATATAGTGGGTAATACGACATGTTATGTTCCGGAATATAATTTTTATTTTTACATTTATAGTTAATGCTACTAAAAGTCTTCTCAACTTACGAAATTGATGGAAAAATGTCTAAAAAATAAAGAAGGATTTTAACCATAAGATTTGAAAATCGGTCCCAAATTTGGGTAAAGATTAAGGGTTCATTTAGTCAAGTATCTTGATATTTTCACAAATAACTTGAGCTTTTAAATCTACTTGATATTATAGTACCTGAAATTGATAACGAATTCATATTTACAAAACCCACGAACAATTTTTGCAAGCTTTGAGTTTTTAGTGGCGCAAAAATTGTTGATTTATTAAAAAACGTAGTAATTAAAACTAAAATTTGAATTAAGAAAAGGTAAATAATTAAAAACTGCATGAAGGTAAAATTAATTCTAAAAGTTATTTAACGTAAAAAAATCTTAAACTAAAAAATAAGTAAATTCGAATAACAAAAACCAAATCAGAAAGAATGCTCTGGGGTCTGCTCAATTAAATTAAAAAAATAATCTTGAGTAACGTCAGTCGATGGATTCCTGAATCATTTGAAGGAGAAATCGTAAATTCTTCAGGAAATACAAAAAATTATCAGATAACAACCTTATACTTTAAAAATAGATATTTTGTTGGTATATTACTGAAAGTTCCAAATCCGGCCCCTAGCCCTCCAAAAAAACGTTGTTTTTTTGGTAATCTTTGAGACTTTTCTTGGAGTATTACTTCGTGAACTAGATGTAGGCAAGACAGTTAAGGAATGTTTTAGAAGACTTATTTTTTCTTGTTGAAGGAGCAAGTCCTAAATAAAGTGTTTATCGCCAAAAAGGGAAATTTTTAAGCTTAAAGTCAAATATGGTTTCGATTTAAAAAAATTAAATTTTGTTTATTTCTCATAAAAATTAACGATGGCTGTTATTAAGAAAGTGCCTTAAATGTTAATATATTTCATAGACTTTGAATATTCTATGAAATAAATAATATGGACGAAAAATGAATACAACCCTAATGTTGACTGTCACCATTAAATATTTCTTAAAAATCGAGCTGACATCTAAATTGATTTTGCTCTATTAAGTTGGAAAATACGTTTTCCCTTTCAAAACAGTCCAATTTAATTTGAACCACCCTGTGGATTATAGAAATAGCTTTCTTTATTTGAAAAAGGTCTTATGTGGCCTTTGCCCAAATTTGGAACCGATTTAGTTATAGTTTATTATTTATTGTTACACCTTCTTTGCTATTAAGTAATGTACGTGAATGAAATCCACACATATTTAATTACACACCTACGCAGAGGGTCATTAATTTTGAAGATATTTCATATTCCCACAGAAATCTCTAATATGCAAATATATGAAATCGACGTCTTGTCCAATCGATGGGCATTGAACTTCGTGATTATCAAAACGTTAGCAAGACTTGTTTGATAAATGGGTTTCAGGAAATACTGAAAATTCTTGCGACTTGTTTAACTTTTGCCGAACAGATTTTTTTCTTGAGGAAAATGTCGCATAACCATCTGTTACACTTACGTCACTGGATTTCAATTGTAGGTTAATAGTGTTGTTACATCACATCACATTACATGGCAAGAGAATTTTATGTTTATCTTTAAACTAGAATGTTTTACGAGATTCAAAAGAAAATACAAGAGTGCCCTTTTTCTAAAACTTAAATATTTTGTGTAAAATTTTTATGTTTGATTTATAAATAATTCTTATTATGTTTCACAGCAGAACCTTTCAGAATAATTTAAATATATTTATATTTTTACGGATGTGAGTGAAAGAAATAGACTAATTAGAGTTTTTAAGATTAAATGAAATGAAAAAATATCCAAATCTATGATTTTCCTCGTAGTTATTAAAATAAAGAAACGTCTAAACTACTTAGGTAAAAAGGAAGGGTAATTAAAAAGAAACTAGATGTTTCGTCTATTGCTTTAGACTTCCCTAAATGAATTTAAAATTATTTAAAAAGATTACTACATTTATAAAATGGAACATAAATTTACTTCTACAGTGTGGGTGCTCTACTTTAAGAAAATCATTTACGCTCCATTTTATGTGTAAAGTGATTTATTTAATTTTTTTTTTATAATCAGTCCACTGAGGAATCCTATAACCACAGGTGAAACGTCAGTTCTATTGTAATTACGGTCGCTCTTTATCAAAAAAGTGCTTTATTTATGAAAACATATTTTCAAAAAAACAATTTGGGTATACTTTCGAGTAGGTCTTTTTATAACTGCAAAAGTATTCTTTCAACACAATTAGTTTTTTTTTTTTTGGAATTATGCCTCATTAAAATATAATGAGAAACTGTTAACTTACAAAAAAGCTATTGTGTATTAATATTATAACAAGAGAGCTTTTTAAAATCTAGGTCAGTAATAATGATTGATGTGCTACTTCTTTTACCATCTCAAACTACAGTTTACATACGGCGATACTAAACCATGCAAATGAATAATGCTCTATTGTTTGTAGAGAATGTGGTAGATTTAGTTTCACTTATATTCTTAGTGCTTTTCATTTAACATAATCAAATATTTTGTTCATTATATTGTTTGCAATAATTTATGCCCAAAATCCTAAGCGTAGAAACTTGCTAAAAAGTTTTAAACTTGATGTATTTTTAATAGAAAAAGGTAACCATGGGCTTCTTGTCCCAGAACCTCCACCAAAATTACCACAATATGTATGAAATAATTTATTAGATAAGGTTCAAACACGTACCTATTTTTGTTACTTTTTGAAAGCATTATGTATTGATAACATTTTTTTTGGCATAAATCATGTAATCAAACAAGTAGACCATACAAGTAAATCTTTAGAAATTGATTGATTAGTGAATTAATAAAATAATTAAACAATGAATACGAAAAACTACTTGAAATGGATAAAATTTGCAACTTTGCAATTTTCTATTGACTTAATTGTCAACACTAAATGTAGTGATACTGAATCATTTATTTTTGAAAAATGCATCTTAGCATATTTATAAGTACTGTAGGTACTTGTTCCCATTAATGTTATAATCAGTGGGGTGGCAGAAATTTCACCCCCTCTAGGATGTAGACAAAATTTACCATCCCCTTCTTAGTACTTCCCATCTTTCCATTTATTTCAAAAGTCAAAAATAAAATTTCTGTGATGTCTCTTTACTTTTCAAAGTCCCTCTAAGGCATTTATTTGCCAATTTTTAAAAAAAATTAACTATAGGTCAGTATCCCACAATAAAAAATTTTTATCAAACGATTATGACAACATTTAATTAATTGAAATGTTGAAAGTCGAATAAATGTTCTATAATTTTTAAGTGCGTGATTTTGATTTCTGAATTTTGGTTTTCTAGCTTTATTACAACCAGATAAGGTTTTTAAATCCCGAAGGTTCCAAAATTTACATAAATTCTAAAAATTTTGAATCCGAACGTATATACATACAATCTTCTATCTTAAAAATGGCAAAAACGAACTTTGGGGACCTTAAAATGTAACACATTATAGAAATTTCACTTTCTACTTTTAGGGCAAATACAATAACTTCCCCAAAATGGGGTAGTTATCAAATAAAAATATTGAAACGATCCAAATGATTAGTGCGGCAAAAATATTTAAAAAAGCTCTAATCCAGATTACAAGACAATATTTTTCAGTTAAAAGAGTTTAATTTTGCTAGTATAATTAAAACGTATTCTAATAAATAAAAAACTGACAAGTAATTATCATCATACAACGTTTTGACTATTTATTTCGGCCATCATCGGACTAGTAACTAATAACATCATTTAATAAGTGATTATGACACATCGTTACGTAGGTTGATAGTTATTCATCTGGAGATAAACAAATTTTGTGGTCGAAACGTTGCACAATTAAAGTTATTTTCACCATTTTTTGATGGGTATTGGCAATATTAACTTTATTATTAGTGTTTTTTTGTTTAGAAATTTTGCGTCCCTCATCCCTGGTACGTTACGCCACTGGTCATGATCTAAGTGCTACTGCATGTTTGTATGAGTGTCAGAATTATCACATTTTACTCGATTACGAAATCAACAACCCCCATGGGGGAAAAAGCGAGAATCTCCAAAACTTTAGGGATAATAATTATCAACTTACCTACATTCACCAGGTTTTCTGCAGTAACCTCTTCTTCGATCACAAGTAGCCGAACAAATGGCTGAAAAAAATAAACTCGTCAATATTGCTCTTGATTAGATAACAATCGATTCTTCTGACTTACGCGTTTGGCATAAAATCCCCGTATAACCAGGGTAACACTTGCATTCTAATGGTTTCTGACAGTATCCGTTGAGACATCCCGGAAGAACTTGGCATTCAGTACAAGCGCGTCCTGCCCACCCCAGACGACATCGGCATTCACCCGGAGACTCACAGTAACCCCGACTTGGATGACAGTCCGATCGACAAATTGCTGAAATAAAGAAGACATATCTAATGATCTATTGGTCATAATGAACGAAATTCGGTGTTCAAGGAAAGAAAAATTTATTGGAGGTCAACATGATGCTCTGCTTGATGGACTTTATAATGAATAGTCAAATGAAAGCTAAACGAATGAAAATTGTATTTTCATGATCAAATTATTTTAATAGTTCAAGGAAACCTTTTAAGGAAGAATATAAAGCTTATGAATTGGCCAAAAAATACTGATGACTACATCTATTAAGAAGGCAAAATCAGGGTCAAGATGATTTTTGTTTAAAAATTGAAAGATACTAAAAATTTTAGTAATAAATAATGGATTCTGATACGTAAATGGAAATGAAGTTGCTTTACAACTACAAACGTATTTATTAAACAAGAGAAAATAATTTCTGGAATTTTGTCCTCTAAGGTTGCTTATGTACTGTTAGCACACCATCATCCCCATTTGAAATTTTACACTTACGTTCAGAACAAAATATTCCGTCCCATCCCTTATGGCAAATGCATTCGAAGCTGACGTTGCAGAAGCCGTGACGACATCCTGGTAATGGGATGCACCTGTCACATCTTTCACCATAAAATCCTAATTTGCAGAGACATTCTCCTGGTCTGTTACAATAACCGTTTAAAGGGTCGCATCCTGGACGACATTTAGGAACATCGCATAAATCGCCTGTCCATCCTGGAAGACATTTTACTTCTCCATCGTCATCGCAAACGTAGTGGGAATGTTCGTTTTGTGCTGTTGGGACTTCGCAAGCCTAAATGGAAGTTACAGTTAATTAGTTTCTGGATTCCCTTATTTTTAGTTTGAAATTTGAAACAACAATTTTTGTCAAATCAGGGAATCTCCATGAAATACTTCAGGAGCTTCAGAAGAAACTTTCAAGCTCAGTGGTTTGAGCTTTGCCATCGTCGATACGTTAAACTTTGGACCCCCTTTTGTATGGGTTTCGGAGTTGAATTTTGTTAAAATCCTTTCTTTTTTCATTTAATGTCCATCATGATTCCTACTATTTACCTGTTTTTTCCATTTTGGCACATATCTTGCAGGTAAAACTGTCGGTAAAAATACAAAACAAACAGCGACACAAAAATAAATTTTACACATTTTCACTAACTTTCGAGCGCTTCTTCACTATCTTTCACTGCATTTCGCTTGCACCAGCTAACTGACTTCGTACATACCGTACAATACACCATTAGCGACCGTGAACTCGATCTTGAAGTGAGAGCAATGCCATGTTACTGACCTTAAACGCTGAAGACCTACTTCGTATAGGTGGGTAACTGTTCTTCGACGGATTGAGGCCTATTCCAGTGGTCACTTCATTGGGGCCATTCTTTCAACTTTATTCGTATAAAGGTACCTAGTAACTGATTATGTTTTTATGAAAAGTTTCAAGAAGTTTCTCTAACTTTCTGAGATAAAAGACTAATAACAATAAAAAGGGTTCGCTATAAGAGCCTACAAATATTTTTTTTGTTGTTCCTTTTTTTATTTATTAAGGTACACAATTTTAGAAATAAACAAGGCGCAAGTCCCGGGATTCCCCAAGAAGGAATATGTAAATCACATGTTTGTACTTTACTCAAAAATTCTAGATCCTGGAGTCTTGTTCCTTGTAGAGTATTCTGTAACATTATGGAATCATTCTCGAATATTCTAAATCTTAAATATTTTTGAACATTCTAGAGCATTCACGAACATTCCAAACCTAACTCAAAGACTTTGGAACATTCTAGATCATTCTGGATCATTTTTGAAACCATCCTCGAAAAATATGAATAAGTCTAGAAACCTTTGAGACCATTCTTGGACATTCTAAATCATGTTTTAAAAATTTGGAACATTTTTTCAATTTTGACAAGAAGCTGGAATTTTGGAATAAGTACTTTAGGCTTGTCTATCGAACATTCAAAATCATTCTCGAAAGGTCGATAAGATTTTCAACCATTCTCAAAAAGTCTGGAACATTTTAGATTATCCTGACAAATTATCCATTTTCTTATTTTTTAAATTACATGTAAAATATGACGAAAGAATAATTTTTTTTTTTTTTTTGTATTAAATATTGAAGTTCATTCGTTATTGTATGTGTATCTTCGAGATATTTCTGATTATTCTACCACAAATAAAACGATTCATGTAGATTTAAATGTTTTTTTTTTTTTTTAACAATTAACATAACAATTATTCAACAGTTTTAATTTACGTGACAGGTACATTTCATGCAGTACTATTCGGTAATTTGTGTAGCGTATCAAACAGTCTCATCAATCTATCGATGACAATCTCTTTAGCTCTTGATCCGTATAGGAAATCCATGTGATTAAAATCGTGAACATCTACTTCAGCCACTCCAAACGGTAGGGCTTCGGGAGACATGTGACGAGCTAATACATGTGCATCCTAAAATAAATAGAACCACTTTAAATAAACATTAATTATTAATAATGAAATGCAATTAGCAACAAAATTAAGGATTATTAAAAAAAAAAATGAAATTCGAAGATGAACATGAAGAAAATATTGAAATACAAGAATCGTAAGGATTACTAAAACAATTCCTTTTATTTATACTATAACTAATTAATATTACTTGGGTACCTTTTTTCCACATGCCCAATCATTAACAGCATACATAATTAATGTAGGAACTCTAATATTTTTGGTATTGTAAGTAGGTGGCGATTTAGACCCGTAAATTCTTTTATTGTTCTCAGCACCATTATCGTACATGCGAAACTTCCCCAATACTAAATCCGCCGCGTGTCTTATTACTTTTATGCTTGTTCCAGCAGGCAAATGCCAGAAGAAAACTGGTAACAGCTCCTAGAAATATGTCTTTATTAGAGCAGATGATTTCTCCTTCAATGTCTTCTATTCATACTGCGCCCATTTGCGTATAAGGACCGTAGAATACATTGAAAAGTTGCTCACATCTCTTTAAGACAACTGGAGAGTCTAAGCATAACGTTCTTGAATAAAGGTTACTTATGTTTGGGGATGATATCACTCGTACGAGATCGTTGGATACAACGACATCCTAAAATATAACGAAAAAGAATTTTTCTACTTACAAAGTGGTAAAAAAGAACGTCAAAAGTAATTTTAACGACTGGCAATTAAAGATCATTTTTCTCAAATCTTCTGCGTTCCGCTTAGGTCTGGTTTGATTTGTCATAAACGTTTCGCCTGCTGCTACTGCGAACGTCTTCAGTGATCTAATGTTTTGACCTGGTACTAGAAGAAATCAAACCAGACCAAAGAGTCCAGATTCAATGATTAAGAAGTCATAAACTTTTTCAAATTTATAATTTGATTATTATTAATTTTTTACTTCTCTCACCAGTATAGCCTCCGATAAAGGGGCTAAAATTCGGAATGGAGAAATCATATTTGTTAGAGTTGCAGCAGGTGCTAGAAGTACCATGAACTTTATGTTGCGTCTGGCTTCTTCAGGCCTGGCAGAAGCATAAATCATGGATATGGTAGTTCCCAAAGAATGACCTATTAAAATTGTTTCCCCTTTCTTTCCAGTAACTTCCGCTATTTTGTTTAACATGGCAGGTATATCCAATAATCCTAAATGATCTAAACTGAAATATTTATTGAGAATATAAAAATTTGAGTATAAATATAAAGATGAAATAAATCTAAGGGAAATATATCAAGCGTGTTTTGTTATTCAAATCTTTATAGTATTTTTCAAAAAAAAATTGATATTTATATGATATGAAGATAGTATTAATTTTCTTGAGAAATATTTATAAAAGTACATGAAATTCTTGTTGTGTTTTTTTTTTTTTGGTACACCAGGGAGATAACTCCTTCTCATATCTAAAAACCCAAAATTATTTTACTTATGATTGGTGTTCTTCATTTAAACAGCTTTTTTTACAAGTTTACAGTATTATTACAGCAAGTACCAAGATATTGTAGAATATACGCAGGTAGGTATCTAAAAATTACTGAGAAGTATTGTAAAAAAAAACACTCATTACGCTCGTTATAACTATAGGAAAATTTTTACTTCCAATGAAATTAATGGTTTTTTTATATAATAATTAATATTTGCATTCAGACAGTGGCGTAGAGGTGTGGGAGACTCGATTTGAAAAAATGTCTATCGACTGTGTTTATGGTTTTTAATTACATATATAGATATGCAATTCTATGGTTTTTGACCTATTGTAGTAGTTGTTTGAGGGTCTAAGGAGTTTTTTAATTGTACAAAGAGAAAGACAGAATCGTCATATTTTAGGAATCTGTCGAATTATATTGATCAAAGTCCTTTAACCAGGGATTTCTTCGTAGAAAACTCACCCATACCAATTTTTCTAATTTTCCTTTATGTTTGCAGTGTAAGTCAAGTTAGGAAAAATAGAATCATGGATTGCATTCGTGGCATATTGAAATTTTAAAAATCTGAAATGTAATTCTTGACTCTGAAGCCAAGGAGTTCGGTAATAATCCTTTAAAAGACCATAATAATTCATAAACCCGATTGAAATAAATATTTCCCTAAATTATACTTTTGTCATCTCTCCTAACCCCATGATTCAACTCCAAGTACGCCGCTGCTCCCCTATTGTGTTGATTTATGTAAATTATGTTCGATAGGTAGTTTACATAATGTGAATTCTATTTTTATCAATAAATGTAAAGAATTTTCTTGTTCGTCTTATGGTAATTACTAATCACAAAAAATCAATTACCTGTCAGATAAATTAATATTGTAATTGTTTATAAATAGTATTTATGTTTATGTTAAAGCAGCGCAACAAAAGTAAAAAAATAATTTGCATTATTTTTTACCTGTGATCCCAATATTCGTTATCACGTACTGTCAGCCGAACATGATCCTGTGAATAAGTAGTTCCCCTGTAATTTCCCATCCAAATGTCATAACCAGCGTCCGAAAGGATAAAAGCTGAAAGGATACGGAAAAATTCTGCTGACAAGTTTGACTTAATCGTTTTTTTTTTCTGGTATTAATTAATGATATAAAATATAAGAAATAAATTACAAGTAAAATAAAAGTAATTAAGTATTAGAACAATTATCTGTAAGTGCATAGTTCACTAGATTACTTATCTATATAAGTACAACCAAGCTAGGGGGTGCTCAAAAAGTCAATAATTAATACAGTTGATGAAATTCAGCTATTAAGGGTTGTTTTAGTTGACTACATGAATAATTAAATCAATTAAGTTTGCAATTTCGATAATTAGCTTCTTGTAACGATGTTGATTGGTATGCTTTGATTTCTTATGAAAATCATGGAACATCCTCAAGTTGCTAAGACCATATGTTGCAATTCAAAACGATTTGATGTGTTTTTGCCAATGAAGTGATCATTGTAGTACCAAAATTCATAAAAAAACTTCTAAATTTTGAAATTCTACTACACAAGAAGCAGATCGTGAATGTTCTTTTTTTTTAATATAGTCTTTAGAGGCAGAGAAATTTAATAGTCTTTAATAGGAAAACTTGGGAAAAAGGAAATTGCTTCCTCTATTTTTGGGATTTTTATTAAACTCAATACGATAACTCAGGATTCGAATGCTGGAAATTGATCGGTTTTGTCCAGTAGAATTTTCCAGAAAAAAATTAGAACTATCAAAAAAGAAAAGCCGGAAAATTCGGATAAATGGCAAAGATCATGATTTTTGTATAGGTACCTACTATCGATTAAAACCAACGATAGGAATGACATATGTATTTGGCTAAATTAAGTTAGGTCAAATAATCATTTTAATATGGAAAATTATTATTTATTGCACTAAGGTTTACTTTTATAACGTATTTTTAAATTTGCTTATGTGGCACAGGTAAATTCAATTATCCTAGTTGTACTTTGTTAAGATAAAACAAAAATTCGTTATTTATTTTATAATTAATTAATTTTATAATAAATTCATCGCTAATTTCTCTGATTTGGGATTAAATTTCATTCTATTATTTCAATCTTATTATTCAGTAATTAAATGCATGTTAAAGGCGCTTGATTTAATTATTCATTATAATTCTAATAATTAATCCCGACTGATACCTGTACTACATTGTGTACTATATGGATATTATAATATGCAATTAGCAAACCCGTTCATAAGTGCAATGTTAGTTCATGGAGAAATGTAATTTCCAGTGCATCAACCTTGGCAAAAGTGCATTATTAGCAAGGTCCAATTTCATATCTCCAACATGCATTCTCTAATTATATAAAACGAACTTGGAAAAATCTTCTGGCATTCTGCAGAAATTTTATGAACAACATACAGTTAACCACTTGGTGATTTTGCAGTTTTCAAAACCAATGGAATATAAAACACTTCCTAGTGTTGCGACAATTTTAGATTGTTACTATTATACAAGGCAAAATTGTTTTAATAAAGACATTAATTAATAATTGGTATATATGTAGGTACCAAATATTATCCACCATAAAAATTGCCCTATGAGGTGAAAGAAAATGAAAGGGATTTTTTTTTTGGATTTAAATAGCAACTGATTTGCATTAAATGTTAATAACCAGTAGATTATAGTTATTGTTAGAAAATATCTAGGTGTCTTTAAATATATTAAAAGGTGAATGAAATTTTTTATTAAAATATAAAATTATTTAATGTTAAAAATAAAATTCGTATCTACAATTAAAAATAATGAGGGTAGGTATTTAGGATAATCTGATATCAAAAATTATTTTAATTCTAAAATTACTGCCCTATTAACAGTCAGAACGGTTTAGATTCTAGCATCAAGAATATGTAGATTTATTAGTTATGTAGAGCTGGATTTGAAACTTATGATTTCATGATCGCTCTCAATGACTTTATTTAAACTTTATCAGTAGCAGATGAGAAAATTTTTAGATTATAGCAGAGGGATCGATTTCAAAACTGACTTGTAACAATTGTATCAATAATTTCCCTTTAAATAAAATTGAGTTGCAAAATATTTCGTAGGAGTCTACAATTGTAACTATTTTAACGATGATATAATAACTAATCAATCATATATGATAACTTACCCATTGAAACGTTTCTTGATTGCGTTGCGAAGTTTGCAGATGTAGCTATGAGACCATGTTGCAAAAATATAGGGTAACGCTTTGGGTTAGGGTGGCGAGTGTTGGGGATGCGATGCAATGTTAGGATATATCCGTCAGCTGTTGTTACTTTATGAACTTCGACAGGGTAACCTTTTCTTTGAATAATTGTAACCTAAGAACAAAACCAAGAAAATTTTTGTTTGTCTCTTAAAATTTTACCCTTTGAAGAAATTGATAACGTGTAACAAGTTGTATGTATTGATAATGAAGCATTATAGTAGTTTTAATTGTATTTAAACAAAATGAAATTTTCTATATTCCTGAAAATGTTTTGAGATTTAAATACATATATGATTTCCTTGATAAAAAGACCCTGAACTTAATCGTCTGGTAAGTAATAGCAATAAAAGTGAAGTTCATTGATCAAAGTATCACTGTACAGTAACAACTTTTAAATTAAGTTTAGTCATAAAATGTGAATAATCATTAAATTTATTGTTCAATTAAAATTTAGTACACAGCAGTCTTAAGTTTTTAGTTAATTTTCAAAAAGTCACCTCCTTTGAAGGTAATGAATTCATAAAAAAAATCAATATAATAAATTATAAATTGTGTTCATGCAATGCTTATTTGACAATCTTTTGCCTGTTTCATAAAAAAATTGACCATTTCTTGAAACACCCTTCAGACACTGAAAAAGATTAAACTTATTTGAGCATCATGATGTTTATTTTGTAGTTTTTGTCGTCTAATCTCTGGCAGCTAATAACATTTTTTTTTTCAATGTTAGATGAACAATTAAGCAGCATATCAACAAAAAAATTTTTATTCTGAAACTTTTGTCAATTTATTTTACATTCGTGATGATATACAGGGTGTTAGGTATATAAGTACAAAAAAAAGAATCATGGATTCCTTGCACAATAAATAACAAAAGTCTAAAAGCATTTTTCAATCGAGTGACAATTAAGTACGCAATTCGTGTTCGAAAATTTGACCCTGAAATTCGGTTTAATACGGGCCTGGCGAAATACGAATTCTCGTAACTGATAGTTTGCAACGAGCAGCGCCACTTACGAAACAGCGTTATCTAGGTATCACCGGCGACTATTCTCTAGGGAATAAGCGCGCTAAACCAGGGCCGGCCTCAGAAATCAAAATAATTTTTAATTTTTTTTATTTATTTCAAAAGTCAAAAAGTGTATAAATTCATGTTTGAAATGCAACAGGGAACATGTGGTTCTTTTTTTTTTGTACTTATAGACCAAACACCCTGTATGTATGTATGTACTTAGAAAACATCTCGAAAGGATAATTTTAAGAAATGATCTTCTATGTCCAAACATTAAAACTATAGAAGCTTTAATTCTTTACAGAATTAGAATAATTAACGAGTTTTACAGACTTAATTAGTAGACGTTATTAAACTTATTAATCGGTTCTGATTTTTAAAGAAATTTATGCAACTGATAACGGTAACCTGAAGTTCTTAATCAGTCATAAACTACCGGAAACTTTTAGTTTCTGTCCTTGAGACAGTAAGGCTTACAACAAATGCTTTCTTCTATTTACTTATGGGAATAGGAACATTGAAAAGCTAAATGTTTATTCATTAACGTTAACGAAACTGGAGTTAATGATCCTGTTAGTAAGGTTACAATTTTTGCTATTTTATTCAAATTAGATACGTATTAGAAAGGAATACTTATTAACCCACTTTTGTTTCAAAATGAAAACTTTAAATGTAGTTGAAAATTTTTTTCTGAAGACGTATTTGGCAACAGCTCCTTTTTAAACTTTTGATACAAAAACATTAATTTGTAACTTAAAATCAGATACTAAACAATAAACACGTACCTACACGTGCCTATCGTTTAAACATTTATAAATAATAATAGAAGTTGTGTTAAATCATGTGTGATAAATAACAAGAAAAGCCTTGATTTTTATGTCAAGAAATTGCAACTTAAATTATGCTAAAAAGTAACATATTTGCTTTTCCTAAATTGTTCCACTTTTCGAAAACTTAAGGACATTATCTTAACAATTAAGATTACAACATATGCATAAAAATAAGTGGGCAGACTTCCGGTGCAGTTATTCTTCTAATTTGTTAATTGACTATAACTGTAACTATATATTTAAACAGGAGTTAATAAATAAAAACCGAAATAATAACCAAAAGTTGTTGAGAATTAAAAGTTATGTCCAAAAATCGAAACATGCCCTCCTAAGGAAAAAAATATATTTTAGGAAAAATTGTTAATGTTTTCAAAAAAAAAAAAGAATTTTTTTCTTTTATATTTATCATAAACCCTGCCTTATATTGATCAAAATCAAATCTATTTCGCATAACTTTGTTCGAATTCGAGCATAATTGTAAAAGTAATTTAGATTTTTAACATTTTTGGGAACCACAAACTTCATGTTTGTTGCAACGATATAAAACAAAATTTTAAAATTTCGTAAAAATTATTTTTAACAAGGTATTATATACGTAATGATAGTATGCATATTAAAAAACCTTCGATTAAAGTGCAAAATATTTATGTGGAAACGAAGTATATTTCCCAAAAGAAAAGCTTATTATTAGGAGGCCATGTTTTGGTTTTGAGAAATAACTGTTAATTCTCAACAACTTTTCTTAAAACAATTTTGCTGAATTTTCTGAAATAATGGTATTTTAGTCTTATACAACTTTTGTATTTTAAGTCCTACCCTGTGCTTTTTGACCTGCAACCACTCTTAGTGCATCTAATATAATTTTTGGAATTATTTCTATTTTTTTGTGCTATTAATTAAAACTAAAACACTCTATATCAAATCATCATTAAAAGTTATTGAATTGGTTTTTAACTATATTTAAATCAGTAGTAAGGAAAAATTCTTGACTAATCGGAAAATATAATATCTAAAAGCTAAAATTTTGTTTATCCTTGCCTGGTGACATGATTCAAATTTTTAAAAATTTTGAAACAATTTCTTCTTCCTTACCACATCTGACGCCGCAGCAATATCAAACCAACAACGTGGATTGTCATCGATTGTAAAATAGTCCTCAAACGTAGGGCACACGTTATTCTTTTGACCTCTCACATCCGACAAAACGCCACTAATCACGAGCACTATCAAACTTATTGCCTGCATGATCGATATGAGACATTGTGCACCAAATTGCATCTCAACACTTTATTTGTATTAGCAAGTTCGAAGCCCTTGACTTGTATCAATGAGAACAGGTGGTTGTACGGTAACGTACCAATATTGTACGCTCGATCTCCGAAAACAAATTTTTAAAAATGTTACTAAACCTACTCGATATCTGTCACCTTGAGTAACAGTGTGGGGAATTTTGTCGTTTTTGTTTTTTTTTTTCTTTTAATAATAACGTCCTTAACTTTTTATTCGATAAATTCCATACATGAATAAATTACTAATTAATTCGACGTCTTTGTAATTAATTGTAGCTTCAAGAAATGACGTTTCCTTTATTTTTTCTATTGAAATGTCCTTTTGCATTATAATAATTATTTACGTTATAGGTACATAAATATGTTTATGTTGTTGTGATGAGATGCTATTTTTGAATATTAAGTAACACTTAAATTAATTTTTGAAAAAAAACAAAATTTTTATATAACAAAAAAAGATCTAGTAGGTAGGTACTTACTTTTTAAATATAAAATTGCACTTTATTACACTCATTACCTTCAATAAACAATTATTATCTATGCATAAAACCGAGTGAATCTGTAGGTGACACACTAATAAAGGACTCCACTCATTATCTTAAATGATAATAAATTTAGCTATTAAAATGTAATTAACCGCAGTAGAATTGTTTTTAACAATTGAGTATCGAAAAATTTTAAATTGCAATTACATGTTTTTTAGTTTGATCTCACACACACACAGTGATAATATAGATAGATAAAATAGATAATCATACCGTTTCAATAAACCTTTGTCTTGTCAGTAGAGCGATTGTTTTGCTTTTTTTGTTTATTTTTGACTAGATTAGCAATTAGTTCCAAATTACTCTCATCTAATATTAATTAAGTTTTAGTAACTTTTTTATTATAGGCGGTATCCAATTTTCAATCAAAGTAGGGAATAAAATTTCTTGTTCATTTAAGAAAGAAGACGCTGTTAGCTCTTGGGAAACATTTTAATTAGATATAAAATTAAAATCAAACTCTTGGAGAAATTTCACAAAGCTTTTTATTGGACCATAATCTCAGTATATTAAACAATAAAGGAATAATCAAGTTGAAGATTACAAAGGATTATAATACGCCACTTGCTGAGGCAAAATGAGTTAATTAGAGACATATTAGAGGCACAAACAGGAGTAATGAAGGACGTCTGTATGTAAAAAGAACTAATTCAGTTCAACAAAAATTTTGTATAGATACGATAATTATTACTTACAGATTTAGTTAAATTTTTCATTTTTGTTTTTATATCGATACAATTAGAGCATCATTCACTCAAGCAGTCGACTTGTAGTAACATATGTGCTATAACTAAAGGATAATTAAGTGCATTTTTACTGAACATAATTGTAGAATTTGATATTGAAAAAAAAAGTTTATAATGGAGTAGGATCTTGACATGAATTACTTGGCATACCTACTTCAATCGTCACTTTACAATTTCATTTCCAGTTTTGATAAATTTGACATATGCCTAAGGAATAAATCTAAGGCTACAGAGAATCATTTAAATAATTAAGTGTCATATTGCTAATTATGGATGATTGGCTAGCTACATTTAGAGTCTAACCTTCTTCTTTAAACTATCCTTGATGTGAGTAGTCAATGGTTCGGATTTTAAATAATTTATAATGTTTATACGTCAAGATTTTACCTGTAAGAGATGAGTTGCAAAAAAAAAAACAATCCTCGTCCTTGTACTTTCGGTGGGTGCTATAAGTATTACTTTGTTACTGTGAAATCTATTTTATTTACCTACAAACAGCCTTCAATAATTCGAATTGAGAGTAATTCGAGTTGATTAGTTTTTAGCAGTAATTAAATTGAAGATCTTTTTAATTGTTACAGTTTTAGTTTCTATAAATCACGACAGACTATACGTATCTTACGTGAAGTATTACAATAATTAATTGAACAATTTTTTGTCTATAATATTACAGGTGAATTAACCTTGTTGAAATGCAAGAAAATATTTACAAGGCTGACATAATGTGTACGTAAACTGTTAGAGGTTTTCCACAAAAGTGACTGTAGGCCAATTTTGTATGTAAATTATAGGTCGTTATAGACAAAAATTCTGTTTTTGTACAGTCAACACCTTTATGTGTCTTTAAAGAGATTTGGACTACAATAAATAATAAAATTGGTGAAAATTATTTAATTATGTCCCCAATCCAATTTCTTTTTGGATCTCTTCAATGTTATTAACGTTTTCAACATCTACAGTTCATGGTTTATGAAAAATAAATCATCCAAAAATTTGTCAAAGGCGAGCTGAACTCACGTATAGAGGGTTTTTTAAGTCTGACCCAAAATTGCCTACTATACCTATTATCTATTATTGGGTTTTATATTACGATATATTCTTGAGTTTCTCAGTGATAACTTAGTCATATTTAGCATTTGTTCTTAAAATTAATATTGAATCCTCTTTTTGTAACACTAAACTTCTCTTGTGGAGACCCCTCACGACAAGCAATTTTTTATTTAATCTCCCAATTTGCTCCACAAAAGTGTCCTCAAATTCGAAATTCTTTATGTACGTTAAAAGGAACACAGAACTTGATATGTGTACTAAATTTCAACTGAATTGTTCCAATAGATTCGGAGCAAATTGATTTTGACAGACAGACATAGGTACCAGTCGTCCCATAAGGGTTCCTCTTCTTCATTTAGGCGTATAGAACCCTAATAGGTTTAAAAATTTCTATGTATTTGACAACCAAATTGTAAAAAATTAATAAATAAACAACTTTTCTTTTTCTTCCAGGAGGAAATTTCTATACTTCTGTACTAATTATGGTAAGTGCTCTAATTTATTTGAAACATCTACTAAATTTAGTCATCTGTTGATTCCAATATCCCAATGTAGAGGGATGTACATAATTTCTTTGTCACATTATTATAAACAAATTTGTTTCAACTTTAATCAATTGTAAAGTATAAATGAAGTAGTATCTGAAAAAACGTCTCACAACCTGATAGTGGTAAACTATAAATTGTCAAATTTGACCACAAATAGTAGAAATCCTTTCGCTTTTTCTGGAAGCTTTGATGACTGATAACTTCAAATTACTGAAGAGGCCAAATCTTTTTGAACTTATTGACTAATTTTGAAAGGACCAGAAAAAGACTTCAAATTATTGAAAGATTCAAATTATGTACTTATGAATGAGCTTGTAACTGACATCTAGTTCAGCCTATTTTCTATATTAGTTATTTTAAAGGCCACTCTATACAATTACCTGTAATAATAGGAGATTGTACATATTTCTTGCAAGTAATTAATTTCTATGAACTCGATCACGCATTGATTGTCTTAGGTGTAGACTATAGATGTCGACTTCTATGATAAGTAACATATGATTTTACTAAAATTAATAGATAACATCAACATGTTTTTCATCAAGTTTGTCGCTAAAGTAATATTTTTGCTACCAATATTATTTGGTTTTACGAAAAAGCTACTTTTTTGGGCTTTGGTGGTATTTAAAACTATACAAAGATCTTCAAGATTACTTTTATTTATTCGTATACACATAATCGTAGCTATTACAAATGTGCATCACTATAATACATCTTCATGAAGATTTAAAATTTTCAAGGAATTGTAACAAATGGTCATAAATCAATGACTTTACATCCTTAGCCAATAAAAAGTCAGAATGCGAGAAATCAGTCCAGTTTACTTTGTGAATTCCATATTGTTTAACTGATTCTGGAAGATTTTCATATAATTTTAATAAATCCTGAAACATTAAGAAACTTTTGTTAAAGTTAGCTTAAATGAGATATAAAAATGAGTAATGCCAGGCGCATTCACCATAATATAAAGAAAGAGGTATTAAGGAATAGTTAGAGATCTTTATTAGAGATAGAAACAGGAGTAAAGGGAGGTTATATTATAGAGTGCATTATTCGAAAATGGTTTAGGATGTTGGACATTCTAGCTTTAGGTCAGGATAGGAAGATGTGGAGGAGGAATCTGAAACTGACGTCTTTGTAATCGTTATGAAAATAAGATTATTTAAGTGGGGTACAAATAAATAATTAATGATGTGATGTGTTAAGATAATAATGAATTATTAATAGACTATTATATTATGTATTAATTTACATGAGAAATAATGGATTAAAATATTTTATCAATGTAAGTACCCTGCACATTCACCATAATGTATAGAAACTCCGATCCTTGAGAAAAAAAATATAATATAATTCTACAGGAATTAAACATAAATATCCTGAATATTTTATGCCTATTATTGCAATATTATTAGGAAAAATATTAATGTGCAATATTATTTATGAATTCTACCATATTTATAGAAAATTATCCCTTTGCATTTCTTTACGTAATTGGAACATTTTAATTCAGCTCCTGTGGACATTTTTTCATAGATCTATATCTTTATTATTTTGTTTCAATATAACTATTATAATTATGAACAAAATACTAGAAGCTGTTAGGACATTTCTATGAGGGTGGAATTTCGTACTGAATATTTAGATCTAACGAATTATTACTTTTATTTTTTAACAAATTATATATACTTAAGTACCTTTTCTGTAGAAAGATAGTCATTATTCCCGTAAATAATATAAACAGGTACTTTAACAGCAGATAAATTATACGCTGGCGGGGTTGCACTTCCGTAAATCCTAATATTTTCTTCCTCCCCATACGAGAACTGGTTGAAACTTTTAGATCCTATTCCTTGAATGAAGTGGGTCAGCATTTTGGCAGAAGTTGAATCTGTGTGTTGAATAGTTGTTATGGGCAATGTTTCCTACAATTTCTTCATCGTTAATCATTATAATAATTATTAAAATAAATTCTGTTTTATATTTAAACATATCACAGAAAAAAAAGTTTAATGATTCCAAAAAACGATTTTTGTGTTTGTTTAAATAATTATCATGAACTACCTACTGGCCATACTGTGAATAATTTTAAATTAGCAGTAACAAAAATTGTAGGTATTTGAAAAATATATATAAAAATAAAAATGCTAATTGCTGCAGTACGAACAAAATAATTGTCAAAAGAAATTATAATTTTGTTTTATAAATACTTTTCCAAATTGTTTCGTTATGATTAATTTCCATCATAAACAATTTATATTAACAATAATTAGTAAAAAATACTTTACAATTAACTTATTGTCTTCTAAATACGCCTTTTTAATTTTTTAAATTTTATATAAGAACTGTTGAAAATCCTTTTCAAAGCTGCTTATGAAATTTTTTGAAAAGTACAAAACAGACAACAACATAATGAATGTAGATAATGAAAACTTCAAAATCAAAAGTAAACTTGGCTGTTGCCTATGGCTATGTTTCATCGGTAATCTCAACAAGAAAAGAATGTAATTTAAAATGAACAAGCTATACACTTACGGGATCCATTTGTTCCACATCGAAGCCAGACAATAGCATTATGCCTAGCCAACAGAGCTTCATTTGGATGGGGTATGGCAAGCAAACGCGCTTCATTATTTCAGTGGTTACAACATCACGTTTTAGAAGGTCCTTATGAAAAGCATCGTCATCTGCGAGGAACTAAAATGTTTACCGTTGAAAATGAAGTTTGCACTGTGGTCTAAAGAAGATAAATAAAACAAAATAATCAGAGCTTTTCAGCTTTTGATTAAAATTTTCTATTTTCGGGTTTCATTAAATATTCCTGTGACAAAGTGTTTAACAAATAAGGCACGGAAAATGCCTGTAACTGTCCTTAACTACAAAAACATAATTAAAGAATTTTCTTACAGGATGACATTTTTAGTGCACAATTATTTTTGTTCAAATATTTTTTTTTTCTTTTTTGTTAATCAATACAACTTAAAAGACTCATTGTGTAGGGTATTAGTTTTACTAATTGATTAAAAAAAAAAAAATCTTTAACCATAATTAAAGCTGAAAATGCTGCAATAATAACTTACTTGTGCCCATTCCCACAAGAAACTGAAATACTTGAAAATTGATCGTATATTTTCAGTGTAAACAAGTGGGGCTAAGTTAATGAACACTTTTATATTATCTGAAGCTTCTTCGGGGTACATTGTACTGTAAACATAACCAGCTGTGTTCCCCATAGAAAATCCTAAATACAAAATGTTTCCTTGTTGTCCAGTAACTTCGTTGATTACTGAAAGCTGAGTTGGTACGTCGTATATTCCCAATTCGTGAAAACTAAAGTCCCAGTAGTCTACAGAGTCAGACTGTAGGTATAGATGAACCTGGGAATAATAGGAACCCCGAAAGTTTCCCAGCCAAACGTCAAAGCCAGCGTCAGCTAGAAGGAAAGCTGAAAAACTTTTATAAGAACAGGGATTCTTTTTTTAATAACAAAGACGTTATTTTTTGTCCTTACCACAAATGCTGTTGATATTTAAAATTATCCTTTTTAATTTTTTTAGTACTTATATGCTCCAGAAAGATTTAGAAGCATTCAGATTACACTGAAACCTTGTTAACACATTCATTTGGAAGCTCTGATTAAAGGAAATTGTTCTGTTTTCCTCTCGGTAACTAAATTCAGTACTTCATTATCCTTTTCCCGCATTTCCCGGTTTTCATTATAACATCTACACAGAATTTCTTAGAATTCAACGTAATTTGTATCTATTTTGTGCAGGTTTTACTCAGAAATCTGATGTAAACTTTAGATAAAATGAAAACTTCCTACTTTGATAACTGAAACTCATTGTTTCAACTTTTGCTTAAGGATATTATTTGTATAAGTGAGATAATGCTTCAAACTCGTTTAGTAATTTTTCAGTTTGTACAAAAGCATCCAGTAAAGAGTTATTATTACATCTTTCATACGTTCAAGTATTTAACTAAGAAACCTAACCTGAAGTAGCTCTACATCTAAGGCGAAACGTAGAGATCGGTTTTTTACCAATAGAAACCTTGAAACCCTTCCAACCCTTTCTTTGCGGGATCTTTTTTCTTAGTTGTCATCAAACCAAGAGATAGTATACTAACCCAAAGATTTATTTCCCCTGTCAACATATGACTCAGAATTAAGACCCATTCCGGGTTGGAGAAGAATAGGGGTTGGAACATAATTTTCTTGTTGTACTTTTCCATGTGGAATCCGGAAAAGTGTCAACATAAATCCGTCATCTGTCATACCTGAATGTGCTTCAGCTGGATATCCATTTCTTGTTATCATTTTTGTCTTAAAAATTAGAACATCGCACATTTATTTAATTTTTTCTTTTTTAAATTACTATGAAACTTTATGTAATTGCAATTTCAATTCAAAAAATTAAGTTTTCAACATAGAAATACTTACTACGTCTGAGTCAAGGTCTGGATTATAGTAACAATTTGGATTATTGTTGATGTCAATGTAATAATCCACGAAAGAGGTGCACACATTATTTTCTGTGGCAAAAATGCACCCCCAAACGCAGAAAAGAACGATAAGGCTCTTCATCTCAATTTGAGGTGACAACTTTGTATTCGTTCTAAATTCAGTAATGCATAACGCACTGTTACGTCCAAAATACTAAAGAACACTTTATCTTTCATTTTATTAACAAATATGATAATTTTGATAATGAAGTAATTAAATATTAGCATGACAAAATTTAGTTTGCACATTGTCATTTTTATCGGTTTGACTAAAAGTAAAAAAATAATATGAGTGTTCAAAAAACTGAAAAACAAAATTATGACGTATTCGTAATCTTGTAATTTTAAATAAGAAAGTTTTTGCTTCGTCTCGCTGTTGACTACCGAAGAATTGTAAATTAAACAAAATTGGAATTTTCCTTATTTTTCTTTAATGCTATTGCAGTTATAAAGAAATTCAACAGGATGTCCGTATTAAACTTTCCAAAATATTGAAATTTAAAAGCCTTACAAAACTATGAAGCACACAGAGTTAAGAATAGAGAGAGAGGCAGTTTGTGTAAAATAGTCTTATTTTTTTAAATTTTGCTATCAAGACTACACAATTAAATTTGAAAATACAAACGTGATTTTTAATACATTATTTTCACAGTATGCTATTGATAAATTAGGTTATCACAGGTGATGGCTGTGGATAGATTTAATGAGAAGGGGTCTGGAAACGGGGACTGGCACTGGGTGGGGAATTCCTACGGGAACAGGTGCTGGATATGGAACTCCAACTGGGTGGGGAACGGGAACACCGACTGGTCTGTCAACTGCATATGGTACAGCATGTGGTACTGGTACTCCAACAGGTCTGTCGACAGGTACTGGGTATGGCCTATCTACAGCAACTGGGTATGGTCTTGGTACATCAACTGGATAAGGACGATCAACTGGTACGGGCACATTTACGGGATATGGGGCCGGTACAGGTCTGTCAACTGGAACAGGGTGTGGTACTGGTACTGGTAATCCCAAATTCCTAGTGATGGTTGTGTGAGTGTGCGAATGAGAACCCAAATCGATACTTGCTGGTCCAATTGGGCCAGCAAGGGGACCAGGACCAATACCAACACCTGGTCCAAGTGCCAAACCATGTCCCAATACGGATGGTCCTATGAGCGATCCAGGAAGACCAAGTCCATAGACTCCTCTTTTACTTTGTTTCTTCTCAGCAGAAGCTTCGACTTCCTTATCTTCAGCCTTTTCGGTGGCCAAAGCAGCGCACACCAGTAAACTGAAGAAAATCTTCAAAAAGAAAAGCAAAAAAAAAATTAGATACTTCTCTTATGATGACAACATATTTATGAGTGTATCTAATGTACTAATGACCGAGATATGCCTTTGAGCGTGGTTGGGAATGCCAAGTGTGTGCGTTTCTGAAATTTATACCATCACCACCATATAATCTACCATCCAGATCACATACACGTTAACAGAGAAAGTGTTTTACAATGCAAACGATGTCGTTCATTAGTATCTGCGCCAATGGTGTTGTGCAATACTTTAGTCGCGAAATTGATCCTGCTCAGGATTTCAGGATAAAAATGCGAGTCGCGATTGTTTACTGCAACCTCAATGTCCAATCAAGCGTTTAAAAGTAGGGGAACGTATGGGTTTAAGGAAAAGGGAGGGATATAGTAAGTAATGGTCAATCAGGTTCATAGAAGTCTGCAGTTGTACGAAAATAGTACCATTTTTTAACCAGATATCGTTGAAAAATATTGAAATGCAAAAAAAAATTTGTAAAAAATCAAGATTCCACTTTCATCCTGTTTTTATGATACCAATTTTGTAATAAATTAGAGGTCACTTTGAGTAACATAAATACAGTGATGCATATTGTCTACTTCAAGTTCATTGCTGATAAATGTAGTAAACGATTGACGTAGTTTTTCAAGATCTATGAAGCAGTCAAGTTCAAAAACCGTAACATAAGTTCATTAATTATTTATTCAACAACATGCGCAGTAATAAAAACCAAAATGAAACTAATTTATACCAAAGTATTGTATAATTATAACGATTATTACCTATTAAATTATCAAAAAAAATTTTAGTTGATTGCCATAAGGTTTGCTTATTTTTATTTTAATAAGGAATGGGTAGGGCATACTCACGCCCTTATCCATTCCACGATCCAATTAAGTGGGTACAAGACAAAGGTTATTCGTTTCCGAAGGAACTAGAAGTCCTTGTATTTTTTTGAAAGAGAAGTAAAAGTGGTCTCCTATTACTGCAGAATACGATATTCAGATCAATAGAATTTTACGTAATAATCGCGCAAAACGGTAAAAAACTGTCAACAGTGAACGGGTTAAATGATAAATATACAATACAGGAGCCACGTTAAAGGTATCTGTGATTGTTATTAAATTAGTCACACAAGCAACAACCTTGCACCACACCTGTCATAATTAAGTTATATTATTTTGTAAGCCTTTTGGTAAGATATAATTTTGAAATTTTGAAAAAAGAGTTGAATAAGTAATTTTTGTAAAATATAAAAACTGAAAAAAAATGAATTTTTTTTGCCTAAAGTTTGATAGATTGTCTTGTAGGATTTGTACAATAAACAGACGTAAAGTTGTAAAATAAAAATTATGAGCATTTTTTGAATCCTCAAGTTCTCATCTTACCTACGTATGGAATTTGATATCTTTTAATTAAATTCATTATAGAAAATAAGCTTTTATGTGATATTCAATAGATACTAATTGCTTATCAATAATTGGTTAGTACATGAAAAAAATTTAGGGTAAGGAATTATGTCCTGAACGAATACTTAATTACATATCTCATAATACGTACCAAGGTCTTCATGTTGAGCACTTATACAGTTCTTGTTCTAAAGGGGAGTTGGTAACTGATTTCTTCATTATTTGTTGTTAATTTTATATAGTTCAACCCCCACTTCTACGGTTACCACTGAAAACGATCACTCGTGTCCTAGGGATATCTGATAAGCCTTGATTTGACTTTCTCTCCAGTCATTTGTATTCGGTTTGAATATAAGTAATAGAAAAAACTGCGTGTTCGCACTTCCGAAATTGTGATTTACTTTCAGGATCCGATGATGAGTAGAAATAATGAACAATGCAATCGATTTCGCAATCGCAATTGTGCCAAAACATGGGTCATATATGCACTCATCGTTGTCTTACAACCCATCAAATAGGTTGTCTGTATCAATTAAGTGGAATTTACACATAGAAATATTATTGTTAATAATTAAACATAAACTAAATTAGTTTGCAATCTTTGAGATTCACAAACAGAGAATTTTTAGTTTCAAGTAGTTCGTAGGGTTAATTTTAATATAAGTTGGTTTTGGAGAATAAAAATATTTTTTTTTAATTAAAACAATTTTGCCTGACAGGAAGGAAAACTTAGGGGATTGTATTTTTTAATTTACACATTGCAAATACATATGCATGTTTATACTCGAAAAAGTAAATTTTATACAGATATTAGCAGTTTGAGATGTATAATATTTCTATAGTTGTATTTTCAAGATAGCAAGAGAAAGAAGGAAATAAACTTCGCAAAAATCTCACAAAAGGTTGAGATGAAATTGGATTATTATAGATAGAAACCTCAAATGCACAATATCAAAATGTATTTAAAAATGAAAATTAGTTTACAAAGAATATTTACTCAAAATTAATGATATTGTCTCGATTTCAATTTACCATTCTAAAAACCTCAATGAGGTATATTGAGGCATAACCAAAGCAATTGAATAATTATTTATATTATAAACTGATGTCTGTGTCACTCATTATCCACGTAACAATCGCTCGCACAAATGCCTTTTTACTACGATACTTCGTTACTTAATTAATATTCAATGGAAATATGATAATTTTTTTACAAATTGGTTAACTATTTCAGTAATAAAATTTTACTTTTATCAAAAATTATCAAGCAACGTCATGCGTATACATTAACACTGATATAGATTGAACCAGTATACTCCTAAGTGGCCACGTTTTGTGTACATTTGTGTATTGAAGACATCTTCAGGTTTTTACTGTAAATTATTGGTTGTGGATTCCTTCACTTGTTGAAACTAGTTCATAATATTGAAAAATATAAACTTTCAAGAAGTGCATAAGAAATTAACTAAAACTGTTTCGTTTAACTTAAACTTCTTCAGGTGAAGATGCAACTTATATTTTCACATCCTGAAAGTTTCTGTCTTAGTGTAAACTTCGTATGCTAAAAGAGCCTGAAGGAGTCCTGAGGACAAACTTTCTTGAATTAGGGATGCTTTATTCAAGTAGAATTAATTGTCTACACATTTTCGACTTTTTTCATCAATCCTATTCTTAATTGTCGTTTTATACAGATAAGACGCAATGAACAATTTCTGCAAGAATTTATTATTATTGAAATTAAAGTTAGCGAAATATTTTGTACAAGTAGACAAAAAAATAAAGACGGTTTCTTTAGTTTTTCCAATTATATTATTGTTTTTTTGTAAAAATAGCTACTTATAGAAAAACTGCAAATTGTTATTGGCACGGATACAGCCACACCTAGCTAATGACCTTATTACCGACTTATCTGTTTACCTGTTTTACAATATTTGACGTTTGTACACCCACAATTCAGTTTCATAAGCTTTATCACAGTAAATTCTTTACCATTTTTTTTTTAACAAAAATTAAACGTTCGCGCTCGCAATTATGTATGTATACACAAATACCGATGACATTGCCATTCAGAAATAGCGGAAAACTGCTTTTTCTCCCTATAAATTAATATTCATTCATATATGCACGTAGTTTTCAAGGGAGTGTCCGATCAGTGTAAAAATGTTGTACAAAGTATCCAACAACCTCATTGATAAATGAAATTACACCTATTTATGTCTCGTGCCAGTCGAATGACAGGAATATGTTACGTTTGTTCTTCGTGACAGGTACCTAGTAGCTAATTCCTCGAAGACAAGAAAATTGTTCGTAATAACAACAAAGAAATATAAAAAATAATTCACAACTTAAGCAAAAACGTTTATGTATATGTACATTTACTTGTAAATAGAGAAAAAAATTGCAACAAATTACTGTTTTTACAACAAAAAAGGCATTTTTAAAAGCAAACTAATTATTTTATAAAACTAATGTTATTTTTTCTTTGTTTTGGAGTGATAAGCCTTTAAGACAATTTATTGACTAAAAAGCTTTTCTATACATGCATAGTATTAATTTATTTTCAAATCCGTAAATTGATTATTATGTATACGAACTTTACTACAATCAATTTAATTGCATCCTACCCCCTAAAAGTCCTGTATGTTCATTTTTAATATTGCAGCCGGAATTTTGTATAGGTAATAACAAATTCATTGAAGGTGTTTAATTAGCCTTAAATTTTGAATGAAATTAATTTGCTAAAAATTAAATAAGTAGCTACTTACTGATGAAGGACAATTATACTAGGTACCCAAATTTGAAAGTATTTGTCGTGTTCATGATGCAAACACAGTAAGTGTTGCTACAATACATTGATTTAATTTAATTACTTAATGTTTTATCAACTGACTTCTTGAAAGTAATTGTTCCGTTTAATTTTTTTTTTAATTCGAATTGAATTGAAATGAAAATTTTAGTTTCGAACAATTTAAACTCCCAAGATTAACGTTAAATGTAGATCCTCGATTCCTCGATTCCTAAGGAAATCCACAATCTGCTATTGCCAACTCACCACTGCTCACACAACCAATTTTCACGAACAGTTTCCTGTTATTTAGATAAAAGAACCATTTAAATATCTACATTACAAAAAATGTTCAACATTTTATATAAAACATAAAAAATATATGTTTTCTGCTTTAACGCATTTAAAGGATTATTTGGACGATAATCCTGACACGTATCATCACAAGTAATCAATAGTAGTTTCTCCTTGATATTGTGAAATTAATTTTTAAAGAAATCCTTCAAAATTTTTTCAATATTTGTTCCTTAAGTTACTGGAGTCTAATTTAACAATGTTGTTATAAATACGAAAAAAATATGGAATACTGTTCGCAATAACTACATGTTATTATTAATTTTATATTCGATTTCGTAAAATTTTGAGTAAAAAAGAATAGTTTATGAGAATATACGTTTGTGGAAGCCTTAACATGTTCAAACTGATCCACGACAAAATTTTCAAAAGTATCAAAAATATATTTAATTTCATCTTCACCTGAAGAAGCTGTTGTACAGTGAAACTTTAACAACTTACAACTTTAATTGCGTTTATTTTTAATTTATGAGAATAATTGCAAAGTTTAACTTATAGTTTTGAAATTCTAATTAGCTTAATACAGGTCTAAATTTGAAGGGTTGTTAATATATACCGGATGCAAACGATAAACATAAATATCTTTAATAATAAAAAGACAGCAGTTGCAAAATTTGTCCTTGGCATTATAAGAGTGCAACAATTTTGATTCCTGTTAGTCTTTCTTCGCAAAATAGCCGACGCCTTATTAGGAGCACCGCACTGACCTGCACCACTGCGCTGTTCGGATAAGGAAAATTACATCACTTAAAGTTACGGATAAGGACTGCTAGAGGCAGTGAAACGAAAGTAGGTACTCCTAGAGTTGGTGCATTTCCTACCTCTCTATTGAATTTATTCTTGCATGCAAAATGCCCATACAAAACTTATACGGGCCTATGTAGGTACGTGCTAAGTAAGTAAGTCAAAATTTTTGAAAAATAAATATTCGAGAAAGGCGTATGTATGTAGATTGGCCAGTGACCACAGCTCTAACGCAATTTTTAAGGAATAAGGAAAATGTTGAAAGTGTTACAATACCAAAAAGTATAGGGTTGACAATTAAGTACTTGCAAATTCTGTAGTTAGACGAGAGCGTGTCAGTGTGGCAACCTAACCGTTACCATAGAGATAGGAAGGCCCAAGTGCTTATGAGGGACGTAATTTAAGAAGGTTCTTGTAAGGATATTTTTTTAGGACCAGTAGCCAAGCGATTTTATCGCACAAAAACTTTTTATGCTAACTTATAACATTGGCAAATAACTATTACTGTTATTTCTCACTCCTCTTACACCCTCATTTAACCTATAATCCTGATTTTCCACCACCAAATTCAATTTATTTTGTTCTTAAAGTTTCAAAATGGCGATGTCTAAAAGACGTGTAAAACGGACTAAAGTGACATTTTAAAGAAAAACTTAAAATTTTCCTTCTAATTTAATTCTCATGATTATGTACCCATAAAAGACTTTATTTGCGAAACTAATTGTTTAATGAAGATATGAAAAAGTACAGTGGAAATTAACAATTTTCGTAAGTAAAAAATTTAAACCTCACTTATAACCTTATCTTAAAGTTATTTATTTAATATTAAATAATAATCTACTGTTAATGGAAAAAACTACAATAAATTTTGGATAGCGGAACACTATAATAGAAAATAATATCTAAAACAAGAATATTAAATTGTATGCAAAACTTGATTTTAAACGCTTTATACAAAGTAGCATATTAGTAGTTCCGTGATTATGGGTTGTGCCATTAAAAATATAGCGGAAAATATTTCGCATTAACCGCGTCATAGTGATATTATTTATCTGTGTAATATTAATGAGATATCGCAGTTTAAACAAAACATTTTACTGGTAATTGGAATTTTTGTATCAAGGTAAGGTTAGCAACATAAGAGGAACAGAATCCTATAATTGGAGTTACATGTAACGTAGAATTTCTTTATGATCTTGTTTGTCCTTTATGCTGACCGATTTTTACTTGAAATGACTCTATTACCTATAAGTTTTCGTTAATTATTTTTAATTAATTAATTACGACTTGGCGTCAAAAATTTGTATAAGTTTAAAACTTTTTTACTCACTTAAAGACTTGATTCTTGTAAGGGAAGCCTAAGTAAAGAAGGTTGCTGGAACAGGAAATAAAATTAAAATGGAATGCTATTTTGCAAATCAGAATATTCAACATGTAACTAAGATATTTAAATTTGGATGCATTTTTACGACCTTCCGGTTACCCAAAAAGTATGCATTACCATTTTTATGGCTTTCAACATCGGAAAGTGCTTTCTACAGATATTCAAACTTGATACGGTCACATTTGCATATTAAATCCTGATGATTAGACAATTGCCATAAGTGACACGTGTTAACATTTCCCACGTGCATCTTTAATTAAATCGAATGCTTTCCATCGGTAGATTATTTATAAAAGCGGCATTCCCCTTTCGAGCACTAATTTACGATAATTTGTGAAAATTAGAACGTGTCTGTGTATTAATGAAACCTTGTCATTAGGAGAAACAAACGAGAACAATGAATGATTGAACAGGATAAAATGGAATTCAACTATCGATTCACAATCATCATGTCAAGTAGTTATTAATTCAAAAACTGATATTATTGGACGCAGCATTAAAAAAAAATTATAAAGCCTTTTTTGGCAAAATCAGAACGTACCCTTATTTTGTGGGGTAAAAATGATATTTTGCGGATGGAATTCGACTGTCGTCCCATCACCAGCAGTTATTAGTTCTAGGGGTTACTTTATGGATCTAATGGTATATGTCTACTACCTAGTTCGATTGAATTAAATATTTTTCCAATGTGCCTATTTTTATTTTATCATAGATATTTATGATTTGTTAATAATTTGTAAGAGCCTGACCATTTCCTTAATATTAAGAGAAAGGATTCGTTTGAGGTGGAATTGTAACAGTGAACAAGAAGGTAAGTAACACGGTAGTATCAGTTTCGAACCAGGGATTGAGTTATCATGTCGCCACACGAAACATTATCTCTGTTACGAAAGGGTTTGAACGGTCTCCATAAACAGTAGGTACTGTATGTGCTCTAATTTTGTATTTCCTGTCAGGGGTTACCTTACACCGTTTATTTATGTTAGTTTATTAGCCACTGTCCTGTGCCTAATTGGACATTACTGGTTACAGGTGATTTACTGTATTTCCTATTCAATGACGGAGAAAGAGTTTTGTGAAATGCTTGAAATTTCTCTCGGCTCGGACGCTTTCCCTAATGGGATGACATATAACATGTTTATCAGTAAAATGCACTGTACATAACAAGTTCCTGTTATCATATTATTTAATCACAACGTTTTACTCTTCTTATGATGATCAACATCACGAAATAAGAGAGGACATTAAAAAATAAGAATCCTGAGCTTGAAGTAAATTGATAGAATTAATGATTATTATCGATTACGATTTTTGGAACTACTTTATAGATTATATTATAATATATATTAAATATGAAAAATGTCGTTATTACCGGTTTTATGCTGTAACAATCAGTAAACCGTATTACGTGGCTGTTAATAAGTATGTGCTTATGAAAAAAAATAATAAACAATTTCTGTACAATTACTTCATTTGTTAGAGCATTTTTTTCCAGTTTTGAACAGGAGGGAAAGTACCTACAAAAAGCAAAAAGTTCGTAAATTAGCCGAGTACTCGTTGACATTCTTCGGTAGTCAGCGGTAATTGGATTTCGTCCTTGCTGAAATTACAATGATCTTGGCAGTTCAGTTATATTAAGTAACCGATTTCGAAAAGCAAAATGTGACATTGTGACCCTTGCCTAGACCATGACAATTAAAATGGGTCACATAAAAAACTGTAGAGATTTGTGTGACAATAAATTTGAAATGTGCGAGTTGTGGAAAGGGTTTTGTACTATAAATAGGTTAGTTCTCATGAGGGATTTAGCAATACATTTTATTACCGTAGACTTTTTGTAGGTTTTCCTATAATTTATTAGAAAACAGCTAATTTCTGTTTTTCTTTTTTTTAAGTTTTAGGCTCAGTAGTTTCATTTTCATTCTAAAATTTTGAAAGACCCTCACTACAAACTTTCTTCTTTGGGGTATCACATGACTCACATTCGAAAACTTCATTGATTTACTTTTTTAAAACTATACACTTCTAAAATTTTTTTCCTGTTACATTTGTTACCACTACCCCTGAAAAAAATATTCAGAATATCCTAAACAATACACATATTCGTTTATTTAGTACTCTAATTTTGAAAAAGTAGGTAGGTAAATTTTTTTTAAATTTTCGCAATCGTAAATTCCACGTAACTTTTCAAATATTCGCAGCGCATTGTATGTAGAACTTCAAATAACAATAAATCGGTTTGGTTCACGTGCGAATTCTAAAGCATTCGCTTCACTTCCTACAAAACCATGTCCATTTAGTGGCTAGCTACGGCCGATGGTGTCGTTGCAAAACTTCGAAAAACAGATAACCAACAGCAGTAGGTCGGTATCTTAAACGCTTACGAGAGCCAATTTATAGAGTGGTCTCTAGCAATTTTTCCTAAAGTTTCTGATTCATTTCAGCGTGAGTAAGGAAAACTTAACTGGCCATTAACTTGTTACTTAATGGCTCGAATTTATACAATAGACATTACTATCTCAGATTTTAAACATAGATATATTTACTACAACTTTTTTGACCTGCTTATACTATAATACCATAGACAAATACATATCAACATTATATGAATTATTAAATAATCTTTGTTAGAAATTAGGAGGTATTATAGAAAGTATTAGGAGAGCAAAGAAGATAAAGTATGACTTAATTCTTGAATAATCCTAGATCTCATTATTAAAAATTTAAATAACAAACACACTTTCTACCCAATAATAAGGGTCCCAGAAACAAAAATTAAAGAATCAGGGGTGAATATACCTATAAATTACAGTGTGGCCCTTGGAATAAATTCTATGTACGACAAAAGGGTAGAAACCTTCAAGAAAAAATAAATGAGTAAAAGGAACACAAAACTCCACTTCAGCAGAACGACTATAACAGGACACAATTTTTATTAAAACTAATTATAGAATTAATGATTAAATTAATGCAAATGGTTCCCCCTTACCCTAAGAAAACTTAGGGTAACTTAAGTTTCGGTTTCAACCCCTCCATGTTTAACGTTAAGTAGTATATGAATAACTTTGTATTAGGACAAGATTAGTAACCATTTTTCACCAGGGTAAAGGAACGTGTGGTAAAATGGTCACTGTGTTTTTTTGGAAAAACTTTTCGTACCTGAACACAGTATTTGTTTTTGTGTATTAGAAATATGTAGATATCTTCACAATATATTAATAACAATAGAAATAATTGAAAAAAAAGTTCTATTAGGAATATGTGATTCTCTTCTGCATTTTCTGTTTTTCTTCCATTATCATCACTTAAATCATTAAAGAAAATGTTTTGTTTTTTATCGAAAAGATGAATTATGACAAAGTAACCACCAAAAAAATCCACTAATTGAATTTTTTTTATTGTTATTTAATTGTTTATTGACGAGTACACGCAACAACTGTGTCTTATAGTGAAAGTAAGGGTAATGTCTCCATGACAGGCAACTGTCTGACTAGACATGGCACTGATAATTGAATTATAGTAGGCGAAGATCGAGGGTATCGAGCGAGGATCAAGGTTCCCATTAAGTGTTAAGTTGGCTAATTAAGTATACCAAGCTGATTGCCAATTAAATTTCGCCAAAAATACACTTTTCTAAAACTTAAATATGTAAAAGTCGTATTCTATATTACGAAAAAAAAAGTTAGTTGAGGGAAAGATAAAAATCGAAATATTTTGAATAATTTTGCAGAAATTATCCCAGTTTTGTCGATAAAGAGTTGTTAAAATATAGAGCGTCGATCAACTTGATAAGTTTTATTGCCATGTCCTGAAATTAGCGATTTTTATTTTTGTAATTTTAAATTTAAATAATTTTTGCATAAATTTATATATTAAATATTTATAAATGCAGAGAAAAGCACAAAATTCTAATCCTAAACTAACAATTGTTTGAGATTTTAAGTGAAATATTTAACAATTACCCTGTCGTTGATTTAATTTACATATTATAATTCACTGGAAGCACACCAGTTTAAAGACCAAAAATCTTACCGATTTGTATATTTTTTATACTATAAATAGAAACTTTGGCTTATTGAATTGCATTCTATAAACTATTTAGATAAAAGAACTCTTGTAGGAAATGTTAGGTAGTTGTTGTGAAGTGTTAATTATTCAACTACGTGTTAATTAGTAATGAAATAAAGTAAACGACACTCATCGAAATTGTAAACTTATAATAATGTATATGTAAGATATTATAAAAAAATAACGGTTGATCTTGTGCAATAGAGTATTAAAAAAAAAAATGTTAAAACTCTGCGGTGTCACTCATTCCCTGGTACGTAGGTAAGTAAGTAGTTTTAAAAAGAACTGCTCGACTAACGTCCTTAGAATTGCATGCTAGTTTACAAATGGAAAGGAGTAATGAATGAAAGGAGCAGGGTTCGAAAAAATAGCCCGGAGCAGGAGCGTAGTAGATTTTTTAAACCTTGGACGGTACCTTGTTATTTTCGAATAAATAAATAATTGGGGCTTTCCCTCAAAGGATAATATTTTCAATGAAAATTATTAACTTAAGTAAACACATTTCTATATTATGTATATCTAGGTCCTTGAGTCACCATTTATTCAATCTCAATTACGTTTTTCAATATTTCTATATATTACGTATCATTGATTAAACAATGCAACTGCTGTAATACATAATTGCGACTGTCCACACCCAATATAACGTTTCCTTTTTTTTTTAATTCTGCTGTTCTAATTACTAGAAATAGTTATGAAATAAAAATAATACGTTCCAATCTTTTCGTAATAAAGTGCAGATTCGCAAAAACGTCATTTATTTTTTTCTTATCAATTACGTGTGTTGATTATGAAACGGAAATGTTATCGACAAAGAACTAATGAAATTTCATATTTACACTCGGATGTAACAAAATATGAATGGAGGAACAAAAGTCGACTGGTGCGAGATACATGTGCATAATTATATTATTCTGGAGCAGCCTCCTGTTACCTCGAACCGCGATCTTGTAAACGTATCTATCGGTGAAAGTTCAACGTATCAACCCATGTTTGTAGCCCCATCTGGTTTCCTTATGCCAATATCTGAATTAAACGGCCATGAAGGTAACACCCCTCCACGTGCATATAAAAGCCAACGTCCCGGTTCTTAATGTAGTTCATTAGAAAATTCCAAATACAACAAACATGAGAGCTCTAGAGGTAAGCAAAAATACAACAGTTGAGACGTGTTGATAAAGAAAATCGATTAATTTCAGATCTGTTCATTTGCCCTGCTCATTGCCAGCAGCGTCTTCTGTGAAGATGCCAAAAAAGAAAAACGAGGACTTCTCGGTTTAGGTGATGCTGGTTTGCTCGGTGGAGCTCTTGGTCATGGCGTTGCTCTAGGAGGTCTTGGTATTGGTCCAGGAGTATTTGGTGCAGGACTTATTGGACCTGGACTTTCTGGCGCTGGACTTGTTGGACCTGGACTTTCTGGCGCTGGACTCGTTGGACCTGGACTTGTCGGTCCAACCAGGACTCATTCTCATTCGATCAGTACCGTTGATCGGGCGGTTCCTGTTGGAGTTCCAGCTCCTTATGCTGTTCCAGTAAACCGTCCCGTGCCAGTGGCCGTACCTGTTGATGTACCTGTTGATGTCCCTCGACCATACCCAGTTGATCGGCCCGTAGCTGTACCTGTTGATGCTCCACGACCCGTTCCCTTTGATGCACCAAGACCAGTTCCAATTTCTGTGCCACATCCTGTACCAGTTGATGTACCAAGACCAGTTGCCTTACCAGTACCGGCACCAGTTCCAGTCCCAGCACCCGTTCCCGTAGGCGTTCCCGCACCTGTACCAGTGCCAGTAGATATTGGTGTTGGCGTTTCTGGTATTGTTGGCCATGGCTTTGGTGGTCCTGGTTTAGTTGGACCTGGTCTACTTGGTCATGGTTTAGATGGCCATGGTTTAGTTGGACATGGTCTAGCTGGTCATGGAGCCCTTCTTTCGAAACACTACTAATTTTCAAGATTGTGTATTTATTTGTATTTGAGTAATGGTATGTAATTAAGTAAATTGTTTTTATTGTGAATATATTTTTACATTAATGAATTTTGTAAACAATGGATCAGATATACGAATATGATGTAGTAAGAAACCATAACTGCCATCTCAATAAAGTGAATTCGTAATTAATAAGTATTACAAATAAAACTCTTTTTATTTAATGACCCTTTATTGTATGATTTAGTTTATGGACTACCGAAAATGAGTATTATTCAAACTTTTTCGAAAAATAGTTGACATTGTTGTCAAGCGAATGTTGCTATCACGATTTAAAGATTCATATGAAATAAAAAATAATATCTCCTTTTTATCGTACTATTTTCAATATTTAATTAACGCAATATCAAAAAGCGTCTTTATCTTGGAATTTCTAAATAAAAACACACAAAAAAACTGTCGGTATATTATATTTGAAGTATTGGTATTAATTAAATTGATTAGATTATTGATTATAACGAGATATTGATAATAAATCTATTTCATCAATTTAAACTTCTATTATAATTATTCTAACACCAAGTTATATAGTTTAAAATTTAAATTAGAGCGAGCCAACAAGATAGTCTTACAAATATGAGGTGATATTTAATGAATATCTTTAATTAAAAAGCAAGTGGGGAAAAGTCCTTTTTTATCCCTATTAGTTCATATCAGAGAGCGGACTGTTCCAATGATCCACACATTCAATTTAAAAGAAATCTGGGGATTATGAGAATCCCACTCAACATTCTTTTGTGTAGGATAAGGGTTATAAAAGGAATAAAGGATAAATACTTTGAAACGGAAAGTACGTATCTGTGCTTATCCAAGAAAAAAATAAAATAAGTGCGAAAATGGAATGTTTTCAGGAATCATAACAGTTGTTTTTATTCTGAATTATCTTTATTGCACCATTATCTTTGAGTATATCCTACCTTAGTAATTCACATTATTCTCTTTTAGTGAAAGATCTATTAAGTACAAAAATATGTTTATAACAAAATGAACTTACAGAAATTGCAGTGTTGTATGTTATCCTCAAAAGAACAAGCCTACAAATTGTTAATGTTAAAATGCGTAAGTTATTCTTTTCTTACGTTTATTTCAATTTTGCAGTTGTTTACAGATTTAAACTAATGTTAGATCTAAAACTGTTGAACTCGCGAAAACATAAACATATATTTCGTTTGAATACTCATCATTTTTTTTTTGTCATTGTTAAAACTCAAAGAAGAATTCATTCTGAATAAAATGCTCTACATCAATAACTGTAACACCATCTACATTATTTAAAAAACTAATTATTATTGTGTATTCAACAATTTGTTTATTGTATTCCAGATGGTAGATTTTCTTGTGATGTTGATGTTAATGTATGGATTTTCTGTTGGAAAAGAATTAATTGAAAGAAAAGATGAACAATTTGGATATTATTTTCTTCTTTTGAATACATTGGTAGCTGCTAGTTCATTTCTACTTACAATTTGTACTTGTGTGACTTTAATAACCGTAAGTTAAGATTAACTGCACCAAAATAATTAATATAAATATTTAGACAAAAAAATAAAACGTCTAAAAATATATAACTATCCATCAAATTGTAGTATGTGTTGATATTTTGAGTAGAGTATTTGCATTATGTATTGACGGTGTTTACCAACTTACTGCGAGGAGAAGGAATAAAGAATTCATATATATATATATATATAATGGAACCACTAAAACAACCCTTATGATAGATAAGGAAGATTACTGTTTTCAATTAAATACCATCAATCCAAAATACGAGAACTGTACCTTTGTTATGAACCTAATTATAATTCATCAAAATATGGCGCTGACACCATAACATTGCCGACTTTATCAATTATCTTCTATACAGTTTGTTATAGAAAAAAATAAAAAAATAAATCGTAAAATGTAACAAGTATCTTTGAATTACAGTCTCGGAAAATTAGAAAAATAAATTAACGTATACATCGTCATGATTCTAAGATTTTAGGGGTTTTTATTTTAAAACTACGTGGACAGTTGGATTTAATGATTATATAATCTGGAAAACTCGCAATTTAATATTTCATAAATTATTATTACTTAAAATTAACAAGTTAAAAAATTACAATTAAATAATCATTAAAATAATAATAATTAGGTAACGATTACTTACCTTAACTACTCCATTAGGTATGTTAAAAACGGCGGAAGTTTTAATGGTGAGCCTATCAGTAGATTGACGTCTACGCTCACCCTTCTTGGTAATTTTTGACTTCCTACTACCCTATATTTTCCAGATTTTATAATTAGATAGACTTTAATAAAAAAAGGTACTCTAGTAATTTTTTATTTTATGTTGTATATACAACATACATACATAGTTTAAATTGATGTAATTACAAGTATAGATAATTATCATTACAAAATTTTCGTGAACTATTTAACAACCAACTGCATTTATTTTGTTTAAAAAATTGCAACTCCTCCATTCTTTGCAGGCATGTTACTTAGGATTTGGGATATGCCTTTTACTTTCCGTGATCCACTGTGTACTTTTTGTCATAACGACCTTTGTAATTGTGGCAACTATAATTCCTCCAAACCCCTTTATTGTTACTAGTTTTATAGGAGTATCGGTAATATATGCGGGTAGGATGTGCAAAATTAATTATTTTTTGTTCACTTTGATTTCTCATTTCCAATAATTTTTAGGATTTTTGTGTACCACAAAAACAGTTTTAGTGTTGTTTTATTATGGATACAGGGAGCGATTGATAAAAAAAGAAGACACAAGTCAACTGGAACCTAAGATTTCAGTTTCATCAAGTAAAACTAATTTTTCAAGTGTTGATTCATCAGTTTAATAAACTGCTTTAAATATTACTTATTATTGAAAATACTCCTAATTTAATTTTGTATTTCTCTCTTCGTTAATTCTATAGGATATTATTTTTAATCATAGATTTAAGTTGTAAATAATATAATTTATTTATTAAGTACAATCAAAGTAAATGTTTAAGTGTTTTTTTATCAACCGACTTTAACAAGAAAGGTTCTCAATTCTTAGGTTTATAGTTCATTTATATTTTGCAGAAGCTGATTAGTCTTTGAAGTTTTTTTTTGTCAGTACAAAATTTAAAAGTTAAATTAGGTTATATAAAAAATAAATAGATAATAAAACATTATATTATGTTTTATTAAAATACATTTCAATTGGTACCAAATTTATTTATACCAAAATTATTAAAAACACAATAATTATGAATATATTGATGATCTATTATAGATATACGTATCATTAAAACTATGTACATATAAATGACAAATTATTACAAAGATAGCACAATTAAAATATTTTACCTTATCATAAAAAGGAAGTTACACAGACTTAGCTGAATTTTAGGAATCTTTCCGTGACTTTTTTAGAAGTTTAATCTCTTCAAATATTTGTAGTAATTACGAACGAGGAAAATGTTATAACCACCGACCACTAAAAAAATGAAAGTTTAAAAATTACTTTTAATTTCTTTCTATAAATATTAATGAAAAAATGAGGTTTGTTTATAATATAATTATTATAAATTAATTACTTACATGATACCAATGATGCAATAAACAGATGACCAACGAAGAATGCAACATGGCTTGCATTAGAATGTCTTACAAGAGCTGCAATTGTACCCAAAATATAAACGGTCAAACTAATAGGGTTAAGTATCAGCCAAGGAAGCAGCAATTGAGGACGACTCTATAAACATATTTGATTCATTGATTTATAACTACTATAGACTATAGTAGTTGTTACTTTTATTAAATGCTGTACGGAAAACTATGAAAAAAATATTTAAAAAAAGTTACAATTTTGAAATTTGTACGTAGGTATCTGTTGCTATTCGAATTACTAAATTGAAAAAAGAACCAGTTGTAGTTGTTTCTGATTAAAATTTGTTAAATATAGCAAAAAAAGTTTCACTAGATTCCAAAAATTATAAAATGAGGGGGTTGATTCTGTCAATTTTGTAAAAAAAACTTGAAAAATTTGTAAAATGACGCTTTAACTTGCACTGATTCGTTAATAAAAATACAATTGAGGTTGATGGCGCAAAAAATTCCATCAATCGTTTCGAAAATTTACAAAATTGGTGGTATTCGGTCAATTTTGCAAAAATATTGGATTTTTTTATAAAATATGACTTTAATTCGCACTTATTTGTCAAGAACGATCCAATTGAAGTTTGTGCCTGTTATTCACCAAATATGGTGCAAAAATTTTCATCAATTTTTCCGAAAATTATCCAAATGGAATGTTCTGTCTTTTTTGTGAAATATCACTTTAATTCGCACACATCGGTTAACAATAATCCAATTAAACATGATAGATATTTGCCAAACATAGAACAAAAATTTTCATCATTTTTTCATTTTTTTTTTACTCTGTTAATTTTGCAAAAATATTAGAGCTTTTTTTGTCAAATATAGCTTTAATTCGCACTTATTCATCAATAATGATCCAATTGAAGTTTGTGACTAATATTTGCCAAAAACAGTGCAATTTTTTTTCACAATTCTTGCCCGAAACTTCTCCAAATGGGGTGGTTGCTCTTCAGTTTTCTATGGGAAAATAAACCATTGCTTACCATAAGTGCTGCAAAGATGATCATAATCGAAAATACACATTGCAAGGCATTTGCAACAGCCAAGGTAACAAGGACTGTTTTCAGAACTGAAATATAAAAGTGAAGGATAGATAATTAATAACAAATTTGCAAAATGGTTCAGCATGGGTTTTTTTTCAAATTAATTATTCTCATATACATATGGCAAAATTTCAGTTCTACAGGCCCTAAGTCTTAATATAAATTTGATAATTTTCTATTTTGGTTCAAATTTACCACTTCCTGAAATATTTATTGTTCATAGTCGTGTTTCTAATTAAACGGTTTTAGAATAACCAAGGACACTCTAATAACGAACTCATCATGATTAATTAGTGTGTATACAATGTTTAATGCATGAATTACCCGTTACCATATCCATTATTTCCAAAGCTACGTACAAGGGAGTTATTCAGTGACAAATAGCTTATAAAAATTTGAAATTAACTTAACGTAATCAATCGTAAAGAATGCATTTTTGAATTAAAAAAAAATGTTTTTGTAGTTTCTTTCAGTCTAGCTCACTGTACACCTTACAGTTCAATTAGGAACGTATGTCGTCAGCTCTTTACTTTCATATTTCTATCGACTGAAATTGATGTAAGAACCCGTGACTAAATATGAAATATATGCGTACATAAACCGTAACTTACAAACAAAACACATTTTACCATACATCTATATATATAAGTTTTACAGTAATTAGTGGCGGATCTAATTAAATTAGTTTTAAAAACAATGAAGCAATAATGGTTACTACGGATATTAATTGCTTTGTGCGAAGAAAGTGTGGCGTAATTGATTAATATATTTGTTTTTGTCTTCTTAGATAATTGTATAATAATATATTTGAGCCCTTCAATTAATTATAATTGACTTTCTAAAGTATCGTTTCGTGTTAATTTGCACCCCTTTAATTAACACGAATGCCACAATTTCTTACCGTGCATTTCAGGAACAATCGATGTATCCGCCATTTCAAGAAGTTCATGGGGGTGCTCAGCGTATGCTGCGCATAATACGAATGATATAAATGACAAAATGCTTTGGAAAATGCCAATAAGTATTGTTGCCTTCTTCAGACCTATTCCACAACAATATTCTGTAAATTCAGTCGTCATTTTCGCTAATTCTTTTGTGTAAACGAAATACCTGTTAACAATAACAAAAAAAAAAGAAATATTAAAGTCATAACAATAAAATTTTTTTATGTGTTAAGAAATAATACGAAATACTTATTATAATTTGATTTAATGCATTGATAGTATTTTTATAGGTTTCTCAAACATAAAACAATGTTAAATGAGAAACTAAAAAAGGAAAGTGTAGAATAGAACAAATTCATGAAAATATTTCAAGAAAATAATGCAATGTTATTGAAAAAGAATGGAAATGTTTCATTTCTCTAATATTTTCAGAAAGGTGGAGGTTATAAGATTGAAAGTTCACAATGTGTATAAACTTTTTATAAAACTGAGGAGGGTAACACTCAGGTTCATTTTAAGCAAAATAGGGACAAAATTACTTCATTTTCTTAGTTCTTTAGGGTTCTTTAAGTCCGATTGGAAAAGCAGAACCCTTATAGGATCAATTGTGTCTATCTGTCCGTCAGCCAATTTACTCAAAATCCACAGTAACCATTAAGTTGAAATTTGGTAAATATATGACGTTCTGCAGCCCAAACACGAACGTAAATAAATAATTTTGGAAATATGGGTAATTTTCATAGGGTAAATTAGAAATATTAAAAAAAGTTTTGCAGGTATACCGTGTGACATATCAAATGAAAGAACTTATTGTTTGAGTCTCGAATATGTTTATTATATTTATTTATTTACTAAGTAGAAAAAGGCAAATCGCAAGATGAATTAATACCAACTTTACATTAATATAAAAATAAAAAAATGGCTTACCGTAAAGGCAATACTGGTACTTAATCACCTGTTACTTTTGCAGATGTGTTATTTATTAACTACCATATGAAGTAATATTACCTTGAAAACTTTAAGTTCAGTTTCTAACAGATCTCTCTTATTATAGTTAACTTACTTATTTTTCTGGATAAGGTGACTTCACAATTACCATACGATATGATCTTTTTTCGGTAAGAATTCTATCTGAATTTCTTGTGTTACCAGTTCTATCCAGGCACTAACAACACAAATCGTCTACACACTCGTACAAAGCGTTTAGCGTGGGCATTCACTTCAAACAAAGGTGAAATCAGTTCTGTTCCAAATGTCCTCGCGATCAAGCATTGATTCAACCAGAATTGCACTCACTTTATTACGAATTAAACATTGAAGGTCTTCCAAAAAATAACTTTAGCATTCATATCAGATGAAGGAAAAACAAAGATCATGATGCATGAATGTTTACTTTCATTTACGAACTTTGTTTGTTAATAAACTAAATTAATGAAGCGCATAACGAAATTATAATTTTTTTCTCTTTCTAATTTCCATTGAAGATATTTGAAAATCACAAGAACAATCATATTCATATACCTAAATAGTTTTAAATATGTTATGTGAACTAGGAACATTTTGACAATACAGACGAAAACTATTTCATAGTTTGTAGCTGTATGAAAAGTGCAGTTGAGCCTGCCCAAAAAAAAGGAATGTGCTTGTTCTGCAATCTCGTTATAGTTGGTTGAGTTTCAGTATGTTCATTAAATTCGTTAAAGTTATTAACTGCCTTTTTCATTTAAACTAGTCTGTTTCAAAAAAGAGCAACAAATTACCTTATTAGCTGTAAATGTAAAAACGCAAAAAATATAAACAAATCCTACTTTTGCGTAATTGAAAAAATACTTTTTTTTATTGCTGCTTATTTCTATTGTTAAAACTTTTCGCCGAATGATTCACTGTTCAAGTGTTCAGTATTTTCGGTTGCAGTATTAATTTAAAAAAAAAGTAACACTTACTACAGTGGATAAGAAAAGTTATGAATGAAGAGATATAAAGAGAAAACAGTGTGGATGTTAATAAGGAAAAAAAGGAACATCTTCTAAGATGTGATGGACCAGCTAAAGACATACGAGAGGCATAAACAGGAATAAAGAGCATTTATTCCTCAAAAGTGTAAAATTAAAAATTATTTTTTTCTTCTCTGTAAAGTTGAGTCCATTTTGATGCCATGAATTTGCCCAAAATTGATTTGCAACAGCCATATTTGGCAGACAAAGGGACGAACATAGAGATGTGGTATGTTTTTTCATTAAGAAGACAGATCAGTTGAAGATGAAGTGCAGATCTTCGGCAACTACTGAAAATCCTTTTGCATGTCCGTTTGACGGAAATAAGAAAGCAAAATGCTTAACTAAATCCAGTAAGGAGCTTTTAAGTTTTATATAAACTTCTCTTACAATTCTGAATCCCTGCTATAAAATTCAAAACCGGAACCAAATATTTTTAAATAAAATAAATTTTTAAATGGAAACTTAATATTTTCCTAGTTAATATTCAGATCCATCGCGACGTTTTGTTTATTGTTTCAACTTCAGTAGATATAAAAAGCTTTGATGACGATGTTTTCCTTCACAAATATCCACTCACTATAATAGGTCCTGTTAGTGGCAGTGGTACATGCAGTACATTTGTAGTCATTTATATAAAAAATATTTTAGTACTTTTTTTTTACACTAGTGAGCATAGTAATAACAAAAAACCGCATATTTAACAAACTATTAAGGAATTAGATTACAGGATCAAAAGTCTAAAGGAGTCTAATACCTCAATGCTTGAAAGATTGTCATAAACTAAAAAAAATATATTTAGCATTGACTCATCTTCTTAAGTCGTAATTCTACATATTTTTCTAATGGTTTTAAAGTACATGTTTTAATAGAGGATTTTTAGAAATGCGTGCTAGTTTCTCACAATTGATCGATGTCCCCATCGAAATGAGGAATCGTTAGTAAGAAATTTTAATAATTAACTGACTAATAATAAAGTAAAACTTCGTGCAGACATGGTAAACTCGACAACATGTAATTTTTTTTCACACACGCTATCCGACGTCATTGGTTGGCATTATTGCAAGGATTCTGGAAGCTGTTGTTAAATTTAATGTACTCTATACTTTCCTAGTACATACGTATACTTTGTTATTTAACCTTTATTGCTGGTTATTTATTAATAGATATACAATTAAATGAAGCACTAGAAAAAATCGATATCTTTGTATAAATACAAACATTTTAAAATCTAAGAAAATCGCTGTTATATATATTTTTAAGAGGAAATATACCCACTGAGGCAGCCCTCATTATAACACCGCGAACTGAGGCGATTTTATTGCAAAGTAGTGCTACCAACTGAGGCAGACGTATCAACTGGCTCCTAAGGGGTAAAGTTAGTTTAGGTGCCCATAAAATACCAGCTACACCGGTAAAAATCGCGTTGCCTCAGTTGGATATGACTCCCTCAGGTTTAATTTTATAGCCTGCCTCCGTTGGAATACGTGTCAAAGCCATACCTATTACAACCGACGATTTCCAATTTTTTTTTTTATATAGAAAGTAGGTGCATAATGGAATAAAAATTATATTTTCTTATCGATGTGTAATAATTGAAAAAATATATATTTGTACAATTTGAATGCTCAATGTGGATTTTATCGAGACAATTATTGTGAATAACAAAGTATTATAATTTACTGGTGTTCTCGTGTTTAATACAATTCACGATCACAACTGTAAATCAAATTCTTGAAATTTCTGTCTATACATTACATAGGTACAAAGTTTTTTTTTGGTATACATGTAGTGAATAAAATGAGGAGATATATTTTTTATGAAAATTTCTTTAAAGCTATACCATGCACAAGAAAAGTTTTAGGACTTTCAAAAAATGTGTTTGACAACATATTTCGTAGGTTTTAAACTAGAAATAATAAGTCAGACTGATTCAAATTTATCCAAAATTCCATAGAATATTAATATATTAATAAATCTAAAATTCGTTTCGTCATTAGATGCTGAAAAATTCTTTTACCACCACACCATTTGGATGTATCGTCGAGAACGTTCCAATTTTTTTCTTTTTTTTTTTGGAAAACCTATAAATTACTTGAAAATAGGCAATGTCTTGAGGAAGTTCATTCTTCTCCTTTTACGATGAATTGAAAACTATTAGTCTAGAGTTTTTGAACTAGAATATTAATAGTTTATGAATGGTGGAGCACATAAACTATTTTTTCAGTTTCTTTAACTGTGAGTGTACTTCTGAATTGAATTTTGGTTACAACAATTTTTATTAGTATGACTGAAATTAAAATTTGAATCATATTAGGAATTGGGACAGCAAAGTTTTGTTTTTCTTCAAACAAAAATATTGGGATATCGTTGGGCGTTTCGTCACTTTATTGTAGTTTTTTTTATTTACATCTCAAGAGTAAGATACTTTTGGAAAGTATTGTTTCATCACACATTTAGAACCTTACGTGCACTTTATGTCATAGATATTATATGAATGCATACTTAATCTTTAGAAACCATAAAATTTGCACTATAATTTGGTATCCAATTAAATATGTGTAAGTATGATAAAAACGATAGCAATTCAACAGTGACATTACCTTGTACAAATCCGCTTGTCATTCATTATTACATTTGTTCGTATTGTTTCGATTTGTTATATTATCATCCCCCACTTTGAACTTGACAGTGGTACATACCCATTAGAAGTCTCTGTATTAGTAACGGTCTACCTGCTAAGGTACACATCGACTTATGCATGGGAGCAATCGAACTATACAGAACGATAAAAGTTATTTTGAATTTGATTAAAAGAGGCAACATGACCTTTGCCGGTAAAGTTGCTATTGTTTCGGGAATATTATTTATTGTTGTGATTATTTTTGGTTTTATAATGTTTCCGAAAATGATAAAAAGTAAAGTGAAACAAGTACGTATAGTAATTAATTAATTTCGAAGAGATAAAAGTGTCGAGTTTATATATTTTTTCTTAATTAGCAAGTAGCGCTAAAACCTGGTAGTGAAATAAGGAAAATGTATATGAAAACCCCATTTGCGTTGGATTTTAAGGTTTATCTTTTCAATATTACTAATGCTGAGGCTGTGGTTAATGGGGATAGCCCTGTTCTGGACGAAATTGGACCCTACTGTTACGAGTAAGTCCAACAAATAAAACCTTTAAGAATCCAAGTGGTGAAATGTAATTAAAAAATGCGAGAGTAAGTCCTCGACGTTTCGTCAACACGCGTTGGTCACGTCTTCAGAAGATCTTTGGATATAATTATAATCTGTTGAAGATCATCGGAAGATGACATCCCCTCGTACTGATGAAACGTTGAGAAAAGCACTTCTTTTTCAACCATGTCCAAAAAGTCCTACATGAACAAATTCCTACTTTTAAACCTCAATTTTATTAAATAATTATTTTTACTTTTAGAACTAACTCTATTTGACATAATGTAATTTTTAATTTAATTTTTTATTTTTATAAGTTTTTTTTATAATGCCGCTAACTTTAAGATTGCGTGTCACAGAACACATTTTGTTTCATTAGAAAACTATTAGAAATTCACAATCATCAAATCGATTATTAAATAGAATGTTCTTTAGCCATCACGATTATAAGTAGCTGGAGACATTAATTATAATAAAGTTAAATCTTTATAAACATTCTGAGTACATTAGCACTGGAATTAGAACTGGAATTTTTTGTTGATAAATACCTCAAAATAAGAATTTCTAATTAACAATACTCTATTGTACTCTAATTATGTAGGCTATTTCGTACAGCCAAAAAGTAAACAATAGCTGAAATAATTTTAAATTCAATGTTTTCTTTTTGATTCAAAATTATATTCCACAAAAAAGCAGTTTCCGGAAAGGGATTTTTCTTCACTAATAGGGAAGTTCATTTAATATTTGTCTTTGACATTTAGTTAATTGAAATCAACTGCAAAGCAGTTTGTTAAAACTTTTTTAACTAATGTCGTTAATAATGTATTTGTAGTTTGTGGAAAGAGAAAATCGATCCCATAGATAATGAAGTTAATGATACTCTTACATACAAAGGAAAGATGACATGGATTTTTAATAAAACTAAGTCTGCCCCTTTAACGGGGGATGAGTTGGTTACTATTCCACATCCACTAATTATGGTAATATGGTAACGTTTTTTAGAATACACAGGTCGTTTATTTTCCACCCTTATAAATTCTTTAGTGGTTTTTCGATAAACAATTTATTATTCTGTAAATACAAATATTTTTCTTATAATAGGACAACAAATACTAACAAGAACATTTCCTATTTAAACTTTTTCTAAATCAACAAAGTTTGTTTTCTCAAAACAAATACTCATAAATAAAAGAGAGAATTCATCAATTTTTAAGCGAAACGAGGAACTACTATTTTCCTTTTTTTTCTGAGAGTCGGGAAAATAATAAATTAGAGAGTATTCCAATCGTGTGTTACTCCTAATTCTTTTTTCTTTTTTGTTAAAAATAATCACATCCAATAAATGACCAATTAATTAACTGTAGGGTATATCAGTTGCTGTTGCAAGGGATAAACCAGCAATGTTATCATTGGTTTCAAAAGCTTTGAACTCAATCTTCAAAAATCCGGAATCGCCTTTTATCACTGCTACAACGAACGAAATCCTCTTCGAAGGTTTGACCGTTTACTGCAATGTTACGGATTTTGCTGGAAAAGCAGCTTGCACTCAAATAAAATTACAAGCAAAAAATGTGATATATATAAGCGACAATATATTTAAATTGTCCTTTTTTGGAGATGTAAGTACAGGAACATCTACTTTCAATCATTATCATCACTAATTATTCATTAATTTACATAATTATTAGTGAATAACGAAAATATTAAACGGTGTCGAGTCTCGTATGTGAACAATATTCAGTGAATGATATCATAAACTAATAATTGTAACAGAAATTGAAAATTTGGTGTTGAAATGCCCGAAATTAATTCCACCAAAAATTAAGTAAATAAATATGCTTTTATGATATTCTTTGACACAATACATTGTTTCTTGAAACGCAACACATTTTTCTATTATTAGTCATCCTCATCTACTCTTAATATTAGTTAATCTTTATCTTATTAATTTTTGTTGATTCTGCTGAATTTTAATTCAGAAAAATGGTACAACTGATGAAAGGCCATTCACAGTTAAACGGGGTATAAAGAATTATAAGGATATCGGTAGGGTCGTTGAATTTGACAATAAGCCAAGCATGAATGTTTGGCCCACGAAGGAATGCAATGAATATCATGGAACTGATTCGACAATTTTTCCACCTCTTCTTCAAAAAGAAGAAGGCATTGTTGCATTTTCCCCCGATATTTGTAGGTAAGATTTTTTTATTTGTCAACTTTTTGATAGAAAAGTTAATTGTTCTCAACCGTTAGGTTCACTAGTAAAGAGCAAATTAACGATCAATTGTTAAATAATAAATAATCGCCCATGAATTTTTAATTACAAGAACTAAGCCATATTTTTACTACATTTTATTAACTTATACATTCAATGCGTCTTATTAGCGAATAATTAGAAAAAGAGCTGATTAGTTTTACAAAATTTTACGAATGAGTTGCAATTTTTTAATAAATATAATAATTTACTTAAATTTATACCCACAGTTATTACCAAAACATATCCTTCGTCATATTTTGATCTATGATCATGTCTCAAAACACCCTGCCAACTCTTTGAACGCATTTCTTACCCTCTTAAGTATTGAAATCTGCACACATAGATTACAAGCTGCAAGCTATCATATTTGACAATCGGCATGAAATTTCTAAATGAAATCTTCAGCTGAATGCTGATTGGATTTGAGTTCCAAAATAATTTTTAGATCATTAGCTGCAGTTTTCGAAAAAGAAACGTTTGTTAAAGAAGTCAAAGTGAATAGGTACACTGCAACTTTAGGGGACATGTCAACAGACGACAGTTTGAAATGCTACTGCCCCGAACCTAATAAATGTTTGAAAAAGGGGTTGATGGAAATTACAAAATGCGTTGGCGCTCCCCTGTACGCATCTTTGCCTCATTTTTATGCATCTGACGATAGTTACGTTCATGGCGTCCGAGGTTTGCATCCAAACGAAGAAGAACATGGAATCTATATGTATTTTGAACCTGTAAGTGGGTTTTGATTTTATATTCACATTTAGGCACTATTGGTCGAATTGGAATACAAAGGTTTAATTAATTTAAACGTTGCAAACTCTTTCACCCTCACCCTCTTGACTTTAAACTTGAAAGTTATTCAGTTATATTCTTTAACTGCAGATGACGGGAACACCTCTAGGGGCAAGAAAAAGACTACAATTCAGTATGCCCTTAGAACCAATTTCAAAAATTAGTTTTATGAAAAATTTGCCCACTACAATATTGCCCATTTTTTGGGTCGAAGAGGTGAGACACCTTTTATTTAGTGTGTATTTGATTCAGTGTAATCGTTTGTATTTTTATTAGGGTGCAGATTTAGGCGACGAATACGTTGATCAAATTAAAGCCGCGTTCAAGATGATCCAAATCATTTCTACAGCAAAATGGATCCTTTTCGTCGCATCTGCAATTGTAGGGACAATTGCTGGTGTAATGCATTTTAAAAATTCAAAAAATATTCTTGTTACACCTGTAAAAAATGACGATTCGAAAAGGAGGAGTTCAGTTATCAATACTATTGATTCTCTGAACAGTTACAAAAATGGGTCTAACAACAAGTATTAATTATTTATTGAATTATTTAATTTATTAAGTACCTATTAGATATAACTGTTATTAGATATAGTATTTGACATAGATCAAGTTAAATAAAATAGGTGAAATATGTACAGAGTAAATTTAAGGAAATAAAACAACGAACACGTTTAGAAAAGTGCAGTGTTACTTAGGTATATGTAGATAGAACAAAAATAAATCAAAACTAGACTTTGAAAATCTATTCTGTTTGCTTCCTTCCTATTCCTGTTGTAACAATGGATCATTCAAAAGTTAAGGGTAGGTATTCGTATGGGGTTTTAAAGGAACAATGGAAGTGGCTTGAGGAGAATTATGAGGGGATTCGTGAGAAGTAGGATTGCTGGTAGCAGAAGGAGAAAAATCAAATTTTACTAGGAGGAAAGAGGTAAATATTGTGAAGGATTTAAGAGAAACAATTGGAAGGAAACGCAGATGAAGAAAGAAAAAAGTTGTGCTGGAATAGGTTTGAGAAATTTCAAGAGAAATTAGAAACAAAAAAAGGATGTTTTAATTCGAGGAATTGATGGAACGAATTCTGACTTAAGGTACTAAGATCTGGGGGTGGAGGAATAACAAAGAAATGGAAGGTATTCAAGAAAAATATTTTAGATGACCACAGATCAAAATCTCAGCCATATACTGCATTTTGAAAAGATAAAGAAATTGACCATTAAAGTTTGTAAAAGGGCATTTGAAGCTTTAAATTAAGGTTATGAAAAACGTAAATGTGAAGAACTGAAATGTCCTGGGAACGGTTTGAAACATTGCAGCGAGTTTGGAAAAATATGAGGATGTTCCTCAATGTGGTGAGAGCTGGGAAAGAAGAGAGTACATAGAAATGGAAGGAATTCAAGGCAAATATTTAGGATGGACACTAAAACTCGACAGATCTGCATTTGCAGCAATTGAAAACGAAGAGAGAGAAATGAAAAGAAAAAGGTAGAGGAAGACCTCTTACTTAGTGATGTACGCAATGGAGAAGAACAGATTCAGCATGACGTAGCTCCGGAAGGAAAAAGAAAAAAAAGGAATGTTACAAAAAAAAGGAAGAAAACTATTTGGATGGTGTTTGGAGCACTACAAAGTAATTATGAAAAGTAGGAATAATGTTTGGAATGGAATATTGCAGTTTATAAATAGCCTTTTCTCTATTAATCAGTCTTTTCCTTTCAATTTAAACCAAATAAAAGAAGGCAACGAACAAATTTTAATAATATTCCTAAAAACGTATTATTCCTCATATTCTAATTTTACTCCTTGCACTCAGATGTTTATAAATAGTAAGTTGTAAATTTGTTTACAGCTCCATTTATTTGTTAATCATTAATTCTCTTTAAGAGTTGGAATAAAGTTACAGCTTCATTTGAATTAAATATAAGTTCGTTTCTACCAAGCAAGTTAAAAGTTTTAATGAAGGTATTCATTCGATAATTATTTACCCATTCAGGGTAAAGTGAGTCGACAAAGTGACAAAGAAATACACCTACACCTAATTTATGTTTTCAGTGTTAAAATAATTTTTAGCACAAATATACTGTAAACTTTTAGTAGTGTCTGTAAAAATAACTGCAAAAAAATGTCGTCTTAAATTGCAACACAGTTTTATTTGAGACTCAAACTAAGAAAAACAAATATTGATATTTTAAATATCTCAAAAAAAATAAAAAGCAAAGGCAGAAGGTTTTCGAATGGTTAAATAAGGAAGTTAGCCACACCGTTCAAACCTCATTTATACAACCCTGTAATCTACATTATTTAATCATAATACATATACCAAGAATTAAATACTGCTTCACCAAAAAATTACTGACTTCAGGAAAATTTTATCAACCCCTAATTGCTCTTTCAAGTCACTGAATTAATATTATTCTATTAGTTTGAAGATCTCTATTAAATTATTTGAAAATCTTATCTATCTATAAAATGTACAAAGTCAAATTTTTGCCCTACAATGTGCTAAATTTAAGAGATACCAAAAGTCGTTCTCTTCTGCTCCCAACTACAAACTCTGCCGTGTTCTATGTTTGTATTTCGAGAATATCATTTTGAATAATTCAATAATACAAAACAATATTAACTCATAAATTTTTATTTTCTATAATATCACCCATAATATCAACAACTGTGCCAAGGAACGACTCAGATTTACTGAAACGTACCACAGAAAAAAAAAATAGGTAATAAGACAGTCTTAAGTTAAAGCCACATTGTTACTCGATTTTAATCACTTTATCGTACATTCTGAGTCCACTGCTGCCTGTTATAAATATTCTGTACATAATTTTTGCAGCAATTTTCATCAAGTACCACATAAGTACCGCACACAACACCAACAAACAAATAACATCTATCATGTAATACTCGATAACGCTCAAATTCCTCGCAGGGGATTGTAAGTGTCTTGCACCCCTGTGGCGCAACACATACTCAGTCCAAAAAATACTTCTTTCGAGAGGAGTCTCTTTCTGATCCCGCAGGAGCACTTGTCTTCTCTTCACCTCCTCCTTGTACTTGGGGTCGTAAATTACTTTATTGATTGCACCCAAGAGCTTTTCTGCTGTGAGGGATGAAAAGTCGAGTTTCACGGCGTACCCATCGACTTCCGCTTTGGCTGCATTCGAATCGTGGTCGCAAAACACTGGCAAACTAACGATCGGTACTCCGTGATACACCGTTTCGAACATGCTTAACAGACCACCGTGGGTGATGAAAGCACGAATTTTTTTATGTCCTAAAAAACACAATAACAGTGTTAATATCGAGGTAATTTTGTTTGACTTGTTTTTTTCAATGTTTCTCATGTTAACATTTTACGTTAATAATTATTTATATATTTGTTATAATTACCTAGTAAGTCTTGCTGTGGAAGCCACTTTCTGAGCTTAACATTGCCAGGCAAATCGGGCAAATCATCATCTAATTCCCATTTCCACAAAACCCTTTGAGGAAGTTCCCTGAATACCCTTAGAAGCATCCTTCGGAGGTATTCAGGCGTATTTGCAGTTCTTACCGATGATCCCATGCTGACGTAAATAAAGCCGGCGTCACCACTTCCGCTCACAAATTTTTCTAAATCCTGAAAAGTAAAGAAAAAATACTTATTATAAAATTTCCACTAATTTCTACCACTTTATGTCTTCATCTTCAAGAAGTTCAGAAAGTGATGGAGTACGTGTTAATAATTCCGTGATAAATTTTACTGGATTTTAATTTAATTATTCTGACAATTAATTGAAAATCCACACATAATCTTATGATACCTTTTTTTGAAGAAGGCATCTATTTACTAACAAACTCGGATTTCAATTAAGTCAAACTTATATTTTCAATTAACTAAATGTGAAAATAATTATCTCAATGGGTACACATTATGCAATAATTTGGAAAACATCTACTAATTTGAAAAAACAATTATTTTTATAAGCAACCGTTAAACGTTTGCGTATTTCTGTTAAACGGTTAATAGAACATGTTTACACACTGATTAAGAAATGCATAATTCATTGACATAACACTAAAAAAATTATAGGTCATTAAATGTTTGCCAAAGATATACATAAATATGTTAATACAAATGCAAATTTTTTTTCTTTTTGTGTGATCCTAAACATACTAATGAATGAATGCAATTTTTTTCGTATGTATGTGAAATAATGTCCTCATAATTTTTAAAGTTTTGATTAAAAGGAACATTATACAAACTTTCAGGACGGTCTGAAACTTTCAAAAATGTCTTTTCGATAATGATTTGGAGTGTTCCAGAAGGCCTAGAATGTTCCACATTTAATCTAGAATAATTTGGAATGTCACAGAATGATGTAGAATATTCTAGATCGTTCAATAATGATCTAGGAAATTCCATAACTTTTCTAGAAGATCTAGAATTTTCCAGGATTTTTAAAAACGATTTAGAATATTTGAAATGATCTAGTGTTCCAAATTTTGTCCTAGAATGATCTAAATCAATCTAGAACGTTCCAGAATATTCCATATGTTCTGAGAGATTAAAGAATGTCCTACTCTATTCTAGGATGATCTAATGATCGATAATGGTATCTTCGTAAATCAAAGAAAAAAAAAATAGGTCTTGATTTCACCAAACGTGTTCGGGCATCCAAATCATGTACTGCCTACCTTTGGTAGTGGTTTTGGTGGTTTGCAATGAATACAAGCAATTTCTGCTACATTTGGAAGATATGGTCTTGGATAGGTAACAGTTGCATAAGCATTTTGGAGTATAAAACTGACATTCCTTGACATATCGTATATCGGTGGTACATCCGATCCAAAATATCTTCTTAATGTCTTCTGTAAGTTGTACTTCACCATGTAAACGTGCATTGCCTGTGCAGCTAAATGCCATAGAGCGTTCGAAGTCTTTTGCAACAAATTCATTGAATCCGTGAACGGCCTCGCCAGAAAAGGTGTTACTGAATAAGGCGTCGGATTTCCCGCTATCGACAAACTTCCCGTATAAAACCCTACGGTGTTTATGTACATAAACGGAGCGTTGAAGAAGTACACGAATCCAAGGGCGCATTCTGGATAAGCTCCATCGAGAACAATCAAGTCGAACTTTTGCTTGGAATACAGGAACTCTTGAGTCTCCGAATCTGATAGCAGCGCTTCACAAGCCTATAAAATAGATTTTTTTTAAAAAAAACAAATACTACAAGGGAGGACAAGTATAATGATAAGATAAATTTTGTTTTTTGCTAACAATTTACTGGAGAAATTTTAGTAAAATCTTCGATGGATTACCTCATATCCATATCGAAGCATATCAAGTGGATGAACTGGTTCTTCTCCTCTCATTCTGGCACCAACAAGGTCCCAATCGGTAAAATTTCTGACGTAGAACACCAACCCCGTGGGGGTTATTTCCTCCATACCAGGAATACCAAAATCGGAAGGAAAAGCGCTAATGAAGGTTACATTGTGTCCTCTCGTTGTAAGTCCTTTAGCCAAAGCCCAAAATGGAATTTTGTGTGATTTAGTACCACCCATCGTTACCATGAGGATGTTTGACGACCCACTGAACTGGATGAGGGTTACCATTACCACGAAAGATAGAAGGCTTAGGGAAACCATGGCTGTAATAAATACGAAATTCTGCTATAAATGGATCTGAAAAAGTTTCATCCTAAAAAATGTTTAGGTTCTGATTTCAGTAAGTTGAATTTGCAAATTTAATTGAAGTATTCATAACTGCAACTGCAGAGGAAATTGAAAAATCCTAGCTTACAGGAAAATAGGCAAATTTCTACATATGTTTCATTATATAATAACTTAACTTAAAATTTGAAACTTTTACCAGTTTAGTGTTTTTTTTTTTTTTTTTTTGATAATTTAAATACAATTTCAGTTTGTTATATTTTTAACTGCATTGATTCTGGGTCATGGAATTATTTTAAATTGTAGAAAACCTTTGGCGTAAAACGAAACAAAGATTTATATTTCCTTTGTGAAGAATAAATTACCAGTGAAACAACAAACTCAAAGGAATTTAAAATACAGGTCATGGAATGTTTCTCTGTTATCCTGGTGCGTTATTCCGGGAATAAAAATGAAATATTTCTATGGAACAAAATATTCACTGGGTAGAATAAAAAAAAAAAACCAGAAACTTTCATTAACAAAGCTAAAATTGAGATGGCTTCGAGTTGGAAAAGTAATTGCCTGCTTGTAACTTACCTTTTGATCTTTTTATTAAAAGGTGGTGATAGATTTTTTTCGGTTTAAATGACTAAAAGACGCTGTGCTTTAAATATTTATAGAAATAGAAAAATTAGGGAAAATTGTTTGGATAGGTGTATACTAAACTACTTACTAAAATAAGAATCAAAAAAATTAAAATGAAATAGAAAAAAGATACTTCACAAATTAGGTAATCTTTTTAAAACTTGTTTGTCACAAAACTGTTTTGAATTAGGACAAAAAGCTTTCTGATTTTGTCGTCCAAAGCTCCAACACGGATTTTTTTTATGGTTCGATGTATTATTTTTGAAGAAACCTCCATAAAGGAAGAAAACACTTATTTTTCCAAAAAAATTAATAGAAAAAGTATTTACAAAAATTAAATGTATTTGTATGAAAAATTGAAAATCTACAAGAAGAAAATTCGTTTCCTTTCTGTTTTTCTCTGCTAGTTGTGTCGATTATTTTATTTAAAGCTACTATTAAGTTATGAAATCAAACTGTTCAGGAATAATGTTTGAAAATTACGAAAAAGTTTTATAAAACCATAACTTACAACAAAGTAAAGGATTATTGGTAAATTTGACTGTTCATAACAATTGTTTGGTTACTTTATGGCTTTTTTAAGTACCATTGTACTTTCTGAAGAAGCCATAAAGTGAAAGCAATAAGAGGTGGCATATTTTTCCATTATATTCAGAATTGAATTTTATCAAACCTACAGTAAATAATCAATTGTTTCTTGTTTGAAAATATTGACCAAAAAATACGCAGTAAATTTAAAAATCTGTAAACTAACGCAGAAAATAATAACAGACATACCTAAAAAAATTGCTGATCGATAAAAAAATCGATAAAATTGACAAATATAATCAATGAAAACTGTGAAAAGGTAAGTTTTCATAGAAAAAATTCAACGCAATTTTACTACACAACTTCAAGAGCATAAATATCATTACAGATACTGTCTATGGGATTATAAAAATATTTGAATCCCCGAAAAAGTTGTGTTTTTTCTTACATCTGTAAAATCCTTTACATTAACCCCTTTGCAAAATCTTTCAACGTCATGATCAGGAGTAAATCAAATGTCAGCTAAAATAATGTTTTTAAATATACATAGCAAATTAATTTTTCCTAAATTAATTGAATATGTATTTATCTGTTAATTTTACAAAAAACAAATGTATGATTATTTTAGAAACATTAAGACAGACTACATTGTGCTGCTTTTCGATCAACAGATGTCCACGGTTGCAAACTTTCTTATGACACCTGTTGAAATATTTATGCAATCAGTTTCTCCAGCATCTTATTTAATTTAAAACTCATTAAAATCCAAGGACTTCAAATGGTTGATGTTGTTGTACTTTACATTTTCACGAGAAGCGGATTTCGTGTAACAACTCTCTTCCTAACTTCCCTTTGTACGTCGAAAATCATTTAAAATTCCTTACATTAAACATGAACCACACTCAAAAATTCGTATTTTGTGCTATACTTCTTACAATTTTGCTTTAACTTCATTGAAATCGTTAGTTGAATACATTAATAGCAACACTAGATAAAACTTTCCTTTTAGAACCGAATCTATTTTTACATCATTGACATTGAATCTATTTTTACTATCAATTAATTTAATTGTCTTTTAATAAATTGATCATAAGTATCAAGCAATTACGTTTAATAATTAATTGACAAATTTCTGTTCAGGATGACCGAAGCTACTGAAGAAGTCTAGACGATAAACAGATTAACATTTATTGTTTTATTATTCTCCTTAAAGCACAACTCATTTTAGCATTTAATTTTTTTTTTGTGAGCTTTCAGAAGTCTTATTATTAAAATATACACCAAATTTAAATCACCAGGATATTAACTGAACTGTGAACTTTACAATTAGTACAAAAGTGAGTAATATTCTCTTTGTTAAGAAACATTGCAAAACTAAAAGCAGCTTTACAATACTTTAGAGGTCACTTTATTATTGAAGTTTCTATTTTATTGTAATTTTTCGTTTAGCGTGACGATAAGTATGAAATTTATAATAAATAAGTATGAGGAAGATATTTTAGCCGTCTAAAAATATTTTGTTGTGAAAGCTTTCTTTCCAACTTTTTACCAGGGACTATGGTAGGCATCCTCATGTTTTGCTTCTTGGTTGAAAACAATCAGTTTGATTGTTACATGAAGGACTATAACTAAGTGTGCTCAACTTATTAGAAAGCTAATCAAAAGGATGAAAGACATTTTCCTTGAAGAGTATATCAAGTCTGTTTGAATTTCAAGTAAAACCCTCAATAATTTTTTTGAAATTAAAAATTTTTAGACAGAAATCTCTTATTATTGCACAATTTATGTACTGGTGTGAGTGCTGAACTTGAATAAGATTAGCCAATATTCTTTTCGAATGTCTTTGCTGATTTGTTCTTTTAGATTATACCAAGATTATAAAATTGTGTAAATATTGCAAATTGCTGAAACAAAATAAGATTATCAATGTTATACAACACAACATTTAGCTAGAAGTACTTATTTACTAAACCACACATTATATTTGTAAAGACGTATTGGCCACTAAATGTGTCAACATTTTTAGAACCGTGTTGCAAAATATCTCTTAACAAATTCGTTTCAAAGAGTTTGAACCGTTTTTGGACCATTCTTAGTCTAGCGGATCGTTCCATAAACTTTTTCATCTTGACAAAATATTTAGAGTGGAACAGAAGTCGCAAATTGCATTGGGATCTTTATTGTATTAGAATCTAACGAAATCTTTTGAAAATAAATAATCCTCTTCTTTGACATGTTTTTGTTTATCAATTATTTAAAAAAAAAACTAATTATATTGTTTATACAATATGGCATCATCACGTGATGGTTTATTAGATTAATTACGAAATACCTGTTTCAAGAACCAAAGAGTGAAACTAATTTATCTATATATTTTTTTTTGGTTTTCACCAAATGAACAGGCACTTTGGTAGGTGCTGAATGTATTTCAGTTAAAAATTCCATGATGTATTTTACAAAAAACGAGAAAGGGGCAACTAGAAGTCTTAGTCATATAGTAATTTCAAAATTTAACATTTAATTAGTTATAAGTTTTACCATTTGTCCTCAGCTTTTATAATCCCTTTTGCTATTTTTATTTGAATAACGAAAAGTTCAAATGTGACTTTTACTGTTTTATAAAAAATGTTTTCTAAAAATTAAGAGCAATTTTCTTTTGTTTCGTTTATCACTAATTTTTAAAATTACATCTTGAAGAATGAAATTATTGTTAAAGACTGATAGAAACAATTTTTTGTGTTTTTAAATTATACGAAGTAACTTAAAACTTAATTCCTGTCTCACTCTCCAACAAGGCACAAAAAATGAGTCGTTTTTTGCTCAATTCTTTATCTCAGTGACCCTGCGTTCTATCACGAGTAAGCAAACAAACAACATTAGACTAGGCAGAGCTACAGTGTTAAACACATCCAATACACAATTAAAGATGTTCCCATTTCTGAGTTTTTAAATGTATTAATGTAGATTAAAAAGGAGAAAGTGTTGCACTTTATAAGGATTAAAAACAAGATTAGAAACAAAACAGAGAAATGAGGTAAAAAAATAAGTTTAATTTTAATTAAATATTTCATAGATATTTGTAGTATTAGTTGTATTACAATAGTCCATACAAAAAATACTGATTTTTCTTCCAGATCTACTGGTGGTTCTGGCTACAATAAGATTGCTCAAGGTCCGATATTGCACGTTGTTCTAGGAAACAGGAGCAAGGTAAGATCTTTTGATATTTATCGAAATTTTTACCCACAACTGCAGTAGGATAAGATATATAAATGAATTAAACAATTTCAATCACGTGAATGTTCGCGACGAGATTATATACGTATAAAGAGAAATTCCGTTTTGAGGTTAACGTTCAGTATCACAACTCTTGTGCAACATTTGTCGCTCGAGAATTCTACACAGAAACTACAAATTGCTGCAGGCAAATAAATAATCATATAGGTGTATATAAAGTATGTAACACTCTTTTTGCAAACATTCCATATAAACCCAACTTAATTAGCAACAGAAAAGGTAAACTCGATGGAGTTCTCCTCAAAATGCATAACTCAAGAATTTCAATTTAACTTTATAAATAAGGACGTATTTATTTTAACAAAGTCTGTATGGAGTTTGAAGTTGTGGAAGAGAAAAATATGGTTATTACTAAATTAAAAAAATAAAATAATAATAATCAGCCCATTTGATGTTCCTCAGTTTTTCCTGTTCCGCAGATTATTCAAAACCAAGTTTTATCAAAATCCCTTTTTTGTTGTGATCCGCTGAAGCAATTTCCTTTAATCCTAAATCAATTTCCGTCTACTTTATTCACAAAGAAACCATGTCCCTAAACTAAGATTGGAAATAAAAAAGATTTTTCCTGTTTAAATTAATCTAAAACCATTTTGAATAAGAACTCTCTAATATATCTCTATCTATCATTTGTCAAGAAACATACTAAAATATTCACAGAAATATTTATTCATTCTTGCTTCATATTGGGGGTTTTTGGGGTGGGTTCTGTAGCACCCTAGGATGCTGTAAGTATACCACAAAATACAATTAAACCATTTTCAATAAGAATTTCTATCTGTTATTTATCAAGAAACCTAGTAAAGTAATCACAGTACTTTTTCATTCATTCATTAGTGCAAGATAAATTTTTTTCTGCTAGCCAACATTTTTTATAAATAATTCTCCACATTCGTGTCTATAGACAGTAAAGAGGTAAAATAACAATAAAAATAATAGGGGTAGATCAATATATGCACCTGGTTAGTATTCTGTCAAAATTATCAGACGCTGATCACAATTTCGAACATCCTAGTACTCATAAGCACGCCACAGACAGTTCGACCAGTTGAACAGAACAGCAACCACTTTAAACATCCTGCAGATGAATAAGGGTGACTTTTGTTTAATAAATCTGCTAATAAATAAATAAAAATTGAATTTCACTGCTTTACATAAACAGCAGAAAAGTTTCTACTTCATTTAATAATTCTTTACATCACAACATAATAACTGTAGGAACTGTTTTAAAATAGCGAGATAGTCCTTTAATGATTCACATACCAAATCATTTTAAACATTAAATGACGTTAAGAATATTTACTTTTCCTTAAGACATTAAGTTACTCTTACTATTAAATTCTAAAGCTACGATCAAGATTTTATTAAATTAGTTGCTCAAATAACTTTAATACCACTTAAATTCTTAAATTAAGAATTAATAAACAACTTTTCAGTTTGATTAAACTTGATAAATTCTTCAAGCATTGCAAAAGCAATTTATTTACTTTTTAAATTTTTAAGACAAAGCCGAATTTACTTTAAGAACCAAATACAAAGATTGGAAATTTATGAACTTGACAATCTGCATACAATGTAAAGGAAATTTTGTAGACTTCCCTCCATTTGGTATTAAAGGGATTTAAATATCCAAAAACCGTATAATTTTGCATATTTTGTGCGATAAAAATTGTTTTTTATAAGTTACTTTAGCAATACTTAGGTCGTTACATCAGATACGAATAACCATATCGTAATCAGACCAATATGTGTAATCAAATTTTTCAAAATTTCAAAAATAATTAACGTTTATTATCAAATTCACTCCAATGATACCTATAAGTAAACAAATTCCAATCCCTGACGAGGGACGAGAAATGTGTTCAACAAAACAAAGGTTGAGTAAGGAACACAAATACCTTTGCTTGCAAAAAAAAAGAGTATGAATAAATTATTTATTTATCATTGTGTCTAACTAATAAGGTTTAAAATATCCATTAGGAACCGTCACATGAGCACACGAAAGTAATTAGTAAGGTGATACTGAGTGTTATTACTTCCGACTTGAATTTTCTACGTGACATTCCTACATTCGAATTCGGACTTTTACGTACGCTGTGTTTACTGCTCATCTCTCATGAGTTAGTATTAATATGCACTATAATATATAATGTAAACAAACCTTGGCAGTGAATATAGATAGTGAAGGTTATTAATTTCAACTATTACCATTTACGAAATTTTTGACGTACAGAAGGTTCACTTAAGTATCGCATTCGAGATGAAATGAGTTTTGCAACTCATAGAAATTATTCTTACGCATAAGGACGCACAATCATACGAGGGTCAAATTAATTAATAATGAATTGATGTTTTCTATGAAATATTTCCTTGGAGATACACGTATTTTTTGAAGGCTGTTAGAAATTACAGAAGCTTTATTTTAGCTGTTGAATTTTTTATAGACAATTAAAAATTCCTTTTATCATTGAGATAAGATAGATAAATGGTTGATATATAGAGATAATTATTGTAATATTCAAAGTTTGTTCCATGCATTGGGTTTAGGAAACAAAGAAAAGCACTGGAAAAGTTTCACTACTTAACTGGACATTTCTTGTATGAAGATTACTAAAGTACTTACTTCAGTAAGTAGATACGTGAAGATTACTAGAGTTAGTAGTTTGGTAATCTTCGCGTACTTTCTTGAGAATGGTCGTAAGGACCTGTACAATTGTCAGACTTAAATAAAACTTTTCCAGTGTTATATTTTGTCTGGAGATAATTGTGAGAATATTATGTTTTTTTACTCTTATAAATTTTTATTTTTCCATTACTCAGGTCTAGCAAAAATAAATTGCATGACTTCATCAGTCTAAAATGCAGCTACAAAATCCATTGCATCTCGAAACAAAATTTCCTTCTTTTTTTGTTACTAACATATGCGTACAAATATCCTATCATAACAACATATTTTTAGAATTATTGATGTTTATTGTATGTACCTCAAGCCTAATTAAGAACATTTGATTTGAGGCATTTGAGACATTAATATCTGTTAGAAGGTAAAACAAACAAAATATCAATGTTCTAGTACTCAATTTTTATAAACAAAATATTAATATTTATTACCAGAATCAGGTTTTAAATAAATAACGCAATAAATCAACTTTAGGCCGTTCTTTACTAAAAACAGACTTTCACTCGCATCAGAGAAAACAAGTCGGACATAAGTTTGCAATTCGACGCGAACATTTAAATTTTATTACTTTTTGAACTGGTATTTCCGCTATATACAATATGTTCCAAAACAGCAAAAGAAATTTAAAGACGCTTCTTTCTTCTTGGTTTTAATTTGTTGGAGAAAACAGTGTTTTTCCTACTGTGCAGATCACAATAAGACATTGAAACATAATTTGTGTTCACTTAAATTTTATAATATTTTATTGCAAATAAGTTTTAACAAACGGAAATTGAAAATTTTCACCAGGATCATATATAAATCTTCTAATCGTTGGATAACCCAACAACATTCAAAATATATTTGTAAGATTAAAACTTGAAAATTGTTTGTTTTATATATTTTTTAAAAATAAAGACGATTTTGAAACCTAAATCGAAATAATAAGAGAAAACTTAATTGGTTTGAAATTTCACACGAGACTGACTAACAAATTACTACAGATTCACTATTTGAAAAATAATCAAATATTGACTTTTGCGATTGAGAGAAGTTCAATTAGCAATCATTTTCTAATTGGACTTTATTAACAACAAAATTTCATTACGAACTCTACTGTTCTCGTTTAATTTACGAAAGACGTAAATAATTACATATATTATCAATTTTAAGGTTTCTCCTCAAACTAAACATTCATAACGCAATTATAATTTTCTCAAAATGACATAGGACACCCATTTTTACCTCAGCACGAAAGTAGATTTTTTCTCGCAATGTTTTGTAAAAACCCTGTAATTGGACAAACAAACAAAAATCATTTCTTTTCGTAGCCTAACAGTTGATAAAGCTCATAATGTTCTACAGATAATAGATTTGAAAATTTCGAAAATAAACGTGTAGACTTAATACTAGAAGAAATTCTTGAAAGTAATTAACGCCAGTTAAATATTTGTGTCTAAGAACAAAGCAGATTCGTTTTTTAATTAACATGCGATGAGTTTTGGCTTGTGAATTAGACCAGAACATGTCCAAACAAACTGAAGTAAATCAGGTTAGCGGTTAGTGTGGGTGATGAGCAAGTTTTACAGCTAATTGTAAGTAGATTACCTTAAGCACAAGAAGCTTGTTAACCTTTTTCTAATCGTTTTTGAACAAAAGAAGTAGAACTTATGTTAAACTAAAATTTCAAACTCATTCCAACAACTTTCAGATCAAAAGCTCGTATTTCTACGAAACAAAGATATTCTTTTGCGAATTTTTGAATTGTTACGGCTCTGAAATCTTCACACCCAATGTACTGTCCGGATTTGGCAACTTAAGATTTCTACTATTTACTCGGTTCAATCAAGAATTGAGAGTTTGGGGATTCACCGCATACATATCTATGGATATAATGTTGTGTATGGTAGTGTATCTGTTAAATAAAATCAGGAAAACCCTGTTTTCACTTTCAGTCGAAGTTATTTTTTAACGTGTTCGGAAACCGTAAACATTACGTTTATAAAAAGTTGTAAAATCATTACGCATATCTACTTAAAACGGTTATTAGAATGTTCATGAAGGAATCTCTTCCAAGCTGAGCATAGAAGTCCGCATTATGCTGAATTAATTTAGCACTAAGTATATTGTTAGTCGATTCAATAGATTCCAACGGATTGCTGGTTTCACCTATGGCGTAGAAAGTTGCTAAGAATTGCGGAAGAAAATGTTTTATGAATAAAGAGGCAGGAACTGCTATGAAAAGAACCCCGAATCCTATGACCACTTGCACCGAAAATTTGGTGTTATAAGATTAGTTTTGGCAAATAAATAATTTTTACAGAAGATTTTCGAAATACTTCTGCTTTCTAGTCGTGATTGACCCAAATGTTTGCCAGTAATGGAATTAAATACTTTATCAAGATAGTGATTTGTAACACATTTAAATCAAATGTAAATAGAATAGAATGAACAGAAAATTTAGTAATCCTACCAACACATGAACTAAATATTTATTTATTGGCCTACATTTAATTAAAAGATTCTTTATTTTCAATTAAGCAATACTTATATTATCTAATTAAAAAATTAATTTTGAGACCAACACTGCTTTCTTTGGTAGAAGACATGTATTAATTCCAATTTATATATTTATTACAAATTTCAACTAAATTGAAATAATTCCCGTTTCCTAACTTTAAATAAAAAAAAATACTACAGTAAGCAGGTAGGTATACTAACAAATAAAAATAAATAAAAATAATAATATGCCGATAAAGTTTCAAAAAATTTCTTCAGTTCTCATATGCATATGTTAAAGGATTAACAAGTTTTTTGCAAAAAAAAAACAACAAAATTTGCCCATACCTTTCTGATGGTGTTCATCCGCGTCACACAACAATCTAAATGCTTTTGAAATAATTGTCTCAGATACGGACTATTTAACGTAAAACAACAATTTTGTATCAGTTCGTGTGATCTGCATGTCAATTATGGAGAGCAAATGTTAAATATTGTATGATGGCGTAGGTTTAAGTGGCTGTAAGGGTTTACGAGTAGATGTAACAAATTACGTAGTTTTTTGACGAAAGCTCGTTCGACTAATATTAGAAAAGAAAAATCAATACATGTATTTTTCAGTTATTTGTTACATTAACCAAAAATACTTTTCAACTAAATAATGTATTGGAAAGTAGTATCTTCTAAACGTTAGTAGTTATTATTTTTCTTCAAGAAGCGAACTTATTTGATATGTTGAAGAACAATTTTCGTTTTTAGTCAAATCATTTTTTTCCTTCAATGAAATTTTCATGATAAAATACCAAAGTTTGTTAAAGATGTTATGAGTTAGTATGCATACTAAATGTTTTGGTCAAGAGTTTTCATAATTTCATCTAGATAATGCGCACATTAACGGCTTTCAAAATGTTCAAAAGTTATTTTTCTTAAAGCAAAAAAATTTCAAATATTTTGCTTTTATATGTAAATTTAAAATGAAAAAATTATTTGATGAAAGATAACTATGCTGTCGCGAATAATTTCTTTTTACTACATTTGATAATTACCACAGATAAAATAATGCTAATTGGGATGTCAGATCAAGGCAGATAAAGTATTTTTTTTTGCAACAGACAAAGATGTAATGTTAAGAATATTGTGTCATTGTACAATATCATTGTTACATGTTAAGTTGTAATTATTTCCTTATTGGACCGGTGAAATTCTCGGGCCTGAGCTTGATATATTCGATTCATCTTTTTATTAAGTAACACGATTATGAAATTAACTATTACACTATGACATCGAAGAAATGCCTTTCCATGGTCAACAGATCAGGCAATTGCTTATCTACTCTTACTTTTATGCTATGTCATAACCTTTTTATAATTTATAAATACAAGAAGACTGAGTATTCTAATCAAAAACAGTAATTGAAAGACTAAGAAGTTGAATTTAGGCTTTTGCCAAAAATACAATTTTTATTATTATTGCTATTGTTTAGACTTTTTAGGTTAAATTTAAAAAAATCAACAAATGGTTCAAGTCGAAAAAGTGTGAGTCTCCATAGTAAACAAATTCTTTTTTGACGGGGTCGCCTTTAATTAGCAAAACGTTCATTTTGTTGATTATTGGAACAAACAGACAAGTAGGTTAAAAGCTAAATAAGAAATTACTTAAAATAAACCAACTTTGACTTATTTTTATTATATTTTGGATCTATAATGGACTTTTGTATTTTATAAACACTAGAAACCAAATACACATACAAAAAGAAACCAATTTAGTGGAAACGTCCACTAGAATAAATTTTCAGTGGATATTTAGTACCTAACTAATTAGTTTTATGTTCTATGAAATGTGCAAAACCATCAAAAGTTTTTTCTGAAAAGATTAAGTGATAAATAATTAAGTATTCACACTATATTTACTATAGATTTAAATTAGTTACTTTTGCATATAGATAATTTTTAATTAATGACAAAAAAGTTCCAGGAAAACTGAAATATTTCGGTTTTATTCTTTTTAAATGAAAATAACCCACTTAAATGTTTTCAATCTGGAAGAATTACTTAACCGTTTACCAAAATAATTGATGCGTTTCCTACCCTCTGACGTAAGAATATAGAAAGAGGTAATTGAAAAACAACGCCATCATAAGGAACTAAAAATAATTTCATCCCTTGTAAACATCAATTATTATATGACTAAAATGTATGTCCAAAACACGCAATGTATTAAAATTTAACGAGATCTGTGGAATTAATAATTACCCTTACCATTCTAAATGTTACATTAGTTTACTATAATTAAGTATGTGAAATGTCAAATTACTGAAATTTTACGTAAGTTTATTACCCTTTAACTATAATCAAATATTATTAGGAAGTACAATTAGCAATTAGCACTTTCTATTTCGAGTTTTTTAATATCAAAATTAGATAATCAACTGCTTCTGCCAAAAGAGCATTGATTGATATTTGCAGATTCTTTTCCTTGTCTTATGAACACCTCAAGGATTATGAAACTTTCAAAACAAGTATTTCTAATCAGTCAAGTTTCAATAATGTTAACACCAAAATTACCCACCTTTGATTATTGGTGACTTAATGCCCAAAACAATCCAAAAATCCAAATGGTGTAGTATTTTTCACTGTAGGGTAGATAAAAGAGTGAATAATGTCAAGAAGTGCACCCTCTGCAAAACTCCGTGTACAAACGCCTTACAGTTTTAGTATCGGCACCACAATTCATTTCGTACAAAAGTCACACGATTATTTCAAAAACGGTCGATAAATTCATCGATACCATTGCAACAAAAGCAATGTTAGACACGGCTACTACGGTCGCAAAATAATTCTCTGAACGCGAGGTATCAAGTGAAACGAAAGTTTAAGAGAAATGGTTAGTAAAAGTAAGTCGCTCGTACTTGGTCAGCCGAAGAACCCGTACGCTCAGGTCGTCACAACTTGAGATAATTATTTTTATTTGATAGACATCGGACTACCTATGTAGTAGAAGACCTACCTATCTACCAATACCGTTTACCCACACCAGATCGGTATCCTAGAGAAAAAAATCGATCCTCTTTCGTAATCGAATCGATACGATCGAACGACCTGCGTGTCCAAGGAATTTCACACCGTGATGTCCGTGTTTAAAGCGGCGCCTTGTCATCTCTTTTGTGTAACTAAATTAATATGCGTACAAAAGTAGTGATGTTGTAAAGAAGAACGTGTTGGGTAAAACTTTTCTAATACGCAGGATTGCGGAAGGAAGCTCGAGGAAGTTCTATATCTATCAATCATTATTATTTACAATAGTTGGCATTGATTGGGCAATTAATTGCAACTTTTAAGGATATTCTAATTGCTTTAAAAACAGTATTAGTTAGTAGTTAACCCTATAAAAGTCCAATGTGAAACGAGTATTTCGATAATTATATATTTTATAGCGTCATTATAAAGTTTGCAAGGATTTGTGATGAATAAAGAAAAACACATAGATACTTGTATATATGTATGTAAGTATTCTCAGTCAGAAACTGAAAAATAAATGCAAATTTTTCATTTACTCAAAATCCTACCATTTAAAATATCAAATTTGTAAACTTACATCATAGCAAAGGAAACTTTTTTTTTGAAATTATGCTATCTTTGGTGAATGAACGTTTAGAAACATATTTATATACATTCAGATGTAAATTACCTTTTTTGAAAAAATTTATCATATATCAAGAAAAAGAAATTCTGATAACAACCCTCAAGAACCATTCCAAAATTGCGAGATCGTCTCGAATAGTTTTATTCCAGAAGATTACTAAACATGTTACCACTATGTTGGTACATTGTATGGAGGCAATAATAAGCCTAATTTTTCTAATTAATTTTTATTGATTTTGTATTAAAAATGATTTAATGTCCCAATAATTACAAAAAAAAATTCCGACACAATAAATTTCAAAGATATATTTCTATTTTTTAGCCAAAATTCAATTAATATAATCACAGAGATTTTTATTTCAAAATTTTTCACTTTAACTTGATCATTTTTAGGTACATTAAATTAAATATAGACGAAACGAGATTGTTGTAAATAAAACCATAATTGTGTGTTAGAAATAAAGAAAGAAAGACCTTTCAAGTTCCCAATAAATTCCTAGCGGTTTTAAATAAACAAAAAGTAAAACGTTTCGGTAGTAATTAACTAATGAACGTTTTTTCAAGAGAAAGAACAAAACCGTGATTGAAGTCTGCTTTCAACAATCGTTTCAGCCTAAGGAAAAATTTATGTGAAGTACCAACACATTTTTATGAGGTTTTTTTTAAATTAAAATAATTAAATATATGTTTATTTAAGATGGAGTCAATAATTTCATGTTTTTGCACAATGTTTAATTCTGTCAAATTAAATAAAACTAAATTATTGTAAACTTCAGAATCAGTTGTTGGAAATGTTTCAAATAACTCATCAGATCCTCTAATTTTCGGATTCTTAATAACATGATTTGTTATATTCTTAAAAATAATAATTTTAAATTTAGTTTGTGATACCTTTGGGTGTCTGTTAGATTGTAATACTTCTGTAGTAATTTTTCACTATAATCAAACAAATAACTTGAATGAACCAAAATATTTAAATGAAAATATTTCACTACTTTAAGGATCTGTAATACTTATTATTGCATTTTTCTTAGGAATGCAACAGCAAACCATCCAAGTAAGAAGTCGTAAAAAGTTCTTGCATAAAAATCCACCCATTAATTAATTAATTTCAGAAAAGTATCAACATCGCATTAATAATTTTTTTAACCTCAACTACAATGTGGCCATTAAACAAATCAAATGACTAGCAATAAAAATTAATGATGATTTATCAGACATCCGTACCTTGATGATTTGAACCCATTTGTGCACATTTGTGTGGCTATGTGTTCGTAGTAATTATTATTTGGATTCTGCTGAAGGTCTCGGTCAGTCATTGTTCCACAAATGGATTAATTTTAATGTTCGCATTACGATGCAAACACATATTGACAAAGATTCAAAATACGCAACTGATTTAGATAATAAACATGCAATGCAGCACTTTCCTCATTAAATAATAAATAATTATCAGAAAAGGCCATCATATTTTTGAAGAGCAACATCACACACTACTTTATTTGGATACATTCCAACGATTTATCGAATACATAGCCAAGGAGTCAAGCTGATTTATTAGAATTTATAACTTTTCCGTTAAATTAACGCAAAAATTAATCACAGTTAAGTCAATAAAACTCAATGAATTATTGTCTTGTCAATACATTGAAGAAAGCGTAGAACACCTTATATAGGACAAAGTGGACGATCCCCTTGAGTAGGGATAAAGGAACACATCCGTAAAAACATAAAAAGCAAAAAATTAAAGTTGAAAAACAACCAACCAAAGATTATTTCCTACCAAAGCCACCCCTTATTTCAATAATATCAATGGACTCGTGAAATGGTCAAGCCTATTCATTATAATGATAAAAATATCAATTTTCTTTTATTTACTTAACTGTGATTATCACTAAATTTCAAAATAAATGTTTAAAAACCAGTATGTTATGAAAAAGTGTGCTTCATTCTGTGTTTAAAAAAATACAAAAATTTTTTTAATCTACTCCAATCCCTAAACAAATATTGCAAAGAATTTTTATGAAGGTCCTCTTGACTTCTACATTTATTCAAACAGATTTGGCGTTTTTCGAAATCTGCGTCTATCACTGAGTACATACTGTAGTACATAATTGTCAATAAAAGTGACCCAATATACTAGACAAAGTTGTGTAATACTTAAATGCATTAATCAATTTTGTTGTTTTTGCAATGTATTATTTAAAATTTAAAAATTATAAAAACGTGCGTGGTGTTCAAATAAAACTTTCCTTGAGAATATGTATTATATAATTTTATTGTTAATAAATTTTAATAAATCAATTATCTATACAAAAATCCAAAATTCTCAGTGGTACTTTTTCCTCTGAATTTTTAATTTATATTGATAAGATATAATTAAGTGTTACGTAAGTTTATATGTACCTATATCAAATACTAATCTTTAAAATTTCAAAATTTTTAGTCCTTTATTTATAAAAGAAATTCATGCAAACTGCGAAATTTAATTTTGGTTCTCTCGCATTGCATTTTGAGGGTTTCTTTGTCAAAATAAATGATGAATTAAGATAAAACACTAGGTGAAAATTCTACTCGGTATGAGCGTGTCTATAGTTTTTCACCACCTCTTATTTTTTTACCTTTAGTTTGTTTTTTATTTTACATTACATACTGCTTTAATATTCATTCAAATTTATATATCTTCACCCTGTATATTTTAAGTTATTTGTAAACCAAGCAAAAGATAATGAATGCTAAATGGCTTCGCTAAGAATCAGTCGACCCATTTTATTCTCGGGCGCTATTAAATATTTCTTCTTCTTAAAAAGTCAAGTATCTGTAGCAAGAAGTGCCTTGCGAAGAACTGCGGCAGCACATAAGGCAGGAGGCATATTTCTGCCTATTTTCACTTTTACCATTGAATAATTTCGAATCTGTCTTTGTTTGTATACGATCTGTCCATAAGAGTGTATTTATTTACTTTCACTGGTTTAAGATGGTTTGGACGTTTAACCTACATTTTTGAGTACATTTGTACGAATAAAGAAAGCCACCTATTGTGATAAAGCATAACTTGAATAAATTTGGTTAATTTTCGTTTATTAATACTGTAAACAGGAACCAGAATAATTGGAATAGCCCTTCTCTTAAAAGCTCTCTCAAATAAATTGCCCTTCACCATCAGAAAAAAAAAACGTATAGAGGTCATTCTATATACCATTGAACCAAATAACATCATCTAAACATTAGGAAATATGTAGTTAATTCCCCTCGAACCCCTAAAGAATTGCTTCTGGATTCGTTCAGCACCGGAAAATTGTGTAGAAATACAGAATTTTGGGGAATGCAGCATTAGATGAAAATTTTTAAAAATACTAAACAAAAAAGCTCCGCTAAAATTTTATGTTAATTCATTGTTTTGAAAAATAGTATTGGATAAGGGAAATTACCCCTGCCGTGAAAAATTTGCCGCTTACGGAATTATAAGAAAAAAATAATTTTCTATTCACTACGAATTACTTTCTTAATTAACTTACAAGGAGATAACGGATTTTTTTCTTAATCCGCAAATACATTGATCGATTTTTGTTAAAGTTAAGAAAAAATAAACCAAAACAAAGCAATTTATATTTTAATTAATTGATTCAGCAACATTGTCTTTTGTCTTCTGAATATGCCCATGTTGGGCGAAACAATTGTTAAGATTTTCAATAAATTTTAGTGGAAAATTGAACTTATTAGTTATATTTATCGTAATTTATATTTTGTTGGTAGTAAATGTTAGGGAAAAAAACACCCTTTTATATTTATTGATTTAAAGGGTCTTAAAAGCTAAAATACAATAAGAACATTTCTATAATAAAGCACGTTTATTTAATTTACATAAGATAGAAAATATTTAAATTTTAATATGTCTATAAAATAAATTCGTAAACTTTTTAGACATGCGTATTTTTTTAAATAGAGTTCGTGTTATAATGTATAAGAACTTATCTAATTTTAGATGAGGTATATTTAAAAGTAAAAAATATACAGATTGAAAATTTGCGTTGCTGAATACAAACAACAGGCAACCCAATATTCGTTATTGTATTTTTTACGTTCATAGATATTAATTAAAAGTTATAAACTTTCAAATCGTTCAGATTTGGCTTGTCTGGAAATAAAGGACTAGGAATAAATAAATCACAAAATTCTTTTAGGACATTTTGGCCTAAAATCTTGTAAAAGAAGGATAAAAAAGCAGACTGTGGCATATACATATGATGTGAATTAGTGAAAAAGAATTAATTACCCCTAAAAACCATTTTAAAAACAATGGATATGTACTATGTAACCAAAACACCCCATAAAAAAAAATATAATTTAAGACTAAATATTGTGTAAATTTTCATAAACCCTAGTTTAATTCCGAAATAACTAGGTACTATTAAATTGGTATAACATTTACAAAACATTCCGACTGTTTTAAAAGACCTAACAAGAGTTACTTCTAGCATTGTTCTCCTTGTAAAGATAACACCCTCTTTTTATTTTGTTGTATATAAAGATAAATACAACTAATATTGGTAATAGATAAATAGTAAAAAAATATAAATTTAAAATTTATTATTAATAATTATGGTCAAAGTAAACTAAATCTATATTTTTCGTTACCAATAAACATAAATAATAAGTTACGCATTTTATCAAGGTTGTAACTGAGAATTATTTAACTGTACGTTCCTATATATCGTTTACAGTAAAATGAGAACACATGGGGATTAAATGCAGAAAATTTATATGGAATTTATCATATCACTATTATCAAAAACAAGTTAAACATAAAAATTATTGGTATGATTTGTATAGAAAACGTTGCAAATAATGTGAATATTAAGGGTTTCGTACTTTACTATGGTTTTTTCTTAGATTACTTACAAAAAAAAAAAAATATTTATCTTGAGTAATAAACCAAATAAGGACGTACAGTAATCTTATCTATTTGTGGAATATGAATTCACAAATTCATAATAACATTTTTAAAAATACGATTAGGTGGGTACATATTATTAACAGTCTGATAATATTGATAATAATTAGTAGTAATTAAAATTTCAGGCTATAATATTAAGAATAAAAAAAAAATTGCGTTTTGAGCAGACAAATTAGTATTTTCGTAGATAACAAATTACAAGTAGAAATTTTTTCGATTTTTCTTTCAAACAGCTTTGTTTTGATTAAATATATTATACAGATGTGTCGAAGGTTGGATGTTTTCATACGCGAAGGTTTCAAATAATTACAAGTGTTTTTTCAACAAGGGAAATTAATTGATTTGTTATTAGGAAAAGTATGTGACATTAAAATTATAGGTCTCTAAATGTTGTTCTTCCATCGTATATTAACAGTTTTTGGGAATGGTTTCAAAAATGAGTTGATGAGTAACAGTTTTTTGAACTTCAGAGGTTACTGATTTTCTCACATTAATATTTTAAATAATACCAATTTATATGATTCTAATATAACTTAATTGTTCAACTTTTTTTACCTAACACCGTCAACTAAGGTCAAACCAAATTCTCTCTTCAAGGTTTGCTTCTGTAGTAACCATGACTGGAAAAAATAAAATGGAAATGAACCATTTGACGTTACTCTTTCAAAGATTACAAAACATTTTTATAGGTTCACCAACTAAAGCTACAAATTAATCTATTTAAGTAACAACTTTTTTTAGTATTTAGGTGCTTAAAATAAGTATCATTTCATATCTTCATTTTTTGTATATATTTAATGTTGAAAATCATGGCTGGAATACAAAAATTCATGCAATGGCTTTAATTTTTATATTCATACAAAAATAATGTCACATCGTCCAGTACAAGTTTTTAAATATTAAAATATTTCCACATCTACGTACATTTAAATGCTCCTGAATAAAGTAAACATAAACCTAAAAGTTCTTTCTTATTGATGATGTAAAAAAGCTTATTTAGACAAAAACAATGTACAAATACCTGCTTTTTAAATGAAGTACTAACTATTATTAATAACAAAACAAGTTAATAACAACTGATGCATTTTATATAAAAATAATATCAGATTTTTATCTATTTTTCACCTTTAACTCAATAATGTGTCTGTACAAATATCAATAAAACGATAAAACACTTCCACCTTTAAAACGGAAAAACACCTAATGAAGTGCATCTTGAACATCACAGACACTTTTTCGTAATAAAATGATAATTGTTTTTTTTTTACAAATCCATAACTTTTCAATCTCAAAATAACAGCACATCCAGATGACGTGAATGCAAATGTATCCCTTATCAAGTACAATAAATTTATCTCAATCCATTTTTTTTGTTATTTCAAATCTGAATCTACGTAAGTATTCAAAAAGTTTCCAACAGCAAGTCTGGCATCATGAGGTAATATTTCGGTGGTAGAGTTTAATGTTTGAAGATAACTAGGCACAGATAGTTCGAAAATTTCACTTCTTTGGGCTCGAATGATCTCCTTTGCAAGATCTTCTGGTTTTAGTAAACTCATAATCTCTTTGAATCTTATTATCGGATTTTTACAAAGCCCAGTATCGGTCATATACGGAAAAATGGTAGTAGTCCTTATCTGATTGTCGGGAATACTTCTTACTTCTTCGTATAAAGCCTCCATCAGTCCTTTCACAGCAAATTTAGAAGCACAATAAGGAACCAGATATTTTAGCCCGAACAACCCTGCGCAAGACGACAAAGCAACTACATGACCCTCGTTATTTTTTTTCATAATCGGTAGAAACGCTTCCAACGTCCAAAAATGGGCTAAAACGTTGATCTTAAAAATCCTCTCAATTTCTTCGGGGCTGTGCTTTTCCAGGGGATGGCAGGGCATAATACCGGCATTATTAATCAATATGCCTAATTCGCCGACTTCTTTTGTAAGTTTGTTACTTATTTCCAGGACATTCTCCCTTTTCGAGACGTCACAAGTGTACCAATGGCCTTTCTGGTTCCCTCTGCGGACAATCTCCTTAAATGTTTCTTCGTTACCTTTTTCGTTAATGTCCAGTCCCACAACGATGGCACCTTCTTGGGAATAAAGGTAAGCTAACTCTCTGCCAATACCATGCCCTGTTCCTGTTATAACAACTATTTTTCCTTTTACTTCTTTTAAGGGTGGAGGAACAATTTTCTTATAAACACTTATTGCCACAAAATACCAAATTTTTAAAATAAGAACTAGTAAATCGCCGATAATTTGTAGTATTTCCATTGCTTGTTGGCCGGTTGATCTTTCGAAAATTTTTTGGTCGGAATTCATCTTTTATTTTTAATTATTTTGTACGCAGCACAATCATAGGAACTAACACGAACTAATTATTAATTGCATGGAAAAACTAGTGCGTTAAGTACGAAATGTCAGGTTTGATTCCGAATAAAAACGAAAACGATGCCGCTGTTGTGGCTTATCTTAAATTGTCTCGATCATGCGCAGGTTGTAGAATCTTGCTTAAAGTTATTTTTATGTACTTATGTCTATTCATGGTCAACATAGACGCTCGTACATTATTTTTGAAGGTAAAATTACCAACAATCTAATAAATAATTAATCGTAAATAAAACAAGAAATGCATTAACAGAATAACGTACTATTAGAATCTTCAATGCAATATTTATTAAACCTTAAATTCCGCATAATTATTATAATTTCAATTGATGGTATACCAATACCTGCTTGAATTCAAATCGGTCGAAGTTCATTCCGTATCGTACATTGAACCAGTCATTAGCAAAAATGACGTTAGTACTTTTTGTGAAAAAGGTTAAACAATAATTTGTTTCATCATATTTTCATAAATCTTAAAAAATTTGTTTGTTTAACTCGTTAAGTAATCAATGCCAACAATGCTTGAAAATAAAAATGTAAAAATAATAGTGTAAATAAATACTTTTTGTATTATGTACGAATTTTATTACAAGTCATTTTTTTTATATTCCTACATGATATTAAAACAAATGCACATTATTCAAACGGAATTTTTTTCTGATAAAATCTTTTTTGCAACAACATTATTTTCTACAGTAACTGTAAGAAAGATGGAATCACCACCCTTATGTGGCTGAAAATATTTCTTGAAATTAAACACTCGTAATTTTCACAATAGTTTTTCTTCACTGTTTTATGGCTTGACAGTATTTCTAATAATTATCTACTACATATAGTAAAAAATAACCTGAGACTTGGTGAAAAAAATCTAAAGAGATTCTGTGATTCTTAATGTAGAAAAGAATTACATTACCAAAAAACGTTTAAAACTATTGCAAATTAATAATTAAGGTGGTGTTTTAATAACCAAAAGAAATCGAAATTATTTTTTTAACTTAAAATATTTCCTGTAAAATCGGAAACAACTTTTAATATCTACTCTTATTGTTATTTATCGTACTTATTGTGAATTTATTTTTGTTCAACAGAAAAAAGTTTCGCCATTCTGGTGTAGAAAAGCCATTTTCCCATTCCAACCCATTTGACTTGGGATGTGAGGTGAAGACTATACACCCGGACTCAGATTCTTCTTCTGGTGAGATGATTTTTTTTATATCACCATGGTATAAGATAACTGAATGTTTGAGTCAAAATAATAACATTTTTTTAAAAGTTAGTGCTAATCTTGAGGGTGCACATTTTATTTTTTAAGGTGTTGTACTGTAACTTGTTGAAAAATAATTTCTCCAAAAATGGGGTGGTCATTTTTTAAAATCGGAAAACAGATAACGATGGAACTACATACGTAACATCAGTTGCTATCGTAATAGAGGCATTGAAACGTTACTTTTGGGAGGTATTCAAAAGTTTCAAGGAAAAATAAATGACCTAGAAATTAGCATTTAAATAGAAATCTATGAAAATGTTATTGAATCTTAAAAATAACAAGAAAAATAAATAATAAAAGTATTTATTTAATCGCAGAAGAAAAACTACCTTTTGTGAGTACATGAAGAATTAAAGACCAAACGTGCTTTCGTGGTGAAAGATGAAAACAAAAAAAAAATTATTATTTTTTAAAATCAGTTTCAAGTAAGCAATAAATGAAAAATTAGTTTGAGTAGGTTCCCCCTTTAATAATTCGAATTCCAAAAAGGATTCTCAGTTCAGACCTGAACGGTGACTTTTTTCAGTCTTTTGTTATTTTGTACGTAGCACAAAATTTTTATGCGTTAATTTCGAGACATTTTTTCTGCTGATACTTATTTTGTTATTGTGTTTTCCCATTCTGCTAATTATAAACACTAGACTGATATTTGGGTTGCCGATAGTAACTCTCTAAAAACCGAATAATTTACTTACAGTTAATTGCATGTACAGGATGTTAAACTTTTCCGAGCTTAAATACCAAAAAGTAGCTATACAATATGAAGATAGGTACACAACATACATGATTTTTAAAATTTATTTATTGCAATTATAGAAACAAAAGTAATACGCTGTATTGGATACCTAAAAGTTATTTTTTTCCAACTAATAAAAAGTGTATTAAAAAACAAGCACACATTACAAAAATGACAACATAATAAATTGCTTTATGTTGTTTCACCTGTACAACCTTCAATAAATTATTTAATCATTTTTTCTTGTTTTCTATTTAATTTATTTGACTTTGCAATTACAACATTTCCATGCAATGACTGGTACAATTTTTTCATGTAGATAAGACGTAATTATCCAATTATGTATGTACCATCATACCATAGTTAATTTAATAGTTTTAATTGGGTGTATTTTGAAGAAAACTAAGGCATTTTATTATTTTATGTCAAAAGACTGAAGAGTTTAAGTTATCAAAGTGAGAAAAACATAACATACAAAAATTTCAAATGAAAATTAAGTCAGATTACGTACACATAAACTATTTTTTACGTGAATTGTAATAAATACTTTCTCATTATAATTTCCTTTACAATAAGACCTTATTGGCATTTTGATTAATTTTTATATGCATTTTTTTTGCATATTAGTTAATATAAAATAATAAAATCTGATTCAGTACATAGTTTTTGAGATCTGCGTAAACTTAAAGTATAAAAATAATTTTGTTTATTTCTTATTAACTTCTCTACCTGACTTGGGCTTTCGCTGCTTTCATTTCTCCTGTAAAATATTGTTATTACCGCAAAGGTCCTTTCCTTCAGGGCACGTCACATCTATTCCCTATAATTACTTTACATTACATTGAAAGCACCAAACATTTATTGCTATTTTATATTCAATGCCTTAGAAAATATTCTTTGAACTACGTTGAGTAACAATAATAAATAATGATTTTATAAATAGTTTATAGAAAGTTATTGCGCAAAATAGTATTTTTTATACTTTTTTCTTTTTGTTTGTTAACTTCATGACATTTAAAATTAGTTCTAATAATAATATGAATTAAAACATTATATGCTTAAATTCAACCTTTCTTTATATATATTATACATATTTCATGAAAAAATAATTAGTTGTATACCTATAAATACTTACACAAGTTTTAGTTTGCCTCCGGATTTATTTGATGATCTCTTTTGATAACCACAAAAAAATTATATCTTTCGAAAAAGAGCTAATAAAATATTTAGCATTTCATAAGAGAAAAATGATTTTATCGAAAAGAAAGTTCAGCATATCACGCAATCTATCATATTCATATTGCATTTAATAGATACTTTTTATGAAAGTCTATCTTACTCAAATACCCACTCAGAAGTTTTAGTGATTAATTAAAAAATGTTGATTATTTTAATCCTTCTTATAATTCCATAACATTTTATTATTGCTGCTATTATTACCTAAATTGGAACGTATGTTTTGTATACTGTAAAAAAATTCTACTTATTGAAAAATGATATAATTGAATCTCCAATTTTGTTTAAATTTGGTGAAAAATTGGAAATCACGAGAAAGGAAACCTAACAGAAAAATTTAAGAAAGATGGTAAATAATAATTATTAAAATGCTATGTATTTATTTGTCTTCTTTAGAAATTTTTGTAATCATTATTTAAAAATAAATTCCTAAAACTTTTGAAATAGAAGACAATTTTATCTAAGAAATAATTAGTGGCTTGTTAAAACACAAAAAGAAAGAAATAAATGTTGCATAATTAAGTGTAACTCTGTAATGTAAAAATTAACTAAATGTTTATTCTAAAAGTGGTTTACATGAAAAATATCATAACACAACCGAAGTATGCGAGATGCATAACGTCGACTGAATAAGCGCCGAAAGTAAATTAGGTCGCGTCTAAGTTTTAAACGTAGAAAGGCCGAAATCATTCGCCATATGGGGTCTACGCCCTCGTCGTCAAAAGCTTCCTGTGATTGATGGTATAAAAAGCAAACCTCAGTGGTGGTACAGTATCAGTCTCTTTCAGCATTTCTTCAGTGTACAATTCAACATGAAGGCAACGGTGAGTAGAACCATCACACTCTTTACCAAATACTTAATACTTATTAAAAAGAAAACGTTTCAAGCAAACACTAAACTTCGATTTTTAGATTTTGATTACACTCCTGATCCTTGGAACCTGCTTAGCCGAGAAGAAAGAGGCCAAAGATGATAAGAAGACCGCAAAACGCGGTGTCTTTGGAGAAGGCATCTCTTCCGGATTTGGCGGTGACTCGGGTTTTGGAGATATCGGTGGTCATGGTGATCTTGGAGGAATTGGTGGTGATATCGGAGGACATGATTTAGGAGGAGGTCTTGGTGGCGGAATTGGAGGAGGATATGGTGGCGGCATCGGAGGAGGACATGGTCTAGGAGGCGGCCTTGGCGGAGGAATTGGAGGAGGTCTTGGAGGTGGATTTGGCGGTGGTATTGGAGGTGGTGGCGGTGCCGGAGGTGCCATCGACTTGGGCTCATCTGTACATACACATCTTACAATCACAAACAGAGTAGGAATTCCTCACTCAGTCCCAGTGCCAGTACCAGTTGAGAGAAAATTCCCAGTGCCAGTACCTCACCCCGTGGCTTACCCGGTAGACAAACCTTATCCAGTGAAGGTACCTCAACCCTACACAGTTCATGTCGACAAACCTTATCCAGTCGTCGTTGAAAAGAAGGTGCCAGTACCAGTGAGCTACCCCGTAAAAGTACCCGTTCCTCATCCAGTTGCAGTCAAAATCCCCAAACCAGTTGCCGTTCCTGTTCACAAACCAGTGCCAGTCGCCGTACCTGAATATAACATCATTAAGAAACCATATCCAGTGTTCATCAAAGGTGATGACCATGGATCTTCATTTGGTTCTTCCTTCGGATCTTCTCTTGGTGGAGGATTTTCTGGAGGACATGACTTCGGAGGCAGCTTTGGGTCATCCTTGAAACACTACTAATTACTACCTAAGATTTTTCTATTTCTATTTTTTTTTATTTCATTGTTCATTTAGTTTAAACTTCATTATTTAAACGAACATGTACCATCGCATTCAATAGGATTTTATGTCTGTGATCTCTTTGTATCTTGTCCCTACTGCCCATTTTTTTTTCTTACATGCCTCTAGTCTAATTTTTTTTTTGTTGAAAGGGACTGATATTAATTAAATACAATTATTCTGTAAAAAAAATGTTTTATTTCGATCTTACGTACGTCTTTCGTATTCATTTAATTAATAGTCCTCAAATTGCAAAAGTGTTTTATTTGTTCATCAACACTGAAAAGGATTTAAGTGTATCCGGCTTTTAATTTATAATTTGTGATGGAAAGTTGGAGTAGCATAACAAGCTAATAACAAACACACCTTGGACATACATCTTTAACCTTACCTACGTTAGTTATCAAAGGCATTAATCAAATCTAACGCAGACTAAATAAGAGGTAATTAATTTTTTTTTTGCAAACTACGGTATTATGCAATTGGTGGCCAATCTATAAAAAATTGGCCAGAATATGAGCACTTCCTTTATTAGGAAATCGGGCAAACCAACTTTCGCCTTTATTACTCTTAGAGAGGTGACCGAGGATTATAACGTAACGTACCATACATCTAACGAGTTCGTTTTACCTCTCTAAAAAAATTAGACCGCTTTCATGTAATTGTTGATATTAAAAGAAAGACTTTCGCGATAGGATTCAGCAGACGAAATAGGTTCACTTCCAGGTACATATTACCACAAGTGCGCCGCGCCCCTTGACTCGCATCAAACATGCTAATAATCAACGTAACTTTTTCGCAAACAATGCTCGAAATGTTTCTTTAAATTATTGCATTAGACCATTGTCGATGTTAATGGAAGCATAAAAAAATTTCTTGTGAAATTATTATTTATCACGGTATGATTTTTACTTGTCATTGTAAAAAAAATTTAGCATTGTTATTATTAAAAAGACACGAATTAAAAGAAAGATACAGTTCCATTGGTTAACTTTGGTATTTAATAATTCATAGGTATCGTAAAAATTGATTTTTTTTTGAAGTTATGTGCTTAAGGAGACATTTTCAAAAAATCTATAAAAAACTTTTTTTTGAATACGTAATCATAGAACCAAAAATAAAATACAAAAATATTATTCTTGTGTGGACAGGAAGGAAAATTAGTTTTCCAATATAGCTACTCTGGACTTGAAAATATATTGCAAAATTGATACTTCTTCAAAGTCGAAAGGTTATAAAAATTGAATTACGAAAAAATTCTTCTATTTATATAAATACTAATTTTGTTATAGTAATTAATATAAATACAAATAAATAAAATAATAAAAAATTATTTATTAATTGTTGATGTTAGCTTGTGTGATGGTATAAATAAATATTTATGCTAAAGACCATACAATTTTTAGAAGAAAAAAGACATATTAGTCATAAATTTTTACCCTTATCCAGAAAATTCAATATTATTGAATTATTGGCAAATTTATAAAAATTTCCATGTTCTTATTTTCGTAAGTTTAGATTTTAGTGTTTTTCATAGTTTGGTCTCAAGTGGTCTCACATGTAGCTATTTTCCAAAATAAATTAGTTTTTTATCACATTGAAAATTTCGTATGTTATTTATCTAATTTTATGTTTTTATATTTTTTAGAATTTCGTTGTCAATCCTCAATAATTTTGAATTTTCTTGATAAAGGTCATTAATTTACGACCGAAACGTTGCCTCTTGCATAAATAAATTGAATGACTTAATGAAACAATTTTATTATTTGAATCCTTTACGTTTCTCATTTGATTTTAATTAAATATTTAAGTTAAAAATAGGTATGTAATTAGAACGTAGGTAGGTATCAATGTATATTTTGGGCCGTATTTTCTATTGCAAAGATAGCTACTTTGTTACGTGAAAATATTACATGTCATTTAAAATCCTTCCTGAATGGCCATAAGAAAATACCAAATTAATATTTTAAAAAATGACTCATAAAATAATGTGCAACACCTCAAAATCTCCTAAATTAATTTTTGTAACACTCTTTAATATTAACAGTAACATAACACAAAGTACTTAAGAAATTAATTTATTGCCCACTTTTACTTTTATTAAAACAATTTTATTTTATTTTTTCAGATATTACCAAGTCCGGCCCTCACTGCATTTAAGCAGCGAAGCACTTACACCAGGAAAGGCGAGCGAAGTGCATTCAGTTGCAGACACAGAGTAGGACTCCTCCGTAATCCCGTAAGGGTGCCACTACTACGCAGAAAAATATAATATTACATATAATAAATTCTTATTTAAAAATATAAATTTGTACATATTATGAATTAATAAAACATATAATAAATTCTTATTTAAAAATATAAATTTGTACATATTATGAATTAATAAAACATATAATAAATTCTTATTTAAAAATATAAATTTGTACATATTATTAATTAATAAATCATCTTGTAAGTACTCATGTGTGATTAAATATTTACTTAAAAAATAAAAATATTTATCTGTGTAAGTTTTGTTTCTAAACATTTTACTTACCCCTTGAATAATAATTCTAATACAAACTTAAGCGCGGACATTTAATAAATTTTGAATTTTAGTTTGGCCATCTGTTGGTGAATAGTAGAAGTTAAGTTTGTTTAATGATTACAGGTTTCTGTAATATTTTACAGATTTCTGTAAGAGGCACATTATAAGAATCTAAAGATTCTTATAATATAAGAATCTAAAGATATTATAAGAATCTAAAGATTCTTATATAAGAATCTAAGGTATATGTGTCGGAACATATGAATCCACCCACCCTTACCCTGCCCAGCTCGGCAACATTACCTTACGTTAAAACTGGTTTTACATTAAGTTCGAATTAGGTTAACAGCGCCACCTATGGGTCAAAAAATACACTTTTTTAAAAAATTTAAAAAGTCATTTTAATTACATTTCTGAGTTATTTACGCATATTTTACTTTTTTTAGTGCAAAACAACAACAAAATACATACATCGGTATAAATATATTTATTTATTGAAACATATACATAATATTTAGCATATAATTTAGTACTTACATTATTTTAAATACAAAAAACGACAAATTGTTTTTTTTAAAGTTGAACTTCTAATATAATTTTATGCTCTAGATATTTTACAAAAACTTTTTTTATAGTAACTTAATTTAATGTTCGTTATAACTGATTAATATACCTATTTACATGTTTAATTTAAATTAACAAATGTACAAAAAAAATTGCAAAAGCAATAGACTTCGTTATGGTAGTTAATTTTCATGCAATATTTGCAATTCCTAATCGGTTGTTACCATCGCAATTCCCCATCTCTTAGATTAAAAAGAGAAACAGAAAGTACATTTTTGATATTAACGATCAAATACACTGCAGAAAGAGAGAGAAAGGACAAACTGAATTTATTAAATTTTATCCCTCCTTGGTTCTCTAATGAAAAGAGGGTATAAAAGTATGAGGTCGATACAATTTAAGTACATTACTCCTTTTTATCTTTTTTCTTCTTGTTTGTATCTGGAGCACCATGAAATTAAAGGTAAGTTAATATGGAATTTTGAGATTAAAGCTACGCACTATCTTAAAAAATAACAATTTTCAAACTAATACATAGAGATTAAAACAATTATTTGAATGATTATATAAATAAACAAATAGACATGTACGTGATGGTAACAATTTTCTTGTAGATTTTGGTCGTCACTTTAGTTGTTAGTGCCTGCTTAGCTGAAAAGAAAGCCGAAAAGAAGACCGCAAAACGCGGTGTCTTTGGTGAAGGCATTGGCTCTGATTTTGGCGGCTCTGGTCACGACTTTGGTGCATCCCTGGGTTCCGGTGGCTACGGATCGTTTGGTGGCGATTTAGGTGGTGGCATTGGAGGAGAAAGTTATGGACATGGTTTGGAAGGTGGAGCTGATTTGGGCCATGGTTTTGGAGGAGAATCCGGATTTGGTGGAGCAGGACTAGAAGGAGGGTCAGGAGGCAAAATTCATTTAGGATCCTCTGTTCAAAAGCACATCACCATCACCAAAAAAATTGGAATCCCCTATCCAAAACCATATCCAGTGAAAGTAACAAAGAATATACCAGTGCCAGTACCACACCCTGTACCAGTGCCTGTGGACAAACCATACCCTGTAAAAGTGCCCAAACCTTACCCAGTTCATGTCGACAAACCTTACCCCGTCATTGTCCACAAGAATGTGCCAGTTCCAGTGAAATATCCAGTAAAGGTGCCAGTTCCACACCCTGTTCCTGTCAGGGTACCCAAACCTTATCCAGTTCCAGTTCCAAAGCCTGTGCCTGTACCTGTACCAGAAGTAAACATTGTCAAGAAGACTATACCAGTTTTCATTAATGGCGGAGGACACGAATCTTCTCTGGGAGGTTCATCTTCTTTCGGAGGTCATGACTTTTCTGGTGGCTCTGGATTGTCTTATGGAGGACACGGTTTAGGAGGAGGCTTGGAAAGTGGATATGGGTCAGACTGGAAACAATAATTCCCCTAACCCTCAGTTGAACTGAACATTTTTCCTACTTAAAATTTGTTGTTATTTTCTTGTAATTTTATTTTCTTGTTCTTATATGTGTATATTATTTTCTTAATATAATTTATAATAATTAATCCAAAAAATTTTCGTTTAGTTTAGAAGTTTTCAATATGAAATTATTTATTTCAAAATGAAGTTTTGGGGTGTTAACTTTTTAACTTCTAGTTCTACACAGTCATTTGGGGAAAATATGGCCTGAAAAACAAAAAAGATTAGAAAATCGCTGATTTTCTCTTGGAAAGTATAAAATCAATAATCATATACAAAATTCGTATATTTATAAATCAGTTGTATAAACACCGTCAACAGCTTTAGAGGTAGCAACTTCTACTAATTGAACAATTTCACAGCAATTTTGCAAAGACGTCGACGAAATCTGAGTTCCTTTCGTTGGTGAATCTGTTCGATGTTTCAAAGATATAACTCTACCATTGTCGCTTCTTAAAGCATTTTTATTTGAAAAACCAAACAATTTGTAAATTGAATGACGAAACTAAAACAAAGACTGCCCTGAATGAAAACTTTTAGGATGTTTTCGAAGATAGGTAGATAGAAAATTTATGAATTCTTGGTGTTGGTTATAAGTAAACCTACCTGCGTGTTCAAACCGATATAAATGATGGGATTATAGCAAATACTGCTTTTAGCTACGAGAGAAGGTATTACTGCCACGGAAGGGCTTATTTCGGCAGCATTTCCGAATTGAATAATAAGAGCTAAAGTTGCATATGGGCTCCAGGCAAACAAAAAAGACAAAATCATCAACAACGCCATCGTTGAAACTCTACATTCTGCTCTACTAACTTTTCCTGTATGCCTTGCTTTCTGTAAATTTATTTTTTTGTTTTCACAGTTACGACTTATTAGAGCACCCAAAATTTTTCATGCATCACGCATTAATTATTTGTCTATGTATGGAATTCATTAATTTTATTTTGATTACATTATTTAAAATAGAAATGCTATTTATTAATTTCGACATATTTTGGACTAAAAATGCGATTTCTAATTTTTTTATTACCTTCCTTACTGTTACCAATATCTTCGAGTAACTGTAAATAATAATAATAAGTGGTACTGCAAGTCCAAAGAAAAAAAGAAAGAGAATGTAAGACGTTGCTCCCAGAGATCTTTCTCCCCAATTCACTGAGCAACTGGAAAAAAATTGCTATCATTAATTTGTATCACGAAAGAGCACAGAAGTGTAAGTGCCATTTACATTCAGATTTTTATCGTCTCCAAGAGATTGGAGTTTAATTTATGCATCAAATTTTGACGGATATTATGGTTCATTAGAATTTCAGTCATCAATTACAATTCCCCAAACAAGGTAAATAAATAAATATTAGAATAAACCCTAGAAATTTATGTACCAACAATATTTTGTTTTTTTAATTTTTTCTGGAGTGGGGGGCATCAATAATTCGGTTGTCAAATTTTGGTGATTTTGTCTGGGGGTCATGGGAACAAAAACTGTTGAACGACTTCGTTCCACTTGGGTTGCTTCCACCCTTAGATGGACTTGGAATTTATACTGTTCTTCTGATACAAATTTCAGTCACTCCAGCAGATAAGCCTTCCATAATTCGGTTGTCAAATTTTGGTGATTTTGTCTGGGAGTCATGGGAACAAAAACTGTTGAACGACTTCGTTCCACCAGGGTTGTTTCTACCCTTAGATGGACTTGGAATTTATACTTTTGTTCTGGTACAAATTTCAGTCGCTCCAGTAGATAGGGCTTCCATAATTCGGTTGTCCAATTTTGGTGATTTTGTCTGGGGGTCATGGGAACAAAAACTGTTGAACGACTTCGTTCAACTTGGGTTGCTTCCACCCTTAGATGGACTTGGAATTTATGCTGTTCTTCTGATACAAATTTCAGTCACTCCAGCAGATAAGCCTTCCATAATTCGGTTGTCAAATTTTGGTGATTTTGTCTGGGAGTCATGGGAACAAAAACTGTTGAACGACTTCGTTCCACCAGGGTTGTTTCTACCCTTAGATGGACTTGGAATTTATACTTTTGTTCTGGTACAAATTTCAGTCGCTCCAGTAGATAGGGCTTCCATAATTCGGTTGTCCAATTTTGGTGATTTTGTCTGGGGGTCATGGGAACAAAAACTGTTGAACGACTTCGTTCCACTTGGGTTGCTTCCACCCTTAGATGGACTTGGAATTTATGCTGTTCTTCTGATACAAATTTCAGTCACTCCAGCAGATAAGCCTTCCATAATTCGGTTGTCAAATTTTGGTGATTTTGTCTGGGAGTCATGGGAACAAAAACTGTTGAACGGCTTCGTTCCACTTGGGTTGCTTCCACCCTTAGATGGACTTGGAATTTATACTTTTCTTCTGGTACAAATTTCAGTCACTCTAGCAGATAGGGCTTCCATAATTCGGTTGTCAAATTTTGGTGATTTTGTCTGGGGGGCATGGGAACAAAAACTGTTGAACGGCTTCGTTCCACTTGGGTTGCTTCTACCCTTAGATGGACTTGGAATTTATACTTTTGTTCTGGTACAAATTTCAGTCGCTCCAGCAGATAGGGCTTCCATAATTCGGTTGTCCAATTTTGGTGATTTTGTCTGGGGGTCATGGGAACAAAAACTGTTGAACGACTTCGTTCCACTAGGGTTGCTTCAACCCTTAGATGGACTTGGAATTTATACTTTTCTTCTGGTACAAATTTCAGTCACTCTAGCAGATAGGGCTTCCATAATTCGGTTGTCAAATTTTGGTGATTTTGTCTGGGGGGCATGGGAACAAAAACTGTTGAACGGCTTCGTTCCACTTGGGTTGCTTCCACCCTTAGATGGACTTGGAATTTATACTTTTCTTCTGGTACAAATTTCAGTCACTCTAGCAGATAGGGCTTCCATAATTCGGTTGTCAAATTTTGGTGTTTTTGTCTGGGGGTCATGGGAACAAAAACTGTTGAACGACTTCGTTCCACTAGGGTTGCTTCCACCCTTAGATGGACTTGGAATTTATACTTTTCTTCTGGTACAAATTTCAGTCACTCTAGCAGATAGGGCTTCCATAATTCGGTTGTCAAATTTTGATGATTTTGTCTGGGGGGAATGGGAACAAAAACTGTTGAACGACTTCGTTCCACTAGGGTTGCTCGTACCCTTAGATGGACTTGGAGTTTATGCTATTCTTATGGTGGAAATTTCAGTCGCTCTAGCAAATAGAGCTTCTATAACTCCGTTGTCAAATTTTGGTGGGTTGCCTCAACCCTTAACCGGACTTGAAATTTTTACTTTTGGTATGTTATAAATTTCAGTGGTTTTTATTGACTTTCGCTACGATTAACACAATAAGAATAATAATATATACCTAATATTGGCTGCCTCATTAACGTACTCACTCCACCCAAGCAAAGGTGGAACCGTCATCGCAAAAGATAAAATCCATGCAGTTGCTATCATCGTCACGGCAGTATTAATTTGGAGTGGTTTTTTTCGAAGCGGTCTGGTTATCATCATGTATCTTTCGAATGCCAAAATTGTAAGAGTTAAAATGGACGTGATACCTGCAGTCAATGAACGATATTTGCATATTACCTACATTAAATTATACAAAAATTCAACTGTAAAAGAAACTTGACAAAAAAACTCTAATTATGTTAATTAAAACGTTTTAATTAAATTTGGACATATGAGACGCTGTCGGGCTTGCAAGAGATGGACCACAAAAGACATCGAGAGAAAGCGATTCTGTTTGAACTCAACAACATCAAAACCTGAAGAGCGGAACAGGAAAAGCCTCCAGGTGGATTCGAGATTTAGTTAATTGAGTTAATATCCTGAGAACATTGCATGAATTTCAACTGATTATTAAGTTTCCTGGCAGGAAATAACAATAACAGAAGCCCTTTGTCTTAAGCCCTGACAATTACGTAATTTTTTTAAATTTAAATTAATTAGATTTTTAAATTTTGAATTAGCTAAACATAATTTTTGTTTTAACATGTAAAATGGATTATTTCTTCGAAAAGAGTATTTTCTTTGTGAACTCTATGAATAAAAGAAAATAAGTAAAACGCTCCTTTGTTTTAGTATCTCATATTTGAACCCTTAGTTTACGACATGATAGGAGAAATAATGCACAGAAGTGGATTAACAAAATACTGAAGGCATTTTTCTTTTACGACTCTATTTTTGATGATGATGATGTTATTGGTTTAATTATTAATGTATTAATGTGAGATGTTTCTTACCAAGCCATGACATAAAAAACCCATAAATTTGACATACAACTGCACCAAAAATCCATCTGCGATATAAAGCAGAAACGAAAGCCCATGGATTTCCTAAAATTGATACCAAGAAGTCTGCGAATACCAGGTTGAACAAAATAACATTCAGGGGAGTCCATAACTGCAACAAAATAGAATACTATTTTTAGACTTTACATTTAATGAATTAATAATGATGGTTTCAATAAAAATAAAATTAGTCCAAAAGATCAATGAAACTAAATATATACAGGGTGATTCATTAATGAACTAGAAAATCTGTGCTCCTTACAAAAAGGGGGTTTTATTTACGATTTTAAAAATTTATTTATTTCAACAAGGATCAGATATTCCCTTGCTTAATGGATACACCAAATTGCTACAAACGTAGAAAGAGAAGGAACTGCACTTGAAGTCTAGCGTTTATTTTTAGTGTAATTAACTATTTAAATGGTACTATCAATTAAAAATGTACATTACAATTAGAGTAATTAAAATTAATGACTACAACATTTGCCGTAATTTAACATTTAACAAATAAATAATACATAAATAGTGATAACATTTTTTTTAATGAAACATATCACGCTTTCAAAATTGTCAATCGAATACGTACATGGAAGTTTAACATAACGAGAGTAGCGCTTATTATAATTAACTGTAAAATGGAAATCATTATTCAATGCGTGTAATTTGCACTACCATCCGTGAAATTACAAGGCTGTAAGTTAATGCAAAATAGGCGCAGATAAAGTCGAATCGAATTATAGACACAATGAAATGCAGGATGACTGCGAAAAGCCGAAAATTGTAGATAATGTTTACTCGAATTAATGCGGAATAGATACCTATATCAAATATTAAATAATTAAACAAAAGCAGGGTGTTCGTTTTTGATAAAAATTATAATAATTATTCAAACGCGAAACTTTTTTTATAGAAATAACTATGAGACAGTGTTTTCTAAAGTTAAAATACTTTCCTTTCATTATCAGTCAAAACTTATTCAGTACAAAATAATTATATATAATTAATCCAATTTTCAGTAATACGAGCAGTTTATCTTTCTTTAGTTTCAAGCTCAATTAATTAAAGGATAACGTCGTAATTTACACCGAAGCAGAAATAACTTTGCATTGAAATGCTCCTAATGGTTTTTAATTATTTCAAATGCCTAATACTTAATTTTTCAGATATAGGTTGAAACTTTAATTAGGTTAACATTTTTTTTATAAACTTATAATAATGACAACTAAATTCTCTATAGCTCCAAAAACTTTACCACTGTATGATAAATCTTTGTGGAAATTGAAATTAGTTGTTTAAAGTTAGGAGGAGATGCGGACCGAGAAATGATAAACAATGCAAACTTACGCTTGGAATAGGAAAAGTTTTTCACTGTTTCAAAAGCTTCCTAATTACGAGAACTTGCTTAAAGAACTACTTTCAAAAGCTTTTCAGATAGAAAGAACTATTGTACTGTACGATAAACTAATTAGTTTCAAAGGACAATTTTTCAAAAGGACCAATCGCGTTTTTTTTTTCTGGTGTAACTTTTCAGTAAAACAGAAATAAACGCAACTATTTTTGTAATAAACTTACATGTTTATTTTTAATCATTAGAAGGATGACAGTTAGATTCAAAGAAAATCCAAAAAATCCTATTAGTAGTAAAACAAGCGCCGATGCATTGTATGCACTTTCAGACATCAACAGTTCTTGTTTACCGTTTGCAAAAGTCTTTGAATAACTTTCGTTATTTGTTGCCATCATGACGAGACGAATTAAAACTTTTGTAACTTTTTAATTGTGTCTATAGAGAAGAACTACTTATTGAGAAGAGTAATCTCACTGTAATTATCCGATAAAGTGGTGATTTATTAACTCGTTAAAGTTCAAAAATTGTTGAACACGATTTCGCGCGCTTTGGAAGATACACGAGGTCAAGGGTAAAACTGTCGGAGAGAACAGATTGTACTGGATATCAAGAGGGACAGGTATGTATTAAATCGAATGCTGTGTGCCCAATCGTTTGCAAGTTCACTGAGTCGACTCAGAAGGTCAATCTTCGAGATACTTCGCGAATTTTTAAATCTCAATACCAAGTGATGCTGCTCATACTTTATCACTTCATTGAACGAAATAGAGGTGATAAGAAGCAGCACTAGTGCTTTATATCCTTTCCCTCAGGAATATATAAAGAGTGTGTAACGATTTTGGTAATTTTTTAATACCAATGGTAACATGTACCTAGATTTATGACATTGAATGAGAGGTGGAAAGCTTAGAAAGTTTTCAAGAATTTTTTGGAAATTGTAACTTGGAAATGGAAAACACAATTTTTGTTTTTAATATCATAAAGACATGTAGACCAATTAAGGACCTTCTCCTACTTTGCAATCAGTTAAAAAAAAAAAATCAAAAAAACTTTTATGGGAACATATTGTATGAGCTGGTGTAGTCCTTCTTCGGGCGTAGAGGCCGTCGTCGGTTAGAATTGGAAAGGACAACACCAGCTCATCAACTGGCCGCGAAAGCCTTAATCAACATATTGTATATAAATTACCGACTTAATTAAGCCACAACAGATAAGTCCTTATAATGTATTGTAATAAAATAGAAACGCAAATGAAATTTAAAATGCAATAGATAAGAATTCAAATGATTTTATCCTTTCATGTGGCAGTCATAATTGAATCGGAATTGGTTTAGATGCCCATAAGGAGGAATATGAAAGATAAGTAAGTACGTGTAATAGTTTTGACGTAACAGTAAACTACAAAAGGTACCTAACACGTAGTTTGTCTGAGACCTAAACTTATAAACGTGAACAAACAAACTAAATTAAAGAATTGCGTGCACCTCTAGCTTGATTAGAGTAATTCCATGCGTATTTTCTTGGATTATAAGTTACATGGGCAATAACCGTAGAAACACGCAACTAATTGTTGTTGGGTACCAACTCCTACAAAACTTGGATTTACTACTTTAGTCTCTATTATATATAAAGGGTGGAATTTTTAAATAAAATAAATAAATAAGAAATAAATTCGTCTTCAGGAAATTAACCCCTATTGTGGGAGCCGAAATCATCCCAAACTTTTTTTTAAAACTGTCAGAAAGGATTACAAAGAATTTTTACATTTTGGTCATCTAGAAATGAAAAACCAATTTACACGAGGAAAACAGTTAACGAGAAATTTCGTTCGTTACTCATAATTCCATAATGACATTTTATTAAATAACTGGACGATGATTTAGTGCTTTTTCGGGTGAAATTTTATTTTACGCCCGCAGCGAAATACTGCAATGTTACATTTCCGTATTTCATATTCGTTCATTTAAATCGTACGCTTAACATTACAACACTGCACATATGTATAGCGAATACGGGTAATAACGTGCTTAGATTATATAATATAAAATAGAAACAAAATATAATATATAAATTATACATATGTGCCATCCCGAAAGACTAACACGAATTTTTGTTACAAGACTAATGTCTACTAGTGCAATAAGAGATCATGTATCGTCTTTACAATACATTTTTTTTTCTCATATAACTTAATTATTTTTTAATTAGTGTCTGAAGAATGCTTATAAATTTTATATTAGTTAATATATTTATCTAAAAAAAAAAAGGTTTTGCAATGTACCATATCGAGCCACATATCAAATGAAGGTCCCAAATAAATTCTTTTTTTGTGTAACTTTAAGAAAATTGACCATTCTCTCCTCGACTTTTGTCTAAAAATACTTAGTCTAAAATTTTGAAAAAGTACAGAAAATAGTTCCTAATTTACAGACTATAAGGAAATATATACGAACGATGTAGACCTAAAGTAACATCGCGACTGGAAATTAGTTAAGGCATCCCGGATTATGATCAGATCCTGATCAGATTTTCTTTAAAATGTGACATCTTTCGGTCATTTTCGGATCAGCAAGCCTGATTTATCTCTAACCAATCTTCAAGCAATTCTGATCCAAAAAAAATAAATATCACGACATAGCACTAGATCTTGATCCATATATTTAAGAAGATACGACAATACAGAATTAGCAATTAACAATATTTTCTGCAATTTTATTTTACAATCTAGTACCATAAGTGCATCCTTTTTTTTTTGGATCAAACAATATCCCTATGAAAGTAGTTTTACTTAAGCACGATCTCTTAATTACTCATTACAAGGTTTTGTTATTGTACTTATTAAAGCTCATTACATCTTAATTTCGTTTCGTAATCAAGGAGAAATTGAGTTGTCTAAATACAGTTCAATTTACAACGTCCTGTCAACAAAACCAAACGCACACATATCTGCTTATATGCATGTGAAAAATTACGTTCCAAAAGTGAAAGATTTTTTTTTGTGGTTTAAGAATAATGAGATTAAAAAACTATGTACGTTAACATAAGTATATTATTAATTATGTACACTTTTTACCGTCTAATACCAAATTTCCTAATCCAGGAAATGTCATAAAATAAAGGATTAAAAATCTTTTCGTCTTTCACGCTCCAAATATTTCATTTAGACTGACTGCGCGAAATGGAACGGAAGTACTGTCAGACAGGCGGTAACCAAAATGTAACAATTACTTTCAGCGTTTCAGCGAACTTTGCAATCGAATATTATAATATTAATGGGCGGGCGTACGACTACGTGTATGATTTTGTGTGGAACTCAAAATCTAAAATCACCACTAACAGATCCTGACTTGCTATTTTAAATGTTAAATAACTCGTTTTGCAATAACAAATCACCTTTATCCGTTTTTAGATACCTAAATACCTTGTCAGTTTTCGAAAACCTCCTATTGCTATTAAATTTGGATACCTTAATGTAAAAAAATATGTATGAGCCTATCAAACCTGAAAGCATTTATAATGTAAACGTGTTGGAATCAGTTTGTGTCTGCTATTGAATCCATAAAAGCTAAAAAATCATTAAAAAGCTCATTAATAATGTAAAAGTTGTGAAAGCAAAAAAAATTCTCTGAATTTACATTTCTTTTAAAGAGAAAATTTCGTATACATAAAAATAAAAAGTATGAAATTATGAAAAACTGCGTAAGAAATCGTATTTAAATACTATATTCCATATATTGGGGAATCCTTGAATATGCTTTTGACTTTTTAGCAGACAAAGACTCTCCACCCCCATGTGATGCTCACGTAATACTTGAACAGCCCAATAGCATAAAATAAAATTCAAATTTTCAATTACCTACCCAAATTGACGTTAAAACACGAGCGGTCATGAATCCTTCTGTCGTGACGTTACACTTACAGGACATAGAAAAAAAGTAAAGTGGGAAATCTAACGTATAATTTTCTTTTTTGAGTTTCATCAAGAAACCAAATATTGATAATGGTTGAACCAAAAATCTTTAATAGGTACTTAATTATTATTTTTTTGCTCAAGTCCGGACCTGGGTAATAAAATTGCACACAACACGTCTAAATATTTTCACACTCGGAATCTAGACAGTCTAATTTATCAACAAGGGCGAGATACTTAATGATTATTATGTAAACCCGTGTGTGAAATTTAACGACCGCAATTATTTGAGCAGAACGAAATGAGCATATAGCATTCCAAAGTAAAAACAAAATAAAGAGAGATTTATTTGCATCTCCTTTCTCTTACACCACATGGGGTAGGTTGTAAATTATAGGAGAGTCAATAATGTTAATTGAGCTCACAGTCGTAAATTTCAGACCTTTATGGTTGCCGGAACTTTCGATAACATTATTTTAAAGCACCCCTTCACATCCTACTTTGTATCAATAAAATTATAATCAGTTAAGGACATGCATCCCTTTTTCTTCCAACACTCCCATGAAAGTTAGAACATTTAACATCCCCCATTATTTGCAAACGGTGGTAACTTTTGAATCCTGTTTCTGCTTTTAATATGTCTCAAATTTCTTTCTCTTAATACCTCAAACGGCGTCCTACCATCCTTTATCCCTTTATTTATTTATTGTCATTCAAACACCCTTTGTTCTCTGATACACTCTCATTTCTACGAGTTAATTAAATACTTAACAGTGGTCCTTGAGGATTTCACTCAAATGAGTACAAGAAAGAAACTCAACTTTTTGTAAAGAAAACTAATACCTTCTAGAAAATTTATATTTTTTTTTTAAGTCAGCAAATATCTGCTGAAATCAATTTTAAATGTCCAAGGAATGAAAATAAATATCATGAGAGTAATTGATTTTACGTGATCCCATTCGATTTAATTCAAAAGTAACCAATTGCAGACGTGTTTCCTGCGAGGACTCCCCAAAGGAATGACCTCTCACAAGTTTTACCGACACACCAAAGATAAATACAGTAAAGTTTATAAGTTTCTACATTATTTACGTAAACTATACACAAATTTATTATATTTACCAAAATGTTAAACTTGTTATATTACAAAACAAATAGAAAGTAAATGGCTTTCACTTTTTTAAAAAATAGGGGTTAGTGTTTGCCCCTATGACCTAATGCACCAGACGTCACTTAATATCGTATTTTTTCAACTTGCATATATTTTTTAATGAGTTTCGCGGTAATGAAATTAATGGCCTGTTTTTAGCACTTTTAATTACGATATTATTAAATACATTCACTCTAATGTAGTAAGTTTATAAATATGTCCTCGAATAACTCGGAAAAAACTTTTCAGAATTACGCCATTAGTCAATATGAAATCTTTAGAAATAAAGAAATTTGCATGTGAGCTTTTTATGCTAAAATATTTAAAAAGAAATTTAGAAAACCTCTACTAAAAAATTTATAAACTCCATTGAGTATAAAAATTATTTTGGAACTTTACATTTTAAATGAATGTTCTTAATAACATCATACTTAAACTACAATTCACAAAAGTTACTGTATAATATAAGGTATATAATAAAAAGTAGAGGTAAGCTGTTTTACTATAGAGGAACAAAGCGGAAAATCGCAATTAAACAGGGTAACTATAGACCATATTTACATTAGTCTTTGACATAAAAAAGACCGTTTTCAAACCTGTGGATTTTAAGATTTGGTTTGTGTACCAAAAAGACGCAACTCTGAAGGAATAAAACGTTCATAAGAACTGATTGCCTGTATAGTTATGCAAAAAATGCAAAAGATCTTAACTGTAATTAAAAAATAAAAAAATAATTTTGAATTTATTATTTATCAGAATACTTCACCAACAATCTAACGAACAAGTTGAATTTGCAATTTCAATTGGTTTATAAAGTATCACTAAAATTTCGACTACGATTTGAAATTTTCCATTGCTAAATTTAATTATTCATAAGATCAAAATCTATCGTTAAAAAATTTCCAAAACTATTTTATAATATACTTACGCGTTAAGTTTTATATATTTGGCTTAAACAACTTATTGCTGTTCATTTTATTTTCCTAATGAACTTTTGTAATTTTATTTTCTTGAAGAATGTTTATATGAGAATCTTAAGCAAACATTACATAAGCAAGGGAAACATTACAAGTATACCAACAACATTAGTCACATTCGGATAATTTTCATGTTATAATTGGCCTGCGACAGAAATTAAAAAAAAAATTAACGTTAATTAAATGACTCGGTCGCTCTACATTCACTTTTGTATTCGCGAGTGAATACTCCGCCTAATAACACGATTACAAGATTCTTCCACATATTACATTTACCGGTAAGTGCAGTACCTGTTACAGTTGATAAGCAGGAAAATATAAATTGCATAACACATTTAAAGTAATTGAGGAAACTGTTTCAAATTATTTCAAAAATTATATTTGGAGCAGTATCAGAGCAGTACCTAGTGAATTATGGAATGCCTTAAGTAATTCTTATTTATTTTCTGTAACCTTTGCATATTAAATGTATTAACTGTAACATTAAATAATGTAGTTGTCCTACATATCCTGAACTTTCCTTATGGGGAATTATGTAAAAAAAGCAATTAATTACCATTAATTATTTATTAGGATTTAATTTATTTTCTTAAAATCCATTAAAAGACAATGTTTTATTATAGAAAAATATTTATTCAAAAAATTGTTTTGGTAATACTTGAGTGCATTGGATTAAAAAGAATCACATATAATTAACATTAGACTAAACACTTAATGCTTATAGCCGGAGCTACCTAGAGAGATACTGCTGAAGCTACTGCCTCCTCCGGATTTGAATCCACTAAGTGAGCTGCCTCCATAGCCACCTCCATATCCGCCTCCGTAGCTGCTGCTTCCTCCGAAGCTGCCGCTGCTTCCTCCAAAGCTGCCATGACCACCTCCAAGTCCACCTCCCAATCCTCCTGAACTATAGCCACCTCCAAGTCCGCCTCCTAAACTTGAACCATGACCACCGCCGAATCCACCTCCGATTCCTGAACCATAACCACCTCCGAAACCTCCCCCATTGCCACCTCCGAAACCACCTCCGCTTCCTCCTCCGAATCCACCTCCGCTTCCTCCTCCGAATCCACCTCCGATTCCTCCAGCACCACCACCACCACCTCCTCCAACAAAGACTGGTTGGGCAACGGGAACAACAACATTTTGTTGTACTCTAACTGGGTAAGGTTGTGGTACAGATACTGGGTAAGGTTGAGGTACAGAAACAGCATAGGGTTGAGCAACTGGTACTGGTACGGCTTGAGGTACTGGGACAGGTACATGTCTGTTTACTTGCACAGGAACAGCCCTTGGCACTTCAACGCGTTGTGGAACAGGTACATGGACAGGAACGGCTCGTGGTACATCAACTGGATATGGTTGTGGATATGGTACTGGAACTGGACGGTTGACTGGTACTTCGTAGGGTTGTGGTACAGGTACAGGTACTTGTTGGTTTACAGTGCTGACTGAGGTACCGCCATCAGATGAACCACCTCCATTACCTCCGCCAATTCCTCCACCGAATCCTCCACCGAATCCTCCACCGAAACCACCTCCACTTCCGCCTCCGATGCCTCCGCCATAACCTCCGCCAGATCCGCCGCCAAATCCTCCGCCAATGCTGCCTCCATGACCTCCACCAATTCCTCCTCCAATGTCACCTCCAAAACCTCCATGTCCACCTTCGAATCCACCATCAAGTCCACCGCTTCCGTATCCAAAGTCAATGATTCCTCTTTTGTCAGTCTTCTTATCGGAAGGCTCAGCAGTCTTATTATCGGAAGCCGCAGCTTTCGCTTTCTCCTCGCATGTTGCTAAACTGGCAACCGTAAGGAGCAGAGCTGCTACCTAATTTAAATATTTAAAAAAAAAAGTAAGTTCCGTTTTGATTATTGTATTTTCGTATGCCTTACCTGGAAGGACTTCATCATGGTATGAATGGTGATCAGTGATGAATGATGCTCTACCCCCTGTTGAAACATCTTTTTATACTGACTTCTAATGGTGAGGGTTTCGGGGATTTACTTTCACCAAACAAAGCGCCACTGGTTCTACTCTACATTCACGTGAAGAGATACCATTTCCTATTGAAGGATAGGCGGCGGACCGCAATTCAGATCATTTACTCACTTATTTCCAGCCGTAAGACACATTTGTGAAAAATTGCTAGTGTGCAATTTGCTCCAAATATTTTACATAATCAATAAGTACATCAAATGTAATTTGCATTGCTCGATATACACTTATTTATGTAAATTAACTTGCCTTTTGCAACACTAAATTGATAATAAATCTCTTATTTTATTATCACAATTCGTAATAATAGGTTGACGATTAATTCTAGTAACGATTTGTTTTTTCTATACATTAGGAATAAAGTTACTTATCTTTTTTTGTAAATTTTTTCTATACTACTAAAAATTTTTTGATGTAAAATAAATTATTTATGAGAAATGTAACAAAGTAAAGATAATTTTTGAGAATCAAAAAATACTGATTAAAACTGTCCTAATCAAAGAAATCTTACAATTATGCAATGTTCATGAAAACAAACGACTGTGTTGCAAATACGATTATACTTCTTCATTTACAAGAAATGAATTGACTTAAGTTGCCACGGTCTGTCAATTAAGATTGTTATCTGAGATATTTCTTTTATAATGAACACGAAATTATTATTAAAAAAAAAAGAAACAGTTTCTTGTTGACTTTAAAAATGCGAATATTTCCTGTAATTCAAGTCACTACAAACTAAAAATTATAACAAATGCAATTAATCTTATATTCCTGAATTTTTTTTGTATGTATATTTAGCATAAAGTTTTGTAAAATTAAAATCTAAAAAAAGTTAAAAAGCTCAAAAACTGAAACCAAAATGTTAATGAACGGATTTCATGTATCAGGTGAAATATTTTCTTCAAATTGGGAAAGTACTTATGGTACATACTAGCAAAAAAAATTTTTAAGTTGGTTAAAAACAATAAATTTTATTTTATTAGATCATATTATTTATGTAAACTATATGGAAACGTTTGAAACTTTATTTCAATTTTCTATTACGAATTTTATAAAACGTTAAATGATTTTATTATGTTGCAAATAAGTGAGGTACGTAATTTCGCAGGAAGTAAATTATTGTCTTATTTAACTAATGGTAATATAATAATCGCACTTTGTTTATCAATTATCGTGCAAGTGCCTACCATCTGTCGGCTGTCTTTATTAGGACAAGTCTATCGTTGGCTGAATCATTGTCGTACTTATTAACGATATTTAATAGTTTAAAAAAATAATGCCACATAGAAAATATATGCAACAATTAACCATGCCAGTTTAAACGTAACAAAAATGAAAGTTTGAAAAAAGAAAACGATTACAATTTAGCAGACGGTGATGTGGATTCAAACTGTTTTACACGCCTTAGTTTATTAGATTAAAACACCGACTTTCATGCGAATAAGCACATCCAAATTTAGCAATAAGGTCGGTGAACGTTCATATCGACCAAAACTGCATGAATAATTAAAAAAAAAAACAAATTAAAAAGAATTAAGTGTCGTTATTAAGAATAAAAAATTTCGTACCTATAAAATTGAAGTTCAAATGAAATCAATCTGAGTGAAGATAAAAAAATTTAAAGGTCAATTTTGCATAAAATAAAAACAATAATAATAAAAAGATATAAATAATAAATAAATTCAAAAACACACCCCTAAATATCTGCATAAATGGTACTTTTTCATTGTGTTATGGTCAGTAAAAGAAACCACTACATAAAAAAAAATGTCTTAAAAAAATATTATCAAGACTTTTAGTAGTTAAATATTATTAGACTGTTTTAATCTGATGCATGAGGACTTAATTATAAGACTAATTAAAATTTTGAAGAATTATTTCCAGTAGTTTCTAGCCAAAACGCCCAATGAACGTCATCTTGTATATTTTCTACAAACTAAAAGAGCTTTCTATGAAACATTCAGTTGTTGAATTCTTCCTTACGATTAGTTTAACAGTAACAAACACAGAATTTAACAGATGGCAGAACTACTTTCCAACTTAAAGATCAATTCAAAAACTCGATTAACTACAAAGTTTAAAATCACTTTACTTATATGGCTGTCTTTTCCTATAATCAATTTGAATTGTCGAGAAGACTATAATCACCTATCACAAGTTTCATTGATAATCCTTTAAGTAATCAACAAGTATAAAGTTTTTTATTTGACAGTTTAAGATTGATAAACTGCACTGTAGGTAGGTGTAATCTCAAAAATGACTAAGAAAAATAATGTAAATGTATTTTTTCTAATGCTATATAAAAACAGAAATTTCTCAAACTGTAGTTCGAATGAGATGTTCGCTTAGGAATGCACGTAAAAAAGCGGATGAATCAACAAAGAGAACAAGCTATGCCAAATTGTTATGCAGAATGAAGGTCGGCAAAAAATTAATAGGGTGTAACTTAAACAATAGCACCAGTTAAACAATAGAGCCAGACATTTGAATTCTCAATTTGAATAAAAAATGAGAAAAAGGACAACAATTATACTAAACCAAGTTATAGGTATCTAAAATAAAATAATTTTATTATTGGACCAAAAAAAAAAATGAGACAATTAATAAAAAATATTTTGTAATTTAGACTCATTCTTTTGTTTTTTCTTTTTGATCAGACAGCAAAACATTATAAATATTTAAAAAAATTGTTATTGAACTTAATGAATTCCAAAAACTTTTTTTGCACTTTTGGTCCAAATAAGTAATTTTCCCTTCTTACAAAAAAAACATGGAAAATTTCTATAACGAAGATTAAGTAATGAATTTAAATGTAAAGCAAAAGAGTGTCATTTAATTTTAATTAATTCGAGATTAAGGATTTTACAGAGGTAAACAAGAATTTCGAATTTCGTAAAGAAATTTAAAAGTATTAATGGACCATTGAAGATTAAGGATGTGTTTGATAACGTTGCTGTCAATTAACAAAAAACAGTGGATTACGTTATTTACTGTACAAAAAAAAAATAAGGAAAAACAATAAAATAAGTTTTTTTTTTTAATTTTTATGTATGTTTATGAATAGTAATAGATATTATAAGTCTATAACCTTGTGGTTTAGGAGTTTATTAAATTATAGAAAACGCAAATTAAAAATGATTCATTATAAAAATACATTAAGATAATACGTAGGTTGCATATATCGTCACAGTTTTGCTATTTCCGAACGATATCAATAAATTACAGTTAATTACGTATTGAAACCGTAACGATCGCTTTTCAACGTCACAAATTAAATATCCGTTTGTAAAATAAAATATTTCAAATTCTTGCAATTTATTTAAAATATTATTTCTTCTCAAACGATTCGTAGAGTGGGCAGTCTACCTTCAATACCGCTAGAAAGTTACTAGTCAATGAAAATGTTAATATAATCAATTAAGTATCGTAAAGGAATAAAATGAATCATAATTAATTGTTATGACGATATAAAATCTTTATTAATTTAGTAATTATTCAGTAAGAAACTTGAAAACAACTGTTAAGGTATATCTATGTGTACTTGGAACACGACTCCAAATGGATCCAAAACATGGACGAAAGAAAAAGTTAGAAATGATGTATAAGTACTATATATTTAACAAACTGAGATCACGAAAGGGCGCTGCAAATGTCAATAAAGAAAACGAGACGTACAGAGTAGGATATTCTCTAAGAGTTGACACATATTAGAGGCAGAATCAGGAGTAAAGAGGGACAGTAGGTTACCTAGATAAAATAAAAATATAAGTTTAACGAGAAGTATGAGTATGAGAAGTCAGGATGGGAAGGAAATGAGGTGATTGAAAGCTTATCATTTAGATAAGATCGTGTCAAGTATTATCTCATGGGATTGATAAGATTTGATTATATTTCTGCTTGTTTAATTACTGTTTCTTTTTAATTATTTGCTTTTTGTTAAACTTTTACAACGTAAATTCTCAAAAACGAAAAACAAAGCTCTTTAACTGAAATATTACTGAGATTCAGTTACCAACTTACTCCCTGCAACGAAACGACCTTTACTTTTAATAAATAACTATATTAAGAATATGTGTAGATATAAAATAAAGTCCTGCTTAAATGAAGAAATCTAAAAAGAAAAAAATGTTTGAAATTTTCAATCATATGAATTTAATTTCGTTGATATTGATAAAATATTGTAAGATTTTTTACATTTATATTTAAAAGTATTAAAAATCAAAATGTTCGGTTTTTTAGTTTCGTTGCAGTCAGTTTATTGTGGATTTCATGTAAAAAATCGCATTTTATACGATGTATAAATGAGAACAAAAAAATAAATAAAAGCTCAAAACGTAATCTTAAACTCACAAAAATGTGAGTAATCAGAAATAATTGCATATGTACTTTTTCAAACTTTGGCATATGTATTCATAATTAGTAACCATAATATATATTTAAAATATTTTTTTAAAAAACACTTGAATTAATATGATAAAAAAACAGGCACAACGAAAGACATAAAAATTTATCTCTTCAGAATGCTAAATAAGTTTGTAAAAAAATATCAAATCAAAACAATTTATGTATTAGTAGATTAGTATTCTCGATCACGTTTTAGATCTATCGAAACAGAAATTTCCATCATTTTTTAAAGCATGTCATACATAAACATTTTATTTTTTTTTAAGTTCCTGAAATTCGAATATAAAACATTTTTCTATTTCGACTTGCGAAAAGCGATTTGTTAACTTTTCTGTCCGATTGATAAAACAACGTACATACACATGTACTTATGTAGCAGGTAACGTTTACCGCATGCTTTTGTTATAACAAATTACATATATGAACATTATAGACAGATAGTGTACACAGTGTCCCCCCGAAAGTGTAAGTAGTATCTGGTCGATCTCCCCACTTGTATATATTTCGTATCTCTCAGGTGCCACATTTTATTAGTTAGTCTTTATACCTTTGTACATTCTCCTTTTAATTATCACCTGTTCAGTAGTGATTTTAAGTGGACCGGCAATCTAAGTGCGCAAACTGAATGTGTTTAAATCAAAATATCTGACACTTATTGTAAACGTTCGGAATTTTCAGTGACGGTACGTAAAATTTCATAATAATAATTACAATTTTTTTTTTTTTGAAACCATTTATGTTCGTTTTTTAACATAGTTAAAAATTAATTTTTAATAATTCGTAACAACACACAACATTTTTCATATTTTTTAAATTTTTAATTACTATGTATAAGGTTAATCAAATGTTTCAGACATAATTAAATTTAATAGTTGTAATCGCTAATTGTTAGAGATAATTTAATTAAACAAGTGTACTAAACTATTTAAGTATAAAAAAGTAGGTTGACACTTCTTAATTTTATATGCAGAATGCTAATACCTGAGTACTTATTGTCTGTTTACTTTTGGTATAACTTTATAATGTAAATGGTACAATAAAAGTTTTTAATCCCTTATTATATATGCCCATTTAAAAACATTTTATTACAATTTAAGGAAAGTGATAAGATTTAGAACTATTGTTTTAAAGTTCAGACATTTTATGTAAAGTTTATTCGGTGCAGTGGTTTATGATAATTATGTTCCTGAATAATTATTATTGACTATGACCGTAACCATGTCTAAAATATAACGAATGTAAATAAACAAAAATAATTTGTCGGCGTATTTTCTGGAAAAAAACGTTCCAAATTATTAGAGAGTGATTTTCCCTTTGGGAACAATTTATTATTTATAATATAAACTTTTATAATTCAAAATTAGTTAGAAAACGTATTATGCGGACTTATTTCACCTTGTTTAAAATGGTATTATGAAATAAAAGAAAACTTATTACGTTTTGCTGAACATCCAGTAGGTTTATTTAAATTAATAGAATGAAAAAATATTCAAAAAACTATTTTTCTAATTCACGAATGAAAACCTAGAATATGTATAGAAATTATTATACATACACATTTTTATTTTAAAGGATTATTGCTATTATTATGATGTTTTATATTCTTTTTACTTTTTACACAGTTTTTCTCAATCAACAAACAATAATTATAATAACATTTAATTTTAAAATTAGTAAATAACATAATTCCATTTGGTAGAATCATGTGCAAATGTCAAGTACTTGCATTATCACTTAAATTGTGTACTCGATATTCCTACAGCTTGTACAGCCATTTCAATTTTAAATATCGTGATAAAGGAATTTAAAAAAATGTAACGCAGTTATATTTTATGTAATTACTGTACTTTCTGTAACTATTTTTAATGTTCGATTAAAAGTTATCTGTTTTACCTGTATCTGTCATATTTCAAAATGTACTTATATAAAGTACCTAATTATTTGCAAATATGTATTAATAATTTTTAAAAGGCAGATGCTTAAGATAAAAATATATAGATTATATATTTAAATCCACACAATATTATTGAGAAAAAATAATTAAAAATACATATGCCATTAAGGACTGTTTCTAGTTTGAGGACTCTTTACAAAAAAATTTAGAAAAAATTCAAAATCAGCAACAATTAATGCTTTTGACTTGTTATTTGACGTTGTTATAGATCGTTGTTGCCTTCATCTATCCTAGATATCAAAATTGTTAAAACGCATTTTTATGTTTATAGCAAAAGATGGGATAGAAGGATTAAGTGAAATATTAAATTAAAAGGTATGACAGCATACTGCGGAAATTTCTTGGGAAACTTTGCTTCGTAATCATAAATACAATTTTCTCCTTATTTTCAAAATTTTCAAGTTAGAAATCGTTTTATAATTAGTACTGAAAAATAAAATTAAATGGTATATCTAGCATCCTTTTTTATAACGAAAATACATCAAAAAAATAACTTTTCGCCCTCTTTATGAAATAACCACTAAAACCAAATATTGCACACAGAAACATTTAGGACCCTTAAACTTGTTTCGACACCCAAGGTTTCTAACTGAGGATGACATCTTGGCGTTTTTAATTTTTTTTAGTGGATTTGCTACAATAATATTTATTTAAATTACACAGTAGTCCACTTGGTTTCCCTATTTCTCCCTTTGTGATCAAAACAATATTTTTTTGAAACGAATTAAAGAAAATTTTCAAAAAGTTACGATTGCGAAACGAAAATTCATAAGAGGACTGTAAAAAAATTTTCTTAATAACAAAAATATACCAATTATTTGTCAAACAATAATAGTAACAGCGTGGCTTTTAGTAATGACCTTAAAGCATTTTCACGCACCATGTATCTATATGGAATGCTAAAGGTAACTGTCGCAAAATTTATTAAAGTATCCCCTTCATGGATGACCCCAAAGTATCTATTATTAGAAATGAACAACTTTATGTAATGACGATTTAATACATTATTACTTAATAACAAAATTGCATCCTATGACGTACTGCTCTTGTCTTAGTACCTATGAACATACTTTCTCTTTTCATGCAACACAAATATTAAGTCAACCGAAAGAAAACATTTTTTTTTTTAAGTGTCACGATATCCTGACAATAAACTCTTTAATCTTTCACTTTTGTAAGAAAAACAATTTGAAATCATTGTGAATCAAAGTAAGTTTTCCGTTTTAATTACACGATTCAAACAATGTGGTTTTATTTTTCTTCGTATTTTGTGGTTTGGGGAACTTCGTGACTGTATTTTCGTTTCGTTTTCAGAACGCGAAATGGCCGAGAAAAAAGAGAAATATCCTTCAACCTTCACAATCGACAACTTCAGTTCAACGTAAGTATACAACAATTTATTATTTAACACCACGAACGAAAATTTTAATATTTATTTGGTTTCGTAATGCGATTTTAAACTGAAAATTACCATGATTACAAGACCAATTTTCGCGGATGTAAGTAGTTATCACACCCACACAAGTTTGTTTGTTGTCATTTCTGAAGTGTCAAGGATTTATTAATTTTTTTTTTTAGAAACTTGGGATTGCCCCTCGCGAATCGTAAAAATTAATTAATGTTCGTATATTTCAGAAACATTTAAGGTGAAAAATTAAATAAAAAAACATGAAACAACAATTGCTTGCCTACAACATAATGTACATAAATCTAAAATAACTTGTTAGCTCAAAGTCAAGGCAAGAAAACAACACCAATTATATTATAAGTGGTATTGTGTATTAGCTAAAACATGAAATATTTAATAACAACACTATGAATAAGGCAATAATTATTGTTTAAAAGAATTGCCAAAATTTATCAAAAAAATTAAAAACAAAAACTTTTATCTAAACGGGATTCGCCCACCAATTTTCCACCCTCTCCACCCTTACAGTGGGCTACAATAGGCTAACATACAGAAAACAAATCAATACCCATCTATTGAAAATCCGTTTTTGAAGCTGGTTAAAAAATTCTATACCTATTATGTTTTATCTGGGTTACAAAGTGTACCATTAAAGAAGCAAGTGCAAAAATTAAAGCAATAAGACGACCTTCGCATGAATAACACAAATACAATGGCTAGCCTCTTTTGATTACAAAATTCTTTACTAAACATGTAGCTACATAACATTAAGTAGGTAGTTAGGTAGGCAAATCCTAAAATGAATGCGAGTTACATATTGTGTGAATTAATTTCCAAACTTTTTCACAAAATGAGACTTTACATAAATTCTGAGAATACCTAACTATCCTTGGCTTCGATACTAAACTAGATAAATTCTTATCAATTTTAATGTAGTGCCACTTTAGTTTTTGTCATACAATCGTAACCCATTTCTCTCTTCATGCAGTCATCATGATCTACTTTCAGTTATTAATAAAGAATATGGTAACAAAGTTAACTAATAATAATTACAGATATCGCAGTGTATTTCGTATTGTATTAATCCAGACAGGTTTTTAAGAAAAATGCAAATTTCTGGTTGTGAACGTCATCACACTCACGCCAGAAACCTTGCAATTTGAAGATTTTTTTTTATATACATATGTATATGAACATATTCTGCAAGACGGTGACTTTATGACTCATACACAACAACGACCATGAGTTCAAAAAAAAAATGTTTCCAAAAAAATTATGAGACGTATTTTTTCTTATACCTGAAGGTATAGGTGCTACCTCATATAAATAATTTTCAGTTTTTACGAATGTTTTCGAAAATGAGTAATTGACAGTTCCTATAACCACTTGTTGAAAAGTTTTAGAGTTAGCAATATATAATTTAAAATACTCCATTATTATTACTTAATTGTTCTTAAAAAATATATAATTATAATTCAAAGTATCACAAGAATTAAATTTTATGATTTCATACTTATCAGACAATATACCTACCTACCTAGTTCTGAACATTTGCAAAATAAGGTTCGTTTAAGTACCTACCTACCTTGACTTACTTACTTAAACGAGATTTGGTAATTTTTGCAGAATTTAGAATACGTTTACGTTGCGAAAAAAATAATCATTTAAAAACATAAATGTCAACCACCTAATTAAAAAAAAAGGTTTATAGCTCAATATGTGCATTAAAAATACTTGAACTAATATGTACCTTAAGCTTAACGTTAAATATTTGTTTTAATCATTATGATTTTGATAATCTCATAATTTTCTACTAGATTACCTTATCTGATTAAACAGCCGCTACTTTATCCCAAACAGCACATTTTTTAAGATGTCTGTAGAATTTTTGTGTCTTGTAGATCAAGATGTTTACAATTGTACAGTATTTGTTCAAAAAATATATAAAACATTAAAAAAAAAAAAAACACGAAATATATACAAAATAATTATCTAACAGGATGACTACCAAGTGGGCGTATTGCAAAATCAAAGAATTTCTTTCAGGGTAATAAATTAAGTAGTAAAAATTGTTTAAATATCAACATTGTATGACTAATATTAATGCGATACAGATTCAGCCATTAACTGAAAAGTCCTTTATTGCTAAACAATATTCGCGAAAGAATTGGCCAAATTGGGCAAAAAGTGACTTCATTTTGGAAATCGTTATATTTATGCTCTTTTTAACCCTCGTCTTCTGTAACGAAGACTGCTGATAGGGGAAATGATCTCAATCGATTGATTGATCACCCCTAGCAAGATTCTAATCCCTAAAACTCTGGGAAACAGCCTCTTGAAGTCGAAAAATTGAAAATCACCGAATCGAACAAATAAGACATGATTTTTTTGTCTGCATCAATAATTTTAGAAACAATAATCAGTGATTAAAACTAGGCTTAACATATATACAAATAACTTCTGAAATTTTGAAGACAGACAAACATCTTTTTCATATTCGTAATCTACGTGACTTCTTCTAGCATTGTAAGATCTTATTCTGTCGATTTGGTTAACTTCTATTTTTCAACTTTGACACCCCCTAGAAGCTGCTTCATTAGGTTAGAGGGAAAAACATCCCTTTATGATTTTTACCTTTTCCGCTGTCTGCTGGTTTTGAGAGAAGTTTATTTTATGAAATTCACAATCAGCAAAATGAGAAGTCCTCCTTACAAAGGAGGGTCAAAAAGTGAATGAAATTGGCTCTTACAATAAAAAATTTAACAAGTTCTCGAAATTTATTTTATTCTCTAAATCTTATAGGACCGTTTCAATAGTTGAACACAATTACTTTGCTGGTCAAATTTGGTTTGGTCGTTTGGCTTTTTTTTTTGTATTTTCCTTTTATTACCAAAAATAGCCAAATTTAACTTCTACAACTATTGTATTCAACCACTGATGTAAATTCTTATAAATCTTTTCGTTGAAACGTTCTTTCTCTGCCTGTGATTAATACCTATTAAACCTATGCAAAATCGTTGGCTTTCAAGTGTTTGAGTTCGAATTTTTATTATCCTTTAGACTTTTGTGTCGTTTTCCTTTAAATTTTTAAAAACTACTGCCTTTGTAACAAGCAGCTAATTCCCTGTTATTACCAATGCACAATAAATAACCTGTTGCAATTTGTAAGTAACATAAAGTTCAAAGGTTGCACAGGTATCTCAAGTATCTCATTGTTCTATTATTTTACAGAACTAAATTGGAAAGTAACGAGGTTAAAGTACCAGTTGGCAGCAAAGAAACTCTCAATGACTACAACCCATTTGACCATCGACAGTTGGAGCATCCGAACTCGTAAGTGTCTTTGAAAAATGCAAAAATTCTACACAAGAAACAAACGAACACTTTCTTTTTTTTTTGTATGTTTAATTTCCATTGAATTGAGAATAGAAATGTTCACTTTAATGGTATTAAAAAACTTTTAAAACGTTATATAATATCCCTAAAGGTACACTTTTACTAACTCGTTAATTAAAATTGCTTTCGTTTGTTTTGTACGTATTTCTCGAGTCTTGCAACATAATGCAATCAGCTAGATATAAAGTACCTACAAGAAAACCAATGGGTTTCGAAACTTATCAGTAACCACGCATGCTGCTGTAATTTCTCAAAGAAAATAATTACAATATACATAAAGATGTAATGATTTAAATAGCTACATGTGAACCAGCCAACTTTCTTTTTCTACGACCAAAATGTTACAGAACAGTAAAATTTTTAATATTTTTAACTGACTACAAATTCACAGGTATACACTCATTTTTTACTTGATTGTAATTTTTATTTATTTATTCAATTGAGAGTATATTTAAAAAACTTCTTAAAAATTATCATTTCCTATATATTATTTTTAATATGAGAATATAACTTTGATGACTTTCCAAAAACACCTCACGCTTATTTCACCCAAATTTTTTATTAAGCGAAATCATGTGAGATTTTTTTTTGCCATAAGTATATCTTCTTGAAATTTTTTAATCATAAAGTAAATAATTTTTAAAAATTTATAAGAAAAACTGATACCACAATCTGAAAAGCTATTTATCTCAATAGCAATTGCAACATGCAGTTTTTAATAAAAACGTGTTTTCGTTTTTAAATCAACATTTTTTATCAAAACGAATCATTTTGAATTTTTACGATTATTAGCGGAATTAAATTTTAATTACGTATTACAAAATTGTTCGACAATTTTTTTTACCCATTCGGAAATACATGTGTATAAATATTTTAATTTCAAGTTAATTTCGTACCTAATAAGTCAATTAAAACAGAAAATTAAGTTTTTCTTACAAAATAAAAAAAAATATTTCAGAACTTTCGGAGCTTTGGCTCATCTCTTGAAGAGTTCATTGGGTACAGGTATTTTGGCTATGCCAAATGCCTTCAAAAATGGTGGTCTACTTTTTGGTTTTGTTGGAACTCTTGTCATTGGAATTGTCTGCACACACTGTGTTCACATATTGGTAAGTTAATGAGTTATTTTTTTTATGCACATCTTAAATTTTCGACAATTCTTTCTGCAGAATAATTAAATTTTCAGTCCAAAACTATTCGGTTTATGTAACAATAAATTAGAGGGAAAATTTTTTTTATCGTTGGCCCAAAATCGAATAGGAATTGTAAAGTAGTTAAAGTTCTAGGGACTAAACTCTAAAATAACGAGACTATTATGTATACCATTTTGACTTTTAAAACAAAATTAACCATCTGTGACCTCAAATTACCAGTTCTAACCGGTTAACTAAAGACTCTTTTCGTAAAATACCGAGTTCGATAGTTTATGTAATAACAATTAATATTTATGGGTATGCAAACATTTGCGAACAAGTTTTTTTGCGAGAAATTTGCATAAAGTAAACAAATATTTTCCACTGGCTTATTAAACGAATTAAATGCTTCTTAAGGTACTGCATGGATTACGCTTATGTGAATGAAAGTGAATGTTAATATCACTGGTAATGTAGGTATAGTCACTAAACGAAGGTGATATTTAAGCTTTGTGCTAACAAAAATAATGGAAAATATTTTTCCATGTAATTTCTGTGGGAAATTTTACAATTTCTCATCATTAAAAATAAGTCGTCTTTTTGCAATGACAGTTCCGTAAAACGTCTATGTATATATTAACAATTTTTTGATTAGTCGAGTACATCATACGTGGTATGAAAAATTATAGCCCCAAAGAATTCAAATTACTCGTTTGGAATGCGGACAAATACCTTGAGCATAATTTCAAAACAGTATCGCAAAAGTAACTATTTTCAAATTACGTCAGCGTCCAATGTTTTTTTTGTTTCTTTGGAATACCTACTAGAAGAAGAATTATGGCTTGTTTATTTATTTTTAATATTTTGTTACTATCTATCACTTAATTATGAGAGAAGTTTTCCGGTCTACGTATTTCATTGACAATTCTACGCACATGGAATCAATATTTTATTATGAATATTAAAATATAGAAGTAATAATGCGTAATATAGAAATAAATAAAACATTAAAACAACATTGTAAACTTACCAAAATTCTTGTTCCAAATCATCAAAACCCACGCCAAATAAGTCTGCTGCTACCGAATCTGTTTCTCCATACAAATGCTGTTTCGTATTGCAATTAAAAAAATTAAATTCTTCATATTTTTTTTGCAATGCTTCTTTTCTGAAAATAATTTAATAAAAATTAGACTCACACAGGGACCTCAGATAGTCGTAGATTTCCTCTTTTTTCTCTTCTGCCTTTAGGAAGGTTGGAAAGTATATGGATGTAATGTGTCAGAAGATCTTTTTTTTTGCAAATTAAAAATTATAATTTTTTTACATCATTATACTATACCAACAACCATATAATTTTTAATCTTTTTAAAGACAAAAAATAGAGAAAATGAGACGCAAAATTCTACGACTATTCTAACATTCCTTCATTGAAAAAAATATTTCTTAACTGTTTTCTACTACATTTCCATTTTCTTATTTTAAATTCAAAATGGATTGTGAAAATAATTTGGGCACATCAAAAAAAGTTAAAACTGTACTCAGAAATCTATAAAAAAAAAAGTAACAATAGTTTTACTTTTCAAAGTATATGCATAATGACTAACTCCTTTTATTGTTCTTCTAAATGGGTATAATAAAATCCATTAAGCAGTAAATCCTATTTTTTAACAAATCTTAGCAATTGTTGCACTAATGGATAAATCTTTAGTGTTAATTGTTACTTAGTCTTTTATGAAGTAAGATTACAAATAACAAAAAGGATGTACCTACATGGTTATCTAATTTCACAGGTAAATTAAAAAATGGTAATACAAAGGAAATGCCTTTCAAAAACATTGTTGATTGTCTTGAACCACGATAATAAAATTCTGATGAGTATCTAAAAAGTGTATTAATATTATAATCTACTTGTCATATAAAATGATTAATACTTTTTGTCTAATGTAATTACAATATTGATAATATGTCATTTCAAAATTAAAAGTTAGTTCTTTGTTTTGTAGTTACTGTGTACACATCGAATTGATAATGATAATAATATGATTGACTTCTAATACTTCCTAGAGATTAGCATGAGATTAGGAAATCCTTAATAAAAATTTGGATTAAATCGTTAATCGTTATAAAAAATTGCATTATTCACGTAACTTACAAGTGCATTTAAAAGGAGCAATAAAAGGATATAAAATGTATTCTTAGTAAAGTAAACAAACAAGACAATAAATTCAACTGCCTATTATATATTATAGATATTATATTGTCCACAAAATAGTTCTTACCTACAGATTTCATCTGGTGTAACAACATTTTTTTTAAATATTTTTCTTAAAACACTTACTAGACTTTAAATCTAACACCAAACCATCGTAAAGCATCTGTCAAATTGAGATTGTTTTTAACGAACCAAACATATTGTGTGGATCGCAAGGCAAATGATAACGAAAGGTTAAATGAGCAAAAAAGCGTTTCTCGAACAAACAGCCACAAAAAAACTTACAGACTGTGGTCTTAAATAAACAATTCAGAATAAGACTTTTTAATTTATTTGGATGAATAAAAAAGTTATTTTGACTAAAGTTTGTAATTATGAAATAAGTTCTTAAGCAGTGTAGCAATTAGATCTACTCTTTGATTAATTTAAACCCACAGAAGATAATTCTTACAGGTTTTCCTATGCTCTATAAGTGTGGAGTTCTTTTCAGCTCATCGTCAGTAGTTTCGTAGATAGGAGCGAGGGAATGGGGATTTTATTTTCTTAAATAACTGGTTATTTATAAAAAAAAAAAAATGATGTACATATTAGAGATCCTCACAACGTTACCATTCATTTGATATGTCACACGGTACAATTTGCAAACCTATTGCTTTTTTTGAAAAGTCACCCCCATATTCAAAATTCATTTATTTACGTTACTGAGGTCACAGAACCCCCAAGTTTCGACTTAATCAGCTCAGTAAATTCAGAACAAATTGCTAGTGAAACACAAGTGATCCTGTAAGGATTCGAAAGTACAGAACCCTGAAAAGCACATTATTATGCAAGTCTTTATTTACTACTTATTTAACTATGACCTATATTAGTCGTAAACAAATTATGTACGTTATTTACATGCATATATTTATAACAATTGGTAATGTTATTTATATGTTCTTTAGTAACATAAAAACACTTTTTTTTTGTTCTTTTACACTAACCTACAGCAAATGCAATTTATTTTTTCTGATCGTGAGTTAAAAACAATAAAAAAAGACAAATAAGTAGGTACAAGTACCTATGACATTCATGAAATGTAAATCGGGCTTTGGTGACTGAATGTGTCATTCCAAGAAGTTAAAGTATAAAGAGACACAAGGTTGAACCCATATGAAACCATAAATAACTGATGGTATTCCGCAAATAATTATTGTATTTATTAACTACAAGCCTTGGCAGTTGATTATTGTAATAATTTAATTTTTTTACACACGAAAAGTTATGGGAAATTACTCAAAGTATCTGCCATATAATTATTTTTATCCTGTCATTTTTTATAATAATTTTTCAAGTATAAAGAAAAGAATTGTAGGTGAAAATTAATTTTATATCTAAATATGTTGTAAATTCCCTGAAGAAAAATAAAAATGTTTAGTAAAAACAATACTGAAAAGAATTAAAATCCAATAACCATAAGTATTGAAAAAATAATTATTATATATACATCATTGTTTATTTATTAGTCATATCCAGCAATAATATTTTTTATTATCAGGTATTGAAATTGAAATTATACTATTTTGAGTTGTAAAGCCCACAATATTTTAAAGTAATAGTTAAACTGCACTTTTAATTTATTCGTTAACTATTTAAGGTAATACCTACCTTCTGTTAACATTATTATCTGTTAATGCAAAATTGGCACGTCTAGACTACATCGATAAATATTATAAAGTATCGTAAGTGTACGTAATGACGTTCTAAATTTTTTAAATTACGTTTTTTAATTAAATTTTGTAAAATAGTTTTCCTACTACCTTCACGATACAGTTTAGTTGAAATTTATCTGGTATCACGTTAACAAACTTTTTTGTCCTGGTTCATTTTTAAAACAAATTTTATTGACAATTCAATGAATTATCTCGTTTTTATTTGGTGTACAATGTATCAATAGATATTGGCAAACAAAACTTGTCTAATCTTTAAATTTAAGTGGCAAATAAAGACAAAGTTCTTTGAATGAGTTTTCAAATACATAATTCCAAAAAACATTATTAAATATTTTGGCAAAACATACAAGATTCTATGAATGCCAATAAATAGTACTAGTTTATTAAAAATGAGTGCTAGATAGAAATGTATTAGAAGCAGAAACAGGAGTAAAGGGAAACAGAGGGAGACCTAGGCTAGATGCTATTTGATCTTTAATTTTTAATGTAGAATAAATAAATATGTTATTTTAATGATTCGATGCAGTAGTTTTCAACTAAAGCAACTACTGAAATATTTTACCTTCGTTTGACAAGGAATCCACTTGTGGTAGGTAAATGTTTGGCATAATAAGACAGTATTAGTTTAGTAAACAGGTAGTTTTCCTCAACAGCTTTTTAGAATTATGGCTTATCTCAAGTAAACAGTAAAGGAATTCTATTTACGAGTACTTATACATATATCAAAAAAATTGCTTCAAGAATGTTCAAAGAAAATACACAAATGGAGTGTTTGATGAGATATGTACTGACCTATTATAACATTATTCTGTTATTCAAAAATCTAGGGCAATTTATTTATTACAAATCATTATAACAACATTCATCTACAGATGTGATTAGAGAGCTTAAAGTTGTTTGCAAATAGGTATTGTTTTTTTATCTTATATAGTTTATGAACTTTAGAAATCAAAAGAAAAATACATCCATTTACTAATACTCTGTACTTTCTCTTTTTAAAACAGTTAAAAATGCTTTTAAACATTATTTTGATTAATTTTCTTTTACTGTGTTTTGCCAAGTTCAATGTTATGCTCCGCTGCATTGATGAGAAAACGGAAAAATCTATCAGATCCAATTCTAGAAGTTTCTACACACTATTCGAGAATTAATTATTTTTCTATTTTCTCATCAATGAAATAGAGCATAGCGATAAACGTGGCAAAAGAAAAGCAATTAAAACAATATATCTGTAATTCAGTTTCTTGGCATTTTGTAAAAATATTTAAATCTCGAATTGAAATTTCGTATTATAAAACATAAATAATTCATAATACATTATAGACCTTCGTAGGTCCCAAGTAATATACAAATGTATTTTAATCCTTAAAATGTTTCAATGGCAATAACCTTAGAACTTTTTTTAAGTGTGAATAATTTATTAAACAATATAATTATTTGGTGAGTTTATTTTGATATATTTTAGTAGATAGATCTTTCATTATTTCTTTTTGAGCTTATTTAAGTTTATTTTTAAATATCAACTCATACATTGAAAATTGAATCTATACTTTCACTAACTGGTAGAAAACAAAACTTATTCTTATAATATAATTTTAAAAAGGTTTAATTCTACAGAGTATAAGTACTACAATAGTTTAAAAAAAAAACTAAATTGTAGGTATTAGTTGCATCTTCATGCTAATGAGATATTCGTTATCTTAATAATGTCTACTTTATTGCTAGAAATTGTAATACTCACTAATAAACTTTTCTGATTAGCTACCATTTATAAATTCTCTATATAATTTCAACTAAGTGGGTAATTAGTGATTGATTAAATTGTAAAATAAAACACGCTTTCAAATTTAAATACTTAATTAAAAGAGGAAGCAAAAAGATGACATAATTAAAAAAATATCTACAACAAATAAACTAATGTCTATAAAAGAAATCGTTTAACAATATGAATTTAAAAACAAACATTACCTAAAAACCGACGCGCTTTGGTTTAACTTTTGTTACGGTTAACGACCTTCCAATTAATTAGTAAAAGTTTTTTAGACTACTAAATTAGTCATTTTTCCATTTAATATGCAGTACCTTCGACTAAATACCAAAACAAATATTTTAGTTGGTGGTCAGCACAATAAGGCAAATATTTTAAATTGACCAACAGCTTTTGATAACTCAAAAAAAAAATATCTGCAATATTAATTATAATTTTTTTTTTGAAATATTTAAAATAAATTCCAAATTTTTGGATATTTAAATTACAACACCTACCGATTTCTTCAATTTCGATTAAGATCTACTATCAATTTTACCTTAAAAACCACATACGTGTAATAACTTCGCGGAATAATATTATACGTCATATAGTCACGTTTGTAAAAGGTAAAAATGCGACAACTTCAAGAAATAATTTATAAGAATGGCTCTATATACGTATGCATTTTATTACTTTAACTTAACACAACCTAAAGGAAAGGTAATCGAGTCTTTTCGTTTGCATGTTAAGGTGGAATCATATCCTTGATGGAGTTAAAGGTCTTTCATAAAGAACCACGAAGAAAAACTCATACCGAGTATCCACAGATTGTACTTGTTGTATAAATCAAAATTGTACATTTAAAATAATGTGCAATTATTCTATGAAACAATTACACCGACTGTTGACTAATTCATAACACGTGTATTACATCAATAACATTGGCACTTTCGCATTTATAGATGGTATTTAGAAAAAAGTTGGTCAAGGCTGAAATACCACCAGAAGAGATTGATGGGAAATGTATATAGATTTTTTTATAAGTGAAGTGAACATATGGACCTACTCAAAGCAATTAAAACTTATTGTTAAACATTCGATAAAATAATTAATCAATTATTTTTAACATTTCCTTCTTATGATTTGAACATTAATTATTAATTACAAACAAGGTTTCTTCCGCCTTTTTTTTCGTATGGTTGGAAAAATACTAAAATAAAGCAAAAAGCACGACATAAAGTATTTTTATTTTTAATTTTTTTGTTACAAAATATTTTTTAGAAATTCATACACGTAAGTAAAGCGGTTACATAAATGTTTCTAGGGTGTGTTCCTTAGGGTCAATTTTTCTAGGGTATCCAATGAGTTTTGTAGGGTTGTTAGAGCCCACCACTGTCTTCTCTGAGTATGCCCATGAGCAGTTATCAAAATATTTTCCCACTTTTTAAATAATTGCAAATTTTTAAGCAAATCACTAAACTTTCAATAAACTATAGTATCATATGGTAAAATTAATAAGTATAATCATTCTTAGTCAAATTGGATAGATATTACAAGTGGGTAAATTAAATTTTTGGAATCTTATTTTTTTTTTGGTATATTTCTAAAATTTAACGTTCAGTTAATCCATAATACACTACAATCTCATAAATATTTCTTTTTAAGTAACTTGTTATTGTTATCTCCGACGCCTGAAAAGGCATAAGGAGAATGGAGAAGAAGAAGAGAAGAAGTTATTGTTATCCTGACTTTCGTCCACGTGTTTTATGTGCTAGAGTCATACAATTTTAAAGGACAACGTCAATTTAAAGACTTCGTTGACCGCATATCAATCAGTTGTACGTTTAATCCGCTTAATCTCAAGTCACGATTATGCAATTAGATAAATGACTACAACATACAAACTACTGCTAATTAACGTAACTGATTCATATTATCCTATTTAAATAAAATACTATTAGGTAGACATAAAACATTGACTAAAAAAATCAGAGCCTTATGTAGTTTCGAACGTTTATGCAGATACCAAAATAATTGTTTAATTAATTAATTCTTAATGAGACAAAATATTATTCTTTTCAAAGAAAAACTTCGTTGAACGCTTCACTATTATATTGTAACCCCTTCAACAACTCATTTAAACTCTTTCTTTATCTTGTAACTTATTTTTTAAGAACTGCAAAAGATTTGGGTTAATATATAAATAAATCCTCAAGATCCTTGTCGTGAAATTATGTAACTAATTTATTGACTAACTCAAACCTCTTGTGGTTTGTAAAAAAAAAAATGTCACAGCGTGAAGGAAGAGTTGAAATGAGTTGCAGAAGATGCTATAATAAAGTGACGAAATTGAAATAGCTTTCTTTGAAGAACGTAACATTCTGCCATCCAAATAAAAATATGTTTCTTTTTAAGATTTTAAGTAGATGGTATAAAGTTTGTTATAAATACATTGTTGTGTGGAATGTGTTTCCCATAATCTTATTAATTAATACAATTTATAATTGATGCAAAATTAGTAGAAAGATTTGGTAGACTGATGCACGACTGATGGAAATGAATCATAGTTCTAGAACCTGTAGAATATCCTGCGTTTTAAAGGCCAATGGCATTAAATTGTCAGTTCAGGTTCAGTGGAGCACTTTCTAGAAAAACTAATTAGTTTCAAAAGAAAAACTGGTTTTTGCAGAATGCCTTTTCTTGTTTCAGGTTAAGGCATCGCATAAAATATGTAGGAAGTCGAAGACTCCATCGTTTGGCTTCTCAGAAACTGCCGAAGCGGTTTTCGAATATGGGCCGGAAAAGCTGAGAAAATTTGCACCATTGGTCAGGTAAGTGTCATTACACAAACTTAAAGGGGGGCCAAAAAATTTTTCTTTTGCTAAAATAACTTTAATTTATTGATATCATGGTACCCCACTATTATCACCCAATAACTGAATGGTGCTACTAATTATTACCACTTTCTTTATTCCAAACTACACCTATTTATTAGAAAATCAATTTAAATTGTTTTGTAAAGAATTCTTACTTATGGTAGGTACTTCAGTGGTAAATTAGAAGAAAATTGCATATCATTGTGAAAGCCGGTTAAAACATTTGCAATAGCGCGTTTATGTAATCAGGTAATTTTTCTTTAGTGAAGTTCAACGCTGTCTGGAACAACTTCTTGCTTGCTAAATATAATAGATACCTTTACGGATGTAAATAACATTATGTATTTGTTTCTATGCTTTTGTTGAACAAATACAAAACACAGAACAACAAAAAAGTTAGTAATGTAAGTAATAAAAGCTGCAAGAAAATATCTGCCACATACAGGAAATATTTCTAAGAAAACAAATAATAAAAACATAAACGTTTCATGTTTTTATGAATACAAATAAATAATACTGTAGGTAGGTACATTAATTATTTTTTTTTTTGACAGGGTAATAGTGGACTGTGCATTAGTAATTACGTACTACATGGGAACATGTGTGTATGTCGTTTTTGTATCAGGATCTATCCAACAGGTAAGTGATAAAATTCTAAAAGTACTAACTAGACGGTTCTATATTACTTTTTTTTTTTTTTAATTTTTTGCTCATAATTTTTTTTGGTGAGGCGGCGTAATGGTCAATTTTTGCCTATTTTCACTTTAAAATTTGTTTTAAAAATATAAAGAATATATTCGACACCATCACAAAAAGCCATTTCAGTTGATTTTCCACACAGTACAGCTTGTAGAACTATTTTTCTCTTTTTAGTTTTCTAATTGGCCCCCAAAAAGTAACCCCATGTCCAAAATTCATTTCTTTAAAAAATAAAACACTTTATGTTAAACGTAGGTTATTTAGTTTATTTATTTCCATGGACTTTAATAAATTTAATCTTAAACCTTTCTTCTCTACATGTAAAATTTTCATTAAAATTATGGTTATTTAACAATAAATGTCCAGCATATGTGGAATTACATTTTTTATGTTCATTCAATCGATCATTAAAACATCTACCTGTCTGTCCGGTGTATGCTTTATTACAAGTGCCACAGTTCAATATCAATTGTAAATTTTGATAAAATTTTTCCTAAAGTGGTAGTTATATTACTTAAGTAGGTGACTGAGCAAAATTTGTTTGAGATTTTTATATCTTTAATCGGATAGACTAAGTTTAATGTATTTTTATCTAATTTTTTATATAGTAGCATGTATTATGGTGTGAGATTAAAAATCTCAAACAAATTTTGCTCAGTCACTTACTTAGGTAATATATATACCACTTTAGGAATTTTATCAAAATTTACGGACACGTGTCTCTTAAAACGAATCATACCCTAGGAAGTTATATTAAAAATAATAAAGAAGCCACGAAAAAGAAACACAAGTCAGGCTTATATCAATTGAACTGTGACACTTGTAATAATGCATGCATCGGACAGACAGGTAGATGTTTTAATGATCGATTGAATGAAAATAAAAATGTTTCGATAATAAAAACTGCAATTCCACATATGCTGGACCTTTTATTGTTAAATAACCATAATTTTAATGAAAATTTTACATGTAGAGAAGAAAGGTTTAAGATTAAATTCATTAGAGTTCATGGAAATAAATAAACTAAATAAGCTAGGTTTAGTAAATAATATAATTGAACAAAATTTCAATGTATTTTTAACATAAATTCAGAATTTTATTAACTAATAAAAATAAATAAAAAACTGAACTGATGAAGCCTTTAGGTCGTGAATTAAATAAATTTCTGGTTTTTAGTGGGAATCTTGACTTCTAAAAGAATTCAGGAACACTAAAACTAAAACCAGTCAATTATTTTTAACCAACTTCTGGAAATTTCCGTTTTATTAAAACGTAATTCAAGCTTGTTTACATTCTTTCTTTACAGGTATCTACTGATTTTATTTTTTTGTTGTATCCTATGGGGTTCTTTTGATAGGAATACCATCAAATAATTAATTATGTACAATAATTATCTATAATTATCACTAATGTAATATATGAGTTAGCTATCACAATTTAAATACGTTTTTCATATTCCAATTTTTGATTAGTAAGCAGAATACATTAATTAATAAAAACATTGTGACATGCTTTTTTGTATAATAATTAATAAGTTGACAGATGGCCTTTGTTTTAATATGAAGTTCTTATCTTAATCAAATTAATCAGTTTAGTAACTACCATGATTAATTATAATTAATCAGAAATAGATAGGTAGTTATAGGTAGTTATAAGATCGGAATCGAAAAATGCAATAAAGGATTAATTGAAGAAGTGTTTATTAAAATATGATAAATTTTTGTTTTCATCCGTTTTTTCATAACATTTCTGATAGTAATAATGATTGAAATAATTTTATAATACAATTAATTTTCGTACTAAAAAAATTTCTAATGTCGTTTTGCCTCAGTTGGACATAATCCCACGGCTTTAATTTTATGCTCAGCCTCAGTTGGTATACGTCCCTTATATCCATGGATATATTACGAGTAAAAAAGAAAATTTCTGAAATTTTCAGTTGGTTGATTACTACCTTCCGGATTTAAAATGGAGCGTCCAGATTTACATGCTGATTATCCTTGGACCACTGATTTTAATTTGTCAAGTAAGGGAGTTAAAATACTTGGTGCCCTTTTCCATGCTTGCCAACATGTTCTTGGTAGTATCATTCGCCATCACCTTGTACTACATGTTCAACGGTTCCTTTATGTTAGAAGACAAAAATTTCATGGCTCCCATTTCTCGAATTCCACTCTTCCTAAGTACCGTCGTTTTTGCTATGGAAGGAATTGGTGTAGTTATGCCTGTAGAAAATAACATGAAAAAGCCCCATCACTTCTTGGGATGTCCCGGTGTATTAAATACTGCTATGGCCACTGTCGTTGTTCTTTATGCCGTCATTGGATTCTTTGGATACTTGAAATATGGCGAAGAAACGCAAGGAAGCATCACATACAACTTACCAGTTGATGAAGTGTAAGATCAAACAAAAATTTTTAACTGATTTAATTTACCACATATACCTAATTAATTTACTACATATTTTGATAAGTAGCTTGCAGTTTCGCACAACTCTTAAGCATTTTTTTTACGCACATACGTAGGTAGACTTACAATAAAGGCGGAAGAAGAAAATTGTAATATTAAAAACATGGGGATAATAATTTTAAGTTTTTAACTAAATAATTTTTAAATATACTTTAGATATATTTTCTATTTAAATGTCGTAGGATTTGATTGATTTCAATCAAATTTTATCGGAAAAATATGTGAAATCGATATCAAGCAGAAAAAGAAAATTTTTGTTTTTTTTTTTCTTTCGTTACTGATGCACGCTGATGTCAGGAATATAGTTCTTTGGACTTACAAAAGGTAATTTTTCACAATGTTTGGCATTATAAAAAGGGCGTTATCGTTATCAATTACATGGTACAGGTATACACTGTAAATGTGAACCATCGCTTCTAAAATAATTTATTTTGCTTACTAAGTGTTTTGTTGCAATTAGTTACAACTGCTAATTAAATAAAAAATTTATTTATATAGGTACTTAATACCATAAAAAATTAAAACAATGTTTTAATTAAATAAATATACCAAAAATTTAGAGATCGCGTTTCAACATCCTAGGTGTCATCATTGCTTTCCAACTAAGGATAACACATCAGGCCTTAAATTTCCAAACATTAGATTACTGAACATGTTGTGGAATTTATGTTTTTAGTTTATTTGGTTTAGTTCCACTCTCTTTGGTTTTTGGAAATATTTGAGCTTATAGAATTTATAAAACTTACTCAAACCAGAAGAGGGTATAAGGTTTTTCTTTTATTGTGAAAAATCGACACTTACGTTTTGTCTTTGATAGTTCTGAGGAAGCTTCATATCAAAAACAAAAAATCAGCGTCAGTTTTTTTAAATAAAAAAGCCTTCTAACCTTCTCAGGCTTGAATTTTCTTTTATCGTCAGTAACTACAGAAAAATCTGTTATAAAAATCATTTTTAAATTATAAATTAATGCTTATTGTAAATAGTATTTGTGTTTATGTTATTGCTTTTCCATGTGACAATATAACATTATAAAAAAATATTTATGTATGTAATACAACACTTATTTTGTTTCTTCTTTCAGACTTGCCCAAGTGGTAAAATCTTTAGTTGCGTTAGCCATCTTTTTCACCTACAGTCTTCAATTTTACGTTGCATACACGATAACTTGGGAAAAAGCAAGCGAACATATTTCTACGAAATTTCATAATTTCACTCAAATTATATTAAGAGCTCTCTTAGTATCTATGACAGTTGGTGTAGCGGCGTTAGTGCCGGATTTGGAACCAATAATTGGTTTAGTTGGATCAGTTTGTCTTTCCATGCTCGGAATATTCATCCCAGCTGTCGTGGACACTGTCATCTGTTGGGAAGGCGAACTTGGAATTCTCAAGTGGAAACTTTGGAAAAACATTATCCTTATGGTTTTTGCTGTATTTGCGCTCGTATCGGGCTCTTACGAAAGTATTTTGGGACTTATGAAGTGAGAAATTCATAATTCAAAAAGAGAAAACAATAACTGCTTTTACAGTGTAAAAGAGACGCAATGAATTGAAGAAACAGATACCAGTTACAGAGAATGAAGCATAAAAATGATTGCTACGATAGATAATATAATTAGTTAAATACTAACATGGAAAATGGTCTTAATTTTTTGGCACATATTACTATAAAAATAGATTTTTGAAATTGTGCCATACCTTATAAATACCTTAGTTAATTAAGGTACTTATTCAGTAAATTCGAAAAAATATTACCCACAAAAAAAGCCAGTGATGGTTAGGACGCGTTTTTACTACCAAACACTAACTTTCTACAGATTTTGAACCCGTTTCCGTAAGATTTTATTTTACTAATTAAAAGTTAATAACTGTGATGAACTAATATTGAAAAAGCATTTATGTAATTAAATTAATATTTGTTCCATTGTTTATGTAACAGTCTCAAAAGAAAATCTAATTTTTTAGATTTTTTGTAAAAGATAGATTAAGGTCATTACCTATAGCATAGCCAGTACATCAAACACTTTTATATGCTTTCATTTAACATTACCGAAGATTTTGTGATAAAAAATAATTTCAGTGTAGTTACCTACCGATTTTGAATCTTTGAATGTATGAAAACCTACATATTTTCCATTATTTTAATGGTAATTTTTTATAAATTAATATCAAACACATCGTACATTGTACATAAAAAGTTATACCTAGCTGTTCATCAAGATGCAGCTTTATAAGTTCCGGCAAAGAAATTTTAATTTAAATACCTAAATAATTAATAAAAACCTAATTAATTAGTTTTGTACAAATTAGTCCTGTGATGTCATAAATTATTGTTTAATTTTTGTAAATCTAATTATCAGTACGTTTAGAGTTATTGTGATTTTAATATAATTATGTAATTCAATTACTTTACACTTGCAATTTCGTACTAACTTCAATCAAATTTTTTTTGTATTTTAGATAGTAAAACCAAGGAGTAATAAAGAAAAATTTAAAACTGTCTTAATAGAATTTTTATCGAAAAATGTGTTTTTTTTTTAACTAGTCGCTCGCGCAAATGTTACGCGGCAGTCGCTTACTTCACGATTGGACAGCATTCAAACTGAGCGTGTTACAAACTGAAAATTTGGTGGTGAGGATTATAAAGAATGGACTGTTTAACTACAATATTTTCAACTATCAGCCACTTTCGATTATAAAGTTGAAAATATTTTAGTCAAAAAACAATTCTTGATAACCGCCAAATTTTCAAATTTTCGAAAACGCTTAGTGTCTTAAAAACGTATAATGTATGTACATATTTCTTTTTCTACCGTCCTTCTACAAATGATACTTCCTTATTGATCTAACGTATCTAATGTGTAGTGAAAGGACACTAGGTACTTAATAAGTACTTTACTATTTATTAGTGGCGTACATTCAAGTTTTGCTATCGTTCGTTATTTTTCTACTTTCTAAACATATGTTTTTTTTAGTAACATATAAGTACATATATGACTAACCCTGTTTAACTTTATTCAATTTTTTTTTTTCAGACTTGCCCAAACAGTAAAAGGTCTAGTTGCTTTAGCCATCTTTTTTACTTACACTATTCAATTCTTTGTTGCGTACGATATTGTTTGGAGAAATGTCAGCCCAAAGTTACCGAGTAGACACTACAATTTGTTCCAAATTGTATTTAGGTCCCTTTTAGTAGGTGGGACCGTTGGAATAGGAGCCAGCATACCAAACTTGGAGGCCATCATAGGATTAGTTGGTGCCATATGTTTATCTACATTAGGAATTCTTGTACCAGCAGCCATCGACATTGCAATAAACTGGGGCGAAAGTTTTGGCATTGGCAAATGGAAATTGTGGAAAAACTGTATTTTGATTATTTTCTCTTTGGTCACGCTATGCGCAGGTACGTGGGAAAGCATTAATGAATTACTTTAAATTGTTATTTCGAAAAGTATACATACTCATTCTTGTCATTAATCAAATGTTAACTAATAAAATAAAATTAATAGATATTACTTACAATCTTAATTTCACTCCATGTAAATTTGTTGCAAAATATGTAGTTTAAAAATTGAATTAATTTAAATTCTTAGGAATTTCTTTAATATGACTAATGTAAACAAAAATTAAATACTTGTTTTGCTTTTTACTATTATAAATGTGATGGTGAATTAGTTACCTACTTGAGTTGTTCAACTAGCTCTAAAGTCTTAACTGTGATATGTTTTAAAATGTATTTTGTTACCAAATAAAATTAACGCTAAGCACCCTTCGAAATGTGAGACTATTAATTTAATTATGTATCTAGTATCTAATAGTTAATTTCCACACATTACTGTATTTAAGTATCATAAGTACTTATTTTACGCACTGTTAGGTACCTCAATTTGGTTTCATTCGTTTTAAAATGAAATATTTAGAGCTTATAAATTTTTAAAAAATAAGAAATGCTTAGTTACAGTCAATTTATATGTACAATTAGTCTTGAAAACAAAATACTTATCTATTGTAATGAATGCAAATGAATAATAAAAGGAAAATGTTGCTTCGTATATCGTTTTAATAAAAAAAAAGTATAAACACGTACGCGCGTCGAATTGAAAAAAGACGCATCCAAATGCAATTTTGGCTTTACAGTCGAAGTAATATAGCAAAAGAAAGTTAATATTTTGAATTACAGCAAAATATCCAAAATGTTATTAAAAATTTGAAGAAAAGCAGTTTTTTTCTTCCCTGGGATTATTGACAATAAATTTCAAAGTTTAATTTTCTTTCAACTTGTCCCAAAAAGAACAAAAGTATGCAGTGAACAAAAAATATTAATATCTCAAACATTTTAACTCTCCATATTTATTGGGAACTTGCTGATACATACAATCACCAGAAAACAACACTATTTTGTTACAGATTTAAAATTTTAATTAAATCTACTTTTTTTGTACATAATATGCATGTAAATAAATACAGGACGAGGAAAAACATGTACAATACATATATACACATACATAACTAAAATTTGTACTGAATTTGGAAAATACGACGCAAATAAATCATGCTAATATAGATTCTGTTTCTTTTTGAAATTACGTCTCCTGGAAAGTTTGATGTTTTATAAGTTCCTTGAAGACACCCTTTTTAGAGAGCAATTCGTTGTAAGTACCCTGTTCCACTATCTTACCATTTTTAAGTACCGCTATCACATCGGCATTTTGAATGGTGGATAATCGATGCGCTATAGTTAACACCGTCCTTCCCTTCATAACACGTTCTAAAGCTTCCCGAACCAAGCTTTCTGACTGTGCATCCAAAGCACTTAAAAAGATCCATTTCATAAAAAAATAATCATTTTTCCTATTCGAACATTTACCTTGTAGCTTCATCAAGTAATAATATTTTCGGATCTTTAATTAAAGCCCTAGCAATAGCGATTCGTTGCTTCTGACCTCCACTTAACATGATACCTCGTTCCCCAACAACAGTATTGAAGCCTTCAGGTAATTGCTGTACAAACTCAAGTACATTTGCCTCTTTGGCAACTTCTACTAACTTGTCTTCAGTTACCTTTTCTGGACAATCAGCACCGTATAAAATGTTATCTCTAATACTACAGGAAAATAACACAGGCTCCTGAAAGTACACTCAATTAAATACCTACTTTATTGTATAAACTCAGCAATCGGAACCTACAACTGCCGAACTGTACCGAAGTAAGGCGGAAATTTTTTACTAAATCGTGGCAATAAACCGTCAGATAATCGTAGATTTTAGTACCTAATTTTCTGGTTATTTCCTACGACTATATAAAGGTCTACAATGAATTTCCACCTTCCTTTGGCATATAGTACTTCATTCTTTTGGTCAACTGTCAGATAATTAATTTACTTTCACTATTAGAAAAGCCCCCAAAACAAAAGTAACTTTCTAATCTAAAATCTCCCAAATAAACTGACGAATACAACGTTGAATTCAAGAACGTACTTGACTAACTGTTCCAATACAATGTTTTATCCATTTAGGATCCAAATTTCTGACATCCTGTCCATCTAAGAAAACAGTTCCCTTAATAGGATCATATAAGCGTAAAAGTAAGGCAGCTAAAGTGCTTTTTCCAGAACCACTTGGACCTACCACCGCGACGGTTTTACCAGGACTTATATCCAATTTAACATCGTTAAGCACCTCAACATTAGACCTAGATGGATATTTAAATAGAATATCTTTAAATTCTATGTGACCCTCTAGTTCCTTAATTGGAACCGCGCCTCCTAAAAATTATTTTCATTTGTTAAAGACCTGAATTAAGTTATGAAAAAAAAAATACCAGTAAGAGGAATAGCAGGCTGCCTATCAATAATTTCCCACAGCCTCGTCGCAGCTCCTACAGCTTTATTTAACTCGGAATAAAAACTAGAAAGACCGCCCAAGGACACTCCTATATAAGCAGCGTATAAAAGAAATGAAGACAGATTTCCAACAGTAATGTCGTGGGCAGATACCATTACTCCTCCATAATACAAAACGGAAATAATAATAACATTTCCAGTGAGTCCTGTCTATAAAATATTGAATGCGTGACTTATTAAATATTTTCTGTAAACTTTTCACGATTTAGTCGTCAGTTTACTAACCATTCCAAAAAATATCGCTCTAGCTCTAGACTCGTTGTACCCTAAATTTAAAACTTTTTCAATGGCACATTTGTACCGATCCATTTCTAACGATTCCCTGCCGAATGATTTAACAGTTTTCACGTTTGAAATTCGTTCTTCAGCCACTTGAGTGGCAGCTGCCAATTTGTCTTGGACTTCTTTTGTGATTTTACGAACATATCTCCCATATATTATCGCTATGACCGCTACCGGCGGGACGACCGTCAAACTTACCAACGCCAATTTAGGTGACATATAAAACTGAAAACAGTATGTATTAGGTACCGCGTAAATAATATCCAAATTCTCCTTTTCAACGGAAAATATTGCAGGCTACTCAAACGTATTTTAAATAAATGAAAATGTATACCATCATTCCACTTCCGGCCAAAACCATAATTGTTGATCTGAGACCATCAGAAATATTTGTGGTGAGGGCATAACCAACTATTTGCGTGTCAGATGACAATCTATTAACTAATTCCCCTGTTGAACGGTTATCAAACCACCCTTGTTCTTGTCGTAGAATTGAAGAAAATACTTTTAAACGCAAGGCCTGTGTCATTCTATAACCTGTCAGTAAAACAACTCTCTTTGTCTTAAAACCTACTCTTTAACGGAATCTGTGTTTACCTGAAGTCGACATTAAATAAACCCTTCCAAAGTTACAAATACCACCAAGAAGAAAAACAGCTATCAGTATTCCACATAACTTATTCAATTTTTGCCTAGCATCATCGGAGTTTTCATTATTTGTGTAAATAATGTCCAAAACTTTTCCTAAACTGAACGGGACTGCCATCGTCACTGCACTTGATATAAGAAGTAAACATACAGCACCTGTAGACATAACCTACCTATAATATTCATGTAAGATACATTTCTGTGTTGGACTGGAACTTGACTCACCCAAAAGAGTCCATTTTTCCGGTTTAGCAAGAGAAAAAAGCCTCGATAACTCGGCTTTTTTAAGCTTCTGTGTTTTTGTAGTTTTATGTCTTCGAAAAAATTTCCGTACACGAGTTGAATTATTTACAGTACCACTTTCTAGTGCATTAACATTTACATATGATCTCCTACTGTTTGATTTATCAGTCATAGCGTGAAAACGTTTAATATAAATTTGTTTTGAAAGGAACACACTGCCATTCACATTTTGTAAACGTTTTAATGATAAATTAAGAGTAGATCTATGAATTTGTGCGATAAAAAAGTAGAACATTTTAAATTCATTAAGTTAGTTAAAATAAATCCTCAAAGTGAATATTAAAATAAAAAAACATTCCCACAGTACCTGTACGAATTTAAAATTTACTGTAGAACCGTCTAGGTTATGTTAACATAATGTGACAGTCATGGCCTTGACCAAATTTCAACGTAGTAGTTCACCATAAGAAACAGAGAGGGCGGGATGGTCCACCATGAAAAGGGATTTTCCCGTGAACTTCAAAGTATTTTGAAAAGTAATAAATCTACTTTATCGTACCTTCTTTCATGAATTATGGAACTTTTAGTATCGTCTATAGGAACTTTTTTAGTATTTCGTAATTGTTTCACTCATTATATCAATTTAAAAAAGGGTAAATTAGCAATAGTAAGGGTACATCTCTTAGGGTGCTTTTAGCCCTTTATTAGTACCTATTTTTTATTGAAATAACGATAAGAAATTAAGAATAACACTCTGTGTCTGTTTTGATTTTGTCAATGATAAATTAATTAGAACAAGCGAGCGTCATTAATTAATTAGCATACGTACTAAAAATACATGACAATTTTTCACTGACCTATACACCAAATACGAAATAAATTATTAAATACTCAAGAGAGACGCTAAGAAAGCAATTAAAAATATTGGATGACGAAAAGATTATCGAGAAAGTAATTTCATAGAGAAAAATGAAAAAGCCGTTTGTTTGTACATTTGAAAAATGTTTTAAAATCAGCTATACCATAATTTTATCAGTCAAAATACATACAAGTAATTAAGTATTTAATACTTTACAAAAGTAATTCATTGCCAATTCCGAAAATAGACCACATCTGATAACTATCCAACAAGCGTATAAGTGACTACATGGGCGGGCATATCAGATCCAAAATACAAAAATAAAAAAGTTTTACTTAAGTGTCAACAATATTTTTTTTAGGGTATGCAATAAAAAATAAAAACGAACGAATAACAAAACAAAACTAACAAATAACTAGAAAAATAAACTGATTTCAAACAAAAAAAGACTTTGCGCTCGAAAATGTGTGGATGTAATTTTTTTTTTAATATTAGTCATCTCAAGGGCCCCAGAGGTTCAAAAGACAAAAAATACCTATGAATTTTGTGTAGGATTGGGGAGGTAAAATAAGTGCCCTCACCTGAAATTGCGGAGTAGGGAACTGAAATTTTGCGTTACACCACTGAATTAATTACGCGATCCAGTGCAAAATTTCTACGTATCTATCTATAATTATATCTATGTATATGTCTGTTATTACGTTTTACATGATATGCGAGTATTTGCATCAATGAAAGGGTTTGGATTATATTAGAATGGACTTTGGCCGACGATATAGAACGAAGTCTGAGTTAAAATCTCGATGAGTTTTGTTTGTTTACGCGGTAATATTATGTACCGTTAATTTTAGTTTTACCGTCAGTCTAGAAACAGCACTTTTCTCTATAACACCCGATCGAATATTTATTTACAACTAAAGTCAATTTTTGGTTTATAATATTAAAAATTTAGCGCGGTGCGAATTTTTCAAAAATGATAGCAACAGTTCGAATTGTATCTCCCAGACTTTTGAATTTAAATAAAAAGTATTTGAGGAAGTTCTTATCAACCATCAGCAATTCTCAACTTGCGGAAAATGTCACGTACGATAAAACATCCGGGATTGTTACATCTCCTTATGGGAAAGTTGCAATTCCGAATGAAAATTTGGTGGAATTTGTTTGGAAAAGAATGGAAGAACACTTCGAACGCCCAGTTACCGTAAGTTTTATAAATTCAATAAAAAAATTGTATATTATTATTAATAAACCGTAATATATAAAAGTATTTGGGTGAAGGATAATTGTAATAAGTGAATAAGTCAATAAAATATGTGTTGCGTTTACAAAACAACTAGGTACTTAAACGTGAGCAGAATGCATTACAACTTAGTAAAACAAATTAATTGCACATAGCTTTTGTTACGTATAAAATACGATTTTAATTGTTATATTAAAAAAGAGAAGGACAATATCATATTTTAAATGCAACACAATTATTAAAGTCGAAAATAATATAAACTCAATAAATCCGCGTTTTATATGCATCAGTGAAAAAAGTTGACGAATCGTAATAAAAAAGAAATCAGAAAACTTTTTGCTGAAATTCAAATTAATGTTTTTTTTTTTGCTCGTAAAAATAGAAAAACTGAATTTTGAGAGGAATTAACTCATTTTAGACACATTTTTTACCTATACTTATGTCATAAATATTTGTTTTAACTAATAGACTAATAATAATACGATCCTTTTAGTATTTACAGGAGTAGCGTCATTTTTTTTTTTAAATTTTGGTCGCTATCAGATTAAAATAACATTTTTTTTTGAACTTTGGATTGTATACTACTTATTTTTTACTATTAAACTTGTTCAATATAACTTATTTTTATCCTTATATTTATAAAGTTATTGACGATTTTTGTTAGTCGTGGTATTTTTTTTTAGAAAACAATTAATAAAACAATCAATTTTAACATAAAATGAACTCTTTTAAATATGATAACGGTTTTCAAATACTTCATCGAGTTTAATTAAATTATATTCAATTATAAACACTTTTTATTAAATTAATTTAATTTTTTTAAATAAGTATTTTTACCTCATTTCTCACGGTCACTACTGTCAGCAAATGTAAAGTATGGAGCAATCGTTATTTTGACGGATATTCAACATTTTATTTTTGTTATTGTTTTTGTTTTACCAAAGTCTGACATAAAAGCAAAATTATAATTATAATTATAGATACTAAATACGATGATAAGAACAAAAAGAACGAGTGGTTGAACTTTCGTTGCTTTGACTAATTCAGTATCGTTTTAATCTATTGACGCAATTTGTTTATTACTCAGATAGGTAATACAATAAATAAGTTGCAAATTACATTATTATAAATTGCAACCTTTGAAACTAATACAAAAAAAAAAAATTAAAAATATTGTTAAAAAAAAACAATAACTGTTCGTTATTATTTCTTTCTTTAAAATGTTGTCTAATCGTAAGCGGAGCATCAACTTCTTTACCACGTCAATTATTTCTTATTTAATCATTATGTTTGTTTATGATTAATTAAAGTGATCATTTGAATGTAAATCAACATATTACGTATCGCAAATATCTTTCAATGATTCCACACTTCAAAAAAAAGTCGAAATCATGATCAATTATGTAATTCCTTTATGATTTGATTAGAACACTAAATGATTTTAATTTAATATTATTAAAATAATTTAAGACTTGTGCCGCATCAGAAAGGAGTTATACATTTGGAATGATGAGAATACTGATAAACAGATTTGCTCAAGCTTTATTGGGTCACTGTGGTATGAAACCTGGAGAAGTTGTGGGTTTATTGTTACCAAATATTCCCGAATATATAATTGCTAGTCATGGATCTATGGAAGCAGGATTAACAGTGACCTTTGTAAATCCACTTTATACTCCAGGTACGAAATTATGCAATTTTGAAAGGTACATTAGATTGCGTCATTCAAAAGATCTTTTGCAGACGAAGTCAAAAGGCAGTTTCAAAATGCAGGTGTAAAAATGATAATCACGATACCTCTTCTCCTAGAAGTGGCTACAAATGTTGGAAAGCAATTGTCTGATTATAAAACAACCATTTGTATAGGAGGAGAAGATGATTTAACAAATAAAGTTCACGGTTTTCAAAGTTTATTGGAAGCTGGTCACGAAGCTGACGTACCAGGAATAAACCCGCAAGAAATCGCTTTGCTCCCTTATTCCAGTGGAACCACAGGATTACCAAAAGGAGTGATGTTATCCCATTACAATTTAGTTGCTAATTTAGCTCAGGGTGAACCCCCCGCCTTGTTAGGATTACAAAAACAACAAAATAGCCAAGAAGTTGCATTGACAGTTTTACCATTTTTCCACATTTATGGCTTTAATGCAATTTTAAACGTGTGCCTGAAAGAGGGTGTTCATTTGGTCACGTTACCCCGATTCACCCCCGAAGACTACATTAAAGCATTGGTCAAATACCGGCCACAAAATTTGTTCGTTGTTCCTTCTTTATTGTTATTCTTAGCATCGAATCCCGCTGTTACAAGAGAACATCTCTCATCCATAAAGAGCATCATGTCAGGAGCAGCTCCAGCCACTGAGGGGCTCATTTACAAATTCAGGGAGAAAATAGGACGCGATGATGTTGTTGTAAGACAAGGTAATTAATGATCTCCATCGTTAATCATATCATTTTGTTTTATTAAATTTTATTTAAGGATATGGAATGACCGAAAGTTCTCCCGTTAGCCTTCTCATCCCAGTTGATGCCCCTGAATCTAAAATTGGCACCGCAGGTCTTCTGTATCCCGGTACAGAAGCCAAAGTGGTAAATGTTGAAACAGAGGAAGCACTGGGACCTAATAAATCTGGAGAACTATTGATAAGAGGACCTCAGGTACGCATTGAAAACTTCGATGGCACACGTGGTTGACATCTTCAGGAACTCTTCAGTAAAGTACGATGTATTGAAATTTTCAAAGATCTCCTGAAGATGTTAACGAAAAGTGTTAATGAAACGTCCGGGAAAAACTTTTTGTCTTTTATTTCTGAATTTCTATTGTTTTAAGGTGATGTCAGGGTACTTAAACAATGAAAAAGCGACTGCAGAAACGTTAGATGAAGATGGTTGGTTACATACTGGTGATATTGCTTATTACGATGAAGACGGTTACTTTTATATTGTGGATCGGTGTAAAGAACTCATTAAAGTAAAGGGTAATCAGGTAAGTGTTAGATAAGTATTAAGAAAAAATACGAGTTAAACTCGGGTGGAAAAGATGAAAATTGAAAAACTTACCACTTTAAGACCATGGACTTCTTACAGGCTTTTCTTTAATCTGTAAGTAAGGAAACTGTTTTTAGAATTTTTTCAAAATTTTTGGTTCAATAGTTTAGGAAATAAAAAGAGGAGGGTGAGAATGGCTAATTTTCATCTATTTTCGTAAAAAACTAAAAATCTTAAAATTATAAAAATAATATATTTGGGACCCTCCTTACGAATCCTTTCATTTGATGTGTCACACAATAGTTTGCAAAACCGTTTTCTTTTTATTTCTAATTTGTCCCCCAAATTCAAAATTCATATATTTTATTGACAACTTTTTTAATTTTTCTGATGTTTTATTAAGCGAATTTTCAACTGTTTCTAATTAAAATAATGCAGCTATTAAAAAGGGTGTAACGTTTTTAATTTGTTTGGTAAATTCACAACTAACGTTTCGTCTCTTATACAGGATGTCTTCAGGATTAAGTTAATTAACTCTGAAACTCTAAATAGCTGAATTATTTTAGAATATTATGGGACTTTACTTTGCGATTCAAATCAAGACTTTTTATAAAAAATACGTCATTATTACCGGCTTTTTTTGTAATGATAATTCAATCAGAAAGAAAGTTAAAAAATATAATGAAAGCGAGAAAATTGCGCTTACTTCTACTCCTTAAAAAAAAGTAGAAGTAAGAGAAACAAAAATATTAAAATATCATTATTTACAGGTACAAAGTATCTAGTTTATTTTTATTGCGAAAAATTTCTTTGTCTGTTTATGATAAGATAATGAATGCATATTTCAAAATTTTGATTAACTTGAAGGCGTGTAATTTTAGACAAATATTTTTTCATAACTCAACAATCTACATCTGATATAATACTTATGTAGGTACAAAGTCCATCATTATTAACAATTTTTTGACACTTACTAGCATATAATTACAGAAAATAAGTACCTACGTGTTATGACATTGAAAACTTTTTATCTACCGAGTGTTTCTAAATTTGAGCTCATGGTAAAAAATAATTTGTAAAGGAAAAGATTTTGAGTTCATGAATTTTATTTAACTAAAGTAGAATTTAGACCATTGAATCAAATTCATGATGTCCCTAAGTACCTATATCTCAAAAATTAAAGAATAAAAATTATTTTGAGATCAACTAAACTTTATTGACGTTAAAATGATACATGTTTTTATGCGTTAAAGTTTAATTTTTGCCTATAATTTTTTGAACACATTTATTATTAGTAACAAATAAATACAACTAATACTACATGAAAATAGATAAAGGATTTAGAATTATTCGTAAAAATATATACGTGTTATGTCTGATAGAAGGAATGGGTTTGACAAATTCAGTAAATATATAAATACATAATAACATTGGAACAATAAAAATGCAAACGTTGCTATGGTTTCAAATCTTAATCAAAAAATATTTCTAACAATAAAAATTGGTTTGATACCATATTAGCAATGCAAAAAAAAAAATTAAAAAAGTATCATTATCTTCATCTTATAAAAAAATAGTAATTTGAAGACTTGAGCCTCTAGTCCCTTAATTAAAAATTAAAAGTTACTATCGTTATTTTATTAAAACGTAGCAGTAAAAAAAATTATGTTCCACAAATTCATAATAAAATTATAAAAATACCGAAATTGATTTAAGAGAAAGTATATCAATTTATTATTATGTACTTTACAAAACTGTTTATTCTCAGTACAAAAAGAAAAAAAAAATTACATTAATAATTTCCATAAAACTAATTTTTGTTATTAAGAGTTGAAACTATAAATTGACAATTATTTACATTTACAAAACAAAAAAAAATTTAAACATCATACAATACAAACAATGAAAACAAATATCCAGTTCGGTTTTAGCAATTACGTTTTATCATTAATTTATTTAAATAAATTATTTTCTAATCTCACTAAAAATAATACGTTAAGAATTTTCAAATAAAAAAGGACGAATGTTTTGCACATACAGTAAAGCTTTCTTTATCCGAATATAACAAAAAAAATTTAAATTGTATGTAATTTTACCTAAATATTTATATAATCCAGATTTTTGAATCTTTACTGTAGAGTTAAAATTCAATTACAAATTTAATGTTTTATTTATTTCATTAAACGTTAAATTTTTCATCGTTAAACCTTCAAATTTTTAAGACAAGAAAATAGTGACTAAGGCTTAGGAAAATAGCAAAAAGTACCAAAGGACATAGCTGAATAAGTACGACAAAAAAATTCTTACTTAATTATTTTACTTGGAATTAAACCAATGCAGAAAATTGTTTAAAGGCTTATTTAATAGAAAAAAATATCAGTTTTGTTTTAAAGGGTGCTTTTCCTGTACTTATGCCCTTTGGTATAAAAACTGCTTGTAATGAGAACTTCAATAAAACGCAATTACAAAAGTTAATGTAGGACTGTATAATTGTTATGGAACATATAATCTTAATCGTTTTAATAATTGTAGGTACTAATCACAGAAATAATTCTATTAAAATCTATTTAAAAACACACTGAACACCAAAACGGGAATAAGCTCTTTTTTTTTTATTAATAAAATAGGAATTTGTCAAACCTTTACCGTTTGGCTTTTTAGTGCAGCTATTCAGTCAGAACAACGTTTTCGTCCTTAGAAACCGACTTTTCAGATCCCAATTCATTAGCTGATTTTTTTTCTTCTTCCTTGTTCTTTTCATAACTTACTGATCTAACAATCTCATCAGAAGAAACATGGCTTCCTGTTGTCACATTAAAGTTGCTCCCTTCATCTGTTGATTCTGTAGGTGTTTGTGATGGAATTTCAGCAGTGTCCTCATTTATTTCCGAAGACGTTACTTCTGCTTCAACTGTTTCAAAAGGTACCTCTTCCAGTGGATTTGTCACCGAGATTTTTTCACTACCTCCAATGACATCATTGTCGTTCTTGACGCATTCATTTACATCTGCCGTAATATCCGAAGATTCCTCCGACACAACAAACTCCAAGTCTTCTGGAGTGTTATCAGTAATAAGAGAAGATTCCTGTTGGTATTCGTTTAAGTCTTTGATAGGACTGCTCACGTTATTCTCCTTGTCCTCGTCGTTAATGGAAAGACCAATTTCATCAATTGTGGAGGTAGCAACATTTTCATTATCAGTCTGAACTTGGAAAAGGTCTTTCGAAGGGTCAATGTTTTCTATGTGAATGTTTCCAGTTGTGTCTGCAGTTGAATCTGAATCTTTATCTTCAGAAACTGAATGTACAATTTCTGAATATTGCTGGTCATCAAAAGCTATTGAGGTAGAACTTTGTATTGAAACCTTTAAAAGAAATGGTATTAATTGTTATATCAACAAAAATATTATTAGGAAACTGACTGCAATTTAAAAATTCAAAATATAATTAGTTTTTCAAAGACAATTAATTCACGTTCAGTAGCAGGAAGCTTCATATCATTTACTTTTTTGTCAGAATTCCATTATTTTAATTAGAAACAGCGTCAAAATATATACTTACTTCATGTTCTTGCAATTTTGGTGAATCTGATGAAGAAATTTCTCCCTCAGCCTGTTCAATAGGTTCAATGCTGTCTCTTCTTTTTTGAACTGGTGCTGGAACTGCAGTTATGGTTACTGACGTGTCTTGAAAACTGTCTTCCCTTAGGCAATTCTCAGAATTTATAGGCTCGATTGAAACAAACAGTTGACGCTGGTTCAATGTCTTATCATCCACAGAATTTTCTGTACATGTTACTTCTGTCATTTTCACTTCTACACTGCTTTGCCCCTCTTCAACCAAAGAATGTATTGCCTCAATTTGTGGCATTTTCACTTCAGTTTTTTGGTAACTCGACTCAGTGGACTGTGGCATTTTAGGCCAAGGAGTTTCTTCCATTTCAATGTCTTCCACATTAATTTCGTTACTGGTTTGATTTTCTCGATAATGGTCAGATTCTAGCCCATTAACTATGCCTTCACCATTTTCTGCTCTACGGTTACCTGGCTCGATTGTACTTACAACTAATATGTTTTTCTCAAGAGCACGCATATATTTGTCAATTCTGTTATATTCTTTCCTAGGACTTGTTAGAAGTTCACAAATTCTCTGAACAGTAAAAGGTGCTGCAACGAACGTGTCTAGTTTTTCCAGAATGAAATTTTTCATTTTCTCATAGTTGAACACCTCCACGTTCGGACAAGGAGGAATTTCCATTGATGGGCACGACTCGTATAATTCAGTAGTCACATTTATTAACTTTTCACGAAATAAACTTTTAATTGTACCCCATTGGTACACAGGATCACCTGTTTTCGCCACAAAGGAGAGATACTCTTCTAATTCGCGAGGAATGTCTTTCGGTTTTAATTTTGAAAACTCTTCTAAACTGTGTAAAATTTCTTCAGGATTATCCATATTTCAAATTTTTATATAGCTTTAATTTAATTTTTTTACTTAAAATGTGTATTATAACGCGTCCTACAATCGGTTTTCTAACATAACTGCACCATAACAACTAAACGCGCATGTGCCGACATGTGTCAAATCCATAATCAACTTCAAAGTCCATAATTGCTATTTACAGCTATTTATAAGTATTCGCAATTGGATTATTTTCAAAAAAAAAAAAACGTCATTAGAATTTAAAATTACTAGAAGCAGCATTTTATAAACAATAAATAAATAAACATTTTCAAGGCAATTTATTTTTATCGTTTTCAGGTATCACCAACTGAATTAGAAAATGTAATTTTGGAAATACCGGGAGTTTTGGACGTAGCTGTGGTAGGAATACCCGATGCATTATCGGGCGAAGTTCCTAGGGGATTTGTTGTTAAGAAACCTGATAGTCGTTTAAAGGAACAAGATATTTTAGAATTTGTTGAATCAAAAGTTGCTCGCTATAAAAAATTAGCTGGAGGTGTTAAATTTTTAGATGCTATTCCAAGAAATCCGAGTGGAAAAATTTTAAGGCACGAATTAAAAATTATACCTGTGTAATAATATATTATTTATGTTTTAAATGTATAAAGTTTTATTTAATAAAATATTTTTGTAATGATATGTGATATAAATGTAAGATAATTGATTTTTAAATATAGGCTAAAATAAAAAAGTACCGTTATTTCCTTTAATTAATTTTATGAAATAAGATAAAGAATCCAAGTTATGGAATTTGAATATAGTTATGTCAAGTTGCAGCACATTAGCATAACATCAAATTCCATAAAAACAAATGTCATTCATCTGTAAAGTAATTATTAGTGATTGGAGTAATTTATTGTTGTTTACTAGTAATAAACTAGTTCAGTTTAGTTTAATTGCAAGTGATTATCATAGGTGATTAACGTTTTAATCAAATGACATAACTGCAAATTGCAAAAAGACACGTTCTTGTGATTTTAACGTTATCATTATGTGGCACGAAGCAAGGCGTCAAGAGCGTAAAATTCGGGGGATGTTGGTAGATTACAGAAGACGAGCTGAAAGGCGTCGAGATTTTTACGAAAAGATTGTAAGTATCTTAAAGATGATTAACATAGGGTCTACTAAAAATGTATGATTAGGATAGTTTAGGTTGACTTACAAGGAGAGTTTACATTCTGGAAAATTCAATTTGGGGTGAGATTTTGTGTGGCGCTAGTACACTTTTGGTTTTTGTTTAACATAAGTGAGTTACAGGACGCACTGTCCAGCCAATTTCGAGAAAATTAATTAATTAATTTAGTTTTGTTAGGTTAGGTTAGTCACTAAACCACAGCTAAATGTTTCACTTATTATCTTATAGAAAGCTGATCCAACACAGTTTATGCAAGTTCATGGGCGTCAGTGCAAAATTCATTTGGATCCGAATGTTGCAGCTGCTGCTGATAGTCCTGCAGCTATGTGTGTAATTAATTCAATTAATTCAAAAACATGTTCACATTATTCAAAATAAGTCGCTTTTTACCACTTATACTAATTTTAGGATGCCTTGGCAGGGTCAAGCTGATAATTTAATTGATAGATTCGATGTACGTGCTCACTTAGATTATATACCCCCAGTGAAAAAGCAGGAAGATGTTGAAGAATTAACATATGAAGAACGTCAAGTAAATTACGAAAGGTACAGAGTTATTGCTCAAAATAGTTTTTTGGGAATACAAGAAGAAAAGTTCTTGAAACAGCTGCAATTGGAAGAACAATTTGGATACACTGAACCTGAATCGAAAAAGAAAAAGACTGGAGTATCTATAGGATTTAATTATGAAGATGGCACAGGTAGTCTGTTTCTATGTCTATAATCTTATTATAATGGTATTAAAGTATTGGTTTACAGCCCCCAGTCAGTCAATTCCTCCCCCCGAAGAAAGTGAAGAAGAAAATTCAGATAGCGATTTGGACGTTGATTTATATATAAACGTTTCCAAAATTGACCAGCAACAAGCCCATGAGATGAACAAACACGGTTTGGGATATGGCATGAGTTCAAATGATTTTTATTCATTTTTAACTAATGATATGGAAGAGGCTGAAAGTAATAGGTTAGCGCGAGAGGAAGAACATGAGAAAGCCCTCTTTTCTGGGCGAAAATCTAGACGGGAAAGAAGGTCCGAATTTAATACTTCTTTGGTGTTATTTATGCATATAGTTGTAACAATGTTTCTGCTTTATCTAATTTTAAAATTATTTAGAGCCCACAGAGAGAGACGTCTCGCTAATAGGGTAATAAGCCCGCCCAGTTATGCTGCTCGTACGTCACCGACATATCCTTCATTTAGAGCAAGCAAATCGCCTTCACATTCACCGTCTCCGGAAAATACAGGAAAGATAACGTATATAACATCATTTGGAGGTAACATTTTCACTACAAGCACACAAAAAACAGTTAATGCCAATACTTTTCTTTTGATATTAAAATTTGCCAATTCATATAAAGGTGAAGATGATCCACCCAGTACAAGTAAACCGACATATGCAGATAAAGTAAAGTACGGACGAAAAGGAAAATCATCAGCAGGTCGACGAAACAGTCCTGATTATAGAAGAAGACGAAGAAGTAGCAGTTCAGAATGTAATCCCCGTTTTAGACGGAAAAGATCGCGAAGCGTCGATTCCAGAAATTCGAGATCAAAGAGGCGAAGTATTTCAAAAGAAAAGTATACCATTTTATATTCAATTAAATATTTATATTTCCTTATAATTTTTATTTTTTGATAGATATAAAAGCGACCGTTATCGTCCTAGCGACCGTAAAAAGAAGTACCGTTCCCGGAAGTCCCGTTCGACTTCATCTTCGTCCGACAGGTCTAAATCGTACAGTAACAGGATAAAATCTAGAAGCGAGTCGAAAAGGTCATTGAGCAGATCTAGGTCTCGTTCGAGAAGCTCGCGAAGTTCAAATTCCGAATCGTCAAAATCAAGTTCGTTGTCTTCTATGCCGAGAAAAAGTACCGAAGAAAATAGTCCGATAAAAAAGGAAACTCCACCAAAAGTATTGCCAAGGTATTACGGAAGAAAAAGGAGCGATCAAAGCTCTTCTTCTGACCTAGATGAAGGCAGCGACATGGACACTTCCGAAAATAAATCTGCACCGAATTCGTAAGTATGATTTGTTGTTGAAAATTTCTTATAAAAATTAAAATAGCGAAAATTTTAATAAAAAAATTGTCAAAGTTATTAGACTAAAATCGTATTTGTTTAAGGTTTTCCAACGATAATCGTCCGGGCTATGGTAATGCTGGATCATCGTTCAAAGTCAGTAAGAACCACTTGATATTTTCAGATTTTTCATTTTCACTGATTATAATATCAATACAAGACAGGGTACTAAAGACAAATGATGGAATATGAATGAATAATGCATACAATCGTTTCGTATTGGCAAAAAGAGGTCGTTTTCTAGTATTGTTTAACAATCAAATTTAATTTCATAAATATTGCCTTTTATAAAACTGCTATTTTAAACAGTTGTTTCGAAGAATTTTAACAGGTGAAACGTTCTTTTAGAAAAATGCCGCGCCGCCTGTTTTGAGTCTTCAAGAACGCCTTAAACGGAAGCGACAAGCTCTACTAAATAAACAGTGTAAGAATAGATAAAATTTTGTCCTATCTAACTAGCAAGAAAAGGAGAATATTCTATAAGCGTGGAATATTGTTCTTGTATATAATACTTTATTCAACTACTAAAATTTTAATTTTTTAAACATTGAAGTAATTGAATAAAGTTTTTTTAATACGTTATTAACGAAAATAATCTGTTTTTAATTATAATTTTTATATTACTTACAGTTAAAGCAGATAAGTTGGCAGAACAGATAAAGTCTGAACGTGAGAAGCAAGAGCAACAGCACAGGGAAGACGAACTGAGAGAAATGGCCATAAGGTTGAGAAGAAGGTAAAAAATTGGTTATTAATCGAATAATCGGTTACAGGTTAATTAATCAAAAAATTATTCTTTTATAGACAAAGGGAAATTCGTCACGCCTACGACAGCCATAACAGTTCGGACACTTCGTCTGATTCCGACAGTAACAGAAGTCGTTCGTCAAATAGAAGTAACCAACAGAGAAGTCGGAGTAACAGCCCTAGAGATCGAAGAGGCGGTGGCAAGAATCTGGATGTTGAAGAACGATCAAGTAGGAAAAGTTCGCCTAAACGACGCCAGAGGGATGTTAATTCTGATTCAGATCAGGAAAGGAGCAGAAGAAGAAGCGACTCTAAAAAAGACGATTATAAGAGAGATAATTACAGGAGAGACGATTATAGAAGAAATGATGAATCCAGGAAAGGTGAGGGTTATAGCAGAAGTGATGATTACAGGCGTTTTGATGATCTTCGAAGGAGTGACTACAGGAAGGATAATTCACGACGAAATGAAGAGAACAGCAAGAGACCCCTTGTAGATTACTGACATGTATTCTTTTGTGTGCAGTATGGTTAAATAAATTTTATATATGCTATATGTTATTTTTTTTTGTTAATTAAAACAAATTATAATAAGGAAAATAAATCGAATAAACTTAAATTATTAAGATATCTATCTATATTAGTGTCCAGGTAAGTGATGATAAATAAAATTTTCAGAATATATATTTAAATTTTAAATTAATAACGAATAAATTGAAGAACTTTACTAACTTGTACAGGGTGGGCAAAATTGAACACTTTTAAAGAGGAGATAGACGAAAACCGATGTCGGTGTATGAGGCTCAATTTTTATGACAAGTTAATTGGTGCAAACCGCGTCTTGTTATTTGCAACCGTTTCAGAGATACAGGGTGTTTTGAAAAATATACGTTTTTCGAAAAACCTATAACTTTTTTCCTGGTGAAAATTTTTTATTTCTGTAAAAACATTCCCAAAGCACTTTTTTACGTAGAATTCAACGGTGTTAGGCGAATTGTTGTAAAGTGAATAGTTTAGCTGTAAACAACATTACATACTTTGCCTTTAAAAATGTCCAATTTGTCCCACACTTTACATCCAAAAAGGCATTGTTGTTAAAACTCTAAAAAATCCTAAATTGATCTTTTTAATTATTCCTAAACTTCGACTAAATGTCTACTAATGGTACCATTCCTTATTTTATGGTAAATAATAAATTAATTTGTTATTAATATTACGAGCCAGGTCTAAGAAATATGAACGTAGAGTTTAGTATTTGAATAGTTTTCAAATGTTGTAAAAAAAAATAACGGGGATGATACAATACTGAAGTATGATAACATATTTTTATGAAATTAGAACAAAAATAATTAATGAACTCCTGTCTGCTAACTCGTAATCGTAAATTTACCTAACTTTAATATAAAATCTTGAAAAAAAAAAAACGGTATGTTTTCATTAACATTTAAGTATGGGAAAATTGTTTGAAAATACACTAACGCTAATTTTTTTTTCATTTAGTGAGGGAGTTTAATAAAAATTACTTATTCACTATGATTGCAACTTAAATTCCGATTACTGATTAATACGTATATTGTGGATAGTACTGCGCAATTTTAATAATTTTTTTAATAATTTTTGAATTCATATATTTGAATATTTGCAATTAAATTAGCCCATATATAATAATTACTATATTTATATTATTTTTATAATTTTAATTATAAATAAAGAACTGACTTTTTAATCAATTTTAACGAAAAAAAAAAAAGCAGGTAGTTTTAGTATCAAATTTGAATTAAAGTCAATACGTGGATGCTAAAGCAATTGAATGTTAGATGCCTACCGAAAAGAAATATGTTTTCTTTTAAACTTCCTTCGAGATTCGACCATGAAATCGACATGTTCCGAAAGGAAGTTATAATTGAATGGGCCGCAAAAGCGCAAACGAGAATATTGTTCTGGGGCCCAGGGACTTGGCCTGTTTGTTTCTTATATGGATTCTGTCAACGCGAATGTTTGATCTCTGAATGATATATATGAAAATTGAAAATCATCCTACTATACCTAATTCAATTTTTAAACTTTATTGACTTCTTCTATTTCTCTAGATGACATGATTAAAATCAAATTTTATATTTTGGATCTAAAGAATACAATAAACAACAAAATTGTAGTAGTATTATACTCATGTACAGTAAAAGCAAGATGTTTAGTGTTAAAAATTCAAACTAGGTACATATTTCGAAAAACTTTACGTTTCACTTTTTGAAATAACTTACAGTTGTAATAGTGATTGTTTTTATTAAGATTTTATCTAAAAAATAATTAATTATTAATAGGAAAAATTCTTTATCCTGGTCTTCAAATCACTCCTTAACCTCAAGTGCACATACGACTCCATTATTTGTCGAAAATCTTTTGCAATTCAAATGTTTTTTGAACTTTTGGGAATAAATAGTAATCTGACGGTACCAAATCGGGAGAATAGGGCGGATGTGGGTGGTCAACGAATTCAAAACCAATTTTATCAAAATTGTTTGAAATGCAATCAACCACTTGTGGGCAGGGGCGTTATCTTGCAAGTATAGAGCCCAGTTTTGACAAGTTTTCCACGTCGTTTTTCCACAATTATTTTCGGTAATTTATTGAGTGTTTCACTATAATATGTTCGTTAATCGGTTCCACTTTGTTCCATGAAATCTAACAGAATAATTTTTGCCCCAAAAAGAACTTTGTCAGCCTACTTTTGCTCAGAGAACTTTGAAATTTTTGAGTCGTGGAGTCCTGGAATGTTTCCACTCCAAAAATTTATTACTATTTCTTCCCGAAGCTCAAAAAACATCAGAAGGAAAAAATAGGCCAATTTAAAGATTCTTTTTCCAAGGATTGAGAATTACTTCATGGCCGTTGTGCTAAATGAGAAAGTCTTAAAGGAGATTATGTTAAATAAATTAAATTTCGTTTTAAAATATTGTAGCCAGATAGGTACTAATCAATACCTCCACGTGGTTTTCAAAAATTACTTATTAATTATTTTAACGGGGTTAAATGTTAATCTAAAAATTCACAGTTTTCTCCGATATTAATACATTTTTAATATAACTGATATCCCATATCATATTGTCAACATTGTCCATTTTAATAAAAAACTTATCGGTTGTTTCCTTTATCATGTGAAAAAAGTTTCAATAAATTAAATGACGATTACAAAAACCTATAAGATCAACAACCACCTACTGACTTAACTTGCTATACTTTTTGATGACGGAAAGAAATTACATATAGCTAACAAAATTTTGAAAAAAAAAATATAAATAAATTTCCAATTCTTTAAATAAGTTAAAAAAAAAGAAGAAAAAGAGTTCAATACAGTTATCAATAAGTACCTACTTAATAATATTTAGTCTAAAAAAATTATATGTACCTATAAGTGTTGTTCGTAAATTGAGGCATTAGTGAAGATATTGATTTTTTGAATTGCCAAGGGTGCAAAGAAAACAGTTCACAGGTGTAATGCACGAAGGTTTTTAGTTTTATGGCGTCCATAGCCTACCAACCCGACTCTTTCCCCCAAGGGACCCATACCAACGCCTTACAGGGCCATTTTAACGAGACATTGCCTCCAAGGATATTTCGTATAAGAATGTGAAGGAGGAAGAAGTAATATGGCGTACAGGATGTTCAAATTGTAACAGGTCAAGAAATATCTTAGAAATAAGATACATAGGTATTCTTTTTTAGAAATTGCATTTAGATATTGATTAATATCTGCAGAAAATCTTTCATTATCTAAATGGACAGTTTGTAGATTGTTTTTGAAATTGAAAAATAAAAATTGATTAACTACGTCTATTTTTGGATATCTTCTTTTTCGATTTTTTAATGATTTGTTCATCATTTGTCTTTTCTGATTGAAAAGGTAAAAAGGAAATGAAAAATCATTTAAAAAATATTGTTATTCAGTTAATTATTCACCAATTTCAAAAATTCACATTTCAGCTTCTATTGAACACTATTTTCTTTTCCAGTCTTAAAATGATAAAAAACAACCTGATTTAAATTTCAGAAATCCAATAGTAGTGGAAGAAATGATAGTAAGTACTTAGAAATAAAAAACCACTTTAAGAAAATACAAAATTATTATGTAATGTCTTGTCTGCCCATTTAAAAGGTTGTTAAATTATAAAACTTTAATATAGATAAAACATATTGATTTTGATCTAATAAGATCTTGTGTGGAATATTAAATGAGACTTATGAAATAATTTATTATTGGAGAGAAATGCTTGATAATTACACCTGTCAAAATTAGTACCTATTTTCAAATCGTATATATAATAGCTTTCGATTTTTTATTATTCAAATTTTCATGTTAAAAAATCTTGGTTTCTATTCGAAAATTTTCCTTAAGTTTAGTGAAGTTTATTATTTGAGGGTGTACAACTCACCTATTTTTTAACCGTGGTCGTTTTATTCTGATATTTTCCATAATGTCTTAATTGAATAAGCAAATAAAATGCTCCTTTGCATCAACATTTAATAAAACGCGAGGAAAATATGTACGTCCCCTTTCGCATACACCACTCGACCCACCCGTATATACCTAGAGAGACCCTGTTCTCTTTAATAACGGAAAATATGCGATGCAAAGTCATTGTTTATTTTGGTTTGCTCTTCTCTTGTCGCTGCCTCAAGATATTTTCTCAATTGCGTAGACGAAACACGATGGAAAAATCCGAAGCTTTGTTCTTGTTAACCTACAATTCTCATAAAAATTCAATTTTCCGAACACGGCTTGACTGGAAAGTTGTAACTACGCCATTCTTACCCTTACCTCTTGCTGAAGTAACAAAAAAAAAAGAAATATGAAATGATTTGGTTTATTTGCAACGATTATATTTATAATGTAGATAACAGAAAAAAAAAACTCAAAAACGACTACACGATGTTTTCCAAAAACTAATTGTTTTTCACGTTCTGTGATCTAAAATGTCTCAAACAGTTTAGATAATTTTTGCGAATTTCCACAAATGTCATCTATAAAAAGGACTGGTTTAACAAAAAATTTTAAAATTTTCTAAAATTAATATCAAAGTAAACTTAATTGACAACACTATTTGCGTCATCGTCTAAAGGGAAGAAAATGTACCAACTAGTGGATTTGGTTTCAAGTTTGAGTTGGGAATGTTGTACGATCTGACGACGCTTAGACAAGGGTACGTTAGCCGGGGGTGGTTTCGACGGACGCCGATGTAACACGTATTCCACATCTGCGGCATGCATAATTCATGCCACCGTCCGTTGTCCGCTTAACGCGTTACGTAGTCTGTCCTCTTGTCCTTGTTCTTATTACATATTTGTATTATCACCATCGTGGTCCCTTCAATTTTGGGTTATTGTCATTTGCCAAATTAACAACGTTAAAGTGGACATGCCATAATGATATTTTGGTCATATTCTTATTGACTTTCGAAACGATTCAAAGATGACTTTAAGTGTGCTGATGGCAATTCCAAAATAGGGGCCATTGTTTTAGATAAAAATTAGAAACAAAATTTAGACAAAATTTTCTTTATTGTGAAATTTTGGAAATAGCAATTAAAAAAAAAAACAGTATGAACGCAGTATGAAGTGGCGAAACGTCTAAGAAATTTTTAAACATCTTCCTTTGAGTCAATTTATTCAGTCCAAATCCTTGTGATTAAAACTACTCGAATAATAGTAACATTAATCACTTTTTGCAATTTTAAATCCTCCAGGGTGAACAAATTTTAAATAATTTTTGTTTTATAAAAGTGCCAAGAAAGAAAGAAAAAATAATAACTAATCTCTAGATAAACGAATAGTTGGATAAAATAATTCTTTTTTAAATTTATGCAAATATTTCTGTAAAACTTTTAAGTCGTTATTAAAAATTATATCGAACGATCCATAAATTAAATATGACACATTTTAGTTAGTTACATGATTATTTGATAATCTGATAAACTATCTTGAATAATAATTGCTCTTTTCCTAAAGAAAAAAATTGAAAATAAGATTAAGCCATAAACGTTTAGTTATTTTATCGCAGTTATTGATTGATTGATGGTTAATTAGATTTTTATCAGATTATAATTTAAGTTAATTGGTTCTAAAAAATGAAAACGCTTTCAATGATAGTTGAAGTACGAATGTGTGGATACTTGTTGATGTTAACCTTCGAAAAAATGATATGTTATCATGTTATGTACAACCAAATTTTTGTCAAATATCATATTCACTAAACAAAGCGATAATAAAATTAGTAATATAATTATGAAAAATGAGAAACGCCTTTTTAAAAAATGAATTCCGATAGTCATCGAGCAAATAATAAAACAAAACTATTTTATTTACCATACACTAAATAGTAATCACGTTAAATACGGTATGTATCAAAAAAAAACCCTCCACGACCTAAACTGGACCACAATCCATGTCAAAGATCAGATCATAGGTCGAGAAATAAAGAAAGGGTCCATAGCAACATCCCCTCGAAAGTACAAAAGAATATCAGGTGTTGATCTCGTTTTGTAGACGTTTTATAATATGGGTAAATGTTAAACTTCAGGTATTTTATGAATAGAATCAAATGATTTACATAAATAATGGAAACTTAAGATTAAGATTTAAATAAATGAAAATTATAGTTTCTAATTAGTTTTCCAAAGACGTAAAATTAATAATTAAGATAGAATAAAAAATACACCCTTAAAATATAAAGACAGGATCATAGGGGTTAGGTCGTGGGTCAAACAGAGAAGCTGAGGTCACCCTTGTAGTTTGAAACTAGATCAACTGTTGATCCCTTTTTTATATAGGTGATGTGTTATTAATAATGGTATGTGACCTTTTAGCTGTATGTTAAAAATAAAAAATATTTATTCGTTTCCATTCTACGTAATAATTATGTATTTTGACAATATTAAATCACGAATGCAGACTTAATTTTATTATTCCACGCACATTCTTATTAACGCCTTTACCAAACGGAAGCTGATGCAATAGGAAAATTGCAATGCCAACAAGAATTATTTATTCGCTCTAAATTAAGTAGCAACTCAGAGACGTAGTTTCATTTATCACTTCGAAATATTGTTTAAATAATCAAAAAAATGTAACATTAAAATGTTGTCTTCAGAGTCGTCAGTTCAAAAACTTTATTTTAACCACCTCTGCCAATCTTTACACCTGTTTCTGCCTCTAATCTTTCCCTAACTGGCCCTCCGTATCTTAGAAAGTGCCCTTTACCACACTATCCCTTATTCTCATTATTAACTATTTGATTTCTTGTTTTCAAACTTATTTATTTTCTCTTTAATAGGCAAATTCTGAATAGTTACATTTATTACAACCAATTTTGACTTTTCATGGTTAAAGTACTTTAGATTCAGTCTTAATAGAAAATTGTTTGTCTTTTTAAGCCCCTCCAAAATGTTTTTTTCGGCACTGCATTGGAGTACATAAGTTTTCCACGTAATAATCTGCAAATTGCCACACTGTAGTTATATGCATCATCGGGTTCAGATTATAAGTTGTGTTATCATCAATAAGTCGGATAGAGATCAATAAATAACCCATTATCTCGATAAGACTAACATTACTCAATCTCATCGTTAACCGATTACACATTTATTTTTTTGATGTCACGATGAAGACACCTATTTTTTGTTGTACATGTTTGTTTGTAATAATCACCCTGTTGGGTTCATCTCATTCCCAAAGTAGTGAAATAAATTGGGATTGGTGGAGAACAGCGGTCGTGTACCAGATTTACCCAAAATCTTTCAGGGACGCTAACAATGATGGCTATGGGGATTTAAGAGGGATTATTGAAAGACTACCCCATCTTGCAGATGCTGGTGTTAACGCAGCATGGATTTCGCCCATCTACGATTCACCACAAGTGGACGATGGTTATGATATCAGTAATTATGTTGACATTTGGCCAACATTTGGAACTTTGGCAGATTTTGATGAACTCGTTAGAGTGGCACACAATTTAGATATCAAAATTATTATGGATCTCGTGCCCAATCACTCAAGTGATCAGCACGAGTGGTTCAGATTGTCTGAGAATAGAACAGAAGGTTATGAAGACTATTATGTGTGGAGAGATGGAGCAAATTCCACATCACCTCCAACTAATTGGGTAAGACATACACCTTTATCAACTTTTTCAAAAATAAAAATTCAGTTGTTTGTGGTTTCACCGACTTCCTCTTCCTTTTTGTTCTTAAATAATGAGATATATTATAGATTTTGACAAAACTATTATAAAATACAATTTTCACGATCTAGATAAGTGTGTTCAGAAATTCCGCATGGACGTACAGCCAAAACAGGAGCCAATGGTTTTTGCATCAATTTACAGAACAACAACCTGATTTAAATTTTAGAAATCCAAGAGTAGTGGAAGCAATGACAGTAAGTAGATAAGAAATAAAAAATCACTTTAAGAAAATACAAAATTATTATATGTAATGTTTTGTCTGCCCATTTAAAAGGTTTTTAAATTATCAAACTTTAAAATAGATAAAACATTGATTTTGATCTAATAAGACCTTGCGGAATATTACTGTGGATACTAATCACCGAGTCTAATCAAATATTGAATAACTAATTACGCTTTAAAAATGAATATAAAAAAAATTTCAGGATGTTATCAGATTTTGGTTAGATAGAGGTGTGGATGGATTTAGAGTTGATGCTATTCCGCATATGTTTGAAGATGACCAATTCCGTGATGAACCGCTTTCAAATAACACTGATCAACCAGATAGTTACGACTACTTATCTCACATCTATACCAGAGATTTAAATGAAACTTATGATATGATATATTATTGGAGAGAAATGCTTGATAATTACACTCGTCAAAATGGGGGAGATGCGAGGTTATGATTTAATTTTTTTTTGAACCATATTTCTATTTTACATTAGTACCTTTTTCAAATATTCTTCACAGTGATACATTATAATATTTATTGAATCAAATTTTTTGGTATTACTCTTTTGTTGCACATTGTCAATCAACAAATAATTAAACTATGAACTTTTCTTACATAAAGAATAATGATGGTCGAAAGTAGTTCGGGTTTACCTCTTACCATGAGATACTACACGAATGGTTTACGACTTGGCGCCCATTTTCCGTTCAATTTCCAACTATTCTCTCTTTCTTCCACTTCTTCAGCTGCAGATATTGTAAATACTGTAAACTATTGGTTAGAAAATATGCCACAAGGAGATTTTGTACCAAATTGGGAAGTAAGAAAATCTAAAGAGATCTGAGTTTTTAATTATCTAAATAATTAGCTTGACTTCCAGCTTGGTAATCACGATCAAACCCGAGCTGCAACCCGTTTTGGCAGAAATAATATTGATGCATATAACATGCTTAATTTACTTCTACCGGGGATTGCTGTTACGTACAATGGAGAAGAAATTGGTATGGAAAATGGTGAAGTAAGTTGGGAACAAGGTCAAGATCCCAGTGCTTGTAATGGCAACCCATCGTCTTTCAATGGTACAAGCAGGGATTTTGAAAGAACTCCCTATCATTGGGATCGAACAGTTAACGCTGGTTTTAATAGGGGAGCCCCAACGTGGCTACCAGTTAGCAGCAGATATTTAGAAACAAATCTTGAAAATCAAACGAGTCCTGATACAAATAGCCATTACAATGTTTACAGGAGGCTCACAGCTCTTCGAAGGGAATCTGCATTTAGAACTGGTAATTTTGAAATAGCTGCTGTTGGTAACAATGTTACAGCATTTACAAGAATTGTAAATGCAACTGAAGGAATAGTAGTCGTCCTAAATACTGGAAGTTCAGCAGATACAGTCAATCTTACTAGATATTTTTCCAATCTGAGCAATCGACTTGAAGTGGTAATTCCAAGTATCGCATCCGAAAGAAATGTGGGGTAAGTCACAAAATTTAAATTTTTTATTCTAAAGAAGTCAGTGATGATATACGTCGAGTCATATCTACAGGGTGGTGAGTTAAAACAGTTAACAAAAGCTGGAGATTGGATTTAAAAAAAATTGATTGTAGGGATTTAAAATTTTAAATTTTGAAATTCTTATAGTCGGTGATGATTCCGGGCTGGTAGACCGTGGTCCTGGCGATGTCTTCTTCGCTGACTGAATCTAGACAGCTACGACCTAGATTACAAACCAAGCTCCGAAGATGCTCACCACAGTTGTGAGCGAAACGTCAGCGAAGAAGACATCGCCAGGACCACGGTCTACCAGCCCGGAATCATCACCGACTACAAGCTCCGACCGTGAAAGCCTTAGCAACTACATTTGAAATTCTTATTTTGACAGTAGATTATTCGTTCCCTCTTGTTTCTATTTCCACCCCTTTCGAAGCCTCAGTTTTTACCTTTAAAAGGGTTGAAAAGTTTATGGATGTAGAATACAATGATATATCTATACTAGGGCTGGATCATGTGGCTAACAGGTTAAAAATTAAAATTTGATTTGCAGTAAAAGAAAAATTTTCTAGTATAACTTTGTCGGCTCAAATGTGTCGTCTAGATTGCGTCAGAACATATTTTTTCTTCTGCAAATTAAATATTAACTTTTGATGTGTTAACCACACGATTTAGCCCGAATTTTCTCATCATTATATTCCACAACCCTCTTTCGACCCTCTTAAAGACAGAAGAGAAAAAATGAGGCACTGAGATCTACGACTATCTGACGGTCTGTTAGATTTTTATGAAAATAACAATTAAGATTCCTTTTTGTCGGTACGAAAAACAATTAATAATTTTACATGATATTTAATAAACAATATAGATTGTTGTATGGCAATGCCTAATTATGAACGTTAATAAGCCGCTATCTTGAAACAATATCAGTTAATTTGATAGTAGGAGCGGTCTGTTTACTTATTTCGCTTTGATTAATACCTAACGAATAAAAATAGCATTCTCGAAATAATTTTTAATAATCCAACTTCGATAAGATCTAAACCACGGGTCTGTTCTATGGTGTTTATGCATACAAAATATTTTACCCCACTTGAAGTAATCAAACAAAACCCTTATATGTGACGGGTTATGAAGAAAATGTGATGATAATAATTTCTTAGAGTTTTTAAACCCCCGAATTCCATAAAAAGTTTAGATATCTACGTTATCTAGTATACGTTTCGACACTCAAAAGATAATCTTCAGTAATTTTTTGAGATGAAAATGTGTGTTTGTGATATTTTATCGTCCCATTTATTATTTTTAGGGACATCGTTTTAACCAGTTCAATTGACTTATCAAGACACGAGAGTTTAGTGATGAGATTAGTGCAAGAATCAGGCAACGAAGGTGGAGGCGGTAGTGCTCCCTTCCCAACAATTATATACACAGTGGCATTACTGAAACTTTTCTACTACTTTTTAATGTAAATTATTTTATATACAAAAACATTTAATCCAATAAATTATTTAATACCTACACAAACATGAGTGTTTATGTCTCAAGGATGTTTTTGATAAATAAAAAAAAGAACCCTTATTGAAATTAATTAAAAAGTTGAAATATATGTGATCCAAAAAAGTAAATTTTGAATATGGAGGGCAATTTAGATAATTGCAAACTGTCTATATTTTTTGCAAATTTAGCATAGATACATGGACTTATTGGTACCTACTAAACCATCCATAAAACGATATGCTATCATATCAGATATTGTAATTTGAAGTATTTTGTATCAAATTTAATCCACTTAACAACACGTAAATAAACAATAACAACACAGTAAACTAATAAAAAAAATAAATAATGGATATATGATTCCAATTATAAGGAAATGTTTGCTCATGATAAAAATTATTGATTACACAATTATCTACTCAAAAAAAAAAAAGATAGTCATGTTGAATATGCCATAAAAAAGACCCTCAAGATTAAAACTGGACCATAAAGCATGGCAAAGGTCAGGTCATGGGTCGAGTACTTAAGTTAGGGTCCATAGCAACATCCCCTCTGAACAATAAAAGGAAATCAGGTGTTGATCTCGTTTCGTAGATGTTTTGTTATGTGATAAATGTCAAACTGCAGGTATTTTTATGTATAAAAGAATAAAATAATTCGAATAATTGAAATTATTATTATGCATTATGGAATTTGTAAATAAGAAAAATATTGTTTAGATCTGAATCTAAATTAAATAAAATAAACTGTTGTATAATGTGTTTTAACACCCAAATGAATAAGATACGTCTTATTTTTAACAAGACAAAGATTTTCTTAATTTTAAGGTTTATTTCACCTTTTTTTGGATATTGTATGCGGTTTTCTAATTATACCTGATGGTTTAATTTATTTGTACATATAATATTAGAACGAAATAAAAGCATACGTCATTATTATTGTTTTTATTAGTAGAAAATTGATGTATTTCGATAACTTATTTTATTGAGTGATTCGGATCAAGAAGTTTAAATCTATTATCATCTAAATTAATCACCCCCCTGTATTCTCAAATATAGTAAAATCCAGTTTTAAAATGTTTAGAATGTCAATTTTGTGATAGATAAATATACAATCGCAAGAGTACAATGAAAATAATAGCTCAGTAATTGTGATTGACACAATTTTTAGTCAAATTCTCAACTAACAGTTTACCCAAATCAAAGACATCCTTAATGTTATTTATTTTTTACTTTAAATCACTGTGTGACTTTTGCTGTTTTGTTAATTAAAAAGAAATTGTGAATATTCTAAAGGGGTTGGTTTGATGAATTATTATCTTTTAATACTGTATTAAAAGATTGTTTATAAATTGGAAAATCATATAGTAGCCTAATTATCTCTCTATACCACTCCGATCCTGTTTCTACTACAAAGAAACCCTAAACGAATCCTTCATGTCTCAGAATGTGTCCTATCCCTTCTTTTTATTAATTTCCGCAATGTTTTCGTGCCCTTTATCCTACTATTCTTTGCTAATGGTACATATATTTCCTCATTTCTACCTTTTCCTGTACATCGATAAAGTTTACAAATTCCTGAATACATTAGAGGACTCCGTTCTAAATCAATTTATATCCACGAGTTAGGGAAAGTACTTCTCAATAATTATGGTTTGGATAAGTTGCTTATTAGCTTTATCACAATAATATTTTATCACAATTGACTTGGTGTAATCACTTTAAAGTGTCGGAGTGTCTATTAGAAGATGAATAATTTTGAGATGAACCCTACATCCATACGATGTTGTAATTACAATCGTTGAGAACATATTTACTCCCGAAATAAAAATGAAAAAAATTGGGAAGTACATATTTATATAGAGTCCATGTAGATATAATAAATATAGTGAAGAATATGACAGAGACAAAGTGTAAGATTAGAACTGAATCATACACTATGACAAAGGGTTGAAAAATATAGTTAGGGTTTGTAACAACATCCCTTCAGAACAACGAAACGAAATATCGGATATAATTACTAATATTAGAGAAGTAATACTTCTCATAACAATTACTGTATTTGAAAAATATAGAGTTCTCAACAATGGAATAAGCCTCATATTACCTAATATTTTTGTTTCAAAGATTAAAGCAAATATTAAAAAATAAAAGTCATAAATTTTATTACCTGATGATGGTTTAATTTATTTGTACTCGTATTTAATACCAAAAAAGAAATAAAAGCTTACGTTGTTATTGTTAGTAAAGGATTAATGTATTTTGATAATTTATTTTATTGAATGACTCGGATCAAGAAGATTAAACTTATTTATCATCGAAATAAAACTATAAATGCAAAAATCTTTAATCCCTCCTTTCAAGAAATTTGAAAACGGTCATTAAATTATTCTATTCAGTCAGAGGGAAATATCCATTTTCGGATATAATAATCCTTTGTGGAACAGAAGTTCCAAATTGTAATTGTAAATGTTTCATAAAATCATAAAATAATAGTAAACAAATATTCCCAAATGTTACTCACCCAACATGTCCTTCCAGAATCGCTGTTCACCCTCGACATCTGAACTTCTTTGCCTAATTGTCCATTCTGAAACAAAAGCATTGACCAAAATTATATTTATCTTAAGGGATGTGTATTGATTTGTCCAATTATTTTTGCATTAGACCAACAAGTTCATCAGACTAAGAGAAATCACTGACATTAATAATAGTGGTACATATGAACATAGGAACGATTTATTAGGAGAAATATGACTTGGAAGAAGTTAGTGAAAATATTTTCGCTTTCAATAAATAAAAAATTTAACCAGAAAAGGGTAAGATAATCATTTGGTACATAGTTAAATATAATTGTTTATAACATTATTTTTAAACATTACATATACAGATAAGGGGGTATTTATGTATCTCTTTCTTCCAATTTGGAACAAGTGCATGAAGTCCTCGTGAAGAAAGGCTCGTTATCTTATGCATTTAATCATGATTCCTTAAGTACTTATTGTTAGGTGCATTTCAATTGCCATTGAATGTTAACTTATCTTAGATAAAATTTAAGAAAAATTACGATATTGTTCCTTAATATCTAAAACTAACTTTTAAATAAAATATAGATTATTATCTGAGTTTACGTATCTATAAAATTTCCCCTTAAAAAAAAATTAATTTGTTTACATATGAAGAATTTTAAGAATCTGCTGTTAGTGTATGACACTATTCTACTATTAGAAAATAATAGAACTATTATTTACGAGTGTATAAAACGACAATTTTTTTTCGCATAAAATACAATTGTTCTATGGACATACGTAATAAAATCGCGTTATAATGACTGATTTTATGTTAAAATGCTATGTCCTTCCGAAACAAATTGGGTCGTGCGAAGGTCAAAGAAATTATACATAATTTTATTGGAAAATTGAGCTCTTTAGTTTACATGAAGTAATACGTAAAGTGAGTAAAACTTCGCGCATTTTTTTAATGCTAAATTAATTTTTTCTGTTTTATCACTTTTATGCTTTCCAAATTTACATCACAACAATATTGTTATTAATTTTCAATATCTGTTATCACTAACATAAACAGATTGCTGGATAATCGTGAAATAAATTACTCATTTAAATAAATACGTTAAGTGAGATAGATAAACTAATTTCATTAGGTACTTGAGTACATGTTGGAATAATATTTGGCAAAAAAACGGAACAAGTGCGAGTATGACTCGAAAGTCGAGAATTTTATTTTTAAAACAATAAATGGTGCAATTTTATTTATTTATTTTTTTATTACAAATAAAAATAAAATCTAACACTTTTTTTTTTCAAATGGGACTAACGAACGAATGGTTTGTTTTGAATCTTTTAATTCAAGATAAAACATGAACTTCTTAGGCATGCTTTCAATCCATTTTTGAGTTTGAACTTGAACTTCCCTATTCTTAAATCTGATTGTTACCACAGCTTGTGATCTTTGATAATCGACTAAGTACCTAGTAAAATTTATCGAAAATTAGATGGCTGATTAATAGTTGTTAGCTTGAATTGTTTTTGATATCATTTCTGTAGAGGTTCTCAAAGAAATTAATTTATCGTTACACAAACTTTTTAAAATGATTTTTATAACGAGGTACCTATTTGTGGTAAGATAGCAATATTTTAAGTTTTACACTTCACGCTACATAAATAGCTGCAAATTGAACAACAGCATACTGTTGACTTTTACTGTTACTGCCGTCGACTACATTTAAATATGGTTGTGTTCAAAATAATTATTCTTTTCGTCACTTTGCTTCACAATTTGATTGAAGCTGAAGTTATTTATAATGTTAGTTCTACAGCAAATGACGATTGGTGGAAACATGCAACATTCTATCAGATTTATCCTCGTTCTTTCAAAGACTCCGATGGGGATGGAATGGGTGACTTGAAGGGTATCACTAGTAAATTACAACATCTCGTTAATTCTGGAATAACGGCCACGTGGCTTTCCCCAATTTTTCAATCTCCTGGAGTGGATGCTGGTTATGATATTAGTGATTATAAAAGTATCGATGAAATCTTCGGAACGATGAGCGATTTTGAGGAACTTATTACAGAAGCCAATAGACTTGGTATAAAAATTATTTTGGATTTTGTACCCAATCATACCAGCGACCAGCATGAGTGGTTTCTGATGTCTAAAAATGGAACGGGGGGATACGAAGACTATTATGTTTGGAAAGACGGACTTAATTCGACAGCCACCCCTAACAACTGGGTAAGCACAATATTTATAATTCTGTATAAATATTTTACAAAAATAGGATCAATTTGGAAACTAACTGGATTAATTAAAATATCTACTACTTATTTTACCAAAATGTATAATAAACTCCTTTTTTTGAAAGTTGAGTCAATTCAAATACTCAGCCTGGGAATATGTGGAAGAAAGGGGACAATATTATTACCATGAGTTTGCTGTTGCTCAACCTGATTTAAACTATAGAAACCCTAGGGTTGTGCAAGAAATGAAAGTAAGACGTAACTTTTCTGAAGTCAATCTTCAATTTTTAAAAAATAATTTCTTTTTCCTAAAGGATACACTGGTCTTTTGGTTAGATAAGGGCGTAGGTGGATTTAGAATTGACGCAGTTCCCTTTTTGTTCGAACATGCAGATTTTAGCGATGAACCCCTCTCTGATGATCACGAAAACTATGAACCCTATGAAACTAATTACTTGAAGCACATCTACACTATGGATCAACCGGAAACTCTCGATATGATTTACCAGTTCAGAAAAGTTGTTGACGATTACAAAGAACAGAACGGCGGTGACTCAAAGTAACAGATGAATATATTTATTGCTAATTATACACACATAAAAAATTTGCTCTTCCAAATTAAATAAATTGTGCCATTTTTAAATACAAAACAATTCATGTGGCTGCTGATACCCATATTACCAAATTTTTTTAAGCGTGCTCATGACCGAGGCGTATACAGATTTACAAACCACGATGTTGTATTATGGTAATGCAACAGTTGATGGAGCTCATTTTACATTCAACTTCTTTGTTTTAAACGAAATCACATCCAACAGTACTGCCAATGACGTTGTTTCAGTAATCAAAAGATGGTTTCAAAATATGCCAAATAGATTTGTAGCAAATTGGGTGGTAAGAATCATCATTAAAACAATTTGGTTTTTGAGTCTTAAATATTTCATTTCAAAAATCACGCAGTAACGAGTTCATTTTTGTACAAAAAAAATTGACGTTCAGTTATTTTGATACAGTTTCATTATTGTACCCAGATCCTTGTTTATATTTCAGTTGGGTAATCATGATAACCACAGAGCAGCCACTCGTCTTGGGGTTAGGAATGTAGATGGATACAATATGCTGTCGACCCTTCTACCTGGTGTAGCTGTCACATACAACGGGGAAGAAATAGGAATGGAAGATGGAGAAGTAACGTGGGCGCAAGGACAAGATCCAAGCGCCTGCAATGGTCTCGAAGACATGTTCCAGAGTACAAGCAGAGATTTTGAAAGGACTCCATTCCACTGGGACTCCACAATCAACGCAGGATTCAGCAGTGCGAGCGAAACATGGTTACCTGTCAGTTCGAAGTATACCACAAATAATGTTGCACTTCAAAGTAGATACGGAGAAAAAAGTCACTTCCATATCTACCAAAGTCTTATGAATTTGAGAAAAGAAAACACCTTTGTCTATGGAAATTTGAACATAGAAGTTTTAGCCACTAACGTTTTGGCATATACGAGAGAATTGAATGGTAACGATACTTATGTTTTTATATTTAATAATGGAGATAATGCTGCTACAGTGTCACTGTCTCCATTTGAATCTATCACAGAGAACATTCAAGTAGTTTTGTCCAGTATCAATTCGTCGCGATCGGATGGGTAAGATACAAAGTTCCTAATTCGTAAATTATTCTATTAATAAAATATTTTGTTTTATATATTACATGATAAGAAAAACATATTTTATTGTTTATTGATAAATTAATTTTCTTCATTCCAGGGATATTCTCTCAAGTGGAAGTATAAGATTGGATGGGCACGAAGCAATAGTAGCAAGATCGTACGTAGATGATTCAGGAAATGATTCGGGAACAGGAAAAGCAGTGCAATGGTGCGTTTATAGTTTTCTGTTAACAGCATTATTGTTATTTCGATTTTTTTAATTAATTAAACAGATACTTAAGCTGCATTGTATTATACTATTTATGTGATTATTTAGAGTTTGTTAAATATATGACAATAACTTATGTTTGCTTTTACATTTTTTAAAAAATAATAAAAACAATTAGTTGTCCAAAATGCAAACAGCAAATAATTTTGTTGATAAATACAAAAGCACTTAAGAAACTCAATAAATGCATGGACTTTTTCATGTCTTATACTATAACTCTAACTAAAATCCTTCATATCATCAGCAGGTTCTGCCTCTTCTCTTCCTTATTTCCATGGCGTCATTTTAAGCCAGTCAGTAAAAAAATACTTCCAGAAATGGTCTTATTTGTGTAAAAAAAACAAGTAATGTTTCCAAAACAATTTCTTAATACAAATAAAAATTTTTATATTAATATAAGAACAAAATGTTACTCAATTGTTTATTTTGAGTTTCATACAGGAGAGACGTTATTAGTTATCTCAAGTGTTCAGATATGGTTTTTTGTAGATATTTAATTCTATTGCCATAGAATTTTAACTAATCTTGAATACAATTTAAAAACAATTTGCCTATGATATTGTTCCTCGAACCATTTAAATCATAAATAAATTATAATCTGGGTTTAGGTATCTATAAAATTCTCCCTTTAGACTATTTGCTGCGCAATAAATTTTTATTCAAACTTGTTTCAAGAATTTGTTGCTAAATTTATCGAAAATTAATTGAACGTTACAAGCCTGATTAGTAGTCAGATTGAATACCTTTTTGATATCTTTTCCATATAAATGATTTATTTTTTTTTAATATCGAAGAAGGATATCAGCCAGTAGTTTTATTTCTAATATAATTCACACAACATAAATAGTTGTCAATTGATCAGTAGACTACACGCAAATATGACAGTGTTAAAAATAATTATTACTTTCATTACTTTATTTCACAATTTAATTAAAGCTGAAGTTATTTACAATATTAGTTTTAACAGGCAGTGACGATTAGTGGAAAACTGCAACATTTTATCAAATTTATTCTCCGTCATTCAAAAATTTTAATAACGACGGAATAAGAGATTTGTATAGTATCAACAGTAAACTGTATCATCTCGAAGATGCTGGAGTGACGGCTATCTGTCTATCACCTAATTTCGAATCTCCTGGAATCGACGATGGATACTAATATAATACAAAATGCGTTTGTAATATTTAATGAATAATAATTACTTTGATACTAAATATGCATATGTTTAATGATACTTTATGTCTAATTGTTGTTCAAAATCTATTTTAATCACGACCTCCTTGATCTGCATAACACGTTGTTGGCACGTTCATGATTTTAGTTTATTTGTAATGGGGTCAATTGAAGACTTCATTTTTGTTATAATTATTGCAATAGTAGTTATTTGTATTTTAAGGTAAGTTTGGAAGTTCCTTCTTTCCAGGTGAGCATCCCTTTTTAATCTCCACCATCAACATGTTTACCAGCAACACATTTATTGGTTTAATTTTTGAACATAAAATGATAATACGATATCAACAAATTTAATTAGATATTCACTTATCTTGGCAGTAATTTTGTGTATCCATGCATTATTAAGCAATTTTTAATAATCCAAACGCAAAAACACTCCATTTATAAGTATGTATTTCGTATTTAATCTGCCAACATCTTTTAAATATTTAAAGAAGTTTCCTTATTTTGAAGTTTTAGTTTTAATTTCAAAATTGCGCGAGTTAAATTTGTTTGTCGAACGATTGAGCACAAAATCACACTTATTGTATGTCGATAATTTTAGGAATTAAAAATTATCTCCACAGAAGATTACGCCTGTTCTGACAATAAATCATTATCGTAATTTTAATTAGTTTCCGATAACTACAAAAAAAGTCGTAAATAATTCATTTAGAGTTCAGTGTATGTAGTTACGGCAGCATGATGTGGACCTCTTTTGCTCCAATCATATTAATAGCTTCGTTTCTGCAATTATCTAGAGCAGCAGATGACGATTGGCTACAACATGCAGTGATTTACCAAATATATCCGCGATCCTTTAAAGATAGTAACAACGACGGCATCGGGGATCTTCAAGGAGTAATAAGTAAACTCGATTACTTGTCAGAAACGGGGGTGAACGCAATATGGCTTTCGCCTATTTACCCTTCACCCATGGTGGATGCAGGTTACGATATCAGCGATTTTACGGGTATACATCCAGATTTTGGTACGATGGATGACTTTGATGAGTTGGTTCGGAGAGCTAATGAAGTTGGAATTAGGATCATTATGGATTTTGTACCAAATCATACCAGCAACTTACACAGGTGGTTCTTATATTCGGAGAACAGAACCGAAGGATACGAGGACTTTTTCATATGGAGGAATTCTTCAGAACCGGGTGTCCCACCTAACAATTGGGTATTTATTTAAAGGAGTTACTGTTGCCTAAATACGGTAAACTTAATGTCCAATTGCGTTGCAGATAAGTGCATTCAGATATTCTGCTTGGGAATACAGTGAGGTCCGAGGGGAATGGTATTTGCATCAGTTTGCCCCAGAACAACCCGACTTGAACTACAGAAATCCAGCTGTAGCACAAGCAATGAAGGTATTTTTTTTTTTGTAAATATCATACATCATATACTCATACCATTTATTGCAGGACGTGTTGGTATTCTGGGTGAACAGAGGAGTTTCAGGTTTTAGAATTGATGCAATAAGTCACTTATTCGAAAATATTGAATACCCGGATGAACCCTTAGCTAATGGATGTAGCACATACGATATTACTAATTACGACTGTCTGAACCATATTTACTCAAAAAATCAAATAGAAACCTACTGGGAAGTATACGGATGGAGAGCCCTTTTAAACAATTATAGTGAAAGTAATGGTCGTGAAAAAATGTAAGTGGTAATTGGTTTAATAATGATAACTAAAAAGATATTTTGGATTTATTAATGAAAACTATATGTATCTTCAAGGATAATAATGACCGAAGCTTGGGAATCAACAAACCTTACCATGATGTTTTATGGAAATCAAACTAGTGAAGGAGTGACCTTTCCTTTCAACTTCAGATTTATCACTAATTTGTCACCTTCGTCAACTGCCCAAAATTTAGTAGATATCATTATGGAATGGTTGAATAATATGCCGGAAGGAAGAGTAGCAAATTGGGTGGTAAGTACGACCTTTTTGTGGTTTTTGGAATGGGTAAAATTGAATACTAAAAAAAACATATTGTGGTCATGTTTATCTTCACACGTTCCAAAAGCATCTCATGGTACTGTTTTGTTTTATTAGCTTGGAAATCATGACCAACACCGTATAGCATCAAGACTTTCTACCGATCGAGTCGATGGTTACAATTTGGTTGCTCAGTTACTCCCTGGTACTGTTCTCACATACAATGGGGAAGAAATTGGAATGGAAGATGGCGAAGTAACGTGGGAACAAGGTCAGGATCCTAGTGCTTGCAATGGTCCACCGTCAAATTTCAATTCTACGAGTAGAGATTTTGAAAGGACGCCGTACCAATGGGACAACTCCACAAACGCTGGTAAGCGTCTTTGAAGTTGAAAAATCTTTATGGTTGTCCGTTTAATGAAATTTCTAAAAGACTATGACCATTCGATTCCTGATATTACATAGTTGCTTCCGATTGCTTCTAGTCCAAATTGGACATGACCCTTCGATTTCTCATTGGGTTTGCATTATTTTTATTTAAAGGTTTCAATAACGGATACAGGACGTGGTTACCCGTCAGTAGGAATTATTTAACATGTAATCTCCTAGACCAAAGAATTCCTGAAGATAAAAGAAGTCATTACCATGTTTATAGAAGCGTTGTGGCTTTGAGAAAAAATGAACCATTTATCAGTGGAAACGTAAGCATTGCAGCAATTGGTCAAAATATTTTTGCTTTCACTAGGCAAAAGGATGGATATGATACTTACGCAGTGGTGTTCAATTTGGGCGGAAGTCCAGCAAGCGGAAACATAAGCGAAAGGTTTGATACCCTGAGTGAAAATTTGGAGGTCGTAATTGCCAGTGTCAATTCATCCAGAAGTATAGGGTAAGATATTTAACTTGTATAATGGAATGTATTTTTTTATTATGTTATTTAAAATAATTAAAACGTATTTTGTTTTTGTTTTTAGTGATGTAATCTCATCTTCTAATTTGGAACTTGCTCCGTTTGAAAGTTTGGTCGTCAGAGATACAAATGGATCAAATTCTCCTGCTTCAACTGTAGCAAACAGTTTTATAATTCTAGTAATAATTTTGTATCAATTATTGTAATTTACGTAGCCAAAACAGCTTGTTAAGATGAATAAAAATCACAATTATGTAATTGTTTTTTTAATCATCCTTTACGTACCCGTTATTTAAGATTTCTGTTTTTGACTTTAGTGAAGAACTGCATTAAAATAAATTGATTACTCATAATTTGAAAACAAAAATTAAAGTGAATTGGTTCCTTTATAATTTATCTGATTGTGCTGATATATAAGTAAGCCGTCAGCGTTTATAAAATGAATTTTAATAGATTATATAAAAGCTAATCTTGCCAATAAACAACAATAATTAATGAAAATCAGCTTTTATTGATTGATTATATAATATACTTTTATCAATTACCAACAGAATTAAATTTTTAAAACTGATAATTTTTATGGAGTGATAAATAATTATAATGATGCAGAAGTTGATTTAATCTACATTTACTTGATTAAAATCCATTTCAAAGCACTGTTTTGGTAAATTTCCATACATTTATTTCTCATTTAATACTGCGGCTTCATCAGAAGTAGTGCAAGTTTCGGTGCGTAAGAAACTTTGTGCTAGTGAGAAACTAAGTTATGGAAATTTAGTAAATCAATGTTTTTATTAACAATTTTTAATGATTTACCTATTGACAGCAAAATTATAAAAATAGATAATTAAAAATACATAATATCAGATCAATGAAGACAATAAATTGTTTAAAACACAAGAAGCTTCAAGATTTTGTGTAACAAATACGATTAATAGGGAATTTAAACTAAAAAATCACTGTTAAATAATCACCTAAAGGCTATAGTTATCAAAACTTGATCTACAAATGAAATATGAAAGCTCTTCCTATCTAATCAATCATACAATCTTTTTTTTACTAAATCTTATAAATGGTATACACAACGAGTTAATGTTTTATCCCCCTTGAGTATACGGAAACGTACATGTAGCAGAATGGGTGAAATTATGAAGCGTGGGATTAACTTTTTATTTTTTTGTATTATATCAAAATTCGTAACATCCGAAGTGGTTTACGAAGCTCGACCTGAAGCTAATGACGAGTGGTGGCAACACGCAACTTTTTACCAAATTTATCCAAAATCATTCCAAGATACTAACGGAGATGGTATCGGTGATCTGAGAGGGATTACCAGTAGACTCGATCACCTCGTCAATGCTGGGATAACAGCAACTTGGATCTCCCCAATTTATAGATCGCCGGGAGTGGACGCTGGATATGACATAAGTGACTACAGACAGATCGACGAACAATTTGGCACAATGGAAGATTTCGAAGCTTTAGTAGCAGCAGCCACTAATTTGGGACTTAAAGTTATAATGGATTTTGTGCCAAATCATACGAGCGATGAACACGAATGGTTTCAACTATCTTTAAATAGCACTCCGGGATACGAAGATTTTTATGTTTGGGTGGATGGTAACCCCACAACGCCTCCGAACAACTGGGTAAATTTCGTAAAAGCATTTCTCTCAATTTCGTAGTAAATATCAGTAAACGTAGCCATAAGTCAAACTTTTAAGCTTTCATATTTTAAGTAAAAAAGTTTTTAGTATTTGAGGGAGAACTATGGAATTTTGTGTTGTGCTATTGAAACTCAATATATAAAATTTTTACCCCTAGATAGGCATTTCTTCAAATTGGATCTTTTGTATATTTTAGATCAGCAATTTTAGGTATTCTGCTTGGAAATACGTTGAAGATAGAAACCAGTATTATTATCATGCATTCGCTGAACAGCAACCCGATTTAAACTATAACAACCCTGTTGTTGTACAAGAAATGAAGGTAAAAAACGAAAAAAAAAGGATTACTTAATAACATGAATAATGTAAGTACATATGTGTTTCTTTTTTTGATATTTAGGATGTTTTGGTATATTGGTTGGATAAAGGGGTAGCTGGGTTTAGGATTGACGCTGTCTGTGGTCTCTTTGAAAGTGGGGGTCTTGAGGACGAACCTGTACGGGAAGGATACACATATGACGCATATAATTATCAATGTTTAGACCATATTTATACATGCAATCTACCAGAAACCTTTGATATGATTTACCAATGGAGAGCATTAATGGATAATTATACCCAATATCATGGAGGTGATGCTAGGTTGGTAATAACTGATAATAAAATAAATTGATAATTAAATAATCAGCCAGGTAATAAAAAATATGCAATCAGAAAAAAAAAAATTTTATAGGATAATATATTTAGGATTATATGTGTATGTGTGTAGTCATTCATAATACATAACTAAAAAAGAACTCAGAAATGTTAACTATTTCAGAGTAATTATGACAGAAGCGTATGAAAATTACACGACCACATTTCGCTATTACGGAAATGATACCACTAATGGAGCACATTTCTCTTTTAATTTCTTCTTTATCAGCGAACTGCAATCCAATTTCACAGCAGAAAATATTGTAGATATTATAAAAAAATGGTTTGCTAACATGCCACGTAGATATACGGCCAACTGGGTGGTAGGTAAACTATGATTTTCTATTTGTTTGTTACACATTAATTTTTAAGTGCTAGAAATACAGAACACATTAGTTTTAATAAAAAACTAAAATATTTTGTACAGTACAGTATTGCAGAAATTGAAAGAGAAAAACAATTTTGTATTATAAATAATACTTTAGTTTGACGTTATCTGCATATATATGTCAATTGCATTATTATAGATCTATAGATAATGGGGATATAGCATTTAAAAAAAAACTCCCATAAATCATTTATCGATTAAATAAATAATCATCAAAAAAAACCTATTTCACTGAGGACATATTTAATTCATGTATGATTGATAAACAACAAGTTATTTATATTCTTCTAAATATTTTAAAATCGAAAACAATTTGGAACATTATAGATCATTTTTTACCATTCCACACATTTTCGAAAAGTTTAGGAATATTTCAGATCATTCTTGAAAACTTCAGATGGGTAATTCTGGAATGTTCAAGGATATTATTCAAAATGTTTGAATATCTTTAAACGTACTGGATGAATTTCGACATTTCCAACTCATTAGCAGAAAATTTCGAACTTTCTGAAACGTTCCATATCAATGTCGAACAATACGTAACATTTAAGAATATTCTAAATCGTTGTTGAAAGGTCGAGATAATCCTGGATTGTTATACAAAATTTTGAATATCTTGGAACATTGTGGATCATTTTCGACTTTTCCAATTCATTTTTAAAAAAAAAACAAAAAAGAGCTTTCTGAAACGTTCCAAATAAATCTCGATCAATATGGAACATTTAAGAACATTCCAGATCATTCTTGAGAATCACAGATAATATTGGAATGTTGAAGAATATTATTCAAAATTTTTGAATTTCTTGGAATATTGTGGAGTTGTTTCGAAATTTTCATCCTATTATCAGAAGATTTCTAACTATCTGAAAGTCTGAAGGTTCCAGATAAACCTAGAACGTTGTGGCGTGTACCGCTCCAACGCATTCTTAAAAGAAATCCAACTTTATTTTAATACCAATATAAATAAGTATTAATAAGATTATTTACCCCAAAAAAAAATTGAAGGTGTGGTTTCTTTGACAGTTAGGAAATCATGACCGTCACCGTGTGGCGAGTCGTTTTGGAAGGGAAAACGCTGACGGTTTCAACATGTTAACAACGTTATTGCCAGGAGTGGCTGTTACATACAACGGAGAAGAAATTGGAATGGAAGATGGAGAAGTGACGTGGGAACAAGGTGACGATCCCAGTGCCTGTAACGGTAATAGGGCAGATTTCAATTCTACAAGTAGAGATTTTGAGAGGACTCCGTTTCACTGGAATAACGACACAAACGCTGGGTTTAGCACTGCAAGCACGACGTGGCTACCAGTGAGTTCCAGATATCTCCAAAACAATCTCCTTCATCAAAGTGCTTACGGAACAAAAAGCCATTTTCACGTTTATCAATCTTTAATGAGACTACGTAGAGAAAACACCTTCATATATGGAAGTCTCAATATAGAACTTATCGACACTAATGTGATGGCTTATACGAGAGAACTTTCTGGCAATGACACTTACGTGTTTGTTTTTAATTCGGGTAGAACGTCTGCAACGATTGATTTGTCCGTATTCGAATCTCTTGGAAGTCACATTCAAATAGTTATCGTCAGTTCCAATTCAGAAAAAGAAGAAGGGTAAGTGAAGGGTGTAGAATATTTTTACAAAAAAGCTAACGAGCTTTTTGTATTTTAAGGAACATAATGACCGTTAACAACATTCAAATTGAAGCACATGAAGCAATTGTAGCAAGAAGGGTAACTGTTGCAGGATCTGGAGGGGAAAACATAAGCGCATTTATAACATTAAACTTTTGTATTATTATTGGATATCTTGTTAAAGTTGTATAAGGAACAATATAAATAAAATTTTACAATTAAATTTATTTTATCTTCGTTGGTATGAGTTGCGTGTACGTATGCCTGTAATAATGGCGTTTTAAATTAAAATGTTCGTCCACTCCTGTAACATTGGTAACAATCTTACATGTACATTTCGGACGTGGTTCACTGCTAGCGATTTGTTTACATTGCGGTCCTTATATCACGTCGATTCCCGAGATTGACGAGTTACATTAGCAAATGGCCGCCGCGTCCCGACGCCGACGACGCTTCATGCACTATGTTCGTAGGGTGGAAACGGCGGTAAAACGTCCGCCACCCCAATGAAGACCAGCTGCTCTGGACAATAAGCTTTCCCACTCGCGTTCGCCAATAATACGCGCTGCATCAAACCGCGAAAAATATGACGAATTCCTTCTATTGACCCTAAATTGATATCTACACTCTCATCGTTCGTTTTGTGTTTATATTAGACCAGATCATAAAAAAAAAAACAAGTTGTTAGGGTTAATATGAAACTTCCTTACCACAAGTATTTTGTCCATGTGAAGAAATAACACATTGGCAGGGTGGGTATTTGTCTTATTTTGACATGCTGCTGAGAATTCAGTTTACATACATAATACACACGGTGTAGGGGATGATCAAAATCCTTCTTCCCTTAAATAACTCAAAAGACATTTGTTCATATTATTCACATGAGAAATTTAAGAGACACCCTGTATATATGCTTTCCATTTCTCTCTTTTGCTCCTTTAACCACTCATTAGGGATAATTTACGTTTAGGGACCAAAACGGGAATAAAGAAGGTCAAAACAGATAATATTTCACTAAGGGATAAAATGAAATGGGACGAAAAGAATACACGTTCCTGTGGATTTAAAAAAATGATCAAAATGATAATATTTTACAGCAAAATAAATAGAGAAAGGATCTCAATATGTAAAAGGAAGTGGTGGTAAAATGAAGAGAGCTTACTTGTTCGTTGCGAAATTTGCGTCATAAGCAAAACCATGTTTGCTTTCGGACAATAAAAATAAAACTTTATACTTGTCAATAGCAGAAGAAACCCGAGGGATAACTGCGAAGCCGCACTTCCGCAGAATCTAAATAAGCATCTTATGTTCTCTGATTTCAGGAGAACAGCAACCACCCTCCTCCACCATGATCCACGCTGACCTTGCAGGCCCTGACAACCGTTGATATCCTATGAATTATGGATCAGGTATTCGGCATTCGAAACATAAAAAGTAACAACATCTTCAGAAACGTTATTTTTATATCGTGTGTGTCATGTTTTTTAAATCACCGACGCTTTCGCAAAATCCGTTATTATTGCTTCTCTTTACTACCCCCATATTGTAATACCTCCTTGGATTGTATTTGTTACCTTGTAGTCGGATACATCCATAGACGAATATTACCTCCCCTAGCACCGCTTTAGGGTAATTCGAAACACATAAGTTTTTATATGCTGTGGTATTCATCGAGTTTTGTTTGAAATACAAATATTTCACACTTGCAATCCTCTAAGAAACAGACATTTACTGAGGGGTAAACAAAAATAAGACAATATCAGCCCCAGATACTATTATGACACTACCCTATTATTTACACCTGAATTTCCAAACTTCACTGATAAACAAAGATTCTTCTTTTTGTTATATAGAGTAACGCAAATAGCGCCCCTATAGTACCTACCTACGTTCCAGGGGGTGCACCAAAATCTTTGATGAAAATGCCATATTAAGTGGAGACCAACAAAAAGATGCAGAGTGATGCAGATACTCTTAGTCACGCTACTGGCCACAAAAGTAATGTGGACTAAAATAGGGTTTATGTCTCGGAGAAATGTTAATAGTGGGTCACTTTTTTTTATTTTGTCAATAACTGAGCGTCGTGGAAACCCTAAGGCAGTGAACTGAAGGAGAAAACAAGGATCGCTGTGTTGGGAATGGGTCAGCAGCAACAGCGGCTGTAGCAGCAGGTCCTATATTAACTTCGACCCTAAGGAAATAGCCCGAAGGCGTTGCGGTGGAGCAGGGAGACGCCTGATGTATGTCTTTGCAAAACGTAAAGCGTATTTCGGGAAATTTATGGTCTTCGAGCCGCTAACTGGACGCATCGTTTACCAAGAGATAGCCCTATAGATCAATTAAGGGTTTCTGGACCAGTTTGAGAAATCAAAAGCAGAGTTGACCGAACCAAATTAATTTCTAGGTACCTATATGTTTAGTATTATCTCTTTTGGGTATTTTTTTTTTGTTGACAATAATTTTATGAATTTGAAGAAAAGTTGGTAGAATGGATTTTGTGATGTTACAGAATATTGCAAAAAAATCTTTTCCTAACCACCACCCACGTATAGATATAAGTTTATTAACCTCGACTTAGTTCGGAATAAAGAATAATTTATGTATCCACAGGATTTATTTTTTCATTTATGATATCGCCCCTTTTCTAAATAAACAATAACAACAAATGTTATGGAAATTTCCGGCATCTCTTTAACAAATGGCGATATCGTTGAATGAACAGAACGATCGCAGGAAGTGCGACGTGTCCTCATACATAAAGATATCGAGAAAATTGACGCAATTTTTCGGAAACACACAACTATAGGTATCTATAATTTACCCCGTCGAATAATCCTAGCGTAGCCAATATGGTTCCAATTCCGTAACCGGGGATTTCCATTTTTGACTGCACTGATCCACAGTTATAAATGGGGGTGAAGTTAACTTAGGGGGAGGCTTACTCCACGGACGTTAGGTATGCGACCGTCGGGAAGATTGTCGTAAGAGCGGGTGATTGAAGTGGACCGGGGAGTGGCCAGCGTGATGCAAAACACACCCTCGCCCACTAGCCCCGATAGTCCTAACCCCGGTTTAAGAGGGTCGAAAAGGGAAGCCCTGGACGCTGACTAACGAGGGTCATTCGACGGAACAAAAACCAAAGCGACAGACCGGGATTATGAAAATGAAGCGGGTAGGCTTCGAAACGTTGTGGGGAGATTAAGTAAATGGCACTACATTTACGATAACTTTTTCCAAGTAATTTTCACAGGGAAATTGTTCTCAATTCTCTGAAGCAAATTTTAAATTATTCAATTGTATTTATTTTTCCAAGCAAGTTTTATTCTGTGACAAAACTTATTATACAATACATTAAAAATAATCATCAGAAACAAGTTAAAAGGTGCACAAATTTCTTGAGTGAAGGTTATTATAGAAAAACAGAAATAACGACTAAAAAGAGAATTTCTAAAGAAAATTTTTGAAAAAAGGGGTGAAAGGCTTTCCTTTCATACAAAACATTGACTAGTTCAATAAATACGTGGCAGAAAATAAATTGCGATATCATAAATCTGGATCGTTGGTATAATAATAGTAGAAGGGTATTAAAAGACAACCCCTAGACGACGAATCCGTAGCATGTATGTGCAGACGTCAGAAGCTATCGGTCGAAGCAACAAAGTCTCCAAGTTTTGTCCTGTTTCCCTTGCCGTTGATTTAAATAAGCCCGGACTTGGAGGCAACCACCCGGACCCTCGGGAATGGCTTTAGTTTTTGTTCCATGTGAACCTATACGACCAACATCGACAAAAAAAAAACGAAGAAGGAAAACAGGAATAATAAGGGTGGTGGCTCGAGTGGCGTCTCCACCTCGACCACTATCAGAATTACAACTGGAGAAACGGTTTTGAAAAACTTTAGAAAATTATTATTCAAAATGTTATAGGCCCACATATATAAAAGGAGTTTGAATTATTTTGACAACTTATCAGCAATCTCTGTGGTATAGACAATAAACTCTATGGTTATCTACTAAAAAGTTGTGATAATTACCGATGGCCAGAATCAAATGTTTTTGAAGATCCACATAGAAAATTATTACCTACGGTAGTTTTAAGGCTTTCTCGGCCAGTGGTAAGTCCAGACAGTGTCCTTTCAGGACCTACTGAAGATGTCGACAGGAAAGATCGGCAAAACGTTGGGAACTCCATGGGCCACGGAAAAACAGCCAAAAAAATAATACAGAATCAATACAAGTGTAACATTTGGGACAATTGAATTCTGTACTAACAAGCACATTTTTGGTCTATGGGCAATTTGGTAATTTCGTTTTCTTTGCATGTGATATTAATTGGTTGCCATAACTGTTTTTTTTAATATACTAAATATATTCAGTAATTAGTTCAATTTTGATACAATCAACAATCTTTGGATAAAAAAATGGATCAGGATTATTATGTATAATTTGATAGAATTCCAGACAATTAATTTGGACAAAAAAATTGTGAAAAAATGTAATTTTCATTTACAGGAAAATGTAACTAAGTCAATTTTCGTTAACAGAATTCTTAGACTCGTATTTTATGCGACGCATGTTGCAAATAACGAGCAAAATCAATGGTCGGTCCGGGATAACGGTCGCCTGCTAGTCCCATCATTGAATGATCATGTCGTGGCTGGAATATTAGATTACCATGTATGTACCTGACAACCGATTTGAAAATTTTGCAATAAATAAACAAATTGAAAATGAACAAACAAAAGTCTCTAATAAGACAACAAATAAGTTCAATAAAATATATAAATGTTAAAATGAAAGTACTTATCATTCGTTTAAAAAGCTTATGGATAATCAATTTTAATGAAAAATTATACAAAAGGAATACACGCAAACTTTTCCAGTTAATTATAATGAACTACATAAATTGTTTACTTATTCACAAAAAAAATATTTAATCTGTACACTGTAAAAATATTGATAGGCACAAATATTCAAAGTAATCGATCAAACATTAACCATTGCATGACTTTAGATAAGCCTTAATCAACAAAAACAATTAAAAAGTTACTCAAAGGGCCAAATGATAATAAAATTTAGTTTTCGATAACTAATAGTTCGAAATACTATCATCAATCATCGATTTTTGTAAGGATTATAAAGAACTTAATTAAGCGATTATCTTCTAACTAATCAATAAATGATTTTATATATAAAAATTAAAATAAAGCAATAAACTTACTATATGTAAAAAATTAAATAATTTTCCGATGGTAACCAAATAATATGTAAAAAAAAAACTAAAACAGAACTAATAACTGCAGTTCTTGTGCACTGAACTCAAGTGATATCATATGAAGCATCACTGAAGAAGACTTATTAGTGCTTTAACCATCTGTGATCGTACCGAATACCTACGTCGAGAAACACATAGGTGACACGTACCATCCCTCCCTTTAACCCTTTCCGTACCCGTTCGACGACTCGAAGCGGCTCGGGACCCCATGGAGTGTACTAAATAATTCCCGACACTCCATTCAGCCGCAAGCCCTTCCAGATGCGATTATTTTTTATACAAATTTTACCCCTGAAAGGGGTGGTCTGTATACAAAAAAATCACACGGAGAATTTTCTGATCATTCTAATGAATAGGCCTAACATAAATGCATTCGGGAGCTCAGAGCTCAGGATGATTTTGCAAAATGCTCACTGCGTACCTACTGTCCTTTAGAAAGGATTCGGTTACTAATTTGTTGATGAGAATAGCCCTTAGATGCTAATATGTCTTAAAGACGATGTAGAAATTTATTTATTGTTTCAATTTGTTTATGTTTAAATAAAGCCATATTTAAAAAAAAAATTATTAATAGTTCTGGTAACTTTCACAGGGGATTTCTACATGATCCTTTTAAACCCTTCAGGTAAAAAGTCACTACCTAAGAGGTAGATACCTGATCGTGGGATCAAAAGTTTTCTAAAAAGTACAGTTAAAGTACATTACATAATGTAAAAGGTACTCGTAAAGTTTGCAATGATCAGATTGTACTTAAAATGGATCTCCTTAAAATGAAGTAAAACATAAAAAATATATAAACAGTTGAACTGTTTTGGAAGTCTCTAAAACTTCTTTTAAAAAAGCATCATTTGAGGGTTCTCTTAGCATTAGCATTAGCATTTTGTTTTATTGTTTTTATTAGGAATCAATGGTACTTCTTTTATGAAAAAAATGTTAATAGAAATAGGATCCATGTATGGAGAAGTAAAATTGTAGAGCGAAGGATTAGAGACCGTCAATCTATGGTACATATATGGGAAGCAAGTGAACGTCTAGGCTGGGACTTAAGCCTGGTAATGCGAGGACAAGTCCTTTTTGCCTGCAGCTTTAAATTCTTTTCCTTTCAATAACAAGAATTTACGTTAAGGTTTCCACTGCGCTTCGAGACGTTGTCGTTTTATGAAAATTTAATTGGACATCGCAATAACGACATCGACGGATTTGATGTACATGCATATATATATGTATCATATGTACTTCTATGCATATATATATATATAAATACGTAAGACTTTTCATAACGAAATAAAACGGTAAATAGAAAATCACTCGTTATTCTGCAAGTAGCAGTAAAACGCATCTGCATACGTATAACTGCTTGCTTTTAAAAACCTTTCCTATCTGGCTTAACTTTTATTTTATAGAACCATAGAATCCCTATCTTCCCATATTTTAATCCAAACGATAAAGAAAATCAAAGTACAGTGTATACTGTAGTAATTAAGCAAGGGGTGGTTTTATCTTAATTATCAAACCCAAAAGAAGCAACTTGCATCCTAGTTTTGACTTTCCATTTTGAACTTTCTGACATTGAAAACGAAAACTTTTATACAATAAAATAACATATATTAGTATCAAAATCCTAATACGTAGATAAATAATAATCACATCAAAAATTAATGTTTTGTTCATCTATAATAGAGTGAGTATTTTCCCGCAGGGGTTGAAAGATTTTCAAAAATAATTAGTGAAAAGCTATTTAGGTATATATTAGGTACGTTTTATTAGGTTTAAAAATACGTAATTATTGTGTATTAACTTGGACGAATTGCCTGTCACCTTTTTCCCCTAAATTTTTACCTCCTGCGTAAATAGCTTGTTGAGCAAACAATCCACCCCGCAAATCACACGTATTTACACAAAAAGCTAAAGTGACAATAGAAAACGAATACATCAGTTAAGGTTCCGAATTTTGGGGTAAAAAGTGTATTATGAAACGGCTTGTTACAACACTCTATCTGCCCCTAACAAAAGACGTGTCATCTGTAATTCAGACGTTAACAAGTGTGTGGAGAAACACACCCTAATACCACTCGTAAAAAATAGTACTTACTGTATCGTCCCACATGCAAATTTAACTACCACATTTTTGCAAAAATTAAAAAAAAAAAATTGTGTCATTTTATTTGAAATGAAAGTGTTCAAGTTAACTGTTAATTTAATTCACGAGCATTAACATATTGTCCATAAAAAAATCCACTTCTTCAATTGTTATTCACTGGCCCACACAATATGGAAATTCGGCAAAAGGGCGATTGTATTTAAGTCAACAAGCCCACATTTTAGATAAGGTTCATTTCTATTGCGGTAAGTGACAGCGATACAATCTTGAAAGCATTCCCTTTGCAGTAGAAAGCGGTTGCAGGGGCAGATAATCTCAAGGACTCTATTGAGGTGTGCCTTGTGTTTTGTATTGCAACCCTACATCAACACCTATTATTATCACACATGCAGAAATGGCGTAAAAGTTTCTGATAACTATTATTTCTCGTATCGTGAATGTTATTATGGTCAAACTTTTTCAAAAATAAATTATTAGATTTTCCATAAAATTTGTAAAAAGTTCTTTAAGATCTCTTGGCTATACTGAACATGAAAAAAATATTAAATTTTGCATAAATATTAGATATTTTTTTTGTTGGAGTCGTATGTGCTCCGTATGAGAAACAAAGGTGACTGAAAGGAAGGTTTTGTATCCTTGCGCATATAAACAGGACGTGATCCCGTAAAGAAGGGCTCGTCTTTCGTATCCGAAATTATTACCGCATTTTCTCATTTTCCGAGCGGTTGATCTCGATAAGCGAGTCGTATATTTTCCATGCGACCGCAAGGTAGCCAGTGATCCTTGGATTTTTAGGAACGATAAAGGGAACGAGGGGGTGGCGCGGGTATGAGACGGTCGACTGAGTAGGATCTTCTCGACCCTCCGTTATCAGACCTGGCCAGCTTCGACGGCATTACCATACCTACCCGGGAATAGCCAGGATAAGGCAGGACAACGGGGACGCTCCAGCAGCAGCCGAGCTTCTTTATGACGAAAAAGCGACTGTAATTGTAGTTCGAGATTTGCTACTGCCGCCGTTGCTTTTGCTCAGGAGCTTACGTATGATTTATAAGGGAAGCACAACGAACGACTAGGTAAGATATACGTACAAGGGTGTATCATACTATTGCTATTATTAACAGAATAAAAATATAAAACTTCCAGGAAGGAGGAGAATTCCATGCAAATAAACAACAGGACCTTTATCTGGCTGTACGAAGTTTGTAAGAATAAAATGCTTTTGGAAGAATCCTGAATTGGGTTATTCGCTATTTCGAAATTATAATTAAATACAATAATTATAAATAAGTATAGTGCTTTTTCAAAGTAAGCGCTTAAGGGATGAACAAACAATAAGATAAATAAAACAGAGCTGATTCAAGAATAGAAAACAAAATTTTAAGAAAAAGTAGATTTCATCCCTTTTTGTATTATATAACCTAACCTACAGTTCGATTTAATAACTACCCGACTAGAAGTTACTTCAGGGATCCCGGATTATCAATAATGCGAAAACTTGGAACAAAGAAAATAAAAACTAATCAATCATTAAATGTATGAATTATAATTCAAAAAATTAAACTACACTAAAGTCTCAATAAAGTTAAGGTAAAAAGCTAATTTTAGGTCTAATTAATATATTGATATACCTATACATGTAGCGGGATGAGGATAATTCATCAATTGTTATTGTTACATAAACTTTTTAATCGGAATCTGATTAGGAAGACTGATTATCAGTAGGTCTGATGCCGTTATCCGTTCCTGAAAATAATTTATAATCACGACCATTTCATTTAAACAAATCCGGTGCGGATCCGGTAAACGGATTCTGTAGAAATCATACAAGGCGTGATGTTTTTCGGTCATCTTCGGATCAGGAAGCCTGATTTATCCTTGATTAATCTTCAGGCAATCCTGATCAGAATTGGACCCTAATCCTGAAGTAATTTCTAGTCAAGTAACTTTGTACCTGCATGAATAATATTTCAAATCTCTACTCTTTCAAAAACTTAAAAATTAATTCGGAGACGTTTCGAAACTGTTAATTAATTATTTCTATATGGAGAAATTTTTTAGCTATCTGATTTGAATGATATCATTTGAATGATATCAATTACATAACTAAACACAAAGAAATGTCTTTATAAATGAGTACCTATATAACTTCTAATTCATTTTTTAAAAACAATTATTTTCTTTGTTATACCGATTTTAATAAATTTCCTCCTTAGATGCTGAAAAATCATGTAAATTCATCTCAAAAAATTTTCCAAACCGTCTAACCCGAATCGAAAACCCGAATAAATAAAAGCAGTAGGCTGGTTATTTCGGGCACATTTCGCAAAATATCATACACTCATCCCCTTCGGTTCCTCCCATTGCCCTGCATAAGTAAGATAGAAGAAGCGAGCGAGCACGTTGGATTCTCCGGCGTCAATAAAAATTCAAATGAACCCCCATTTGGTGACCAATCGCCCACTGCATCGAAAGCGTTATATACCTCTTCCTTTTGATACGGCGACTTATGTTGCCATAAATTCAAAATTGAGTCGGAAACACGAGGTCCGCTAATGCTGCTCCCTACAACGCCCTTACCCGATTCCTTTACGTACAACTACACACACATACATACCCATATACTACATCTATATACATATGTATTCCTATCACGAAGGGTCTCTTGCCTTCGGACGCCAGTCTATCTGACGAAGTCGAAAAGATAATGCACTCTGTCTTCCTTGCATGTCCTGGCAAAAAGAACGCATTCACAAGAACATCGCACATTCCCTACCAATTGGTATTTCCATCAAACGTATTGTTGGTTGTATCCAGAAGGAATTTTAAATTATTTAGTACCACAGTATGCTCCAAAGTAACTGAACAGACTCAAAAATTAAAATATAACATTTTACTCTGCAATTCGAATGTTAAGAAGAAAATAAAATTCCACTCTATAGATCGAAATATATCAAACTCTGACGCTCCAAAGTTACCCTCCTAAGGAGCTTTAGGAGCTTCTTATTACGTATTGCAGAATTCCCAAAGCTTTAGTTTAGATTAGGAGATGAAATTTATTACCTTCTGACATGAAAACTTTTTGATAGAATGGTTAGCTACTTTTAGAGATATGTATCTATATGAAAATCATGTTATTTAAGTAAAATTGGGGGGTGGTTAATAAATAATTTTATCTTCAAGGTTTTAAGTTATTCCCCTTAGAATCTGATTCTGTAAAGTACATGTTACAAAGTCAGAAAAGGAATCGATGCTTCAAATCGATAGTCGAGTTCGAAATTTGTCTCAACGAATTGGTCGATTTCTGACCCCATGAAGTCGATTTTACGTGGTGTGGTAGGCTGGTATCAATATTTTTCAATGAAAGTGTCAAAACATTAAAACTTTTTCTGATTGCTATCTGTAAATTATTTATCCTGATGTATGAATATATTTTGGAAAAGTAAGGAATTTTAGAGTCAATTATTGAGATGATTGACACAATGATTCACTGGCTACGAATTAGATAACTGCGTTATCATGAGATTACAGTATTCGGTATGAGATATGGAAGTCACGTCCATTCGAATCATTAATCTTCAATTGACTTCTGCATTTGAATAATCTTATAGCCGCTGAAGAATTATTTCAGAAAAAAACATGAGGTTTAAATAATCGATTTAAATTCGGACCCTAATAAGATAAATGATACTTTTTGAGTTAAAAAAAATAAAACGAATAAAATATCTACATATATTTGCCAATATTGAGTAGACGAGACGATACCTTACAAATCACGATGTTCGCGCATTACAAAAGAAAAAAAAAAAGCAGCTGTACCTGGTGCCATCGGAAAAAAAAAACGTATGTAAAATATATTCTAATGTCCCTAAAATTATGCGAAGGGTTGGTTTACCTGCGACAGCTTGCGTAAGCCCTTATCCCAGGAAAGGATTAAGTGTCCCAATTTAGTGGAAGCCCAGCGACGCAATACAAACAGGGACCCGTTCTTTACATAAAACGCTACCGTAAATCTCCAGGGCGACTGCCTGATGTGACATTTGAATATTCCGATTTGGGTTACCAATGTACGTATTTAATTTCATCCTCCTCTACTACTTACATACGAACGTACGTAGGTACGTTTCTCTTCAATAAAAAGGTTTAAGTGCTTTATGCACCGGGCCGAGGCCCCCGCATGAACTCTACGTGAAAGAACAGTTAACCTTAAAGCAAATAACAAAATAAAGCACACAAAGTACAGAAAATTGTATCCAAAAAATATTTTTATGTCTATCAAAAATCTCCTACTCCTGAGGTTTTGTTGAAGAAATTTTTTGTAGAATTCCTAAATATTCTGCGGTGGCTGGTGAATAAGGTCAAAGGGCACATATCTGCTTCAATTTTTTAGAAATTAGAAAGTCAAATTATTTTAAGAGTTAATCTCCATTTCATCTCTGAATCAGAATATAGAAGAATCAAAGAAATTAGGGTTGTATAGGAGTATTTTATTTAAAAACAACCGGTAACATTTCACCAAATTCATAATCTTTGTCAAGGGTAGTTTTCCTAGTTTTGATGAGCGGGGCTTTAGATGAAATACGTAAAGCAAAGTATTAACTAGGTAAAACTACCCTTGATGAAGCATGTGAGTTAAGCAAAACATTGGCTATTGTTTTCAAATATAAATATAGAAGCCGCCCCTACTAACCCTTATTCGAAAATAGCTTCTCTTTTTTTAAATAAATTATCACCAAATACATATGTGACAAACCTGGTGTGTGTGAATCTCCACATGGTGGCATTATTCAATTAAATAAAGACAGCTCAAAATTGAAAGAAGACAAATAGTTATTTGTTAGATGTTCGATCAATAGTATAGAGGTGACGGTTCGGGACAAAAGTTTTTTTTTTTTAATGTATGGCCCATATGCCGTCGCCAGGTAGGTAATGTGTATAAGGGGTAGTCATTATTATATTAAAATTGGGTAACCCTTTTTGTACCGCATACCTAGAATCTTCCATACCGGAAGGAAGGAAGGGTTTCTGCAGGTAGCTTTTTAGCCTTTGAGACTATGCACAAATTAAAATAAACTTCAGTTACGTTTCAGACACGATCACATTTAGTAAGTTAGTAAAACTGCTAGTGCAAGTTTGTGATAAAATTTTCTTCAAGAATTTTCATGAAAAAGTGAGTACTTCTTTCGTTTTATTTTTACAAAGAGTTACTATGTAGATGGTAGGTATAGGGTTCTAAAATAAAATCAAATTTTTTGTCAAAAACTTAATATCTCTAAATATATAGGGTGTACTGTGAGAAAATTTTTACAATTTTACAATTAAAAGAACGATTATTAAACAGCCCCTAATTTTTTTTTTTTAATTTCACGTACTGATTTCTGTCGATAATAAACCGTTTTGAATCGGCCATTTTTCCTCATGTATTTAAACGTTGATACATTCGTTACATGGCAACTGTCCTTTATCATTCTATAGCCGATAGTGGATGAAGGGGATCGCCAACCCCTGGACATTAATTAGTCATCGGGGGTGAAATGACGGCCATTTTTATTAACGCGTTACGCTCAGGTCGTTGTTGTATCGATTGTTAAAGATAAGGGAAGCAATTTCCTTTTAGTAAGGAAAACCTGAAAGATTTTCGCTGAAGTAAACTTTTAGATTTTGTTGATTTAAAATAATTTTTGGGCATAACTGGATTTAATTCGTAATAACAATCCCTCAGTATATATGTATATGTAGATGAGGTTTGATAAAAAATCGTAAAAAGTAAAAACTCTGATCGGAAAACGAACTATCCATTTGGGTTGATTTACGGTTTTCTTTTTTCGACTGATGTACAATGGAGGAAAACTCCAGTCGGACAAAAGTGAGGGTTTTGGGATGTCTGTAGGGAAAGAGGGATGGGACTCGGGAGGGAGGTCAGGGATTGAGTTCGGAACGACAAACTCCATTCGTTGCAAACCATACAAATTGACTAATGGCCACTTCGCGGGATAATTTATCGTCTACTTTTCGAAAGTCAATACAAAGAAACCTACTCTTCCTTTTCTTCTTTTGAAAATACAACCTCAGTTACTTGATAAATTGCCTCGATTTGGAAATTGTACGTAGTAGTCGCGACCGCCGATCATTCGGAATGTGAAAATCGAATGCGAAAATTAGGACGGCGGAAAAACCAACGAGGACGACGACGACGACGAAGACGACGACGACGATGCCGTCGCGACGCTGCCTACAAAGACGCTTTCGCTCTGTAGAAAGAGACTATGATAGATGAGATTTTTTGTGTAGCCCGCAGTCTTCCTCTTATTATGCCAAGAAGAAAAAATTCTACGCATGTCATTATACTCAACACAATGGTGGCCACTTATGGCAGCAAAATCGAAAAAAAATGACATTTACAAGGAAGAGCTTCTGTTTCTAGATCGAAACATAAACTCGCAAATTTGATAGAAATCCAATAGTATAATCTATAGGAAATTCTACGACACTAAATAGGGTAAGTAGGTAGAGGTTCTATTTTTCTATAAATTAATTCAAGTAATTAACTAAAACAATCTACCCTGGAGAAATCCTATATTTAAGGCGAAACGTTGGTTGTTGGTTCTATAGAATAAATTACCCTTTACCCTTTGCTGGTTTGATTCTATTTCTTATCTATGAGAAATGTTAGTTGCAAAAGATACCCTTCAATTTGATTAGTGCAATTATTAACTATAACTAACAATGCAAGTGTCTTTTAACGGACCCTTGATATAACGTACAGATGTTCTGCGTCGTTATAACCGAATATTATTGTAAGTAACGTAAAAATTAGTCTAAGACATCCGCTGTTGTTCTATAAATTTGAGTCAGACTTCCGTACGTCCATCATCTTGACAAAAGCCGTAAAGATTTCCTTTTATGACCGTAACGAGTAAAAACTAGGTGGATGCAGGTGCAAGGGGACGTAAGACGAAACGAAACATTGACGGACGGAACCGTGCGAATTCATTCCAGTCTGAATTCGTCGTTTTACCGTCCGTCGTCCTTTTGTCCTGGCTAACAAGCAGCCGCCAAGCAAAGGTACAAAGGAAAAGACAAGGAGACTCATTAATGTGCCAGAAGGGGGACGCGGGACGGGAGGCGGTCGAGGATGAGGACGGGGGTGGAAGAGGCGACGACGACGACGACGACGACGACGGTGGCAGCAACGACGCTGGCGGTGGCGGATTGATTCCCTTGGTGTACGGTATGGTAGACTACTCTTACTTCCACTTTGGGGGCAGTTGCGCCCCTTCAACCCTCGTACGGCCGGTGGCGACTATCTTTCTTGGACCCTGCGCGCGCATTTGACCGCTGGACACTGATCAATAATAAGATTGCAAAGTAAGCAAAAGTTTCTTTTTGCTGCATGTTATGGCCAGAGAGAAGAGCCAGGACAAGCGGGGTCGCTGCCACACAGTCGCCCTAAAGCGGACACAACTCCCCCCCGCCCTTTACACCATGTCCTTTACGCTGTATAACGTTCCGCCACAACGCGATAATGTCCCGAAAGCTCTCCTCAACTACAGTACGTTCACCTGAGAAGATTACTTTCCAAAAGATCCGAAACGTTGATTAATAGAATTATATCATCAATGAACTTTTTATTTTCAAGTTGGTAATCTTAGACCTGGAGCTGAGCTGAATAAATTGGAACTCATAGATTGTAATTTTTGCGCAAAATGAAATCTATAGAAAATATTATACAACAGCCCCTAAAGGTACATGGTATTTAATTTTCAACCCTTTTCTGACCCAGAAACATACTTTGTCGATGCAAACAATGCCACAAAAAAATGATGTTGCTGACGATTCCATTAGGTACCTATCTAGAAATATAATACCCACCAAGCCAGAACGTACTGGGAGACAGATAGACAGACAGTTTTCATGTGAATTACTGCACAACCCTTTTTTCTATCCTTCAGGCTACAATACATTACATATTATAGTGTATACATTCGAGTCCCGTAGTGGTACTCTTTTTTTTTTCAGTTGCAGCAGCCTCTACCTGCCCAGGTAGAAACGTACGCAATTTTATATCGTCGGAAAACGAAAAGGGTTGAAAGGGGTTAGCGATACCGTGTGAAGTTCCGTTTAAAATTAACGGAACTGCAGAGTCGAAAGTTTCCGCTACACTTATTTGGATCGGAGGCTATTGATTGATTTTAAAATTGGTGCCGAGTTTATGTACCGGAAATGTCTTTTTTGCTAATGGGATGACATATGGGACTTGGGAAACATGGTCCTTAAAAGTACCCATCTGGAAAAGGGTAGTTTAGTTCAGTATGATGAAACGGACGTTAAGTCATTATCCATCTTGAAAACCGAATTCCGAAAAAGTTTTGTGATAATTTTCAATATTTAATAGGGTTGTTTTTATATTTTGTTATATTTTTTTAAAAACATGAATGATATATGGTGATGTATTTGGACTACTTCTGGTTAGAGCAGTAGCTCTTAACATTCGTACATTAGATGTTAGAGATTCTTTTCATTGTATCTACACACATTGAGACCATCAATATGAGAGGAAATATATGTAAGTCGGGGGTTGCGTAAAACCCCCGGCGTTGGCGTTGCCACAACCGGCACGGCCGAGTGGGTATATTTTTCTCTGGGAAATACGTATGCAAATAAACATATGTATAGGGAGAGTCTTTATGGTGTAGACCAGTGAAATATTGAAGGAAACGCCTGTTCGGACATTGAAAAATTGCACGTTTTAGGTTGACATATCATCGCGTACATTTCTGAAAGAAAATTTTGATATATGTACTCCTTTTATGTGCGGATATGCCGGGACAGAGTGTTAGCAAAGACGCAAGGAGACAGGATAACGAAAAAAAAAAGCAAGGATTTTTGACGGTTTTTTTTACTTTGCGATAGCGAGAACGGAAAATTTCTTACACGTCAGCAAAGTGATTAAGTAGGCTCTGGAATAATATTTTTACTTTAACTAAACAAGCAAATAATTTGAATTTAGATATATTTCCCAAAAACGAAGAATGTAAAACAAAAATTCGAAAAATCTGGAAAATTCAGAAACATTTTAGATCATTCTGGAGTATTCCAAATCACTCTAGAATTCTAGATGATTCGTGAAAGTTTCAGGGCATCCTAGAATGTTTTCTTGCATTTTTATTTTGTGGAACATTTAAGATCGATCTAGAAAACAGATACAGAATATTTTAAACCATTCTTGGAAAATTTGGAACACTCTGAACATTTTCGATCATTCTCAAACATTATAGATCATTATGAATTGTTGTAGAACATTATTATACAACCCCTTGGAACGTTTTAGATCATCATCGAACATTCTCAAAAAATCTAATACATTCTTGAACATTCTAGATCATCTCAGAAACTATTTATCGAAAGATCCGAGACTTTCAAGATAATTGCGAAACATTCCAAGCTATTCTAAAAAAATCTGGAACATTGCACATAGATAGTTTTCAAATCATTTCCCAAAAACGAAAAATGTAGATCATTGTAAATCACTCTCGAAAAATCTGGAAAATTCTGAAATATTTTACATCATTCTCGAGTACTCCAAATTATTCTAAATAGTTCGTGAAAATTTCAGACTATCCTGGAATGTTGTAAAGCTTTTCCTACATTTCTATTTTGTGGAACATTTAAAATCAATCTAGAATAGAGATCCAGGATATTGTAAATCATTCTTGGAAAATTTGGAACACTGAATATTTTAGATCGTTCTCAGACGTTATAGATCACCAAAAAATGTTGCAGACCATTATATAACCTTTTGGAACATTTGAGATCATCGTTGAACATTCAAGATCACTAAAAAATCTGACACTTTCTAGTTCACTGCCTAATATTCCAGGCTAGTATCAAAAAACTGGAACTGGAACTGGAAATTGCAAATCATTCTTGAAAAATCTAGAGCATTCACATCATTCTCGAAAAATATGGAAGCTTCTGGAGCATTTTAAATCATTCTCAAACACTCTAATTCACCCTCAAAATGTCTGGAATATTCTAGATCATTTGCAAAAAATTTCAGACTATTCTGGAACACTGAGAAACATTCTCTTGTATTTTTCAATATTATAGAACATTCTAGATCAACACTTAAAAAAATTCCAAATTTTTCTCGAAATATTTCTATCTTAGAAAGGAAGTACAACTTTTTGAAATGCATCCGTTTCTTTTTTTCCGTAGACAACTTTAAATAAAAAATTACCCCTAAAATAGTTTTAAAATTTTGCGTCTTTATAATTTAGTAATAATGGTGGAAAACTAATGAGTATTAGCTAAGTTAATCTTAACCTTAAACGCATCTTTAGGGTAAAATTGTTATATTATAATTTTTTATTTCATCCATTACAGTGGTAAAAATTTAATTCTAAAAGTGACCGTGGTCCATAAAAGTGTGGAATAGATAAACATGTGTATGGACGGACATAAATTTGAAGTGAAACATGATCGGGGACGATGGGGTACTATTTTAAAGTCGAATGGGTGCAGAAGGTAATAAATTTCACCCTATCGTAGGCGAATTTTACGAAAATTAAAATAAGTGGACCGTATCGGTTCCTCGCGGGTTATTGAACGGTTCAATGACGACATCGTCGTCGGGACGGCAGCGTCCCCGACGTCGGGAACATCCATCGTTGGCAGTGATCGGTCAGGGAGCTTTTAGCTCGTGCCAATATTTTAGAATAAATAACTTTAAAAGGAATCTATGGGCCTTAGGGTCGGAATTACTGACCTAATCCTTATTTATAACATGGCAGTGCGAGTGACATCGGTGGTGCTTTGAGACTTCATATCGGACGTAGCTACGACATACGTTACGATAACAAGACTCATGTATGCGTACCAAAGGCCTAAAATCTATTGAATAGTAAAGAAACATATTTTCCTTTTTCACTAATTTCTATTACACTATACCTGTTAATTAAATTATAATTAATGTTTCTATATTAATTATCTTAAATATTTAAAGGATGCTGTATTAAATAAAAACGTTTTTATGTATTTAATTTAGTATCAATTTGTTCGTGTCATGCAATATTAAGTTGTACTATCGTGTTACTTTTTTTATTTTTCTCCTGAAAACGTGTTGGATGTTAAGAAGAGCGTCGGTCGTTAGAGCGGTCCAAGAGGAAAGTTCGTAAAGTCAAGTGCGTCATGGGACACATCCCTCGGACACTTTCGAAACGGGGATGTTCCCTCTGGGATTCTTTTAAATTTTTGACACATACTAAAGTAAAGAACGTGGTCATCGTAAGAAACATGATACCCTCCTGTTCCCCATACGATCCGCACTATTCCTACGTTTCCTTCGTTTTAAAACTGAATTAAAGTGTATACTGGCTTTAAATTTTCAAAAGGGTAAAATTATTTTTCTAAAAGGGCGTCGGTTTGCGTGAATGTGGAAAAACAAGGGATGAATGTACTTTATCTAAAATCTAAAAATAATATTAAAACGTCTCAATCTGATTATGATTTTATGCAAAGAAAAGACGTAGTAATTCTCTGAAATTGAAATTCAATAATTACTAAAACACAAACACGAGAAGTGATAATTAACAAGCGATACAATTCGGAATTTCGAGATGTATCAGTCAATCCTCATTTTCTAAACTAATGCATTTTGCGTGAGGTCGAAATCTTTCTTCCCATAATGTAAATTGGCAAAATTATCCCCAGCCTTGCGTTTTGCCAACTTTAACGATCCCCGTTAGTAATGAGAGCTGTCCCTCATTAAGGCATGTAATCAAAACTTGATCCCTTCTGTTTGGACAGGAATTAAACCATAGTTGCTCTTCTGACAATTGGAATATTCTGCGAAAGGCCAGCAGTTACAAATTCACCGTTAGCTGGGGAACAAAGGCTGTCCAATCTAATTAAGAAGAAGAGTTACTTTATAAAATCAGTATGTACCGCAGTCAATTAATTACTCATTTAGCTCCTTCAGCTACTTTATATGTAAAACAGTTTCAATTCAGATTTAAAAATTATGGAAACCAATTGACGAGACGTGAAGGATAGCTACACACATATTAGAATCAGAAACAGGACTGAAGAGGGGTAGAAATCAAGATTATATTTCTTGTGCAAGGATTGTGATCAAAAATTATTTGTTTTAATACAATAATAAATCAAAGACACACTTTGACATTCAAATAAAAAAATTATTTTCTAGCAGACGATCACAGAACACGATAAGTGTTTATCAAGATGTTTCTCCAGACATAAACTGAATAAATATTTTTCGCCGTGTTTGCAAAAGTTTGCATTGGCAAACGAACGAACCGTTCGGTTTCCGAGTAAGTCGAAAGCTTCCTGTCTCCTGCGATACCGCAAGTTGTCGAACTCGATTAGAACGTTATAATTTATGTAGAGGACTGAAACCTTAATATCACACAAGGGACCGAAATGACCCCAGCTGACCCTTCAAAGTTACAAGACGAACTAGTGGCCGGGGAAATTTATTTCGCTTATGCACAGCAGGACATAGACAAAACGCTTATAATAATAATATTGTGACACATTGTAATTATAGGGTAATTATTTCGAAACTTCCACAAAACAGGCAACACACGTAGATCTCCCTGACAGAACTCAACAAGTTAAAATTAGGGGTGGTTTTAGTTGTTTAAAAGTTATAGCTTCACGATCAGGATCAGGACATTTAATATTATCTATAAATGGACTTTAGATACTGAATCCTAAGATATGCATCATTTTTGTCAAATGGGAAAAGTTAATTATATCAAGATACCAAAAGTGAGCAAACTGTTTAGATTATTTCCACTGGAAAGCAAGAGGATAATAAATAATTATATCAAAAGATATTCCAGGTTCATTCGCAATTTGTTAATTTGGTCATGGTTGAATCGTAGGTACTAGATGTATAGTGGTGGGTAAATATGGACAGAGAATAGAACAAACTGAAGGTATTTGCGTTCGTGCACGTGGGGTATGTAGGTAGTAGGGTACTTGGGAACCAAAATGTACGAGTACATCTACGGTAGAGAGACGGTGTGGATACTTACTTAAGGTAACTACCTACCTACCACATTCATACCATTGGCATCGAAAACGCATGGGAGCTGCGAAGGACTTCTCGAAATTTTAGCGTATGTGTGCAGCGGTGGATGAAGAGGAATTTGGTGGGTATATGGCATTGGACAGCGCTCGTGTTTGAGTTGCAGGACTGCTCGCCAGCCATATTCATCCCTTAATTAAACAGTACTGTTTGAACAGGCAGATTAAATGTGACACACGGAACTGTAATCGAGCTTATTGTGGTAGCTGCAACCGGGGACAACGGTGACGCAATTTTACATGATACACACATATATATTATATCTATGATTTTCATATACAGAGCGATCACTTAAAGTATCTAAACCATGTAAATCCATATTTGTACGTATATTTAATATTCCAACCAATTTTTTTCCAAAAATAATATGAAAATAGAAAATATCGTTGAAAATAATATTGAGAAGACACTGCGGAACTGAAATGAGGAACAAAATGCAAAAATGTTATGCAGAAAATAAGAATTTTGGTTCAAAGATCGTTCTTGAGGAGTTGCTTATTACAACTTGAAACTGATAAGAGACTTCAGTAGACGTATGTATCCAAAACTTTAACTTTTAGTGTCCTGTTTATAAGACAAAGCCAAATTTATAATAGACATATGAAACTGGAAGCATTAAGAAATTTTCGAAAATTACGCCAATTGGAAATTATTTTGGTAAAGTTGGGTATTTAAAAGCTTAATTTAGAGGAATGAAATCAAAATCATTACAAAAACTGATTAATGACAATTGAAATGATTTGGATAAACTTGTCATATATTTATGGACTTCCCAAGATCCTGACTGAAGAAACAGAGAGAATACATATTTAAGCCTGAGGATGGGCAAGACCAGGTTAGGTTGCTAAAATAAATTTTATCAAAAAAATCACGTGAGCAACTACCAATTGTATGAGTTGGTTAATAAATAATTACAAGCAATCATTGAAATCCGCACGAATAATTTTCCAGTATAATAAAGAGTAATTTTCATTAAAATCAAAAATTTCAACACATTTATATGTTTATAAGTCCCTATTTATTTATAAATTATCCTTAAGAAGTTTATAGGTGGTGTAAAATGTAATTGCTAATATTAATGTTTCGTTGTTAACAATATTTTAATTTTACAGAAATTATAAAAACATTTTTGCAACTACTTGATAAAAATATCTATTTTTTTTTTAAGTGTCGAGTTATATCAGAACATATTTGATCAGATAAATCTTTTTTAAAAATTGAGAAATTCACAAAATTTCAGTTTCAAAAAAAATATGACTCGACCAAATGTTATGTAACTATTTCCTGATCATATTGACATTAATACGCTTTGATCGGCACCTGAACTAAGTCGACATCATACAAATAATGTTAAATTAATTACTGATGAATTATAATTAGAATTTCCCATACTGGTTTCATTTTGTTTTAGTCAAAAACTTTGTAATAAATGTTTTTGTTTACTTTGGTATTTGCGTAATATTGAAAGGGTGAGCATCTGCCTCGGTACCCGTTTGCAATTTTAGCTGAAGGGTAGACCACATATAAAAAAAAACTTAAAAAACGCAATCTGTCCGTGAGAATGAACCCAACAAGTTAAACACAACCCTCTACTCCAAACACTTGTGACTTAGCCGATTTGTACAATGCCTATTATATTTGTAATGGGCAACATAAAAAAAAGGAGAGAACGACGAAGTTGGGACGAGCGATTTTTTTTTTTTCGTGGGGCCAGAACAGGTACGGATATATCCTTCGGTATAGGAATAGTTGGACACAATAGATGACGGTGTCGATGAACCGTTTCCTATATAAATTTAATCCATCCAAGTCTTTGTGAGTCAATGACAACTCAGAAACTAAATAGAAATAAATTATCCCCTTTGGCTTTTTCGAGTTTGGCAGAGAGTAATCCTGCTAGTTCGGGATCTGGTGCGTGACCGCATTACATTGATAAAACTTTAAAATCAAGGTCCCGGGATCCCATTGTGACGTACTCTATTAATCATTATCGCTTTGTCCCGGAATTGCTTTAAAATTTAAACCGTTATGCTGGTAATAGTCGAATTGAACTTTCCCGTATGGTATATCCATGGTAATAAACCAACTTAAAAAAAAAAATAATAAATCTATAGTTTTGGGTGCAGAAATATACATAAATTCCATATATCTAATTTTAATCAAACATTTTCATTCATGGACTCAAATATTAATAATTTATATAAAATATTAATAAAAAGGGAGTTTTAAATAAATGCTCGAACTATACGTTTAAATTTGGCTCTTAAAAATGTCGCTTTTAATGTAACAACTAACAACATAACGTACCCTAACCTAACCTTACAAAAGGGGTGACTTATTCATCGATTTTTGGATAATTTAGAGGTAAAATTGTCGTCAAATTTTGTATATCGTATCCCTTAAGCTTCACAAACAAAGAGATCATTAATTTTATTTAACACCCCTACGTAGACTTCAAGATGAAAATAAATACCCTATTAAATGATTTATTCTTGTTTCGTCACTACGTGTTTCGTCATATAATAAAATATTACTTTCAGAGACCCATTTTTTCTGTGATTCGTCACCTATAATGTTCAGGAAAGAATAAATTTGTGTTTCGTCATACCGGTTAAAAATCTTTCGTTATACTTAACTTTATCCAGACTTAAGATTAGCTAATAGATACCCTCTGGGTGTCAATCCATCTCAGTAACCAGTGGCAATACTACGTGACGAAACACGAATGCTTTTATGAAGAAAATTTCATAGTGACGAAACACGAAAAAAAGGACTGCAGATAAAATTTCACTGAGTGACGAAACACAAAATCACGAAGCACAATGTGACGAAACAAAATGTGGCGAAACACAAAATTTCGAAACAAGAGTACCTACACCTTATTAGTCAATAATGTTTCAATTTTATGAATTATTGAATACCAAAGGAAAATATGGCATCTATATCCGGATACATACATTTATTCTAATAAAAAGGAAACAAAAATTAAGAATGGCTTAATAGTGAAGCTTGTTATATAAAGTAGGATATGAGAAAGATTCCTTTTTCAACCGAAGCTAATACAGTAAAGAAAAGCAGTAGACAAGTCATCGATATCCTCGCAGGGTCGTTCTTCCTTAACGGACTGACTCAGCACATGCTACCCCTTAATTTTTTACGCTACATATCTTGCCCTTTAGCTCAACTTCCTCTCCAGTTATTCAGATTTCCGAGCAGAAAATATGTCACTATTGATAAGCCGAAATTGTCTGCGACGGAGCATCCGAGAAAAGGGACCGCGTTTTTAATACAAAGCGGAGACGACGTTTTTTTTAATGGAGTGGAATCTGTGCCACCAAACTATGTTGTTTTATTACAAAAAAAATTGAAAAATCAACCCTAAAAAACATACCTACATACAAATAAAAAAATTTATATAAAAAATATGAATACCTATTGTTTGCAAAAAGAAAATAAAAAATATAATAAACTTATGAATGTATTATTGTTAATCAAATACTTTTATTATTTTGTTGAAATGACGTTTGTTTCGTTTTATTTAATTCAATTTGGTTTTGAAAGCATCAATTCATCAGAAATGTTTTACCCGCACGTGCCTAGAATCGAGTTGGTCAACGAAGGAGCGCGTGGGGTGCGAAATTGGGGTTGCTAACAGGGTGTGGTCTGCTTGACTGGTCATCCCAATGGTCAAGATAAACTTTTCCTGCTTCTTTCTACTCAGGCATGCGTCGTTACATCCTATCAAAGAATGCGTATATCGAGATAGATTCAATCCGAGATCCTATTTAGCAACAACAAATTATATTTGAAAAATATTTTTTAAACATTTTTCTCATAAAAAAAGCTCAAACAAAGACAAACTTTCCACATTATCTCTTTGTTTAATTTATCATGCAGTTACTCAAAAAGTACCCAAAAACCAGTTTAGATTTTATTAAAATAGTCAAGGGTGTCAACGGTTTTATAAAAGGGGAAATGATCCCAATTAGTTTTTTGAAATTTTCGTATAAAAAGTGTTTGTTGAAGCAAAAATTTAAGGGAAAATGCAGACTTAAACACCGAATACTTATTTTTTATTTTTGTCTAATAGATTTCGATTATATATTTTTTTAAAAATCGCTACCCCGATTGGCTTCGAAAAATATAACCCTCATAAGTTTCATGTGATATAAGTACCTCTCAATAATTGACTTAATATCTACATTGTATAAAAAATATTTTCCAAAACACAGTTATTCTTTTAAGACCTATCATTTTCGAGTATGTAGACAAGGATCATAAGTCATTATTAGACAAATGATGTACAGAGGGATGTGATGTGTATATATGTATATAAGTAAAGACTGAAGAAATTAATTTATCTTCATCGTTAACGCCAGTAGAATTTCGACAATGGATTATATATTAGCTTCTGACCACGATTCTGTAGCTAATGCAAAATCACGTTGGATGGTTCTAAACGCCTCGAGAGACAGAAGCCTATCATCTTTTACGGGCCGTTTATTAAGCTCATAATGTCGACGGGTCAAAGGGATCTCGTCTTCTCTTCTATGTGTATATAGATGTATGTGTGTGTGTATGTATATGATTCTCTAGAGTAAATGTATGATGGTCTTCGGAAGGGTCAGCGTGGTTATTAACTGATAATAACTGAAACGCTCAGTTTCAGCATCAGCGGTTATTGCGCTTGGTGATGTGTTTACTGTCGATTTACTTACAAAAGGATTCCACGCAAAGACAGTAACGATTTTGAGTTAAAGTAAGTATTAGGGGATGTTTAAAAATAAAAGTTTTTTGAACTTAACTAACAAAAAACCAAATTAAAATTTTCTCCTAATTAATAGGAAAATCGGCCTACTACGTATTATGAACTTTATAATATTTTTGAAAAAAATTAAAACAATATTAATCCCTGAAACAAAGATTTACATGTTATATAAACCAAATATCGTTTCAGTATTTTAATAAGTATTAATTAAATGAATTGTCTTTTTCAAACGTGTATATTGGAGTTGTAAGTAATTCTTTATTTTCTCTCGTCATAGTTTAAAGAAACCAATTAATGTAGAAAATACCGTGCTGATAACGAAAAAAATAAAATAGAGTTCATTCGACCTTTAGGGGTGGAATTTGCAGAGAAACTAGACCTCCTATCGAAAAAAGTTAAATGTAAAATTTGCAGCTAATGAGATGTACAACTTTTGTATTGACCATCTTTTTTGAAAACCTACAATTTTCCGAGAAAAATCGGAAAAACCTTGGTTTTTCGTTTTAATTTTTTTCTCAAACAAAATTAATTCTGCTTTCACGATATTTAGGGTAAACTTACCTATTTGTTTATAAAACAAGCTGTAATTATTTAGAAAGAAAATAAAAATTTTTACATTTTATTTTTAAACCTAAAAAAAATCTTTAACCAAAAAATCCTGAATTACTTTTTTCAAAATTATCGTGGTCTCTTCTTGTCGAAACGTCTACTTTTAGAAAATTAACACATCTGTGGAAAAAATTTTCAGGATATGCGAAAAACCGGAAAAATTAGATTTTGAAAAATAATTTCTTAAATTATTGTTTAAAATTCTTAATTATTTATTATTACGATTTACAGTTGTAATTTTATATGTTACATTAATAAATAAAGTAATTGTTAATTGTAAAACAATGGATAATTTGCAAAATATTAATATTGTTTCAATTGAGTTTGCTCAATTACAATTTTCACTTTTTCCACGCATAATAGTTGACCCCATTTCATTCCCTGTACCTCCAATAGACTTCAATTTATCTACTTTATTATCAGTACGATATTTTCTATATTATCCAACAGGTTTCATCCTGCAGGTACTTAATTTAAATATCGCTTAAAATTGTCTACTCTGGTATAATATGTCACCCTTAACTATCCAACATTGCTATTTCTAATCTAATTTTAGCAGTCAAAATATAACTTTAATAACAAAATTCTTCATACAAACCTTTTTTTAATTTTAATTTAAAGTCATCTGCAAAAGCCAAATAAAATTTATTATACAGGGCGATTAAACTTGTGTGGAAAATTTATAATATTCACAAAACGTTTCGGTTACTGTCCGAATTCGATACAATACATGCAAGAAAGACTTTTCAAGTTATCTTATACCATATTATGTAGGTAATGCACTGTAATAAAGCTTGTTTTGGCTTCAACCCTTATGGTCGTTTCGATTTAACATAACCACGCGCGAAGCCAGTTGGCGTGCGCTTGCAATGGGTTCAAAATAAATGGCACAACAGTGTCAGGGCGCCGTCCCGTTTTGGAATATAAAAAAATCGAAACTAGTTTTACTCCTGTAATTTTAAATAACATTAACCAGTTCTCATTCAAGCTCAGGAGACTGACATAGGATGTGCAACGCATCCTTATTAACACATGCGGCACGAGTCACACATCTGTCGGTACGGTTTACAGTACTTAGTCAATAAAAACTACAATAGTTTAAAATTCAAATATACATAAATAATTTAAAACAACAAAAATCTTCATAAATTATTTAACAAAAGAGTTAAGGAAAAACGTCAGAAGATTTTGTTCTTTTTTTTTTCTTTAATTTATGACCAAAATATCAAAGGGATATCTAACACTTTATTTTTTGAGATTTTTAAATAAAAAAATTACAGGTACAAATGAATAATTTTGTGTAGGTTATTAATATGTACCTATATTAATTAGATTTATAGATTATTATTAGAATAATTTATTAGATCTTAAAGTCAATCAAAACGCCTGAAACTGTTTAATATTCCACCTTCGCGCCCATATCTGTTCAGTGTATTAAGTTTTTTTGCGAGCTCCTTGGCCCGGAAATTCCCGACAAAAACGTTGACGGCCATTGTCCGGTTGCCAGCAGGGATGATAAATATCCCTTACTCGGTTCACTAGCAGAAGAAAAGGGGCATTTATAAGCGTAAAATCGAAATTTCCCCAGAAATAGATCAAAGATATATTACCCACGCCAAGGAATGGAGGTTAATCATGTACCACTTAAAAAAAATTCGATCAGATGATTAAGAATTTTTGTAACCAAATAGCCAAAATTTTTAAATAATCTCCATTTCGTCTTCTAAAAACAATAAATCTAATTATATTGACATTAATCTGAGGAATTCCACAACCTCCACCAATTATAATATACACAATGATGATAATTGTTAAATAATATGTATTATGTACGCCACTGGTTTGAACGCATCTCCGGAATAAACTACAAAATGTATTTACTTTACCCTCGCATCAGAACGGACTTTAAAAATGTAAGGGTGGCAATTGGCTTCCCCTCTAAATATGCATTGGACATACTGGACGCTAAACCTCCCTTATACAATTTATGACGACATAAAATGGAAGTTGTAAGTATTCCATTTATTCAAATATGTATACCTAGTGATATTCGATGATTCCTTTAGTCATTCAGTTATTCGTTCATTAGTAAAACACACAAAAGTAATTCTATACTTCCCTTAATAAGATAGCTATTACAGGAGAAGAACGATAGGCTTGCTATTTGTGCATTTATTATTATGTACTAACTTAAGTTAATATCTAAAAAGCAGTACTGAAGATGGAAATTGAAGGGCCGAAATGGTGGTTGAATACATGAGTTGTTTTTGCCCAAATAACATCAAATAATTAAAGTCTTAAATCCGTAAACCTTTACTGGTTAATACATATAAAAGATTTTGTAAAAAATTGTAAATATTTCAACCGATAGTTATTAAAATTCATATAAATAATAAGTAAAAAACACCCTTTGAATTTGTCGATGCAATATATCGAATAATAAACCAAAAAAAACTTTTTTGAGTTTACTGCAAGATTTTCATTTAAGTAGATAAATAAAATCACTATTATTTTATTCTTTCTTAGGGTTCCGTACCTCAAAAGGAAAAACGGAACCTTCATTGATCTGTCTGTCTGTCAAGACCCTTTATCTCGGGAAAACATGAAGGTATTATCGAGATGAAATTAAAACCATATATTAAGGTCTACAATCCCTTGAAGCGGTGAAAAAATCAAACTTCTAAGTAAAAAATAGATATAGCCGTTTATGTCCCAAAAAACGTAAATTTCGACACTCTAAAAGGGAATCAAAATTTGTAGGGTACTTTCCGTTGACCTAGAACTAAGAAATTTGGTAAGTAATATCGTCTTATACTAGAAGAACAGGGAAAAATATAAAAACTATAGATTTGTAATTAAATTTAAAAAAAAAAATAGTCTTTATTTTAAAGTACGTATTATTTTATTATTCGATTAAAGTCGGTTAGTTAAGGCAAACTGAGTAAAAAATATATCATAAAATTAAATATCTCATTTGATAACGAAAATGCAATATTTTTCATTTCGTTCAACATTCAGGAAAAGATTTAGAGATCGTAAGGAAAAATATTTAATTTGAAAAACCAAGAATTGATTTTATAATTTAACTTCCCATTCGTGTTTAGTAAAGACGATTTATTTGTAAAAACCAAAAAAAAGCTCTATCAATGTAAGATTTGACAGAATTTATTTATTAAAAATCTATTTATTTAAGAGATTATTTCTTCAAATATTAGCAACTTCTAAAAGCTCCAAATTTCGTTACTCTCCTTTTTTTTTGTAACATCTGTTTTCCTTTTTTTTGTTTTCAGTTAATTAATATGTTTATTTTTATATTCCAGTTTTATTATCCTTACGTCGTGTCGGACGTCCATACCGGTAACATGTACAATCAAAGGATAACGGTCCACTAACCGACACACCGACCGAACGGAACTCACCCTAAAGTTAGCAACCCCATACTTCGGTATTACCCACCCCTTTTACATTTACCGGAGCGCTATCTTCAGGGGGGTAGCAAAAGGTTCCAAATCAAATTTACAGGGTCCAAATGTAATATGAATTAATTTTCCAACGTTGCCAAATGGATTCATCTTTCATACGTCGACAAAAATATAAACAGGTCCGGATTAAGTAAGTTTATAAACGAATACATACAGCTTTTTTTTAACTCAGTAATTAAATTTAATTTACTTTGTCTTTATGGAATTTTATAAAATTTATTCAATTAAGAAATCACAACTACATGAAATAGAAATATGATTTTCAAATGATAATTATTTTCTGGATGAAAAAGTACCTTATGTCCACTAGGAACAATATAAGTAGATATATTGTATATGGAAAGAATCTCCTGAAATTGAAATGAAAAATGCAGTTGAGCTTAATAATTTGTAAGAAAAACTTTTTTCAGTTTTCATTCCGTATATAAGTTACCAATTTTGAAAAGATTTATATTTACTTAGGGCTACTTACACCCCTAATAGTTGCACCCTTACAAATTGGCTATATTTTTTATGTACATCTACCAAAAAATTATAAGCAAATAAGGAAAGGAACCATTTGATCAAGCTTGGTTACCATAACCTGACTTTTCGTTCTATACTTATATTTTTTTTGAAATACTAAAATTGTGTTAGAAGCTTTACGATATTCAAAATAGATGTTAAACCATTTAGCCACAATGACCAATATTATTGAATTGTCATTTCAAGAACCATAAAAGAGTTGCAGCCTCACAAAAATCGTAGTTTTTGGGAAAAAATTTGAAAAAAATGATTGCATAAGTTTCATAAGGAACACGTTCTATGATTTTTCTCCTATTTTTTCCCAAAAACTACGATTTTTGTGGGGCTATAAGCTGTAACTTTTCTTATGGGGTGACCACCACGGAAATTTGTTGTGGATGTATTGTAAATAATCTCCTGAATTACCTCAACCCCCTTCTGGGCATTGATCTAGTGCAGCAATAAACAATTATTATTATTATATAATTATAACATTAAGGTAAATACATAATACAATATTCCAGAGCAGAAAACGATTCTATTTAAAAAATGTTTTGGAAAGGTTTTGCAAATGAAGAATATTACCAAAACTTCTCCTGAAATTTTATTACTTAGACACTTATATAAAGAAAAGCTATAGGTTTTCTCCTATTTTCTTCCCAAAAGCTACGATTGAAAATAAATCCCCAATTCAACCAACTTCGGAAATGGAGGCCTTTTCTAGACATTTACTGTGACTTCTAAGAAAGTACAAATTATGTACGTATAGAGGGTTTAGTAACTGTTTAAATTACAATTCGAAATAGGTCGACAGTTTTTGGTCTGTTAACGTTTCAATCCATTTTTGGTGAAAAAGTACGTCAAGAAATTCATTTTCACTTAATTTTAAGATAATGTACGTTGAAACTACCCTCTATCTCATGGAAATCGACCGAAAGAAATTGAAAGTATTGCAATAGAAAATATTTGTCTAAAAAGTGGAAAGTTTTCGAAAGTGAATAATTCAGTTGAGGGTACCTATGCAGATTCGGTTGTAAATTTTCCCTTGTTTACTCTACTCGTGGGTCGTCGAAGTAAGATCGCAGTTTCCTTTTCTGGTGGCGAGGCAAATAGCCACGTATTTCGCCTATTATTTAAAGCAGCAGCCCCTTAATTTCCTGGGGCTTGTCAAATGCAAAGTTGCGGTTCGTGACAGCAACAAAACAGAGCAGGAGAGCAGCCCTATATTACAACTACCACCGACTGCCAGCGAGTGCTTTTGCGCACTGATAATACAGAACGGTCGACCATATCACCTGACCACTCTTCGGGGAAGTACACAGACACAAGCGTGAGCACATATACAGACCCACATCACCGCTCCACTCAATTCAATGGCAACTTAATTTATGGTAATTTTGTTAAATAGCAACGAGCAATTTTACTCGTTCCTCAGAGAACATCCGTGGGTCGAAGATGCCGCATACACGCAGACGAGTGAAATGCTAAGAGGAACATTTGATGCCATCAATTGAATTTAAAGTTGCTACCGTGCCCAGCAGCCCTCCAAGATAACTGGCTACAGGACACCAATATCATTACCAAGGTCTTCATTGGAAACTGTTAAACGTTATCTACTGATGAACTACATTCAATTCTTAATAGATCTATCCTGTAGGAAAGGAACATTGAGGAATACTAACACTAATTAACCATAAGAAAATTATCACGTACGATTTCATTCCATAAATGAAATTTATCAAATTCCGGTCATGGGTTTATGTCACTATATCTTTCCAAAGACGTTATCGTGCCCAATATGGAAGAAAAACTGATTGCAGGTTAATAAAGTAACCACAAAAAAAAAAACAATTTTTAAAATTCTTTCAAAATAGGTACCTAAATAATGGATCTTTTAATATTGTCGTTAAGAGGGTTAAAAAATATGTAGATGTTGACTTCAATGATAGGAAATTTAGGGCTGGATAACGTGGCTAAAGCTCATTAAAAAATAATTTGTTATTTGTAGAAAAAAAAATGTTCTGACACAAGTTTGTCATCTCTGCTATGATTATCAAATAAAATCAAGGCTATCGAAGGACAATAGGTACAAAAGTACTCGTGTCCAAAGGTTTGGTATGAATGAAGACTCAAACAAAAAAATTTTCAACGTTTCACGTTTCTGGTGAATCAGAAGTCTGATAGTTGATATCTCAAGAAGCTTAAAACACAAAAATAGTGGCAGAAGGTTTTCTAATGAATCACTTGAAAACCTTCTGGCTCTATTCCAAATCTTTGAGCACATACACAAGCTTTCGACCTATTACAGCATTAAAAATCAATCCCTTAGGGTTTTCCCGGAATTGTGGCGAAACAGTTGCACTTGTACCAGGATACCGGTTGTTTCAGTTCTGCCAACTGTGAAACACTTAACAGTTAACAAAATATTAGTGCAAGAGATAAGCAACTAAAACTAAACAAACTTCAAGTTCGAATAATTAATTCCGCGTAGTAGCTTTTAGTTCTACTCCAACTAGTGCGGTTCTCTCTGATGTCGGCGTCGGCCTTCTTCTTCGTTCTGCCAAAGGAACCGGGTAGAATAACGACCGAGAATTCGAAGATCACTGAAGCGACCAAACCATTATAATATTTCTCAGATAGTAGGTACCTCTAATTAGAAGCGTATAAATCTACATCGGTCCTCATGTTAGATAAACCTTTATTTATACGTTTACAGATTACAAGTCAACTGAAAACTTTTCTATAAAACTATAATAAATTTAATTTAAGAATGGTTATCATTTCTTCCCCAATTTTTTAATGGTAGGTAATAAATTAAAGCCAATAAAGGGGCAAATAATTTAATGTTAAAAAACCAACTCACCGACGTTTCGCCTAAAGTTTCTAGGCTGTTAAACCTAACCTTTATAAAGCCTAGAAACTTTAGGCGAAACGTCGGTGAGTTGGTTTTTTAACATTAAATTATTTGCCCCTTTATTGGCTTTAATTTATTACCTTAATTTAAGAATATTGATGAAATCAGGAAATTAAAAAGTGTAGGTATTTTAAAAACATAGGTACGAATTTAAATGCATTTTTTAGTTTATGTAGTTTTAAAAATGTCTAGAAACGGCTAGTTCATTCACACATATCCAACGAAAATTCGTCTTGGTTGCGGAATGTGTCTCATTTACCCGCAGTATTTGTAAATTAATTCTAATGGACTGGTGTTACGCGACGTTTTATCCGAGAACGCGCTCGACTTGTTTTCTTCCTGTTTCCGGCCGTTTGAGGAATTTAACAGAAAATTAATATTAAATTAAACCACAGAGCAATGACGTTAATATCTTGTTCTGCCTTGACGTTTCGCACGAAATTGAAACATCACGTCGTTTAAAACAGCAATAAAACCACATTTCCCAAACAAAAATAAAACATAATATAGATGAGGCATTAACTTGTTGTGTAATTCCATTCATAACAGAAAAACAAACACGAAGGTTACAAAACTTTGTATTCGTACAATCCACAATAATTATTTCAATTATTAAGTTTATGTGTGGTGTAATATTTAATTTCTAAAATCAATGAAACATGAACCCATCTAATGCATTTACCAAATTTGACTGAGGGAATTTGTCAAATACCAAATTTCATGTGAAGGAATATCGAAAAATCCGAAAAGCAATGAACGAAATTTTGGAAATTATTTCTAGCCATTTTGTTTAATTAATTTAGTTGAATAATTATTTTCGATAAAATTTACGTCTAATTTATACCGGGCTTAAATTGAACAAAAGTTACAGAAGACGTGAAACCTATTGCCGAGGGCGGCCGAAAGATAATGGAGAAGTAGGGTGTCAAATCATCCCATCGCGTCATTGGTGTTAACTTTAGGGGGCGATATGTAGATTTAACCCTTTAGATACGCTTGATGGAGATATTGTTAACGACGTGATTATTAAAGAAAATGTCGTCGCCTCAACTGCTACTAATGCCAATAGAATTATTGAAATTGGATCGCTAATAAAGAAGTCTTTCTTATCTACAAAATCCCTAATAGATTCCAATTTTTTTATTATAATTATTATCTAACCTAACCCCTAAATTAACATCTTGTATCATGTTATTGTACGGCTTTTTTAATCAAAAATTTCAATTTATCACAGAAAATTAAATTTTTTTCTTATATGGTAAACGTAATACTTAAATAGAGGAATTAACTGTTAACACTGATGACTTTATATGACCGGAAATGCATATTATTAGGAAATGAAGATTCCCGCATTTCAATATCCTGTAGGTAAAATGTTGGTGCACTAAATTACTACCAAATATTACGTTGAATGTTGGTTATTTAGTATATCAAATAGGTGAGAAACTGTGGAGGAAGTAACCAAATGGATTTTCCAGGTTGTGGGCGTTTGCCAAAAATATGCAATTTACCGACTAATTTCCACTTATTTCCTGGTGCATTTATACATTTGATATGAATGTGTCAATGTACTTAAATAAAAATATTTTATAATATTCATTTAAAATACGTAGGTATATAAGGATCATGTATTAATTTAATTAAAAATCTCAATTGAAATCAATCAAAGTTAATCTTGCAAATAACCAGAAATATCATTCTAATCATACAACGTTTCGACCGTAGAATCGTCAAGTAGGTACATAGAAATTTATAAATGAAACTTCAATTTTCAAAATTGTACTTTTGGTTATTGAAACCCTAAACTTAAAACATACAGGAAGTTGATGAAAATTAAAACCAAAGGGAAACTTATTTTGAAGCACTGATAACGAAACCGTGTTTAAGATTAATAGTAATAGATACTCATTTTCTAACTAAGAATCATTTATTTATTCAAATAAATAATTCTTATAGAAACTAACAGAAAAAATAACGAATGTTGGTTACATGCAGCCTTTGTTCAATTTTCTTAGCGAAATGAAAGTAAGAGTAAGTCTTACTAGGGTTAAAAAAGTAAACTCCAAAGGCAGGGTTGTGGATACGAAGATCAACGTTGAAATTATACTTAAAACTCTTAAAATTACCGTCTTAACGGTGGTCGGTGGTGATCAACATGGTAACTTCTTTGATTTTTTTAATAAAAGTTAAATCAACTGCATCTTCATATAGATGAAACCGCAATGAAACAAAAACGTGTCGTACAATAATTTTATTTGTTGTCCAAGAAATAAAACATTCCCAGTTTCAAAATCTTTTTTTTTTATTTAATTATCAGTTATAATTATATCGTCTTGAATTGAATAAAATAATTGATGTGGACAATTAAAAAAAAAAATTTCAAATGTAAAAAGAATTTCAATATGTACTTGAAACCAATATACATATATTACATTCCCGGAAGACGGGAAAAACGTTCGCGTGCAAATGTCAAAATACGTGGAAAAACTAAATATGTAACTCAAAATCTATCTATATTTTAGGGGTAGCGCTTCCAGCAAAATATTTATGAAATCATATTTTTAAAATAACAAAGTTGGTGTCGACTTCCGGTATAACCGGATGTTAATCAAGCTTGAAAATATTTCTAAAACATAAACAATCACAAGATGAGCCCAAGTTTCATAATTGGATTAATTCTACTGATTCATATACTTCTAACAGCCCATCAACTTGAAAAACCCTGTATATAAGTAACAACTTCTGACGTGAGCCGAAGATCAGATTGTTTATCAAAATTACATTACCAAGAAGAGCGATTGCGGGCTTAGAGAGGATGGACTTTACAGAGGGGTCCTTGGTCCTTTGCTCGCCACGCCGCGCCTAAGGATAAGGAACGGACATTGCATCCCACGGGGCCGCGCGCCCTCCGCTGGCACATCGGCGACATCAGCAGCGATTATTACAGCGCGTACATAATAGAATTCCGCACCGGCAAACTTGCGAATAATAAATTACGGAGGCGACCGACGGTGCTGGCGGTGGCGTATCCGCCACTGAAGAAGGGGTGCAAAGGACGAGAAGAGAACGGAGGGAGGCAGTGGTCCGGCGTCGCAGAATTTCTGCTAAGGGACGAAAGGGTTGGCGATGACGGTGGCGGAAGTGGAGGAGGCGGCCATGATGCCGCCGCTGGTCGCTGGCTGGCATCTCCTACGGACACATTCAACGAACTTTGCTACCCTCTCTAAGTGTATGTAGGTATGTGTATTTGTATATGTATGTGTGGGGTAGTACACAAGAGTATGCCAGGCTTGGGCAGGAGGAGGATAAACCCGCTTGATTAATGATTCGCATTTAAACTTGCGAAAGACTTCTGCAAAAGAGCGGGCAGAAATACAGAAGGAGATTCCAAGGAATACATGTGGAAATAACGAAAAAAATTCAGATGAAATTAACAACCCGTTACAATGTACCTAAAATGTTAAAATTATGGATGCAAGACATTTTAAAAGTGTTTGGAGCCGATTATTTAAAAGGGAATCCTGGATCCTGATTTTAAGGAATTTTTGTTCAAGAAAATCGGGAAACTGGCAAAGCTGCTGAGTGTACTAATGAACTAAAAACCTCAACGTCAAAATGTAGACCAACAAGAATATCCAAAGTACCAATTTTTTGGTAATATGTTACCTTTTTCAGATATTAACCTACCATAACCAGCCTAACATCACTTACTTTTACTTTTCTTTTACTGTTGGTTCATGGAAAGACTATAAATTTTCTAAAAGTTCTTGAGAATCGCTAACGATTTCCCATGGTCTTGCCAAAAACAAGACTCTTTTAGAGTCTCGGAATCAGGTATTAATTTAAAAATAATCATGAAAGCTGTACACTGCAAAGTTTTGTAGGGTGGACGCTACCTACCCCTATACTAACAATATTATTGGTGGTATATTGTTTAAAATATTATAAATCGTACCACATTTAGTACTTTTTTAACTTTCTTCTTTGTACCTAAAAGTAAATACGATCCACTAAGGGGTGAGATAGTACAGCTACTTGCAAAAGATATTTTTCGTGGGTTTGAAATAACAGGCAGTGGGTGACTGCGAAAACAGAGGTTGCGTGTCAGCATTCCTTACCAAGTTATTTTCTCACTGTAACGTGAACGAACAATTTGCTACCCTTGTAATTCTCCAGGGTAATTTTCACGGACCAAACCCTTACTGAATAATCGCGAGACAGCGTGACCTCTGAGGCTTTTGTTAATACGAAAAGTAACGCTACACCGTTACAATATTTTCCAATGATAAATTGTAGGTGGAAGGTGTAAAGCAGTTGACGAAGAAATTCGCCCCATTAACGTTATTTAATAAAAGATTGATGATTAAAGAAACTAATTTTATTCAGTAGAAAATCTAAATGTCCACCCTTTAAAATTCATCAACATATTTTTACATAAAAAGTGTTCAAGCGAAAATACGAGAATTTCAGCAATAAGGGCTGATTTTTTTGTTATATATATATCTATTAATCATCGCCTTCTATAAACAGCCCTTTCAAATAAAATATTATTAATAGAAACATCAACAATTTTACAATTCCAAAGAGATGTTTGTACTAACTTAAAAAAATCTTTTAATAAATAATTTATTTTATTTATCTAAGTCACCCTGAACTAACTGTATTTGTGTTACTTTTTCGATTAAATCGGAGGAAGAAGAACAAAAGGTGAAAGAAAAACTAACCCTCGGTCTTAGTACTCCTCCATTTAAAGGGGCAACTTTAGCAAGTCATTAACGAGGGTTGTCCTGATTGCACTGACCACATGTAAGTAACGCCATTTGACGAAGGAGTCGACGAAGTTTCGGCTGTCGAAAGGGTGCTACGTTACCAACAACCCCTATCGCCCACTTTACTATCCTTAAATTGATCGCCTTTGGCGCGCAAAGGAAACTGAAATTAATCTTAGAAATGCTGGTAGGCGCGAATGATTGACTTAGGTTTCCTCAATTTTATACGGGAGCACTGAATCTAACAAACGCGAATTCTTACCATTATAATTTTTTTCCACTCTTCATATTTTTTTGTATATTATTCAATAATAAAAATATATAATTTTATTAAATTTAGTATTATTAGTTTCTGTTTAAAAATGAAGGCGCAAAATCAGATTCATATGGTGGATGTGGAAACACAATCCTAATACCAACCTTATGATAATAACTTTTGGGTTGTACGTATTAGAAAACGAAAGCACACGAAACTATCGAATCCTAAGAACACAAAAGGACGTGTTAAAATAATCCATAGACAAAATCCGCAATCAATTAGTTGCTAATCCAGTAGATACCTACATCGTTTCCAAATTGAAATATATTAATTAATGTAAAATGTTAAATATTAATTTTCTTTATCACTAGTAAATTTTAATATTTCCTTATACACGCACATATTATACTAAGAGGAAGCCCTAAAATGTGTTAATCATCTTGAGATTTCACCTCGTAATAGGCCGACTAAGACAAGATGGAGGAAAGGACACTTGCAAATATTAATGAAACATCTTGCCATCAAGCTCAGGACTAGCTTGAATTAATTCGAGAGGAAGGAAAGCTAATTGGAATTTGCGGACAAGATTTTGCAATGACATCTAACCTAATGTGTACACCTTTCTACAAAAGTTAAACACAAATGAAATACTTATAAACTATTTTTTTGTAAATTTAAGTGGTTAAAACATTAATTATATTATAAACCATAAAAATGGTAAGATAATTTCATAGATATATAGACCTTTATTGTATTAGATATGGGAATATAAACTGGCGACACAGGCAATAAAACTGCCAAAATATTTATAAGTTTATTTGGTCGAATTATTGAAATTGGTATCAAACAAGAGTATGGTCCAATGTCCAAATTTTACTAAATGACAATTTTAAGAGACAATAATGGAATAATCCTTACTGAGTCTATCTGTGCGGACAAAAGGTGTCATAAAATATTGTGCTAAGGTTTTGACAGCAACGCGTAAAGAAGGGTGATCACTTTTTGGCAATTTTACTGCCTCAGCCGCCACATTACGTGGTTCGGAGTTTAGATGTCCTCAATACAGCCAATGTCTCTATATCACATACAGGCAATAAATATTCCAAGAGGTTTTTTTCTTTTTTAATTCAGATGGAATTACAATATTATGGAATCAGTCAATCGAAACACGTTTTGTATTTTATAGAAACCTAACGAATTTTGTCTCAACAGAAAAACTCAATAAAGAGTATGATCATCCCTTAAATTGTCATTAAATAAATTTCGGTCCGGACCGCCCTCTTGTTTAGTGCAAATATCAAAATTTCAACAAAATAAACTTGTAAATCTTCTTACAATTTCATTGTCTCAGCCACCACTTTAGGTGGAACAAAGTTTAGAAATCCTCAATACAGCTAAACTCTGCACCACGTAAATTTACGGGACAAGCAATAAAAATGTCAAAAAGTGACCGCTTTTGTTTATACGTAGCTGAAATTGCAATTTTATGGCATTATTTAAACAAAACACGTTTTGTACTCTATCAAAACCTAACACTCTTTGTCTATTTGGACCTACTCAATAAGGGTAATTGTCCCTTAAAATTGTAACTAAAGTAACTTTGTAAATTTGTAATTATTGTAAAAGTTCTACTGCCTGAGCCACCACTTCACATAGTACGGCGTTTATTCAAATTTCAACGCATTTTAATTTCTAACTTAACCTTTAGTTTATTGGTGATTCCTTTATAAATGACCCTTACAACGATTGACTTTTTTGCATTTGTTAGTGGATGCCACAGCAAGTTGTCTACTTCAAAATTCGCACTAATGACCAACAATAAGTGAAATTCTGAGCTGCATTCCAAAATAATATTTTTCGAATCGAAACTTGTCTGATATGAGGACTAGTGGGGCAGTTTTCTTGGAATTTTTAAAAAAAAAAATGCCCTTAATGCAAAACTTTGAACCCAAAAAGATTTGTAATAATTTTAAGAAGTAGATATTGAAGTCGTTAATGGAAATATTTGAAAAACACAAATTATTGTAGATACCCTTAGTAATTGAACATCCCTTTTGCAAGTTTCTACAGTTCGTAGTGTTTAATTTGGTCTGTTCTTCGCAAAACCTCTAACCCTTCGTCCGTCCCTTTGCCATCGCCTCCGGCAGCCTCTTCTACTGTCGTAGGCAAAGGACGTCGGTCGGCGACGCGTCGCCGGCATCGGCGTCGCCGTTGTAGTTGTCGTCGGATCCGAGGAAACTGTGCCTTTTCTCGGCAAGTTGGCCGAACTTGTCCCTTAATGTGGTGTCATTATGAGCAGCAGCGGCCATTGCTGGACCCCACCCTCCCAACCCTTGCTTCCCGACGACCACGGACGCGAACGGGTGAAACAAAAGACCGAATAATCCATAGGACTATGTCCAATAGCGTTACGTTATCCCACACATTTCTCTCTTACAACATATTTCATTTCTCCCTGTTCTTTTCGGACATGAATACGCCGAGTCCTTTGAACGAGAAGTTTCATTTAAACCAAATTAAAATCTTTTGTCAGTTTAAAACAAAAAGTAACACGCGTTTTTAAAATAAAAGAAATTTATAATTAGTTCTTGAATTTTAATGTAATAAGGATTATTAAAAATTATATTTGAAACTAGTTTAGTGCTCAATATTGCGACGTATTTTCTGCTTAGTTCGCTGATGTTTTTAACTACCTGAGAACAATAGTTGAATTTAGAACTGCCTTAATCCTTCTTTACTCCTGTTTCTGCCACTAATAGGTACCTCATTAATGAACTCTTCTTATGAAAGAAAATGACCTACTATAATTAGTGCTTTCATCATTCACCATTTATTTCACTGTGCTGATAATCTGTCACGTTTCACACTCGTACAGAGCCGTGCTCCTAACACATGGTCTACGTTATATACATGCATGTAACATTATGTAGTTGAAAGGTAATTTCGTTTTGTATTGTACCGATTCAGCTGGACATTCATGCGAACTCTGACCGTTACATCCTGGTCCTGATTTGGGTTTAATCAATTCGTTTCGTCGTCCCTTTCCAGGTAGCTGATCCCTTGGGGTCCTAATTTCGATACCTGCCCACCCTTCCTTTATAAAACAATTACTATACAATTCCACTCGAAAAGAAAATCGATTTTTTAACGTAATTTCGACAACTAAAACTCCAAAAACACGTAAATCCTTTAAATTCTAGTAAATCTGTGTGCACGTTATGATTAATATCGGTGATGTGTTGACAGTTTACTTCTATTAGGGTTTTGTGGCATGCTCACTCCTTTGTAATCCCGTGACCCCGCGACCTCTGACACCAGGTGACCACCCAGTTCTGGCCGGAGAAACCGGTTAGAATTTACTACGTTTTTTTTTTTTTAGTTGGTAGGTACCTACACTCAGGACATGTGTACCTAGCCAGCCCTTCATGAAAGGGACAATATGTTTGTCTGGTCGTTAAACAGTTTAGTAAGTAGTTGTGTTCCTTTAGATGAAGACGTCTTCAGGGAGAGACACGTAAGTTCTTAATTATTTTAACTTTTCGAAATTTAAATTTAAACTGCAGTGGAAAAGCGAAAACTTTATAATTATCTAGGAGAGCCCACTTTTTTTTTAAATAAGGAACACGTTTGTTTTGAAAATTAAATCAGTTTGGAGGGTGGAAAAGGGGTTTCAAATTTAGAACGACGAGATCTAGAAACATATAATTTCGTAGAAAAGTTGCTTACATATTGCTTGTAAACAATATTTGCAAAATTTTAACCCCTAGGGGGGGTGATAGATATTCAAAGAACTATTGTAAATCTCTTGGCGTTGTGAAATTTTTGTAAATTATTTTCGAAAAACTAAATGCTAAAATTATTACAACAATCTGCAATTTATATTAAACATCAAGGAAATTATTTTGACGTTAATAAAAGACAAATTACTGTGCATATGTGTATAGAGATCTCGTGTAATAGATTCAGGGATGCACTGCTCAGAGAGAAATTATGGGGTCACAGTTTAATTGTGGTTGTATGCCCTTTGAACTTGTACAACAAATAAACTGCTTTTGTAAACGGTACAGCGGTCAAAGAACAAAGTCTGCTGTGAAATGTAAACAGGAATGGATGCTTGGGGATGGACCAAAGCAGGCTGCCGGAAACTATACACGTATACGGGATTAAACGGAACCAGTTTGCTCGATTATTTACGCAATGTAAAGGCACTTGTTTTCAAAGAGAATCAGGTGCATCATATTCCATTATCTCTTTATACATAAGTTAAAAAGAGTAGGTACATGCAATATTATAGGTTGTCGCACTTACCGCACTTCAATTTCTATTAGAAAGGCTCAGGACAGGAAGAAGATACTGCTTCTCCATTACCCCCTAAGACCTGAAAGAAATTAAATAGGTACCAATTTTTATTATGTAGTGTACATTATTACATGTGCCAAAATTAATTTACTTATCGTAAAAGAAACAAATTAAGATTCTGATAAAAAGGAAAAAATACAACCTCAAATGTTATATTAAAAAATTATATATCAGGAAGATCAGGATATAGAATTAAATTTAATTAGAAAAGTCCCTGGCTTATTCCTAACTTTTTAGTAAAGAATTTGGATTTTATTCTGAGTAGGGTCATCCTCGATTGAAACGAAACTTTTTGCTCTTGATGGGATATGAATAGTCCTCAAAGGATTCTTGGTGCAAATACACCATATTTTTTTTAACGCAAACTTTTCGTTTCATAAACCTTACGACAAAATAGTTTTTCTTTTGGAAAATAGATCAAAATAAATCCCCCTAGGGGGATGGGGTCAAAAAGTACATAATTACCACTTTTTCTTATGATACATTTAAGTCATTTTTTAAGAACAAGATGAAATTTCTTGAAAATTCTTCTAATATGCACCTTTAAAATAATAAGAAATGTGATCAAAACACCTATATTTTCCCAACATCCCCTTTAATCCTAGTTATAAGGCTTAATAAGGTGTTAATATAATATTAAGTCTCCTTACCTTTTCATGGGAATAATTAACAGTCTTTAACAAACTCCGGGAAAATCTGCATTTTTTCTGAAGAAATAGTATCATGTCTGTAGGACTATTGGACATACTCTATCTTAGTCAGTTTTTTACATTTATGTATAAGATGCACGTCTCAAGTAGACCCTACTCCGAAAGTTTAATTCGCTAATTATCTTTCGCAACTCACACACTAATTAACAAATTACCTACTATCTACTCAAAAGTCTTGTCCGTAATATTGCACTTCGAAATGTATAATTTAATAACCGACGCGAACGATAAACAACCAAACGAATACCATAAAAGTCTTAAAAATTAGTGAATAACATCGACGCGTGAAGAATCGTTTACAACTGGTTAAAATTTTGACGAAATACTGGCAAACATGATAAAGTACGAACATCCTTCTACTGCCCCGTACAAGGTTACAGGTCTTGGGTGTGGGTAATATTTCTTCTAAATATAATTGTTTACAACTATCGGACTTAAAAGAATATGAAGCCTACATCAATACGATAAACAAGGTCGTTATAAAGACATTATAATGATAAAAATCCAATTAAGGGAATGATTGCTTTAGGTTTAGATAATAATGATAAAGCATAAAAATATATAAAGTAAAATAGAGTTTGTACCTAATAATATTATATTAAATACACATTAATATTGGACATAATAATATGTAAAAAATTACAGTTCACTTAATAAAAAAAAAAGTAACAAGCACAAAAAAATTCAAAATTGACTGCTAAAATGTGGCGGTTTAGGGGGAGTATTAGAAAAAGCTACTTTGAAAATCAATAAGGAATATGGTAAATAAGACCTGATTTCTGAAAAATATAAATTACAGGGTGTTGCGAAAAAAGCGTACAGCCAAATAAGTGTCCGGTCTAACGCTAGGAGGGTTAATTACGTCTTAATAGGGGTTGCTGTTTATGTTTAAGTAAGGGTACAAGGTAATCATTTCTGATTTCCATCACATTTTATCTGAAGAATTTGTATTAATGAATAATTCTGATTGTTCTAGAAATTTAAGGGCGATTTAGTATTGGATATTGAACTTTCTGTTATAATTTAGACCATTTTAAAAACCCAATTTTCGTATTCTTGATAAAAGCAGACTATTCTCCTATTTTTTGCAAAATCATTTTCGTTGTTAAAATATTCATAATTATTACATTAAATTTAGGAATAAAAAATTATACGATGTTATTATATGTTTCAAATTTAAATAATTGTAATTGAAACAGGAGACATGTTAGAGACAAAAACAGGAGAAAAGAGTGGCAGAACCTAACCTAACCTAACTTAATGTAAATGTTTAAAATAACCCTAAATATAGATAATATAAAATCCATAAATTTCGAATTCTTGGTTTAGGAATAGGTTGTTCCTCCAGTGATGATGATCAATCTATACCGGAACAATTTTGAAGATAACCAGTGCGATTAAGGACAAAACGTGGCAACAGACAAATTAACGTGATGAAAACCAAAAATCCTGAATAAAATCTCTAAAGACCTAAGATGCTCTCAACGTAGGTACTTACAAAATTTTCGTTTTAGTACATTCTTGGAACAACGAAATTGTAGAACGCAAAAAATTTAACATTTTCGAGGTAAACACGTTAATATCGATCTGTTTTGTATCATGAAGACGTTTCTCGATTTATATCCTATTATGAAAAATAAGAAGCCTCCTTTTGAGCACATTTTGAATCCACTGCTAACAAGATTATTTCCGTCGTGCTGCATTCGTGGCATTTGAATGCGAATTATAGATACATACTTTTCCTCTGTGTGTAGCATGTTCTTCCTGCTTTTTTTTTTTTTATTTAAAACCGGGAACAGCTCTTGTTGCTGGATAATACGTAGTATAAGAGGTGTACCTACTCGTTACCTGGGTGACGTCACAGAGGGTGTGTTGCCGGGAGACGAGTCTCAACTGTCCCCCCGAGCGAGCAGCCGAAGCCGGCGTCGCGACGCCGTCGTCACCGTCACTGTCATCGTCGACGGAATCGGGTAGACAAATCCTACCGACAACCAATCGCACAGACATGCTGCCCACGTTTTTAAATTAATTTTCCATATAAAGCGTCGCGAGCGTCGTGTGCCGCGTTGTGTCGTCGGTAGCGGGAAACCCCGAGCTTACAACTGACGATATTAAAATTGTTGAAAGCCCCTTTTGCTCCTCTTCTCCGTGTTATTATAGATTACAAGCATTTTTGTTGTATACATAGTGATGTCAAAAAGTTTTGTGGTAGTTTCGGTTTTTACCCCATACCAAATCGATAACAGTCTCTAAATACTAATACACGAAGTTCCTAGGGGATAAATTTTAAAAAAGGAGAAAAGGAGTAGTTAATCACTTTAGCTATTCGTAATTGTTCTCTCTTTGTGAGGAAATAGGGTATTTACATTTTGTTTATTACAGTGTTTAAATATTAAATCCTGGTGCCCTTTAGGGGATGGATTTTAACATTTTAGGAGGTAGGGAGTACAAGTCTGCTCAATTTGGTCATTTGTATCAGTATCAGTTTTTGATGACAGCCTTTGTTACTTCTCTTCTAAGTATTTATGAGGACGTGTGGGTATATTGGTCAAACTGATACATTTCTAAGATACAGGCTAAATGAACACAAAATGTTTATTTCACAAAAAGACAATAAAAAACCCAGGTTTTGCTGACCTACATTTGAAACAACTAAATATTTATTAAAAAACTTTAATTTCAAATTCAGACACAAGGCCCATTCTTTCCACAATTGGACACTCTTTCAACATTTACACATTTTGGCTTCCATATACTTTTAGTATTAATGGTTGGATGGAGGATTAAAAGTTTAAACGCATTTTCTATTATAACTATCCTTGAATCTTAAAAGCGTTTTTGAAAATAAATACAGCAACTAAGGGGATAAAAGGGCATATCTAAATTTAATTAGAATATCGATACAGAACCGAAACTAACTACCTATGTTTTTTCCTTAAAACTTTTATTATTTTGTTTGGTTTCTCTACTTTGCAACTACGTTTATATGTATATATTATTTTAATATTTATTTTTTTTTTGTAAAAGTTGATATTAGGTAAAAATAATTTTTAGAAATCTTTTACCCTATCGATTGGGCGTCTAGGTACGGGACTACAGCAATCGACCGTTGCGTTCGTTGTTAGGATCAATTTATTCCCAGTATACACGTTATTATCTGTTGTAGCGTTAACTGGTGCATGAATTTCCACATATCAGAATCTTTCAAATGGATGCGCAATGTTCTCGTGAAAATAGCCGAGCCAGTGACAACGGCGCTACGAGTGTTGCTACGTATTTATATACGTAGAACCACTTGCTTCGCTTCCTTCTTTCTCCTTCATCTGTGTGCCTATTTATTGTTCTGTAGACTCAATTTCTGAACAGAAATCGCAAGAGAAAATGAACTTATTCTTTTAGAAAAGTTAACAATCCTTTAGATGTAGAGGGACAAAGGACAAAAGCTACTTATGATATTCCTTGACACTTAAGTACATCATATGATGTAGAAATTAAAAAAAAATAGAAATAAATGTACTTTTTTACTGCTGTATTTTTAGAATAGTACGATAATTGTTAATCTCAGATGAGAACTTTAAAGCTTTTGCAAACAAATCATCCTTTTTTTTAAGTAGGTATAGGTCTTCGGTACGACCTTTATAAAAACTATTGGCTATTATGTAAATAGCAAACACCCTGTATTATAATAAAAGTACCCTGTTCTAAAAATAATGTCAAATGCTAGTCTATATTTTCTTCTAGTGACCACTGTCCAATCCGTATCAAGTTGAAAGGTACACCCATAAATTCGTGGTGGGGGATATGGTAGGGGAGAAACTGACCCTTGTCCGAGGGTGCACTTATAATGAGGAGGGAAGAATAATACTAACAGTAAAGTTCACGCATACATGTTTGAATAATATGTGTATTTAACAGTACATAAGGTATACAGTGACCAATTCTGCTGAGTTACCCTTCCTTTTACCTAACACAATATTTATATAGGTAGGTATTACATATACAAGGGGTATCTAATAAATATTTGTTAAGAAAATAATTAATGCGTATACCTATCATAAAAAAATAACAATGTTATTATTAAATCGTATACGAGAATAGAATATAATTGTTCTGGTTTTATCTTTTTTATATTCCATTTTTTTTGTTTTTATATTATTTATTTTTTGATTTTGTTATTTTTGTAATACATATTTTTCTTTGTTTTGTTTTATTTAACCCTACTGTCCACCTACAATCCCAATAATACCTACTACCTCTTATGTGCATAAAATTTTGATTTAAATTGGTAACTGTTTAAATAAACATTACAGTGAGGGTAGAGGGTATCGCGACAAAAGGGTGCACGCCAAAGGACGTATCCATTAAAATACGTGATAAACGTTTTTCGATAAAAAATATTTAAAACATTTGATGTCAGTTTACTTGTATAGTATGGATGCATTTGACAAATTTCAAAACTGTTACTATTTTTCAAAAATTCATTTCAATACTTGAAACAAAATCCCAAACAAAAAAACAAAAGTTCAAAAATATTTAGGAAGGTACCTATATAGATCTACGGCATTAGTTAATTCTTTGGATGCAGTTTGTTGCTTTTTGAAAGAACTAAAAGACTGGATGTGCAGGTAAGCAGTTATTATTTTAATATTTATGAAATCTATGTGTGTGGTAATAAAAAAAATTAATGATAAAAGATTTTCCCATATTTAAATCAACCTTAGTACTTTCCAAAAATAATTACATATCTAATCTGGATCTCCATGTGCCTTATTTTACTCATGTTTCTGTCACATATACATCTCTAATCATGTCTTTTAACTTTTTTTTGGCCTAGAAGAACTGAATATTTTCATTGATTGGTATTTTTCAAAAACTGGACGTTCTGCTACAATAACAATTAAGTGCCTACAAAAATAAATTTACCAAAATAATGATGAATTATAATTTCAAAAAAAAAAAATTTAATTTATTAACGAGACGGTCATAATGATTATATCAAAACATTCGCGTTGTTCTTGTGTATTTCCAAATTCGTCGTAAGCATAGGCCGTGGGGTAGTAAAGTGTTTTGTTACCGACATGAAGTAGGAAGTGGCTATGCCACCGTGCCGCCTCCTTGATGGATTAATCCTCCAGCCCTAATGAGCGTAAGAGCGATAAGTCTTCCATGTGAATGCCGTAAGTCAGCAGCAATCGCTAATTAGATGAATGGTTGTTCATGGCGGAGATGGCATGCATATGTATGTAGGTACGTTATACAGTCCCGAATAATATGAATTTAACTAACTCCTTGTCCTGCACAGGATTCGTCTATTGACGATGTACACAAAACTCGCACGAAACACGCACGCAACACATTATTATAACACATTAGAACTTTATTTACTATTAATCATGATCTTTGATTGTCAAGTGCAGGAAGGAATAAGATGAACTTCAAAATTTGCTGCAAACTATCTTTTAAATTAATGTGCTTAATTAACATGCTTAAGTGCATGATGATACGATTCTCAATCAAAGCTTAACCCCCAAGAAATTTTAAGGATACGTATATTCAAAATTGAGACACAAAAGTTGGAATGGAGTGTAAAGGGTTAAAATCTGTCAAAATTATCTAGTAATTTTCAGTGATACCTTATTTTGACGAGGAAATGAAAAAAGAAAAAATAATCGTCAGAAAACAAACAACGAAACTTTTTGCTTGCATCTGGAAAATGGAAAAATGAATCGAATCGAATCAAAATTAAGTGTAAACTATCTTAAATTAAAAAACTCAAATTTCACGTTTCGACACCCAATGTGCCATCCTCAGTTAGTGAATATAACTGCGGATGACACCCTTTGGGTTTCTTAGGTTTTAGAGTTGTTCTGTTCCATAGTACTCCAAGTATTTTAATTTTATTTTACAATTGGTCATTTTGAGTAGAAATTAACGATAAGACTTGATTTTTAAGATATTTGACTTAAGATGAAATCAAGTCAAACTCAATTCAAATATTTATTTGTCAAGTATTTGAAAAATTAAGCCAAAACTTGAAGGGTATGATGAATTACGTGTTATCTCTTTGCTTTAAGTGTTTATTGTAACTGGGGGTGAGTCTCTTTTAGTAATTAATTTACTTGATGAATTATTATTAGTTTTATCACGTAAATTGATAAAATGATAGCTAATAATTCTTCGCAATATAGGTACATTTTGATTTGGACAAGTAGTAGATATTAAGTCAGAATTTTCAGATTAACTAGTTTACTCTGTAGAAGAGCCTCAAACATTCAAGGATTCTATAGGAGAAAAAACTAGAAATATTGATATTTTCAAAATTTAAAGTTTTTGTCCGAGGCATTTTTGCATTTCCTGAATAATGACGAAGGGCTCTCCCTAATAAATTTTAGAATTTATTTTATTTTTAGAGGTTGATAATTTAATTTTTATTAAAAAAAATTATCATTTGTAACTTCATTTTCATTTATTCGTAATTATTAATTTACCTTTTATTAAATCAAATTTAACTTTTTAAATTACAACTAAGCATTTTAAAGGAAAATGCTGCCACTTTGCCACTCAATTTCTACGTAATTTATTGATAGTTCATGCCTTTTGATATTCAAACATACTGAAATAACTTGACATCTGGTCATTCGAAAACAAGTCAACCCAAACGTTTAATTTACCAAAATCTTGATTTTAAAGTCAAGTTTTTTGCTAAAATATCAAGCTACTTGACTTGATTTAATGAATCAATAATTGTGATAAAACGAAAATGGTTTTAGAATCTTAAAAACATCTAACAAATGAAAAAAACCATTATCTTGACCTAAAGCTAACTAAAATATAGGCACGTCTCGCCGTGTTTCAAAAATAATTCCTAACATTTGTGCCTCTCGTTCAATTTGTTGTTAACTAACTTTAAACATACATAATCTGAATCCTTTTATGCAGTCCTTGATGGATTAGCATCACATATGACATTATCTTCCTGATAGTTGCGATCTATCTCTCACACCGTCAACGTCACCCGTCGCGAATTAATCTCGCTCATATTTATATTGAGAAAAGGAGAGCACATGTGCACTTAGTCCTGTGAAAACGAATACGTCACAGCATCCATCATCAATACGAATAGAACATGCAGGCGACATCAGTACGTTAATTCGTGAACAATGGAGGCACGAATCCGTCTTCAATGTACAATGGGAATTCGGAGAAGAGGTGTTTTTCGACAGAAACGCTGTGGACGACAGGTTAAGATCGAGTGGTGGAAGTGAATACACCACCCTCTATTTAATCACCTCCGGAAACATAAACACTAGTTTGATAATGTTATGCAACTCGTCGATTGTTCTCAAAGAAACGTAGAATCATCAGTAGTTTGTTTAATTAGTGCGATTTTTAATTAGGGATCATTTGAAACTAAGGTCAAATATTATGTAATTACTAATCACGATGACAGAAGTGAGATAATTTACATAAGCTAGGCATGTTTCAAAAAAATTAGTTGACTAAAGATACACCAAGAAAAAAACTTTTAAATAGTTAATTCTTAAGATTATTACAAGGATTGCAAAGGTAAGAAATTTGTAAAAAAGAAATCAAAATTCATAACCGGAAAAAGATTCTTCTTAATTACTACTAGGGTGAGCGTTAATAACACCCACATCTGTAGTAAACAAAATTAGGGTGAATCTCTTTCCAGTTATTTTATTCTTTTACCAATCTCTCAAATTTCAAATTATGGGCGAGGGGTGTGGTGGTCACACTAGTGGGATGGTAATCTAATTTAGTTTGGATAATAATCAGAATTTGGTATATGGGGGAAATCCAGAAATAATTCTTGGAAGTTGAAATTAACTTTGTCCTAAAATCCAGATACATTTTACATAATTTTTAATTGGTTAATAAAAAAAGAAAGTATATTTTTCTAATATTAAATATAAAGTCCCCGAAATCTTTTGCTGTTTTCCTTCTCAATTGTCTGAATTTCAATACTTTTAAGAGCGCCTAAAAAGAAGAGATTTCATTGACTTCTAAATAAATTTAATCATCTAATCTGTTAAACTTAACATGGCGGTTAAATGCTCTTTAAGACTAACATTAATTGACCTACGACTCTGGCCTCTAACTATTTTTTCATTTAGAATTATAAATTCCTGCTTTTATATGGATTATAATTTTATTTTTTGAATTTTACGTAAAAGACATTGTAAATTGGGAAAGAATTTGGGGTGAAGGGGATTTTAAAGTACTTTTTGTTCACCTGATTTTGATTTTTCAGTTTATTGTAAATACTTGTACTACTAAAATTTGTAGAAAAGGCATCTAAACTTACGTAAAACTTAATCCAGTTTTGTTGCTCAAAAGAATTTTAACTAAACTTTCAATGCTTTCGTTTTATTCTCATTTTCAAATAACGAGCAACTTTTCCTTTTAAGATCAATAGAATCTAATCTAGCCAATAACCAAAAACTTTTAATTAATAATTTGCTGTCATAATTTATTATATAGTAATTGATGTTGTGTATTAGCCTGACGTAGACCGAAATTGACAGTCGAAACATTGCCTAATAATTAATTAAATTCGATTTTATTGATCTAACAATATTATTTTATTTATACCAACAAGATTTAACTTAGTGAATTGAAAAATTTTTCATTTTATTAATTCTTTGTGATAACCGTCTTTATTTAAACAATAATTGATTAAACATTTAAATATTGTCTTGCAAAAGTGTGTCTCCTTCACCAAATTTGGTCATTAGTGAGCATATATGTATATACTATATTTATAAAATATCTGAAACTTTGAAACTATCTCATACTTGACCATAAAATGTACTTAAAATGCATTACATTTATCAAAAATGTATCGCAATATCAATAAAGAATTACACTATATAAAAATATGCCTGTGTTATTTATCAAAGTATATAAACTAATACTTTTAAAATTTTATTGCTAACCAATTATTTACTTCAGAAGGTATCTATATCATATTTATTTTTTATATACTACGTAAAGTGTTATCAAAATATTAAACATCATGTCGTCAAAATAAAAGAGCTGTTTCTGCGAAAGATTCAACAGTTCGTATCCCCTTTCTTGACTCGTGGAGGGTGAGAGTTATTTCCCGACTTTACAACCACCTACCGAGGGGTAGTACAACTAAAATAATGATTCGTAATACAATCCCAGTAGTTTAGGGGATGCTTTTAAAATACCTCACGAAAATTATTCACTCTGTGATTCTGAAGTGAAATTGTTAATTTTAATAAACAAAAAATAAATCTATTACAAGCCGTTTAAAATAATTTGTGATTTAATGTATGCCATTGGATTAAAAATGTAATAAATTATAGATACGATGTGTGTACAGTGAGTAGTTGCATTATTTATGTAGATATTAAGAAGTAATTAATAATTCATTTGTTATATAAATAATATAATATAAATATTTGCAGTATGGAAGTTTATATAAAGAACATATAAAAATTTTACTTACCAAAAACGAGGGTAGTAAACCTGTAATAAAATATATAGATGTACTGTACTAATATAAATATGATTCATCGCTTATATTGTAAAAATAATCATTTTTAATCAATAATAATTTTCAAAAAAATAATAATTTGTAACAGAATTTGTAACTTAGTATGTAGCGAATTTTCAATTAGATCATAATTTTTGTCTTTGCTCAGTTATCTATAGAGTGGTTTATAAATCTTATTAATATTTCGCTTTCTTGATTTATTAACGAATAAATTAAAGTAAATAAAAAATATTTTGTTTGAAATCATTGTTCAATTCCATTAATAAGAATTTTTTGAATAGATTTAGATAAAATTTAAATTATTTAAAAATGCGTATCGTCCAAATAGATGTCTATTAACATTTACAGGAAATATGAACTTCCATTCAACTTAAAATTTCAGAATTTATTAAGAATAAATTTAAATTCATTTGTTTATTTTTGATGTGTATAAAAAAAATAAATAGCGGATTGCCGTCGGTTTCTTCTTGCCTATTTTCTTATCATGGTACTTTTTCTGACTTAATATAATTTTAGCTTCAACTTCATCTCTTATTCTAATATAAGTATAAAATCAAAGCAGAAATAGTATGAGTATATTTTTCTCAAAAGGCAAGTCTTTTGGTTAAGAATATAAGAATCCCTAACCAAAAGAACTTACTTTCAAAATTTGGAGGAAACGTTGACGGTTTTTTTTTTCTCAAAAATACACTTAATACAATCCTATGTGTTAAAAGAAAGTAAAAAAATAAAATAGACAAGTAGGAATTTGTATTTTAAAAAGAAAGGTAACAAATGAAAAATCATGTAATATGTGTATTTATTGGAACAATAAAAAGTATGAAGTGGTAATGCACTTTATTAATAATAAACACTGAAATATGGAGTTCGGCATAGGAACACATGGATACAGTGATGAAATGTGCAGCCCAATTCGAACGCCGTAATGCTACAGCCATCGCTTAAAATAAATAAAAAATAACATAATCTTTTTTTTTTTTAACGTTATTACAAGAAATACAGTCAGGGTGGTCGACGACGTGCTTGGAGGGTTTTGTTTTTGATTTTATCCACCCTTGTCGTCGTCCACGCACAATACAGAATGCCCACAACAGGAGGCAATACAAGACCCTGGTCCGCTGTTAAATACTAATATTGCATTACGAGACGTGTTCAGGAATATTTTACGACGAGGAAACGGATATGCCCTATTTTTACACTTTACTTCTCAGCTATTGTTTAACTAATTTACATGCGGGCGATATACATGTCTAAGAGCTTTTATTATCATCTCTTACGCTTACCCTCTATCTCGTCACGAGAACGAGACGCGACGATGCTGTGGACAGACACACAACACACCCGCTCCTAACACCAACAACAACTTCAAAAACATTAATTAGGAGATAAAACTAAAATTGGTAAGTAACAGGCTCTTTGCATTATTTTCGTTTTGTGTTTGTTTTTGTTTGTACAGATAAGTCCGAAGACCATGGAACAACTACAGCTCTCTTGGAACACGACAAAAAAAAATACATCGAATACCAATTCATTAGGGTGACATTAATTAAACAATTACCTTTGTCTAATATTATTACGAATTGTTTGACTTCATAAACTCATCGACAAAATTCGAAAGAAATTAAAATATCAAATAAAAAAAAGTATACGTACATTAGGGTGATTTACAATTTTTTTCTCAAACAAATTTCATATTCACTGGTATCTATAATTATATATAATTTTATAAATTGTACTAATATTTACTGGACCTTTTCAATTTTCTCTAATTCTATTAAAAAGGACATAAAATTTCATATAAAAGAGTTTTTATTCATTTTTTTTAAGAAGATAACATTTTGCTTCTCCAATAGCTTCCAAAGTTTAGGAACATTTTTAAGATTTGAAAAAAACCATGTCATAGAAAGAAAACACGTAACACTTAACGATTTCTAATCCAAAAAAATTAGATGAGCCTCCAGTAAATATTAATATTTTGAGACCTCCTTGGACTAGGATTCTTTTTGAAAGACGAAAAAACGAGAATAATAAAAATTTGAATCACCCTAACGTGGATGCCTTCTTTCCAACTTTTTCGAAATTCATAAAATCAAAATAATTGATAATAATAATTTTTTCATTAATTATACTTAACTGGATAAACGTAATTAACTCATTAAGGTGTCTCATGTTCCATTGGAGCTGATTATTATGTGAAACTGAAATCAATAAATACTATATACAAGTTGAATATAACTGGCCAATAGTGATATGGTGTGGGAATGTACAGTAGGCCCTTAAGACAGAATAACAACTAACCTTATTGATATTAAAGTTAGCTGCCCAACAGTCTCTGAGCCCTTCAGTCTCAAACAACAACCTAAAACTAAATAATACAAATGTACAGGGATCAATAATAACTAATAATAATATAGTAGTTAATGGTAATAACTATCAAAATTATACAATGCTTTGGTATCAGTTACATTGATTCTACGTAATAATGAAAATAACATTTGAATATATTTATATTATATATTATTAATTAATAGTGGTCAGTTGTACTGCATTTATAAAGCTCCTCCTTAGATCAATAACTGGCATACGTAACAGCGTTATCGTAAAAAATATGACAGAATAAAATAATTAAAATGCCTCTCCCACAGGATCACGGAATGGAACTTGTAAAAAATAAGTAAGGAACAAGTATACATACATTTATAATAATAACTAAAATATATAAGACTAAAGAATTAAATGCGTTCGTACGGATTAACCTAAGCAGAAGCTAATAAAACTGGTAACATTTTTTTTTTTTTTTTAGAAAATCTTGACCACCGCATTTGGCTAAAGTTCTTTTCGACTAGTACGTAAGACTCGGTGGTGGAGGTGGTGGCGGTGGTAAACGTAAACCACCCCACGAGAAGAGTCATGAAGCTTCCTTGGAAGCGATACTAGTCGAAGAGTCTTCGTCCCCAGACAACATGGGAACGTTGGGAAGCAAGTGCGCCTTTCCCTGGTTCACCACGCATTTGCGCATGTGCTTCTCCAACGTCGAAGGTACAGAGAAGGGCATTTCGCAAAAGCGACATCTGTAGACATCTTTACCTAAACGTCCGTGCGTCTTCATGTGTCTGGTAAGCTTCGAACTTTGCGCACAAGCGTAAGAACAAAGTTCACATTTATACGGCTTCTCACCGGTATGAGAACGTCGATGAACAGTTAAATTTGAACAATTTTTAAACACCTTGCCGCAGAACTCGCACGTGTCATTTCTTCGACTATCTTTTTTCAAAAGGGGTCCCGGTAAAAGGGCACTGGGACCGGGGCTTGTTTTATCGTTCCTGTTTAATCCTGGTAACCACCAATCACTGCGTTCTAATTCCAATTTGATCCTCTTGTTGGTATCGTAAGCGTCGCCAAACGGACCAAACATTGGTAACGGTTGAGGTGGTGGTCCAGGAATTAGAGATTTCACATATTCTTCCCTCAATTTATGCGGGTTCGGAAGACTAGTACGATTGTTGTTATCTCTATCTTTACTAGCCATGTGTAATTTAAGGGCCGAATTAGATTCCTGTAATGCCTGTTTGTACGCTTCATTATACTGCGCAATGTTACTGAGACCAAATTTATCCATCAACTCCCCTACTAGAGAAGTTGATGGCGATGCGTTTTTTGGAGGTACTTGACTAGGGACACTTAAATCTTCTGCTTCCTCTTCTTCTCCGTCTACATCTTCTTCTTCTTCCTCGTCCATGTCTTCCTCTTCTTCTTCGCTTTCTTCTCCATCTAACGTTTCTACCGATCCGGCATTACTGGTTCTATCTTCAGGGGTTCTATGTATTTTCATGTGCCTTTTAAGTTTCGAACTCTGGGCACATGCGTGGTCGCATACTGTGCACTTGTATGGAAGTTCGCCAGTATGAGTTTTCTTATGAGCTTCTAATTTGTGCTGATATCGAAATTTTTTTCCACAATAATCGCACGCGCATGAAGCTTCATCGCTGCTTGAGTTTTTTGGAGACATTGGTTTGCTTGTTGGTGGTGTTGATGACGATCTTGGAGTGACTGTCAGCGGTTGCGGCTCTTCGTCGTTTTTGACCGGAGGGGTAACACTATGTGCTGGGCTTCCCGTTGTTCCACTGTTGCTGCTGTTGTTATTATTATTGTTGTTGTTGTTGTTATTATTATTGTTATTGATGCTGCTGCTGCTGCTCACGTTGTTGGAATTCGTGATGCCAGTGGTGGGAAGTTGAGACGGCGAAGGACTCGCAAACGATGGTGAGTGTTTGCGAGGAGACGGAGATCCTGTCTGAGCTGTTCCGGGACTAGTAGTTCCAGCCAGCTGCCGCAACCGCTGCGAGTAAAAATCCATATGGGGCTCTAAAGATAACGGTTGACTTGGTGTACTTCGATCCCTTGGTGGGACGGTAGGAACTGTGGGTGGACGTTCAGCGGGAGATGGAAAACTACCATGAGCCGATGGTAGACCGCCACTGGCAGCAACTGCGGCTGCTGCAGCGGCTAGATTCAGTCCATGATGACGAAACTGCTCATTGACTAGTTGTTCCATACGAAAGTGATGTTCGGGTCGCGGAAAAAGGGGCGTAGGAGGAACGGGACCGTGATTAAGGGGTGGAAGAGGAAGACGCAACAAACCACCGACGCTAAACGGATTTTGAAAATCTGGTGGAGGAAGCAGATGATGTTTAAATGCATTAGGAGGAGGTGGCGGACCACCTGACGAACAACCAGAAGATGTACTACTAGAACTGCTCGAACTATGATTGTTACTAGTTTTACTGCTGCTACCTGTCGAGGACTCGACGTAGATTTTTATACCGTGAGCGTGCTGCACATGCTGCATTAGTCTCCATGCTGAATGCATACGGAGTTTGCACGTGGAACAAACGTAGTTGCTCGGTTCTGTAACAAAAATGATGTTACTAAGCTTGTGAACAGCGAAAAAAATGGCAGTTCTTGAATCATGTACACAGGGATGAAAAATGTCAACTGGACTTCACATGTTTGTAATCCCTTTACAGCAACTTCGAAGGCAATAAGGCGAAAAAGAAAACAACACGATAACTTTCGCCGTTATTTTTAGTTTCATTTTCTCTTATTACTACTTCTAGTTCTGTATTTGCAGTCGTCGTCGTAGACACGATAGTAATACAGAAAAGCACACCTACATACGTAGGTAATGTTCGGCAAGTTAAAAGCGAGTCTTTCTGGAAAGCTCCTGGTCAGGAAGGAAGTAATGGGGTCAATAAATATGCTCGTATGTATACATCGAGAAAAAGAATTTCGCTGTCTGAAGTACACTTTTGCAAACCGGAACCAGCAACCATTTCCGTTTCTGCAGCTCGTAGTCGGACTATTACGGTCGTTACGAAACGAAATCTACTGCTACATCCGAGAAAATCGATGACGTTAAATTACTGGTAAAGAACAATGGCCATGTCGACAATCATCCACGATCGAGACTATATCGGATCATGGAACCATTGTCCCGTGATCGGTCATTATAAAATTTGATTTTACGTCCTGCACGGACTTCCCACAACGTCATCCGATGAATTAATGATTAGGATCAGATATTTAGGGAAAATCGTCTTTCAAAATCAACAGTTTTTCATAAAATCGACTAAAATAACTTTTCTTTACTATAAAGCGAAGTTTCGACCGTTAATTTTGGTCATCTTCAGGCTGAACTACTCAGTAATTATGACAGAAGAAGCCTTATGACATTAGACGAAACGTGGTAGGTGTTTTCTGTGTTCACTTAGGATGAAACAGTTGATGACTATTAGGTAATCAAAGTTTCTTGTAAATTCCCTAAAGTCCTACCAAATTTTACTCCTGAAAAAAATTTATATGAACCATCAATTTGTTTGTAAGGTATTACGTACAAAATTTACATCCCCACCGAATATATTTGCCAATTAATTCGTCTATAATTGTTGTTTAAAATGTAAATTGTTGTACTTTAATTCTTCTTCGCTTTCAAGAAGAGGGCGCGAAAAGCAACCGTCAGTGAATTCACCCCTTCGTGTCAAACGTCTAACATCGCACGGTGCCTTTTAAATTAACAAACTGTCATTCTTTCGCAACTTGTCCCCGAACCCTTCACGGTTGTGAAACTAACTCCATGCCACACTAAGGCATAAGCTTTCACAACAACTTAATATGTGTCTCTTCATACTAACTCTTTTTGACGGGTCAAATTTAACCCATACGGGGTGAAATAATATTCGACATATTGCTGATATATTGACAGTTTGAAATTGAGACGAAATCACGAGATATTGAGTATAAATCAAAATATCACGAGTGACATAACTACTCATAGTTTTGGTTTAATTGAAAGTGTCGTAATTATTGAATTTTAGAATTAAAAAAAAAAAAACAAATAAGTACGATATCAAATTTTCAAAGAAATTTGAGCTGATTTAATTAAATTTATTTTGTATTATTTTTTTCGAACTCGTTTATGAAAATGTAAATTTGCAATTCCCAATAATACATTTTATATAGAAGTAAAATAAAATTTGATGAATGCGCTGGGTCAATCCATATTTTTTACTATTAAATTAATTTTTTTTAAGGGATGCTAGATTCAACCCCTTTCACGGGGTACACTATTACCTCCAGCAGTTGTCTGAAATGATTTTTTTTTACAGTGGTTCTCAAAACATAAATGGCTTTACAAAGTGAAAGTCGTTTAGTTGGGGGGTGGCGGTGGTGGTGATGGCGGTCTTGTATGTGGGACGAAAAGGCAATTTTGGTGTCCATTTCGCAACTGTGGTGGCCGACCCACATGTGTTATACGAAGGCCATTACGACCTCACCGCGACAAAATAATAGCGCACACTGAAAAAAAAAAAGGGATGAAAAATAGTTCGGACACATTTATGCGTCGCGAATTTTAGACGGCAGCGTGGCAAGGGTGTGCCGGACGTGCCGGGACTTTAAATTTCCGTCATGGAAATATAACAACGTGGAAAAGTGTGCGGGTGGGCGGTGAGGCTACATATGAGAAGAATTCGAACCATTTCTTGGACAAATAAAATAGAGAAGGGTTAAAGGAATATTCTAGGGAAGATATGTATCTACTGCAAAGCTGAATTTGTCGCCAACATAAGACAGGTTGAAATTATAGAAATGACAACCCTTGTTCGTCTTCCAAACAAATTAAAATATGCTTTCTCTTTTCTATAAGTACGTATTTCCTGACAATCCCTTATTTATTCGATAATGTGGATCTTCTGGAAAACTTTTTAATTGAAAAATATATTCCTGCCTTATACTTTAATTTTTAAAGTTATGTATTTTTTTAAATGACATCAAATGTTCCGTTTTTTCGATAATGTTGGGTCTGATGTCAGGACATGTGCTTCACAATAAATTTTAATTCGATCCCTGACGAAGTATAAATTTTCATAATGGAATTCTAACCGCATGTCGCCCTCACACCAACATCAAGGACTTTTCACGATAAGTTTACTGTATCCATTAGAAGGGCCCGTTACAGTTTGCCGATGTCGTGCTGATATCCAATTTTGAATTGAGAAACACAATACGCGATTATGAATTTCGCAGCCATGACAACTGCTATCGACGTTCCCGTAAATCAATCTGGGAACCGATTTTGTTTTTTAATAAACCGACGACGAAAAGAAACGGGGACGAAACAAGCCACTCGTCGAATTTACGTTCTTGGGTTTCAAAACGTATACAGGGTAGAACACAATAAACAAAAAATTGGTCACATATTCGATCAAAAGAATCTTTTCTAAATTTTTTTTGAGTAAACAATGTCACATAATATATATCTGCAATAAACTGAAAGTATATAAAGACTTAGACAGGGGGTGGTTTATATCCACCCTCAACGCCTTACGAAATGACATTTGAGGTACATAAAGAGTGAAAAAAGACGCCTATTCAATTGACATCGTCTGTCAGTCAGTACTTATCCAAGGGTGCTTGGCTGTGTGTCGACGACTACCGCTGGCGAGCATTTCATCATTTTATACTAGACTTAATCCTTCTTTTCAACCCCCTAAGTCCACTTTTCGTCGTCTTTGCCGCAGCAATTCTTCCACTTTCTAGTCACGGTCAACGCAGAAGGCTTACGAACATTTGCATATGTTTAAAATGTGGCCGCGGATGGAGCACAAAAGGACCCACGAACTGACGATTATTTATCGCACGAGCCGTGGGTAGGAGGGGGTGGTAGAGGAGAATGCGAGCACCGGGAGAAGAAGGTGGAGATGACAGAGGGCAGAGTGGAAACGGAAACATCTTGCAAACCTTGCTCATAACTGAACTCAAGAAGCAATATTAAAAAAATCCATATAGAATAAGTTTCTATATGTTATTATATTAGTTAGAATCATCCCTATCATATATAATGACCCAAACACTCAGGGAAAGGGAGAAAAAAAAGCTTTCAAAAATCTTTCCACTGATTTTATAACTGCGCCTTGTTCAAGATTCGATATTCCCACATGTCCAAAAAAAGAATACCGATTAGATAAATATTGGAACGCTCTTTTATAAAGTTATCATTTTTGACACGATAACGTCTATAAAATATGAGCACACCCATTCCCACATACGAAGAGTAAACATTCCGCTGTACCGCCCGTTAACAAGAAAATGATAAGGGTTATCGACGGTATAAAAGAAAAGCGGTCAAAATTTACATAACACGACCATTTTCGCCTTATCGCCGTGGCTAGAGAAATGGCCAAGAGGGTGCTTGATAAATTTCCCTTCTAAGACGAATACTTATGGAATGCTTAAATTATTTTATAACTAATGGACAAATAAACATTGTGTGCAGTCCCAGAATTAGGTATGGGCTTTAGCCCAGAACCCTGAACCTTTAAGACCACTCTCTTTTCACTTCGAAACAAGAAATCAACTCTGTAAGCCCACAAAAGAGAAAATTGAAAATGAGGCAGAGGTGAGGAGAGGGACAGTAAAACTCAGAGCATAAAATTTAATGGTTCACCCCCAAATTCGTGATCATTATAGATTTAGACTGACGTAACGAAAGATTTAGATCAAATTTTGAAAAAAATTGTAATCAAACAAAAAAGTTGTTACTAAATGTAAATCTTTTTGAAATTTTATAAACGTGGCATTTATACGATGGATTATATTTATTTTGAGGCATGATATTGTTATCGAATTCTATATGAAATAGTTTGACCTATGAGTCATTTCTGTATGAAAAGCGTAGGTAAATGTGTGCGTAACCATAGAGAGTGCCTCTCTTGTCACCGGTATAATTGTACTTATCTTATCTGCGGCATTATCGATCCAGTATTTTTTTTAATCGCAATTCTCACAAGAGCAGCAAACACATGTCACTCAACATTCGTACCACTGGACATTATCATTCACAAGGGAGGTGGTACAATAGAATTTAAAATTTGAACGTGATTCATTCACGGTTGGATGGACGACTTAAATGCGAAGGGGTTTTCTAGCCAAAGGGTGATGTCCAGCGGAGATGGACAGCACTTATTGTGCAAATCAGGGAGCACGCCACCCCATCTGTTTTACATTCAATCGTTTTTTTATTGTGCCCCTTCGATTTTGCTTTTAATCGTAATCGCCACGAGAACACTTTCAAATTTAAAGATTATTCGTGACCATTAACTAAATTAAGTGTAAAGTTCTCAATGTTATAAATACGTTGCATAGTGCATAGGGGGTTGTTATGTACAAAGATTTTTTAATATGTTTTCGTTAGTACCAAAAGCGAATGAACTGGAATAAAAAAAATCCTTGTTTGATTCCTTCTGAACTGCAGAACTGTTTGATCAAGTTTAAAATGTAAAACTAGGTATTCCTAAACTTATTGATTCTCATCAGTACGCCATGGGCAAGTGAAGTTTCTGTTCAACAAGTAAAATTAATAAACTACCCCAAACGAGCAACTAAGCGCCATCTGTGGCAACAACAACAAGATTTTTTCCATTTAGGGGTAGTTAAAGTGAAGCACGTGAACTTAATTCATATTTCTTCTACCTTAGGGGTTGATTTTGAAGAAATAGCTGTCAGAAAAGAAAACTACTTAGCAAATTTCGTATTTTCAGTTACAGCTGGTCTTTACTTCTAAACTTTAATGTTTTTATGTTATCTACTTAAATATTTTTACTTAATATCCCTTAAGGGCTGAACTTTGCAAAATCTCTTCTACAAATGGTATGTTTTTAGTTGAGTTATCTCTGCTCAGGGGTGGTAAATTAATCAATCTATTCTGACAAGTTTCTTTATACATTTAAGAATAAAAAACAGGAAAGTAAAAATATTTTGCCCCAACAATACATGAAAGAGCTTTTTTATACTTCATACTGTTATGATTCCCTAAAGGGTTAATATAAGGAAGATTCTTTGATAATAAAATTTTACAAACTGATGCCAGCTGTCCTCCTCCACAACTAACAAAATCTCAATCTCAATCTAGTAGGTAATTTATTTATTTTTTGCACGTTCCCCTTCTGAGACCTTCCAGAATATCTTCTTTTTTTTTTTTGTTTTAACAATATAAGCTATCCATTTAAGGGTTCGTTGAATGGATGAAGTCCTTAACAAAGGCTCGTGCAGGATCCAACCCCAGGAACGTACTGTTTTGTAAGTTGTCTGTCAAGATAGCGCAAACGATGCATCCACACGCCACAGAGCCCAATAAAAAAGTGGTTTTCAAAGTAGTGTCGCAGAGGCGGTTGTAAACGACGGTGGCGGTAGCAACCGAATCGTAAACGTATGAAAGAATTAGTAAAGCGCGTGCTCTTGCGATTACCACGACTAATAATAAAACCTGGGACCAGTCGGTCCCCTTCTTTTTCCTTTTCATCTCGCACGTACTCGTTTCTTTTTTTTTTTGCTTCTGTTTATCATCTTCGTCGTGTGGCAAACCCGTTCATCCGACGCCAAGTCTGTTACATTGAACCGTCCTCCAACCAGTGCCAAAGGCACTAAAGAAACCGAATGGCATTAAGGGTGAAAAATAAATTGAAGGTGATAATTAAGCTGTAAAATTATTCAGGGAATCTATGGTGGAAGAACTTTCCCTCTGTAGCAATGATAGGGAAGCAAATAACCTCCTCCTCAACCCCAAAAAAAAAATAATAGTAGAATTGCACGATTGTAGTACTTAGGAATTTACTACTTCCAAATAGTACAACGAATCATAATATTAATTGCATATTTTCATTATCATTTAAAAATATTTATTTTTAACATCAATAAAATCTAGTAGCGGTTGTTTATTACATGTTTCTGTGCAATATGAAGAAGTGAACGCGTTTTATTACTTCTTACTCCTCTAAAATTAGGAAAGGCAGTGGGAGAATCGTATACATATGAGGTGCGCTGTTTAAGAACGCACGAGATGGTGATTTATCTCATATTAAGGAAACTCTTATTATTCTTATGATTATTTTTGGTACCTATATGGTGCACCCTCAATCTTGGGATCGTGCACCGCCACTGATAAAATATAAAAAAAAAAAAACGATTTAGAAGTAAGCAAAAATCCATTAAGTTACAGAGTTCCATTGTTAAAAGTGATTTTTTTTTGTTCAGAACAACGCTGACACTTAAAAACATGATGACAAGATATGCGGAGCGTAAATCCTTCTAGATTTAAATATCAGGGTTCAATAGTTCAACTCTTTCCGATAATGGCTACTTTGTGTTACTCAATAAAGACCTTATCGTGTGCATCGTTTGCCTTGTCTATATTCGAACGGTCTTGAATCTCCTCACCAAAAGGTCATTTTTTGTAATAATTATTAATTCGTTACGCAATTAAATCTCAACGGCTGAGTCATCGCGTAAATACTTAATACCTACCCAAAATTTAACCTGCATCACAAATTGCTTAGGAATCAATGCCTTCACGATGAAGAACAATGACGACAATAACGTCAAAAAGAGCATAAATCATCATCCAAGTGAAAGTAAATTCTAATTAATTGCTATTGTTGGCTAAACCTTGTTTGAGACCACGTTTAATCTATGAATGAAAAGGTAAACTCCTCCTTCTCAAGACCAAGTGAAAGAGAAATTAGTTTTACTTCGATAAATGGTTTTCATTATTTTCGTCTCATAAATGCAGGCGATGGAATTTTACAAAAAAGGGAACAATGGGTAGTAACCAACAATTTATTATTATAAAGAAAAACCTTTAAATTTTTTCCAGTTAATGTGCATATGTTTAAAGTTTCTATTGTTTTTGATAAAAATATGTATGTACGTGTACATAAAAATACATATGTAGGTATATTAAAAAATTAAATCTCTCCTTATTTATTTCTAAGTCTATTGCTTTTTGTCATTTTTTTAATGTTACAAAAAGCTACAAAAATTTTTTTTTGCTAGTACTGGATAAAAATATCTGATTTTTTATAGTTATATCAGAAATCAGAACCAATTCGGTCAGATAAATATTTTTTAAACAATTCCAGAATTTACTAAATTTCAGTCTATTTGTTTAAAAAAAGAAAAAAACGACGACCGAATGTTATGTAATTCTTCTTTCGTAGGGGATGGGGTAGTCTAAACCTCACCAAGTATCACTAGGGGGGCAGGGTTAAAAAGTTGCTACCCAAAACATCACGTACATTAATAGACCACCCTCTAGTCACCTAATTGGACTCAAAAACTTCTCTCGCGAAAAATTTCACTTCTCTTCTCGACGCTCTGGTGTACAAACAGCCAATTGATTATATGTTAATTGTTCTCAAGAAAAAAATACGATTTACCACACCAATGGGAGAACACCTTCAAATATTTTTTCGTTTTGATCGTTCACGCCACTTAGCTGTAGTGACTGTATGACTGACACTATTATGAACTAAGTTTTTTGTAGGTATATAGGTTGTTTACCTTTGCCTACTTTTGATGTGTAAAATTGCAAGCCTAAAGAAGGGCAAATGAGGTAAGAATCGGTGTAATATAACGGTACAAACATCTCACATCGCACCGAAGCGAATATTGAAGGTAAACCGCTTGTCTTAGATGCATCCTCGTCGTGATTTATAATGTTGTGGCGGTCACACATCTACACACATACCAACATAAATATAATAGACATAATTTTCTACCACCCATCTATTAAGTATATCTATGAAATAAGATATATACAGTCGTAGAATGTAGGTAGCAACAAAAGCAACTGCAAATATATGGTTTGTCTAACGAATGGGTTGCTTAATGAGCTGCAAAATCACATTAAGGTGCATCAACGACTCTTGTTGGAAATACATAGGGTCGATTGGAGCGACGTTTCGACCGGACTTTGGGTCGAAAGCAGCACAAGAAGTTTTAGACTTATTGCACCATTTAAAAATTAAAAATGTGGCAGTTCGAATATTTTAATTTCATAAGAATAATCTTCAATTTTAATTGTAGTGATAATATTATTAAAAGAAATTCAAAAAAAATTTATATAATAATTTCTTCGCATTTTCAATTTTATACTAAAATTTTTCGTACATCATTTCTATTCGAGAACTAACTCAAAGGTGATTTTTTGCAATTGAATAAAATGAAGGCTTTTCGAAAATTTTTTTTTTAACGTTTGCACCTGATGATAAGGAAACAATAAAAATTGTGTACATTGTAAAAAGCTCACCACTATTCGTTGTATTGGACTCGGCGTCTGCAACTTCCGTTCTCGACTTCTTATGGCTGTTTTCTTCGGGCGAGGATGTTGTGTCCATTCGTTCTTGCTTGATAACAGGCTTGATGTCTTCGGCATCATCCGGGCTCGACGACATCAGCGGTGAAGACGACACTCTCCTCTTTGGGGTGGACGAAGCGGCACCGTCCACGCAGAGGTCGCCCGGTGCTGGTAACCGAGGAGAAGCAGGGGGTGGCGTATGAACCCTATAACAATAAAAACGCAATGCAGGCAAAAATTTACACAATTAAATTAAAATGGAAGCCCAGGAAATATTTTTAGTAGATGCTAAGTAAAGTTTTGTGTACCTGCTGCTGCTTCCGGTTACTTTCTTCCCAGATATGGGGGCCGATATGCTGGGTCGTCTGGTATTGATGGTGGAAAGGGGCAAAGGACCATCGTCGTTGTCCCTTTCGCGATCTCCGCTTATTGGGAAGCAATGTCCTCCTGCAAAATTTTCCTTGTTGCAGGAGGTGACTTTGTGCTGGATGAAGCGAACGATATCCGAAAGGGCAAAGGGCTTTTGACATGCTCCACATGTCAAAATGTCCTGGTGATCGCCTAGATCTGCCCCATCTGCATCTACTGTAACAAAAAATTTCCCTTAAAGATTTGAATCTAATTTATTTAAATTATTGTATATTCTAATCCTTAAGTTAGCTGTGTATAAACGTCAATTTTTTGTAATATCCCACAGGATGGAGGGGTTGGGACCCGTAACTCGTTGTAAATCAGCCAATACCATACATTTATATTAATATTACACTTGTATACGAAGGGAGCAACGATGGTAGAAGGATTTTTTTTTAAGGGAAGAATTTTTTAAATCTTATTCTTATCAATTATAATTTTAAGTTTTGGTATTTATATTTACGTGTTCTAAGATTCTTTTGTCATAAATATACAAAGCGTATAGGGGTTGTAATGGTTCTGGTCCGACCCTGTAAAGTTTTTACATAGTCTGTGGTCATAATCGTCTTAGTTCTTCTCGCCAAGAGTGCTTGGTATCGATTTCTTAAAACAGCTGCAATTCGGAACCCACCCCCCGACGTGCCGGGGTGTAGTAATGACACTCGACAAGCGTACTACTCACCCCTTCACAGACCCATTGTTAGCACCCTGCCGGGATTAGCAATCACTAGCTCAGCTGATATTTTTAATTGTCCCACATATCACCAGCGCTCTTGTTGGCTGGGCTGTTTGGTCTCTCGCCACTGGTGTTTTTTTGTACTTTTCTCATTATTACCCTACGATGCCAGTTGTGGTGGACAATAAAATTCACTTTTTACTTAACACATAAAAGAAAACAGTAAATCCACCCTATTTTTTTTTTTTTTTAATTATATTCAACGAAAAAAATAATACAATTTAATAAGTGTTGTACTTAAACACATAGTATGAAAATAATGAGCTACAACAACCCTTAGGTAATATATTCTTTTTCTTTTTGGTAACATTCAACTATGTACAATACCTTTGTAGCAGAACAAGTTTTCTTTATATAACGTGTTAGGTAGATAATGTTCTCAAAGGGCCGTGAGTAGCCAACCGTTTTCGAGCGTTGTCCACCCCAATGACCACTCCCTACTGACCAATGCTGCTGCGCAAGAAGGGAAGCAGCTTTTGTTAGCTTTCCATAGATATTTTCCATTGGTCATTCGTTTAGATACACGGTCAGGACGTGATCATATCACATGCGGTGGTTGGTGCATCCTTTCTGGATAAGTCTGGACTTTTATGTACCCAGTTAGAAGCGTACGATACTTGTAAATGAATGCAAACGTAATTTCGATTCAATGTTTTCGCATTGCGAAGGGGAAAACAACCCCCAATCGAAGATAAATAAAGAAATTGGCTCGGTTGAAGCTATTACAGTCCTTTCTATATTACAATCGGACGAAGTCGACGTCTCGGCCAATTTGGAGATCGCGTATCGAACAATTTACGCTCTGTTCTCAGACCCTTAATTTATGTTTTGTATCATAGTCATATACCAGTCTAAATGCCAATAGAATAACATGATGGAAATCCAAAAAGGAACATATTTATAATACTAATATCCTCAAAATATCACGAAATATTATTGGCTCATGACTCCATAATGTTACTGAAGACTTATTTTTTGTTGGTTGTTTCTGAGGGTGATGTCGTTGAATAACGTATTCGGTAAATTGAACATTCCGAACCCTTTTGGATCCGCCATTGCTCCAAACAAGTACGTAATAACTGAATGTGGATCAACAGAAGTTGTGTCCAGGTGCTTGGTCTCTCCAGAGGTCACAGCGGGCCTTCAATGGACCAAAACAACGGAGGACCAGACGTGCATTGTCCAAGACCAGAAGGGTGGTTAGAGGCGGTTTGTACGTTTTCCCAATTGCCACGAGCGCAACTTCTGACAAGAGGAAGTATAACACAACGTGCAGAATTATTTTCAAACAGAACGAACTCAAATGCAAAACGACACACAAAAATTGATGCAATTTCGTCAGTTTGTAATCTTTCAAAAATAATGAAACATTCACACCTCCTTTAAAGGGTTTTCCTAGTTTTTCAGAAAGTGCACACGCTAATAATAGTAGGTGATTCAAAATAAAAATAAAACATTCTGTTTAATTGAAAGCTTGGTAAATAAAAATTCAATTAAATTCGATTATTTTTTTGAAGGGATGCGTCATGTAACAAATCCAACAGCCAACTGTGGCGTACTTACCGATTACATTTGAGTATGTCGAGAATGGAGGATGTGGGGTAATATAGGGTGAAAACAGCAAATGCTCAGTTATACCCTATCTATATGTGTGATAAACAGCCTTGTTTGTCTGCCTAACTTTTATTACGCCCGCCAACTTGATTAGAAGTCATGTGTTATACATAGGATGACGATGACGATGACGACGTTGAGTTCAATCCCGTTTCACGAAAATTTCTGAATAATAATAGAAAATTGATATTGTTCACGTCCTTTTATATTAGTGAATTAATTAAAAAGCAATTAATAGGGTGACTGATGGAAAGTAAATTACAAAACCCTGCAAGAAAATGACTTAAGATATATTGCTTATAAATTAACATCATCGTCCAGAAAACATGACGAAAACGTTAATTTTTTAATCTCAAGAAATGAAAAAAAGAACTTTTCTAGAATTAAAGAGGCATTTGAATTTTTGAATAGTAGTACTTATTCAATATGCTTTACAAATAAGTGTGTGGTAGGTAATTATACATAGGAAGAATTATTTACCATCATCAGTCATTAATTCAGAAAATTAATTATAGAACTTTCTTAATTTGTTTTTAATGCTCCACACTAAACTAAACTTCATTTATTTGTAAAAACAAACAAATGTTTTTGTTTTCATTTTTATTAATTTTTATTTCAATTTATTTTGTATGACTTTGCAAGAGAAATAAACTGTTTTATACCGGATAACTAACTAACTATCAAAATTTTCTGTAGGTATTACGTGCCCGAGGCATATTCCACCTTTGCGACATCGTCAGTTCGACAAGCCACCACTGGGACTGATCTAATTAAATAAGGTTCGTTTTTTGTACCAGCAGCTAGCTATAGGTGGTCAGTAATCGCGTTTCGGGCCCTGGAGGTTTGCTTGTCACTCCGCTAACTAGATAATCCAATGTCGCTGCCAAACAAGACTAAGGAACTCCTAAGCATAATTCAATTTGCCAACGGCCACGGCAACCAAAACAAAATCCCGGTGACAAAAAAGACCTTATGCGACATCTCGTACACGTTCGACACCAGACAAGAATCAGTTTAACTTGAAACTTGAAAGCCTGTCGATTTATTATTTAGAAAGTGGCGAAAACACACTTGAAACATTTCTTTTGAAGTTTAAATTTCGTCTCATTGAAATACAAGAAATAAAATACTTTGAGAGACAGATATCAACCTATTTATTCATTAAAGTCTCTATAACGTCGTAATTTGGTGAATAACCTTCGAAACATGAGGTACATATGAATTTTTTCTTTAACAGTTTGGAATTATGACAACTATTAATTGTTTATTTAATTAGACAGAAGATTCGACCCAAGTACATCTCCTGAAGATGTGAAGGAAACGACGTATTTTTTTGACCTTAACGATGGCAATTATTTTTTTAAGACACTTTTTTATCATTTTTCGATTAAAGAAGAGACGGTTCTTGATACATTCTGGATGACCCAGATCGAGTCTTGAATCGTTAGAATTAACGGCAGCGGGTCCTCGAAGTAGAAAAGAGCCATTGGATGAGAGACGTCCGCTAATTCAGTGCTGGCTCCCGCAACAACCCACAGTTAATGTCACGACCCAGCCTTCATTTGTCAGGAGTTAAGTGCCAATAAAATAATTTCAAGTATCGCCACCGCTACGCTAGCACTGATTCGCGCTATCACGTCGTTTGCTCTTATACCTACCAGCTACCACTACTGGTGTTGTATTGTCGCCACCGAGACAATTTTTATAGCTCCTAATCAGTGTTGCAAGCAAGGCGACTTTTAATCAGGAGGGACTGCCATTACGGCCACTAGTTGGCCATAAATACCACAACCCAACATCATCGTTCTCAAGGATCCGATGTATAAAAAGGTCAGCAGCCAGGATTTGTACCAAAACGATACAATTTTTGAGAAAAACTCTTCAACAAAAGTTATGGGCTAGTTAACCATGAGTACCAGAACCCCATGTCATTATCCTCATGGAAGCAATACATCGAAAAGAATACCTAACAACTGCCAGGATTTGTGCCGATTCCTTGTTAAAAATAAAAATATACAATAAGGCCCAATTTTTTGGGGAAAATTATTTGACAAAGGTATAAGTTTCAGCTGACCAAAAATACCACAACCCAACGTCATTGTTCTGAAGAATACGATACGAAACAAATGCGAAGAATGATAAAGGATCAACGATAGATGATATTTGTTGTTAATAAAGATAAGATAAAAAGATACAGTATGGACCAATTTATGAGGAAGTTTGTTCAAAAAGAGCAATAAGCGAAAATAATTCTAAAAATATTCGAAATAAAAGACAGACTGCTGCTTCTGAGATAATATTAATAAAAATACAACTCCCAAGGGATACTTAAAACAACAAAAAGAAATTTTAAAAATCGAGGAATAATAAAACTAAACTAGGTATAATGTTAAAATGTTGCTTTTGTAATAATAAAATATTTAATAAATTATCGAATTCTAAAAATAGCAAAAAATTAATTTGGTCATTTCACTATTTTCCTTCATCGATGAAAAATGTTTTCTCAAAATATAACTACAAATATTCGAAAAATGTTAACTAAAAACTACTTGCCGAATGAATCAGTCCACAGGAACCTCATTTTGAGAAGTACTTCGTAAGTCATGTTAATTATTTGCACACATAATTATTAAAATTCACTTTAAAATAAGTTTTCGAAAACAGACAATTTATACGATTCACTTTTTATAATAAAAAATACTTGCAAAATAATTGCAGATGTCTAAAAATATTTTTAGCACGCTTGAGATGAGTATCATAGTTCGGATGCTGATCATAGACTGATACAGGGTGAATACGCAGGTAACAAATTCAAGGGTGCAGGGATAAAGGACTAATAGGGTGGGGGCTGATTTGGCCAACTATTACTTTCACCCTCGATAGATTCATTTTTATAAAAGGGGCTGCACAAAAGAACTACAAGCCGACCGGCAAAATTATAGTCCGCGTATCAGTAAAAAAAAAAGTCGAGAATAACATAACGGTCCCAAACTACATCTGCAATCAAAAATATTAGCGATAATTATTAAAAAATATAGTTCTACAAATTTAAAAAAATGGATATAAAAAAGAATTTATTAAAGTAGAAATTAGTCAGAGATTTGAAAAGTTGACTTTTTGATATAAAGTTTTTATAAATTTTCACAAGTCTGCTGTAGCTATCGACAGATTCTCATAATTTATTATCTAGATCTCATCTCGACCAGAACCCATACCCATGTGATTTATGACATTGGCAAAATAGATAAATCGTTGGTGGTTTATATATGTATATAGGTATTTAACACAACAAAGAATGCTGAGTTAGTTACAATACAAATAGGTTCTTTCAAGTTAAAGGGTTTCCAAGTCAAATTCCCACACTTCAATCACATCTGCTAGGTCTTTCAGTGGATGTGGGGGTGTGATTTTTAAATTATTTTCTAGTGGATTTTTGATTTTTTAAACTAATTATTGACTTTATTTAAAACAAATATCGATCCCTGGCGGTTGAAGAAAACGTTTCGAAAGTACATGAAGAATTATAATTCTAGTTTATTTTTAGACTATATTTAAAAAAATAATTCTAAAAAAATCTAATTAAACCCTATTGCTTGCTCTTCAAAAATATTGAGAATCGAATAAGAATCACGGAGGCATTCGTAAATTCCTTCAATAGAATTTTCTCACTTTATTTGATCCGTTCCCCTTACAGGATAACCTAATTTCTTCAGATTCACCCCATTTGGTTTCCTGAAAGCGGCCGAAATCCCACACGTCAAATAGGTCAAACTTTTCAATACAAAACCCCATTTAAAAGCACAATAAACGAATGATGTTTTGTGGCCAGTATCCCCAAGAATCTGCAAGTTTGGCAAACAGGTTGGTTGACCATTGTCACATGACAAGTGACAGGTCATGAATGGGATATCCGAATTGACCCTTTCTTAAACTGGGAAAGGTAAAGCTAGACAACGATTCCGAACTCAAATAACTTTTTGGATATAGGTATACTTATATAAGATAGATTTTACTATCAATTAAGTAAATGCATTTTTCTTTATTTTCGATTAGAAAAAACAGACTACATTCCAATTTTCTTCCCTTGCTAGCAAAAACCAACAGTATAAAATATTCTTTTGGCACACATGTCTCGGAAGTATTAAGAGAAAAACTAATTTTCTGAGCTTCTCGAAACTAGTCTCTTCCACAAATTGGAAAAATATAAACGTATTGGGTTCGTACTATAACCTGATCAGTTAAAATTTTGAAAAGACTTTAATTTTATTACGATCAGCTGAAATGTCCGCGAAGTCCCTGAACAGCGTCAGCAGTCGCATGATGTACAAATCCGTTTCTCTTTCCCTGTGCGCTCAGTATAAGATGGATGAGGAACGCATATGGAAGTGGCAGCGCTAGTTCCGTAACGCTTACTTCCGTTACGTTCACTCAATTTTGTATTTTGCATACCCCGGGCCTTATACTGATTCTTAAGAAGTAAATTCCGAAAATTTTTACAAATTATGATACAGAGATCATAAAGTCTAAAGATTTGGTGAGATATGAGAGTGAAGCGATTGGCGACAGATTGGTTCTTCGGTATCGTCATAGTTTTAGTGAACCGCCGCTTACATTCTCGTGGAGGAGTTCACCCACGTCCTTCCTTGTGCACGTCTCGATCCTGGAAGTGGAGCGTGGGAGCCTAAACTAATGCACACCTTGCATGGACGGTCAACTCTTTCATGAAAAGAAAAAGAGAGATAGAGCCACCGTTACTATTATCTTTCGATCAGATGCGAGACGTTTAGCAACGTTTCCCAAGCTCGCCGACATATACTACTTATTTTAAACACGATTCCGTTTCTTTGTTATAATACTTGTTGAAGGCTGATGCATGCGTATCTCACTTAATGATAGATAAATATTGCCATAGCATAGTCCCAATTAAAAAGACTCAAAATTTTTAGAAATATTCAATAAAGAGCAAAAAATTTGGTCCAGAATTGAAGAGATTGCAGAGAAAATGAGATAATTACATTTTTTGGCCCAGTGTCAGACAATCAGTCCCTGAGAGTATTTGACGGTCTCCCATGGCCTCTTGCACCTTTTTTCATCTCCTAGAAAGAGATTTCAGTCTTCCATTCAAAGATTCCTATATCTGTAGGAATCTTGACAATACATTTTATCTCAAAATTGCTTAGAAATCCAAATATAGAAATGTAAGAAATCAGTGACGTGGGAATTTGAGTTTGATATAATAAATGCTATAAAAAATGGAAATATTATGTAAAAAAGCAGACTCCAAAAATTTTCATCTAATGATAATAAAAGTAGAACGTTGTCAACCCCATGGGCTTATAAAAAACAGGGATATCCCTTTTATTTCGAAATTGACTTACTAGACCCCCAACAGTGCACAGTGCTACGAACTTGAGGAATTGCTTTTTCTATGTGTTAAGGGAAATCATACCACGACATTTCATTTTTATGGACCAATAGGCATTTTGATAGTAGGTACCTTGCATTTAAAAAAAAAAATGGTATACTTCTCTTAATGTCTACCAGAAAACAAAACAATTTGAAACTTATTCCAATATAACTTAATTAATTTAAGTAAGCTTTTGGTTTTGAGTATTATCCCGAAAATATTTTAAAATTCTGATGTTATCGTGATCATTACAGGAATAACGTTTATTGTCTTTACAAATGAACTACAAATTTGACATTAAAGAGTCAGTGTTTTATATTGCAGGAAAGACGTATTGCGTACGTATTACATACGTATTTATACATATACAAGCAAACGTTCATGCTGCAAGGCAGCAGATGCTATAGCTTCCCTTCGTATTAAAATTAGCATAAGTCAGCTTTGCAAATCTTAATGATGTCCAGCGTAATTGACATGAAATGTTTCCCTCCTGCTCCCATGTGTGGGGTCCCAGACCAGACCGTCTTCCATCTGATTTTTCTGATCGTTCTTATCTTGATACGATTATACTACTTCAAACATTTCGTATTTCGATTCCTACCGATGGACGCATTTTTACTCACCGCAAACTTCAACCGCATTTAGTTTTATTTGCATTCTGCACCGTAACTTGCCCGAACGAATTTGCAAACTGCACATCATCTCCATATAAGTAGCTAATGTGCAATTGTACATACCTGCAATTACTTGTCATGTAGGTACAAACAACAAGTTGTACTTGTTTTGGTCAGAAGGAGATAAATAACAAAAAAAATTTGTGTGGTTACTTTTTTAGGTTAATTAATTCTGTTAGTTAAACATATTGCCTATAGATGGCGCCTTTAGTTTTTAGTAGAAAAATATTTTAAAATAAAGTTTCTTACCCAGAACATTAATTCCAAACTGTTTGCTTATTTTATGTCATTAGCAGAAAATGTAATCTTTAAAATGAAGTTATAATCATTAATTTTGGTGAAATATTAAGAAAAATTTTGAACTCTTCAAATTCAATAGAAATATTTTAGGAGTTTTGCATAAAAAAAAAAAGAAAACTGTTGGATTGTTACAATAATTCTTGTAAATTTAAAAGACAATTTGAATTTGAAATGAACGACAAAGAAAAGCCATTACAATTACTAGGTGTTGAAAGTATCGATTGGTTAGTATTTGAACCAGTGCAGAATAATGGTGTCGTTGAGGCGAAAAGGATTAAATATTTTAAGGCGGTTTAATGAGAAAAGGAACCGAAACAGATGAATAATCAACGAATTTAGAGAAACTTGTTACGCGGTTTGCAAAACCGTGACAGTTTAATCGAAGCGGTCACTTGAATTAACCAACTGCACTTGATGTAGATGAGTTCAAACTACTAACTTAACGATTTATACAGTGCAGATTTACCAGATTATGGTTTTAAATTTGTAGAAAGTACTTTCGTAATATTCCAGAGAATTCTAAAAGTGTAGAACATTTTCGAACACTTTATATCGTTCTTGAATGTTATAGAACATTAAATAATTCACTAGAACGTTCTAAATCACTCTCGAACACTCTAGATCATCATGGATTGTTGTAGAACATTCTCAAATCTTTTAAATACTCTCGAAAATAAAAGAACCACCAAATTTGGACAAAAGTTTGGGTGCAATGAATAATATTTATATTTTTTTTAATGTAGGACAGTTAGATATATGTTTATCATCCACAGAACTAATTACCTGTCTCAATGAAGGAAACCTATTTTCCAGTTCGTTAAAATACAGATATTCGATTTTAAATATTTAGAAATTCTTTTATAATTCTACACTAATTCACAGGTTCAAAAACGTTTACGTCAATTTAACCGTGAGTTCCTGTCAAATACACTGAATCAATAAACTTGGCTAATTCCAACCGCTCTTGCTACAGTTTTCATTTTTTAAACAAACTACCGTCGAAATTGTTTTTGTTTGAAATCACGTACAAACATTTTCCATTCATTTTCAACGTTGGTTCAAAAAATTTAACTCCAATACTAATTTCCAACAACTAACGAAAGACAGACACAAGGAACGTCATCTAAAAATATTTTTTCTTGAAATTTTCTCCATTTGTCAAGTCCCTTTTCCATAAAATTGTGGAGACGTATGCAGCAAAAGAAACTCTTTCTGTTTGGAACATCTGCGTTCCAAAAATAATGATGGTGAGAGACGGTACAATCTAAATTTACTTTTCCACCCTCATGGTGAAGACGCAGACGAACATTCCGGCAAAGGTTAAGTCCGAAGCCATTAAACGTACGAGTGCTTAGATGAAAAATGTTGGGTATGGCCAAAGAGGAAGTTATTTTTATATCGCCAAAAATATACCGAATGCGTGTAGTCGACGGGGACAAAAACAAAAACAAGTCCGTCTACAGTTCACTTTCCACCATCTGCGACCAATATATAATATTGGAATATTTCACAAAGCTAAACTCTTTCAAAGTATTTAGAGATACATTTTTCATCCCTAAAGCGCTTCAAACCAGAAAATATCTATTTATTAAAAAAACTTCAAGTCAATTAGCAATTAATTTACTGGAGAAGCTTTTGTAGCTAATAGTGTTTTTAAGTTTCGATTCCAGACTTTTGGATTTCATAGTGGCACTCAAAAACATATCAATTACCGAGGATAAATTACTTATCAATCTCTGAGAGTGTCTGAATCAGAAACCAAGTTCGAGTCTCTTAAAGAGCAGTCACACTGAAGGTAGAAATGTACGATATTGTAACTACCCCCACAGAGATCGGAATCTCTGAACGGAACACAGAAATCTCTTCCTTAGAGATAAAAAAATCTGAAAATTCTCACACAGAGACGATTCGAGACTAATATAAAAGACAGCACGAGACTGTTTGAGAGACTAAGAGAGAGATCGTCAGAGCCTCTCAGTCAGGGGCGATGTGAAGTTTTTGGATGAATATAATAAATTAAGTGGAATTGGAAATCTTAACTCTGTGCTGTTGTAGTGTGGTGTACCAGACGTTTTGTCATTTCTTGCTGACAGAATCTTCAGTGTTGACTTAGCGACTGATGATGACTAGTTAACACTGAAGAAGTTGTAAGGAAACAGTAGATTTCAGCGGACCATGTCACAAAAGACAGGAGGAAAAAAAGGATTTTGAAGGGAAAATTGTTAAAGCAGTTTTTTGAAAACATATTCAAAAATTTTCTGAATTTCCCAGGATAAAATTATTTAACAGTCTCTGGGAGTCTCGGAATCAAAAAACTAAGTTCAAGAGTAGTCACACTGAAGGTAGAAATGTACGATACAGATATTGTAGCTACCCATAGAGATCGGAATCTCTGAATGGAAGACAAAAATCTCTTCCAGAGAGATTCAAAAATTTGAAAATTCTTACACAGAGACGATTAAGGACTATGAAAGTATCCCAGATACCATTTGAAAGATCAGTGGGGGTGGGTGATCCTACGATTGAGAGCTGAACGAAATTCGTTGATCGCTGAAATATCACCCATCACCTCGTGCGTTCTTAAACTGCGCACATCATATGTGTACAGTTCGCCCACTACCTTTGCTAATTTTGGAGGGGTAAGCAGTTATAATACGCGTTCGCTCATTCGTGTTGCACGAAGGCACGTTAATTGACGAAAGTCTAGGGCCTAGGGAGCTCGTAACGCTTCGACCGAATAATATTTAGATGATATTAATGCTAGGGATGCGGAAAAAAGCGATAAATTAAGAATGTATCTATTGTTTCCAAACAAAAAAGTTAATGATTAATGCTAAATTAACAAAATTGCCGCTAGTGCGCACTCACCAGCGCACCTTACGACCGACCGCCACTGATAGAGACTATGAGAGATCGTCAAAGCTCCATAGAGACTGATTATTTTATTTATTACATATTACAATGGAAATTTTCCGCAGAGACGTACATAAACAAGTGTTTTTGTGGCAAAAACAAAACTTATTTTATCAATTATTTTACATACGTATGACTTAATTATCTTTCAATCTTTATCAACAAAATAACATCAATAGAGAGAAAATGTTGCGTAGATCCGAAGCTTCGTTGTTATTAATTTTGTTTGTCTTATGTTTAAATAATATCTACGAATTGGCGAGGTCGTAAACAAACCTCATCAATGATAAACTACGTCTCCGAAAAGGAAAACTGTGTGCAGAGCGAGGAAGGATCGCGATAGCGACCGATTGGTCCGCAGATAGTAGAGACGCAGCTTCAGCGTGCGTCTTTTATACGTATAGCCGTCGTTGTCGGCGACGCGACGCGACGGACCTTTTTCTTCCTCTAAACGGCCTTCCGTCTCTCGGCCGACAACAACGTGATGTTAAGTAACAAACAGAAGTGCGTCTGAGGAGTTGGTACACGATATCGATCTCAACGGTTCGAGATTTTGATCTAATTGATGAGCTACGGGCATAGCTCGAAATAAATATCCGAACCATCGTTCAGGGTCCCGATAAAACTGAGTGAAATAGATTCCTATTAAAACCTAACGTATGTTTGTTACTTAGGTATAGTATACATCGAAGAAGAGAGAGAAAAAATGAGCGAAAAGATAGTAGTGCCTTTTTAGTAACTCACGACGACGACATACATATGTTTACAAGTTCAATCCAAAAACCATTAGTTTACGCTTCCACCATATTAAGAACGCGCGCTACTTCTTGCATAGCCTAATCTCTCGTGTGTACAAGCCGAAAGCCGAAAGGTATCGGACGACCGACGCGACGCTTGGAAAGGACTTGAATAACTATTGAATTCGGTTTAATAAGCCAATAAAGAAACACTTGTCGCTGATTTACGATCTCTTTGAAATTTGCATCAACTGCATTTTATCCTTACGTTCGAGGATTACCTACGGAGGGCGGCCTTATTGTAGATTGTAGGTACGTACCTACTTACTTTGTCGGGCAATTACACAAAAACGACCTGCAATTACGGAAGTCAAACTTAACTAAGTACTAGAGAGAATTAAGTACAACTTTATATACATAGATGCCATCAATATTCTCTGGACAACATTCCAGAAATAAATCGTTGCCTTTTTACGAATTTCGAATATAAAAATCAAAATTTGCAATGCTTTTTTCTTGTAATGAATTCAAAAGTTTAGAAAAAATGTTTATATAAAATTACGGTGCTAAAATCCTCACACGAAACGTCTGGATTTTTTTTAAAAACAATTAATTAAGTAGGTACGTACGAAATTTAAAAATTGGGAATTATGCAACCTGATATGAAATAATGGAACATACATATACGTATAACCCCAAAGTAATTTCTTTTTCAAATTAGTGAAGCTATACAAAAAATTAATGATTTTTTTTTGCATATTAGACACCTACACTGGTAGTAAATAAAACGTCGTTCCAAATAGTTTATTTTCCCTACAGGAAATTAGTTCAGCGATTCCCGATTATGAACAGATCCGGATCCGATTTTCCTTAACAAAGCCATCTGGTCAGAAACTGATCAGAGTCCGGTATTTCATCCCTTTTTTCGGTAAGGTGATCAGTTTCTTATCAAAATTTATTTATAAAAACCGTACTATGGTCCCATTACGTTCTTTTAATTTATCTCCGATCAAACTTCAGGCAATCCTGATCTGTATCAGACTCTAGCTTGAAGTAATTTCTAGTCGGGTTTGGGAATTGTCTAAATTTTTTTCTTATTCTTTTTTTTTTTTTTTTGTTCAAAGAACCTATTGGTGTCACATTACTTTCAATGGTTTTCACGGATTCGTATTACCATGCAAAGTATTATTCGTAACCCTAGCGGACGAATTGGAAATCGTTAAAACATTAAAAGGATTTTATTAAAGTCTGTCCCAACGCAATCGGTAAACAGACTTTTCTTATGCAAAGCGTCCGCAAAATCACTTAAACACGAGCGATGATTCAGATATCGTGCCTAATAGAAAATGGTACAGGCAGTAGGCCAATTAGAATATACAATCGAACATCGCGTTTTTCGATTATTTACTTTTTTAAATGGAACACTCTGTATATTATTTATTAAACTTAATAATGAACTTTCTCTTATATAACGTCAATTGTCATCTATGAGAAAATTCATTATAAGCTTTCGTGTTTACAATTTGAAGTTGTTACAGCAAAAATTAATATGCAAGGTGTTCTACTGATTTGGATAACCCTGTATACAAATCAGTATCTTGTCACTTAACGTTTTAGTTTTAATATTGAACCCATCCTGGCACCTTCACCATATAAATAAATTCGAACAAATAAATTTTTTTCTTTGTTCAGAATTATTTAATTTTTCATATACTTTATTAATTCAGTAAAGAACAAACGAATAATTTTGGTTGAACATGTGTATTCTTAAGTTATATATAACTATATTAGGTACATTAATTATAACCATAAAAACATAAATAATAAAATGCAATGAATATTTATGTTACGCAGGCCTGTATAAGCCCACATTTGTCCCTAGGTGCGTATACTATTTTTTTACTCACATACAAGTGGAAAGTCCGTCAATTAATTGATCAAAAAGTGGTTATGTGAGGTTATGTTACCCTTCACGACGCCATTTTTGTTTTGATACGCATGCGCTGCATTATTAACAAAATTACTTACGTACACAATACGAATTGTTGCTTCATATTTTACGCCCAAAATGCAGTTCAGCTAATATGAATGATATTTATCGTCATATTATGATTAAAAAAGTATTGTATTTTAGAAATCCTTATGCAAACCACAGGAGGACTAAAGGATATGTGCATAATTTAATCAGACATAACATTATCATCTGCAGAGTTGCTGTTGATGAGTTTAAAGACCTTTTCTTGCACATATGCACTCGAGGCCGGCTCCACACAGATAAACCTTTTATGGCATTTTTACAGTTCATGCCGACACTTGTCGAAACCCTAAAAGTTTTACTACCTTGTCCTGCAGGAAATTTGTAAAAATTACGTCACCACTTCTTGCAACTGTCATCCGAAAAACGCGACCAAATTGTGGGAAAAATATTATTTTGACTTGTCCAACAACTTTTTAATTATCATGACAATAATAATTTTTCAATTTAAATAATTTCAACCGCAAAAGACGAGAAAAAATTTTGTTTTTACTTTATTCTTACTTCGTCAGAGTCAACGTGGAACAAGCAGCATTTGACGTTTACCACAAAAATTAAATTTATTATTAATTTGTCGTCAGCATTTCATGATTTTGTTATATAAAATAAAAACAATTGGTACCCCTTTTAACTTATGTTGTTTTTATTATAATTCATGATAGTTTGTTTATTAAATATTGTGGGTAGATTATACCTGTTACTGAGCAACATGTTACCGATTACAATGAATAATTAAGGCGTAGTTAGAGTAGGTACCTACGTACACAAAAGGTGCAAAGCTTAAAGAATTACTATTAACAATTGTGATCTGATATGGCGTCGATAAGTATGATAAAATTTTGATTCACGTTGAAGTGTCGAATCTTATTGGGCACAGGAGAACAAGAGCCCAGTTTGACACTCCGATTCGGACCAATCTGATGCATTGTATTCATATTTCTTTTATGTTGGCTAATTGGACGAATAATGGAGTCCTTGTTGGAATTCCATAACATATGAATAATACAACGAAGGCTGAGCTTTCGTATTGCCAAAATTTAATGCGGAAATGTAGTCAGAGTAACAAATCAAATCGAATTATTACCATGTGAAATGATTGAATTTTAAAAAGTTTTAAATTATTAATATTATTTTTTTTTAGAGAGCCTAAGTTAACCCAGTCTCACCTAACACCTAACTAAAGCTCCCAATATAATGTCATGCAATAATATGTGAAATTAAATGAGTACTGAAAGTTTGAATTTTAAAAAATTTTGCTTTTGTTGCAACAATGATAGTAGGAAAAATTAAATTAAATTTTTCAATGATTTTCTTCATCGTGAACTTCATAACCAATAAATAGCATTTTCTTTGGCAAAGAATACCTTGTACCCGTTCTTGTATATAATATAAACATTATCTATGTATTTAGGAGTCATATGTGGTTTTTGGTTTCCTTTGAATGATAACAGAGATCGTGTGGCCATTACCCAAAAAAATATCGAGTACCAAAAGTCCATAGTTAGGTATTTGATAAAAAATTACAAATCCATAAAATGAAATTGTATAAAAATTATAGCACAAAATATTTGAATGCAGTTGTTTTTACTTCAAAAACCAAAAGGTTTCTATAGTGACGATCAAAAAGTTTCTATAGTAAAAGTTAATAAAATAGAGTAATTATGTTAAAGTGCCAGTTTTGGAAAAAAAAAATTATGATACACAATCTAAGTGCACTAAATAAAAATAAGGTTTTGAAGTGCATGACATTGGCGTAATGTAACTGGAATTTTCCTATTTCTGGAAACACAGGCGTCCTCATAACTACATAACTATTTCTGTTAATAAAAAATTGTTTAACGATTTTCTAACAGTCACATTTAATTTTTGTATTATGTATAAGTTGCGGCATTTTATCATATTTTTATTGAAATTAACGTTCATTGTGATTCTAAATCATATTAAAACAAGTTTTCCTTGGTTTTTTAGTGAAATTATTTAACAACTTTTTGAAAAATCTTAGAAACTAGATGATATAAATTCACTACAATTATTTTATTTTTGTTGAATGTAACAAATAGGTACGTATTTCCTAAAATACTGAATTTTGGACTTCCAAAAGTAGAATAAAGTTTTTTGTTATCAAAGGAAGTGCTGTTTGATGAATACAAGTATTTTTTGTTTGGTTGCACGCCTCTGGTCCCGTATCAGAGGTTCGTGTGTGTGGACATCGTCCCGGTGTTGCTTTATCTTATCAACAGCGTGACCAAACGTTGCACGGTTTTATCGCTAGCAAACAAGGCTCACCTGGATATAGTGCGCGGCAATCAACATGCTCACAAACGAACACGTAAAATACGTAAACTCACGTAAACGTATCCGGCCCACTTTTTGGAATAATGTCCGCAATATTCTTTTGTATTTTATGACTCCACATTTATTCGATATTTTGTTAATCTACCAACATGGTTTGTTACGTAGGTAGGTACCTATTATGGATGATAAACGAACTATGTAATGTTTACCCATTAGCAACTTTACAATCGCACTTTATTGATTCTAATCTTGATATCTACGAAAACACCTAAAATTCTTCTTTAATTCACAATTTAACTGATGGTTATAAAAAAAATTCGGTAATTGAGCGCGGAAATGGGCCCTTCATGTTTTTTTTTTTTTTGAGCTTCTAAAACACTTAAGACAAATACAAGACATTTTTAAAAGTTTAGAAGCCCAAAAGTTTTTTTTTTTTTTTTTTAATCGTGTGCGTAAATACCAAAAGCTCTCGAGCTTTTATTGATTCTTTTGGAAAATTAGTGAGCAAGAAGAGTTTTAAAGGTCAGACAGACACTGTCTTTTAGACGAACGAATTTATTGCTTATATATAATTAGTGGTTTGTGCTTAATCAACTAACAATAGTTAGTTTCCGGCAGCCGGTTGGATTTTACTTGGAAATGGTGTCATTTATTTTGTTCCACTCCGATTCAAAGTTGTCTTTTACCGTTCTTCTCGTCAAGCGAAAGACAAAAAGTGTCAACGTATCAAATTTAATTCAATCCGTAAAGGCCAGAAATTCTACCTGACAAGAACACAAATAAATACAAATAATTGTAAACAGGAAATTACAAAAAAAATCTGCAACAAGGTCATCAGAAGGAAAACCATTTTGCAATATTAAAGACACCACTGTAAACTGCGTAAGATAATTTTCCTTTTAGGTTTCGATATTTAATATCACATGAAATCAACAAGTTCCACTTATTTATAAACCATTTTCTTGTTTATCAGATTAGTAAATTTTATGTCGGCTACCATCAGCATACGTTTGCTGATGATCGGGCGTACGGAATGGCTACAATCTACCAATAACATCAGTTCTTCTCAAATTTCAGCGCGAATAGCCTTTTTTTATAAATCGCCGTCTGGTACTAATGGTTTGGACATTTGTTAACGTCAAAGATAGTGTTGCTAAAATTACCGTTTCGATAGCCTCTTTGATCCTACCACATTATAAGGAACAAAAGAAATAAATAAATTTTCAACAGTTCTTCATATTTGTCTCATTAGTTTACGATACAAACAAATACTGTGCTCAATTAAACTGATTAATATAGATGCAATTTTATAGGCTTTGATCTACGAGAAAAAACATCCAAAAATGTCTTCAATTTATGAAACACTTATGTCCTTAAGTAATGATTAGTAAAGCGTTTGGTAACCAAAACATATTTTTTTCCAAGATTAGTTTCTAAATTTGAACTTCAATTTTGAGCTTGTTGTGATTGAAATGGATAACGCTGACCAATGAACCATCAAATTTCCGTTACAAAAATAAACTGCAATAGGAAATATCAACTCCTCCGGGTATCGTGTATGTTTTTGTAAGAATAGCCGTTGTGGGATCAAAAGACGCTTAATTTATTTATGAGAAACAGATGTGGTGGGCTAGACAACCCATGGATAGATTACGCGTTAAAATCAGTTTGGAACATTTCGTTTGCGGAACTGAATAAAAATGCATCGGCGCAAAAATGAACTGCATCGGCTAAAAATTGGAACGCAAAACGAATAATTTATTAACTCATCATACAAATAAATACATAAACTAAACGAAATTATCTATAGGTACAGGAGAGATCTGTGGATGTGTTATCAAGAGAATTTCTACGTATATATGGTAAAACTAATTAAAAAAAATAAATCTAGGTAGGTAATTACAGAAAAAATAACGCAAGTTCAGTCATTATCTGGGATTGTTTAAATAGACAATTATGAGCTATTAAGATTGAGATAACATGCTTGCTATGCACACAATACCTCTAAATAAGACTTAGACAGAGAGAATATGAGGAATTATATTGGACGTGTGAAATAAATTCTCTATAGCTGTAGAGCAGCTTAAAACAACTACTTGGGCATTATGTGCAATTTTTCTTTTCTTAGATCCAGGGCTATACAAGAAAATTTAATTAGACCAGAAAAATTTTTGATTTTTTTTTTAATTCTTTAGAAAATTACAAGGAACAATCCGGTAAGTAAAGGCAGGGTCAATCGCCCCCATCGCCCCCTCCAACCCTAAGACTTGTTCCAGGAACAAAATTTTTTTTTTCTGTTGGAAATCCAAGATTTTCATACTTATTAAATGCATTTTTACTTATTTCATTGGGTAATAAAGTTAGTGTCAAATATTTTTATTTATTTAACATCTGGTGAGTGATCGCTCTCTCTAAAAACAAAAAGTTAATTAAAGTGAATGGAGATCAAAAGATGAACAAACAACAAGCTAAGAAAATCGGCTCCAAATTTATACAAGAACTACATAAAATCCTTTTTAAATAAAAAAAACTATTTATAAAATTCACATGATGTGTAGATATTTTATTGGTATGGAGAAAATTTACACCAACATTATCTGTATTTTATCACCAATAAATGCCAATTATCGCGTTTCTTCAATATTTTTTAAATAATAGATACTCATTCAGTGCATTCTTTTAGCACTTCAATAATTTTACATTATAGTTTAACAAATTAAAATTTAACAAAAAAAAATGCGCTCTATGTGTAATGTTTAAACAAATATTCGAAGCTCGCTATTTTTGCTGAAGATGTAGATTATAGAAACAATTTTCTTATTTAAAAAGAGTCTTATGTTGTTTTTGCTATAATTTGTGGCCGATTTTCTTACCTTATCATTACTCTTCCCTTTTTAAAAAAAAGCATACTTATTCCTTCCTCGGATTTTTTTAGAACGTCTCACTTTTATTACTACTAATATTAAATATTATTTTATTTTACCTTCGCCCTCTCTAAAGAAGGCTTACGGATCCTACCTTTCAGAAAAGGACATTTTTGTACTGAGTGCTCCATAAAACTTTTAAAAATTAGAACACTTTACTTGGAGTTTCGAACAAAAATTTCTCTTAATATTATATAGGAAAACTATTAAGTATAAATATTGTGAATCGTCAACAACAAATTCTGATTGACATCGATTACCATGTCGTCATAAAATAGTAGAAAGTTCCGAGTTGAAATTTTATGTTTGATCCAATGGCAACATGTAAAAGATGGAATAGAAGCAGATTAATGGGTGTAGGTTATCTTGTCGCTTGCAGTGATTTCTCAAAAGTAGAACAATTTTTCTACTGATAACATCCGATCAAGAGGATTATGACCGTAGAGTTCTACAAGAGTTTAGTTGAACGTACGTATATGCGATATATCTTATTTTGTGTCAGATGAGGACATGCTGATAAATACCTTCGACTAGTATGTACATAATACGAAAAAAAAAAAAAAAGAAAGTTAACCTTTCCCACCAGGTCTATATCAACTTGACTGTGATTAGTGATTACGGATAGTTCACGAAAACAAATTAACTTTCAAACGCAGAAGAGGCCGCGGGCTTTATAAGCGATGGACAGACGTTACTTACGTCGTCCTAATTTTCGCCAAATGAAAAAGGTGATCCACATTAATTCGCCCGAAAGAAATCAATTTCGATTAGCGGAGGCTGATCTCCGGTGACCTTTAAAACGACGAGGTCATTTCCTAAGGCTTGGACCCGCGGAGAAAATGAACGACGTTCCGCGAGGTTGCGCTCCAACTAACTTCGTCTCGTTTGGCGCACGAAAACCGAACCAAGCAAAAAAATACCAAATCTAATACGTAAATACAATGTGTAACAGACTTACAGCAAAAGTATGACAAAACAGCATGTTTATGTTTTATTACTCTAAGTTTGTTGAATCTAAAATTATGGTTAATTAATAGTCATTTCTGTTATAAAGTTATTTCGAGTCATATAAAAATATAGTAAATACAGTCATATCGAAGGGACCACCCATTTTTGGTAGAATTTTTATCTACATACTATTTGAATTCTTTCCTAAAAGCTCATCATTGAATCCCTATTAATTAATAATTTTTTTAGTGAAACATTATTAGTTTCTTAATAATTGTTAATTGTAGCACTTTTGTTTGCTAATTAGGTACCTACCTATATTTTTTTTAAAAAACACTTTCATTCAGGTTTATCGCTATTAAGAAATTTGAGATGCAACATACCCTATGTCGCTTGACGTTAAATGTTGTTATTAGATCACTTCGATTCTTCAGAGCAAAATGCTAAGGTGTGTTGTTTACGTATTAAGGATGTAAATGTTACAACATCCATTAAGCGGACAGCACGTTGTATTGTGTCTAACATTATAGGCAATTAATGGATTTTATTACAGTGCGTTCGGCGTGCAAAGAAAAAGGAATCATGACTCTATACAGGTACCTAACCTACCTACCTACCTTCTTTTAATATTGAAAAAGAAAGCTGGTTAAAACATTTCCTGGAAGCTCCACGACTAACAATTTATTTAAGGTTTGCAAGCAAAATTATTGCTACTCCCTACACTAACGGTTTACCATAAAAAAAATTTTTAAAAACAATTAAAGAAAACGGTCCGAATATGAGCCCTGTATTTATTATGAATCCCTACTAAATCATACAAATATACCTAGTGTATGTGATTTAAAATTTGAATTAAAAACAAAACCTGACTTCAACTTTTCACTCAAAATTACATAAAATCTTTAAATCCTGAACGTGAGGGTAAATGAGTGATGATAAGGTATGTGGGATGGGTGTGGGGGTGCTGAAATCACGTCAGATTGTTAGTCGTTCGATTTTATACGATTCACAACCTATGGCGCTTTCAGCACCCTCTAATACTCACCGCCACTTAACTATCTCATTCGCTTCACCTACTCACTTATCTGACACTAATAAATTAATATTTTTCATTCCTCTATTCCCTCCACCCCCCTAGCCAAAACTATTCCACCCCCACTTTTCATCACCTACCCCTCCGCCCAAGCACCCCCACACCGACGGTATCACCATGTTTACATTTACCCGTCATTTTTGTTTTTTTTAATTTTTCAAAAATTTTAGTACAATTTACATGGTACCACCTCTGAACTATGACTATGATCTACCAAATAAAAAAGAATCATCAAAATTAGTTCATGATTGAGGCAATAGTCGCGTAACAAATATGAAGTCGAATTGAAAAGCTCCTTTTTTGAAGTCTGTTCAAAATTGACACTTTTGCAATAAAAATTAAAATAAGCCTAACGAAAATTTTATGATTCAAAAAACCACGTACTTCACCCATGACCTTTTTTTGTCTGATTTATCATAACTCAAAAAAATTCATAAAATTTCCCTAACTTATCTATACCCTGGAATCCCCTGCTTGTAATGTTATTGATATTCCAGAAATAAAACTTTGTACAATTGTGTAAATATTGTTCGATGTCATGTAGTCATTGTTCACTAATCGTTCGTATTGTCCATCAAGTAAAACAGGCGGTGGTCTGTTCATCGGACCTTATTAATTTCTGCTTGATCGATAGCCTCAAGGAGACAGAACTTGTGTATCGACCGCAATCATCGATCGCATTTGTTTACAAGCTGCTAAGCGTTCATAATTTTCTCTAATCATGCATTACGTGATTCCGGCTAACTACGAGTACAACTACGACCACAAAACAATAAGTTGACAAACGAGGTTAACGTAAAACGAACGAAAAACTAAACGGCTTTTTTTTTCTCTTGTCTTGACCTCTTTTTCTGACTTCCGGAATTTGTTGTCCGCAATCATTTACAAAATTACTCGAAATGTTAATCATCTCTATTAGGTACCTAACACGTTCAAGTATTTCAATTCGAATTTTAAACGATTTTCTACAACATTAAACATAATAATTAAGTAAGGTACATATACCTAATATCTAAGTAAATAGATTGTAATTAAAGTCCACGTAGGTATCTGTTTACATCAGGTAGGTAAATACCTGGTATAAATTAGTGTTACTAAATATCATAATCTCAAAACAAATACCTACAACATAACATGATGGCACATCTTTATTTCCTCGTATCTAAATGAAACATCTCTCCTAAAGACAAAATTTTATGACAATTAGAACACCTTTTTAAGACAAATAATGACTGCTTATATTAGTTATCTTCGAAAAAGTCAATTAACAAAATTAATTTTAAACATTATGTAATGTTTCATTAATCTTTATAAAATATTAAACACTAATTAAATACACCCACGAATATCAGCATAGAAGAGGACGTATCCATCTTAGGGGCTCAAGACTCTGGGAACTTAGAAATCCAATAGACAAAAAAAATTTATGAGCAGATTTAGTAGTTATCATCAGCAAAAAAAATTGAATTGTAACATGAATATAATTTTTTCTGAAGACCAGACATAAAATTCAAAATACTTCTTCGTACTCCTAACGAAACGTTCACATAACACATGGCACATAATTAAAAGACCGTTGAGTTTTCTACAACTCGCATCCTATTAAATTAAAATAAATAATTTTATCTGCGACGTGCGAACACGTACCATGCGCAGCCAGAGAAGAGTTAGGACGAGTTGAGTCCTTTAAATTAAACATTTCGCCTACTCGGTCAGCGCGACATCAAGCAGGCTTGTTCGTTAATCTGCCGTGTACATAACTCAGCAATTTCATCATTGCGAGATCAAGCAGGCTGGACAACCCGGCCTATCCATAGACATACATATATTTTTTATAACGTTAAAATCAACGCTATCTTCGGACAAGTAATTAGATAAGAAACCTCCTGTTCAACAGCTAATTTCACTTTAAGTCATTATATAAAATTATGTATCGACAACGCGTTAAAACTATATCTATGGGAAAGCAAAAACAAAAAATTTACGATTTTACGATCCTCGAACAAAAATATTGACAGAAAGGGGCGTACACGAAAAGAGTCCTGTTAATCGTGTATAAAATGTAGAAAATTTTACGACTCAACTCCAAAAGTAAAACACAAAACTGCATTCATTATCTTTGATTTGAAAACTGATGCAGATAAGAGTGTGCCAAATTTCAAGGTTCAATGTTATTAAGAGTAATTTTACAAGGGTTTCGCTTTTTTTTTTTTCGTTTTACGAAATGGTAATTTAAAAATTGTTAGCAGTTTTTTGTAATGTCAAATTTTAAACATTAGAAACATGAGACGAATTATCAATTTATTTCAGTGTCATTATACCGGTCTCTTATTAATTAATTAAATGCAAGGCGATATTTCAAAAACCATAATAATATTTATCTAAAAATAGGTAGGTATAATACAGTTTGATATAAAAAGACACATTTTGATATAAATTTGTGTATTACATTTATCAGCTAATCGAGACAAAATTTTAGTTCCGCATAACAACGATTAAACTTGCAATTAAATATTATAATGATTATCCCGTTTACAGGCACATATTTGTTCCTAATAAAACAATAATTGGCTTAAAAAGTAAAAGAAAACCGACACCAAAATTAACCACAAAGAAGAAAATAATTCTCATATGACAAATTATTGTCTTATACCAAACGACAATACCTCCGAGTTATTTCCGGAATTCAGTTTCCAAAACCTGTACATCATAAAAGTAATTAAAAATCTGTTTCAGCTTGTGCCAATGAAGCCGCCCTTTCATACAATACCCCACAATAAATGGTTAACTCACTTCAAAATTTAGAGTCTCGTTCCTTGCATAAAGACACTGTTTTTTTAATAATTTAATTAAAAATATACGGCTTTCTGATTTTTCTCTTCCGTAAAAAAGAAGTTTGATTTTTCACAGCGTCAAGGGAATATAGACCTGAGTATATACTTTTAATTTCAACTCTATATCTCCACGCGTTCCCCAGATAAAGGGTTTTGACAGACAGACAGACGGACAGCAAAGTGGTCCTATAAGGATTCCGTTTCTTTCATTTGAGGTACGGAACCTTTTTCTAAAGTAAAGACTCCTGTAAACTCATTTGAGTTGTGGTGAAAGATTTTAATGTGATACCAGAATTAATGGAGCTGGTAATCATTTATATCAACAACAATTCGCATAATAACAAATTTTGACGTTCTGCGAAAGTCGTTATAACCGAATATCCCAGTATTTTAAAGATTGCCAGGCCATTAAGAATAAAAGAAAAATGTTGTTTGGTTTAGTTAATTTATAAAATGATCATTTTCTTCTCGACACCATCGCCGTCGTATCGTACTAAACAAGTTTCTTGGCAGGAGGCAATTCACAGGATCCGATGTTCCTGTCGGTATCGCTATTTAAAAGCAGTTATGTAAATATACGTTCCGTCTTATTCATATTTAACCGCACACATCGACTTTGCTACCTGAAATATTGCCGAGTTCTCGAATAAGAAAGTTTAATTGAATTACGTACTTAAGGTTACACCACAGCTATTCGTTGTTAATCATTATATTCCTGCGCACATCATTTATGTACCTGCGTATGTATTTGCTTTATGATCGACTATTGCATTACATGAAAAATGATAAAGAAATACATAATCACGTCGCTAGATATTTACATAGATTAACCAATCACAAACTGACAACATTTTGCGATGATACATATTAACAACTTTCTAATTCAATTTTATATATTTTATCGAAAATCTGTATATTTCAATATTCTACAAAATGCATAATAATTGTCAGACAAAGTGTGAAATATAATTTAAAATAATAAAAAATTGACCTTTAAAACATACCACAGTCTTGGCTACAAGTTCCTTACATTAGAGAAATAATGAAGGCGTTGACGATCAAATTATACAGTTTAATTAATTTAAAACACAATTCGAATTTAAGATCTTAACAATGATGTTTGCATTAACGGAAGTGTAATTGTCATTCATCTTAATGTCTCGCATTTGTTAAAACAATTAAATACTATGTCTAATTACTTATTGTTGGATACCGCGAAAAAACAATGAGCGCTGACCTAAATTGATAAAGACATTCGATTGAACATTTACATCGTTTCCCATTCCAGAAGCTGATGACTGAAAAATCAATCTAATTTTTAATTTTCCGTCGATTATTTGAACAATGGGTACCGTACACAATGATGTCCACCTTGAATAACAATACTTAACTTCGCTGATAGCTTACATGAAACTCGACATTTTGTTAAGGCCTTAAGAATTGTTACAATTAATTATTTAATGTATAATGGATTAATGATTAGCGAAACAATACCTAAATATATTTCATATACCTAAGTACCGTAATTATTAAGGATATTAGTTCAATAATAACCAAAAACGTAAAGTAAATTAATTAATGTAAACGGTAATTAAATACTTTTTTTTGTAGCCACTATTAAATAGTTAACTGTCAGGATGTTTTTCTTCTTGCAAATTGAAATAATTAACTCAATGATCAACTGCACAGATTGAGGGAGTGGACAGGAAAAAAGGGGATGTTGGGTTAACAAGTTAAACTTTAAGATTTATCATTTCTAACATTTTTACTACAGATGTAGTTGCGGGAAGAAATATTAGAAGGAGGGTGAAAACGCCAACCCAACCTAACCTACCCCAGCATGATTTAAGGCTATAATCTGCAGGCTGAATTACGTTTCGTTTCACCTTCAGAGGCGCAGTCGAGAAGAGGTTGAAGACTTCTTCAACAAACTCAGACTCCGCACCCTTGATGATGTCAGTCGCAATCGCTGATGAAACGTCAGGCAGCAATCACGATTCACAAGCCAGGAATATTATCATTATAATTCGTATGTAGAAGTTATGTTTTCCACCCCTAAATTTTGTTCATGGTAAAAATTTGAAGAAATTGGACATATAAGAATCGTAAAATTTGTTATTTAAAAATTTAATAATAATTAATTTCACTTTGCGTTCGATTTCAGGATCCAAAAAGGAGATATTTATTTAGGGAATTTGTACATAATTAAGAACACTAATTATATATCATTCGTTAACAACATCTGAGTGGTTTAATCTGAGCAGTTGTGCTTAATAAAAACAAAAAAAAAAAAAGCGAGGCGATGCATAATCATACTATAGGTACACAATACAATCGTTCAATTGTTCCGGCTAACGTTTTCGAGAGGTCAAACAAGATTCTTCAATAGGAGATAAAAACCCACACGTTAAATATCATCGACGGCACCAAACAGGTGTGAAATTGTGCCCGGGGCCGTTTCGTTTGTTTCGGCAGCGACACAAATAACCCTCTTGAAACAACTGCTAATAACTATTAGCGCCCACTCCAAGTGCGATCAAGCGTAAAAGTTTAAAGTACTAGACGAGGCGACGCGACGCGTGTGATGCAGGTAACTCACGGCTGCTGTATCAATATTGATAAGTCCAGGTGCAACTGCTGTTTAGTAACCTTTTACCTACTAACACTAGTGTAATTAATTCCGAACTACAGGGTCTATTGTGCAGGACGCGAAAAAACCTCCAAAAACTAGGCAACTTAACACCAATGCGGGTATCATCAATTTTATAAATTATGCTATTGTACCCCTCAGCACCGAACGAAAAGTTACTGCAAGAATTGTCTTCATTTTAGATTGTATTCATATCCAAAAATTAAATAAAATTCCGAAACATTAAAATATGATGAGAAAAGTCAAAGTAGAATCAAGACAGAAACGTGGACATTTAAAGCCTCGTTAAAGGCTAATTAAATGCTCTAATGAGAAATTAAAGCTTCGACCAGTTTTTGAAAATTAAGATTAAGTGATGAGCAAAACAAAAAAGGAAAAATTGTTTAAACAACGAAAATAAGAACTATGAATGCAAGAAATTCAGGATCCTGATGATCTCTCTCATAGACTCTCAAACTGTCTCATGAAATCTTTCATAGTTTCTCATTATTTATCTCTAAAGGATTCCATAATCTTGTCGTGAAAGATCGTAGTCCTTTCTCCAAAAACTGATAACTCAGAGGATGTAGTCTTTCTTCCGAACAGAGCAATCTCAATAACTATACAATCTTACCCCTGATTGAAATCTTAGTCTCGTCGAGTGTCAGCAGAAAGACTCTTTCTCTAACTTTCAGTCTCTGATTCCGATACTCCCATACAGAGACTTGGAATTAAAAGCTCATAAAAGCTTTCAAAAAAGGACAGTTCCGAATTAAATGCTCGTTATTGTAGTAATTAAACGAATTCGCGACTTGGGAAAACATTGAGAAAACTGTTTAATTCAAACAATCATAAAGACAACTTTTGGAAAACTTTAACTGTAATTTTTAATCTTCGGATCACGTTTCACCGCATCATATGACAACTTTTTGTCCAAGTCGCGATTTCGTTTATTTATTGCAAAAACAATACAAAATTCATAACTGGATTATTTAGAAAGTCTTTCAGTGATCTTTGTTACTCAATCTAAAGGTAGCAGAACATAATTTTTCGGAAAAATGCCCAGGACACTTAATTTCTCATTAAGGCACTTAGTCTTAAATTTAAATAAACCTTTAATCAATATAGTTTTTGACGCTAATTCCGAACTGGATTTTTCTGAAAGCCTTTAATGGTCCTATAATTACTAGGTACTTACTTATTTAGTCATTTACTATTTTTATTGTTAAAACAATTTTTTCATTGTTGTTTTACTCACTTAATTTTAAGCTAGCAGAACAGTAAATTTTGAAAAACACTTGGAGCCTTTAATTTCCTATTAGAGCATTTAATTAATCTTAAATGAACCTTTAACGTTAACTTTAATATTTCAGAATATGTTCACCATTCGAAAGAAATCATTCCAATTTCGTTCTCTATTTCTAATATGTCTGCTCGTTTTTCACTTTTTAAATTGGACGTTCAGGTTTAGTTTGAATTTTGCGCCACGATTTTGACAAAAAAATAATGTATTTTGCAAAATATTTGAAGTGTACCTACTCAACAGGACAATTCGAACAGTGACCCTCCATCTGGAGTATCAAATTTTTTGATGCGCTGTAGGTAGGTAGGTAGAAAAGTACTTCTGAATAAAGTGTTCTAAGGTTGCCTTCCTGTTTCCGTTTCATTCAATTTTTCGCATAATCGAAACTAATACAAAAACCCCTGTCTACGACATACATCTTGTCAATAGTTTACCTCGTTTTAAAGAAAAAAGTACAAATATATGGCTACATGTGTATATTTTTGGTATAGTAACAACAAGTACCTAACAATGTATTTTATTGAGATTTCGAGGCATTGTTCACTATTTTCAGGTTTACTTACTTTACGTAAACGAATGTACACATATTTTTCGTTACCGATAATGCACTTTATCAGCTCTCTTATCATCACACACACCCAAGCCATCTGTTTCACAGTTACACACCATTCTGGAAAATAGTCGGCATGTTAAGTACCTGTTATATACTTTCCTTATTTTTAGAAATAATGTTACTAATATGTATTAGTATTTCAGTAGTTCAAGTTTTATAAACGAACACGAAACTGAAGATTAGAAGAACGAACAATTAGTTTTATGTATATATTAATTAAATAGGCACTCTTACAATAATACCAAGACCTTTTTAGAAAATAAAATGTATAAAAAATATTTTAATAAAAAAAATACAAAATCAGCCAAATTTTTTTACCTTCTACTTTAGTATTTTTAACAAATAATATAGTTAATATTCCTTTAAGATACCCATTAGAGATAAGTTACAGAAAAATACACTTCTAAGATAAGATAAATACGTTTTTACTCAGTAAGTCTGACAGTAACTCATCGTCAGCCATGTTTCACTTCATTTCATAAAATATATTAAGTGCAAAATCTTCAAGAATCGAAGTAAAAACACAAATTATGTATTTTGCAATTATCACACTTATAATTTATTTATACTGAAATCTTTTCATCTTCTGAATCTTTTTTTTTGTTTTCTTGTACGAAAATCATTTCATCCCTTCTACATCACTACATATAAAGATTTATAGGTATCCCTGTCAGTTATAATACGTAAACACACCACTTACAACCTTATTCTGAACAAAATAAAAGCCAATTTTAAGCACAATAAGAGCGACTAATGTTCATACAATGGAAATACAGGAAGAATCGTTCCCTTCTTTATCTTTTACCTGGACAGTAAAGACTTAGTTAACCATATAATTCGTTCACAATGGACAAGTTGACCGCAGTGACCAGTATCATCTTGACACCGTGCGAACCTAAAGGGTTTAACTTAACGCCTTTTCTTAAAAACATTCACACACACACATTGTAATGTGTATATTATTTGTCTCACTTGAGAGAAATGCACTTTCGAAAAAAAAAAGAAATATTTCGATATTTTTAAAAAAGTATGTAGCACCTGCTTATGTAAGTATAATTTATTGTACACACTAATTCACGAGAAAAAACGTACTTAGCTATAAAGAAATGTTCATAATAACAGTGATGAAAAAATTTAACAGTTCTTTTAGCAATGGAAATATTATAAATCATAATAATTGCCTGCACTAGCAACAAGAAATTAAACAATTTATACGAAACATTTATGTTACAGACATCATATAATAGGTATAATAATTCGCTTGTGCAATTGGTGACAACCCTCAAAAGACAAATTTCCGACTCCCCAATTAGAGATTTACAACAAGACACATTCAAATCATGTCCATGATTTCTTAACAAGGATGTGGACGACCCTTCCTTTTTTGACCCTTGTGTCCACAAAAAAAAAGCAGAAGGCCAGGTAGCCGTCTCGCTCGCGGCTCGAAGGGGTTATTAAGTGAAGATTCACTGTTAAATGGGCACGCGTTCTAAATGATGACCCCATCTTCGGCTTTGTACACAGACACGCGACTAATAATCTCTGAATGAATTAAGGTGATGGGCGCGTGTGTTGTTTGGAAGTGTGTATGCAAACCAACACCTCCAACATGAAAGGGGTGAGAGCGAAACTAAATCAAGACATTATGTACCCAGTGTCGAGTATGTTCAACAATTAAGAGACTTTGTTTATAAGGAGAACGTGAGTATCAATAAACTTCCTTTTCAAGTGTGCCAACTTCAGGAAAACTTATTTTTAAGCAGTTTAGGATTTGCTATGATTGAATGTAACAGACGAAATGCAGTTCAACACACGTGGGTTCAAAACCGAAATTCTGGATTTACGATAATCCATCAGGCAGACAGAGTTTTACACAATCGAAAAATAATTTGAACATGATTGAAATCATATGGTGATTCTTGTCCAAAAAGTTTAAATGACGATATAAATAAATAATGAGTGACTAACTTTTATTGTATAAGGTGGTACATTAGGTACCTATGTAGTCATGTTTTCCTCACCTGAGCAATTTTATAACGTAGCAATAAAACAATTAGTTATTTCTAATCTATATTTGCTTTAAGATACACAAAGTACTTCACTGTCCACGTAATAAAAACATGATAACGTTAAAACGCAAATTCTCATAACTTGATGAATTTCAAATACACTTATTCACCCAAAAAGAAAAACAAAAAACAAGAGAAGAGTTCCAACGAGATCAATTCTCAGATTTAACGCCAACAGTAGTGGATCACCAACAAATTATAAATAATTAATAGATACAATTTTATTGTGAATGCAAATAAAATCGTTATCCTTTAAGATAACAAAACTTTTCCGGATTTTCCGGAAACTAGAGTTTAAAAAAGGATTCTGATTTGTAGATTTTATATTATTAGTAGATTGGACTTTGATATATATTGTTTAATACCTAGTAAAAAAAGTTGATTTGAAGAAGTAAACCGTAATGCAATCGACGATTGTAAGTGCTCGCGGCGTAAAACTCTGTCGAGTACTGAACAAGACGGGGGCTAAAGAAAAAGTTGCGCAAGCGACTGTGCAAAAATCATTATCATAACTTTTTCTTATTAGCAAGACAATTCCCTCCCTCAAGTGTTCATTCACCCCCGCTCCGCCCGGAATTCTAATTAAAAACTTCCATCACGTGCTCGAGCCACGCGAGTCTCGCTGCATTTTTCCTGCAATTTTCCGCAAACAAAAATTACCTTGCGCTATCCTGACTGCTGGCATTTTGATACGCATTTTGGCTCGTTCTCGTTGAACTTCTCCACAGGACAAAAATGTTACGTTCTTCGAAGGAACTTCTTCAACGTCACATCATGATGGTTCTTCGCTTTATTTTTTTTGTTGTTGTTGTTCAACTCACGACACTCTTCTTCTTGATATCGCAAGTTCCTGCCGAAAGCACTAACAATTTACTTATAATTGTCTTTCACTCGTGAAATAAATGAATTGATGTTGTGTCTCCGGGACCGGATTATGATTATATTATCCCGTAACACATTCGAAACTCTATGAGAAGGATGACATCGTGATGTTTACGTGTTGAGCATGTTGCGCTCGCTCTATTCACCATGTGTCCGGTCAGGACCAGTGATGCTGAGTAGCCAGTGGTCCGAGCGCGTGTGTTAGACGGCCGAACTCACGGGCGACAACCGTCCGCCCGCAGCTCGGCCCACGTCGGCGTCGTTCGGTCGCTTCCGCACAGGCCACTCACTAGCCACCGGCCGTACTACCCTCGAAGAAGGGATGCGATGCGCGCTCCGCGATCACGGGAGGGGGTAGAAAGGATGCTGGCCGCTGCTCTACGCACACAGTTCAGCCGGAGTCAACCGGAGCTTTCCGAAAGCTTTCTCCTTAAAGTGGCTGGCGTGGCGCTACAGGATCGGATCCAACTGGCGGATCCGATTGCTTTCTTTCTTTCTTTCTTTCTTCTAGCGATAACATTACAACTGAGAACTGAGACGAAAATGCACATACCTAATCTCGAACACGTTATGAGCTTTAGCTGCATTTTTCATTCTCTAACGGCGTTTAAAGCAATTTGAAGCGGATAACCCCGTTTCGAAAGTTCAGCGAAATATTTCATTTTCTTTTTGTCTACAAAAGCAGATCCTTCTCATTTTTATTCATTTTTATCTTACACAGGATAGCTCAAATTATGCGTCCATCGTTGGTAACTTCGTTACTAAAGATACGAGATCGTTAATAATTTATTAAACTAAATGTAAGTATTAGTATTTATTCAGCTGATAATTTTGCTAAAAACAATTGAACATCCTGTTTTTATTATTATTTAAAATTGGAACGCACTGTATATTCTTTTTTTTTTTTGGTTGAACTTCAAATTTTAAACAAAAAAGTTTATACGTAAATTTTCACTCCAAGAAAAAACTCAACACTGTGGGCTTTCTTGTTTAAAATATGAAATTCTAACGGAAAAGAATAATATACAGGGTGTTCCAATGAAAAAACTATCTTGAAAATAATTGAAAAAACGCGATGTTCTATTGTTTATCTGTTTTGGTCACCTGGAAAAATACAAAACAGATCTTCTGATTTTGTGTTGTTGTGAGTTTTAAGTTTTAATTTATAATCAGTAAAAAAAACTAATCCTGCCAATAATCAACAACAACAATTAACAACATCAGTAATTAATTAAAACTCAATAACTATGACATGAAAATGAATGAAGTTAGTAAGTAATAGAACCAATCAAGTTATAAGTGATTAAGTTATTGATGTTATTAGCTTTTAGCCTGATGACGACCGAAATTGACGGTTGAAACGTTGTATAATTAATCTTAATATTATTATTACTGATTGTTGACAAGATTATCATTTCTAGATTATACCAAAAATATATTGCAATCAAATTGTCAACAAAATTAAATTCTTATAACTGAAAATTTCAATGTTTGTTTTCTTATTCATAGTTAAACTGCAACTCACTATACCTAAGCACTTGTAATTCAATTTAGATATTACTATCTCAAAGCCCACGTGTAAATGTAATCATCTTTCAAGTATTTAAAAAGTAGATAAAATTCATTGTCAGACATAAAAATTTCCACAACCTAAGAAATACATTTCAACTTCTAGATACGTTTTTTAATAAGTAATATGTACTATAGAGTATTATAAATCATTATTTTATTTAAATATTTTTTTTTTAATTGAGTTGCAACTTAATTAATGTCTAACACGATTCAAAAAATGCACCTAATCCAACAGTTACTATCAAACAATCAAAATTTAAATAAGAATGTACCTTATTGGCGAGGGTAACGTTGAAAGAAACAGACTTATTCAAAGATAGTTTTTTAAAAACGTTGGGGCAGTTCCAGAGGTCAGCGTTAGGATAAAAAAAAAACAAAAAGGTCAGTTTTCCTCCAGGAACAAGCCCCAAGCGATCAACCCTATCGCCCTTCCCTATATCTATCACTAATAAAGCTACTTATGCTGCTGAACCAAAGGAATTAGTTTAATTTTCTTGAAGAAATAAAAGCTCAAAAAATTTAATACACATTCATTGCCAATTATTGTGAAGTTATTTATTTGTTATTAAATAATTAGCTACTTTAATGTTATAAAAAACTTAATCTTATTATAGATTACAGTATTAATCGAACTTATTTTATTACTATTGTTTTTGTCTGGTAGTTACTCATTTTATAAATACCAATTTATGTTTAGTTAAAACATTCCTTAAAAAAACAACAAAACGAACTTTTCTCGAAAATATCTGTGTATTAAGAAAAGCGATTCATAAAGCGTAACAAGTTGTTGAAGAAGAAAAAAAAGACTACGTTGTTCGTTTCCTTTTCCTCCTTATTATTATCATCTATAAGACAGTCAAGCAGAATTGAAATAGGTTTAAGAATAATTAATTAACTTTTCTCGGTTTTTAAACACGCCTCTCCGAGTCGATTGGGGGTGATATCAAGTAATTACGCTTTCCACCGTCTGGTGGCGGCACGCGTAAGACAAGGGGTGGAAGAAACGTTCGAATTAACTCTTCTTTAAAAAATTCGCCATCCATCATTTAAAGCCTTTAACATGCCCACATGCTTTGGTAATTTTTAAATTAGATACAGTAATTGAATTGTTAAAAAGTAAAAGGGCTAAATATAAATTTGAAGATTCGTCATTGGTCTTTTAATCATTAAAATAGTGAAACCCATTTTTCTTTATAATATAACTGTTTCCTGTTTTTTGTACCCCTTTTATCCACTGAAACATAATATAGGGAGGGTTCCTTCAAAGCCCTTACATTTTCTAGGAATCCCCAAACAAAATACACTGAAAAGTACATGCAGTGATTATCAATGAATCTATATTACTAATAGATGAAAAAATATTTGTTCGGCTGATTAATCGCCAAGCTAATTAAACCATCTGGGCCCTGATATATATTAGTATGAACTTTAGTACCTAATGTTATCACTATACGACCACTTTATTGGGCTTATTTGAAAAAAATAGAAAATGCTGCACTATTTTTTATTATAAATCATTAACATTTAAAAGACAGAAAAAGGAATTTCTATTGAAAAAGGTAATTTCGAGAATGGTCTAACTTTTTAAACCAATATTACAACATATTCATCAGTTATTTAATCGTTAATTTGAAAAGTTTTTGGTAACAGTAATTGTTCTTTTTACGAGCTATTAATTACTATCTAACACTAGTAAAAATCAAAATTAAAATATCTTTTACAATTCCGTCACGACAACCGCTGTTGTCCTCCTTTATCATTGCTGCTGGCAATATTCAAAAGGCAATTAATTTATTAATAGATATGACAAAATTGCGGACAGATTTGCCTCAATTCTTCGCTTCGGGTAACACAATCGAAATAAAAAAAAAAATCGAACACAATAAAATTCGCAATTCGAGTGAACGTGTCAATGAGTCGGCCAAAGGTTACGGTACTTAGCACAAATTTATTGTGACAAAATGATAATAATTATTCTTGTCGAACAGAACTTTCCGCTTTAGAAATCTGGCTAAAGGTCGTGCTACTTTGCGAATTTTTTCAGCACACACGTCGGCAATGGTAACATTGACATGAAGACGACTTCGACAACGTAATAAAGCATCATCACCTCGTAAGCACAAGTTAACATTAGTTGCAAAAGAAGACCAGTCTCTCTCGGTGCGGTGGATGATAGTTAACTTTGTTGCGCCACTCAAACCTATTTAGCAATAAATAGTGTGTGAACGTGATAGTCTGATACTGCCGAATAGGTAACTTAACAGACCTATTCCTATATATGTAATATATACGTGTTTTTCGCACTTTAGTACTTGTATTAATGTTTTGTGCATATGCATACCTTCCAGAGTTGTCTCATGTACACATACGAGGTGATTCGAAAAAATCTACATCGAAATGTCCTCAATTTCGAACATTCGAATTTAATAGAATACCTTTGGGATTCATACCCTTTAAAGACCTCAATTTCAAAATATCAAAATAATACTGCTTAGTGATTCACCAAATTATTGTTCTTGTGCTGTTTTTAAAGCAAGAGCAAGACAAGGAATTTGTAAGCTAGACAAGAAAAGGATCTTTAAAAGAACAAGAAATAAGTAAGGAGCAAGAATTCTAGTCTTTGGATACAAGTCCGCATTGTTTGAAAATAAAAGACAGAAGAATATAATAATAAAATGAAGTTTTCTTATAAATTTCAAATTCTTATAAACTATTTTTTTTTTTGTTTTCTATTACCTTACCTTTGTGAACTATCCTAAAATTTGTTAAACTTCAAGCAACCTCCATCTATTTTTTTCAGTTTATGTTAGTAGCATCTCAACCTCTTAGTTGAGTGAGATGTCTTCTTAGACTTCGGTTTTATTAAATGTTAGTATAAATTTTGTTTTTTGCCAAAATTTCTTATATAAATTAATCACCACTTAAATTTTAGAATTCTATTTTTTGATTTAGGTAATTGTTTAAGTTTTCATTTCATTATTATGAATGCACTTATTGGACAAACCCTGTATTCATACCGTATGACTTTACGATACAGAAAGTCCTTAGAACCTTACGTTTCGAGGAGTGAAAAATTATGCGACCTTCTCGCGACAACCGCTGCGCTTTCTAATAATGTTCTATGTCCACGAAGAAGAGGCGATGAGTCCACGAAAGAAGATGATACTGTGCCGCCTCGATTCGTGACTCACCATTGGCGGAGGTTAATATCGTCTTAAAGTTTAAAACATGTTGACCCACAGATATACTAAAACGATTAGATGACTTCGCTTAATTCGGAACGTGACGGTCGCGCAAATGCAATAAATAACTAACTCCTTAAATTGAAACTCGCAAAACGGAAAAGTGAAAAACAATATTGATGTCACGGTTTATAAAACGAGTATACACCAACTGAGTCAGCTATCAGTAAAGCACTAACTGAGGCGTTTTTGATGTCTAGGGTCTACGGTACTATCAACTGGCTGTCAAACGGGAAGGTAGAAACCGCCTCAGTTAGTGGGCAAACATGCGTTGCCTCATTTGGACATGATACCACTGCTTTAATTTTATTGTCTGCCTCAGTTAAGTCGCAAATTTTCTTCTGTTCATAAATTTATTTTGTAACAGTCTCATCCATAACAAATTCTGATACCTCATAAGGAAACGAGGAAGATGTAGCAAAGGGGTGATACTTCTGAGCAAGATTCATGGGTAGGATATAAGAAGTGACAAAATAAATTAGAAGAAATTCAATTACAAACAGATTTTTAATTATTTTTATGATGTATAGGTTTTGGAAACTGAATTTCGGGAAAAGCTCGGAAAAAGCTGCGAGACTCGTTTCCTGAAAAAATTGTACGCAACTCTTGGTGGGCGAGTCCGTCTCGCATTTGACCGGTTTTGTTTTTATTTCGAAATAATTGGGACTCAAATTATACTTCCTGAAAATTTATTTAATGGTAATACTGTAATATACTGATTTCCAAAATATAAATGGAAGATGTTAAGTAAACGACAACCAATCTTTCTTTCATGGATTCTTCTTGTTTCATCCTATCCTTCTGAGAAAGCTAATTTAGGTTCCTTGGCCTGGACTGTTACTGTTCTGACTGTTCTGGTACAATTTCTCATTTATGCATTATGTGCCAAAATTCTGGTAATCTCACGTTTAGTTTTTCTTGTATATTCCAGATTTCATACCAATACATTTTTCCATAAGATTTGAATCGAAAATTAACCATTTTATCAATGTCATCGATACGTCAGCTTATATCAAACATGTTATCTGAAGCAATACAAATTGCAACTATTGTAAAACGTTTCGTTAAAATTTTTGCACCCGCAGATAATATTTCATGCCTCAAACGTCTTCCATGATGCATATTATCGTAATAAAGCCGTCCATCGATGAAGCAATAATTGTTGCTCTACGAAACGGACGTTGATCGTGAGTGCAATTACAATACGTGTTAATTTAGGTACGAAGAAGAACATGTAGAAGAAGAAACCCAGGCACACTTCCTGGAGAGCTCTCGCCCACGCAAACGCCTATCGTGATGACAAGAATTACACGAATAATTTGCGATAAAAAAAAATGGAAAAGCTACTCAGGAGTTGGTTGTAAATATGGATGTCTTACAAATCGTGTGCTGTTACATTAAGCCGATGTCCATTTAATGTTCTTCAGTTTTCCAACAGCGACATATGAGCAGTTACGTTTCTTCCCAACAACAATAAGAATAACAAGACGGGATACAATCAGAACATTAACACCGACTTCCTTGGTATAATACGTACGTCTCCTGTATGTATGTGCATGTGTGAACATACCTACAGGTCTTTGTACAGGATGTGTATGTGTGTATAAAAGTACGACCTCGCCAACTATTCAATACACTAAATGTCAAAGGTGATAGTGAAATTCATCAGGAGAAGAACTAACCACATTACAATACAACACGTTCAGCAATTCGTTGAAATTATAATAATAGAAACGGTATTGGCGTGGTACAGGCACGATTCTTGTACTTGCGGGTCTCTCAAACAACGACTGACACAGATACGGAAGGCATCAACGTTAAAAACAACAACTTTTGTAAAAGCAAAAGTGCACGAGAAAATAAATTTGAAAAAAAAAAAAAAAACGTGTAAGAATACATGCACTAAATAATTTATTCAAGGAATATAAGGAAAATTGATAAATTCAATGGGGGCCAACATTTATTTTCAAAATATCAAGACGAGTACAAAACAGCAAGCCGTTTACAAAAATCTATGAAGGGCTCAACATGCTCTTAGTTACGGCACTGAACTGAGCCAAGAATTTTAAAAAATTAATACTTGGGAAAAACCCAAATGATTTTACTCCTGAACATTTACCAACTATTCTAATAATCAGAATATATAGATAGATAAAACTTCTTAGAAAATTTTGTGGTTTAGGTACAACGAATGCGGAAAAGTTCTTCTTCACTTTTGTGTAATTTTTAACCAATCGAGAAAGTAGCAGCAGCAAGAAATACCTATATGTATGTACCTATTATAAGCAGTCGTTGCTCGAAAAATATTAACACTTAAAGCAAGTGTCATTATGGTAATGAATGATGAAATGGTAGTGATGTTAACTTTCTACCATTACAACAAATCATTCGTTTGCTAATGCCATAAACTCAAAATTGCCACTACAAAGTATGAATCTGCTACAAAAGAGACCTTAAAAAATCGAGAGAAAGTACATAAAATAAATTGAAAAGATGTAAAACAGGAAGCTGGAAGAACTTCTGCCTTGAAAGTTAATTAGCAGTTTAGAGATAGTTGCAAATATAAAAATAATTAAACACAACAAAATAGTAATTAAAACTAAAAACACTTTCCATATTTTTAAAATTTAAGGAAAGATCAATCCTTAACTGGCAACATGAAAAATAGAATCTATTTTAAAAAGCCAATTTAATGAACAATAGAAATTTTGATAGTTGTGGCCAAACAAGCACTTTTAGTGTTTTCATGATGTTGCAGAATTCCATTTCTGATCATCATCCTCAGGAAAACTCAATAAATCAAAGCTTTTTAAATAAAGGAAAGTAAATTTTCAAACATAAATTACTTTGTCAGTTTTTAATAATATCTGAGTATGTATAATATTTTCGAATTGATCGAACTATATAATGTTGATTTGTTTTTTACATCCATATACTCACACACGCATTATAAATAAATAATCGTATAGCCATTCTAGAGTTTCTTGTACCTTCAAGGATTTACCTATCTATCGTATTGTGAAATTGGCAGTTTTAATTAGTTAGCTCTGCTGCAGTAAGAAATTACATAAGACAATGTTGAATCACATGCGAATTGTACACGTTAATAATTTACAAAAGGTATCCGTTACGTCCGAAAGGTGTAAGTAACCCATGTAATTCCACAGAGATATTTATTTTGCACTCACTTCAATAATTTACTATATGAGCAACGAGACAAAATAAATCGATGTAAATAAACTTATCAACCGTTTGATATTTTACGAAATTTTATAACAATCTAAGAAAATCAGAGCAATTTATATTCAAACTTCTAAAGTTGTTAAAAAAAATATCGATATATTGATTTCATTGATATGATGATGACAACTAATTTCTATCGATGTATTCGATAATTATCGATATATTTTCGGGAGAACTATCGCGCCTATAAGATCTCCATCCTATAAATCAAGTTTAAAATATTCAAAGGTTGTATTTAATCTGCCAAGGAACAACAGTTATGTATTGGAATCTTCCAGAAAGTTTTACAATTTCCAAGAATGTTCCAGATATTTTGAAAATTTTTTGGAAAGTCTATGAATGACCAAAAATATCCCAGATGCTTTGGCAAGGATTCAACATGATTTATAATGTTCTGTACTTTTGGAAAATGACTCAAAATGAAAGGAAACAGTGTGGAGAGTTCTGGATATTGGATGTTTCCAGAATATCTTTCAATGATCATAGAAATTTTTCGAAAATAATCTATGATATAATAGTCGAGATTGATATCTACATGAGTCGAAGGTAGAAAAGTAGTCGTTTCATCAAGCTTTTGGTTCTGTAACCACCCGCACCCGGGTGTTACCATATTATAAATAATTCACTTATATTTATTTATTCAACAGGTGGTTTTTTTATCTGATAATAATTCTATGTAATTTAATCGCAGGTATTTTTGTCACTTCGTCTCAATATTTCTTTTATTTCGTATTTCTAATTTCGATTATTTTTTCTGATTTTATTTGGAATGAGAATAGGATTGAATAATTTCTTTTAAATATTTTTCGTACTTAATGAGTAAGAAAAGGACAGATTTCACCCTGGAAACATGCACTTTGCGTAAACGGCGTACCTCGGAGTTTCTGGGTCACCACCATGTGGTTATTGAAGGAGAGAGAAAGTAATACAATAGCTTCTGATAAATAAGCGAGAGGGAAAATCTGATGGTCGGGTCGTTCGTCCGTAGGTAGTTGCTGGTATATAGGAGGGTAAAGGGAACACCTTAGGGCGCTTAGGGTTGGTAATAGGAATGAGCGAGAGGGCCTTAGAGAAGCAAAAGGGAAAGTCTGCGAATTTGATCTTTCTGTTAGAAGTTAGGCGAGGGTGTAGAGAGGAAAAGGGAATATCTTCGGACACTGGGAATTCACGTTTCAATAAGAACGAAGGAGATAGCATTATCCAAAAGTGAGACAGAGATATCTGCGCTCGTGGTGTCGTTTGATAGGCTTGTTAGGGATGTAGGAACGTAAGGGGAAGCTCGCGAGATGCAGAATTCGTGTGTTGGAGAGGGCAGAATTTTGGTATAAATAGCCGCGAGTATTTACAGGATTTCATAGGGAGTTGGAATATTGTTGGCTCTCTATCTCTGGTTTGATTCGAACTGTTGCGAGGCTAGTCGGAAAACGGCTTCCTCGAGCTGCAGTAGAAGAGGTCAAATAACCATTTGGAACGCATTACATTTGATTCGAACTGTTGCGAGGCTAGTCGGAAAACGGCTTCCTCGAGCTGCAGTAGAAGAGGTCAAATAACCATTTTGAACGCATTACATTTGATTCGAACTGTTGCGAGGCTAGTCGGAAAACGGCTTCCTCGATCTGCAGTATAAGAGGTCAAATCGTCATTTTGAATGTCTTACATTGGATTCGAACTGTTGCGAGGCTAGTCGGAAAACGGCTTCCTCGATCTGCAGTATAAGAGGTCCTGTAACGCAATTTAAATTGTATTGAACGAGTTAAATGGCTGTTGGTTTGCGCAGTCCAACATCCCCTGGTGATTGGTTTAATTCGGTCTGTTCCCGTGGTCGTAACCTGGCTTCTTACCGCTGCCACCCTTTATCGGAGTCGTATACAACCCCGCCACTGGCGCCTGCTTATCCACCATTGTCCGGGAGTCGTACCGTTCGACGCCACCGCCTGACCGACCGTCGAGTACCATAAACTACCCCATTAGCAGTCGCTCGTCCGTCAACCCCGAGCCAGACGCTGCCGATGCCGATGACATACAATACAAAGGTGGGTAACTTACTGACCGATATTTTATTCGTATTTTGAGGTCGTTTAACTTTCCCAGATTTATGATTTTATTTACTGTTACTTTCGTTTTGAATTGCATTGTTACCATTGTCTTATTTTACCCTTCAGGGTTAATATATTTTATTCTGTTTGATTGCGATTATCTGGTGTCATTAATTTTAAGATCCAATTGTCTAATTCGAGTCCTTTTTGGACCATGTACAATTCTTCACTGATTCATGTACTGCTTCGTGGTACTAGGGAGGTGTATGACAAGCACTTTAATTTGGTTTATTAAATCAGTATAGCCTGAGAAGTTTTGATCAGTTGTTTTAGAATGGGTTCATTCTAACTTTGGTATATTTACCTACAAAATTACGTAAACGTAGATGTTGACTAAATTGGCCTGAAGCTGTAGGCGGCAGGAGTTTAGAAGGATCTACCTACGGTTTACGCTCCTATGATTAATTCAGGTGAACGTGTAGCTACCGTAATTAGACCAATTTGGCGGTATCTATTCTTTCAGTTGAAGGTATCCGTTTTGGTTTGATTTTGAACCACTAACACTGTTTGAGCATCTCCAGGTTTTGCCTTGGAAACAGATGTGTTTAAAAAGATAGCAGATTTGCAGTTGTCTAAATTTAGGCGAAACTCTTAATTGAAGAACTCTTGATCAGAGAGAGGGAAGTCGAGTAAGTTGACATACTCTGTTGTTCTGAACTGCCATAAAATAGAGGCGACGTCCACTAAGAGTGGCGTGTCTCGAACCACCTTAATTAGAGGCTATGTTCACCAAGGTGACGTGTCTCGACAAACCAATATAGGGCTATGTTCACCATGTGTGACGTGTCCGACAAAATAATAAAGGTTTCGTGGTTACCATGTGTGCCCGATTCCTACCAACAAACTATATACAAACTCCCGTGACATGGCATCTTCAGACAACAGGTATTCTAACATGGCCTACCAAGGTAGCCCATGGGCTTACAGCGGTTGTGGCTTTTTCGACGGTTAAAGTTCACGATCTGCACGACTTTCCTTCTCCCAGTTCAAGACGAACATGCGAGGGTTTTTCCTACACAATTCGTTGTTGCACTGTTTGACGATGTTCGAACTTTGTACCAACACATAACTTTGGCTATTAAATGTCTTTGATAGCGCATCTGTCCCAACCCTAAATTCTATGGTAAAATAGAAATGTGCTTGTCTTCCCGAACCGATACCAAGGGCAATTGTCAATATGTATATAATGTAAATAAATCTTGTGGTTCAAATTTCTTGTGTTTTCTTTGTTAGCACATATAACTTGTACGGAACTCATAAAAGAATCTATGTTACTACATTCAATTAACACAACGTAATTAAAAGGTCCTAATACTAGACGATTCACATTCACAGCCAAATTCTTCGAGTTAATTAAATAAATAAAGATTTTTGAAAAGGTTAAATTTTGTTTATTTTTCTTTTCTCGATTTTAACTAGAAAGTGAGGGTACCCCCCTACGCTGGTTACAGTGGTGCCGTGACCAGGATAATGAGTCATTCAATCCGTACAAGTCCGTGCTAATTAAAGGAAACCAACTTTTAAATATGATTTTTGATACTGCTTTGTTTGAGGTAAACCGCCAAATGAAAGTCTGCTCCCTGAAGGAAGACAACATGCCAGTAATTGCCATCCATCTAGGAGATATTCGACCCCTGCAAGAAGCCCATCGTCCAGTGATTGTCATCCATCCATCTAGGAGATATTCGACCCCTGAAAGAAGCCAACCTGCCAGTGATTGTCACCCATCCATCTAGGAGATGTTCGACCCCTGGAGGAAACCAGTCTCTCTGTAATTTTCCATCCACCTAGGAGACACCTGATCCTAGAAACCGCCAATAAGAAACCGCCAAGGAGTAATCGCCTAGGAGTAACCATCAAGAGTCTTCAGTAATTTAAGGAAAGCGTGGTAGCTATGCACAGTGAGGTTAAGATCATTTTAAATTTTGTTTAAATTTTGGGTGATCCTTGTATTGTATGTCACTTGTGGGTTTCCCATTTTTATTTAGTTATTCACAGCGGTCACTTTTCTTCAGATGCGTTCGTTCTAGCGAAAGGGTTGCGTCTCTTTCTGTCGCCGACGTCTTTGCGAACACTCGGTACACGAATAAATCTAGGTAGAGATTAGATAATTCAGGGGCGTATGAACTAGGTAGCGTTCAACGTTTTAGGAATAAGTATCTCCGGTGCACATTAACTAGGTTGCGTCTTGCGTTTAGCGAATTGACTTACTAGGTGCGGATTAATTAGGCGCCCATTTAAAATAGATTAGGGGAGGATAAATTAGGCGCCATACAACTGTTTAGAAATATTTTCTTAGGAGCGTAGGTATTGCCTTGCGTTTGCGAATTAGAGTATGAAGTTGCGTACTAATTAGGCGTCAGCTGACACTTATAGGGGACAATTTCTTAGGTACATACTATTATAGTATTGGTTTTCGTTTTATGAATTAGTTTAGGTGGCTATAAATTTTGGGTGTCACTCATTGTGTATAGGAATTATATTCTGAAGGTACGAGAGGTTTATGGTTTTCAGCAATTAACGAAGTCTGATTTTTATGACGAACCTTTTGTGAAGTAGTAGGTGGTTGTTTTCAACATATTGTGTCCTTTTATGTCGATTAGTCAATGTTTCTGGTCTTTTGTATTTTCCTTCGCCTCCTGGTTATTTACGTCTTCGTATGTTTGTTGGTGAACAAGTGTGTCTCGCATTCTTTTAAACCATGTGGTATCGATACGGTTAGTTATCTGGGTGCCCAGGGTCTCTGCTAATGTCTTATGTCGCCAAACGGGCGAGTGTTGTAAGTTATACCCTCTATGGGTTGTGCTTTGTTGTGGTGCTGATTATTGATGGTTTAGGGTAAACGCCAGTTCTAAATATTTCATTTATGGCATCGTTTCTGTGACATTTCTTAGACTGTTGACAGGTATAAGGGGATTAGGTGGATCATTGATGTGGTATTAAGAAATTCGTCCACAGGAAGGTTTAGTAGAAATTTAATTAATTGATTAATCGGGGTGTTAGGAAATTCGTCCATCGTAAGGTTTTGGTTGAGATTTAATTGATCGATATTATGGCATTAGTGAATTCGTCCACTGCAGAGCATTAGTCCAAATTATCATCCTTGACATCGTTGACCCGATGTATTTCCTATGTTCGCTTTGTTCCTCTAGGTTCTTCTGACCTAATCGTCTCAAAGCGCAGGGGCGTCTGTAACCACCCGCACCCGGGTGTTACCATATTATAAATAATTCACTTATATTTATTTATTCAACAGGTGGTTTTTTTATCTGATAATAATTCTATGTAATTTAATCGCAGGTATTTTTGTCACTTCGTCTCAATATTTCTTTTATTTCGTATTTCTAATTTCGATTATTTTTTCTGATTTTATTTGGAATGAGAATAGGATTGAATAATTTCTTTTAAATATTTTTCGTACTTAATGAGTAAGAAAAGGACAGATTTCACCCTGGAAACATGCACTTTGCGTAAACGGCGTACCTCGGAGTTTCTGGGTCACCACCATGTGGTTATTGAAGGAGAGAGAAAGTAATACAATAGCTTCTGATAAATAAGCGAGAGGGAAAATCTGATGGTCGGGTCGTTCGTCCGTAGGTAGTTGCTGGTATATAGGAGGGTAAAGGGAACACCTTAGGGCGCTTAGGGTTGGTAATAGGAATGAGCGAGAGGGCCTTAGAGAAGCAAAAGGGAAAGTCTGCGAATTTGATCTTTCTGTTAGAAGTTAGGCGAGGGTGTAGAGAGGAAAAGGGAATATCTTCGGACACTGGGAATTCACGTTTCAATAAGAACGAAGGAGATAGCATTATCCAAAAGTGAGACAGAGATATCTGCGCTCGTGGTGTCGTTTGATAGGCTTGTTAGGGATGTAGGAACGTAAGGGGAAGCTCGCGAGATGCAGAATTCGTGTGTTGGAGAGGGCAGAATTTTGGTATAAATAGCCGCGAGTATTTACAGGATTTCATAGGGAGTTGGAATATTGTTGGCTCTCTATCTCTGGTTTGATTCGAACTGTTGCGAGGCTAGTCGGAAAACGGCTTCCTCGAGCTGCAGTAGAAGAGGTCAAATAACCATTTGGAACGCATTACATTTGATTCGAACTGTTGCGAGGCTAGTCGGAAAACGGCTTCCTCGAGCTGCAGTAGAAGAGGTCAAATAACCATTTTGAACGCATTACATTTGATTCGAACTGTTGCGAGGCTAGTCGGAAAACGGCTTCCTCGATCTGCAGTATAAGAGGTCAAATCGTCATTTTGAATGTCTTACATTGGATTCGAACTGTTGCGAGGCTAGTCGGAAAACGGCTTCCTCGATCTGCAGTATAAGAGGTCCTGTAACGCAATTTAAATTGTATTGAACGAGTTAAATGGCTGTTGGTTTGCGCAGTCCAACATCCCCTGGTGATTGGTTTAATTCGGTCTGTTCCCGTGGTCGTAACCTGGCTTCTTACCGCTGCCACCCTTTATCGGAGTCGTATACAACCCCGCCACTGGCGCCTGCTTATCCACCATTGTCCGGGAGTCGTACCGTTCGACGCCACCGCCTGACCGACCGTCGAGTACCATAAACTACCCCATTAGCAGTCGCTCGTCCGTCAACCCCGAGCCAGACGCTGCCGATGCCGATGACATACAATACAAAGGTGGGTAACTTACTGACCGATATTTTATTCGTATTTTGAGGTCGTTTAACTTTCCCAGATTTATGATTTTATTTACTGTTACTTTCGTTTTGAATTGCATTGTTACCATTGTCTTATTTTACCCTTCAGGGTTAATATATTTTATTCTGTTTGATTGCGATTATCTGGTGTCATTAATTTTAAGATCCAATTGTCTAATTCGAGTCCTTTTTGGACCATGTACAATTCTTCACTGATTCATGTACTGCTTCGTGGTACTAGGGAGGTGTATGACAAGCACTTTAATTTGGTTTATTAAATCAGTATAGCCTGAGAAGTTTTGATCAGTTGTTTTAGAATGGGTTCATTCTAACTTTGGTATATTTACCTACAAAATTACGTAAACGTAGATGTTGACTAAATTGGCCTGAAGCTGTAGGCGGCAGGAGTTTAGAAGGATCTACCTACGGTTTACGCTCCTATGATTAATTCAGGTGAACGTGTAGCTACCGTAATTAGACCAATTTGGCGGTATCTATTCTTTCAGTTGAAGGTATCCGTTTTGGTTTGATTTTGAACCACTAACACTGTTTGAGCATCTCCAGGTTTTGCCTTGGAAACAGATGTGTTTAAAAAGATAGCAGATTTGCAGTTGTCTAAATTTAGGCGAAACTCTTAATTGAAGAACTCTTGATCAGAGAGAGGGAAGTCGAGTAAGTTGACATACTCTGTTGTTCTGAACTGCCATAAAATAGAGGCGACGTCCACTAAGAGTGGCGTGTCTCGAACCACCTTAATTAGAGGCTATGTTCACCAAGGTGACGTGTCTCGACAAACCAATATAGGGCTATGTTCACCATGTGTGACGTGTCCGACAAAATAATAAAGGTTTCGTGGTTACCATGTGTGCCCGATTCCTACCAACAAACTATATACAAACTCCCGTGACATGGCATCTTCAGACAACAGGTATTCTAACATGGCCTACCAAGGTAGCCCATGGGCTTACAGCGGTTGTGGCTTTTTCGACGGTTAAAGTTCACGATCTGCACGACTTTCCTTCTCCCAGTTCAAGACGAACATGCGAGGGTTTTTCCTACACAATTCGTTGTTGCACTGTTTGACGATGTTCGAACTTTGTACCAACACATAACTTTGGCTATTAAATGTCTTTGATAGCGCATCTGTCCCAACCCTAAATTCTATGGTAAAATAGAAATGTGCTTGTCTTCCCGAACCGATACCAAGGGCAATTGTCAATATGTATATAATGTAAATAAATCTTGTGGTTCAAATTTCTTGTGTTTTCTTTGTTAGCACATATAACTTGTACGGAACTCATAAAAGAATCTATGTTACTACATTCAATTAACACAACGTAATTAAAAGGTCCTAATACTAGACGATTCACATTCACAGCCAAATTCTTCGAGTTAATTAAATAAATAAAGATTTTTGAAAAGGTTAAATTTTGTTTATTTTTCTTTTCTCGATTTTAACTAGAAAGTGAGGGTACCCCCCTACGCTGGTTACAGTTCATTCTTGTCCAGGCAACGCCGGGCCTTGCAGGGCACTAGGACATATAGGATAACAATTGAAAAACTCAACTTATCCTTCTATTTAAACACATATTGTTAAAATAAGAAAAAAAAAACAAATACTTCTCTATAAAATAGACGTGGACAGATGGTAGGTACCTGTTCTCCCAGGCAATGGAATTAACTGGTTGGAAAGGAATATTACATATGATTTTCAAATTTGCCATGTCACTGTTGGCAAAGTTTGCATTGTCATTGAAAAAAATTCAAAGAGCAAAACCCCTCAAGAAACAACAAAAGCAGCAGGTAATATATGGATTTGAATATCGCGCAAATAAATCAAGCAGTAGTAAACAAAAACAACGAGATATACAAAAGAGCACAATGCAAAGTGAGTACTTAGCATTCCTTCCCGTTATTTCATAAATTAATGCATAAAGCCCAACGAGATATTTTATAATAAGTGAGTATATAATCTCTATTGTCAATTGTTTCACATTTTTCTCTGTCATAAACAATATGTTGACACCCACATGGCATCTTTGACTGGACGTTACCGTCCCACCTCTTCATGTGACTTTTTATTATATACCAGGTGATTAAAGGGTTATAAAATAAACTTTTAAATATGTAATACAAAGTGCATATACATGTCCAGGTGTTCTGTCGCATATATTTTACATAGTTCTCAAAAAGAATTGTAAAATATTAAAAAGAAAATAAATAGTGATAGGTACATAGAAAGTTTGAAAAGTATGAAACTTTTTTCAAGCCACCACTGAAAGGAAAGCTGTGGCAAACCACTGTATGTGTTTTAATTTAGTAGAAAGCCATCAAGTTAATTCTGTTCGAATTTGTCATCACAAATTTCAAAATGAACTCGATGGATTTTGAAATCTATTGGGCATAGAATTAATGAGAAATCACCATTTTGATCAAAAACGTTTTTTAGTGACGTAAGAAATTTGGGAGGAATTAAAGGACGAAAATAAGAACAAGATCTGGAGTCAAAACATGATGTAGCCTCGATGAGGGTTAGAAGCTAAGATTTTTGAAGATTTCAAAAATAATGATTAAGGGTGTGACGTGAGTTTTGGGTTGGTTTAATTATATAAAACGTCCAGTGATTTTGGTGCACCCGGTGTATAAGTGCAACAAGTAGAAATATATCTAGGTCTCACACCTCGAACGAAGCCGCGTGCTCTTCTCTCTTTTCCAGTGATGTATTCAACGACACACGCCATCGCCATCGCCTTGGTATTTGGTAGATTTAAGACACACTTCGCGCACTCCTTCGGCTAAACTAAGGAAGGAGTGACTCGCAGATGAAGTCTCCGATCGCATTAGCATTGAATGCGCGCTGACGTCAAAAGGGCGAGTCAGGTCACCATTGTCCAACTGCTGGGCACGCTGCGATAGAAACATATTCACGAATTTCGTGCTTGATGTCAATAACGTAACCAACGAACGTTATAGCCCCACGTTACCGAACGAATTGATGGGCTCATCTTCTCAAGAAACCATCCAGTTTCGAGACCAACAAAAGAAATAGTGCACCAAGCATCTAAAGATTCATGATAGCATTCGCAGTCTTATAGGTAATTCCCAATCCTCATTTTACACCTTCTGGGTAAATTTTAAAAACTCTTACTTCGAAAGGTATGCCATTATGACTGGCATTATTCTACCATCATTAAACCTCAATTGTATTTTATGTAAAACATCTATTTCTCATCTACCCACCCCCTCACAATGTCTAACATATTTTAATAGATATTGGACTATAGGTATAAAAAAATTGTCAATAAATTGGTATTAATTGACTCACGAAGGGTATGGTCAGTTTATAGTCTTGGTATGATCTAATGCCAGAAAATAATTGATGCATCTCGTGAATCTGATTGTTTTGCCACGGTTTCTTTTCAGGGCGCAGTCATGCCAACGATGGTAATGACTCCTCAAAGTGGCATACATTTACCTAAGGGGGTAAAGGGAATTGTGCCAAGTCTAAGGATTAATGGTGTCTCCAAAATCAAAAATGTTTAGGTGCAACATTTTTTACTTAGTATCCTCTTTCTGAACTGTGGCAGTTTTAAGAAGCTCAACAGTAATATAAATATTTTTAAGATGTTATCCTCGGGCACATAAATTATGACGCCCAAACGCCCCTTGCTCTATCACCCCTTAATAATTAACAGGCCAGACGTTACTTGTTAAAAATACCTCTTCACTTTTCTACCATTATCGTCTGCATGGTTATTCCAGACGCGATGACGGTGTCTTGGGTGTCCAGCATCATAGTCGTCGTTCTTTCAAACAGATGATGATGATGCATGCACATGTTGGATGCTCAACATCAAGGCGTCTTGGATAACGTTCTTCACACGCGTCCACACATGTGTATACGAACACATACATGTACGGTAAGTTTGTATGTGTGGTTGTTACATTTTTGTAGCCCTTGGTGGAATTGTTTGGACACATTGGCACCTATGTCGGACTACATTAGGGATCATTTTGGTCGGATCTCGACATTGTAAACATGTGTCGGCTATATTTATACTTAGTGTGTGACCAAAAGCATTTTTTGTTAATCCACAAAAAGATGACATAAACAATGGTACGCTGTCCCCTGTCCCCTTAACCCTCCTGTAAACCAGGACGTAGCCGCATGTGTGCAATCGAAGGACAAAACTGCCATAATGTAGGCACAAGTGGTTTATTTGTTTTATGATGTTAAGAAATTCCTTAAAATGTCACAGTTTTCACTCATAGACGACGATTTCTACTAAACTTTGAAAAATTTATTTATTTTGCCAAAAAAGTAGGTATTACGTGTTCAAATACGTAAAATAACGATAAACATTTTTAAAATAAAAACATCCTATAACATCTTATAAACACTTATTACATAAACGCTGTTTTTAATCTCAGTATCTACAAGATCAAAATATTTTCATATCTAATAGAACTTCATCAACCTTATAAACCACGCTTCATCCCTCTATAATCACCCCATACATTATTAATAACTTTTTGACTTCTCATTTCATGCAATAATTTATTTTCAATATTTTAAAAGTCAATTCTACCATACACGTCATGGTAAAGCGTCAGATTTAATGTGTGATGGTAAAATGTATAACAACAAATTAATTATTACAAAAATCCTCACAGACAAGACATGAGACAGATTTATTTGGACCTATGTATAAAAGGTCTGCTGTGTACTACCAAATGTTTTTGACGCATATTTGAGGGTAGACTTGACGACAGACAAATGTGCTGAATCTACGGATGTATGGTATGCGAGAGCGTCTCTTGCGGTTACCATCAGACTACGTTTGGACACTAATTCAATAAATGAGTCAAGTCAAAAAATTTTAATGACTAATGAAGTACGTACTTTAAACAGGAAAATGAATCATAATTACATCTAATAAATAACTGTCTGTAAACCCTTAAAGATATACAAAAATTAGTGTATTGATCATGCCAAAAAACGAAATTGTATTAAAAAAATAATAAGATGACCATATTGACTACTTGGTTGCTTTGAGACTGAATTTTGAGTACGACTCTGGTCCTAATCATGCTATATCCTGGAAAATGTTTTCAGAATTTGTTAAAAAATATTTTTTTTTCTAACAACTATTTATTCCAATATAAATATTGGTCCTGTTTTATTTTCAAAGAAAGATTTTGCTTTGGAATAGTAATTTTGAATATAGTCGATATGGTTCAGGAAGAATGTCTTCATCAACCAACATGTGTTTAAAAGTGGTTTTAGTTGGGAGGAAGCTGGCCAGACGCTAAGGGCAGCGGTCAAGGTTTTTCGTGTAGGGGTTGTCAAGTCGTCTGTCATTCCCCAATTTCTTAAAGGTAGGTACACGTTGCCATCACACCACCATCCTGCTCTTGTACACGTACAGTCAGACGGGTCGGTCGTTTTTATTGCCAGTTTATAATAAGAAGTGGGCTCCTCTGCTTTTAGAAGCGGACAATAATAAAGAAGAATATTTGGCTAACCGCAAACACATGCAACCTGTCACTGTCCCTCTGTTCGACTTCGAAGTTACAAAAGAAAAGGAAATGTAGGGTGTAATTTACACCGAAAATGTATAAAAAACATTAGTAAACATAGTACAATAATAAAAAGGAATAACACAGGCACTTTACCCTATTTTTTGAAAATTAGAAACAGATTTCAACCTGAATAAACCACTCTATAAATAAAAAGGCTTAAACTGTCTGAGTGCCCAAACCCATACGTCTAAACGTTTGATATTTTTCACAAACGTATAAAACGTAAGTGAGGAATAAGGAAGGATTTTTAAAAAAGTCAACTCCTGAAAGGGTAAAATGGGGATCAAAGTTTGATATACGGATCAAAGCGCACCCTAAGGCGCCAGGTTAGGAAGCTTAAACTGGAAATTTTGCAGAAAAGTTGCTTAATGTATAAGTAACGGTATCATGAACTATAAAATTACTTTTTTAAAAAAGCACCCCTAAGGATCGAAACAATAAATAAATGCGTTTTTAGAATTTTAAACATTTTCGGAGGGGTTCTTTTAGTGGAAAGGGATTTCGAAATTTAGACTAGGTTTTGAAATATGTAATTTGTACAATAAAGTTGCAAATTTCAGTCCCTAATGGGGTATGGAATGGGTAACAAGTAAATTGTAATATTATCAGAATGTTTGCAAAAAACCTTTCCATTTGATTGTTATTTTAGGTCATGCAAAAGGCCTTATAATAAACCCTAACACCCTCACAGTTTAGTGCCTTTTAACGTTGTGTGTTTCCAAACAGTCACAGTTGAATAACTTTTGATGTGTCTACAAACCCCGTTGAAAAGACGCGTGTTTGAAAAAACGATGGTTAAAATTAGAACCTTCTGGTTGTCCGTTTAGGAAATAAATATGATTACATAGCCTAAAGACGCATTATGTCCCACCATATGGTCAAGTTATTACGCCTTTTATTACAAGCTTGTAAAATTGCGTGGTCGTTAAAAGGAGGATAGCCAGCCACTTGCTGGTGTCGCCGAAGAGCATCTTCTGTTAATATACCATTATAAATACATGTTATTAAATAAGCTGTTACATGTTAACTATATATTACGCTAATCAACCCTCCACTTAAGTTTTTTTGAGACAAAAAATTACCAAATGCAGGATATGGGGAACAGACTTACCTACCACTAAAAGGAATCATGTGGTGGTCTTTTACTCGAAACTCAACCAGGGTGGACATGGTTTTAATAATATTCGTTTTTGTTCATAAAACTTTTTGAAGACGCCAAAATTCTAATAAATAATATGATAAGTATCTACAAATTTTTCAGTCTTTGCTTAATCATTACTATTGATCTGTTTTACCTCACATTCTTAACATTCAATTCACCAATTTTGGAAATGCCTCTAATTAAAATTTGTTGTTTCTATTTACCTTTTACATTGGGTCTTCCTTTGTAAAACACCAATGAGCTGCCACTGTCTCTTATCGCATTTTAAACATAGATAAATCAACTTTACAGCAAAAGTTTGAAGACGAAAGTGTTCAGCAAACAAAACGGGAGAACAATCTTACACGGGCTCTTATCTAGGTACTACTAAATACATATCTGATTTATTTCTTGATAAGATTTCGAAGTTAAAGTTGTTTACCAGAAACCATTTCACTTACTTTCAATTATGGTCGAAAATATTATTTATACTTAATGGATTTTAAAGTTTATGGTCGGCATTGCCCATTTAATATTAAAAAAATCCGTTATAAAGGAAAAACATACATCCACCCATGTACAGTTAAAAAAACTTAAGAGGGTAGAAAACTAGCGTGGGAATATTTTCGTATTTTACTACTTAAGCATTGACCGTCCCTTAAAAAAGTCCCCACAATTCCAAATATTGACCAAACTGTAAAGATCGCAACATAGCGGTTCAGAACTGACATACGTAGGTAAGTATGGTCCTTAAAAAATACCACCACCGTTTCTTCTAGACAAAAAGAGCATGGATCGATTTATTTTTTACCCCCTGTTCCCATCGTAAACGGATACTAAACACATGTGCATGTATATAAAATCTTCTTCGGCCAACTTTTTTAGCGTTGACTGAATAGGCAAACATCTGAAGAGATGTGATGCAGAGAAGCATGCACATGACAACGATTTTCGAAATATATACAGGGTGAAATTATTACTTAATAGAAAAAAACTCACCCCTGTAAATATTTTTATAGTTTTCATGCAAACCTAAACGTTAAATATATTTGTATTGACCTACATGCGTTTTACAACTTTTGGAACCCTACCCATAAAACGTCACAATTAAGCTATTTTTCCGACTTGCCTTGAAAGATAACAAAATATCTAAATAACTGTAAAATATTTATTAATGTTTTTATTTTATATTAAATTTAAGTCACGTATGTAGGTATCTAATAGTTTTTAAATTGATATCTATATCAGCAATTATAAACTTCGTACGTCGATAATTTAATGGTTACATTTTGTAAAATTGCCTAGAACGAGCGGTGAGAATGTATTGGTGAGTAACACCCTGGAAAGGACCATTTCTATGTAGTCCTTGTTGCGATATCCACGGTTCCTTTGTACAAACCAAAGTTGCGCACCTCATTGTCCAGGTATAAAAAAAAACTTTTTATATGTTAAATTAATCTCCGTAGAACGGAACTTGGTGTAGGGTTCCTTAAAAAAATCTGCCCCTTTCCTGTAGGTAGCGAGAAGAAGAGAAAAAAAAGAACGTGGGGTCCAACTACATATATGTATATAGTACATTATAAGACCGTGCATAAAAAAGTCGGCTTAAAAAAACGGTCAGGGTATAACTAAGGCCACGCCGTGGCGTCGTTCGTCGAACAACCATCTGGCTCGCATAAGGTTCTCCTCATCCATCCTATGGGTGGATGGATGGTCGGGCTGCTGTGTACTTGCAGACTCTTGAGACCGTTCATGATGCCCTCCTGCTAGCTGTCCCCTTTGACCCTCGAGCTCTATGAGAAAAAATTTTATTTGCCCTACGACGTTTTTTAGATCGGTCACGTGAAAAAATTGTAACTGCCTATCTCGGTTACGTTTGTGTTTTTGATTCTGACTGAAAAAAAAAATTGGACCCGGAGGTATGCGAATATCGAGTCCTTTTTTGATAACACTAATAGAATAGAATTTAAATTTTCCAATATTATCACTTTCTTGGAAAGACTGAATTTTCTAAAGAAAATCAATCCATTAAAATTTTCTTTTTGATAAATCTCAAATATTCGATTCGACCTCTATCAGGACATTCCTGACTAACTTTCAAACTCTACAATACCTATTAGCTTTTTTATTCAAAATATAATGTCTTCTAAATTGGTAATGAAATAAAAAGCACAATACAATTTACAGAAATTAATTGTTTATCTGCAATATTATAAAAAAAATACGAGAATTTTAAGTTTTGCCTTTGTAGGAGACATTTGCAAAAAATGGACGTATTTTAATTAATGTCATTGTAAATTTCTCTTTTGTCGTTAAAAAGAGAATTACTTATCTTTAAATGTAATCAATCAATAAAACATAAACTTTAGACCGATTTTAAAAATAATTTTCTGAGAAATTTGCTATAAGTAAGTACTTTTACATGTTGACACTACTCATATAGTAAATATTTTTAAACAAAATGAGCATGTTACTTTTCAAAACAAAGGCCAAAAACATCTAGTAAACAAATAACTACAATTTTAAAAAAAACTGTTCCCGATTTAATCATTTAATCTAAGACGTACGAATATGTTATTTATTGTGTTACAAAATTCCGGACAAAATAATTTTCCAGTTTAATACAAAATCATCTGAGATAAACACTTGAGTCCTTTTGTCCCCTTTGTTGTCAGTAGGGGCAGTAATTCACTGCTGAAAAGAATCTTTTTGTTTGGATTGAAGAGAAAAAGAGAATAATCGTGATGCAGCCTGTCAGGAGTGGCTATCGAATTTCTAAATAACTGTAAAAACTACTAGAGGCTAGTTCGCGATATAATCTCTTTAAAAAATAGCAGCATCTCCGCATGGGACGTAAAAAACGCTGACCCTTGATCGGGATGACCGGCAGGGCCTCCTTTGATTGAACAGGTCCAGGTACATTTTTGTTGCCTGGACCGTGGGATATTTTCACAACATCTATAATAAGAGTGGTCAGGTAGAGCATTAAATGCCTTGTTTTCGGATACAATAGGTTATTAAAGTGAACAGTCCCGTTATGGCCTTGTAGCGTCCAAACTATTACGTACATTATCATTTTATTATTATGTAGGTACTCTATCCTTCCATAGATACACTCATCAACACATCTAATGATTCAATGTACTCATAGATACACCATAATATTACTTAAGAATAAAAAATTTTCACCATTTCGCTAAATCGATAATTAACGAACAATAAACTGCCCTTAAGAAATATAGAAATTATTAGACAATTTTATGGGGGAAATTTTACTCATTTTGCATTGCTGGTTTTTAGTTATTTTGCCTTTGAATGTCAGAAAAAAAATCACAGCTTTTATTTCTAACGAAAAAAAAAAAAAAAACACGTAAAAATCTACTTTAATTTAAATAGTACCTACCTACCTACACCAAATACCTATTCCTATATTCAGATTTTAGGAAAAAGTTTATTTCTTTCATTAAAAATAGTTTCTGGATCCGCCCTCGTATTTTGAAATGAAATGATACCAATTTTAATTTTCTTTTACAAAATTATTTAAAGTCGAGGAAAGCAAAATTAATGCTATTTTGAAGGAATTTATTTTGGAAAATTAATAATGTAAAAATAAAGTTAATAATTTTGTTTGTCATTGAAGTTGTGATGAAAATGCTACAAAAATTTTTAAACGGTTTTCTCGAAATCTTCTCATCACTTTACTCCAAATTTTTTTTAGATATGAATGAAACATTATTTTTCTCATTGAAATCGTTTTTATCCAACGAGATCCTTTTTCATCATAAGAAGTACTCATAATTTTCTTTATTATTATTATTATTAAATGTTCTTTAACCATAAAACTTATATTAATATTCTAAATGAAACGTAAAATTTGGATGATTGATTTTCTAAAACTTCCAGCAAAATCAAAAAAACAGGAGTACTTAAATTCACGGATAAAAGACTTGAAAACTGATTTTAATCTTGGTTACGAAAATCTTTCTGTTTGTATAGTAGGTGCATAAGAATGTATGTCTGGAGTTAGCCCGAGGATAGAGGCGGGATGTATTGACAGATTTAAACCATAAGGGCGACTGTTTCGGGGGGCAGCCGCCCGACTGTCTTTCCAATGTTTAGTCTAAAACTGCCCTAATTTTATACTCCTTGTGAGACATCCCTTCAGAGAAGAGGTCCAGTTTATAAACGGACCGAAGATGCACACACGATAGAGAGACGGAGGCGCTTATATTTAGATATTAACCTTGAGAAGACAAATTTGTTTCGAGTATCTTGTTACCGATGCTCTTGAAGGGTGGCATCAAAATGCACCGGCTTATTTTTGATTTTTACATGAAAAAATAAATTGTCACAAAAACTCAGCTAGTTTTTTTAATATCTCTAGCAAAAAAAGTGGATATTAATAATTTTCGTTCCCCTCCCCCTTTAACTTACGTAGAAACCATAGATGGTAAATATGTATCTAAATTACAGAAAAAAATCCAATTTTTTGTCTTTGTGACATTTGAGACGACTTTTGAAAAACCTTTGACGAAAGTAAATCAACTGAGGGAGACCATAAAATTAAAACATTTTAGATCACGTCCAACTGAGGCTATCCAGGTATGTCAAACGGCTGACATCTGAGTTCCTAGTACCTGAGGACACGTTGGAACTCAAAAGGTTTTTTTATAAAAAAAATCTAGCAAAGCAAAGGGTCATATACACATATATCAGTCATTATATCGTTAGTATTCTATGGTCACCTAATTGACTTTCCACTTTAGGAATTGGTTAATACGTTTGCCTCAGTTGGTAGTAGGTACTCCTGTTGACAGTAAAATCGCTTCAGTTGGTAGTAATCCATGGCAATAAAATCGCCTCAGTTGGTAGTAATCCTTGGAAATAAAATCGCCTCAGTTGGTAGAAATCCTTGGCAATAGAATCGCCTCAGTTGATAGAAATCCTTGGCAATAGAATCGCCTCAGTTGGTAGAAATCCATGGTAATAAAATCGCCTCAGTTGGTAGTAATCCTTGGAAATAAAATCGCCTCAGTTGGTAGAAATCATTGGCAATAAAATCGCCTCAGTTGGTAGAAATTATTGGCAATAAAATCGCCTCAGTTGGTAGAAATCCTTGGCAATAGAATCGCCTCAGTTGGTAGAAATCCTTGCCTATAAAATCGCCCCAGTTAATGGTAATCCTTGACAATATAATCTCCTCAGTTGGTAATAATTATTGGCAATAAAATCGCCTCAGATGGAAGCAATCTTTAGCAATAAAATCGCCTCAGTCGGTAGTATTCCATGCCTACAAAATCGTCTCAGTTGATGGTAATCCTTGGCAATAAAGCAGCCTCAGTTGGTAGTAATCCTTGACAATAAAACCACCTCAGTTGGTAGACAGTGTTTTAATGAGTGCCGCCTCAGTTGATAAATGCCCTCTTCGACAGGTGGATGAACAGATGAACTCTTAAGTGATGTGATTTTAATTCATGTAACAAGAATTACTTCGAATATGAATGAATGATCTTTGGCGAGTTCATAAGATTTTATGATTCTTCTTCATCTGTTCTTTTCATTACACAAGAATGGAATGATTAATGACGTAAGGTTGTAGGTTACCTTCAAACAAAGTATTGTTTCATTACCCACCACGCTGGTCTATTAAGAAGAAAAAAAAAGTATAAAACCGATCAATAGACCGACTATCACGGTGCGACTAGGCTTTCTTCCGTTCTTTTGTCTTCCACCGTTTAACCGTTATTCAAGCAAGAACTCAGTTCCGGTAGCGTTTGAAAGCTTGCTTCTTAAGTTTCTAAAATTAACGCCGCAGCCAGCTACGACCCGCTGTTGTCGTAAGCGACTAGATCTCGTTAGAAGAACACGAATAATCCGAGTCGATTTTTAGTGAAAAGCTCGCAAACTGCATCTCGTTAATTGCACGTCTACAGCTTCCTGAGAGGCTCAGCAACAATACGTAGAGCAGAAATGCTAGCGAAATTAGTTGCAATTTTCGCACAATTGTATTAGGCTCGACCTATTACAACCCCAACAAAACTTAAGGTGCGTTGACAGTAAACAATGGAATTGACAATTATTTTTTTCCCCAAATGAACAAATTTCATTAAATGTGGTTTGGGAAGGAGAAATAAAAGATTTCCAATTAAAATTTCTGAGCAGGGTTAACGTGAGGTAAAATCTGTGGCTATACAAGGACCTGCTGAGGTACTGATAAGGAATATCATCACAGGTATGCCTGTTGGGGTCATAGCATAGACCAAAATTGAAGATGCAATTGTTTTAGAAAAGCATAAAGGATCAGGTTTTTCTAATGAAAACAATCACCAATTTTTTGCCAGACCTCGTTGTGGTGGCTAAATTTTTTATGATATAGTAGAACTGAGTTTGAACATTTTTCATCCACGAATTCTTTAAATCATTTTTAGGGAAAAATAATGAGGTCCTCATACAGTATTTCTCATCAGGGCATTAGTAATCGTCCACATTAGATTATCCTGATACTGATCTGGTCCTTATCATTTTTAAAATAATTTTTCTGGTTGGTTATCTACTTGTATTGTTAATAATTTTTTTTTACTGAAAAAGCAGAAAATTTTAACTGTTTTATGATGTTCATGAGAGTTCATGTCCTCAGTAAGAGAGATTTGGAGGATAAATCTGATATGAGGTTAGTTCGTAAAACGTTCCTAGGTCAAATCGATCAATTAAGTGCTAAAATTTGTTAATTGTCCTGCCAATTAATAAAAATTATACGTCGTTATTAGCGAATTATTAGATAAAGTTAACAACAAATAGTTCATGGAAAACAAAAATAAATTCTAACTCATCCCTATGTTTACGTAAACTGCGCGTTTAAGTTATTTATATCTAGATTATTACTTTCCTGATAATATCGGGGCTGTTAGTGAAGGTAAGGGTGAACAATTTAATCAGAATCTAAAGGAAATGAAATATAGATATCACGATGAATGAAATGTGAACACAATTACAGTCTATTGTTGGATTTTGATATGAAATAAAATTGGGTCCTTAAATTTTTTTATAAAGCTAAAATATTTCCTTCGTTAGACACCTAAGTATAATTTGCGCATGGTTGTTTTCATTATCTCACTCTGTCGATAGATAAGTAACGATGATTTAGTTTTAAGTCAGTCTGCAATAGGTCCGTTCGATCATTAATATTAATCACTCGCTTAACGGAAACATCAAAACCTTGGCTGTTGGGTCGAATTACACCAGCTAATTGTTTTTTCGAGACACAATCATTAGGTTATGTCGCCACTTAAACGTTTTGTGTCATAAATGCTAACTCAAACATAAATCAAACTCAGAGAACGTACATTCAATAGTTTAAAAAAAAATAAATAAATTTTCACGCGAAATTCATTTGTTGTAATCCTGAATAATGTGGTAATAATCTTTCAAAGGGAGGAAATTAATTTTCACTTTTGCGAATAATTTCGTGATCTTTATTTAGACCGCGTTATGGCATTGTAGAATTACGAATTCTTGAAATAGCAGAAGCTGCCGTGGCGGATGACACGAGGAATCCTTTGATCGGACGCGTTGCAAATATAAAACGATTAGAAAGGATCTTCAACATTTCTCGGACATTATTATGAAATGCGCTATGACCGCCAACATCTGACTTTCCGGATCTGATTTAGCACGGCCTGCACCGAGCACAATAACGGGGTGCCAAAGCTGCTACATTGACGGACATCGTCACCGTCAATTTTCAATGTTGTTTACCGAATCGACCGACGCAAGCTGTCACATTTCTAACATTTTTCTCTATATGCACTATGGCGCAACGACAGCACAATACGTGTATGATATTTCATCAATCATAGAGGGTAACTAAGGAACTGACCAAAGAAATAATAACAGATCCGGACTCATAAATATTTTTAAGAAACCTCACTTGTAAATTATCAAATTATTTTTTTGCTTATATTTTTTAAACACTAATAAAATCGTCTAAAAATTGTGTCTGAATCCTTTAACTCCTTTAAGCTGAATCTTTTTCTCAAAAAGACTCAAATCTGTAGTATTTGGCAAAATTTTTTTAAGGAGTAAGATTCCTTAATAATCGTGCAAAAGCCGAAATATACTTATGAAACCTATACCGGGTGTTGTATTTATTTAAATAAACTGTTAAAGGATATAATAATTCCTGTCATTTAAAAAATAATTAAAATGAGTTTATTTGCTTACCAAAGTCTTAGAAGTTCGTGTTAGATGTTCAGACGATGTAGGTACTCAAAATACAATTTTTTCATGTTGGAACGCCACCTGGAGGAAAAATAAAACCTTCAGAAAATTCTTATGTTGATGTATATCCAAATCAGATTATAGCTAGTAGAAAAGAGAGTAATCCGGTCCTGTAAAGGCGACAGAGCGGCAAACAGTGACTTTGCAAATTCTTGTATATGCAACTCGGTCATTTCATGCAGATATGTCAGTTACAGGCATTATAAATGATCTAATTCTCTTATTTACACTACAATAAGTAGATGGGACAGAAATATGATATTTTTTTGAAATACGTTAATATCTAGAATAGGTAGGTACTGTTCCCACAGATATATGAAGAATGTACAACTCAATCTCTAAATTTTCCAAATAAAGCTCTAAGCTAAGAGTTCTTTATGATTTTTAGTTCGCTGGAGTTTATTTTATTTGGAAAACCAAAAAATATTCTTATCATTTTTAGAAAATGCTTATATATTCTTCCAAGTATTCTCCAGAATATTCAAAAGTGCTAGAAAGTTTTTTTTTAATATTCCAGGATCATTTAAAATTTTAAAAAATGATCTAGAATGTTTCAGACTTCATGAGAACGTTCAAAAATTATCTAAAATCTTTCTGAATATTGCAGATTTGTCGAGAGTGATTGACAATAGTCATGATTTTTTCAAAATAGATTGGGATTTTTGAGAATGGACTAAAATGTTACCGAAGATTCCAGGCGGTTTTCGAGAATAATTTGAAATGTTCTTGAATGATCTATATCGTTCCAGATTTTTCGAGAACGACTTGAAATGGTCGACAATGATATAGATATAGACAGTAGAATATCTATAGTACTTCTGATATTGTGATTTAAAAATTTCGAAAACAATTTAGTATGTTTAAGTCAAAATTTAATTTCTTTCTACAACAGAAAACACTACTAAAACACTTAAAAAGGATCTTTCTCAAACGTTTCTGATGGTTTTTTAAAAATTAACCTTGCCAGTTTCCTAACAGGAGACTAGTAAACCATTGTAATGTAACCTATGTACGTAATTGTAATTATCCGAATCTCCTGATTCGGTGTAATTAACTCAATAAATTCGTAATGTTTCGGGTAACTAACATAATTAAGAAGGTTTTTAAACAAAGACATCAGAATTAATTAGACACGATTTACAGCGTATCTGCGGACAATTCATTAAAGCAGCGCGACTACGTACACTACTATTTATAAAGTGCAACTTCGGGTAGATCCGAGATGCACTAAATTGGTACATATTTCATGCTTTAATTACCTTTACGGCATCCGAGTCGAACATTAAGGCCGGTAATCATGGCCACGTCCAAAATGAAAATCAGTATTGGTCATTGACTTGGGACGGCTCGTATTCCATATTTATTTGACCGAAAACGACCAACAACTCAAAAATAGACATCTTCTGAGAGAAGCGTCTGGTCAGTGTTATTCAGATGACGCTTCTCTCTTTTTATAAAGCTGCTTCAACTTTGTGAGCCAATGGATATTTCAGTATTCCATTGCCCTTGAGGCATTGCCACTTTGGATATTTAGAAAACTCTTAAGTACTAATTAATTTATAATCAATAATTTAATTATAATGTACGATTTGTTTTAGTTTTGAAATCCGTTCCTGTAACTTAAAGTTTTCTTTGTTTCATAATGATTTTTCCAAATTACTACATAAATATAAATTACTTTTTTAGAGGTTTTCCCTGCATTTTTTGTCAGTTGTAACAGTGAAAAGGAAGTCTGATTAATCGTAAGAATATGCACCACCACGTTCCTCAACACGCACCTACTAACATAATGGGGAGGTGAAGGGCTGCTTCCACTTTAACTACACTAACTCAATTTTCTCGTACAAAAGAAACTTCCAAACTGTTGCTTCAAAAGCTTCAGTTACAGTAACAGAATTTCGTAAAATAATTAAAATACAATTTCTAAAAGGAATCACTTGTATAATATGTATTTAATTAAGAAAAGCTCCCGAAGGAGGAAAGGGTAATGTTAGGGCTTTAGTTAACAATTAAAAGAAAAACACAACAAAATTCCAAAAAAAAAACGTAAAGTTGAATAGTCCAGCGTAGGTAGGTACGTAAGGAGTTTCCTAATTCCTAATACATAGTTAATTGATATGTTACTTCACCAAAATTTATCGTTTCCATTAATTTTTTAATTGGTCACCTTTTATATAAAACTTGAAGAGTCATTTTGTCTTTGCATACATGTTTGCTTAAGAGAAGAGGTAACGTCCACGCGAATAGCCCATTGTTTTGTTAATGCCAATACCATCAAGCACGCGACCGCACCTCTTGCAGATCCAGGACGAACATTTCTATTTTCACCGACCAATATTACACGTACAAACACACACATACATTGGGAGATGTGCAACACATGACCAAATATTTTTATTTCGAGACAGTAAAATATAGCGTTCATTTTGCACGCTCGAAAAGGCCAGCGACGCTATTTTTTTTAATAAGATTCCGCCCTTAGCTCGGAAATTAACAAGGGAAACGACACGTCAGTAGGTGTGTCCTAACACCTCGATTTCTAATAACAATACTTGAAGAATTCACCGTGGGCGAGACAATGGTCAGTAACAGTGACGGTACATTGTGTTGACACCTGTTGATATTGAAATGAACCTCGGTCAAATTTGAATCGAACATAAGAAACCGTTCCACGATTGACCTAGCTTCACCTTCATTCTCAACACCAAAATAATCGCATTTAATATTAATTGACGGGTATTAATAATACAAGGTAACGAATGTGATGAACTAAGCCACAGATGGTGAAAAAAAGTGAAAAGTTTGATTTATAATGAATTAAATATGCTATTTATATCATCATTCTATAAGCGGGATTAATCCTTGAAACCCTTAGAATTATATTTACCAAAAACATATTGAAGCTTTCGAGTTTGTAAACTTCAGTAGCATCCAATATTAAAATTAGGGTTGTAAAACTTGAAAAAGTAATGGATTTTCGATTTTTGGAATAGATAAATCAAGATGGAAAAAACAGTATTCTGATGAGAACTAACTAGTTCTATATGAGAGACTTTCAATGGTCGGTATTCTGCCGGAACTGCCTACACTGCACTCTGATGAGAACTGACAACTTCGCGTTCCACGCCAGGCAGTTTTGACAGAATACTGACGAATTTATTTTGTTTATTAAAACTAAAAAAATAATTAAAAGGCTATTCCTCTCTTAAGAAAGAAGTACCACTTGGACTGGTGTTTGAACCAACTTCAGCTTGCAATAAAAAAGCTCATTTTGATTCTTAATTATTTGATGAGTGATAGTTACAAATCAAACTAAATGTGTCAACTTTCATACATTTCCTGCATTCCTGTTGGAAAAAGTTTAATATTATTTCTAAATGAACACGTCCTAGTCCCATATCTAATCCCGTATGCATGGTACTATGACGACGGAACTTCTGGAAACTAAAACTCGATTGTTTATCTTCACCTGCCAGTTGGAAGTAGTAATATGTGTACATTAGCTATCTGCTAGCCAACACTGGTCTATCGCAAAAATTACAGGAGCTTATCGACGGACTTTCTACATTGCACGCTGCCGCAAGTAGAAATTATTATTATTTCACAAACTGATATCATTTCTGCACACAGTGTTGCACTATACATAACAAAAATAACTAAACAGATAATTTTTTTTCTGATGCAGCAAATATATTGTGATTATAAGTTAGCATTAGGTAGAGGTACCTACATATTCCTATAGAATAAATTGGTAATGACTGGAGTCCCTAAGGACGTAACTGTCCAATTGACTTCACATGACAATCCTTTATTTGCTAGATTAAGACAAGGGAAAGAATTTTTGGCGACGCAAAGTGGAAGAAGATGAAGAAGTCTTTCTAATGTTTTTTTTTTTAGATATTATGTCGTTTTCGAACTAGCATAAATTTTTTTTTATAATGTATGGCAACATTGTTTTGTCACTGTTTGTGACCACAGCGGATGTCGGACACGTAGAAACGCGCCCGCATACCCGTATGTATATCAGATAGCACGCCACTGCATTAGCTGATGTTAAAAAGAGACCGCGTTTTTCATGCAAGCCACGATCCACCGAGTAAATCCGCATACAACTATTTCATCCCAACGAGATTTTATCTTTTGCGCGCTTCTTTTCAATTAACTTCTATCTTCCTCTCTCATTTTTCGCTGATGCTCTTTTGAAGTCGGTTCCTTATTCTATGAACTTTATTCGCGTGCAACTGGTTACTAGATCACTATTACACTCTTTTTTTATAAAACCATAGAAATATTTAATTAATAAGAGTTATCTATACAAATCGTCATTTTATGAGAGATTAAGGTGGGAAATGTGTTCCACTGAATACAGTAAGGAAATAGTATCAAACGGAAGTAGGAAAGTAGAAGAAATATTATAGGGATTGTAGAAAGGGCTAAAAAAGCTAAACTGTCAGGAAATAAATGTTTAAAATATTACAAATTGAACTGTGAAAATATTAATTTTTATCGGAATTACAATCATGAAAACAAACATTACAATAATATTGTTGGTATACTGACGTGGGGAATGATTTATCGCAAAATCTCTTCGATAAAAAATATAGCAATTCTAGAAATACTCAAATTGATAAACGCAAAAAGAGGATATAACCTTCACTTCAGAGGGTTATCACACCGCATCTATTTGTATAACCATATCTGCAAATTAAACAAAATTTTTTGAATAACATCATCATGCAGATAAGATGTTAATAGAAATCTTCCCCTATCTAAGAAACATAACTTTAGTTATGTCCACAGAGATAAATAGAAACAAGGCTAGACTTTCGAATAATTAGGGGAAATCTGGATTTGTACATGAACCATCCATTTATGATTCTGAATAAAAAAACTAAAAGTTTTTTCTGCAAAATTTTGGGCTGCATAGTTATCAATGAGAACTTCTGGAACATTGTTCAGAATGATAAAAATAAGATACACACAAAATTCCAGCTTTCCCCTTACGTACTTTTCTACTAGAAATTCACGATCAACTTTTAACATTCATAATGTCAAATAAAGTCACTTTGAGTGTTACATTAAAAGGGAAAAAGGGAACAATGAAATCATACGGAGCCCATTTTAACGTCGTATATTTCGAAAGCTGCTGCTTCAAAAGATACATTTGCTTCTACGAGTCGTAATTGAACAGATTTATAAGATCATGCTCTAACAGCAATACTTGTTGCTGCCATATATTATCACCAGCTCTTCGTACCTAACACACGACATACTTTATGTATGTGCGAGCGTACAAATGCTTCTTTATAACCCCTCGTGTGCTTCTTCTTGGATGCTTTGGACAAAAAAGCACGAAATATACTTGGAGACGCTCATGTATTATCGCTCTGAATTGTAATATTAATTAGTCTTGTAATCTGCTAATTAAGAAATCGTTATAGGCTTAAGTGCGTGTTATTATCTAAATATGGGACTTAATCAGAAAAATGTGAAGACAAAAATTTTATTTTCATGAACTCATTTGGTCAGCTGAATACACGACAATTGTTCCCGTTATTAGTGGTAAAAGAATAGACAGTAAATGTCTGCCATTAAATAGTTTGTGTTGAACGCAATTTTAATTTCATTTTCTCTCCCTAATTAGCGATAATCACGCCACAAAATAACTGAACCGCTTCCTTCTTTTAAAGAGCACTCACTTACTTGTATGTGGTGAAGAAAAATGTTCGTGAACAGATAGATAAGAGGCCGCATGATGTAGAGTTGACACGCTGTGTCCACTACCCGACTTAATCGCATAATAAGCAGAAAATCTACAAGCAATGAAGATCACCGCAGATGCGAAACTGTGACGACGATTTAACTTCCGGCTGACAACGTTTCAAGTCCATTACCATTGTCATCTGCCGATCAGCATGTCCAGCGAGCGCGACAAGAAACTTTGTCCCATTTTTCATTTAAATGCTAACTTGTTCAGCACTTTGGACAAACAATAGAGAATAAGACCAAAGGAAACAAGTACCTACGGTTTAAATTTACCGATTTGGTACCGTTAGAGGTCACAATTACCAATTACCAATTAACGGCTACCTGTCCATTAAATCACACCAAGGAATGAATGTACTGACAAAAGGATGATGGTACCTTAACCAATTTGATATGCAGAAGAGTCTTTAATGATCCATTTATAGGAAACTTCAGACATTTATCTTGCAGATGCTTCATTTGGAACTGATCCAAACTTCTGGAGTATAAAATACTGACCATGACCAGTTCAGAAGAGGTTCACTGTAAACAACGCAAAATCTTCCTCATCCAAAAATGGTATTCAAAATTAACAAAAATTTTTGGGTTGATACTCCAAAATCAGATATGTGCAATATTTTTAAACATTCCAATGATCAAAAAGGAAGAGTCTTCTAGAAGAGAGGAAGACTTATGTCGAAGAGTATTCACACTTATATTGCTGCATTCTACAAGTATCACATTTATTTAAGAAAGACAACGATGTGAGCACGTAACATTTCGTTTACTATCTAATCTATGCAGCAATTTGTCGTGATTTTTCGCAACTGAAATACACATTCGGACAATTGTTAATGTATCTTATCCCATTTATTACCCCTACGCTGCATTAGGAACAATAGTTCAATAAAAAAAAATCTACACGGAACAGCGACTACCATACCCACGACATCACAGTTTGTCAAAAGAGAGAGCGGACCCAACTAAAGCACGCACAATTATCTAATAAAAAATGGTGATGTATATTCATGACAATACATTTATCACCCGTCCGCGAAGGCTCTTAATATCTTCTGCATTTGGTACAAAAAAGGCCTCGGCAGAAGAGCAACCATTAATCAAATAATTAAAAAGTGGCACACGCGTCAACTGGACGATGTTAGGAAAAGTGAAAAAACCTTGGGTCAACTTGTGCTATGTCCATCATACACATGGCTAACTATGTGGTATATAGACGGTTTTGCTTGGCTCTCCCACTGAGGTCATCCGCTAATAATTATATGACGAAATCGTACTTCTTGCAAATAATATACATACACGAAAGTGACAGGATGACAAATGGCCTCAAATTATTTTTTGCAAAAAGAAAATAATATAGTTTCATTTTTCCTGCGTATAAATAAATAAATATTCATAAATCACTAGATGTCTTATGTAACGAAAAACAATATTTCTCAAAATTTTACGAAAAATTTGCAAGGCCAGTTTTCCAAGCAGCAATACATCACATGTTTGATGGACTCAATTCCTACTTTTCTGTCTGATATGCAAGTCTCAAACATTATAGATCATCATGGAATTTTATGAAACAATCTCGAAACTTTTTAGATCGTTTAAGACCAATCTGAAATAATCAAGAACATTCTGAGACATTTTATACCATTTTGGAATACTACAAACAATTCTAGAAAAGTCTGGAACGGTCTAGATCATCCTTGAAAGCATTCCCTAGCATTATTGAATATTTTGAGAGACTTATTCATCGATAATAAATTGGTAGAACAGGAACATGAGTTGAGGAAGTAGTGAAGAGGACATGGAATTTTTTATGTAATTATTTTAGATAAAAGAACAATATTTGAAGGTGTATAAGTACATCATATACACAATTATATTATCGTCCTCATTTTAAAATTGTATTATTCCTTATTTGTCCGAGAAGTTCATAGATGTAAATGGTAACTTTCAGTTGGGTTGGTAGATAGGTACTACTTATGAGGAGCCTACTTGCCTCACGACACAATTTACTTGTTGTTTGCGTAATATCGTGCGATTAGTGAATACGACGTTCGTTTTTAGGAGCGTCTTTTGCCTAATATTTAAATTCAAACATCTGAGAACGATGATACAGCAGTATTAAAGTCCAAATTCAATTACCAATTCAGCACGTGGAACCGTAAACTCGAGTCCGTAATCTCGAAGATACGAGCGATAAGGTTGGTTGCCTGGATGGCAAGTATACAAGCAGTACCTAGTGGCCGAGCCCATATTTGCGTCCATCAGCTTCTATCTCATGTTGCACGACAAATTTAGTACACATATACAGTTGGACTCAAAATTATAACAGGAGATGTAATACTCTGGGCGGTCACTCTCACAGAAATCTCGAAATTTTTTAATTTTACTAAACATTAATAAGCCATTTCAAAAAGAGTATGAAATTGTGGAAGGATTATGATATGATATGATGAACAGTATAAACTTTTGTAAATACAGTTAAAACCGGTTATAACGACATCGAGAGCCCACCCATTTTTTGGTCGTAAAAACCGGTGATGTTTTTGAGGTACAAAACAATTTTCTATTTAGTGTTATTGAATGTGTAGGTACATATAAATCCATAGATATTAATAGAATTAATATGTACATGTATAGAATATGTTTTGGGGCGTCTTGTGTACGTTTAAGTAACAAACTAACTGAAGAGATATGAGGAAGAGGGCTTTGATTATACTGCATGCACGTGTATTCCATTCCTGAGGATTGACTCGAAACGTTTTTGTTTACCTTTGCTATCTTATTTGTCATTGATCATTATATTGTACTTGATCATTATACTGTCCCAGATGTGGATACTGTTACCTATTCAAATTGTTAATAAGACTACTGGTCGTTATAACAGATATAATTCTCCCAAAGATATTAGTTAAATGTGGTCGCTTAATGAGGTATGTCGTAATAAGCAATGTCGTAAAAAGCGGTATTTTTGACAAGGCGATCATATAGCATTCAGCCGGGTCCTATGCTTTTGGTCGATATAACCGGTACGTGATGTCGTTGTAAACGGTTTCGACTGTAATTTTGTTCATGACTATACGTCGTTGATGGGTCCCGCTCATCTTACTGGACATGCACGATAGTCATCAGCGAAAGCGTCGGACTTAGCGTCCTTATTAGTATTCGGAGGCAAGAGAAGCCGATTACGGAATTTATTAAAAGTCATCTTTGCCACCGATACGGATTATGTTGATGATGGTGGACATGGTACAAGATAACGAACCGTTGAACGAAAACAGGAGTGTCAGTCTCTTATTACGGTACAAAATTTATACCCGTTTGTTCGACTTGTATAATAGTTAATAGGTGACGTTCGCTAATACTGAACTGATGTGTAGGTAGGAACTCACTAGTCAAATGTTATTTTATGTTTTTTTTTACCCCTCTGCAAGAAGGATTTTCCTATCTTACGATTAGAGTTACGTCGATATTATTATCAATCCTGGAAAGTTGTAGACCAATTTACAACTAATCTCGAACAATTTGGAATATTTAAGAACATTCTAAAATATCCTGAAACATTCCTGTACTTGAAAATTCTAATACGTCACACTGTTTTCAAAATTTAGTTGAAAACAATAGGAATTATGTTTCCAAAAGAGTACCAAATATCCCAATAATTTTATCTAAAAAAAATCCACAAAACTTTAGTAGAAAGAAGATCAAGATATGCGGACACACCCTTGAATAATGAGATCTTGTGTGTACATTTAAATAACATTTTTGTTTTAAAACTTTTGGATGATAAACCTTATTGTACCTAATTATAAGCAATCACTAAAGTAAAAAGTATTCTTTTACATATTTTATTATAATAGAGCAAAGATTTGATGGAAGTAAAATTACTCCATGGTACACAACGTAATTGTGACCATTTGAATGATAAATTGAGTCAGTCGGTGTCGAACAGAGACGAGCGCATTTATGTGTATGTGTGTGCGAGCTTGTATGTAACGATAAGATCTTAATCTATTCCTATTAAAATAATATGCGTTATTTATATGCAATGAACTTGTATCTCGCGCCCACTGCACTCCATCGAATGATATATTGCCTACATGTTCAACGACCGACAAACACAGATGTACCACGAAAACCCTGTGTTGCAAATGCAACGAGTACTTTCAAAGCTCTAATTTAAGTCATATGATAGTAGAAACAATATTTAATAGTTTACAAAAAAAAACAACAATTAATTAATGATTAAAGACCTATAAAATGTAGAGTTGTAGAGACAAACAGGAGCAGCAAAAGTGCCTATGTTGAGTCAAAGTCAGAACCAAAACAAAATTAAGGGCAATCCTCAACATCGTGAAGAGAATCAAACTTAAAAAGCAAAGCATTACGACATTCTGGGCCTGTTCAGTAGCTTGACATACTTTAGGTTCTTTTGTAAGTTCCTTATTATCTTTGACACTTGATAGTTCATCGAAATAATGTTCACAATCCAATATTCTTTTGGGTTTTCATCTGGCGCCCTAGCTCTTCCCAGTAAATTATAAGTTTGCCACTCGATGATAACACAATACACGACAATTTTTAGTTTTCCATAAGTTTTACTCGAAAATTGTTGGTGGACATTCTAGAATATCTTCTGGATAAAAGTTTTGCTAACAAACTATTCATTTCTGACACCTACTGATCTCATCTCTTATGAAATTCTACTTGGAATATAAACGAAATTTTATAATTATTTATTAGAATTGCGAATGCATTATGTACTAAAAATATTTCAAATAATTAACACTGTCAAAATAATACATGAATGAAAAAGCAGTCTCATCAATTCTTCCACAAATAGTAAACAAATTTCTTCTTGAACCATTACCATCTATGCACGTTCATTTCCCCATTAAGTTCAGTCTCACTGAAGTGATACTTTTAGTAATTTCTCTTTCTCAACTGAGAATTTCACAACCTCTGCATTCGCGTAAACTGATCACGTATGCATTTGCCCATCTAGGAATTCAACGTCCGGCAGCCCCCGCAATCTTCACCGTATTTGCCTCATATGGCTCAGTAATAAGCGCTATTTGCGTCCATATCTGTGCACAGTACCCTTTCGACGCTCGTCTCTTTCCCATGATACCGAGAAAAAGAGGTGAAGAGACATACCTGCACGTGGCCACCAAGACCACGCTATCGCTCCTACTTTATCAGACCAAAGGAGACTGCGGAACCGCTTGGTGACTGACTCTTCGGATCCATGGGTGTGTTGTTAGAAATGTTCTTGTTAATTATATAATTAATTTGTAGACAGGATATCCAGTGGTTAGAAGAAGCCGGGATGGTCAGGAGATGGCAGAATTTTTTCGAAAAACAAATTGCTAATGTTGAATGAATGAATATTTTTTGCGCTCGATTTATACGTATATCGATGTCCATGTTGATATTGCAGAAATTTGTTTCTGTGTCAACGAATTAAATACGCGTGTAGTTAGTTGTTCCGAAGCGGTACTTTTGTATGTCCGCAATCACATGCTCGACAGAAGAGTTGCCGGAAGTGGTTAGTATTGTTTACCGTCTAGATGATACATGAGAATCGCCATGAGTGATGGGAGTGATTAGTATTCTTCAAATGTACATACAATAAAACAAAACGTCGCTGACTTCTTAAGGAACCCGGTGCTACCTCGTAACTAGTCCGAACATAAATTTTCTTGCACAAAAAAAAATATTCCAAAATCTTCGTTCAGCTTCTTTCACAAAACTTCACATTTGATCTGGATTAAAAAAAAATTAAAGTGCAAAAATATTTTTTGTCTGTCAACTCTGGTGTTTGGCTCGTTTAGCCTCTCACATATTTACTTGACATTTTTTTAAACATATGATATTTGAAATATCATTGATTAATAAATTTTAATAAGTTGACTATTCTCATTCTGGCATGGTCATCGGCAGTATAAAATTCATGAATGCCACTCACGTCTGATAGGCATTTTATTTATACTGTAGAAAGCAGAAATACGCGTCCTAATTGTACGATTAAGAACCGAATAAATTGATTAAATTCCCTCCATCGCCTCTATCGAAACCGAATAATAACGTTCTCCTGTCATAAATATATTTCGTACGAGTTTCCAGCGCCAGATTCTAATTGTCAGGTATCAAAATATTCTAAAATCTCATTATGTATGCTAATCTTCTTTAACGAGTTATTCTCGACCAGTTAGATTTCTTAATTATGTCCGTACGGGAAAAATATCGTGTTAAAATTGTTATGTAACAGACAAACGTTTGTTAAATAATCTTAACGAATGTTACAGAATCAAAGTGACCAACTTTCTCAGATGATCAATGAACTTGGTATTTTTTATTGTAAAAATATATCTAAATCTCATAAATAAATAATAAAAAGAGTATTAGGTACCTTTTATCTGGGTATGGGTGGGAATAGATGGTGGAAAGTTCTTTTGGCATCAGAGAAGCTTTCAAATAAATGATTCAGATTATTTCAAAATGAATATATTTGAACATGCTGATATGTTCTTCAATATTTTGGAACTTTCGAGCAAGTATTTTCTAGAATCCTCAAGAGTTTTCTAAAGAAATCCAGAAGTTTCAAAATATTTTCGTTTAAGAATAATCTACTGTCCATTAACATATAAAAGAACTGAATTTTATTTCTAATAGTAACTACATTTGATCTTCCCAGAATCAAAAGAACTCAATGCAGTAAGGATTTAAAACACAATAGGTACGTATAATAATAATTAATACATACCAGGTATCATAATCTAATCTAAATAAATAATTCAGATGTTTTACACCTTTTCCTTTGACCTAGTTCCATTAAGATAGACAAACCCATAAAAGAATCCCATTTGATAGATACTACACCTGACATGATAATGCAACTTTTTAAAAGAACATTTCATCTGCAAGTCAAAAAAGTCCCACTGACCACATTTTTATTAGAACGTGAAACATATTATATATTTTTTATAATATCTATTACAAGATACACGTATCCATTTGAATTTCCTTTTGGAGAACAATAAGTCATACATCTACAATATAACAGTTTCCAAAAAAGGGTCTGGTAAATCTCTTAAGAAATCCGCAATAAATCTTTGAGTGAAAGAGAGAGAGAGAGATTAGTTGGTACAAGTAGTTTTACTAAAGTTAATATAAACAATTTTTTTATCGTTTTCCGAAGCTCATAAACAAACTGAAAAAATTAATAGAATTGGCATCGGCGTGTTGCCACTTAACAATCTCTTCGAGAGGTTTTATGGGTAAAGAAAGAGAAAGAGAGTCAACAAAAAAAGAAAAATATAATCTCACTCTCTCCGTCTCGTCTGTACGGTTCCATTAGTAATGAAGCTATCAAATGGGCATAAAATACGGCAAAGACGTGACCGTATAATTCCGCTTTTAATTAAGCGGCCGCGCCGGTGCTGGTAGTGGCTACCCACTGATGGGTGTCCGATAATTGGAAACATCTTCTCCTTAGTTTAAATTCGAAAAGTGAGAAAAATTTCGCGGTCGCGTTATCGTACAATTTACACACGACCGTCTCCACGGGCAACACTGTAAACTTCAATTAAACCAGAACGAAGTGCGCTTAACGTATGATTCTTAACTGCTGAGAAATTCTAATTGTAAGCTCAAAATGAAATAAAACAAATAAATTTATGTATGTGCTTTCATAAGAATATACACAGTGTCCATAAACTCTCGCTGGGTCAGTTTTATCAGTTGTTGGTTCTGGTATTTTTCTTTTTTCAAAAATACAAAACCAAAAGTCCAAAGTTTAATAGTCCAACACCAAATTTTAACCCATTTGGTCATTTGATTGATGGCGTAGATCCATCTAACCCAAGTCAACCTCTATCTATTGTAAAAAGAACTCAGAAAAGGAAGCAAAAATAACACCCCCCTCAAGATTAGGGGAGCAAATGATTATTAAATAGAAACACGAATGTAAAAGTAGCAAACCCCTTCCAGAAACCTAAGATTGGGGTGCTTATACCCTTAGTTATGCTCCTGCCACAAGAATCAGACCAGACCGTCCCACGTAGTACACCAAAATGGTGACGTATCCACAAGCCAACCACTTGTCGATTTGACTCAATTTTCGTATTAAAATCACCATAGAGAGGCATACCTATACCAAACTGAAAACATCATTACGATTTTTGAAGAAAATTCGATTCTCTTCAGAAAAAAATGGTAAAGTGAACGCACTTATTACTGGAGGTTTCCCTTCAAGAAAAGATTCCTTCACTAAGAAATTTTAGATTAATGTAGACGAATGAAAATGTTTTTCAAAATTTCCTTAAATCGCATTGACTTCGACTAGCAAATTCTAAAAATGATTTTTTTTTGGCATCACGTTATTAAGAATGATCTCAAAGAGCATTGAGCAGTGAGATGATGTCGAACTTCGTTCGGTGTTAATTAAACCTGATGAGGCGGATGTCCAGAGTAAAAAGTGCGCTTATCCGGTCTGTCTTTCAATCAGATATCGTAAAGGCCGTAATGTGAAAAACGTGAACAATAACTATTACCAACAGGTAAATTCACAAGACTGCGTCCGTCGAAATGCTCGACTAATTACGGAAATGGATCAAAAAAACGGGTCGCAAATAAAATACAGAAAAAACGACGATTGTTTCGAAAGATTCAGGACGTCTAAATTAAGTCCAAACTTATTCCGAATCTAACCAATTCCGTTATTACCTAATTTTGGCAAACAAACAATTATTATGCAATAAGTCACTACGTTTTTCAAAAATCAACTAAATTGGACTTTTCAACATCTCTAAGTTAATCGAATTGTTTATTAATTAATTTTTAACTAACGATTCTTGGAGTGAGTATAAAATTATAATTTCCTGTGTCAAGTTATGGGTTCGGGTCAAGGTTGCGGGAACGTTTAAATAATTCTTAATTCATGTATGCAATCGACAACGCCGGTGTTGTTTCCCGGGAGGAAGTCCTGGGGGCCACGCCGAGGTCGAGGGTCAGTGGTCACTTCATGCCGGTCCGCGTGGGAGCGGTCACACGGCTTCCATTGTTACTCCAAGAACATACGAATACATGGATGTGAGAAGCAGTGGCAGAAAATCTCCTTTGTCAGTCAAATGCATGAGAACATTGCGTCTGTCGGTCAGCCTTTCTTATTTCTTCTGTGCTCTGTCATAATAATTTTTTCTTCGGTTTTCTACTTCCCAGCAGAATGTTATAATTCGAAAATGTTTCTCCTTGGCGCTTTGTTAATTAATACTAACAATACATAATTAATTAATTAATTAATTTACTCCAAATATTATTTGTTGAAATTCACATGAAGGATAGTCATAATCAACATATGTAATGAACTATCATCTATCATATAAATGACACAAAATTTTTGTGAGATGGACGAAAAAAATTTTTATAAACAAAAAATGGACATTAAGTCTCCTTAGCTCGTTGTACACATATGTAGATTGTTAAATTTACTTTTACTAAAGAAAACTTTGAAAAAGAAGTGCTAACGATTAAACTTTTCGCAAAAAAATAAGTCCTTTTGTTTTGGGCCACTGCTGAGAAAAAGCTTTTCATTTATTTGAACTATGAATTTAATACATACTTCCAAAAATATTTCCGAAAGTCTAGAAGAATTGGAAATAACCTCCATATCAGAAAAAAAAAACTAAATTTGGTTCCTTATTGCTACAAAATAAGCATAAAGTCATTAGCTCAAACATTTGGAATTTTTTAAAGAATGTTTTAATAATTTTACATATTTATAATTTATAATAAATTTAGAAGTAGATTCGATTGGGTCCATCAAGTTCGTACAATCTACAGTAAGTACTTCATCAAATTAGTTAATTTTTTTTTGGGTTCCATTCTAAAAATCACTTAGGTAGATATTAACTATTAACTTAATAAAAAGCTTTGAAGAGAAAGACCAGTTTTAGGGTTCCTAATCTCAAAAGGACAAAACGGAACCTTCATAAGATCACTTAGTTATCTGTTTGTCTGTCTATCACAAGCTTAAAAAGGTTTTTAATTATTTTTATGGTGTATATGTTCCTTGTACAAAATAAAACTTATTGAATATGAATTTTATTTTTTACTGCAGTCAGGAATTTATCATGTCGAAATGTTATCAACGTCGGCATTTCGCAGCCTTTCTCTTCTTCTCGTGCAACTTATCCTGTTCCCTAATTACTTAACGGAATCAATCTTTGCTGGTGGGTACAATACCGATGTAATGGCTCGTTTGCATAATCCGTTTTCTTGAACGAACGAAACCGCGCGCCGATTGATGGTGGCAGTTCATCGACGAAACATTTCACGACAATAATAATGCAGCAAAGGCAAAACTCGCCATAGATACGAGTGACTCCTGATTGCCATCAGCCGAACTCGAAGTCGAAGTCTCCGGACGAAGAACGTTCGAGACGAACGAACATTACTTGTCTATACACACACACACACACACACACATATATATATATATATATAAAAGGTCTCATTCGACACTTACTTATACAACATATCTCAGATGCGGTATATGCTCAGCTCACCTTTTCGAACCCACCTGCAAGCGAAAGACCATAAGACCGCGGGGCCATAACTCGCTTAACACTCGTAGCTTTTTCAGACTTGCGAAAGCGCAACTGTTATTGTATGTATAGGTGCACTGAAAGACGTAAGTACACGGATCGCACTTTAAAGACATAAACGCGGTCGATCGTCGTTAAATGGGAGACCGTTGTTGTTAGAATTTATTATGTGAAGAGATCGTGTCCCATATAACACGAGACGCGATTCCGTGAGATCTCGCGCTAAAGATGCCAATGGAGCTTCTTCCCCTGGCTATGGCTGTCTTACAGACCTCGAGTGAAACTCCTCGAGACGATGGATGAACTGTTTAAAGGCCACTGAAGGCAATGAAAAACAAGGATCCGTTAACAGCATTCAATTTCGGAATCCAATCCGTGGGAGATCTTTTTTATAAAACTGACCAAGTGCGAATTAAATTCGAGCACTATGTAAGGATTTTCTACTATTTCAGCAGTCAGTTTACTTCCTGCTGGGGTCCAAATAACTCTGAAAGTTATTTAACTATTTAACACTTGCCTAATTCGTAGGACTTTCTGGAGAAAAAACTGTTTTTTCTTCCCCAGAAAAGCATGAAAAGGCCCAAAGGGGTTGCTCAAAGTTAGTCGACATCAAAATTGTCAAATCCTATCGACTTTTAAGAGTATCGAAAAATAATTGTTAAAGCTAATCAATTCAGTTGCTATGGGAAATACCTAGTCTTCAATTCTGAGTGTCAAGAATTGGTAGTGTTAAAGCTTGACTTTTTTCTTCAAACATGGGAAAATTGAATATAAAGGGATACTATAAAATTAATTTACTTAAGCTCAAACTTAAACAATTATTTATTTATATATAATTTATATTTCTGGGAGGCAGAGTTCGGGTAATGTATAAGTAAGTGTGTGGACCATTCACTATTTCCCATTTCGAAAGGATTTCTTGAAACAAAACTGTAGACCTCTCTAGAAGGGCAAGAAAGGCTCCCATATGGGTTGTTCGAAGTGAGTTGTCACCAAAATTGGCAAATCTTATCAAAAAAAGAGTCATTGGATCTTTTAGTACTCAACACAGTTGCTCTGGAAGATACCCACTCGACAATTCTGATTGTCAGAAATTGCTTTTGCCAAGGATTGACCATTGTTTTTTTTTTTATAATTGGGGAAATTGAATAAATTGAATAAACAATAAACCACTGATTTTATTACATGAATCCTCTGTGTTTCAGATAAACAAATTTTTAACAGATAATAAACCAATATTCTACACCTACACTAGATGAAAATATTGTGAAAAAACAAAGGATTGGGGAAACCATTTACAACCTCTATAATAATATAATATCTCTGTAGGATGGAACATTAAAGAAAATTATTCCACATGTACTTATGGAAACACATATTTGACATGCTAATGATACAATTGAAATTGCTAATTATCCGCGAAATTTATCTGCATCGTGGTCTTTTGTTATTTAAATTAATGAGAGCTTGTCAGATTCGTAAACCGTTAATGAAACTCAATAATTAATTATAGATAGTAGATTCTTGTGGTACGTACTACATATAAACAAATTAATTACGACAAATTCAACAATAGCAACCGAACTAGAGCAAACAAAATCTGAATTACTTATAAAACATAAAAACACTTTGTTATTTCGAAAAAAAAAAAAAATTATTTTTACAACAGAAGATCTTGTAGGTGATTTTAAAAAGCTGAATCTATTTGCTATACCTATGATGGGTGAATATAAGGAAATACAACCAGCACAGCGTCAAGACACTAACCATTTAATTAACTGCTGGGAATTTAACGTTTCATATTTCTGTTTTCTACTTGAAGATCGTATTTTGTAATCATTTATGCTAAAGTAACTGTAAGATGACGTGTTGCATTATAAATAAGATGTAACTGATCGTTCTTTACCAGACAACCGCTTTCCGTTTTCATTTATGACGTAAATATCAACAACACCAACCACGTCTTCATAAAGAATCGCATACTGAACATTACAAGTACAAGAATATATCATAAGATGGAAATGCATCTATAGGTACATACATATATTCCAGAGAAACGATTTGTTAGTCATTGAGAAGATTATCCAGTTCTGATGGTAACTACTAGATACTATTACTATCTATAAGAAAAATGGTAACAACTGAGGAATTTTGCAAAGTTTTTTTTTTTTAAATCTAAAGCTAAGGATAGTAAAATCTGGATATACGATACTCCGATGACGTAAAAACCCCTACAATCTAAAGAAGTTACTGTTACCATTTTCTCCCTTATCTATCTATAGCAATTTAGTATAAGTAACTAATATGGTAAATTGCCCATAGATGGCGCTCACTAGCTGTCTGTGGTGGTGCCTTAATCGTTACTCCTACCCACGAGATTCGGTTTGATCGATGTATTATCGAAATTGCCTATGGGGCACTGATGAGAACTGATTATTTTGAATATTTTGACCAAGCAACACGTGTTGGTCCATTAAGTAAATAAAATAAAGAGAAACGAAATGTTCAGTAATAAGAAGTACCTACTTAACAATTTTAACGGTTTCTTATTATTTCAACACACGATTTACATTATTAAGATTTATGAAACGTTCACGCTCATTAAAAAAAAAGTCCACCTACACTTAATTAAATTAATTGAGAAGTAAATATAATATTTTATATAAGACGTCGCCATTTCAGTAACATTTCAATTTTCCTATCTATTATCTTTGAAAATACCACTAAAGGTTAAACTCCCGCATAGCGATTTATTGCTACATCTACAGAATGTCGCAGTTTTTCCATCTATTAAAAAAAAAAACGATTTTTTTTCGTAATTTATTGTATACATCGTCATTGCATCATGTTCAAATGCCAGTGAATCAAAGAAGTCGATGGACAGTTTTACGAATTAGATAAAGCGAGATTCCAATTACAGCGCTTGAACGAACATATGTAAAGTTTCGTTTCTTCATTTTTTAATGTGTAGATTTCACTAACACAATCAGAATTTGTTTTGAAGATACACAACTAAAGATAAAATGAAGGAAAAATTCAAAAAATTGTGGATATGGTAAAGTAGGTACCTAACAACTCACAGAATTTTTATTTTGTATCCATTATCACCGATTCTCTCTCAAATATACCCAAAATAGGGTGATTATAATTTTTTATTTGTCTTTTATCTACCTTAAGCTGACTCTGCATTTTTAATTTCCGATGGGTTGTGGAATTTTTAAAAGTAAGACTTTAAAGCTACGTTGATAAATTGCAACAAAATATCCAAATTTGAAATTTTTTTTTGTGTCAATAGCACAATGTAACACACGTTCAAAATTGTTAGTGAAGAACTGTCTCCCGATTAGAAGATCAGTTAGTTTTCCATTTAAATCAAAAGAAATAAAAAGAAAGTGTGGACACACGAGTGACACGCGACGTACGATGGATGGTCGCGAATCCCATCTTCATTCAGCCAGGCCGCGACGTGGATACTTCTACTGGTCAGTCGTTTCCGCTACTTTCCCAAGGTGTTTTTATGGATTATGCATAATATTAATTGTTTAGAAATATTTGTTTTGAGTTTGTAAAGGAGTATAGGTAATTTATTAATCGAACCTTCAAAAATAATTCATTTCTATGAATACGATGTACGAATGATATATTGTGGGCAACGGTCAAGTCACGTTCAAATTTTAGTTCCACCCACAATTTTCGTATAAACACGACATTGACCAGTGGCTATGGACATTTACACATTCCTCATGACATGCGTGTAAAGTAAACGGTTCTTATTGATTGACTGTTCAAACACAAGCAGCAAATGAGGGGATCCGTCCAGAGATCGAATCGAATATTGAAATGGCTAGATATGTACATATGTATAAATATCGTACAGTCATAGAGATATTTTTCGAAAAGATGAACTTATGTAATCTTTAACATCGCAAAGAAAACCAACGAAGATCTCTAATTCCCGAAAATCTTCCCTTTTTCCAAAGTTAAGTTAAGTCTATGTCAAGAGGAAATCCTGAAGGTTCATCAACAATTGATAACTTCTACTAAATGATATTTCCTTAAACTTAGTTTTTGTGAATTTTTGGATTGAAATTCCTAAATTTTACCGAATGGGCACCTATAGCGACCAGTCGCTATTTGTTTGAAAAACAGCTCGTGGGACAGGGCAAAGAGAGGAAAATCCGGTCATAGGACGGATACAGCGATTATGGTTTAACGAAGCGGAGGTGAAACTTGAAAGGACCCCTTCTATCCACATACGTACACAAATACGAACCGCAGTTCCTAGGCCTCGACCAGGGGTCAACTCAATCAACTCTGCACGACATGAGTTGGTCACACACGTATGCAAAATATATTGCACATACAGAACAACAGCTGGCCATTGGAATTTGTGGTGATTATTTCGTGTGTAAAGCGATTATGAAAGCTGATCGATGATCTGATCGTATATTTGTAAGAGAAATTACACACTGTACGATGATGAGTCTGTTTAAGTGGTCAACCCATAAAATATGTAGGTACCTACCTATATTAATATATATGTATTATAAGTACCTATATAGGTACCTACGTGATAAAGCAGTTCAGATAGATTTATGCTAATTATAATAATTTATGCATAGAAAACGTGTTCGTTTTGTAATAGCGCCAATGCACAGCTGTAATTAATTATCGTACTTACACTCTCCTCTAAAACGTTATTTCGGATACAAATGAACTTTGATTTATTGTCTGTAATTAACTTACAATTAATAATCTCGAAAATCATGTTTTAGCGCATTTCATTATCAACAATTATCGTCATGGCTAATGATAATCATCATCATTTCAAAAGAGAATTTGGTTTTTATGAGAAACACGGGAATCTCTTAATATCTCATGCCATTCATTACTTATAATTAACTTTATTAGCAATTACAGGTTAATTTCGACTCAAGATGATCGTACCCCATTTTAGCGCTCTTTCATTATTGAAGGAAAAACAATTTCTAACTTAAATATGTTGTCATTATAAACCGTGCAATTTAAATTTTTATTTATAAACTTATAACGAACTCACTTGTTAATAACTAAAAAAAAAGCATTCTTGAAGTCTTCATTGAAATGAAAAATTGTTCTTGGTATAAGTAGGTATCATTCCCCCCAGTTTAATGGTGATTAGAACAAAAGGGTTGAACAGTTTCTATTATTGATGTAAATTTTTTATCTAAGTTACGAAAGATTTCGCAATTCATTAATTCTAATTAATTTCTCATTATAAATTTCAGAAAACAGCCACATTTGTATAAGTCATGTTGAGCTCAATTTTCACTTTAATGATTGCCCATTCTTTATAAATCATTCTTGATATCTCGCTGACCAAAGGTCCTTTCTGATCATGGAAGGTACTGACAGGGGGTCACACATGAGATAATCACGTTAGTTTGATGTTAGGCAATTATTACGTATACTGAGTGATGTGAGTGCCAACAGTTCGTATGACTGATAACCGCTAAGCGTTATTACTTCCGCCAGAAAAAGCCAATCGGTAAGATGAGTAGGTATCTAACTGTCAGACGTGCACGCCGCGGACATGGCACGCTGTTACTCGGAAAACCAATTTTGAAGAAGCACGTGACAAAGTCATTTATGTGTACACTCGTTCCGGCCAGACGCGTCATCGTTTCGCCAGAAAACGGTAAAACAAGTCGTGTATGTACGTACATGTTATTTGCATTCTACCAGTACATAAAAACATTATGAAACTATTTGCTGAAATGTTTTATTATCTACACCTACCACAGCTAGAAAACTATTAACTGAGATTCATTTAACTTTCTTTAAATTACGTCAAGGGGAGGAATAAAGGACGTGTACAAACTGAGGAAGGCCATAAAATTAAAGCTGTGGGGTCATGTCGTTACCATCGATAACAAAGGCCGGAGTGCTGATTTGAGACGTACCTACCTAATACACGAAGGTCCTCGTAAAGAACTGTTTTAATCTATTAGCCAAGAGATTTTATCGTCCAAAAATTTTTTTGATCGTGGATTCTTTTAGAGAAAGGTCAGGGGAGTATTTGTTGAAATTTTTAAGCTGGCGATAAAAAGAATATTTTTGCACGATAAATACCTCGGCAAGGACTCTCTTATATGACGTTGCTCGCTAGCGTTCCAGCCTTCAATAACGATTGTAACGGTCATATCCAACTGAGAGAATCCAGATGATGTACTAATCTTGATTTCGTTGATATTTTGTGGTCTCCTAATTAACCCTCCTCTTTGGAAGCCAGTTAATACGTCTGGCTCAGTTGCTAGTATCCTTTAGCAATAAAATCAGCTCAGTTGATAGTGTTTTAAAGAGAGTACCGTCTCAGTTCTCAGGAATAAATCCAAAAATGTGAAAGTAAAGTAAAAAATAGTTTATATAAAAATTTTCCATAAAAAAGTGATTGAAATTACTTCGTTAATATTATGACACTATCAAACTCAAATTTTGCAATTTTTTTACAAATAACTGTAAAGAGAAAGCTGCCTAATCAGGTAATTTTCCAATTATTTTTTATTTTTTTTTAATTATTATTTTACCATGACAAATACTTTGACAAATATTTGTAAATATCCGTTAAGATTCCAAGTTGTTGCAATCAAGAAAAATTGTGAACACGAGACAAAAATAACAATTCTATCTTAACTGATTAATCGGGTCGTATATGTATGTACGTATGTAATCCAGCACATATAAAAATGAATCTGCCTAATAGTGGAGGCCGCCGACAGGATTCGGTCAGACGAGCACGATAAAACGTGACCCCACAATTTCAACGGAGATCAACCGATAGCCCAGGGGTTGCGTCAGTGAGGGTGAGTTATTTATCGGCCCAAATACTTGATGACCGCCACAATAAACTACTAAACTTTTATAACTTGTTTACTTCATATTTTAAGCATGTCCCAAAAAACTAGGTATTTTTTTAGTATTAGATACCAAAATGATAAGTGCCTAATACATATATTAAAATGTATTAATTGGGTCATGATCTGATGAATTAATTTGTTTGGTTTTTTTGTGGTAATTTTTAAATTTCTTTTGTTAATATTTTAAATAATTTGATTATAAATTACTTGCACCAACTTTCGGACATATTTGTAATTTTCCATATGCCGCACAATAAAATGACCACACTGTATATTCCGGTCTGACGAAACTAATATTTGTTCAAATCTTTAAAAGTACTTTATTTGATGCTTTTGGATTTTGATCAAGTAGAAGTCGAAACCATCCAAGAACAAATAAACGTTTTCTTCCAATAAACTGTCGTCGGTTATCGCAAAATCGCCTACACCGAGTTTCATCAACATGGTGACCACAAAGTTCCTTATTTACAATCGGTGCCCATATGCAAGAAGAGTCATTAACTTGTCTAGTCGCCTGGTAATAATAAAAGGCCATTTCGCCGTTCGCTCATTAAAAACCGCGGGTCACAACCTCCGTTCCAGAAATGGGAGCAACAGATCTCTGTACGCCTGTTTGCTGCAACTGATGCCTTGTGGTTGAGACGGTCCGTGAGAAATACTTTCTCATCCGCGGAAGAGCTGGTGGTCAGTACTGCTGCGGAGGAGACTACCACCATCGCACGCTACGTGGGCAGATCACGAGCCATTAGGAAATGTTTGATGTCAACCGCGTTGCGATATCGAAGAAGTCCATCCAGAGTCAGCCTCCAGAAGCCACCGTTCTCTTATCCACTACGTTTTCTACTTGTTCTTCTTCTTCGTCTACTTCTTAGTCCATCGTCTTCGTCGTGACACGTCAACATATTTATAACTATGACGGAACTTTGTACATCAGCGTGATACACGAACTGCTTACTGATGCCACTAGTGATGCCGTTCACTAATGTCCTTCTATATCGCGCACTTTTTTTCGTGTGATTTTCTCAAGTTTGTTGAAGCACTACTCACTACCAAGTTTAACATACTACTTCCTGGTAGGTACATGGCAAAATGGGTTTGTGTAGGACGGAAGATGTCCTTTACCTCGACCTGTTCAATGTCCAACTTACGTGACTGTCAATATTTTCTCATTTCCTCGGCTGATTTTTTACGCTCACTCTGCTTAAGAAGAAATCAACATCGACGTGTACCCCAAGAGACTTAATAAATTAAACCCAAATCAATAAAAAAACAGGATTTTTTTTCTAATTTCAATGCGCAATTAATATAGTAATTGTTCACCAGGTATTTGTACCAACCGAATCGATAAGCTTTAACCTAATATAAGTATATAAAGAAGTTTCCGCAGTTTCTAAAAAAAGTATTTTCGAGTACTTAGTAATTAGCCTAGTTTTTGAAACACAAAAAAGGCCGAACAATGAGTACCTACGTCTACCTCGGCAGGCCACTCGCGTTAAGTTTCGTATCTACAAGAGCTACCAGAAGAAAGAACGGCCGTAACAGCTTTTCAGTAGTTGAAATGGTATAGTAACGCAGCACAAGCCAAACTTCCTGTGTTAAAAAATAAATCACCATCAGAGTACCCCGCATAAAAGGGTTTTTTTATGCGCACCTGGCCAGTCGGCCCTTCTTCACGATGCGGGTACAAAAGGGTCCAAACTAGAAGGAGCCATTAAAAAAAAACGTTAGAGGGACACTTTTTGCTTATGTAAATAACACTTTCTTTGTTAGCCGGTTTTATTTAGTGTACTAATACCTCTTTGTAGACCTCTGGGTACAATCGAAAAAAAGGGGTAATTTCTTTTTATTTATGTTTTAAATTATCTCCGAGATGATTGAATACTTTTTTCCTAATGATCACTATTAATGTATCTATACCTAACTACTACTTCATCAACAGCTAAAACTAATTCTGATTACATTTGTAACTTAATTTATTTAAACAAATGCTCATTTTACAGAACGAAAGTATTAACCCTAACCAAGTTCTCTAGAAAAAATTTCAATTTTTCGATTACATAAACCGAATTACAATTAATATATTAATCAAAAATACAAAAAATCTATCTACCATTTAAAAATTTTGTTCTAGGAATATTTGTTATTCTCTCCCTATCTTCGGGTAACAAAAACATATTCGTTACCGTGAGAATGCAATAAAAAATCAACGACCCTAAAAAAAGGCATCCAAACAGTGCAAGACTTTTTTTAGGTGGCGAATTAGAATTAGAAAGAAACCTACCCTCACGGCCAACCCGAAGAAGCACTTGTGGGAAAAAGTTATCCCCTCACTTTTTTTTTTATACGGCCTCTGATTAGAATAGTAATTTATAACGTCATAGAAGCGAGTATGCAAATAGTGTAAATTTAAATCATCGGCATAGAGACCTATAGGTATATATCTTCTTTAATTTTTCATGTAACCTTTTTTATGCAAGTTTTTTGCACGATAAACTGCCTACTGAATACAATGAATTTTTTATAAGGGTAACAGTTTTTTAATTGGTGTATAATTTAGGCGTTAGCCAATTATGAAGTGTAAATGAAACCGATTGAAATCTACATTTATGTTATAGTGACGCGTTTTTAGTGCTTGAAACTAATTTCAACTCAAATTCACCTTTGACTACAAATAAAACGAACATAATAAACTACTTAAATCTTTTTTTATGATATTTTTATAACAACTAAAAGGAATTAGTTTAAAGATACATTTTGAGATTTTGTGCTATAAATCGTTCTTTCAGTGTCGATCACAAACTATTTTGTCGAATTTTAATGTAGATTTAATTTTTATTGATATCATTTGCTGTCAAAGAAACAATAAATAGAAACCCTCAAACGGAAACTATAAAAATAGATTAGTTTAACCGTCGAAACCCTTAATTCATCCCCTATTCTTTAGTCGAGCATCAATAAAAGTGCTTCAAATTGAATTTATTCCATAAAGGGTTGATGAAAAAAGGCAAACAATACCCCTCTACCTGCAGTAGCAAATTATCATTAAACTTGGCAAGGATCCCGCTATAATCAACAGAAAGAAACGCGTTTTAACACCTGTTGCCTGACAACGGAATTTTATTACTCTAAGGAACTGCCAGAAAAATACAAAGGGATAACATCTTCGAAATGAAAATTTCTGTTCTTGAAGTAAGTACGACCTATTTACAATTTTTGTAATAAACACTCTGTCTAATTTTACCGTTATATATCTAATGTTCTTTATCAGGTTTACTTTTCTTATCATCTTGGAAAAGAAAAACTTACCAATTTATCAGTCTCAAGTAGCCCACAATCTGAAAATAAAATACAAACTTAAAATATAATAACAACACTATTAAATAAGTAAATAAAGTTTAAAAACAAAATTCTATGAAACATCACAAGTAAATAGTACTTAAGTCGATTAAAATCTGGTGTCGATTTCTTGAATAAAATTATTTTGTTCTTCTTTTTCTTACAAAATAAATAAGCTCAAATGCCATTCATGGAAAACAAAAGTAATATGGAAAATTTCTTAAAGGAAACAAATATGCTAAAAAAGTTAGTTACAATTTTTCCTTACACCAGATTTAAATAAAAAATGTATTTATGATAACAGCATGAGTCAAATTTGGGAATTCAAGATAAGAATTTTTATTATTATAATATCGAACTGAATCAGGGCAAATCGAGAGATAAATGGTGGAATAAAGAGGGTACGCGGCGAACAATCAATAGCTGCGTATTCCGCCTTCACTTATCCTTGTATAGTTACTAGTTCCCTGTCATTTCTCATTTTTCCTGGTATTAAGATAGAAAAGTGGTTAGATGATGTTTATTATTTATTATTATTATTTGTTTATTTATTATTGTCTTTTAGTTATTATACTACTATATTAATAAGGTGCTTCTAAAAATTTCGAAAATAAATAATTCGTGGACTATCTTGGACTAATTTTGGGCAACGAACTATGGGGGAAAAAACAACGTATTTTCTCTTATTTTTATCGTTTTATGTGTCCTATGTTAGATATCTGTGGTTTTAGAATCAAATATTCTAAATAAGCATTCCTGGGATCCTGGGTGATCATTGGATTAAACCAGTTTAATTAAATAATTCTTTTATTTCATTAATTCTGCATCTTTAAACTTATATATTTGTCAGTAAACCAACGACAGTATTAATCCAACGCAATACCATGTGTAATGCGTATGTGTTGACCATTTCATATTGGATCAAAAATCAAAAAAACGTTTCGATAATTGACGATCTAATTCTTTATCCTCAACTACTATAATTCGAGTTTCATAAGTACATAAATATGTAATGGAACATGAAATTTATCGTGTACAAATAATTGTTCAAGTCGCCATATCATCCAAACCTTCCGATGGCGATATGATGATGACAACAGCAGGAAAGAGTTGGACGATCCGCTGGGCGAAAGCGGAAAAGCACAGAGCAAATTGCTCGCTGGTTAAAGCTTAAAGCCACACACGTATTATTTACACACATAAATAGATACATACGTATATGTACATATGTAATATTTAAATACGTATACAAACATGAACCAGCTAGGCAAATGAATGTGGTCGACCATAATGACGCCGCGTAGCGTCGCCCATCTCTTTGGGGTGTTTGTAAATTATAAAAGCGGCACGACAACGATTAGATAAAACTAAATAGGTTGCCTGTCCGAGCCAGACGTTCCTGATAACAAACAAAAAGCAAATACCGATAGTAGAGGGTCACCTCCTTATATCTCTATGCTCTGCTGTTTAACATCCGACTTAACAATCACTAAATTTTACTTTGAAATATAATTTATGAGACAGAAAGGAAGCAGAACCAGCATCAAACCCAAAAATGTTGGTCCAACTTAAGTCCTAATTTATAAAAACACCACACATATATCTATCTACCTATAACTTTACCAGAGGCTAAATATTTAGCCTTTCTCAGTCTAGTGGCACAATTTGACTTCAGTTTCATTTGCTAAAAAAAATCAACTTTCGATAGCATCTGTCCATCATTACCCTTAATTAAATTGGGGTAGGTACGTTCTTACGTAATTTTTTATTTCAGTATTGTACGAATTCGTGGATGTGTTCAAAATTGTATTGCCAATGAACCAGCCCTTTTTTCTAGAAACATTTTATCTGTGGCACAAGCGTAAGAAACTTATTGATGGTCATTTATAATAAGAAACAATGACAGCATTGTACAACTTGGCGTACAGATGAACACAGGATATTGATGACCTAATCTGTTTCCGGTTAAATGAGCAAACAAATAGAAGAGATATATTGTCTAAAAAAGGCGGGTAGGTACTACGTCCAGTGCAGATCGCTTGAAAAAAAAATTAATTACTTTGTAATGTAATTAAGCGATGAAATCATATGTGGTGTATTTCGAAGTATGTAATTAATTATCTCAATAAATTATTATGTAATTAAGATGGTTATGTTATAAAATATTTTTCTGTTATAATTTTCAATTCATCTACTCATACCACGTAAAGATATTAATAGGAAACACATCATGGTATTTATATACAGAGTGTTTTCTCATTTCGCATGTCCGTGGTTTGTTACTGAAATGTTAAGGTTTCCGATACAGTGAAAATCGGCCAAATATTCGCTTATAACGACGGGGAAGGGACCACTATAATTCCGTCGCTATAACCAAAAGGTCGTTACAACCGAGGACGTTGTAAGTGAAATCTACTGTAATTACAAATTTATAAGCAAAAGCAAATTTTTATAATATCTGAAATGCGACGAATTATAATACAAATTTAAATGTAAATAAACAATAATTTGTTTCATGGTCAGAAATGGACCAGAAATTTGAAAACAGTAAAAAATAAATCTTAAGGTGTCTTATGAGTATCTTTGAATGCACCAAACAAATTTCTACTTGTGTTGGATATTCGCATATTTTTGTATTAAAAAACCACAAGATTAGATCCTGTCTTTGCAACCATTGTTTTTTTGCTGTTTACAAATACATAATTATCCACATTTTTGGTCAAAAGTTTCATTATTAGTCATCTTCGCAGCAGCTGTACCTAATACTAACGTGGACAGTACATTACGCTGACGGTTACTGGTTTTGCATAGATTTGCGTCAAGTTTATGAGAACGACAATAGCCTCCCTCGAAAAAATAGGTCGCGTGGCCCCTTTTTGTCCATTTTAGTGTCTCGTCCGTCCACCCCATGTCCATCTACCCCCAGCAGAGTTATGAGGCAACCCCTCGACGATGTACGTGCGCTGTAAAGAAGCAGACGGTCGTTCTGGGTGCACAAAAAGCCCAGAATTAGTACCCACATTAACGCGGTCAAATGCGGATGTTATTGTTTGCGATTATTGATTTTTATTTGGAATAAACGGCCCAACTATTACACTCCCCTAACATTACGCAAAAACGCATATACGTACTATAATACATAAACATATTTAGTATACAGGACGTTATTTTTTTTTTTATATAAGATACACTCTTTAATTAAGCACAACGTTTCCATCTACAATTAATTAATTTCTTCACAGAGAATGAGTTAAATGAAATTATATTTTGATTGTTATACATATTACAAGAATTAATTGATTCAAAAAAGTCAATAAAAAAAATAGTATTCATGGTGTTTCTGACTTTCTAAATTTTCAGTAATTTTGTGTATTTGTCTTCCGTGTGGTGTTTTGTTAATTAATTTTAAATATTCGATGCATGTTATACTATAAATTATTATCTTTATCTGTAGGTGATATTCATATGATACTGCTTGTTTGTTTTAACTTTTAAAACAGTTTTTCTTACTCTTTTACGAAAACAAATGTAAGAAAAGGTTAGGGTACGGGTTGTGGGGTATGTAAATCTAAACACAGCCACCCTCAACCTTAACCTATTGCAATTGCACTCAATATACCCATAATAAAATCTGGACTTCTCTGGTGATTTAGTTTTGATTTTTTAAATTCTTAATCTCTTCTTTTTAGAAGGGGTCGTAATTAATCACAATCTTGCATTTATTTTAAAAATTCGTATCTAGATTTAAATTAATTTCAGAATTATGATCTGAATTTGTTCTCACTTTAAAAACTAATGCAAAATCAGATCATCCCTTTACCATTTTGAGCAATTATAAATTATATCTATATTTTATTTTAAAAAATAATTTCTTGCTTTATGTTCACTGTGGCTCAATTTATGTGCATAGATATTGTAGTGTTATATTTGAGCCACAGATTTCTTTTATTCGCATCTGTTATAAAAATAGTGACCATCATAATAATCAACGGTCCCCTTTTTTTCTAAACTTCAATAGGGTCCGGCAAAACGAGGAAAACGCAATAGCAAAAGGTGAGTTGCGTTCATAAGGGACAGTACGCAGTAGCTATTCAATGTGCCGCATTATTATTGCGAAAATGACCATCGAATGCGACTTTTTGCATGTGTCATTCCCTTTTGTTAACGTTAAGCTGTTTATTTGCATAGGGGTGTGTTTTGCGATCAGTTTATTGATTTTATCTCACATGTCACCGCATTGTTTGAACTTTTAGGAATAGACACGCGGTGTTTTGCCTGACGTAGACCACATTTCCTAGTTTTAAATGATGCATATTTAGGACAGGTTCCGGTTACAAACAAACAAAAAAAAAAAAAGAAAAGCAAAACCATCGTAAATTTCCTCCTCAGTCTTTTGAAATGAAAGGGAAGACAAAACCATACTGTGGACTGCTCAAAAGGACTTATCAAACAGGTCATTTTGTCTGTTTAAACAATCTTTTGCATGATCATTTTTTTTTAATTTAAGGGTGATATTCTATATAGGCATCACTATTGCCTGATGATTTTTATTTGCACCACCAAAAATTATTAGTCAAATTTTATTAAATTTAAATAATAAATAATTTATTGTTAACTACATTTTGAGCAATAATATTGTAATTATTATAAAAATTACTTTGGATGTTTCATAACAATAACTAACGTTTTATTTATAATTTAATAATCAAAATGTTGAATAAATTAAGGATCATTATCCTGCTTTAGATGTACCTTTTTTACATACGATACTAACGGATTTCTAAACACGTGCATTTATAAAAACTAAAAAACAAAACATTCAGATTAATGGTACCTAGGTACGAGGGGACCGATTTTTTTTTCACAGCTAAAAACAAAGTTTCTGGTTACCCTATCGCGGTATTATCCTGCGTGTAAAACCAACCGTGGAGGACACGGAAACTGGATGGAACGTTTTTTTTTTTTTTTTAATCAAAGCATTGTTTATTTTTTTGTCTTCAATCCATAATTTTTTTGAGGGGTGTGTAACCCTACTGTTCTTTATTCCGTTAGTTTGCATGTAATTTATTTGTTTTTTTGTCACATGTTTTATAAAGCTCGTTTATTAAATGATTTATCATTAGTTACTTTATTGCAAACTGTACATCGACTTATAAACTAGTTTGAGAATGAGCATAGTTATGGGGCATGGGAGGATGCTGCCCATCTTGGAAAGCTCACAGTTCACCCTAAAAAAATCGTCAGTATACTTTAGAATACCCACCTTAGGAGAAAACCCTAATGAGTTTGAGGGAAGTTAATAATGTAATTAGTCAATTGTTTCTTCACATACCTACGTATTTAATTTTAAAACATATTAGATTATTTATTTAGTATACGATTCCATGAATTTTGAAATTGGTAATAAAAAAGTGGTAGGTAACATTAATTCGATTACAAATTAAGACACAATTTTTTTTATCAAGTTAATCATTCTTTAGCGCGAAATGTTGTATTGATAGAAGTTCAAAATTGATTTTGCGGTTTTAATAGATTTCCCACACATGATGCATTTTGATTAAATAAGATTTGCATCGTTCATTGTTCGCAATCCATTAATGCAGTGGTCATTATCAACCGACTCGGTTTTGCTACGCTTACCTTTACCATTCGTACAAAAGTAAAGACTTCAGCGCCCACAAAAGGCAATTTATAAAATGTTATATTGCCTGATTGTTCTCCTTATCTGTTAATTATCATTTTTTTTTAGCATTGAAAGTAGAAATAATCACTTTCGATAAAAAAGACGAAAATTTATGTATCTACCTATACACATTGTTTACAAATAATTTTTCAGATTTTTAATCACATTAAACTTCTTTACACAGTAAAAAAAACAAAATAATTGTTGTCCACAAATTCTTGGACGCCGTTGTTCGAATCCTTTGTAATGAAATCCATGTTCAGCACGTCCTGCAAGGTCCGCACAATTTTCCTCACTCCACACACTCACGACGTTAAGGGTAAAAAAAATGTAAAATGCAAACCACGTCTCGTCCACCACTGTTAATACACCGCATTTACGTTCGTGTATAGCCTGTCCGCATATGAAGTTCTGATTGACATTTGAAAAGATGCTTTCTGATGCTGGGCTCTTCAGAACGAGAACCCAGCGGTCATTTCAATGCTTTGTATAGGTAAATACATGGTCGCTGAATATTGTTTGAAGACTTTTATAATATTCATGCATCATGCTATTGCATTGGTTCGAAAATATTCCATGTTTATCGATTGAAAATTGAGTTATTAGTTTTTATTATAACCGGACGCATTATTTCTAGACAATTTAAAACTCAAAAATCTATAAAAATGTGAAGTACCTATATTAGAGAAGAAAAACTACAATATTTGTTGTACTCAGCAAATAAAAAAAAAATTAGTATAAAAAAGTATTTTGTCAAGAAATACACAAGTACACAAAATAAATTCAAAATCCTAAGAGGTCAGAAATAGAAAAACGAATGGCAAAATTAAATTACATAATAAATGAGAGGAGTTCTGAGTTTACTTGTCTTAGTTAGTTGACTTTTTTCTCTTAAGAATAGTCAAAAATCCAAAACAAATAAATTCCTAATATGACAAGTAAAAAGTGGTTTTTGTTCTCTGTCGTTGATACACATATATGAGATATTTTTTCCCCCATAAAATTATATGTATTGCAATTCTACAGATCTAATGGTCAAGCCATTCCTGTGGGTTTATATAAATACTGTAAGTATAACACATTTGTATCCTGTAATTCTTTTTATAAATGTCCATCGGATTTAGACATTTTCAGCACTATTAAGTTCACTATAGCTAAATAAAAGCTGGGTGGTCGTCCTAATACCTATAGAATTGTCACGATTGCACCATTTACGCCAAGAGAGAGTCTTGTGAATCTTTTAAGTGCGTATTAGAATTTATTAATCCAGTTCAGGTATCGGCATTTTTAGCCTCGTTTACAAAAGAGTCTCTTTAATAGTCTTCAAACATAATGGGCCTACCCCACATCGGTTAGAACTACACCCTCTAAAAAATTTTACACGTAATAAATACTTTTATTGTTTTAACATTTTTTTATGATGATGACTGATTTCGTGAATGCAACATCAGAAACAGGAAACAGAAAATTGGAGAAACAGAAAACTGAAGAATAATTCTTTAGTGTGTTGTACACGATTTGGTTTAGTGTTCTGTAGCTAACTTCAGTCATCATCAGATAGTTTTATGGCCGCTATTTGCATTATGTGGTTGGATATTTTATTATATATTTTTTTACAAAGAATATTCCTTCTGCCTGTGGCGGCTTTTCATTTCCTTTTTCTAATTCTAAAGGTAAACTTGGCAAAACCGCAAGCGTAAGATCGTTTTCAGACAGCTAATGTCCATAGCAAACAATCTTTTTATTCGTATAGTAAAAAATTTGCTAGTTCGATTCATAGGCTTAATCCAGTGGCTCCTTCTAATGGTCACGGCGAACCATGAAAATGGGACGCAGCTGGGCACACATCACAAACGATAGATGCATTTTAGATTTTAGAACTAACGTAGACGTACGTCTTTAGAGTAGTTTCAGTTTTTAATTTATTGCAAAAGCACTAATTTATGCATTATTAAAAATTTATTATTTTTTATTTACGTTGTTTATTTTTATCAAATTTATTAATCCAGGAGCATTGTTATGACTTATGATCCGCAGAAATTGTGCCTATACAAGTTAGATAGAAAAGGATTCTAAGAAAAATTTTATGGAAAAATAAATAAATAAATATCGCTGGTTAATTACCATCTGGACCACCGCCCCCGTCATTAGAAATAAGGAAATACATATAATCCCCTTTGATTAAGTACCTACATATGTACATATATTGGAAAATCCATATTTCCCTAAAGTTTAATTGAGTGTGTAGAAGTAATTATAAATTAAATTAATTACCTTACCAGAATTTTCCACTGAAAATTGTTTTTGTGAATCGATTTAGCTGTTTTAAAAATGTAAACGGATTCGGTCTTTTTAAGATATCAAGCAATGACAGGGTCGGTATCGGCATGGTACCATTTTACTGTATACGAACAAACCGTTCAGATATCAGTTTAAGGATCTGACAGGCCAAGGGTCAGAGGACCTTTGTGAGCCCGTTCTTTCCAATTCTTGCCTCCTCTCTCTTCACCGTTTCGTTCTTTTATCTACAGCTACCGTTTTGTCCGAATCGCCCCCGCTTTTGTTTAGACTCTACCGTTGTTGCGTACACACATGCACACAATGATCATACAAATACAATAAACGCGTAACACACGTACGTACGACTCGAATTCATAAAATGTGATTGTGTTTTAAACGCTCGCCGATCGTAATCTTTTCTTTCAGAACCGCTCGGAAATGGTCTTTTGACCAGCTGCGGGTGTTCGCTTTCGCTTTTTTTAAGTTCGAAACTAATTTTTTAAACACGTTCATTATCTACCGAGAGTCTCAAAACTAACTACTGTAATATTTTGAAATATTTTTATGATAGTCATTTGTAATGAAAAATTGACTAAAGATAAGAAATACGACAAAGGCAACAGATTTTTCCTCATTAATTTGAACTGGCAACTAAGTACTAATAATATTTAATTATTAAAAATTTCTAAAAGAAAGAATAAAAAGCTTGATGAACGTAAGTTGAACTCGTATGGGGAGGTTCCTGTATGATGAATATAAATGTTAACTACCAGATTATTTTTTTTAAAATCTTACCTAAAGTTTCTGGAAACTTTGGTAACTAAAGAAAGTATTAATAGTACCTGTAGAGAAAGACCTGAAAATCTGTCTTGCCATAGGTACATTCTTGAATATGTAGACCAAAACCAGGAGCGTAACTTGATTTTTTTGGCCCTAACGCAAAATCCATAAGGAGGTCTCCCTTCAGTCACAAATCACAAATAGTAAATCAAAATAACACAAACAATGTTTTATTTACAGAAGTGTCCCTGAGTCCAGTGCTGGATTATTTTTAAAGAAATTATGTAGGCAATTGTCCACAGGCCCCGCAACAACCAGGAATCCAAGGCCCCGAATTTTTCTTCGATTCAAATTTAAGTTTCCAGATTTGTACACATATAACAAACCTTCATGTTTTAAAATGATCTTAAATATTCCAAATTGTTCGAGAATGTTCTAAAATGTTTCAGAATTGTTGCAAATTTTCGAAAAAGGTCTAGAATATTTGAGATTAATCTGGGATATTCTAAAATATTTTAAAATGCTAGAAAATATTCTGCAGACTGTAGCATAACAGGTTGATCTAAAATTTTTTATAAATGATCTAGAATGTTCTAGATTATTTATAAATGATTTAAATTATTCAAGAATGACTTTAAATGTTCCAGAATTTTCGAGAATAATTTGAAATGTTTTAAAGAATGCTCTTAAATGTACAGAATTTTCCAGTCTTTTAAAATTTTCGAGGATGATCTAGAACATTCAAAATATTTCAGATTTTATAAGAGTAATTTAGAAAATGATGTTTTGCGTTGTTGTATGACTAGGGAACTCGAGGAGGTATTCTGATATGTATTTTATTTTCTGATTTGTCCTTAAAGTTAATATTAAATTTTTTTATAATCTTTACAATATTGAAAGATTTTAATCTAAAAAAAAATAGGGAACTACTTTCTGTATTTTTAAAAAAATTTAATTTTGTTGAAAATGAGGACAATGAGCTCAATTTTATTTTAAAATAATAAAAACAAACACATATTCAATACCAAATTAACAAGCATTGATTTAGTTTTCGATTGTTTTTATTTTTCGATTATCCATGTTGGTACACATCATAGTTTTTCCATTAACGAAGCACGCGATTTTACAAAAGAAATCCTAGATCGTACACAGCGTTTGTTTTCACGATCCATTGAACGGGTTTGATTCTTCTATTAAAGCGTAAACAAAAAGAAAAGGACCGTGCAAAATACAACAAGCGATGCTTTTCCAATCATTCATTGAAGATTTGTCACATTGGTCACTATTTTCACGCTTTTTAAACAACGATTAGTGAAATAAATTATCTGAGTCGTGGTTAAAAGGTAGCATGGACGTGGTGGCATGGAACTACAGCACATATAATCGGAAAATGCAAACATGCAAAATCAATTAAGGAACTTAATATTTATATTATTATTATTACTGTGTGTAGAGATTCTTCCGGTTAATAAACAAAACGTCGGCACAACGTTACAAAACCATTGTTTAATTACTTACATATAAAATATTAATGATCGTTATTAACTACATGGCTGTAAATATAATGTTTTATAACAATAACGAAAGTAAACCATTCTTTTTTCTTTTTAATTAATCAAAGTAAAATCAACAATTAAGTGAAGAAGTAATGAATGGTAGTCGATCGAATTTGTTTGGTGGAAGAGAAAAACCGTTGATTTAATTATGTTAAAATATTTATAAACATTTACTGTCATTAAAAATAAAAGTGTTTATATAGAATCACGATTACCGAATCGAAAAATGTACCACTCTGCATATTTTTTTAAATCTATATTATGGCGCATTTATGATAACAACTATAATAGATAATATAAAAAAAACACTCCTGCACTTACTTTTTCAACTTTGAAGATTATCATCTACATTGCGTTCTATGAAGATTGAAAGCTTTGAGCAGGAGATAGAGGGTGGAGGTGGTGTTGGAAGTGAGGGTGGGTAAAGTGGTGGAGGTGATGGGGATTGGTATTGGAAGTGGGATATGTGTTGGGGGTGGGATGGATGTTGGAGGTGAGGTAAATGTGTTAATCTTAACGTTTGTACCAACAAATACCTTACCGTCACCCATCCATTACATTATCATCATCACAACATCACACCGTTACTCCCAACACCACCTCAATCCTCTTCCTCCTGCTCGAAGCTTTCAATCTTCAGAAAACTCGGTTCAGATTATAAGAATTTCAATCTTCAAAGTCGAAAGACAAAGTGAAGGGGTGTTGCTTTTTTATTATTGCAATTTTATCATAAATCCGCCATCATATGGAACAATTAAAAAAAATCTGACAGTATTTCTAAATAATAACCGAAATAAACCCTTTATTAATCTCCTTACAATTTAGTCTGTGAGTCCTTGATACGTCCCTATAAGATAAGATAACTCATTTATTCTCCACAGAATTGCCAATCCGCAGATTGGTAAGACATTCATCCCAACTAATACCAACATTCATATTCAAATAAGAAAGCAATTATCGAATATAGGTCTCTTTCTGCCTCTCTTTATTCCAGTTTCTGGCTCTAGCCCTTCATATTTCAGAAGGTGTCCAATCCTATCTTTCCTTTTGAATCACTACAGGAACTCATTTTTTTTTTTAATTCTCTCACTGCGTCCATTTCTCTGTTATTTTATATGGTTTCTTTAAAAATAATACAAATCTAACAAATAAACTTAGTTATACAAACTACGCCTTGTTCTATTTAAATTAATATCTCATCAATGTATTGTAAAACTTATTACTTAGGTACTCGTTATAAAATAAAAGTAAATTATCTTTGGTGTTACCTATTGGAAAAGGCAATTTTTCAAAAGACAATAATTTCATCAAACCACGTACGCAACTAACTGCGTTTTAAGATAAGATAAATTAAATTATAATTCTTCAAGAACTGTACAGAAGACTCTATGGAGTACATGTATTAGGAACAAGAAATACGTTTTGACAATTTTTAACCAACTACTTATATAATTCTTATCTATGGCTGTACTAAGCATTCATCGAGATCGATTGTGATCAAAAAATATTATTAAAAAATATTATTTAAAAAAGCTGAAGTGAAGTGATAAATGCTTGAAAAAACAGTAAACATTTGTGCGTTATCTCTCTATATATTGCAATCTGTCAGGCATAATTTTATAATAATTGCTGCATTGTGAGTTCTATCCGATTTATACATTTAATCGAAATGGACGGAATGGCTCTGAATAATAGACAAGAAAATAGCAAAAATAAGTACACCAAAATTACCAAATGGGCACTTTTAGTAATAGCAATTATTTTGTGTATTCCACCAACAACCTGTAGCGAGGATGTAAATGGTACAGTAATAGTAAACGTAACGCAAGGAGCCCTTCGTGGCAAACAAGAAACAGGAATCACAGGAGACAAATATTACAGTTTTAAAGGAATTCCTTACGCAAATCCACCTTTGGGTGAACTTAGATTTAGAGTAAGTAATTTATTTTGTTATTAATGTTTTAAATTCGGACTTAGGTACTTTAGGGAATATCAATTTTATACAATAAAAAATATTAGATACATCTTGTTCTTTTACTTTTCCTCTTAATGCGAAAAGAAGATGTCCAAAATTATATACGACTTAATGTTCGCCTTTTTTTTTTAAATTAATTTAGGCACCCCAACCACCAGATTCATGGACTGGGGTCAGAGATGCAACCGTGCATAGAGGCATATGTTTCCAATATTCGAACGTTGTGGCAGAACCAGCAGAAAACGAATCAGAAGATTGCCTTTACTTAAATGTGTATAGTTTGGAGGTAATTTCATTACAATAATAAAAAAGTCAAATAAATTAATTAAATATTACATCAACAGAATCCGAATTATTCCCAAAATAAAGCAAAACCTGTAATGTTTTGGGTTCATGGTGGCGCTTTCACTTCAGGTTCAGGTAATTCAGAAATGTTTGGTCCAGATTACATGATACTAGAAGATATAATACTTGTGACATTTAATTACAGACTAAATATATTTGGTAAGTACGATATTTGTTTTAATTAAATATTTTCCTCTAAATAACGTTGATATAACAATTTTTAGGATTCTTAAGAGCTGATGACCCAGACGTTAGAATTCCTGGAAATGCCGGAATGAAAGATATGGTGATGGCACTACAATGGACTAAAGACAATATTGGAAACTTTGGAGGCGATCCTAATAATATTACCGTTTTTGGATTAAGTGCTGGTGGAGTCTCAACACACTTACTTACTTTATCTCCCATGACAAAAGGTTAAACAATTGGAGATAAATTATCAATTATTTGATACGTTTATTATTATTTATTCTTAGGCCTTTTCAAGAGAGCAATAATCGAAAGTGGTGTTGCCACAGCTATGTGGGGTCTTGTTTTGCCAGAAACGAATCAATTACTCGAAATGGCGAGAACATTAAATATCTCATACGATAGTGAAAAACAAGTAGTAGAAGAATTATACAAATTACCTAGCAAGGATGTGATAAGAGCCCTAATGCGAGCAAATGTGAGATTTAATAAAATATCAATGTATAAAAATAAAGACTATATCAATTTTTTTAAAGTATACTCTTGGTGATCCACTACTCTTCGGACCGACAGTTGAAAAGTCATCAGACGAAACAACATTTTTATCGGATCATCCCCTTAACATTATTAGATCGGGTAATTATAATAAAATGCCTGTTATATTCGGTTTTGTATCAAGAGAGGGAATGTTGTTAAAAAGGAACGGATTAGGATATCTTATAAGAGATTTAGAAGACTTTATTCCCTTCAACTGGAGAGTTCCAAAAGGATCGTTAAAAGCAAAAGAATTAGCAGAAAATATTTCAAAATTTTACTATAATGGGGGAAAGCCAACCGAGGAAAACGTTGATATAACATTCACGGTAAAATTCGATTCACTTTAATTTGGGAATAGCCCCTAAAATTTCATATATGTCAACATTTATGTACTTGCATAATATTTTTAGTTATTATCAGATACATATTTTGTTAGTCCCATGTATCAAGCAATGAGGGAGCAATTGAAAGTATCAGACGAAAAAATGTATCTCTACCGTTTCTCAGTTGATGGTAAAAACAATATTATGAAGAAAAATTTTAATATCACGTTACCTGGTAAGCTAACTACCCCTTCATTGAAATTTAAAGTGTTTATGGCACAAAACTATTAAATTTGCAGGTGTATGCCATGGTGAAAACAATTTATACAGATTTACAGGACGTAACGTCCCAGCAGCCGTTCCAAACAGTTTAGAAGACCTTACAATCAAAAGATTCGTCAAATTATGTACCAATTTCGCAAAATATGGAGACCCAAACCCTAGAGAAGAGTCAGATTTAATAAATGTTAAGTGGGATCCTGTTTCAGATCAATTTAATTATCTGGAATTGGGGGAAAATTTATCTACCGGCGTAAATCCAGAAATGATTATGCAAAAGTTTTGGGATGAATTGTATGAATCAATAGAAAATTGAATTAATGTATTTTGTAAACTATCTTACAGTCGTGTACATCAATATAGCAAAAAAAAATCAGCCAGTTATTTATTTATTTTTTTCAACTAAACCGTTTCTTTTGCTTCAATAACATTGGACATGGGTCCAAGTTAATTTCATGGAGGACTTACACAACACATAAGAAAGTGTTCCTCAGGTAAGTTCAGACGTCCATTCAAACGACACAAAAAAGTGTGATAGAATCGGGATCAAATGCATTTCAAAAAAAAAAAAAAAAAAAGAAAAAGAACGGATCTTTTCGTAATGCCTTCGGTTACATCTTAACACGATTAAATGTGCCCAGCTCTGAAAGGGACGGTCATTGTATTCTATGGCCATCTGATGAAAAATTTTTGTGAAATATGAACGTCCCTAGAAGAAGGGTGGTAGGTCAATAATCGGCGAGAATAATACCAATACACCTAAACTAAAATTGTCAAAAAATTGAGACTTAAAATGTTAATAAGGAAAGAGTGACCCAAAAAAACAACAAAATCAGTAGATACGTCAAAAAAGTTATTACCAAATATAAAAATACTACTAAAAACCTAATATTTAGGATTCTCGAGCACTCATTCTGGATCATTTTAGATCTTCTTCGAAAAATTTGGAACACTGCGGATCATTTTGGATGATTCCTCAGCGTTCCAAATTATTCTCAGCGATTGAAAATAGTATTTGGAAAAATCTGGAGCATTCCAGACCATTCTCTAGCATTTTAACTCATTCTCAAAACATATAGACCCTTTTAGATCATTATTAAAAAAAATTCGAAATATCTGGAATATTCTGAAACGTTTCTGCAAATTCCAGAAAAATTCGAATACCTAACAACTGTTCCCTGAGTAACAACACCCTCCTACTCACTTTAACCCTCTTTTATTATTAATGGTATCCCAAGGGTTATTTACCACAGCAATAATGAGTGTGTGACTACGAATGGTTATGGATAAGAATGGGGACAACCAGAAAAACGCCTCTATTACATATTAAACAAAAGATTTTTATCTTATCATTTCTTAATATAAATATTCGTCCATATGGAAACTTTTATCATTAATAATCGAAAAGCACATGTTTCGAACTCTTAAACATCCAAAGAATAAGAATTAAATGAATGAAACTTCTAATAAACAAGGCTTAAAAGACGTAAATTGTCAGGTAAAGGGCCAGTGTCCACGACGGGGTGGGTCCGGACAGGTTGCAAGCGGCGAAAAATTCAGGACATTATTTCACCTTAAAGAGGGTCCGAAATTAATGTGCACGGTAAAATTTCTTTTTTCGACGGGCAAATTCGGTTCTTAGGGTAACCACCACTGTTGGGTCTACAGAACTTCGATTGAATTATTATACAATAGTACCTGGCTGCTACGCAAAGCTGTGAATTTAATCAGCCCTTAAACATGAGGGGACAGGTGCATTTCTGCACCGGCCACGCTTGCTGTCTTGTCTTCGTAGATTTTTAATAAGCACGAGACGAACAACCTTTCATCTTCTATGCTATTAATTACAAAATACTATTTGGCATTTTTCGGAAGCGTTATAATGATAAATGCATTTTTTTTATTTCACACCTTTATCTATTCGCACGTGGGCACAAATAACATTTATACTTCGAGGGGGATGTTCGTAATTTCAAAATTAGGGTATTTGTTAGATAGAGAAATTATTGACAAAATTTCTGAGTCTACAAATCTATTTAGTTGAGTCAACGGGTCATAGTTGCCATTTTATTATGATTCACATATAAAATTATGACAAAATAAAGTCTAACATTAAACATAATGTGGTTGTATGGTGGTAGTGCCAGGTCAGGGTGCTACAACAAACATAAGTAGGCATATCATCATCTTCGCCAGTTTGATCGATATTTACTACTGTGACCCATGGCCATTCGCGTGATTGCGACGCCAAAGATATCCGAGGTCGTACCGGTCGGTACCAGGGGGTTGAGGGTGTAAAGGGCGTCCGTCCGCCGTCGTGTCAACCGCAGAATTGCGGCGGTTGTCGTGACCTCTGGCCACTAGCACTAGCGTGCCACCTGCTCGTGCTGGACGGTGACGTGCAAGGGTCAACCGTACCTAGCACCACCACTGTACCCTTTGCCAACCGCACGACACAACCCCTTGTATTATGTTCTATTTAAACAATAAAAAAATAAAGAATATCCGCATCACGGAAGTTAAAAAAACCGGGGTGATAATGCAATCAATAGATCAAAAATGACGGATAAAGTTCTGATGACACCGCATCTAATATTTTATTAAGCAAACAAAGAAGTCGAATATCAGAATTACAAAAAAGCATGTCGGGTTGTGTTAAGAACAAAAAAAAAACTGCGTATTCAAAAAGAAACAAAAGAAACCACGCATTAATAATCAAAATAAGAAATCATTGTCTATTTCATATTTTGGAAATGTCGTAATCCTAATAAGAATGTGTGATATTTATGGAAATGTAAGTCCTGCACCCTCTTGCAACGTTTAGTTGCACTATCTTGGACCAAATAGTTGCACCTCAGCGATGTTTTAATGACTTAATGGAATCAAATTATTTTATCAACTGACCAATTCGCCTTTAAGAACAGAGCTTTCTCAGAATACATTGGTAATTCTAAAAAATATTCGAATAATTCAAAACTCAACTAGGTACCTAATCCAGGAATTCTATAAGATGCAATTGAAGAAGTCAACCAGGTATTCAAAAGATTTGAAAATTGTTATCTAAGTTAGACTTTTGTGTAATGGTTAACATTTTGAATTAAGAAAAAAATAAACATACCTAATACTTCAAGATGCATAATATCAGAAATGATTTAACAGTATAGGCTTTTTGTGACTATCCTTAGTTTTGAACAATTTAACGAATTAATTGCTTAATAATTACTAAGAGTCAATCTTACTAATAACTGAGATTAACTTCTATGGATTATTCAGTATACCAGTTAAACCCGTCCAAATTTGGAGGGTGATGCATGGCATTTAAGAAGTTTTATTCAGGGTAACCATTTCATACCGTAACCTCAAGGTAGTAGGTACATAACACTGATCCCTAGTGCACAGCACTGTGTTGATTCAAAACCATATTCTATTTATTATTTAATGGTAACCGCCAAATTTAATAATTTTTTTGGATTTTAATGGACAAATACACAAACGTCCTTACACCAAAACAATATTATGTACGATGTTGGTCATATGAATAAAATTAAACCCTTGTAACTCAAAACTTAGGTACTAAATTTGATGGAAAATTATAGTTTCGCTTAAAATTTCCTTTAGTAAACAAGTATTATGTTTCCTTTTGATGCGTTAACCAGGTCCTTAGTAAAACTAAAAATATATACAACAAAGGGCAGTGTCGAACAGGAGGGCGCGAGATGGCTGGCATTGGTCGGTCTGTCGTAGGTCTTTCGTTGCTAAGCAACAGTGGCGATATCTTACCCAAAGGTAAAGAGATTAATCGTGCTCGTTACTCTTTACAATCGGATAAATGGTTTCTGCCGTTCTGGAAACAGACACATTTAGCATCGGGGGGAAAATGTGCTTTCCAAACCCCACACCACCCGGCCATTCTATGATAAATCGGGTAGTTTAGGCACCTATACCTTTAAATTCACGATTCTTCTAAAATTATAGCCAATAGTAACATCACTTTTACCTAAAGTGAAATTGTTTTAATTTTTGAACAACTAATCACTGAAGTTAGCCACAGTACACTGAACCAAATCCAATACGAATCACGCTACACGCCAAAATTGTACGTTAAATCGTTTTCACAGATGCCAAATTAACTAACTAAATAATTAAGGTACCTATACAGTGAGGTTGAATCGTTGAATGAAAAAGATTACGTGCGTATGTCGATGTTTAATTGATCCACAAACAATGTTATAATAATATTGCTTTACTTTATAAACTTAATTAACTATAAGCAAATAGGGATTATTGTTGAACAAATAACAAATTGATACATTTTTGATAAAGAATAGATTAAAAAGTAGTAAGAATAATGGTGAAGGCGCCTACCACATCGAAACGTTCCTTTTTCGTCTGTATTCGTTAACATAATTTATTTTTCTTATTTGTTACAAAAAACCTCCAAAGGAACTTATTTCCTAAGATACCGTCATTTATTTTGAATTTCGTAGCAAAAAAATTTTAATTGTCACTTAAGTGCAAAAAAGAATTAACTTTCTAATAAATTAATGTTAATTAATTCAGCATTATAAGAAAAAAAAACAGAAGCTAAATATTTTTTCATTGATATACAAAGTGGCTCAAAAAATACACAATATGAACATTATGGCTAGCGTAAGGTACAGATTCAATCAACAAAACCTTTTTAAACATTTATTCACTATTTTAATAAATTATTGGGCCATCCTGTGCAAAAGCTTGATTGTCTAATGTTTAAACATTTTTTTGCGTCCACGTATCACATCAAGAAAGCTTAGAAGATAAAGGAATTTAATGTCCTTTTACACAGAAAAGTGACGGGGATTGTTAGAAATGATAAATAAATTACAAAACGCAATTGTTAATTTATGAAATTTATATATCCACCAATTTATTTAATTTTAATATTTAATGAAAGTTATAAAAAAATTCTTAACTTACGACTAAAAAGATTTTCTAATCTTTAAGTACCTACACAGAGAATAAGGGAGAGTTTAAAGTCATTGAAACTTTGCTTACGTAATATCTGAACACCTCTTAAATTAAAAACATTTAGAAACTATTGTGGGTATTAACGATTTTTTCATTAAAAAATTTTAAAAGTTTTCTGTCATAGTAAAATTCACTCTTCAGTATCATGTATCTATGCATGTAAGTACAGAAACATTATAAATATTTATATTCAATTTTGTATTAGTTACAAAATTAAAATTAATGTGATTTTTTGAGTTTTTTTATTTTTGGTGATCTACTACAATGGTTTTACTATCCTCTGGTTTCATTAGGCGGATATAGTATTCTATATATATCCACGCTGTGTACATTTCATCTACCTGACGAAGACACAGTGTGACAAAACGCTCGTAATAGATAGTTAGATAGTCGTATCTTTTTCAAAATATTACTCAATTTTTTTTGTCGACTGATTGTAGACAAACAAAAACTTTTCAAATAATTTAAAGGTAATTAGATACGAAATTTAATACTGACAATAAGTAGGTACCCAATACATAAAAAAAAAATAATAAAAAATGAACCATCCCCTAAAAACAACATCTGCTAAATATCTCTCGTTTAATATTAAAAATAATAGTGCATGCATCAATAGAACCCGTTAAAGAATTTTCCGAAATGAAATTGACGTGGAAAATACATTTACCCCGACCAACCACTCACTCACTAGGGTAAGAGTAGGTCACCCTGAATACTACTTCGCACGACTGGCAAACATATAGCAAGAGAAGTTCAGAGAGAATTTATTGATTTGAACACCGTTTCTATCATTTATTGTTTCCTCAGTGTGTTCTTTGCAGTATTTCAGTATTTTTGAACAAAACGTGCGACAAAAAATAAAATTTTATATTTTATATTTAGTATATATTATATAATGCACTTAAAAATTGAATAGAAGTATTTAAGTAAAACAGAAATGGTGAAAGCGCTTGGCACTGTGCTCGTAGTGGCGAAATTTAATTCAAAGACAAACTAATTCCTGTTTTTGGCTAAGGATTTTTTGATATAAACGGTTTACATGCCCCTTAAATCTGTTTTCTACATTTTGGATTTAAAAATAATTTTTCGCAATACCAAATTCGTAAAAACTACATTTAGCATGAAGTTTAACAGTGACAGATCCAGGGAGTGGAATGGGAATAGGGGAATTTGCTTCTTGTACCCCTCCATTCTAAAACTCTACTTTATATGTATTTATTTTTAATAAAAGAAAAATAGCATCATCTTATCAAGCAAAAAAATAATTCCCCATCTCCTCCACCAGAAATTGTTCCTAGATCCTCTCTGTGATTTGTATCTATTACTCGAAGAGATAAACTGCATCAACAAAAATTACCTACGTAAATTGTTGTTTTCAAATGGTGCACTTTTATCTGTCTTTGTTTAGTTAATTAAGATAAATATTAATCACCTACTTTGTACTTTTTACCATGAATAGAAAATTTTCATATAATTACAACAACTATATTAAACTTTTTTCAAATATTTTAAGTAGTTTGATGGCAAAGTGGCGGTGGTGGTTTGAATTTGCCACGTAAAGCTACATGCATTTCCGGCAAAAACGACATTTCCGTTCTGCAAACACGAACATTAATCAATTAACTGCCAATATCCGCGTAACTCATTTTCATAATAGATTTTCCCCGATAGAGAGGGCTTTCACGACGGTCTGGAAATTGATTTCAAAACTAATAACACCGGTGTATTTACTTTATCGATGAAAGCCACCCTTCGAGGGTTGTGCGGATGCGAATTTCGCCCTTATACAGTAGCGGCGCGTTTCAAAGTCCGAGATCGCGACGGCGACGACTACACCCTAACCTGCCATCCAGCCAACCGTCCACCCACCACCCACCCTCAAAGCTAAAGTGAGGGTGACTTTGTAGCTCCTCTACGGAGAGCCCATTAGAAAGCGGACAGCAAATGGCAGTGACCGGAAGGAACCGCCTCCCCTTCGAACCGGGTAAACGAAACCATAACAGAACTTCAAAAGAACGTTTCATTATAAAACTTTTAAATTATTCTACCTCCTTCTTATTAACCATAATATCGATCTATTAAATTAAGATGGAAATTCGAAAAGATTTTAGATAACACAGACAAAAAATCTAGACAAGGATCGTGAAATAGGTAAATGTTAAATTCAGGGATAATCCACAGTGGGGTAATTCATAGAGGTAAGGGTGCTGTAAACCAGCAGGAGAGAATTATATTTAAATTTTACTACGTATAAATATTTTATTCGAGCCAATATTATGTGGATGTTTTCAAAATATGAAAACTTTTATCATATCCGAAAGAAAAATTAAAAATTGAGAAACCCCGAGGGTCATGGTCCCACTGGATTCTTGTTACGTCCGGCTCTGGTACTCTGATATTGTTAATAATATTGAATAAATAAACATTTGCAAATCTAAAAAAATATTTTACAACATTTCAAACCACTGTGAATTTGGTTTATGATAAAATTAGATGGTAGGCACCTAGTATAAAAGTAGAATCTGAATGAATTTGTAAGAAGAGATGTGCCCCATGTGGCCCAAGAACAGTCTAATACTACCACAGTACCAGAAATATACAGTCAAACGAACTAATGGATTCCAGAATAGTCGAGTTCGAGTTTCCCCTAATAAACTATAGAGAATTAGAATCTTTTAATTATTTACTGAATTCTCAACATTATTAAGCTCCAGGATACAGGGCCGTCTTTGACTTATTGGAGACCCTGGACTTGCTAGAATGATAGGGCTCCTACGACTATGACAGAACCTAGAGTGGCCAAAAGAAAAAACAACTCCGCTGAATGATTTACCTAACTTATGGAACTATTGAGCTCCTAGAGCATCTTTGAATTCCAGAGGATCTGTTGAGAACCAGAATTTTGTCATAATTTCATCATCATTACAATAATTACATAACTTTTATTTGGTCAAAATCCACAATTTAGTCCTACCCCCGTTATCATCTCATCAAGGAATATATTAGACTTTAGAAAAACCATTTTGGCAAATAGTCTCTTGCAGTTAAGGGTAGTAAACTTCTCTTCTGTTGCTGATCTAACTACAAGATTCATGGTAAAGACACTCGAAAGTCATCTTTATCCATTTCAGAGATTTATTTGACAGTGCCCAGTGGCATCTACCACTGATCAGTGGTGTCTAAAAGAATTTTTTATCAGACACAAAGCAAGAATCAAATTGAAATACAGTGGGTGACTCGTATTTTTTTGTGGTACCTACGCCTCTTAATAATGTGACAATCTCGGATGGATTATTATCAGGGGAACCTTTTCAACTATTTTCCTTCAAAGCTTTAAAAAAATATACACCCCTGAAAGACTTCAATCAGTCTCTCTTAGAAATGACAGTATTCCTCCTAAAGCTTGACAACCAAGAGACTGCAGTCTTTCTCCTAAAGACTGAAATCTCGGAGACTACAGTCTCGCTCAGTGACAAATCTGGACTGTTTTAGAGACTGATTCCGAGGCTCCCATAGAGGTAATTTGATTGCAGGTGTGGGTACGATGGTTTGATTCCTTTAACGTTCGGAAAATGTAGTGAAATAGGTTCGTATGGTCCTAGGATGGTGTTAAGTTTTTGTAACATTGTAGGTAGATATTCCAGGCACCTTTTGATGAGTTCGTGGCTTGTTATTTTAAAGAATTTGTGTTGGTATGTGCTACAGTTGTACCGTAAACCCGCAAACCGCGAAATGTACAAAGTGAAAACATCAAACAGGGCGGAAGTTGATCCGTCAAGTGAATTTTTGTCGTCGCAATTAATGCCTAGCGAGTTGTCAGAGAGCCAACGAGACGATGTTGGGCACAACGATGGACGGGGTGGATCGGGGGTGGCATAGGAGAGAAGGCCAATTTTAATTTTACTGCGCCGGTTAAGAGGCGGAATAATTATTATATTAGGATTTTAACTGCGTTCTTGTGGCGCTTTTCTCCCGTGTCAAAGGGTTGCGAATTGACGCTGTAATTAACTTAATGAACTCGCAAAACATTAGCTCACTTGAATCCTACAATGAAATATCGTTACACTAGGACTTTTTTTTTTAATAAAGCTCTGTTCACTACCGCGCAAATAAGCTATAAAACGTTATACAAAAATTCAGACGCCAATTTAATGAATTAGAGGGTAATTGCCAACTTTTCTCGCGCTTTTTACAATTTATACCAAAAAAGCGAGGGGATGTGTTAACGAACTTGTAAATATCTATTTAAAGTTCCATCCAACTTTTAATGATGTCTAAATTAACTACTTCATCTAGCACATTAAAACAAAACATTATAAACTTTATACTGTCCACTAAAAAAAATTACTAACACTTATGAATTATATAATAATTATTGAAGACACGTCCTAAAGCTTATACTTGGTTACATATATTTCACACCTCGTCAGGATCCTCCACCTTCTGGACCCCCATGAACACACTCATGTCCAATAGATCCTTTAAAATGTGCTCTTTTAAAATAAATAAATAAAATAAGTATTTTTCTCAAAAAAGAATCACCATCATTAATTTTTTGCTCATTAAAAAAGCAGAAAAAAGCATTTAAATAAATGGAATAATGTTTATAGTATCATACTATTAAGAAAATCTCTTCAAAACAGATTAACGAAAACTAAAAAATTCTTCTGAAAACGATTCTTAACCACTCGTCACTGTAGAGATGAAAAAATCTGACGTCTGATATCTATTCGATTTTTTAAAAATTAAGCAACGAAACTTTATTTAAAAAGAACGTTCCTTATTTACGCTTCAACCCCTTCGGAGTATTTAGCAAGTGCTTACATCTGCTGGAATTAGGACTACACTTCGGACCCGTGTACCAGTCAAGTCTTCGTCATCAGTTGGGGATGGGCCTGCCCACCCCCTTTAATTTAACTAGCGCAGCGCTAATTAAATAAAGCACACACACACACATACGTATATGTGTATACACATAGACACACATACATACATGGCAAGTAACCACAGGCGTTCAACATGGCTCTGTGCCCTTCTCTCCTCCTTCCCATCTTTCTCCTCCTCAGTCTCGTTCCTCTCCTCGTTTTCTCAGTTTCTTGATGCTATCCCTTTCGCTCCGTCTCCCTTTTTCCGTCTCCGTCTATCCCTTACCGACTCTAACTCGAAATTAATTCCAAGCATCAAAGTTCTCCTTTTGGTCCGCAACACATAGTTCGGTTTTCTCCAGGACGAACACGACGGAGCAAAGGAAAGCGAGGCGCTGCTGTTAGCAAAAGCCCTACAAGTTGAAGGGTTGTTAGAAAGTTTAATAGCTGCGGCAGTAGGTAGAGCCAGCGTCAAGGGAGTTTATGTGGATGTGCCGTTTCTTATTCGATACACCATGTAATAAAACCGCCATAACGTTCATTCCAGAGAACATAAGACTACGGTATAATTTCCAGGTAACCGAGAGGATTTTAAAGCTAACACTGATTAACCAGTGGAAGTTACGAGTATGGATTTAATTTTGAGAGGTGATACACCAAAGATTCTGGAACATATACAAGCAGGGAATACTAAAACCCTCTCTATGGCGTACCTAAAGATAATACTAAACCCTAGAGGTGTTAGATACACGAGTTGAAAACGAGATTATTAAAAGCTATTAAACTTTTTTAATAATTTGGTAATAAATATTCTATTAATTTCACAGATCATGGAACATATTGTAGGTCATAAACCTCTTTTTACCAAGTAATCGCTTTTATTAATTTCCAATGAGTAATAAAAAGGATTCTAATACGTTCAAAGACGTTCCAGCTATATGACCAGTGGCATAACCATCAAGAGGAACTCGTTGTAGGGGTTATGGTTGTTTGTTGACTATACTTCATCTTGCCAGGATAAAATAAGGAGGTCCTCCTACTGTATTCCTCATCAGCTCCTCACAAACCATCTGCGTAACATGTCTTACATTATCCTGATGGGGTAGTTTCACCTGAGCCTTGTTTCCAGAACTTTTCTCTAATGGTCGGGATGATCTTTTTCCACGTCCGAGCAGGAGTTGTTATTAACGCCACTGTTTATAACTCTTATTATGAAAATTCAAAACTGTTGAAAATTAACGATGAATATGGTCACCAAAAATTAACCTTAACTATGTTGACCTGAGCCTTTTTTCCAAAGAGACACCATGACCAAGACAAATTTGTTGTCTGGGATTGATAACCGTGGTCCAGGAAACGCTCTCCACTTTCGGTGGTTAATCTTAGACTAGCATCCTCAGGATCATTGCGAAGACGGGGTCTCCGCTATGGTTCAAATGAGACATATCGGGCAGCTATGTATCTTTGCCCGAGGATTCATGGAAGGTGGAGGGCCAATCCTGGACCACGGTTATCAACCCCAGGCAATAATTTTGTCTCGATCGAAGCTGGTCGTGAAAGCCTTAGCTTTTCTTTCAGATACAAACACCCTTCGGACATTAAATATAACAATAACATTCAGTTCTACATCAGACCACTAGAAGAAACCCTTCCGCCATCTTCTCAGGAAATTCCTTCTGCATTTCCATTAGAGATTTTGAAATTGTACTGAAAAGCCCGAAACTTTGATATGCTGAAGATCCGATATATTCTATAGGAATGTAAAATGTTATGAAGAACAGTTTCGTTTCTTTGAATAGGAGAAGCAATTTGAATCTTAATTACTATTATTTATCTTCCTAGTGGGAAAATTATTGGCGTCTCACTAAGTCACTCGGCTTAGTTAATAATGACACAATAAAGCGTTTCTCTAATTTCAAAGCTCGCTCGCTAGATAAATTTGCACTAGTGACGGTGCTGGTTGCCGCATGTCTTGTTAGGTCGACAACGACGCCGGCGGCGGAATGGCGGCGGCACGTAACAGAGCAACGGCTGGCAGCTGTCAGATCCAGGAGGAGGAAGGACGTGGAGGTGGAACGACGACTACGACTACGACTACGACAACGCTGCTTTCTGGGGGTGGCCCTGGTGGCGGTTAGTGGTGTGAGACTTATCCGAACACATCGCATCCTACGTGCGCCCTAATGTAGGTACTATTAAGCTCTGTTACTTAGAAAGTTTAATTAGTTGGATACGAAGTCTGTTGCTGTCTCCCTTGTAAATCCTAGACTTCGCTTGATGTACTACATATTACAAGCTCCGTTGTTGTGTCGTTATTATGGGGCACTTCGACTCATGCACACTACTTTGTAGCAAACTTGACGAAAATACGTACTTTACCCCTGTTCATGATATACTTACTTACTCACCTACCTACACTGCACACAACATCAGCTATATTGGTACCTACCCCGTTAAACAGATTTACCCACTTCTTCCTACGAATCTTGAATTAAATTTCTTACAAAATATGTACCTATGTGAATCCGTCACAAGAAAACTCAAATAGTTTATTTCCTCGTTTAGAACGAACGTTTTCTTCTATTGAAATTTAACTACAGAAGCACTCATAACGCTTTAAACGTACGTGGGGTTGGTAATTTCGTGTACAATGTTCCAAAAGGATTCTTAAATTTAACTACAATTTAAAGTCAACTCAAACAATGGTCCTTTGGTTTAAAGAAATATAACGTACATCGATCTGCCTATGACGCGCTGATGAGAACGAATAAGCTTGGTGGTTTCGACAGAACTATGACCAAGTATAATTTAGGTATCAATGGAAATTTGCTAATAAAGTCAGGATATTAAGAGTCCTTCAGAATTCCAAAGCTATCTCCATACTGGATACTGGAACAAGAAGGGATTATAGGTAAATCAAGAGAATAACAGATGCACTACTTTGCTACTTAGTGAATTTATTATAAAATATTTAAAAAAAAAAACGGGAAATAAAAATCGTTAACGAAATAATTTGAAATAATCCTCGATTTTATCATTAGACGCGAGGTGCTTCTTTTAATTCATTAAGTGCAGAGTTGGAAATTCGTTAATTCTGCGGTACGTCCAAGACCGGAATAAATTAAATACTAATTGGGTCATTATCCTCGAGACAAGACAAATCCGTCTCAATAGGATTAAAATTTCATGAGCAAACTTCCCGACATCGGCAGCGCAAAGAACAAGAAGAGTAAAAAGCGAACGAGGTCGTAAGCACTGTCGCCGTCGTCGCAGTCGCTGGCACTTTTTAAACTTAAAAACTGTGTTAATGAAATTCTTAAGTGAGCCAAGGCTAAGGTTGCAATTAAAAATCGATCGCGAACTTCGTTGTCGTCATTCTTTCGCGTCGCGACGGCGTCTGCAACGCCGGGGCGGTGCGGTGCGGCGCGACGTGGTGAGACGGAGCAGTGTAACTTTCACTGAAAGAGTAAAGGCGGCAAAATAATGAGGCATTAGCATTCAACAGACTGTTCTTTCGAGACTTAGGAAGTTCTTAGCGCGAAGATCGTGGACGCGGCGTCACGACGGTTAAAAAGTTTGCGCTACAAAATCGCGAGCTATTTGCTCAGTCGTCTTCATCAGTTTCTTAAACATCTCACCCTCATTTGACTGATCCTTTTAAAATTATAATGACAAGTTGACAAGCTCAGTAGAGTAATTATAAACTTTTAATAACAATCATTAAATATTTGACCATTAGAGGAGACTGGGGCAAGTTGCAACATGGGTAAGTTGCCACAGTCAAAATACATACTTTTTTGTAACTTTAACATAGATGTAGCATTTATAATGAGAATTCAGTATTATATTGCAAGACTTGCCCTTATACGTTTTGAAGAGAAAATTGTGGATACTTATACAAATTAGAAATTTATGACAGTTGAAGTGGAAAATGCATCATGGATTGATGGGGCTGCGCCTTTATAAAAGATAAACAAAAAGAAGATTCAGCTCCTCAAGACATTTTAGAAACAATAGAAACAAGACTATTGAAAACCTCAGATGATGTAGATATCGGTCGGAAGTTATATTAAAAAAAACAGTCAGCTGTATGGGATGTGAGTGAAGTTGGTTTTGATTATTCGAGGTACGCACGAGTCTTTACTAAAGACCAAGATTTTAGAAAGTACTTCTAGAAAATGAGAAAAGAAAATCGAGGGAACAGAAACGTTATGATTAGACACCTACAAAAACAAAATTTTGAAAAAAAAATTTTCATCTCCAAGACAATTACCTATTAACTTTCAGGAACTGCACCGAGAAGAATTATCTGGATAAAATGCAAATCTGATGGTGGAAGCTTTTTTAAGTGAATGTTGTAATGTGCCACATATACAAAAATGGGATCAATTTCAACAGATATTTTGTTACTATATTTCTTAATATATCTACCTATTTTTAATAGTAAACGTTGTATTATCTCCACAGTATAGCATGATAATACAGTTTTGCTATTTTTCCATTTAATATCCAAAATATTTAAGAAAAACAAAAAAATGTTACAACACGGGATTCCCTTACCAAAATCAATTTCTGTAAATACAAACCTGTACGTAAAAATAGTAGTATACTCTTTTACACAATCCCTTTTTGGATCATTAAAATGGAAATTGTCAGTCAGACAGAAAACAAAACGAACACAATAATAATTGGAAAAATATAATTCTGAATTATTCGAAAAAGCTACTAAGTACATAAAATTACCCTCTATTTTTGTAAAAACCGTACAAAACCAATTATCAGTTGCTGAAGATTTTAACTTCTTCAGGTATCTTAAAGTTTCAATGATAATTCGATCACAGTACCTATTTCATTGAAACTTTATTGCAAGTTTTTTATCTATAATAGATACAATTATCAATTTTTAACAATTTGATTGATTTCCCCTATTTCATGACGCTCAATAAGTGTATAGTGTGAATATTAAACAGCTAACAAATAGAATGGTGGCACCCGTTCATAGAACTAGAAATCCTCTTTACCTTATCGAGATCACTGAAGCTGCCATCAAGTGTCTCTTAAAATGTGGCATGCAGCGCCATTGATTTCACTCACTCTCCATTATGTAATTTGAATATAATGTTATCTAAATTGTTGACATTAAGTGAGCGCAATATGCCATTGTTAGTCAACTAGGGAATAAAAGACTAAAACGAAGAGATGTTAACGGAAAATGCGGGACCTATACATATTAATTGTTACAACCCTTTCATTATTGAAAGAAAAAAAATTGCGACTTTTACTACGAATATCAATAGAAGATAATTAAAACACGTATAATTAACGGGCATAGCACAATCTAATTTTAAAATAGTGACACTTTAGAAAAAGTTGAAAATTAACCGTAGATAATAGGTAGTTACTTTCACGCATATGAAGTTGGTACCAAAAAAGTTCGTTGTTAAACCGGAAAACTAAATAACCACTTGAATTATTCAAATCCCAGCTTACGATTTTTAACCCCGCAAAATGCTATAGTATCAGGCCAGGTAAAGGGTTGCAATAAAACTCTTCTAACGGTTAACAGGAGTTTATGCGGAAACGCAATTAAAAGGTATTTGAAACCACTTGGGTCTTTTAGTCCTCAGGTAGTCAGGACTACTGTTAGGAAATCCTTTTGTTGGTGAAATGTAGGCGAACATTTTCGGGCGCAAACAACACGTTAGAATTTTTGTACCTGAACTGTAGGTATTAATTTTAATTACAGATTTTCATAGGAAGAAAAATGCACATTTTCTAAATGAATATGTGACAAAAAAAATCAAAATTTAGTGAAATAAACGTACAAGGGATGATAATTATTATGTATATCTAACTTTGGTCATGTTAGAGGTGTGAAAAAATCTTATACCTGCAGCTCATAATGAAATATAACAGAATAGACGAACAAAATTGTTCTATTTTACCTTAAATTTAAATCTGATGTAATATTAAACATAGAATTTTCAGCAGTAATTTAGACAATTTTAGAAACCCAATTAAAAGTGATTTTGTTCTTTCTTTTTCCTATTTCTCGCCATATCATTTTGGTTGCAATAATATTCATAATTATTTAAGTTAAAAAATATAATAAAATCGTATAGTTCTTTTATTTTTTAGTTTAAATTATATAATAATTATGAATATTATTGCAGCAGAAATGATTTTGCAAAAAATAGAAGAACAGTTTGCTTTTATCAAGAATACGAGATAAAACCATCGTTAATTGTGTTTTCAAAAATAATCTAAATTACTACCGAAAGTTCAATATTCAGTAGCAAACTACCCTTTAATACCAAGAATACAGTCAGAATCATTCATTAATACAAACTTTTCGGATAAAGTAGTGTAATGTAGATCAGAAGTGATCATCTTCGACGCTCATTATGCAGCATCCTTCTATAAATACCTGACATCTTTAAAAAAAAGTTTAACTTTCTGTAAATCCATAGGTTTTTAGTTCAATATTTTATCCAGCTAGGGTTGTATTCTACAGTTAACAATGTCTACTCCATCTGCACTTGCTATTTCCTGGCAATTTAGCATTTTCCTGTGTCGGAGTAAGTTCATAATAAGGAAACTACAGACTGGTTTTAGGTCATAAAGGAAGGATTCATAGTTCCTGTTTCCTTTTGTACTAGTGGCATGTTCTAATTTGAAACGAGTAGCGAAGGGCTTCCGCATACATTTACCCACGGCATAATATACCATATACAAATACATAAAGACAAGTATACGAAATAACCCTCAATCGCTCAACCCTTTCTAGGCACAGGTAAAAAAAGACGGAGGATCCGACGCTCTAACCCCCCCGTTTGACGCAATAGAGTGAAAGAACCATAGGAAGAATCCCGGCCTACTTTGAATAATAGAATGGAATAAATTATAAATTGAACGCAACCCTTTTGCATATGTTATGTTAGTTAGAAAATGTCAAAGGTAGTGAACGAACGGAAGCACTCCGAACAAGAACTGCAGTGTAGCTCATACAACCCTTAATTTGTGTAAACGTTTATTTATTTAATTCGTTAATTTATATGTGTTTCAATTATGCCACGACTTCTATTAAAGACAATGGATTTAAAAGGTATGTACTATTTTTTTATGAACTTATCTAAAATTATATGATAATTAATTTATTACCCTGTGAAGTTAGAATCTTAAATTTAGTTTTCATAAAAGTGAATTTTCTGTATTATCAGTATCTAGATATATCGTTGCTTCTCATGCCAATATTTTTGAGTAAGCTTTCTGGTGAAATATTTAAATTGTGGACAAGCTTACAAAAGCCACCCTTCTACTACGTGATGCTCCGATCTTTAAACTTAAAGAATATTCGAAGTTTGTTTGTCTCATCTCATCCTGCTTAGATTCTGGGCACGTTTGTTTGGAATTGCTTTTGTATACTGTTTCACTTTGAAATTCATTACAAACATTTTACATCATCACAAAATTTTATTTTAAACGTACATGCTCACTACAAATTACGTACAAGTTTCTATCGTCACTCAAAATTTGAATGCAATTAAATTATTTTAAGTAATTTAGAGGATTTCAATAGATACATATAGCAAGACATGTTTTTATTTAATTTTTGTCAACAGCAATAAATCAAAGGAAAGAAAAACCACCCTCATTTCCTGTTCAAAGAAAGTGAGAACACGAGACGAATGGTAATTAAATTAAATAAGACAATACAATCGCGATGTGTATACAATACAAGAAAATTTCTTGGAATTTGAGTACAAGTCATTTTCTTTGTTAAACGAACCTTCTCTTCTCGAACAAGCAAAACCTTTTAATAAAATTGGTGTTTCAGGGGGTAAGAAAACGTTTCTACGTATATCTAGATTGTGTCGGCCTGACAAAAACCTCGATATTCAATTCATCCCCTTAAATAAAAAAAAAAAAGGTTGCTCCTGTCGTGTGCCAGACAACAAAATTGAAAACAAACACCTTATATCCAACTACTTATACCAACCACTTTGCACAAGTTGAATACAGGGTGGTTTAAAAGTTAAATTAGTAAATAGGCTTAAATACAACAGAAATTTTTAAATAGCACTATGTTGTTACGACTTAAGTTCTATAATATATACCTAATTTGAGTAATGTCAAATGTAATAATTAATCGCTTTTACAAGATCATATTAGCGGTATAATTTTAAAAATTTAACCTATTTTTGAACCACCCTATATATTGGTTCGATTTTAATAGACATGCACAGATTTTTGTAAGGGATGTAAAAGGGAAAGAACTTATTTTCCTCGAAGACTTAGATATTAAAATATGAACAAGTGTATGATTACACTGAAATCCTAAGAATTTCTAATTGTTGAAAAACTTTTATGAAAATCTATAAAAAATTAATTTTATTGATTGATTCGTCTTGATAAAGTCCAAAAGGACCACCCGGTATTTGGGTACAAAGTTATCAGGGAACATTGGCTCGTGGTACACAATCAGAACATGCACATATCGCCGTCAGCGAGCGTCGCGGCGCCGATGCTGGCGCGCTCGCAGGTGGGCAAACATGGCGGCGGCGGCGCCGTGACGCCATCGCTTCGCTACCCTCGAGAGCCGTTAGCGACCACAGCGCCTAGCAACCCGCCCTCGCCCTAGCAACCGCTAGCCACTAGCCACGGACGGCTATTGATCAGCAGTGGCGCGCGGCACGGGGAGCATCTCACCAACAACTACGAGATTATGGGAATAGGGAAAGTAGGAAAGAGAGAGAATGATACGCGAAAACGACAAACTACCTTCCACCCCACCTACAGCCTCTTCAACCCCCAACCGCCACGTTGCCTTCCTACGTAATGCCGACAACTTCGTCGTGTTGTATCCATATACATATATCTACCCCCCATCCGTACATACACACGTCTTAATGTAAGGGTGTGTAAAGTCGAAAATTTCCACGAAAATTCATTTCATAATCGAAATAAGAAATCAAATTTGATGATATTGAAGAAAATCATCAGAAATGGAATTTCTTTTTATTCCTTGTTTTCAAATTTGAAAAGAAAGGCAAAAAATTTTCCCTAATTTCTTAAAAGTCAATGCAATTTCATGCAAAAGTAAATAAAATTTCATCCCCGTCTTTCCCGATGAGGTAGTGGCTGTACTTGTGATTGTGAGAGCTACAGCCGTCAGATTTTCCTTCAGACGTTCCAATTATCTTTATGGTGGTAGGGTCCCTACATCATTACCACCATTTTCCAAACACAGTCCTGCAAACGTGACTTTGGAAGCCAATGTTCGTTGTGAAAGGGGCGAGAACGATGAAACGTACGAATACTTGGAGGAGACACGGGGGATGTGAAAAACGCTTTTTGAATACGACAAAATGAACTCATTTCTTTAGTACGTTTTCCGAGGAATGTCGCTGAAACACGTGATCAAAGTAAATCGAAAGCAAATAGAAAATTTAGAAACCCCTTTCAGGAAATACTAAAACTTTTTCCTATTATGGAAATTGGTTCTTACTTGAAAAAAGTTCTACGCAGGGTTAAAATGGTGGGTAATTTTTTTTTTTAAAATGTGTTCTAAGTCAACTTCAAAGTTGATCTAAATTTATTTGGATTTATCAAAATTATTTATTTGAAAATATGTCATCTGAAGAATCATATTAAAATCACGAAACGTGTTTCTTAATCTTTTTTTCAAAGTTTATGCATTCGTTTTTTTAAAACTGATAAAAGTATTCAATTCGTCAGATTTAGTAAAAAAGTAAAAGTAAGAAAGTTAAAAATTCAAATTATTTCCCCGAACAGTCGCGCGGATTCATTGTCAACGACGCGCTGAAGCCAAGACAGGATAAAGTGGAAAAGAATGTTAAAACTGTTCAAGAGTAGAAAGTGCAACCTGTTGATTGCCCGTAATTACAAAAATAAGTGGCGAGAGTAAACGAGAAGAAGGGTAACAAAAGAGATTAAATTATAGCGGAAACAGTTAGCAATGCTGCTAATAAAATTTTCTTCGTGCGACGATTACCACTCATCCCACTATTCCCTAGTCATTCCTCTCTCCACAACTTACCGCTCGTATTTTTAATGATTTAACAGGATCTGCAGGCAAATAAAATTTTGTGCTATTGCTCTTCAAAGGGGAGAGAAACAGCTCGGTTATTAAGATGTTTGAATTTTAAATTTTCATGTCACTTCGTTTATATCCTTTATTCTGGCGACAGAGGCGATTCTCAAATTAAATTTTTCGACAAATGAGGGACAACAACATGACTCACGAATAAATTGCCGAAAAATATCTAACGATTTGAAATTTAGAGTGATGTACTTAAGGACCTAATAGTAGGGCTAAGTCCGTTCTATGGAATTTCCTTAGAGGTTTTAATAATAAATTATGATAAACTCACAGAGTTAAGTCAGTACGTCTACAGTTTATCATAATAACAAATATTTAGGTTTTCAACACTAGGAGTATGATGAAATGGTGAAATGTTAACTAATAATAGCAGTCAAATCTATCTTAAGTAAATATTGGACTGAATGGGGTAGTGTACGGAAACAAATCTCAGAAGAAAATGCTATCCCGATGACCAAATTTGGAAAATGCCACATTTTTCGAAAGTTTATATGTACTTAATCTCGAAAACATACTTAAGTCCGACCTTCTCTAAATAAATCTACAAACTTTACGATTCCCGAAAATCGATGACCAATATTTTTTTTTATAAATTAATAGAGTTAACAGAGAATTTATTAGTCAACACATTTTTCTAATTATGCAGGAAACCATTGCTCACTTTTTGCACATTCAACTATATTTTGACTGACACAGAAAGAATTTTTCAAGAAATTTCCAATATCGTCAAATAACCCAGAATTAAAATTAAATTAAATTAAAAATTTTGACTCTTTTCTGCCTCCATTTGACTCAATATAGCGTGATCTGGAGTGAAACCGTTCCTCTTGTAGATGAGCTCGCAATTCTGGAATAGTTCTTAAGGGTTGTTATTGGAAATATTTTTTCTTAATACGTAATAATGACAAGCAAAACGCCCAAGGGGGTCTATGAAATACGTCACGCAGGACTTCGACTTTTTGGACTCATCACTCCTCCTTCATCAGCGACCTCCCTAACAAACATTACGTCACACATCTAGTCCACCACCGCCATTAAACAATTTCTTGTATTAAAAATAACGATTGTATTAAATGTATACTGAAGGCATATTTTCTGATTTCTACCTCCCTCATTTTCGAAACTGTAGGAAAGCCCAGAAATTTCCTAAAAACCATTAGGTATAGAAAGAAGCCTAAATTTTGATATTTCTCATCCAACTCGTTGAAGATCATGGTACAAAACCATAACTGGACTGTTTTCTATTAATTATTGCAATTATTAACAACATAAAATATACAAATTATGCGGCCTTTTTAAAGTTTTGATTAGGTACATACGACGTACGTATATGAAGAAGAAAATTCAGTAGTAGATATTAGTATGTAGTTGCTGGCGTGGCTAACGATAAGTATAATAAAGAAAATCCAAACAAAAGTTTTCCGTATCCAAACAAAATCCCGTGGATTCGCATTCGTAAACAATAACGCGAACCGTGATGAATTATTGACGTGTCTGAAAAGCGGGCAGAGTTTTAAACGATCCGAAAGGGCACAATGGACCGTTGCACTTCGTACCCAGAAGGCTCGCCGATCCCCCATCAGGAGAGTCCCCCAGGACGCCGTCGCATACATGTTTGTCAGGAGCTGCAGGAATCGGAACGAACTTCCACTGTACATTATGAACTAAAACAATGCTTTCATAATATATTGTACACCCAGTTAACGGGCCAGTCGACCATTCCAGTTGCTTCCAAACTGACAACGTTTCGCGTCGAACAACGAACAGTCCCAGCGCAGACAGCCAAGACTAATTATCACATACACGAATGCTCCTTATCATAGTTGACAGATATTATGTTGGCTGGCGAGAGAATGTGAACGAGAAAGGGAACGTCGAGTGGTTGAAAGTCACATTCTGCGCACCGAAACGCGCCAACAGCTTACAGTGCCTCCTCACAGTCAGTTGCAGTGAGACGAATGCATGCCGATATATACATATACACATTCAAAAGTTGCTAAAACTGAAACGCGAATCGCGTAAGCACGTCATTCAGTTGCTTTGTTTTGGAAATATTCGAACGCCTGCTGAGAAGGCAGACGCTGCAGGATAACGCATTGTGGATATAGCAGTAGTATATAGGTGCCTACTTACACCACCGACAGCAGTCAGTCAGTCGTCCGTCCTCTCGTTCACCTCAAAGCTCCTTACTAGCTACTGCTGCTAATAAGGTGACTTTAGAAATATGAATTAAGTTTATCTGTGCAAAAGTAATGCATATATACAGAAGCCATGGAAATACACCAAGAAAATTCAAGAGGAATGTTGAAAAGATTCTCCTCGATATCTTTAAGAAGACTGAGAAAGCAGGAACAAAAAATTATATTAAAAAAGTCGATAAATATGGGATTCAAAGTCAAACTAAAAAAATGAAACAACAAATCAAACATAATTTATCAGAAATTTTGGCCAACATTTTCGAAACTTTGCTGCCAACGATTAAATAAACATTCAATTTTGCAAACCCTTAACGAATAGTTATTTCGTTAAGACACCCTTCCCCAAAATAAAGAACCCCTTAAATTAATATAAGTCTTTGTCCATTTATTTACTTCCAAGATTATCATGAGTACAAGTCAGGCTACCAAAAGCAAATGTAAAATGTAAACACTAAAAATATTCTATTGTTACCCTATTTCCTTATATCTATGTAACATTGGCCAAGGCCCTAGTACGCTTTTGATTTATCTATTTTGCCGTTGTTTTGTGTCCAGTTCGCTGTCCCGTTTAAACGAAAAAGGGTTCCGAAAGGGCCTACGTCAAGCCCGGCAATTCGTTTCAAATTCGGCCGAAGTGATGGATGGCCTGTTTATATGGCGAGTGGCAAGCGACAAAAGGTCAGGGGAGGTGTGCTGGTCAGCAAAATACCAGGGGGCGCGACCCCAGGTCAATTGGACAGCCGCGCGCACCGCCACCCGACTGACCAGTCTTCGACTAGAACACCCCAATTCGTTATTGATGATGTCCGCAAACCGAATATGTTCAAGTCATTGAATTTCTTCTGTTGTTGACCAAATTTCAACGGGCCGTGACGCCTCTATCTTGCGGCGTCGTTTTCTGAACAACTCAACGAGAAAATATTCGATTAACGAGTTTTAAACTCATTTGAAATGACCACAGTCGTAAATTTTAAGTTTCAAGTATTAAGCAAAATCATCGAAAAGAAAATTCCAAAACTATGTAATTTCAATAAACAAAGACAGTTAGTCCTTACATTTCCGTGGAAAAACGCTGTCATTTAAATAATTCTTAGCTGGCTGACTTCCGCAGTTTTGTTCCGAAACTACTTGCCGACAATGAAGTGAAAGAGAAGAGCAAGAAAATAAGTTGCCATAAAAGTTCGAGATATCGAGGTAATAAAGTTCAGGCGAATAAATCTATTTGAATTAAAAACCCAATTTAAAGATTGTTCCGGGATCTTAGGAACGAGCTGCAACCTGTTGATCTTACATAATTAGAAAAACAAGTACTCGGAATGAATGGAACGGTAATAAAGTCGAGCCACTGACGCTGACGGCGCTACGGTAACGGCAAATAATCAGCAACTTGAAGGAAATTCTGGTTTTTACACCAGACAAAGCAGCGCCAAACGAAAAGAAACATTGAATTAATTTCACTTTATTATCCATTATTTGAAAATGACTGTGTAAATAATTAATGTAATAATTGGATCACTGTGAGATAATTGTAATGAACGTTTTCAGATTATTAAAATAAAATAAACTGAAAGATTTACCAAGAATTTTAAAAATTTGATGAAGAACATGGGTAGATATTAAACTCTCATTTTTGGCACCCAGCAAGATCAGAAAGCTTGTTTTTTTCTAAATGTGCCGTTGATGGTAAAATTTAAAATATTAATTTAGTTTCCACGATGAGAGATTTTTGTACAAAATTTGATTTAACTTTATTCTCATCTTTTAATTACTCCCTTTATTAATTCAACTAATAATAACTAAGTTTTCATACAGTTAAGCAAGCAAAAAGGGTTTATAAATTTTATCAAAGAAATATAAATAGCATTATATATACCAAAAGAGATATCTTGTTTTTGGTTTTAGACAAATACTAAAAAAAGTGTCAAATTCTTCAAATAAATCTGTAACCGATGTTATTTGTGCCTATGTCCTTACAGTATTCATAAGTTTCTCACCACAAAAACCACCCTTTGATTCTGTAGGTACCTATATTAGCTTTAAAAATAAAACAGTCGTGTCGTAAAAAATTCTATGTGACATCTTGATTTGAAAAGGAATATCAAAAAATTGTGATTTGATTAAGCATTACATATACGAAGAATTTTATCATCATATTCGATACACTTTCACGACCAATAACTGCAAAAAAAAATACGATGTGACAACCAATTTCGATTATGGTTGTATGTATAATATAACTTATAACTTATAACTTCCTTCAATTGATACCTATCTTATGTTTCATACAGGCATTTCTAATATTTTTTGACAATTTAGTGTAGTAAAGCGAAAAGCCATATAAATACAGTAAAACTCAAAAAGAAACATTTCAGTTGGTAATACGTTCTTTCTTTGAATTTTTGATTCAACGATTTTACGTAGTTATACAATAAGAAACGAATATATATACGAATCTGTCCATATATACGAAGCCTTTTTTTAATAACTAAGTTTCTCAAATTCTTATACAAATAAAAAGGTATTTGTAATACACTCACCAAACTAGAGATTTCAAAAGGTTATCTGGGAAAATCTCGAAACTCTGAAACAAAAGATACAAAATTTTTAAAAATATTAATATTTAACAAAATTAATAATCGAAATTATCTAAATGAAATTTAGAGTCACTCCATTTTATATGTTTGAAATCAATCAAATTGTTAAGCCCTTCTGACTTTTGACAGCGAATTAACAATAGAAATTTTTAATAAGAAAAATATTTGTGCAAATTTTTAACAGTAATGTTTATTTAATGTTAAAGTTTTTCCAAAACCTAGATGCAAGAAAATTTTGTGTACAAAAAAAAATTTCATAGAAAGGTCCGGGAAAGCCCTTGTCTATCTCTAACAGGTGAAAAAGTGCAGCATTCCAAATGCGCCCTTAAAATAATAGTAATTTCATGAGTTAAAAAAATATCAGACGATTTATTTTATTCAAACCAAAATTAATTTGAAAAAACTGGACCACGACGTTTCGATCACAAACGTTTATGACCCTTTTCATCAAATCAAACTTGAACTATATTCTCTTTAGTAGCTGAATACATAGTTTGAAAAAGGTCATAAATGTAGTCATTCAGTTTTATCAAATTTATAAATATTGCATATAAAATGCAATTCGCCTCTCAGTTTTTTTGTTTTAAAAATAATCCAAAATCTTTATAGGAGTCTATCTATCACGAACAAGAAAGGTCTAGGTACCTATTAAAAATCACTTAAAAGTATATCTGTAGATACCTACACAGGATTTGAGTGTTTGGAAACTTAAGAATAATTGACGTAGTTAGAATTAAGAAGACGGTAGAAGATATTGTGGTATAAAAGTGGCGATGGGTTGTTGGATTACGTTCGAATTTCCATCAGCAAAGCTCCAAGTTATAACGAAACATCAAAGGCACGTGGATTAATAGCAAACTACTAGTGTAAGGCCATAAACCTTTTACAGGATAATTCGCGAAAGCACTATGAGATCTCGTGATATATAAGCTATTAAGTTTAGGATGTGCGGTAAAGGCTGGAATGGCGTAAATAGCGCGAAATAAGGGCCTTACACGTCGTCTTTGGAGGCACCGTAAACCTCCATCAGCGTGGTATATGCCGTTATTACCATGTTTATGTGTTTAAGTTGCAAGAAACGCCGATGATGCTGCGGAATCTGCATTAGCTGCATGCATGCCGCATACGTACACCGACGTACACGATGATTTTCAATTCCACAACCTTAGATGAATAACTCATGAAAACACACTAGCTAACATCCTAGCTAAGCAGTTCTCATAAGTTTATTGGTTACCTTAGAGGTCTATACCGACGCGACGCGACGCGACGCCAACGCGACGCAACGCAACGCAACGCGACGCGACGCCACGTTGAATAAAGCGCCGCTTACTTATGCACGTACGTATGCTAATTTAAACATACAAGTAAATTGCAGAGGAGGACTTTTCCCTTCACTACTTAGGACCTAGTAAGCATAAATTAGAAGGAAAATCCTCTTCTAGGCAAACATTAATCAAAAGATGATTAACGTAAAATAAACACTCAACAACAATTGTTACAAAATCAGCTTCATTTTTAAGAGAATAAGGGATGCTTAAAATTACAAACAATTGTTAAAATTGTCAGTGTCATAATCGTCAAGTATTCGTTTTTATTTCAAATTTCAATCCTCCATAAAAACATCCTTTATACTTTCAAATACACATGACAATTAATATATCCTGAAGGAATTTGCACCTCATACTAAATACGGATTCCAGAATGCAGTGGTACCTGGATAGGTATCTATATTAGGCTTCATTTCTATCTTCATTTTCTATAACACGCTACACAAATTGGTATGTACTTTAGAGTTTTCCTTGGATTTTTCACGAAGATTATCGTTTTTTTTTTCCAATGTCCAATTTGGGGTGGTATTGATGTACATTATCCACCTATTGGTATTTAAATGATTGCTCCATAAATGTTTTTTTTCCTCTTCGTAAACAAAAGAATGTAAAAAGTTGCTTTCCAAAAAAAGTCTAAGTGAGTATACATTGTTTGGGGTTGGAAAATATTCCGTGATGGAGGGTCGATAGAAAATTCCTGCTGAATGGCCAGTAAGCGTGGGCAGTCGGCCACACCCTTAACTTCGATCGGTTTTGCCGGTTGTATTTTACGCGAGATGCGAGGGTCGACAACGTCACCTCTTCATCCCACTTCACCCCCGTCCTGTTCCGTCTTATCCGTCCGTAGGGGACTGTCGTATAGGTAGGTAACCACGAGGCAGGTTCACAAAGGAGAAATTCTCTCTCCCGTTCTCTCTGTCGTCTTCCTTTCCCGTCTTCTTCTCCTTCTCCTCCTTTATTTTGAGTAACACAAATACCTACCAACCAATGTTTCGGGAAAACTAAATGTGAAACAAGTAGAATTTTCAGATTCCAGAAATTTAAAGTCAGATCCTTTATTTTCTTACTTTTCTAATGTAGAAATTCCTGTTCTTGAAATTCTACCTCCCAGCAGGTAGAGACTATATCAACCTGATAATATCATAACAAGATAAAAAGTTGATTTAAGTTGATCCCTTGGATTCTTAAAGGGAGTGTTTAGAGTAGTCAATTAAATATATATTTTTTTTATTCCAATCCTTGATATTGACACTAAATCTTGTTGTTCTTTTGGAATATTTTAGTAAGTTGTAAATTAGTTTCGCCTGAGTCGTCTATTGTATTTAAATGGTAAGAGGATTCGGATTTTCCTTTTACTTTTAAATAAATTTCGAAATATTTCGTACGAGATAAAAATCGTCATTTTGTACACGTAAAATTGCGACAGTAAAAGCAACAGAGTGTCTTTTCGTCGATTCGTTCGTTTCAGAAAACCTCTTTTAAGTAAAACGATATGATAAGCTTGAAGAAGCATGTACTGTAAGCCCCGAACTACTTCGCCCCGTTGTAAATCCGACTCGAGATAGTTAAATATCGCAAGACGTCGCAACACGCGGGAAAATTCACGTTCGTTCTTGGCAAGTAACCCCTCGCACGCCATCCCTTCGAGGTCGGCCCCCTGCCACCCGCTTTCCGAGTTGCAAATGCCACACCGGCCCTGCTAAAGCCCGAACCGCAAGTCGCTTTATACTCGTACGCTCCCCAGCTCCACGAGGTACTAAATTCCTAATCCTAGGACGAAAATCTATAATTAGTTTCCCAAACGAGAATTAAGGCAGCCGATCCCACGGAAACGCGGAAATCCCTCGATGTCGATGTGGAACAAACGCGTGCGTTATAACGAATTTTCCTTCAAACTTCCTTCAGTTTCTGTTCAGATGATGAGAGCAACTTTTTTAAAGAAAATTTCCGCTACAACACACACCGTGAGAAATTCAGCTTTAATTTATTTATTTACTATACCGCTCAATGTCAATTTAATTCTAAACGTATGTTAACATAACAAAGAATTCATTTAGCAGATGCAGTGGCTATGATTTTGGACCTAACCGATGTGGTTTTCGTGAGTATTTTCTTTTTTCCGCTATAGAATTTATAAATTTTCTCAATAAATTCGATTTTGGACTCTAACTGCAAAAGCTCCCGCTTATATCTTCATATTTACACATATTTTTCGTTAGGAACCTGATGGAATTAGAATTGTAAGTACAAAAGCTTTTATGAGTATCTTCATATTTCCATCAGATTTTGAATTTAACATATTTTCCTTCAGGAATCCGGGTTTTAAGGTAAAAGCTTTCATTAGTAAACTCTATGATTTTTCATCACTTTATGAGTTTCACATACTATCCTTAAAGAATCTGGATATTAAGGCAAAGCTTTCATGAGTAAATATTTCAGGATTTCTATCAGTTTTTGAGTTCCATTTATTTTTCTTTGGTAATTCGATGGATTTAGGATTCCAAACCTAAAAGCTTTCGCATGTAGCATAATATTTTCCATCACATTATGAGTTTCACGTACTTTTTTTTTAAGTTGTATGTTTCATACGTTTTTCGATACAGTCATTCGATGGATTTAGGATTCTAACGGCAAAAGCTTTCGTGAGTATCTTCGAATTTCCTGTCACTTTATGAGTTTCATATAATACTATTCTTTAGGAATATGAATATTCAGGCTAAGGCTTTGATGAGTATATTCCATGATTTCCATCTGCTCTTGAGTTTTACATTTTTCTTTAGAAAGTTGAGGATTCCAATCGCAAAAGCTTTTGAGAGTATTTTCGTATTTCCCATCACATTATGAGTTTTACATATTTTGCTTTAGGAAAGCAAATGTTAATGCTAAAGCTTTCATGAGTTTATTTCATGATTTCCATCTGCTCTTGATTTGCACTGATTCTCATTTAGGAATTTGTTGGATTCAAGAATCGAATCGCACAAGTTTTCGTGAGTATCTTCACATTTTCTATTACTTTATCTGTTTCGCATAATATATATTTCATATTGAGGTTCACGTAGTATCCTTTGAGAATCTGTGCAAACGCTTTTGTGAGAATCTTCATATTGTCCATAAGTTTAGGACTTTCTCATAGTTCTCTTAAGCAATCTGGATTTAGGACACTGAACGCAAAAGCTTTGGTGAGTATTTTCGTATTTGTCAACAGTTCTTTCTTCATAGAATTTCGATTTTAGACTCCTGCCGTGAAACCTTTAGCGAATACCTACACATTTCTTGTCAGTTTCTAGAAAGTTTCGTAAGTAACTCCTCTTCAGCTGCTGAGCTACCAAACATTTACCATCTCAAGGATGGAGTTGTCAATCACAGAGGGAACGTGTACCTCGAAACTACTTGCAAGTTTAATAGTTTCGTACAAAGGAACAAGAAACATGTGACTTCATCATCTTTCGCTTAACCCAAACAATATTTAACTTCGTCACAGTATAGCGAAATATTAAACTTTAGTGTTTGTAATTTCTCAGACCGCAACTCGTTCTATATTACCGCAAGTTCGAACAAGCTTGCTGCTGACACGCTTTGCCAGTATTCTGCCTCTTTTACATCAATACCAGTTACGGCAATGTGTCTGCTCCAAGCATTAATTAGTTGCCCTCCCGAACGACCGGGCATCCCAGCCACCACCGTCACTACCCCGCCATCCCACGTATCCAAAATTACCATGATGTGCAACGAGCACATTATTTTCCTCGCATATAATACGTTATTTATGACGGCAACGGTAATTGAACCGAGTCGCGAAACTGATGCCGAAATGATGTGTCGGAGGCACTTCTTGTGACAGCAAGAATGATGGAGTTTACGCTAAACAAAGGATGTTATCGAAGGGTTCTTGTTTACCTTCTTCGCAATATTTGCTCGCCTAGTAACAAGTTCGGTAAGACATAAAATGCCAACCGAGCAATATGAATACTCAACCCACTGGCTGCCAAATTCTTACTCCTAATTAATGAACATTCGAAAATTTTTTCGAAGATTGACTGCCAACCATTAAGAAATATAAACGAATAATATTTAATATCACTAATAATATTATGTGTCAGGCATAATTGATTCTCAAGAATGTGGATATAGGGGTCTCACCATCAGTCTTTAGACTTCTAGTCTGTAGTTTGAATATTTCTACCCCTAGTCTTAAAGTATTCATCGGTCCAATGTATTTTCGACCACATGGAAGGTTTTCTTTTCTACCCTCGATCTCCAAAAGCTGATGTGACTTTAGTGCAATCTAATGTAAAACCCTGTCCGACTAGAGAATTTTCAGGAGATAAATTTTAACAAGAGGGAAGGATTTGAGTTTTTCTTCTGTCGGAGGTACGTGACGCTTTCCCTGTCGTACTAAGACTGAGACGTGCCAGCGTCTATTTCACGAGGATGACATCTCCTTAAATTCCAATTTTCTGATAGGTTTTAGAAGCCTATGGTACAATACATACAGTTTTAAAATTACCATTGAACCTTAAATATTTAGTAACTAAAAGTTAAATTGTGGCGCCATGACTTATGCGGTGATTGTCAATTGCGTATCCCGTCTTTACTTACTGTGATAGTTACATGAAATATCAGTTATTTCTGAAATAGAAGTATTTTTTTAATCAAAAAATAAGTCAATGTTAGTTGAAAAAGGGATAATATGTTTTATTCTACGTTTTTCAAATAGTAAGATTTTTATCTTTTAAATAAAATTCGACTTGTGATGGATGTATGTTCATTTGGAAATAATTTGGTTCGTTCGTTCTTTGAAATAAATGCCACCATCTTTTCCAGAGTGCTTTCGGTTAACGTCAATTCCTTGAAAGTGAACATCACCGAAAACCGAAGATAGGATCATTTTGTTCCAAATGGGACTCAATAAAGTAAAGAGAGAAAACCCGAGAAAATGCCCTTTTACCGCAAATTCTCCATCGGAAAGAAGTTGGAAGAACGAAAGTGGCGTATTGGTTTTGCCGTATCAAACGTCAGCAATTTATGGTCCACTGTCGAGAAAAAGTTCAGAGACAGCAGAAAGTGAGGAAATGGGGAAATGACAGCAACAACGTTTGCATTAAATTCTAAAGAACTACTAAAATAGAACGTTCACGTAACAGCTAGGAAGAGAGGACTGCGGGCAAAGGAATCCGCCAACGGTTTTCCTTCGAGAATATGTAAAACTGTAGCGGATTGATTTTGTCCTTCGTTCGTTTCCTGCCGTGTGCCGTGTTCCTCCGGAAAGATGTTTCGTGAATAATAAAGAGGGAGATCGAAGGAAAGTAAAATATCAGGGCCGTAAAACGGCGAATGCGGGTGACCTGAACGAACCTACCAACGACAAAGGCGATTGATTTTATTTTATACGCCTCGTACGTGGAAGAGCAGCTTTCGTCCCCGGAAATATTGGAAGGAAGGATCCTCTTCCAAATTCCAGTATGAAAGATGGCGAAGTTCCGCAGCTTTACTCAATAAATTTCGTTTAATATCCAAAGGCAAAATTATTACCACTTAAACAATTCCACTTTCTAACCACAAACTACAACAGTTTATAGTTGAATTTCCTAGCTGAATTTTTCATTTGAAATGAGAATTACAACTTATTTAACTGTATTTATTTATTTAAAACAAATAAAACAGCAAAAAGTATCTACGTTGAGGAAGAACAACATAATAAATCGAAGAAAGAAAACGAAACTCAGATTTGACGAAAAATATAAAATCCTTCATCTACTTGAAGCTCTGAAAGAGTCTTGCTATTACCACTCAGCGGGACTTCAGTCTTTAAGATTACAGTTTTTAGAAGAAAGACTGTCGTCTTTAAGAGAGAGATGCAAGTCTTTTAGAAGTACATTTTTCTTAAAATTAGAAAACGATTGAAATGGTTATTCTGACAATCTCAATCCGAAGTCATTACACTTTTCATTAAGGAAAACTTTGATTCTTATTTTATTGTTCTTTTTTTTATTTTGACTGTATTCAAGTCCAATAAAAACAATTTCTTTTTCATGTGACGATATTTATCCTTTCATATTTACATTAAATGTAGAAATGTATGGTACTGATATTGTAAACCCTCTGCAGAGACTCTCTGAGTGGAAGTCTAAAATCCCTTTCTAAGAGATAAAAAATGTGAAAATTCCTAGACAATGACAGACTGCATGGAACTGAGAAACTGAGTAATGAACAGAGATTCTCAGAGACTGATATTTTTTATCCTGAAAGAGGATGTTCATCACAAAAATGTTCTGTGGAATAAAAATACAAATCCTGTATTTCTTTGATAGGGTTTAATTTAAAGAAAAAGTTTTTGAAGTCTTATACCTTTTCAGTAGGACCTTTTGTTTAACCCTTCAATGTTAGAGGATAATTTATTTGTCTTATTTGTTTTTCATAAGTAACTGACAGATTTGCATAAATTGTTGATAAAAATAGTAACTCATCATCTTTGTTTTGGAAAAGAGGGTCTCCAAATATTTCTGCCCCCTTTCCTTATTAGGTATCTATGCGAATAATTCGATTATAACCCTCACTGATTAAGGTTCGACAAATAGTTCATTTTCTGCCAAAAGGAGCCCTTAACAATAGTAGGGAATTATATAAAAAATTGACTAATATAAGATAAACATATTTTCCTTACACAACGACAAATTCTATTGACGCCCCCGTTAGATTTCTAATATTTCGAAATCTCAGTGGTACTTTTTGCACCATTTTTTTACCTTTCGACTTTGCAAAGCTAATGGAGTTCACTTTACGTAATTATTCTATTCATGCAAATCGTTGCAACGTTTTGCTTTCGTCGCATCTCTTCATAAAATCTAAAGTATAATTATGGAAGACAATAATGTGCATCATGTAAAATTAGGTCAAAACGTTTTGTATCTGCTTGGCAGGCAACACTTGAACGCCTTCAAGTTAGTGCAGTAATAGTTTATAAACTGATAGCAATAGATGCGATAACAAGATACAAGATACAGCATCCCTTTTATTCGTTAGCGTTTCATTCGTTTAAATTTTCCACCCTATTAAAAAGCAAGTAGACATGCGAGTTCTTTTATTACAGATATTTGTAATCGCTTGCTGATCATGTTCATGCTCATTCTTTTTTTATTTGCCAAGCGCATTTCGTGAAAATCAACGCGCATTCGACTGTTCTACAAGTGCTTAAAAGTCGAGTAGGTAACATGCCAGGTAACATGGGCTTCGAAAGCCCATATTCGTTGTTGGTGTGTAATATGTTTACACAGTTCCGTGGCTGTAGTGATTTTGCATTGTTGTTACGTCGGAAGCTCAGGTACAGCGGGTGTGATATGTCACTATAGCTGTGTAGTTGGCCCGTTGGGGTTGAACTGTGACCTCCGTTTCCAACAGTCTTTATGCCGTTCTCCATCCATCTGAACCACTCTACGGTGGCTCGCTCTTTTCACAATGACAGAATTAAAATCTCATCCTATTGAGCACGTAAAGGTAGATTACTCACGGCTGCAACTGTTATTATGCTGCCATCATCATTAGTGCTCTCAAAAATTATGAGAAAAGAAAAACTTTAATTAATCAGTAGCATCCTACAACTACGAATAAAATATGTAAATATGTTAGCACACTCTGTAGGTCAGTAAATAAAAATAATTTAAGATTTAAGCAAAAAAGTCAGATGTTTATAGGAAACGTTAAGCAACGTATGTAGATACGTGGGCTAATCGAGTAGAAGCGTATCTACTAGAGTTAAGGAACATATAAAATTACACTTGATATTCAAGCTACTTGACTTGACTTAAAATCAAGTCCAATTCAAGTCAAGTAGTAATTTTCCAATAACAATTCAAACCTTAATTCAAGCTTATTGATTTATAAAGAACTTAAACCTCACGTTGATAATGTCAAATCTCCACATTAGAAGTGGATGAGTTACATGTCAGATTAGCTTTAAATGTTTATCGTTCCTGGGGGTGAATCTTTTTTAGTAATTAATTTACTTGATGTACCTATTACTACTACTGCACAAATCAATAAAATGGTAATAAACCTTTGCAAAAAGAGAATTAATATTCAAAAGTATCAGATTTACCTGTAGGTACTCTGTAGAAATATCTCAAGGATTTTCAACGATTTGGTTTTTAGACAAAATGTTTTCTAGAAAGAAGCATTTTTTTGTACTTTTAAAATAATTTGTCTTTGATGCTTTTTGCTTTTGGAACTTTCATTCATTCGTAATCATTAAATTACCTTTCACTTTATTTATTGAAAATTTATCATCCATTTGAAATAAAGTCAAAAAAATCATGATTTTCAACTAAAAGGCATATCAAGAAACTAATTCTAACAATAAACAACAAAATTTTATAAGAACCGCCCATAATTTTCGTCTATAAATTTAAATTTCTTAATTTTTTTGTAACACCATCCCTGTCAATTTTAGTTCTAAGTAAAAAAACTTTTGTGTGGATCAAGAGAACCAGCAAATACGAACCAGATTTATTAATCGAAATATGTTTTCGTATTTGATGACATATGTATTACGTTTTCAAATTAAAAATGTTAAAAGATTTTGATCCACATGGTGACCTATCTTTTTTTTTTTTTTTAATAGTGAGTACAATCTTCTCTAGTCTTAGTCGAAAATCCAATGTCGTACACAGAACGAACTGGGTCGAATCGAAATTTAATCCTATTTTAATTATCTTTAATACGCAGACACGTTTACAAAGGACTAGGGTAGAAAAGGATTTCAGGAAGCTCTCATTCATTATCAGTAGGACCTTTTATACCCGATCTTGAAAAATGTGGGTCAGACAGTCTTCCCCATAACGGTAACAAACAGTACACATACATCTATATGTTCATATATAGATACGTACGTGTACAGTGACTGAAAGCTTTTTCTTTTGTTACACCTAACACGAAATGCCAAAATGCCAACGTGCAACATCCGCGACAATATAAAGAAATCTTGACACAGTTCGTTTGCTTCATTTTTTGTGTCGCGGAATAATAGGTCGGTGTCATATTCTGGGGTGAAAGGGTTACGTATGTATAATAAAAACACCCTGAAGACACACGGCTAGGGTGACGCGCGGCATTATTACGGGGTGGGAATTTTTTTTAAAGGGTTAGACAAACGGAAGAAAAACTATGCAAAAAAGGGGATCCGCATGCATTGTGCATCTGTTTGATATATTGAGGTATGTATGCAAAATCGAGTCACCCTTATTTGATGAGTTTTTTCTCGATAGATAACAGGAACGGCTCTAGGTATAAAATGTAATAATATCCAACCAAAACGGTTTCAAAATTATTCCAATAACTTTTTCAATCAATCAAAGATTGGTTTGCATTTAACTCTCTATTAATATTTTGTATTTAAATAAAGTGTCTTTAAAAATTTCACAAGAAGAGATATAGGTAGTACCTACTAATAACGCCGTCAAATAAATTAAAGCATTTCGTTCTTCTTAAAATCTTTTTCCTGCTGTAAATTTTTCGAAGCCGGTCCTGTAAAAGGTCCCAGTTGAATTTTAATATATGAGATTCCCGCTTTGTTAAGCTACATGAATGCCTAACTAGATGTATTCACGGTCACGAATACGACTGTCATAACTCTGAATAGCAATCAATAGAAATCGATGGTTCGATAAGGGTACTGATGCGCTTGTAAAGCTCAATGTTTGGCATAAATCATGAATTTCGCATACATTTTCAATTAATCTCGCCCGTTTGGCTTGCTACGTGGGTTTTGAACTTGTAAGCTGCATACGAGACTATACAGCTAGGGGTGGATAATAAGGGCAGTCAACCACATTTTGATTTAAAAGGAACTATCATACAATCTATTGTTCCTACCAAAAAAATCTCGCTTGAATAATTATTCAAAAAATTATTAATATTTTCAGTTTTTGTTACCCCTTCAACCACTAAGTATATCTTTAATTTTTCTAATACCCTAACTCTAAAATAAATAACTAACTTATCAACTTTATCAATTATTTCTTCAAAATATCAATAGAAAATTTTATTAGTCCACAAATAATTTGTCCAATTTTATTCCAATTTAATAAGAACATCCCCTTAATCGAGAAAATTACAACTGAAACAGAATTTCATTGGGACCCAATGGATTCCTCTAACCCATTTCTTATAGCAAATAAAATTAGAATGGTAAGGACTAAGGAGTACCTACAGGACCCGTATATAGGCCCAAATGGCATTCCAACCCCTCGTTTGATCTTTTCGAAACGAAATTGGTCGCCTGTGTTTCAGCGGAAAGGCATAAATTTTACAATTTCGCTAACTCTCTTGTTTTCTAGTATATTTCGACGGTACGTACGTCGGGAGCGATGGGGATGACGACGCCGTCTGTGGTAGCGACAGTGGAGGGTTCGAAAACTACTCGGAAACTAAATTAAGCCCCGAAGGAGGCATCTGTGACCACACCCTGGATGCTGCCGGAGAACATTTGCATGTGACGCATTTTATTGCTGCCATTCAAATAAACTCTCCCTCTGTTCTAACCCGGTCCTCCGCTTAGAATGTGAACCTTCTCTTTTTGCAACGTCATCAACGGAAGTCGCATCATACGTTTCCGTAAAAACATTCATGAGATCAAAAACTTAGTGGTTACATTTTAAAAAACAATCTGTAGAAAAATGCAATTCGGTGAGTAATTTTTTTTTACACTAATATAAGAACGAATAAAATTACGTATCTACGTACATTAATAAACGGATCTTTTGGGTAATTAGACTTTACAGAAAGATGTTACAGAATGTTCTAAAGTGTTCATGAAGCTTTTAGATCGTCCTAGCATGATCTGGATTGTATTTAGAATATTTGAAATTTTTCGAGAATTATTTAGACTGTTGGAGCATCTCCTAGAATGTTCTAGAATATTATTGGAATGTAGCAGAATGTTCTAGAGTGTTCTTGAAACTTCTACAGTGTTCTAGAATGATCTGGATTGCTTTTAGAATATTTGAAATTTTTCGGGAATGATTTAGAATGTTCGAGATTTGGGATATAATGTTTCAAAAAATTAGGGAATATTCCTGGATGATGTAGAATGTCCCAGAATGATAAATGTAATAATCAAACAAAGAAAGATTATTAAAGATACAATTGGAACTAAAACTTATGACAAGAATATGATTAAGTATTGAAAATTTTAACTGCTTTTAAATGCAACATTCTCCCTAAATATTTATATGTATTGAACCGTTATTATTATCATCATTGCCAAATCAAGCCTTGGAAAGTTAAGGCAATATGTAAACAGAATTTCAAAAGACATGTCTCGCCTCGTAATTTAAAATGAGCATTGAGATCTTCAAAGTGTACCTACCCCTAACAATCTAGTTTGCAAGTAAAAAAGCTCGTCTCTTCTCCACATTTCGACAGAGTGGTTCATTACACATATAATATATATGTACAAGTGTGTACGTAGTTGATACAGATTGCATAAGTATTACGTTTTACTTCATTCACTTATGTATAAATGTATCCATTTAACCACTTTTTGTTTTTATTTACTTGAATGGTTTAATGTGATATGCTATTTATAAGAGTTCTTTTAATTTATTTCAAATGGAGGTGTATAATTATACGTTTAAGATTAAAAGCTCTAAAAGCTTCTAGAGTAGATCCTAACACATTGACGATTTTTGTGAAGGCATTTTAGAAATTACTGCTCTATGGTTCATTGAATGTTGTAAAGTAACAGTTGTGAGGACAACTTTCTCTTTCAACTCGTTAGCAATTCGACCGACGAAATTGTAATTTAATGAGAGCAATGTGACAAACAACAGGAAAAATCTCTTCGCTTCAATGGAACGAATGAGAAGTTGGTCGTTATCCATTACCGCAGTCGTAATAATCACACCTCTGCTCTGCTCTGCGCTTCTATTAAGTAGAGGTAGAGGTAACGACGAAAGTTACCTTTCGAAGTTGAAACAGAAGAGAAAACGACGACCGTAGGGTCGCGTCATTGAAGTGGAAAGTTCGAGAGAGAGAATATCCCTCGGATGGTCGGCTGCTCGCATCTCTCCTCCATCTACCTCGTCCCTTATTTATATTCTTACTTTATCCTCAGCAGCACTACCCTTATTATCTTTCGTTGCGAGCAGCGTCTTTGTAAATTTCTGGGCCATTTCATGTTCCTGGGGGTAGCTCGCGAGTATGGGGCTCGCGCGGCGCCCTAAGGGACGCCGCCACCGCTATCTGACAACGTCGAGGACGAACGCAGGACGATAACGACGTATATCAGTGGCGTATCACTACTTACAATCAGACATACATTCATAATTCCTAGGCACTGTGCAAATTTTAACCCAAAACGCGTTGTGCAGAGAATTTACGAAATCCACAACGCGTTCCAGGTAAAAAAATAGAAACGCTCAATATACGGATATGTACCAAATTATGCAAGTTTATGGAATGTGTATTGTAGTAGTTTTGAACAGGCCTAACCTAACCTAACCCTAATTTTTTTTGTGTTTATGAAGTAAATCCTCAGCAAAACATTAAAGACAAATTTCTACACCTCCAACTTCGCGTTTACCCCCAGCTGTCATCTTTCGGTTCCCCCCATGATATGAAACAAATTTGAAACTACCAAGAAAAAAATTGTTCAAATTTTCTTTTCCTTTCGTTTTATTACTTTTATATTATAACACGATTATATCAGTAGCAGTTTTCGAATTTTCAAAAATTTTTCATCGAAAGTCGCTTTATAAGGAATCTTATAAAATAAAGTCGTGAAAATGTGTTACATTCTTGTGTTCGTTATATCTTTGTAGATCTGAAACGCCACTGATTTGACGCTTTCTCTTCTTCGTCTTCGACTCACCCCCATTTATAGACCTTCGTACCTCACCCCACGCACTACTACTCCACCTAAGTTTCGCGATTCAGCGCTGGTGGCTGTAAGGACGCTTTTCTCCCCCGGTCCCCGGATAAGCTTTGACATTTAAGGTTGGCTGTTAGACTGTGACGCCCACACATGTCACATGCCCGCAGGACAGTGCGATAGCTCCAGAAAGCGTTCGTTCTCTTTGACGACAGATAACATTGTACGTATTACATTTCATACACACCCTCACACGTTTACATGGGCAAACACTGACATCGATCTGGATAATAACTAAACTCATATTCGAAATTTTGTTCTAAAGCTAACAACAAAAATAGAAACACTATTCTTTCGATAAACGGTATAAAGTCACAAGAAAATTTTTTACATACTTAATCAAAGAAAAAGCACTTGTTTTTTTGTTTTTTTTTTTAACTTCCCATAATCAATCTGTTCCAATGACATGTCACCAATCCGAGAAAATCGAACATAATTAAAGGGGTAGTTGTAGGCGTAATATATATAGATTGAAACAGCAGTAAAGGGCCGCAGAGGAAAGTCTACATTGAATTATTATAATATCACATAGGTATAAATCCATTAACCCTTTTTTGGGCTAAATTCCAATTTGTGTTTACGTCTCCACAGACTCCATAAGTAGGTCTCATTGGGATTTTTCTGTATTGAGATGTAGACCATACAGTTTTGGATGTTTCATCAAACAATTGTACACATAGTTACATTGTTCGTTTTAGTATGAAAATATTACTTAATTTATGCAAGACATAAAGATGCATGCGTACGTACATTTCGAACATTAAAAGCAATTGCTCGAATGTGAATAAGAGCATATTTCGTTTTACGACATGAACATTTCCACATACACATCTACTATTTTATTCGAAACATACACAGGCCCTGTACAAAGAATGAATAATTAAATTTTAGAAGAAGAGGATCTAGGTACATATTTTATTAACAAAATATAATTATTGTCTTTATTATGTATCTCCTAAGATTTTTTTATAATGCGATCATATGACCTATGATTTTGGTCGATATAACCGGTACGTCGTTTGAAACGATGTCGTTGTAAACGGTTTTGATAGTATTCTATCACTTTAAAGCAGATATGTCTATATAAGAATATATATCTACCTATTAGAACTTTATTAGGTTAACAAATACGAATTGAAATCTCCGTGAGAAAAAAAATCAGCTATTGAATATGCATCGTAATCTCGTCACAGCCTTCTAAAGCACAATATGTAACACAAACACACACACACACATACTTTCTATAGTACATATATATATATATGTGTGTATGTACGTTGCACGTATACCTACCTGTATCTATAGTTCAATTCCCACTAATAAATATTCCATCGGGCCGACTACAGAGAAGGAAATAGGTATGCAAAAGTGTATTGTTGCTCTTCCATTAAGAAGGGTTGGCATTGGAGCTCAAACCTCGGGTGTGTGAGTCTGCATATAGTATATGTCGTATACCGACGTAAAGGGAAATTTCTATTAGAAGACAGCGGCTCAAGAGTCTTATAATGCCGAGGGGCGACGTATCAAAATATCGCCAAGGGTGGGCGACAACGCATAATCAACCCCATGGAACGAAATGTACTGTGTCAACGTTTCTTCTTGACGTAAGTTGAAGAATCAAGAACATTTTATGTGAATTCTATAACGAAAAAGTTTATCCCATAGATAATGTAATTACTAGTACGGTTGACGTTTTGAGGGTGCAAAAAACGCATTTTGCAAAACTTTTGTAACAATTATTTGCCAATGCCACGACGACTCCTATACGAGAATCCCTAATCAAAAATTTGCGACAAAATTTTCCTAATGAGCCTCTCTGTATGATCGAGCATTAAATTTTTGTATTTTACATCTCAGACACGTACGACGTTTTGACGTTTATTTTTATATTAAACTAAATTTTCATATGTGTTATTAACTCGAACTCAAACTTGAAATTCCAAGGAATTTTTCATATGTCTTTCCTTTTTGTCGTGTTGACGAAATTCATTTCACATCATGGCGTCGAAAATCCGTTTCACCCTCACTGTTCGTTCGCTTTATTAATAGTCCGAGAACGTCCATCAAAGAGAGCCGAGATGACCTAATGGTCGCCGTTGATCCTCGTCGTCCTTCCTCCCTTCCGCATCCTGCGGGCGTCGAAATAACACTGGGCGGAGCATGGACCACTATTTACGTCACCCCAAGGATTATAGCCCCGGGTCGGTCGCCCCCAATTCGCATACATCTTTCGTATCGGATCCCCGGTGACCTCGCAGATAAATTTGGAAAAGCAGGGACGTCTCCTTGCAAGAGGCCATACATTATGCGTAGAGGAGATATCGAAAGCTCCATAAAAAAAAACTTTTTCTCTTACGACCGGGGAAGTAAGTAGAAAAACTTCCACTTCCAACCAAGGGTGAATGATAAGGGTAGTTGAACAAGACAGATCAATTCACGAAGGGTTTCACGTTATATCGGAAAAATCTTAATGGATTCTTGTAAAAGCAGGGAACTTATATAAAATGTACGCTCTTCTTTATGCATCAAAAAATCTTCGGAAAGGCTGACATTAAGTGGATGGTGTACTGTGTACACAACTGATAGGAAATAAAACAAAAAGAAATATAGGTACATAAAATAAATACAAAAGTTGGATGTTGTGTCAAACTATGGGTACCTACCTATACCTACCTACCTTTTTTAAATTTTCTAAACTAGATACTTAGAGATACCTACTTTGAAGAAATATTCTTTCTTAAATAAACTAATTAATTATATTGTCCCTTTATAAGTTAACATTCAGTTTCAGTGACAATTTCTCTTGTACTGATTGATCTTCAAGGAGATTGAAGCTCGAATCCCTGCAAGGATGGAGCTTAATATCTTCCACCCTGAAATTGGTATTTCGAATTGGAGCATTCGCAGATGCGAAACAGGCATACAGGCATATGGAATTATACATACATACCTACATACATATGTACATGTGTCACGTCAACTAACAACCAAAACACTCGACACGTCTAGTCCCTAATATGACGCAAGGACTATAAGGAGTAGAGGTAGGTACCTACTGCTTTCCGATTCGCAGTTGCAACCGCCATATGCAAATGTTGTATTAACCAAATTATATACTCGTGGTGCGCATATTTAATTCTATAGGAAAGCCCTAGGACTGTGATCGTACGTAACGGCCCGTAGTCTCGGCGAGTTCACGTTCTATAGTTTATCTCGAGCAACATCTGTGCACGCCCGACCGCGGGTCCTAATCACGGCACGGCAGTCGAAAACCCTCTTTTTTGCCACCGATTTCTATTTTGAATATCCAGGTACACAGCTGGATCGGACGTGCACTACCTTGTATGCAAATGCTATCACAAATGTGACTGTTACATAATGTGCGGCCAGCAGAACGGCATAACTCTTTCCTCGATTTTACCTGCGAACGTGAATGGATTTGAACCTTCGCTTCGGTACTAAAATGTTATTATTTGCCTTGCATAATACGATTCGATTCGAACACAACGGCTTCTACACTGACGAACGAGCAAACTGGTCTAAAAGCTGCATCAACACGGAAAATATTTTTGGTTTTCAATTAATAATAAAATGCCCCCTTAAATATTCCTACTGTAAACTAAACCAAATAATAGAACATATGTAGCTACTGCTAAGTTTATGAAGATTTCTCGTTTTTATCCAAATGGAAACGAACTGAGCTTTTAAAAGCTCATGAAATCGCAACCAATATTTCAGTGATACGATGCACCAAGAGTCAAGAGGCAACACCTTTTTTGAAGTATAAAATTTCGGCGGGTACCCATCTAGGAAAGGACGTATGCTAAACAAAACTGTAGATTTTTTCTCTCCGAGCTTTAATTAATCTAATATCAATCGCCGACTTAGCAACGTCTACAAAACCAATGTCCCACCGTCCCTGAAGAATTCCGCACAAGCCCAGAAATAAAATCCCAAAGAACCTCACTGCAGAATATACTAAGAATTTCTGGAAAACCACCCCATGCTCCTTACACACTATACAAGCACACATGACTGGACTGGAAGATCTAATGAAATGATCCTAGAGTATCCTGAGGATAATAGGTTTTACCTAACAGGTAGATCCTCTTCAGTCGTCGTATGAACAGCTGAATCTCTCCAAGATTTCCCATCTTTCATTCCCATGAAAAAGATTTTAAAAAAAACTGGAAAAACACAATTTCGATCTTTGCGGATGCTTTTAGCTATTATTTGTTTTTGAAATGAGCAAAATGCGTTTTTAAAACTTACTATTTTTACTTTGTTTATGAAGATTTCTCATTTTTTCTTTATATACAATTAAAAGTCAGCTGAACTTTCAGAGAAGCCCATCACAGAATCATAACCATTATTTCAAAGATCTATTCTTAGAGTAGATGTAGATGGGCACATTTTTCGGCTGGCACCTCCTGGAAAACCTAACTACTACGCAAAATCGGCGGACTCGTCGACAAATTTTTCTGTTAGCTGTAATTAATATATTAACCCCCTACAGACTATATGCTTTCCAGATAGACCTAATCTAATCCAATCTCAGTAAAAACTATTTTCTACCGTCTTCTATAACTTACACTAAAACAGAATCTTACTGAAAAATATACAAAACAATCCCGGAAAACCTTCTCTTGGTCCTTAAATGTTCTACAAACACACATGACTGAAGAAGATCCAATGATGCGAACAGACTGAAGATGAAGGGTGTTAGTTAGTTAATTAGGTCCTTTTCATACGGATTCCAAAACTATCCAGTCGTACGGACTGTTACAAAAATTTTCTTCTTCCACAAAAACAAAAGTGGAAAACTACAAGTAGATTTCAAATTTAAATATTGAATACAGGACAACACTCCAAAATTATTTCGTGGGCACCACATTGCCAACTTTTCATCTAGTAGGTATAACCATTGCAACCATACAATCTGATCGTATATTAGAGAAGTAAACACATTTCCTTTAGTTTCTTCAAAGAAAACTAAATGTTCTTAAATAAATCACCAAAAGTCTACTTCTCCCACTTAATTTTGCTGTTGCTTCTACCTCTAATATGTCTCTAATTAACTCCCAAGTCCCAAGTCTAATAAAATATCCCATATCCTATCTCTATTGATTTGGATGCTGCCCTTTGTGGTCCTACGTAATCTCTTCAAAATATTTCCCGTTTAGTCATACAATTTCTTATAATTTTGTAGTTCCTAGCTCATTACATCCCTACAGAACATCGAATGAAGGCAAATCTTGAGTGGACAAAAACTTAGTTGGAGTTAACTGCTTACTCACAAACATCCGAACCGAACCATATCGCAATTTCGACAGTGTATAACTTTTGTCGCTCCACCCTCCAGATAGAGCGCAACAGAATTTTCTATTAAAACTAACTCGAGCAGTATGTTTGTTGGCGGTAGAACACTCGCGATTGCTTCATACAGACATACGTACACACATATAGTTACAGAGATGTGTGTATGTGTACACAATGGCATACAAGCAGAAGGCAGGCTCGTCTCTGCAGTCTAATTAGCAGCGACATCGTGCAGGGAATAGTACTCCGCCTCCGACTTATACTCCTGCTGGGAGTCAACACGAACAACGGCCTTTGTCTCGTTATAATACATGAAACCTATACATGCACTGCACTACTACCACTATTGCTAGTGGTGGTGGTGGTGTCGGTGTTCATCGTGAATCTATCTATGATGCGATGCTGCAGGAGCAGGCTCTCTCTCCTGCAACGCGAGGGCCTCTGACGATCCTCCGGATGCACTGGAGGATAATTATGACAGCTTATGACATAGATACCACTAATAATCTCACGCCCGCACATGGGAGTTTGTTCTGCAATCCCGTTTTTGATAAAACGAACAAACATTACTCTTAGCAAGTAGGTACCTAATCGAAGTGGATAAATGAGCAAATTTTAGATACAAGGCCTTTGTCCAATTGGTTGAATTATGTAGATCTTAAGTGGTAACTACATAGCACAGGACAATCGTTTTTGATGTCTAAATGAATCTTATGGGAATGCAAACGAATGAGCAAACAAAATCAATTTTTTTACTCCCTGCTACGTCTTAAATCAATATTAGCTTTATACATTTGTCGACTTTAGTCGAATTTATATTTCATTTTCTTCCAATTTAGTTCCCCGAAATTTTCAACTCAGAACTGACAATGAGTTAGATTGGCACAAACGTTGTTACAACCCCCCAGCTGGATGTAAATCAATCGATCAAACTGTCGAAAATATTTACCTTCTTCTGTAGTAACTTTTTTAATCTTAAAAGTTAAAAATTATGGGAATAACAACTAACAAATCGATACTTTTGTACGTTGCAGTTCGAAATAAAAGTTCTTTGGTCGTTTACTTCAAAAGAGGAGGCAAAATAATAAAAACAAAGGCTTTCCATTCGCCCGTAGCTATGTAGCTAGATATACATATATATATATATATATATATAAAGCTATAGTTATCCCGTGATAGCTTCCTTGCTTGCCTGATGGAATGGCAACGTCACAGCATTGGCTTCGACATCCGGTGCGGGAGACAGAGGCTGCGAGCATAGCAGGGCAATAAGTGGGCGTTCATGCGTGTTGCCATGATGTAGTAGGTGTATTGATCTACGTGTGAAGTCATCCATCAATGTATCCGAAGCCTCAGGCCCAGGAGACGCCGCTCCAGCGGCCCTGGTCGCTGAGTAACGCGCGCGTCGGCGTCCACGTCTGCTTCTCACTTGGACCACCCGATCGTTCGGCGACAAAAGACCCCATTAGCCGTGCAACATCGTCGGCGAAGAGGAAATAACAACGAACAACGAACGCACTACAACTCTCCTCCGCACCTTCTTCGACTTATTATTATTGTCGACGACGAATAAGGGTCAGCTTCATCAACTTACACCCCCGTAGCCATCTTAGGTGACCAAGAAGCTGTGGACTCCATCCAAAAGACAAAAAAATGCATTAAATAAAATTTTGTTTAGAATGGGGGAGATTGTAAGCGCCACAGAGTAGATATTGCAGGGAAGCCTTAAGATTTTCCGTTACGCCACTGGTTTGCAGCTTAAACAATTCTGAATTTCCAAAGAATGTATGGGAAGAAAATACCGTGAAAACTTACCCATCATACAACAAGTCAGAAAAGGGGAGGTAATGGAAAAAGAAGAACAAGGTCTCTATAGAAGAAAAGGGGAGATATTGAAGGGGAAGTAAATAACTTCACCTAAAAAAATAAACTAAATAAAGTATCGTTAAAATTTCTGAATTTGCGAAATATTTCTTCACAAAAACAGTTTTTTACTTTGAAACATGACCCCCCAGGGTCCCAGGGACACAACTCTCAGCAGTACTTTTAGGACAAACGATAACCCATGTAAAAAACCGAAAGCTTCTGAATATTACAAAAAGGAAAATATTTGACTTATTTACTACGGTGTCTTTTAATCTTTTATATGTTTTAAATGTAAGATCAGCGAAAGAAAAACTGCGTTGTGTGGAATCGAATTCTGATTTGCCAGCAGCCAATTTGGCTCTGCACATCATCGTCACGAACTATACATTTTACGATGCGATGGTTGCTACACACAGCTATAGCTTTCAGCAAATCCGAGCCTCTGAGACACCTTCCTGTGCTGATAAGAATGATATTGAGGCGCCGGCGTCGTTAGGACCCTTTCTAGTGAGACCCTACGGCAAACTTATCGTTGTTTATTCTCTCCGTAACCTTTATCTGTCATGCCACCACTTCCTCTTACTAAATCGACTATGATGGCAAAGTTGCTACTTAAAAACGACCCGCTTTTCCAAGCTCATGTGAATTATGTAGGTCTCATATGGGTGTTCATCCAAAATACATAACTTTTTTGAAATTAAGCTTTGTAGTATATACATTTGGGAAATTTTATAGTAATATAAAGTAAAATAAAGTCGTGGTTTTTTAGAAAATTTTATTTTTATGATTATCTACCCTTGATGCAAAAGTTATTTCTTATTAAAAAACCTTTTTATAAGTAGAATACCTCGTTGTTTTACCCTCTATGGTTCGTTTAATATCAAAATTTATCCCAAGATAACTCACCATTCTTTTTCCTTGATGGCTCATCCCTACAGCATCAGGAGTTATTTAAGAAATTTTTTCTACAAATTAAGAACCTCTGAAGAAAAAAAAATATGAAAATCGGTAATATCCACTTGCAAAAAAGTTAATAATTTTTTGTATAAATGTTCCAATATTAAGGGTGGTCTAACGAAATAAATTGATGAGCCGTCTTAGTCTAACCATCATGAGCAACCGAATCACAATGTAAAAGAAACAATTTTCAAACATTCCTTAATTTGTAGAAAGTTTCTTTTCAAAAACTTTTGAATCAATGGTTGAATATCAAGGAAAAATGATCGTGGATTAAACGTCGTCACAGTCACACAGCTTTATTAAAAAAATTGGTATTTAGGGGGTGTCAGCTTCACATAGCCATTTTTAGACCCAAGCATTTTTCTTTTAATAACAAATCTATTTCGATTATTGATAACAATGTCTACTTTTGTCGAATTACGTAAGGGTGAATATGATCATGTCTACTAAGAATCTAACAGGAAAAAGTGTAAGAGATATGTATTTTAAAAATAATTAGAATTTTTGTTTTATTCTAAGTATGGTACAGGTTTGTTTACGATTACATAGGTATAAAGTTTACGAAAGTAATAACGAAGCCAATGTGTAGCTCGGGGGATTTTAATGAAGCGAAAGCAAATATTATGGGTAAACGGGGTTGCTTTGGGGCGTGGTAGCGGTTTTCTAAGCACGAGGTACCTTTGCACAGAGACAGGCAACAAACAACAAGCTGACAACGCATGTACTACACGCATAACGCATAACGCGTCGCTTGCCGCCCAAAGGACATTCAGGACACCGAGTGATTTATAGCTTGACCGCTGGCCTCTCCTGTTAACTGTCCGTTGATTAGCCGACTATAGACTCGTGCTGGGCCCGACCGGGCAACTACACTCACTCACTGACCGTTCTTTACTCTTTATTGAACACCGAACTGGTTTTTACTGACTGTAAACGCGTGCACCATTTGAGTTTAATTACGCGTATTCCTAAATATTGAACACTCAACTAAACCTTCCCTAAAGGACTTTAATTAAATGATAATTTAATGTTTTATTCCAGGGTGGAGGACAAACATTATAACAACGTTCCGTTTGTGTAACGTTTCGGTTTATTTAATCACCATCAGACCCAAATTAACAATTCTACTTAAATCATTAATTCAAAAAGAATTAATACATTATTCTTGTTAATTTTAGCCTGATCAATCCTTTCACAAATAAAACATTTTTATAGTCTTTGATCGTCATCCTGGAAAGAAACATTGAGTTTGAAATCAAACGGTCAGGAAATTCATTAAACTAAATCATAATAATGTATCAAAATTACGAGGGTGTACTTAGACACAGCCAAGTGAGAGACCACGGAATTATGCTTTTTTACAAAATTAAAAATATTAAGACTAAAATCCTCTTCTTACTCATTAAATTTTCCTTGAAAAATAATAAGTTCAGGAAGAATAGATTTTATCTAATCTTAAGTACCCTGACGGGGATCATAATTGTTGATCGAAACGATTCTTATTAAACCAATACCTATCCCACCTTCATTAAAAAATACCTCACTACTAACTAACAAATGCACCATCTCCTCCACCCCAATATGATCACTAACAACATTTCACCTTTTTCTTCAGCTTGAAGCTCTTAATTTTTAGAAAAACTGAACAAATTCGAAAGCAGTGTTAAAGGGTGGTTTCCTTGCTAAAGATCTACATAATATATTCTTGCTCAGGATGACAAATACTAAGTATACCCAAATTTGAATCAAATCAAACGTAGATACGATACAATTTATTTGTACTTACAACACATTTATTATTTAAGTTACTTTTAGTACTTTTAGCATTTTAATTTAAATGTGTATTAAACACAAAAAATTCATTATTTTACACTTATGTAATTCTGTTTCCGAGGTAGAAATAACTTTCTGTCTGGAAAATATTGAAAGTTAAAAGAGAAGAGCAATGAACAAGCTAACGAACTTTCGTTTCTTTTGCACATAAAACAGTTCGCTAATTATGAATGAGCGGAATCCCGTTTCTCGTCGCGAGGCAAAGAGTGTAGTAGTAGGGCTAGGTCAGGGCCCCGACGCCGCCTAACTTCTTTTTCTTCTTCGCGCGCTCCTTTTTCGAAAAAAAAAAAAAGAAGAAGAACGACGTCGTCGTCGTCGTCGTCGTCGTCGTCGACGCGATTGCATCCAAGACAGCGAGCTCGTGGAAACGTGGAGGTGCCTACTACTTACCTACTCTGCCTTCTAGTTCGCGGATGCAAGCGTAAGTCGGCGTCTCCGCCGTCGCTCGGCCGACTACGACGCTAAATTACTGTTTAAAATTCCGACTTTGTTTTAGTGCCCGAGAAATCCAGTTAAAAATGCCGCCTCTTCGTCGACGCTAACAGGGGCATCATCGCTCAGCTGACTCGCACTCCGCGCGTTGACGTCAATGAACCCCTGCGCCTTATTTACAATGGTAATTTTTACACTCTCGCTTTCTTCGGCCGATGAAAAAGCGCAAGACTGATAACAGACTGTTTGTATCCAACTTGCAGTTTAAAGTTAATTAGATAACTTTTTTTACAACCCCATTCCTTTCGTCGTGTCAGAAGGTTTTAATTTTTTTTAAGAATTACGATACAGTTAAAATTGAGATAGTTTATATCTGCACTTTATTTTATTTATTTTTTTTAACATTTCAATTCGTTAACTATAACTCAAAAATATTCCAGTCGCATTTGTATATTAAACCACTCGTAATTAGATTATTCAAGTTTTCTCAAAAATTAGTTTTATTAATTTTCTTATTATAAAAACATATTTGTATTAAATAGAATGTTAAATACAAAACCATTGTGGCTTTATTGTAAAGTAAGAAGATTCTAACTTCTATGCGGATGCTGAAGAAGCCGCAATAAAAGTGGCGAAAAGTCATTGAAATTATAAGCATCTACCTGTTACTATTATGAATTCACTTTATTAAAGTCCACGTACTTATAATCAAATAACGTTCAAAGTAAATAAAAAAGAAAGATAACCTAAAGGAATTTATTTAAAAAGAAGTAATTAGCTCCCCTGTTGTCAGGAAATTCAAACAATTTTATTTTTTATATAAAAATGATTTACTATATAAAAGAATCGATAGAAAAAAATGCGATCACGTTTTATTTACTCAAAGGAATTACCTAAAGGATAATACGTATTTTATCAAATCAATTTTCGTCAGATCCTGAAGCCCGATCGGTTTGGTTACAAAAGTAATTTATATTTTGAACAATTACACAATTTGCTGCCTTTTTTATATTAATTGTTAAATGAGTTAGAGTTTAGAGTTTATTATCAAGAATTTTGGTACAATTTGAATGGATTGAACCAAGCAACTTTTTATTCATAAAAGTCACTCATTCACTCACTTATTTTTGCGGTAGGACCGAATTAAGGGAGTCGAAAGGCAATACTTATAAAAAATTAAACTGACACTGATATATCTATCAAAGCTCAACCTCAACCCCAACCCCCAATCTCATAAGCAACATAGGTTAAGCTGTAAAACAGAATTTCCTAAAATTCAACCACTAAATGGGTGAAAATGGAGTTAAAAGTTTGATGCATCAATCAAGGAACAGCTCAAACCTATGGATCTTCAGATATTTGAATTTCTTTACAATTAAAAGGGTTTTTTAAAATTCTACTCCTAGAAAGGGGTGAAAATGAATTTATGCCATTTAGGGAAGGCATATTTCTCCAACATATATTTTGTACTAGCACTATTACGTATAGATACAGTTTGAAATATAAATTGCGTGGATACGGTGAAATAAGCGTATGTACTGTCTCACGCTGTAAGGGTTAATTAATAAAGGGTTACTTTTTATGTTCTACTTGTGAAATAAGGGTATAAAATGATCATATCTAATTTCCATCATACTTTGTCCAAAGAATTTCTATTAATGAATAATTCTGATTGTGTTTTGGGAATTTAAGGGTAGTTTGCTACTGAATATTTAACTTTTGGTAGTAATTTAGACTATTTTTAAAAACCCAATTAAAGATGATTTTATTTCGAATTCTTGATAAAAGCAAACTATTCTCCTATTTTTCGCAAAATCATTTCCATTGCAATAGTATTCATAATTATTTCATAATTTAAATTAAAAAGTAAAGAATTATACGATTTTATTATATTTTTTAATTTAAATAATTATGAATATTATTGCAACCAAAATGATTTCGCGAGAAATAGGAAACAGAAAGAACAAAATCACTTTTAATTGGTTTCCAAAATAGTCTAAAATTTCGCTAGACGGTTCTTATAATTTATTCAATATTATATCAGATTTAAATTTAAAATAATAAAGAATTTAACAATTTCCTCAAAATTATCAATATCAGTTAGCAATTTTTTACGACAGTGAAAATATTAATTAAGTATCTAGATATTTAAAAAAACTCATTATCCCTTTATTTCCACAAACCGTTCGTAACTATTAATTGGTGTCCATTTTTACATCTTAATTCGAAACGCGTTCTCATTTGCAACACTTCGTCATTTCGGTGTGTCTATGTAGGTACCTATCTATAGCGACGCATGCCAACCGCCTCCTCTTCATTTCCAGTAGAATAAAACAGGAAATAAAAAAGTATATAGGTACGGTGTAACCTTTGACCCGTAAACAGGGTGGTTGGGAGTCGTGCCCCCTTTTTACCTGCACGACCCCTAATATTACGAGCTGGCCAGTGTCCGGCACGCATGCGCTCCTGCCTTAGATCGATACCGAACACATTATGCAGGAAAGCGGACGCAGCCATTGGTCGGGCGGGGCCTCAGCATCCCGGTAATTACCATGGACCACTGCCGTCCGACCCCGCAACCCCCTCGAACCTACACACGCTCTTTGCCACCCCCTTACGCTCTCACATACGCGCTTCTGAGTGCCCTCAATTGTATTCATCTCCAGTGTTGTCAACTTCCATAAAATTATTTCAAATTCACATTATTTCTCAAAAATATTAACTAATTACCTACCTAACAATTAAGTTTAACAATGAGAAACATTACTTAGATACAATACTTAAAGAAGAAGACCTTTTACTCCTTTACAATTTCTATCCATCTTTGTAGAATTTTTTGGGAAGAACTCTTCGTTTAACTTTAAGAGATATTTTGTAGATTTAGAAAGGGATCAAATGAAAAAAATTGGAAGCAGGTCCGTACTCAAATTTGAAGTTACGCAAATGAACAAAACGAATATTTGTAAATTTCCAATTGTTTCTGGCGTTTTAACACCTCTTTATCTGCTCCCCTGTTACCAGGGAACAGAAATGTACCCTGATAAGGGTATGTTATGAACTGGCAACAGCGTAATCGTAGAGCCTGTGGTGGTGATGATAAATAACCACCCAACGACACAGCGAATCGTTTTCTCTACAAAACTGAATACGGCCAAGTGATTAATTAGTCTACGTAGTGGAAAGAGTAACACGGGATGACAGGGGGTGAAACATGTGAATAGATGCGTATTATCCAGGCAGGTACCTACGTGTCAGCAAAAGCACATATACAACAATAATTATACAAGAACGCGTTGATAAGAGATTGGAAGTTTCCAATAATAAATAGCTCACGCTAAAGCTCGTTGGCAAAAGCGAGACTGAGCTTTCGGAGATCCGGTGAAAAGAAAGGAGTGCATGAGGTGACGGGTTGCTTGCTTATTCTGGTAGGATGAGACGAAAAGCACGGTGGTAATGAGATTAATGCAAAACTGAACTTTGTCATCATTATCATCGGATTAGACTTCATCCAACATGTACGGGAACATTACCTTAATTACCTACATATTCCGATTTCGAATTACCTAAGTGATAAACTTTAAGCTTCCTTGAAACTCTAAACTGGGTCAAAAAAATTTATTTGCAAATGATTGATTCTAAAAATTTTATCATAAATATAAAAGAAGTCCTAACTATCAATAAATGAATCCCAAAAATCTTCAATTCAAAATAACTGGGCGATAACTACTCATAGTCATAAAAAAGGAGCCCTCTTAATTACGTGAGATGTTTTTCTTTTAATTTGAATCCTCTTCCGGTTTGGTATGAATTGATCATCCCCTTCGCATACGATTTGCCCTACAAAATATAAATATCTCCTTACACGTACACTCGAATCGATTTTATTAATTGCAAGTAGGTACATAATTAATTCCTTTCCAAGATAAAATAATCTGTCTCAGAATCTCTGACGATGCCCCATCGTCTTCCAAACAGTTTTTTGTAGTCTTTTATAGCCTCTCGTAGTATTTGTACACGAATTTTCAAATTTTTGAGTCTCTTAGAAAGAGATTTCAGTTTCTCATTCTAAAATTCCAAAGCAGTATTTGTTTCTAAAAAAAAACTGAAATCTCGAAGATTGCACTCTGTGAGAGGCTGAAATTTCCGAGACTGCCAAAAGTAAGACTGGTCTCCGATTTCGAGACTCCTAGAGACTGGTTTAAGGAGAGATGGGTGAAAAAATTACCAAATCAGACAATTTATGTCATTATTAATTTAAATAAACAACAAAGTAAAAATATATTTTTCAATACTGTTAATAAATACAATTACGTTATAAATACATAGTATGATAAAAAGACATCAAAAAAGATAGGAAAATAAATATGTAAAAGAGTCCAAAAGAAACAATGAAGGCATTTGAGCTTAAATAGCACCTCGACAAATAAAAAAATTAAGCCAAGCCTGAAATTCTTCTGTTTTTAATATTGTTTCTTACTATCTTTCAGCTTTAAGGAATGAAAAAATATTCTTGTATTATGTAAATTAAACTTTTTTGTCTATTTCAGGGCGTCACCTTTGACCTCTTTGAATACCTAGGAATAAAGTGTACAATATACAACTTCAGTGCTTACGATCATAAGACTAGTAATATTAATATGCACAAATATTTTTTAATTTTTTTAACTCATGACAGCCTAAAAAATTTTAAAAGATGATTTATACCACGAAGAGGTTATTCGTTAGTATTAGTTACTAATATTATCATCCCCATATATATTTTTCTTTGAAAATAGGCACATTATTCAGTATTAACGTGTTGGGGTTTTGGTTGACTAGTGGCAATATCATTCAAGTTAATTGGTGCAGTACTTGTAGGTTCCGACCATCCAGCTTGCTCCTCTTGTTCTTTTTTATTTTCTTCTTGTTCTCTTTTATATTCCTCGATTTCATAAAAATATTTCGGCGAAGTGATACCTAAACCCCAAGCGATTTTTTCACCGACTGTGTCTAAACCAGCCAAAGCTTTCGAACCTATCGATGAAAGCATATGATATGTCCAAGGTCCCCAAGAGAGGGTTTTCTACAATAAAAAACTTTTTGTTGGTCTGCTTTTTCCATTATTATTTCTGCTAGTGGATGAACCGCACAAGACATAACTTCTCGTTTTAAAATTAAAAAATGTAAAGATTTTTTCAAATGCACTACAATTTTTGACGTAGAATTAAATAAATTTTTCCTGTAGACGATTTAAAAGCTAATTTCAAGTGAAAATCAAAAATAATTGCGCAAAGAAGCTCCAAGATGCTAGAAAACCATCTAAAACATTTCGTCAAAGAATACTTATATGAATTCTGATAGGTCAGAAATTGGTCAGTTGATTTCATTAATTGGTGAGCGATTATTAAGGAATTTAGAAAAGCAACTTAAATATTTTAAAGATTATTTAATAGTTTTGGCACCCTATCTAGAGAGAAATAAAAAAATTTTAACAGCAATCAATAAAAATTCAGATGTTAATAATTGGTCAGCTATAGGATTATCAAAAAAATACTTTTTATTTTTCTTTTTTTCTATCAACTTTAGCTTACCAATTGTGACCAATTTCAAGGTTTCTAATATTTATTTTTATACAGTACGATGTTTATAATGTTTTCAGTTATAATTATCATGTAAATAACCGGAAGTATTTAATTTCATTTTTTATTTAGGTACATTACCAAATTACTGTTCTGATTGCATAAAATAGGTAAAGTATTATGTAAATTAACCAATGAACAAGAGACACTTAAGGCGTTAAATTCAAAAGAAGGGCAATAGTGTGATATCCTCTGTACATTAAATAGATTATGTCTTTTCAAGCTATTTGATGACTGAATTTTACCGAAAATATTATCTCAAACACCATATTTAATTTTCAAAAAAGCTACGACCAAAAGAAGAAACTAACAGATAAGACAATATCGAGGTTCTGTTCTTCTATCGTAAAATTGACATTAATTGTAAGTGCAGTTCAATTGTGCAGTGTGTAGTCTAATTTTATCCTTACAGGACCACTAAAAGTAAATTGATAATATAAATATGTCATTATTTTTGTTTTCACTTAAAATTAGTAAAAAGAACAGGAAAAAGGTGAGAATCATTCTTTTTTTCTTCTTAAAAGCTGTTAATATACCTATGCATTCCCATATTACATTATAAAAAACAGTTACAAAACCATACTTTTGCAAGTTTAATTTTGATTAAATTTTTTGCACTTTTGCAGTTTTATGAGTATTTTATGATTTTGTGCAAAATAACGAATGAAAAAATTTGCAATTAATAAACCATAATTTTACTATAATTAAAAAATAAAAATATTATTTGTATCCAATATGTGAAATATGCTTTCATAACTCGATACAGAATCCCCCTAATGTCATTTTTAAAAGATTAGCACAAAATATATTAATTTTATCAAAACTTCTTCCCACAAATGAACACCCTGTATAGTAATTTAAATGAGAAGTTACGTTTGGCGCCACCTATGTTATTAATTAATTACTAACAGGGTCGACTTCGGTATCTTCCGCATTGGGTGCGTCACAAGAATCGACCTCTTCATCGCTGAATTCTTCAACAGATCCATCACAAAAATGAATCAATCGTTTTGGGGTTTCCACATTTATATTTTCACCTCGACCGCCTTCTAACTTTTCTGCGCTACTGTCACTCATTTTCAATCGCTCGTACAACATAAAAAAAACTTTTTCACTGATAAAGTGCGCACATTACAACACACTGATACACTTTTAGACTACAGGTCCACCTAGTGATGAATAGGTTTATTAAAAATAAGCGCTCTTTTGTTCATAAAATAAAATTTTGTTTAAACAAAACAGCTTTCTAAGTCCACGAAGCGAAATTTTTTTTTTAAATGCGGATGTTAGCCATACGAAGAGAAATCTTTGCGAGGAAACAGAAGTAATGAGGAGATAACTGTAATAATTTTATGCAAATGCTTCATAGTTGCCGTTATATTTCATGCATAAGTTAACAATACAAAATCGATCAAAAAATCGATCATTGATCGACAACAGATTCGTAAAATGTGTAAAGAACACGTACATGTAAAATTATCGGTGTTGATAACAGAAACTTGACATTAGATAAATAGTTGGACGGTTTTTGCTGATTTCTGATAAGAATTTTATTAAAGAGAAAGCAATAATGAGCTTTCAGTAACCGTGAGTACCTTCTCTGTTCAAAAAGTGAAGCAACAGGTTGTCGCGTTTTTAATAATTAGTTTTAAAATTAATTTTTAGACAAACATGTCCGGATCCGAGGAAACGTTCCAACGTATTCAACGTGAAATTTCGGAAGTTGTTCGAAGGGAAAAAGAACTAAAAAACAATTACGCCCGTTCTCAATCAGCTTCAGCCCTTTTGGATCCCAACTCATCACTTTTATCAAATGGAAGTAATGGAAGCAGTATAAATGGAGACAGTCAAAGTATTAATAATGAAGAAATAAATGTGTCATATGAAAGAGCTCATTCTGTATCATCATTCAATGAAAGAAGAACTAATGGTGCCAATAATAGGCTTTTTAAACCGAATACCACAAATAAGGGTGTCATGCATAGATTTATTAAGTCCAGAGGTAAAGTGCAAGGATTTTCACCCATTTCCAATGGTGTAACAAACCAGTCAGATGTATGGATTAACACTGAAGTTATTGAACCTCCTAAAGTACAACCAGGTAAGTTTATTAGGCAATTAACTTTTTTTAATTTTATAATATACTTATAATACAATATTGTTGAGGTGACTATGGTGAATTAAAATTCTAAAAGTTTCATATTCCTGTTATTTTTAAATTTTTAGTTAAATATTTAATTTAGTAGTTAATTATATTACTACTTTTAATCAAATGAAAATAATATAAAATTATTATTCAATTTAGCCAATTGGCAGGCTTATTTTAACAGTTTTATACTTAAACTGCAACTTGAAATTGTTTATCAGACTGAATAATTTTGTTGTTTGCTTATCAATATAATAATTATCAGCGATTACTTCCAATTTATCGTTAACTATGTAGGTACCTATCTATATTTAGTGTGCTATAAAAATTTTGACGTCAATATTAAAAGGGAAAGTTGAAAATACATTTCACATGATTATCATTACTGAAATTGAAATTGCTATTTCCTTATAAATTAATTTCAAAATACCGTAAACCATATTAAATTATTCTGCCAATGTAAATTAAAATAATATGACCAATCCAAAAAAATATTTTGCTTATTATTAGTTTTCAATAATATCTAATAATAAATAATTACCAATTGATAAATTTTTTTCACCAATATTCGTTATCATTGAACTAATCTTATGTAATAAATAAAAGGGGAACAGTAATAGTTTAATTGCTTCGAATTTGTTTCGTTTTGCTTAATTAATAGACCAAGGATAAAATGTTTGTCAAACATTAATCGAAATAATTTCGTAAAATTCTCGTTAATTGCTGTAGTCGGTTAAATAATTTACAGTATGCACTTTGAATGAGGAAATATAGAAATTATTAATGCTGATAAGACGATTTATTCGTAATCGAGCGGAACATGTTGTATTATTTCAATTTTCGGTCCGTTTCTTTGGTAAAATAAAAAATAGAACATACAAAAACCTACATAGGTACCACAAACAATTACTCATTAAATGTTCAATTAAAATAAAAATTCACTAAAAAAATTAATTGGCCAGAACACTGTCGAAATTAGCAGCAGATTGCGATTTCGAACTCATTGGTTCTCATCAAGGAACCATGAGCAGCTGTGACACAATAAACACAAAGTTGAGCAAAGTGTGACTACTGTTAAAAAGTGGATTAATAATCTACCAAAGACAGCAAGCGAAGCGCCATCTGTGGCGACCTATTATAAAGAAGTGTAGGCTATTATATGAACCTATCCAAAAGTAACTTACGTGCTTTTTCAAAAAATTAGTTGTATGTAACTAATTGATTTACGATTAAGAAACAAAAAAATATTTTTAATTTTAATAGGGTTTTATTTTTTTATTTATATTAATTATTTATTTTTTTTATGCTGCTTTTCCCCTTTTTTATCCTTAGTCCATTTCAATTTAAAAAAATAATCATGTGTTCCTGATTTTCACCTATTTTATCCCTTTTTATAAACTTTATTTTATATACAATAATCCAGACCATTTGTTTTTTAAATCAAATTTTAAAAAAATACGATAAATAAAATATTTTTAGGGAAACCACCACGCAACGGTTTTGTCCCAGTCGAAGAAAAAATTAGACGTGAATTTGAAGAGATGCAGCTTCGAGAACGAGAACTAAAATTCGAAAGAAGAAAATCACAGCCGGACTTAATGATCGCATTAGACGAACCCCCTTCACCACCCACGGAACACGCTACCATAAGATCAGCCAAATCGTTTACTCACTTGAACGAATTGGATGATTTTACCGAAATTTCCGCGCCTATATCACTAAAATCAGCCCGATCTTTAGCTGAATTATGTGATATTGATGATGACGAAGAATTACAAACTTCGAGTAACCTCATACGACAGTGGGAGAGCATTATACAAAAAAATCAGCAAGTCCGCACTTAAATTAAGAAGAAATGGGCTGTACCATTATTAATTAATAGATTGCAAAAAAATATTTGTTCCAGGGAAAACAATATCTATTAAATGCTGCGCTTATGTATCACATTCCTCTTAAACGAGGGATGTATGAAAAGTATTCAAATTAATTCGAATTATGGAATAATTCATAGAATAATTAAATAATTGATTGATGAATGTTTGAATTATTAAAAAAATTCCAGGTATCATTGAATAAACTCGAAAAATTGCTGAATAATTCAAATAATTGACTTTTGTATTGCTTGAATTATTTGAAAATTCGAATTTCAACTATTTTCATAAGGGAACACATAAAATAGTTATGTGGTAAAATGAGAGTATTTAGAGACATTTTTAAATTAAAAATGAATATTTTTTTGTTGCCTCATTTATTGTAGTGGATATATATATCGTATTATAAAAATTTATACACAAAATTAAATTAATGAATGTGCCTTCTACATGTTCCTACATTTTACCTTAAGAATACGAAAGTCTGTAATAATTTTTAACTAAACTTAATATATTTGCTAATGTTGCATATAAGAAGTAATATTGTTATATTTATGTGATTATTTATTATGAGAAACTGCCTGAGCTTGTGCCTGAAACAACATATCTATTTTTTTCATTTTCACACTATTATCTACATAATCTAATCGCCAATTTTTTTCTTATCTTGCTAAAATGTTGTCGAATTGCTACCGCTTAATGTATCGATGCCAATTGTGATTATTTTGTTATTATTTATTTAAAGGTGTGCAAATAAGCGAAAAGTAAAAAATTACTGCAAAAATTCGAATATTCGCGCATCCTTCTTCTTATTTAAAAGTTGTCGTACTACAATTCAGTGGATATTATTTCATTTATTTATAATTAATCTATTAAAGTATTTAATTTATGGTGAACTGTAATAAATTATGTATTTTGTTTTTTTTTTTGCTGAAGGAAATTAATACACTTTTTTTTTAAAAAAATTGCTTTATTTTAAACTTATTTAGCAACTTATTATTATTTGATATTGTCTGAAACGTCTTGTTTAAAAATAAATTCTTTTTTATATCCATCTTTGGTACAACTTTTTTTACAAGTGTACACCAATAGTACCCCCCAGTCCAATTCATACTCTTTAAGAATCGACAACATTTGGGGCATAATTTGGAACTCAAATTGCCTAGCTCCACCACAAATTTCACAACCGGGTATTGAACTTGGCTTTGGATCCTTAGCTATGTACAATGGATTTCCTCCTCTCTCATATCTGACAACTTGATCTGGTTGAGTGCTAATTCTTTCACGAAAATTTAAGAACTCCTTATCTTGGTCTGCTTCAGCAAAAGAATTCAATTCTGTTTCTGGAACATCAGCCAATGTTCCAACGTTGTTCTCCAACATTAATTTTTTGTATGATTCAAGTTCTTTCTGAGGATCAACTTCTTTCTTTTTCACTTCTTCTGGTTCAATAACAAGTTCCCATTGGGAAAATAACAGTGAGGACTGCTTATGTTCGTGTACCTCATCTTTTTCACAATTTATTTTGTGGAGTTCTTTCCAATGTATTACTTGATGCTCTCGGCAACAATAAGCTGCTTTTTTGCATTTACTACAATGTTTCTCAGCTTTGCAACCACAAAGACTGCAAAATTCTACCCACTTTTGTGGATTGAATTCAGGTTGGGGTTTATCTTCAGGACTGTCTGGTGGATAGAAACAATTTACTCTTCTAAGATTACTTCTAAACACTTTCAGATTGTCACTTCTGTTTTTTTGGCAACAGTCTTTACTTCTACATACAAATATAAACAAAGTCCTGTGGAAATTATTTTCGTCTTCTTCATACGGTGCATAAATTTGACACAAAAAAATCATCTGCTTAGAACACACCGCACACTGTAAATCTTCAGGGGATGGTAAATTTTTTAAATCTAACCATGCAGGTTTTCCACCTACTTTACTGGGAAATAATCTGCTTTCAACTTGCCAAGGGGCACATTCTTCCAAAAATCCCACGTCCACTTGTGACATTTTACCGAAATCTAGCTGAATTTATTTTATATTTTCATGATTATTAGGAGAAAACAACATTAAAAGGCCCCCTTCAAATAAGGTTATGTCAGATTTTGTGTGAGGTTATGTCAATCAGTAGATACAATGAACGTAAGCTTTCTGCACAAACGACCTACTCAGCTGCCTTGAACTACTTGGTTAATATACAGAGCGTTCATATTTGCCTAATATCACTCAAAAATTTAAATAAATATATAGGGTGCGCAAATCGTACGTAGATGGAAGATTATGTTTTTTGTATTGATATTAACAAAGTTTTCAAACAAAAGTTTCATCAATTGAACTAATTCAAAATTGATTTTCAATTATACGGGGTGTACCTATATTCTTTAATGATTTAAAGATCAATAATATAATTTTTTCAAATGGAACACTTTATATTACTGTATTTTTTAATTAGAAATAATAGAATATTACAAAATGCAATAATATGTACAGAGTGTTTCACTTGAAGATATTAGACAGTCTTCAGACGAAACAGTACACCCTGTAAAATCGAAAATAGTTTTTGGACATGGATAACTTCAGTTTGAGAAACATTTACTTTAAAAAAAAAAAAAAAGATTAAGATACAATCTTCCACACACGCACTATTTGTCTACCCTGTAAATTTATTTTAATTTTTGAGTGAGTCTAAACATATATTAATGCTCTGTATATTTAACAACGTACTGCTAGTCCACCCCGGATATAGAAAAATTAAGATTAATTTTATCGCATTTATTTGAAGAAACAAATGGAACTTTGGGACTTTTAAAATTGTGTATTCTATTTTGGGTAATCCCAAAGGAATTTTTGGAAAAACAAATTAAGTGTTTTAATAAATTGGTCTTCAACTGACCAAAACCGCTGTAAAAATTTCTTAATTGTTAAAAACAAATCGTTCGATTTGATCTATAAATTTATAAAAAAAAATCTAGCTTGGGTCCTATACTTAGATTGTAGAGCATATTGTTTTCGAAATCTTTGTTTCAGAGCTATTAATCTAACTGTAAGTAAAAAAATTCGTAATGGGTATGTATAAAAGAAATCACCCAGCGCCCAGCTCTAAATGTTTAAAATGTACCTACCCTTTATTTTAAAACAGTAAAAAAAGAATTAACAAATAATTTTTTATTGTCTTTTTGGTGATGAAAAGTATAACTCTCCCTCTCATTTTGAACTACCACGAAAAGTTAATGAAAAAAATTATGTGGTCTTAAATGTTTGGCGTTTTGAGATAAAAAAATTAACGTATTTATCTCAGGAACAAATTAACTATTTTAGTTATTCTATTTCTTGATCGACTTAAAAATAAAAAAACTTATAAATATTCACTGCTTTTTGATTTTTTTTTTTTTGTTTAAAAACGTAATGACAATTTTTCGCGTTCCTAAAAAAATTTTTGTAAAAACTATCCCTTACAGCTTACAGAAACAAAAAACATTATTAAATAATTTTTTTAATCTATTTTAATGGACGAATAATTCTAAACGTTTACTATCGTTCGTTTTCATAGCAACGAATCGATTTTTTCGACGCACCAACCCTCTCAAAACCCTAATTATATACAGGCACTAAAGTTATAATTGAAATATAAATTTTATGAAAAAGCGCTAGTTTAAGAAAATTATTTAATTATCATGAACAGAAAAGGCAAGAAATTAAAATTGGTAACAAAAAAGGGCAATGGATGTGTGGAGGTCAATATAGAAAAAAAGAGATGGAATAATAAGACATCATTAGAAGATATGAAGGGCTAGTAGAACATACATTAGAGACAGAAACAGGAGTAAAAAGGTGTAGAGGAAGACCTACATCAGATTACTCTTCAGGAATGTTAGTTTCCTTTTCGCAAATTTTGACTCAGATAGTTTTAAAAAGACAATATTGGTTTTAGATTTGCGAATTAATCTTTTTTATTGTATCAATTTAACAATAGGTTATTGACTATTATTTATTAGAACCGATAACAATAGCAGAAGGTTGTAAATAAATTTAAAGACTGATGTATTGAGTTTGCTACAGTCATGGTAACCGACTAGCGCAAATGCATCCAATAATTGTATTAAACAAACAATAAACACTAAACACCTTTTTGACTATCGGTTCAACGATTTTTTTTCTTCGCTTACTTCATACGAAAAAGAGTGAGTGATACCTACATCATCAAGTATAAAAATAAAAAACTATACATGAAGCACTAATTTGTTAATTGTTGTTGTATAACATAATTGCGAACGTCACGAAAAATAAAACCATCTGAAGGTAATGTGGAAGACACCGACATCGACATGGAAATTTTGAATTAGAAACACACATCAGTCGATCTATGGCCACTTGCTATCCTTGACAACAGGCGCGTATACATCATAGTACCTACAGTAGTACCGCGAAATCTAAAAAAGTGTGGTAATAGTGGCGCGTAAATTAAGGAAAGAGAAGCTGGTTTACGATTAGTACCGTCAGGTTCTCATCTGTAAATGTTCTATGGTTCGATTTTGTTTCTGTAACACCCTCCTGATAAAATGACCGTAAGTAAACTATAATTAATTAAGTTCTTTAATTGTTATATACACTTTTGTATTTGTATCTCAGTGGTGTTCAATACAACTAATTAAGAAGAAATAAGTAGATTTTCAAGATCGACTTTGAAACTTTTTCGAATAGAAAAATAAAATAAATATTTGAAATTGTAGACTCGCTTGGCACTTGGTGAAATAAATTTTAAAAAATTAAAATAAAATATTAAAACACTTGGCAAGTTTAACAATGCAGTGTACACTTTTGTATACTCCTTGAAAATGGTTTAATCACCGAAACGATCGTCAGAGTAATAAATTACATTGTGAAACTTGCCAAGTGTTTTGATATTTTATTTTAATTTAATAAAATAAATCTATATGAATTCTAAGAAAATACCTTTTTCTTCTGTATTTGTAAATAATATTAAAATTTAATGTCTTTTTATTTCATCAGAAACTTAAATCTAATCAGCGATAAATTTAGTTGATATTTGTTTAAACTCCTTTTTCATTGCAAATCATTCTTATATAAAAATTTAATTAGTTTGCAAGCTAATTTATTGAATAAATGCATAACCGTGTCCAAATGAAAATTTTCAACTACAAACTACGTGCGATAACTAAATTTTTTTTAAATAAGTACCTAACATAGGTATCTCAGTTACATTTTTAATTAATTTTTTTTAAATTCTAAAATGCCACAAAAAATGAAAGCATTTCTCAGAATTTTTTATGTACATCAGACGAATACAAAAGTAAAAAATCGGTCCAAATTTAAGAAAAATTCACATAAAACCCTTTTCAAGTAATAATAAAATTATTTATATTTAAATATATACTAATATATATACCTTCATAGGTCGGTTCAAGTGTCTATTTTCGAGAAAAATGATAATTTTTGGGTAGTTGAACATTACATATTCTTTTAGCACTACAATTATCTTTAGATGTTATTGTTTTCTGCTCTAATTAATTTACAAGAAAGTATTGATAAGTATAAATTGATTGATCAATGAATATCCACCCTATTCGCTTGATTCAACACCGTTAGACCGCTATTTATTCTCAAAGCTCAAAAAACTTTTGAAGGGTAAAACATTATTGTCAACAAATAACGAAGTCGTATGTGACATTGAGGGGTGGTTTGCAGACCATGCTAAGAATTATTTCCCAAAGATTTAGAATTCAAAAATTTAATCGAAAATCTTTCAAAATAAGCTGATTGACTTTTCACTAATGGACTATTAAATGATTGTTTCGGTGGCTAGTTTGCGATAATTCATCTTATACGTAAAATGAAACACTTGTTTTGTTTATTATCACTTAATTATTCACAGAGTCGTGACTGTAGTTTCCACAAAAATGCAAATTTTTGGAATCTTTAGCAGACAAACAACCTTGGATAACTTACGATGATCACCACCTACGTGTAGAGGCCGTGGCCTAAAAAGCTATATTACTTTCTGACGTTTCTTCAGCAGCTGGGGCTAACATCTTCAGAGTTCTGCAGACGAAAACTTCAACGACCTCAGACTCTATCCCCCTGAAAATGTCACCCACAGTCATTGACGAAACGTCAGGCAGTAATTCCGGATGATTATCATCATAGTTTGCATAACACCGGCCATTAAATCCTACGTACCTACTGTAATTAACCGTTGCAGATTACAAAGACCCCTAAAAGTAACATAAATGCTTTGGAAGCAATAAAGTGATAATAAACAAATAAAGTATTTTATTCTATCTTTATAACTATTTTTATGGCTGTACATGCAAAAATAATATCTAGTTATTGTTTTTTTTTTCGCAAATCATAGGCCACTGGTACGATAACACATCATTAAAGTTACATTGTTTCCTGTATTTTGTTTGGTACATAATATGAAACCTAAATTTAAATTAATATACCCATGAGGAAACGGATGCACAGGTCAAAGAATGCTAAGGGTTGATTAAAATTAAATAAGAATAATTACTACTATTATTTATATGAATCTCTTTGAGTTTAATGTGTACCGTTAGAAAAAAAAAAATTTCGCCAATTTATACCTATCTTGTAAAACATTACAACAACAAATTTCTTCAAAAGAAAACTATGATACGATTTATCGAAGTTATACCTAATTTTTGTAAAGGTTGTTAAAATCAATGTCATTGTGGTAATATAAGAAGGACGTTCAAATTTACATGCATTTGTCATTGAAGCTTGAATAGATAACAGAAGTTTTTGAGATTCGTCAAACATTTTCAATAAAATCTCTTTGAAAAAGTGTTATCTGATGCTTAAAAGCCATTTAGTTAAGCATTGAAAGGTAAATTCAGTCAAAATAACTCTAAAATTAATAAATAAATTTTGGTCAGTATTTTATCAAAACGACTATACATGGGGAGTGATTCCGAACTTGTTGGTTCTCATCAGCGCCCAATAGGCACCTCGACAGAACCACGACCAAGCAGAGTTCCTCTTAAGCGATCAAGATCAATATGAACGAATGCTATTTAGTCGCAAATTTTACCTTGTAAAAAAATCTATTCAAATCGGAGAAAAGTGGAGCATGTTGAAATAATATAATATTTATTATTATACGTTTTGTTTTATAATAAGGTTAAGGTTAAAGAAATCGTGAAAATACTATATGTCGATGATATTGAGTACTCATTCACTGCATAATACTTTAGATGATCATGAAATTAATTATATGACATGTACCTTTTTTTTATGAGAACATAATTATACAATTTCATACACAGACATAGACTACAGTTTACAGCATCCTCTGTGTAGGTATATTTACTTTAAAAACTTTCACAATCTATTAGTGGTAAATAGTTATTTCGAAATGAAGAGTAAATATCTTCCTAATGGATAAAAAATGGGTTAAGGATATCCACAGATGGACACAGTTTAAAAGGTTTCTTCTTTAACAAGACTGACAGTTTCACTTGTGTGTCTTTGTTTTAAATATTATTTATTTTTAAAGAAATAGTTTGAAAATTATTTATAGCGTTAATTTTGGAATCCTTTAATAAAAGTTGAAATTTTTTATTTAGAAAAAGTGTTTTGTAATATTTAGTTAACCGATTAAATTTTCTTTCCCATTTTAATATTATTCAATTAAAACTTTATTGAGCCATTTCCTTGCAATTAAATCGAACTTTAATTGATTTCTTAATTGCAGTTAAAAGTAATGGCAATTAAAAATTATTAATTACACTAATTCTAGCAAATTTTCAGTTTTTTAACATGACTCATTTCCTATTTCTTGTTATTCTTATAGGTTGTACATATTTAGGTACTACTTGGTTTGATTTTAAAAACTTTATCGAAAATGACACTAACAATTATGGAACTGAAAGTTCATTTAACTTTTACAAGCACAAATATCAGCAATATAAAAATATTTATACCGTTTCATGGATAAATAAAAATAATTTTTATTTTTAGTTTCAGATTTTTCACCATTTTCTATTCATTGTTTTATTAGAAACTTCAAGTAAGTGAATGATTTTATTTATAATATTGACTTAAAAGCTGATTCGGGATGTCGTATTTTAGATGGAAATCCCTTAATATTATCTTTTGAAGACGAATGGGATTTTAAAGTGACGCCACATGCGCAGCCCTTAATTGAAAAACAAAAGGATCACATTTATCAATCGTCAATTGCAAAAAGAGAAGTATGCATTCTTTTACAAATGATCATTAATTGCACTTATTAAAATGCAACGTAAACAAGCAATAATTTTAAGTCATGCTTCCTTTACATAATAAGATGCTGTTTCGTTTAATTACGAACATTAAATTATTTATAATTAATGACGATGAATAATGTATTAAAATGATATTCGTAATTCCTTGACATTGATCCTACTGAGAATTTAAAAACAATTAAATGTCTTACGTCCGTAGAAAATTGGTTTTCCGTAACCGAATTTTCATATACGTATTGACCAAACATCTGCTATAGGTACAATAGATATGCATTAACAATGGCAAATACTTTAGATAAGCTAAAAAATATTATTATTATTATTATTATACCACTTGTACTATATTCAACTTTTTTTTGTCAAATAATTAATAATTAATTTTTAATTAATAAATGTTCTAGGGTAAAGAAACAGAAATTGCGAATGATTTAAGTTTTACAGAAGTAGAATATTATAATACGAAAAAATTGAAGGCAACAGGAAATGCTATAAAAGAATTAATACCGTGTTCTATATGTAAATTAGGTAAGTTGTAAAATTAAAAGTAAAATCCGTAAATTAGTACAATTCTAAGGTGCACTAATTTTTTAATTTAGGTGTTGGTATAATACAGGGAGACGTAAAAAAAGGTCGATCTTTCCAAGACATCAAAAATAAATTTGTGTCCATATGTGTAGCCTTTCAGATACAAACACAAGGGGTGTGTTCAGGAATTTTTGATGTTTTTGGTCACGATGTACTTCCAGTTTTCAACTATACCAAATTAGGTAGGTGGTAATTTTAGAAATTGTTATTATCGATAGTAAAGCCCCAATTAATCGATAATTATTAACAAAGTTTAGAAAAGTTGCTTTAAATCTTATAGAAAGTGTTTCTGAATAATTCCTTCTTAAAAACCGATTGTAATGTTTGATGCTAATAAAATTTAATACTCGTAATTTCAAAGAAATAAACACCACAATTTTAATGGTTATTTTTTTTGCTGGTGCGTCATCTTCAACTTGCGTATCGCTGTTATTGACTTACAATAATTAAAATGTAAAAACGCTGTTATTGTTATTACGTACCATTACACAAAGACAATTACTTGCATTTAAACAACCTCTAACGGAATGACTGAAGTCTCTTCCTCTATACGAAATGTGCATTTTAATTTTAAACAAATAAAATTAACCTTGAACTAAATTTATTATTTTCGTAAAACCATTTCATGGTTATATTTTATAGGTATGTTTGTCCAAAGTAATAATACTGTAGTCAAATGTACTTAATCATTTGCTTACACGACTAAAAATCAAACTTGACCTTCACAAAAGTTGTATAAAATCAATTTTTTATTGTAATTATTTTTGTTTACAAGAGGTTACACTAACTATTCGTGTCCAATGCTCTTACGTTTAGCAGAATTCCGACAGAACCCGTTTTCTAAAAAATTTAGTTGAAAAGAAAACCCATCGCCCACAGATCTTAATACGTGTCTGGGAAAAACTTATTGCGAAGTCAAATATGGGTAGATTTTTTTAATATTGTCTTTTTGTGAAACATAATAAAAGTTACCACAATTTTTTTATGAACTTTTGGTTTATTCTGTTCAAAGCAATAAAAAATGACCGCAAAATCCAGTTATAATTACATTTGTTTAATTGTGAAGTCATTTAAATCAACGAAAGTAATTTGTTAATGTCGTAAGCTAGAGGTTTTTCAAATTTTTACCATATAAAAAAATAATAAATAGGTACGAAAGACATTTTTACAAAATCAAAATTAAGGCAATTCAAAATCTAGATTTAACGACCATGGTCTTGAAATCTCTCTAGTTTAGAGTTGTTTTTCCAACGTTTCGACAGCAGATTTGACAGAAATCCTGAGGGATTATTACAAGATCAGGCACGTGGTCTTACTGCATAAGATAAAACCTAACCTAACCTAATCTAACGAACCTAGAACCTCAAAACTACGTCCATCAAACTCGAAAAAGAATTTCCTTACAGTAGATATCGGCTATTTCATTTAGAAATTGTCCTCGTCAATATACCTTTCTCGTACCATTCAACGCAATCAATGAAGTCCAATTAAGGCTTCAAATAATTTCATTTAGACGGAAGTTTACAAACCAGGAAACGGTTAAACTATTGTATGTCCTTTTTAGACCCTGAGCAGATTTGCTACATGGTTTTAGGAGAATCTTGCGACGAAGTCGAAATTGATTTACATAAATGGGACATCGACTTACCATTAGACATTCCAAAGCCCCCCATCAAGTCGCTGCCACAGCCAAATGTAGTAAATCAAATACTAAAGGTGCGCTCCCAATAGATCACTTATTGTCCACTATGTTATAGATCGGAAAACCTTCATTAAAAGTCTTGCAAATTTCCGATACACATTTTGATCCTGATTATGCAGAAGGAAGTTCCGTGAACTGCAAGGAACCACTCTGCTGCCGGTCGTACAGTACACCTGAAAATAAAAGAAAGATTAAACCTGCTGGAAAGTTAGTATCTACCCTTCGTTCGTACTATTTTTTAAATTCTATTTTAAAATATTTTTAATTGTTTTTAGATGGGGAACCTCTGGAAAATGCGATGTTCCCTTAATACTTATAGAAAATATGTTCGAAAATATTGTATTAAATCATCCAGTAAGTCAGTCTTTTGCTTAAAAACCATCAGATAGCCCTTTCTTTTTAACTCTTTTGAAGATATAAACTATTATAAGTAGAAATGAGACTATTTTCTATTAGGATATAGATTATATCATCTGGACTGGAGATTTACCACCCCACGATATTTGGAATCAGACAAGGAATCAAATTTTAGAGAACCTTAAAGAGCACGTCAAACTTTTGCAAAGGTATTTCCCCAACGTGCCCATTTTCCCTGTCCTTGGAAACCACGAAGGAATACCAACAGGAAGGTAATAGAAAATAGTAGATATAATTTTCTTTCAAATTCAATGAATGGATAATTTTAAGTTTTCCACCACCATGGGTTCAAAATGAACAATATTCAATTGGCTGGTTGTACGAAGAAGCTCAAAAGCAATGGAAAGAATGGTTACCAACCACATCCAACGCAACAGTCCAACATGGAGGTTTCTATTCTGTGTTAATTAGGCCAAGATTTCGAGTAATTTCAATAAATACTAATTATTGTAGTTCAATGAGCTGGTAAGTTCCATTATTATTATAATTAATTTTCTTAACAGTGGTCAATTGTCTAAAGAATTTGCGAAATTCTTCTTTAATTATTTGTTTTATTTTATATATAAAAAGTTAGGATTATTGAAAGACCTTTTCAGGTGGCTATTGCTGAGCAGTAATGATCCTGCCAAGGAACTGAAATGGTTAATATACGAACTACAGGAGGCAGAAAATAAAGGAGAAAAAGTACATATAATCGGTAAATAAAAAGCTATTTTTTCCTTATTATATTCAATTCATCTAAATGTTAATAATTTTTTACATTTAGGTCACATACCTCCTGGTTACATAGACTGTTTAAAAGAATGGTCAAAAAATTACAACAAAATCATAAACCGCTACCAGAACACGATAACAGGCCAATTCTTTGGCCATTCTCATGGAGACGAGTTTGAAGTTTTCTACGACGACGAAACGTCTTGTAGGTTCAATCAAATAACCATAATTTTGTTTTTCAAAATCTAACAAAAATAAAAATTATTTCTTTTGCAGCTGTACCCACAAACGTTGCATATTTGTGCCCTTCAGTAACCACATTCGGTAAACACAATCCCGCATACAGAATCTACTATGTGGATGGAGAACATGATACAGCAACATGGGTAAAAAAAAATATTAAACAAAATCTGATCCTTTGGTTAAGGTTTTCACGACCATTGCTATAGACATTGAATTATTTGATTATTTCTGTTTGGGGTTTTAGACTTATTAGTATTTTTTCATTCAAGTTTAACATTTTTTTCAAAATTTTAGGTTCAATAGTTTTCAAATCGATACGTAGATTTTCTTGACTCCATTTGAAACTATGTCTCTGCCATGATAAAATAAGTTCCAATACTTAATTTTTATCTTTCTTGTATTTATAGGAAGTTCTCGATCATGAAACTTGGACAACGGATTTAGAAGAAGCCAACAGACCAGGGAATTCCCCCGTTTGGTACAAACTCTACTCTGCAAAAGAAGCTTACGGCATGGAGTCCCTAAGGCCTGCAGAATGGGACAAACTAATCCACGAAATGATTGATGATCCCATTATTTTTGGACAATTTTACAAGTAAGAAATACTTTAAAATTTCGTCCCTAATAATCAAATAAAATAAATTGTATTTCTTATTTGTAGATATTACTACAGAGATACCAAAAACAGACCTTTCTGTGATTTAACTTGCAAAATCAGAACGCTTTGTGATTTAAAATCTGCAAGATCTCATGATAGAAAAACGTTATGTCGAGATGTAGAATCCAAAATATTATCGAAAACTATGAATGCAAAGTCTGTACAAAATAAAAGTGATGATAAACAATAAAGTACCTTTATACACTAAGTATGCATTTTTTATTTCGAAAATGTATCTTATACATTCTATACGATCAATTTAGTGATAATGTTAAAAACATTATATTTTTTATACAGGTAAAAACTTTCCAAAACTTGTTTGTTTATTTAAGGAAATATATACGGGGTGTTTTAAAAGGAGTGTAATTTTTGAAAACACATTTGCATATTTTCGACCGGAAATTGAAAACAGCAGAGAAAACTGCAAACGACCATGACTTTGACCATTATCCCCATTTTAAAGGTCTCATTTGAAAATATTTCTTTGATATTTAATGGCTTAAGGTCAAACATAAGGCCACCGGAAAATAGTTACCGAGAAAATAGACTCCTGGCGAGTTATTCTGCTGCTCCGGTACCTTTAAAACACCCTGTATATAGGTAAGTGGTAATTATTTAGATAGATATAAATTAAAAATGAATAGCACAATATGGATGTTTCTTTTCGCACCATTTCCCATTTCTTACAATTTCCGATCTGTTCGGTAGAAACTCAAAAAAAGCTTTTATCCCTTTTTGTGTATGAACTTTATTCAGAGCTTTCTGCATTCCTTCTACAAACGGCGAGCTTTTGCAAAATAAAAGCTGTAAACATCCCGAATCTTCATCTAAACTATTTTCTTTAATATGTTTTATAACATTTCCAGAAAGATTTTCCGATTTAGCGTAAGTTAACAGATCTGATACTCCCAAATTATTCGATATCCATTCGAACATATTATTTTCGTTGATTTTTCTCTCATGAATCAAGTAAGGAGGAGATGGTTTATCTAAAGACGTACTTATCTGTAAAAAATGATACTTATAACGATTTTTCTTTTTTAATTTCTGAGAAAAACACCCACCAGTTGAGCAATAAAAATAACAGCGTTTAATACAACGGCTCCTAACTTTCTTGGTCCAAAACCAAGTAACCTTAAGAACCCCGAAAAAACATGTTCTTTTTCTCCATGTTCATCATTTCCTTCTTTATTCGTCTTTGAAACGAAAGCGTCACTAATCATGTTCGATACACTTTTCGAATGTTGTTCGAAATCCAAAAATTTCCCCGCCAATTGTAACCCTTCTTTCAATCTTTGGAAAACACTGCCAGCATTATTTTTCGCAACTAAACACAACATAACGCACAAGATCAATGTTGACTTCATTGTGTCTGAAACCGTTCTAAAAGTTCACAATTTCATGGAACAAAGAGCAACGCATGGGATACCATGCAAAACGAAAAGGTCGATTTGGGACAACTTTGATGCTTAGTTAAGAGGAATAATATACTTATTGTTAGTAAAAATTGTCGTGACACTTTATGTACTTCCCTTGAACTTCATCTCGTTATTGTCAACTAAAATGCGTCAACCGTTAGTTGTTTTTTATCTTTCGTTATGTATTTTTGCCTCCGGTCAACAGATCCTTACGAGTTTATCAGATATTACAACCCTTCGTGAATTGCCTTTAGAGAAACTGTTAGAAATACAAAAATATTTGGTACCACAGCCACCAAAAGAATGCGTACAAGAAGAAATACACGATAGAGTAGAGAGAAGAGAAGATGTTTTTCCTGAAGCGTTACCACTTCACGGCGAAGAAACGAATCACGGACGTGGAGGACAATACGAAGAACATTACCATCCCCAAAAAGAAGATAAAAAGGATATCCAGTCCATTCTTCAATTAAGTGTAACAACATTATCTTTTTTGGCATTTGGAGGATATTTATTGTGCCTGATCGTTCAGGCAATTAAGGCTAAAAGCAACTATTACTACATATCTACGACCACTACAACTACGACAACTACTACAACCACAACAGCTGCACCAATGAACGTTCCTGATATAAGGAGACCTATTAGGAGACCTCACAAAATCAGGCTACCTTACAAAAAGAGACCCAGGGAGTCGTTGAGGAGACGCAAACGTGAAATTCGAATGGACGGATTGGAAATGGAGAGATTATATGAAGGACTCCTTACTCTTGCTGAAGGATATTCAAAGTTTCATACAGTTAAATATACGAATATAAATTCTAGTTTTTACTAAAATACCAATTTACAGGGATGATAATAAACATGTATGTAAGTAAATTTGTTTTATTAATTGGAGCATTGATGATTACTGAGTTTCCTAAAAATTTCTATAAGATTTTTTCAAAGTATTGACTGCTGTGCATATTTAATGGACGTATAACTTCTAAAATGGGGCAATATATTTGTGGGGACGTTAGGATTTCACCCTTTGGAGTGAGTGTCATGAGGTAACAGATAATGCGTTGATGTAAAATATCATGAAAATAATTAAAAAAAAAGAAAAAGAGATAAACCCTGTAGACCACCCGTACTTTCGTTCGCAGTTATTGAGAAAATGGCTTGTACTTGTGAACAGTCACACCGAGTGCAGCTTCTTCTCGAACGTTCGCATAATTTTATGTCTTTACGTCGTAGTATTTTATTAAGTCGATAGTTCGTGTTGTTATTTTATTGGGATCGATGTGGAACAAGTAATCGAAGGAGAATGAATGTGTAATCGATGTGCCGCTTGATTCCAATCGCGATTCCACAGAAGAAATATGAGAAATGTTTAGTTCCCTCAGCATGCGTTCGAATGACTATTAATGAATTTAGGATGACTGCAGTAATGGTATAACTGTCATAAATACCGGGAAAATATCACTTTACACTTTATTATGGCTTTTATAATCGTTATTAATATTATGATTACACTTTATTAATGCGCTCGTTGATGCATTTTATATTATTCTTGTTTATTTTTCGTTGGACTTCTGGTCTTGCATGTGCAATTTGCATGCCAACTCCAGATCTACAGATAAACGAGAATTAGCAGCCTGTTTCTCCGGGACGTAAAGTCGAACATGTGAAATTCACGAAGCGGGAAAATCCTTCGTTCGCTCCTGCGAATGGCGCAAATTTATCAATTAATTTTATCGATTATTGCATCTGTAAAGTGTTATTTGGCATGCATTAGAAAGGTTTACGTTTTACCGATCTATAAACCAATGTACACAACCAAAGTGCCTTACACTACGATTGAATCAAATGATTACAAACAAGGAGTTTTAGTAGTTTAAATTTTATCCCATAGAGTAAAAGCTAGGGTTGGATTTTGAAATCTCTCGCAGCGGGATGATCGATTTAAACTTTTGTATATTTAGCTTAAATGTTTTTTTTTTTTGAACAATCACTATTGGCAGAAAAATATTAGAATTTTATTGTAATGTTATTGCAAAAAAATATATATTTGTAAGTATCTGTGTACATATCTACGTCTTTGTGGGGGTTAAAGGCAAAGATCAAAATAAAATAATAAAATTGACGACGGTGGGTTCTTTTGTAACGAACAAATAGGCGCCTGTATATACCTGTGTGGTCCAACACTAATAACAATTCATCACAATGTCGTTACCTGGGGAATATACGACGATTGAATATGAGGATGGCCGATGACTTAACAGCTGGAAACCAAATAATATATACAACCAAACATATAAAATTAAATTTATTCATATATGAGCATAATGTGTAAAAATTATTCCTTGAGAAGCTGTCAAATCAAACACCATGGAAGAAACATACGACGCCTATTGAAGTTGGCGTCGAAAAATACAAGGATTCCAGAATTATTAACGTTTTGAAAAATAATTAAGTAACAAAAATCATTTTGTTTAAAAAAAAACCAGAGGAGGTGTAAAAGAAATAGAGTAGGTACAAAGTAAGGGATCATAGACTAATACCTCCAAAGAAATGAGTTCAAAATTCGTGAATAGACAGATAGATGCACCAAGAAACTGAACAGGGTGAAAAAAACAAGAGCAAATCTATATTTTTCTTCTGTGGCTGCCAGAAAACTCCTTAATGTAACATAATAAGGCAGATACCCCTAAACTCTCACTGCTGATATAATAGAACAAAATTTTCTCATTATCAAATGACCTGAAGAAATATTTATGTTATTTTTTTTTAAATATTTCATCTGTCGCATATTTTACGATAAACCAATATTTCGTTCGCCTCTTTCGTTTATGTAATAACGACAACACTCGTTATTATATCACCATGTGAAGTTATTATTTTGGTTCGATCTCTACACAAACAGCATATGCCGCGATGTGACTCTTTTCGGACATAAATAACGCTATTAAAGGTGAGGCTTAACAGCAGGTGTCCGGGGCATTCCCGCTGCGAGAATTACTGCCCCAATGAATAACTATATAGTTTATTACATACTAATAACATGCTCGCATTAGCTCAGGAGTCTCCCATCACCCCTTTCCGATCTACAGATATCTGTATGGGCATAATCTACAGTGCCAACAAAATACTTCAAAAATTAAATAAGAGGATTTTTATCCATTGTGAAATCAACCCCATCATAAAAGGGTTTCGCTTATCCTCAAATTCAAAAAAAAAAAATATTTTTCAAAGTTTAGTGTTGCTTAGATCTCGAGGAATATCTGCAGGACTGTTCTGATGCTGCTCTTCAGTTTAAAATTACCCTTTCACGTTAGAGAATTTATGAAGATCTTTCATATATTCGAGCACGAAATTTTGGCACCAGACAACATAAGAATGTGTAGGTAAATCCGAAATTCTAAATTTCATATTAAAAGGCACCCTAATGTGATTCAGAAAAGAGCACCAGTTTGAGATGTGCCTCATGCATAAATAAGGTTCTTTTATATTTTGAATTTATATTTTACCAATCCTAATTGATGTTTTATGGTCTTATTGAAAACGGAAATGTTTTTAAAAAAATTAAAATGTAATGATATGCATGTTATTATAGTTAATATATAACATATAGAAGCAAAGTTTTCGCACTATCACTGCATTCAACAGCATTTATTGTGCACTTATGCTGATAATCATGTTTACTATTAATTTTATACAATTCACGTTTCCTAATAAAATATCCCAAATTATGTCAATTTTATCATAAATCAATTACATTAGGTATAAGTCATATTAAAAATATAGTCAAAAAAGTAAATTCAAAAAAGTTTTTTTAATCGTTGAATATTGTGGCGTTTTCTATAGTAGGTATGAATTCTTCCTCGTATCTATTAAAATTCTGGATGAAAAAACTTAATCGTTTCGCAAATGATGTTTTCGAAATTAAAAAATAATAGCTTTCGGAGTAAAATAAAAATGTGGAGATAAACGATTATGACGAAAACGATGAATACCATACAGTAAAAGTGTTTTTTTGTTGCCTATTTATTTCACTTTAAAAGAGCGATAAAATTTGTATGACATTTCCTTTAATAGCTCCTATTTTGTTCGAAAATATCTTCATCGAAGAGGAGCATAATAACCGTAAATCTTGAAGTGCAGGAAGTAATTATCAAATTATTGCTGCTTGTTTAGCGTAAACCTCGTTCGCCAGTCCAAACAAACAATCAAGCGAGGCGAATATCGCAGTTTCGAGCTGAAGTTTACTGAAAATAACTAATTAGCAGACACCGCCTCGAAGACGAAAACCAGAAGAAGCCAATGAGGTAAACACTTTCTGATTCTCGGCTCCTCCTACTTTATCTTCGAGAGCAATCTCGCGCGTGGACCGCATTAGTTCCCGATTAGTAGTCAATTATTGACTTAACTACTGTAATCGTTTAAGTGCCTCCTTTACAAAGACCACCACCGCGATGCCTACATTATACCCTAATTAATAGTGCGAAAAAAGTGATAACAGATTTCTAATTGTTTCAAAAGTGCCTTAGAAAAGGATTAAGTATACCTGCAGGATTTTCGACATATCTTTAATGATCCTTTAATCAAAAATAATCAAGGAACTAATTTAATTAAGGTAATTGCCGCACTGAACCTAACCTAACCTAACCTAACCTAAAGCCAGATTGTTTTTTTAAATGTTAGCCCAAATCATCTTTTTTTTTTCAGGACATTGAAGCCCACTGCTATCTTCATTTTAATTAGTACCATTTCTCATATAGATTGTTAAGACTGATTTTACATGGTTGTGAAAATGAATGCCTTGAATGGGCAAGATCGTTGCATGAACACCATGGCCCCAAAAGAACCAGTTAAACTCAAATTTGGTATCGATAGCATCTTAGCAACAAAGACGACAACGATGGACGAAAATTGCAAAAATTCGATTGCAAAGCCCACACCGACCATTGCTGTGCCTTGTTCCGATTGTGTCACGTCCCTTTTTCGATGCTGTTCCCTCAATTCTGGACACAATTTATTAGAAAAACATGGCGATTATTCAAACCATAGTCACAATTATGCAACAGCCAATGGTATCTACACTGTACAACCCATAAGGCCGTTTGCAACTCGACCAGGTAATTAAAATTAAAATATTATTATTATTATTAATTAAAGTGTATTATTGATACTTATGTCCATTCCTTTTTGAATGATTTTCTTGCAGCTTATTTTACTTTTATTACCCTTTATCTTACCATAAAACTGCCATAAGTATTTTTTCTATTTTATTATTTATTCCTACGAGAACAAATAACAGAATAATTATTACAACATAAGTCACATAGAAGGGCTAAATGGGGTTGTAAGTTCTTCTATTAAGATTCTCATAAAAGAATAGATACATCAGTTGACGATGAGGGTAATAAATCAGAGAAAATAAAAATTCATTTCTTTCAAAATTCCGTATCTAAATTTCTTCCTAATTCCTCTCTTCCCAAAATTCTGATTAATTATTTTTTTATTGGTTGATATATAATTATTACATATAACAACAATAAATGATACATTAGGATGATGTTTTGACCATTCGAAATGATTATTATACACGAAAACAGATTTTTATTGCTTTTCTCGTTGTAATGAAGAAATCTAAAGAAATCGTAAAATGTTTATTTTCAATTTTATTACCTTCTCTTTGATAAGAAATAATGATGAGTACTCATTATAATCAACTAATAGTGTAGTTCAATTTTATCGCGACTATAAAAATTCTCATAAATATTTTTGGTGACTGAATAATAAATAAAATTTAATATTCATCAAAGTCATTAGTGGATACAAAAACACATAACGATATGCATTATTATGATAAAATGCGAATGACCCACTAAATATTTTGCAAACTATCAAATCAAGTACGTGTGTAAATTCAGACATAATTAATTTACTTAATTAAAATATTAGTTCAATTCTAAAGCAAAAATTTCAGAAATGCATTAACAAAATTTTGATTTTCTTTCATTAATTTTAGATACCTTTTTTGTAGTCTGATTTTTCTAGTAATATAAGTACTAAAAGCTAATAATTTTTTGCTTCCCAAAATTTTTAAAAATAAAGATCAACATAATTTCTTTTTTCACACCCTGTTCAAATATATACTTATTTTCGGTTAACAGCCGATTCATTATTCGACGCGTTTTAATTTGATTACAAATGTAAAGTTTATGGCGGTAGCAAGCAATCGCTTAAACCGATGATGAGCCCTAAACTTTATGCACAAGTAATGTAAACATTAGATCTATAAGGCCTTTATGTACATATACAAGTCGTAAACAGGCCTTCGCATCCCGCTCATCTCCCGTTTGTAAGTGTTTCACTTTTGTATACAGTGAGCACTGTTAAGTGTTTAGAATACGCTAATGTATCTACATCGAGAACATTTGGTCTCTTTATTTGCTCAACATTCGGCTTCTGCGTTAGTTAATACTCACCAAAATTATCCTCTAAAACGGTTTTGAACTATTTTCTAGAATTTCTTGTCTACTACCCCAATAATCTACAGAAATTATGATTACAATTGCTACAAATGTTGCGATTGTGTTCTATAATCCTAATATTTAAACCTCGATCCTTCTGTCCTATGTTAACAGCAATACACATGATTTACAGTTTCAATTCAAAAACGTCCCTCACTTGTTGCTTATTGTTGAAAGATTATGAGGACTAAAAATTTCATTCAAATTAATATTATTATTTTGAAACTCAAAGTTTAGAAAAAGTTCACCATTTTTAGTTTTGTTATAAAAAATTAATCAAAGGATTCAATATCTCCTTTTTTAATAGATACAATTAATTACGTTCAAAAAAACAAACAAGAAATTTTAAGGGTTTTTGAATTAAACAATAAGAGACATTTTCCAACAATTAGTCATCAGGACTCTTCTTAGTCTTCAGTATTTAACAATTCTATTATAAAATCATTTTCAAAAGGAGTATAGAAAAGTAGATAACAAGTACTTAACTTATTATATTTAGACACCTATTTGCGCTTGTCTGTCAATAAAATTTATTTTTGGATACCCAGAAATCTTAAAGATCTATACGTACATTCCGATCCTTACAAATTAATTAAACATTCTTTGCTAATGTATGAGGTAATAAAAGATCAAATAAAGATCTATTTTCTACCATGAAAACACTGTTTCGGTTTCCACTTTTCCACACCCATACGTTTTTAGTTACACTGACTTTTCCAACAACTTTTATTAGATAAAGCTGTTTATTTCTTTAATCGATCTTTAAAACTACATACTGCAACATTTAATCGTCTCATTGACAGCAATCGTTTCTAAATATTTCCATAAATTCGATCCCAAAACTTTTTTAAATACTCATCAAATCAGTGGCGCAACCAGGGAATGGAGCTGCCAGGCTACATCCCTCACCCTCCACCTCAAAATTCTACTTTTAACATTAAGAAAGCACTAAATATTATACAGAAGTAAAACGTCTCTTATTGTACAAAAAAAAATAATTTCTGATATTTACCCCTATTTGCAACCCTAACAATATCAACCTGTACAAGAAAGGCATCTTATCTAATAATAAAAGAGATTGAAGTGGTATCTCATTAGAAGTATTTCTGAAGAGATGAAGACCAACTTCTAAGGTTATTACGTCCCTATTGACGTTTTGGAAACTTCCCAATTGACATTTTGGAAGTTACTGATCACTTTCCATTGGAAAGTACAAGGTTTTAATATTACACTTTTTAAAATTTTCGTAATTATGTGTTTTTTGTTGAAATTTATAACTTCTGCTGATGTTGATTTAATTAGTATCAAAGAGATAGTTTTTACGTTTTAAACCTTAGGCTTGACCTGTTCCCTCTTTCCTGTCAAAATTTCTTTTCTAACAATGATTTACTCACCCCCTTTGGGAATGATGATGTTGAAACATAGTAAATAGACGTTAAATAACTTGAGGCTTGAGATACCATCTCTTTGTATAAAATTATTTGAGAAACTTTTGTAGAAACCTAAAGCTCATCTACGAGGTGAAATTACTGTAGAGCTTTTAAATCAAATGACAAAAAATTTTGGTTGTGATTACCTCTTTTGTTTATTTTAGAACTTCCGATGTAAGTTTAAATAATTAAGCTAATTATTGTAAATGTAATAAAAAATTAGTAGTTGTAATTTAAAATTTAAGTGCCCAATTAAAAATTTAGCTAAATGTCTAACATATACAACTGGTCTTCTCAGCAGAGGGTATCCATAGATTAAATTAGACCGAAATGAAAATAAATAACGGAAAAAGAGCCTAAACAACAAGGACCAAAGAGGAGAAGAGTGTTTCTTAGTTATCGCCACAGGATGTAATCACATGTCAGGGCCCAACATTAACACCAATAAACACTAAAAACATCACGGTTGGATCTGTTGATTCTCAAATACATCCCGCAAGCATATATAAACAGATGTTTAGACGTGATCATATTTACGTATACATTTTTAAGTGTGTACCCCAAATTCTAAACGATGTAATGTTTGTTATTGTTTAACAGAAGCTTTAACGGTGAAACAGTTATTACCTTCCTTTAATTGAATAAGTAATAAATTACCAAAAAATTCTGAGAAAAACCATTTTCGTTGCCGAATAGTTCTTCGTACAGTACCAAATAAATTTTATTACCTAATAATTTTTACAACAATTTTTTTTTAAATATTCTCGGAATAAAATGAAGTGTTGGTAATTGAAGGTAATAAAAAAGCAATGACAGTTAATTAAACACAGCTTTGTGTCACTTTTCTATTCAAATTTTGTTTTTAACCACAATTTTCTATTATGAATTGAATAATTGATACCTCAATCATTCTCGTCTCTTCTAATAAAATTAAATGAATTATTTCATATGCAAATAACTAACGCCTACCGACTCATCGTTAGTTAATACACAGATGTAACACTAACAAAAAATTTTGAACAGTCTATTTCTGAAATGCCCTTTTATATAGAATATAATTTTTTCGAAGAAATAAATTAAAAAATAATAATTCTATCAATTGATCCTCTTCCTGTGTGAACAGGGGGTTGTTTTAATGATAAAAGCTAACAATTCTAAAGAAATAAAGACCGTTGTCTTTCCACTAAGTTAAACAGTTTCATAATAATGAAAAAATGTTCTGTTTTGCTGTACCTAAATCTATTTCCAGTACCGGATTTAGAACTATGTGACCCTTGGGCCATTTTCATGCCACGTCCCTAAAATTTAGTTTAGAAGTTTTTTAATCTCCTATATTTAAAACGAAAAGGTTTTTACTATCACTTGGTAGATGCTGGAGAGTGTTAAGTGGTGGAGGTCCCGGGACTGTGTTCTGACTGATTCCTTGCTTAATTCGATCCTGTTTATTTCGCTTAAATTTTTGATATTTACTTTACTCAAATAAACCAAATGAAATATTTCATTTTTTATTCACCTATTAATTTTTTTATAGCAATACGAATTCCTTCCGTTCAAGCTTCCGGTAATTCTACTACATCTTTGAACTTGAACGCATCACCGAATTGTCCTTCAGGATCCGGAAAAAGGAAAAGGTCATGGTCTCGAGCGGTTTTCAGTAATTTACAGAGAAAAGGATTAGAACGTCGCTTCCAACTTCAAAAATATATTACAAAACCTGATCGACGCCAATTGGCTGCCACGTTAGGTTTAACCGATGCGCAAGTGAAAGTCTGGTTTCAGAACCGAAGAATGAAGTGGAGACACTCCAAGGAAGCTGGGAAAATGGGAGAATGCACTTCTGAAGCGAATAATGAGGGAGAATTATATATTGATGTCGATACTGTTTCCGAAAGTGATTGAATTGTAATATAATAGAGGCTGATATATTTATACGCAGGTACAAATTAATAGGTAGGTATATCTATTTTTTTTTTTTCGAATCGAAATAAAGTAGAGTAAAAATATAGTTCTCTATAAAAAATTTCAACGAATATTTTAGGATAACACACATCAAATAAAATCTTTGTAAGTAGGTAAATTAATAAATAAGGTTCTACCGGAACGATCAGGCGCCGTTCGAACTTATTAGTTCTCATCAGCGAAACACGGACAGATTCGACAGAATCCTCGCAGGTGGCGCTCACAGTGGACAAAATAAATAATTCCATTAGAAAATAAGCATAAACTGTCATTATCCTTACATAATCTTGTTAATCAAATCTAAACAGTAAAAAAGAAAATAGAAGAGAAATAAAACAAAACCCAAAAACATTCTCAAATTCTACCTCTAAAGTCAATTTTCATTCCACGTCTTTATTGACTAAAGATCAAATCTTTGCAAACCTGATATTGCTTGAAAATTTCTTCTTTCACACTTTTTAAAATGGTAAATATAATTAGGTACTATTATCTATTTATTTAATTTTGAGATTTTGGACCGGTGAAATGTGATTTACAAAAAATAAAACACTCGTTAATGATTCACAAAATATATACAGGGTATAACACGAAAAAATGTTTGCGTTTTAAAGGATTTTTGATATCAATTTAGATATATGTATTACTGAAATTAAAATAGTAAACAAAATATAACAAAGTTTACAATTTCTGTAAATTATTATTATATTTATAATAAACATGACCTTTTAAAATATACATCTTATCAGTTATTATAAATTATATAATTAAATATGTAAATATAGACTTTATGATCTTAAGCAAAAAGAGTCAACATGGAATTTATTTTTTGAAAAAATAAAATGTTACTTAAAAATTCATGCTGTGCTAGATTATTAAACTTTCCCCTTAGTATCCAGTTACGTTGTTCTATAAAAAGTTTAAGGTTTATAAATAATTATGTTAATTAAACATAGTTCAAACAATTTCTGCAGTATATTTGGAAATGCGACATTAAAATTATAGCTTTATGTTCAGACATTCCTGAGAATTATTAAATTATTAGTCTGTTTATAATCGAGATATATCGGATTACAGTCATTAATTGCATACAGTTAATAATTAAAATAAGAAAATTTTTTGGAATAATATTAAAGTTAATTATAGGATATCATATTTCGATAGTAGAAGTTTAAAGGGTGATTATAAAAACACCTTTACAATTACAAATTAATATAGAAGTCACTACTGCTTTCATTAGGTAATATTTTTTATATTTTCATGAAAAAATGCGTGAGAGAACAAAGGTCGATAAAAAAAGGGATATGGGATGGTGGTTTAAAACATTCCTTTTTATCCCGTGCATGTTAAATTTCTTACAGTGTTTAGTTCACTTGATTAGCCATATGTAAGTCATTATTTGACTTTACATGTTTATCTAACTTTTCAACATATTCGATTTCGATACTGACAGACCATTTTCATTCGGAATTCCACTACATCTTCATACCAAAATAATTTCTATTATTAAGTGCTATGTGTTTTTGGATAATAATTACTGAATCCAATGACCTCAACCCCTAAGGATTGATGTTTTTTTTATGATTTTCAAATAATCATCATCCACAAACTATGACTTAATTCTTTTAATCTTAGAAATATGTTTATGAGAATAATCGAATATTATACATACTTCTATAGGTAATTATCCTATTTCCTTTGTATTTTGTTAACGCTCTGATTTATGACGATTAATTTAAGAGTAAAAAAAAGTATTTTGACATACAACATCTAATATTCATTGTTAGGTACTGTAGGTATAATAAGGTGTTTCTATTACAAGTTCTGCTCTAAAAACAATGCATTTCAAATACTGCAATTTTATCATTCATCTTTAAACGTATTATTTTTTTATAGTAGTTAACAATATGTGCATTATTTTCTTTTTTATTTGCTTTGGTTTCAATTTTGTCTCTCTCTCTCTCTCTCTTTCTAGAGAACCAAAAGCACTTATTAATTTAAATCGAAATCAAAAAAAGAAGTTGTAACAGTCAACATTCTATAATTTAACAAATCAGATATAGCAAATTAAAACAATCGAGCTATAAAAAGGAAAAATTTTCGTTGTTTCATATGGAGAAATAGAATTTGAGAAAGTTTACCAAGATTTCCTTTGATGCCTTCTAATTAAACCACATTGGTTTCTTGTATTTCTTTACATATCGTATTTTTAAATTAAATCCTGCCTACGCCTGCACATTACTGCAACCCAATAATTGCTTCGCCATTGAATTAATAACAAAAGATGAGAAAATTTTTCTTTAAGACGGAAAGTAAAGGCCTATACAATCCAACTAATTAAGAGTGCAAAATACTCATTCATTAGGTACACTACCTACAAATTATCTTATCTGAAGATAGTTCAATGTTCTCGTTCGAGTGTAGATATAGTTAGAAGAAAAGTTATTCTGGAAAGTGCGCATTAGGAATCTAAATATTTTCTCTTTTATTTGGTATTATTTTACAATTAGTTTAGTCTGTTGTACCTACAGTAGAGTCCATGAGCCAAAAGGCAGAAGAGCTATAATATAGGTAACAGTTTCCGTGACATAACGGAACGAAAGAAACGCTAACTGTAAGCGCGTTACAATTCATTTACACATCCGTGGCCCCATTCGATCAAAAAGTAACTCTACGGTTGCTTTGGACACCTTGTTACCATTTCAACTGTTTGATAAACTGATCTATGAAAAATTAGAAATATAAACTGTAACGCGCGAAAAATTGGAACAACAGTTTCCTTTTTGAGTTTAGGTCAAAATCTTCCTCAGCAATAATTGCACTATTTACTTAATAGAACGCTAGATAAATAAACTTGGATAAATTTGCAAATATTAGATACCTAATATCCCAACGAAATGAAATTTCAAATAAAAAACACAAAATATTAAAAAAAAAATACCGAATACTGAATAGTTAGCATAAACAGCTCTAAGTATCTTTTTTTTTTTAATTTAACTTAGAAGTTTGATTTTTTCAAGTAACTATAGACCTGAGCATTAATTAGTTTTAATTTCCATTCTATATCTACACGCGTTCCCGAGAATAGGGTCTCGGCAGACAGACAGACAGACAGACAGACAGACAGACAGACAGACAGACAGACAGACAGACGGTCAACAAAGTACCTAATCTTTCAAAGGTTCCATTTTTTCGTTTTGAGATACAGAACCCAAGAAAAATAAACTAATAAAATAAACCAACTAGAACATATTCAGTAGTGAAAATGTTATCAAAAAAGAAACATTTTCCTAAAAATATTTCGACACAGAACTAGGGTCAGAACCATAACCCATACAAATGGTCAAATGTGCCAGAAAATATATACCTACTTAATAAAAGATTAGTATATTGTGTTGTACCACTCATCTTTCTTACCACAAAATTAAGTTAAAACAAGCACCTTCCAGTTCGTCCTGAGTTAAAACAAAACAATATCCTTCTGAAAAACGCATGCACAAAAATCATTTACGACTTATATTATCTAAGATCTGAGAAGAATTTCTGTGCATCTAATTATTTCTATTTTACAACAACTATTGAATAAAAAATAATCGTCAAATTCATGAATTATATATGTACTTGCTCTATTAAAAAGTTTGCGAAAGAAAATAAACGTTTTAACATTTAACTCATAATCTGCTATCGTTTATAAGTAATACATAAATAGTGAATGTTCTTAAAGTTTTCGAAAAGCGAAAATCATTGAGACTTTTTGTGTGTTGTATAGATAATGTACCTAATGACTTTATTAATGAATAATTTGTGCTGCTTCTAATTAATAAATAACAACCCACTCGTTTCGCAGATGATTTAAAGTTTCGAAAGCTTCAACTATCGTTTTTTTAGCTAATTATAAAACAGGTCGTCAATTAAAAAAAAAAAAAATGGGCATAAAATCGCACTTGCATGATCTTAGTCTGAATCGAATTCATCTGCATATGCTAGGGAAACTAATATTTAGTAAATATCTAACTAACATCTTTCTTTCTTCGCATTATCATTGCGAATTGACCGTATGGTCAGTTTTGAAGAGCTCTGCTTCTGGTTCGTTAAAACGTAGTGGATGTAATGGTATTCGGCAGGTAAGTGGGTCATCGTATATAAACCCAAGTTCAAGGTATTTCTTAAGTATTCTTGTGATACTTCAATGCGGTGCAGTTCTTAACCAACTAGTGTTTTGATAGTGAACCATCCACGAACTACCTTACAGGTTAGTACTTAACAGTTTATCATTTTTATTTTATGGAATCAAATGTCCAAATTATTTATAATATTAAAAGAAAGCAATTTAGTGATAAGAAAATTAAAATTGTTTAAAGATCCTCCTCATTATATTAACTAATAGGTACCTAACAATTTTTTTTTTGTTTTGTTAATTACTTTTTAGTAATTCAATTCATCTGGATTGGATGATTACAAAAGACGTATGTTTTAAACAATAATGCAAGTAGCAACAAATAGAAAAAAGTACAGAATTTTAATTGCTTCATTTATCCATCCATAGCTAAGATTGTTATGCAGTTATCCTTGAGATGTTTATGATAGTGAAATATTAAATTGTAAAAAAAAATCTTTGAACACTTTACTAATAACTAATACATTTGTTGAGTTTTTTTATATTCCCTGGAGATAATTAAACTGATACACAGGCAAACACACTTGGTGCTTTTAAAGTAATTATGATTGTACTACGCATTTTATCCTGAAATCCTGTAAAACCTGCTAATGGCCTGCCATTATGGCCATAACATGAAATAGCACTTCTAATATTTTATAGCCTTTTATCTTAGTTTTCGTCTTTAAAAATATCGAAGTGATGTGATAACAATAGATACAAAACATTTTAAAAATATTTTTTTGTTTCTTTTTCATTACTACTATAAAGTCGTTAACAGGTTCTTTTTTGTAACGTCTGTATTTGTTAGCGTTATTTATTTGGACAACTTACAGTTATTAGACACATTTCACGGCGAATGAATCAAGGTTAAGTTTGCCGAAGTCTTGGTTTACTTCTTGGTCATCAGGTTGATGCACCTTACACATGATGGCCTGAAATAGTTTATATGACCTGAATATTGCAGAATCGCTCAAATTATTAGTTTTAAACAGTGAAAACTATCACTTTTTTCGTATTCCTTTTATAACAGTATAACGCCAACGAAAAAATTCGGCACCTACATCAAAAAGCACCCTTATAGATACGTATTGTACTAATTAAAATTAGTTTTTTCATTATTCAGTTCTTTTTTAACTTCTTTTAGTAAAAGGCTCAAAAACATATACATAGTAACAAACTATTTTGACTATTTTGTCACGAGTTTTTTTTTTTAGTTGTAAAGACAATGCTCATTGTATTTGTTTCCTGATTTTTAACAAAGACAACAGCAAACCAAGTGATTTATTAGAAATTTTTCATAACAAGTGGTAGAACAATAGGGATGCGAAAATCCGGATACAATGATTGTTATTATTACATCAGGTGTAATTTTATTGTTGTGGGGAAGTCAACAAACCAAGACGTTCCAACATTCGGTCACGAATTCGTTCACTGTTGATATATGACGCTTTGCTGGTCTTAAAAAAAGGCGACATAGAAAGTAGAAGCTTCCAAGACTTTCAGGAAAGATTCTTCGCGCAAGTGGGTCAACGACAATTTCTTATTAAATGAGTTAGTTTCCTTTCTATATGATACTGACCGTGAAGAACATCACACACTGTGTGCATACACCAAAGTATATGACATTCCCTCATAAATTTTACACTAAAAAGCTCTTTTTTTATCTTAAAAAAAATTAATAAAAGCCCTGAAATTGTCACTCATATTTGTTGACTAATTAACAAAACCTTCATTGTAATTTTTTTTTATATATACGTCTTATCTGTGGCTTAGCACTCGTTAGAAATTTTCATATCAAATATCACAAAAACAGACTCACAAAGAACTCTAATTAATCTTGGTTTCAATGCATTAACTTCGCATCGAAGGGTTTAAATTTCCCTTATTTAAATTCAACATCTACTTATTTGGTTTCATTCTAGTATTAATTTCGCTGTCTAGTTTTCACATCCTGCAATTAGCTGACCCAAATAGCCACAGCCATATGCGTTGGAATGTCAAACTGTTAAGTGCAAATTTATTTTTAATTGAATCCTTTCGTTCCACTCATCATCATAATAAGTAATGGAATCTAGCACTACAATCCTTTCGATATTTTTATAACAATTTAGTTTTACTTTTATAAAAACAACTGATGTTACACGTTATTTATCTATAAAAAGGCTACATTTTATGTGTTACCTACACGTAAACGACTTAATTAAAAAAAAACCGTTCACCACCAACGACCCCAATTAAAATAATTAATTAGTAACACTACATTCTCATCAATATATGATACCAAAGTTTAGAATCCGGCTTTTAAACAAATTTTATGACGAATATAAACCACTACCATGACCACTACATGTATTATAAGATAATCCTGAACTGGACCGCGTTTATTAATTAATACGGATGTTAAAAAGTGAGAGTTCATAACATTACAAATGTTCACGGATATCAGCACAATAAAAATAAAGAAAGTATGCATTCGACTTTAAATCTTGATCTAAATCACGTACCTATGATTCAACACTGTTATAAAGTCATTATATTTTACAACTTTCCTCGAATTCTACAGAATTACCGTAAACTCGTAAAAAAAGAAACGTTTTTGGTTACCGCATTCTTATCTGTCCGTTAAAATATGCAACGCTCATCGATACTTTTTTGCTGTCCGTTTTTTAAATACATTATTAGTGTTTTGGGTTTGTGTGTCATATGAAAATTAACGGTACCCCACAAGTAACTCATCGTCAGTTATAAGTTCCGGTACGTTTAACATCTTTCTAAACAGGCACCTTTGTGTATCTACAATATCACTAAAAAATATTCAAAAATTCTGTACAGTTAGGACAGGAATTCTCAGAAGAAATTTTTTTGCAAATGTTGCATGGAAAGAGAATTTATACCGACACTAAATATTGCAATAAATATTATTTATACAAAAAGTTAAGCACTTGATGTAAATATCTAATACTTTATGTTTATGAGCATATTATTTGCTACAAACATGCAAGATTCTAACGGAATGTTTTACACCATCATAAACTGAGATAACTAGTACTTAAGTAGGTACCTACTTCTAGAATATAATAGAATAGATAAACCTCAAATTGTGGACAATTATTGTTCAAAGAATGAGGAATAACTATAATGAATAGGAAACTACAGTAAAGTCACGGGAAAATAGCAGAAAAAAACGAGAACTAATCTAAAGATTCAATATGAAAATTACGTGGTAAAAGTTTCACATAAAAGTTCAATTCTTTACAAAAAATATTTTATGGCCTTTGTTGTAGCTTGAAAACAGTATAAGTATATACTGTCGAATTTCTAGGGTGAATCGAGTTTTGTAGGGTAGGTGATGTAAATACACCCCTACCCTTCCTAACTACACCCATTTTATACAAACTGCAATTAACAATGTTACAAACTTCCTTTCTGCACCTGTATATTCGACGACTAAGTTTTTCCTAATTTTTTTAAATTACAAAAATAGAAAAAACAGAAACAACCTCCTAAAAATTTCAACCAAAATACACACATAAACTGCCTGTTCGTATCCTGAATAATTTTGAGGACGTAGCAATTTCTGTTCCGAGGAATTTTTTTTAAAATTCGAAATAAATGTAAAAGATAAATCATCCCTTTTCAGAATGTGCAGACAGGCAAAAGGATTGTCCCTACTGGCTCTCTTCAGCAGCAGCCTTATCCTAAGCACCATTGCAAATGCCTATCCTAATCAACAATCCGAACGTAATTTTATCCCAGCCAGAGTACCCCAGTTGCCATCAGAGAGGATAGAAAGAAAATTCGCGGAAAAGCCCAATGCTATTAAAAAAGTCGCTCTAAGTGACATAGATGACATCCAAAACAACTCAATAGAAAGCTCTGGAGGAGGAGGATTCTCATGGTCAAATATTTTTGGTACGTAATCGATTCTTAGAATCTGGATACATCAAAATTTTAATATCAGATGTTTATTCTCTCTCAGGTATGGTAATGCAAATGCTTTTCAACCCCGGAGGTTCGCAAGGTCCTAATAAATCCGAAGGATTGAGCGATGGGTTAGCGCCGTCTCCCTGGGCTAATTTACTATCAGTTGGGCTAAAACTTCTTACTGCATTCCTGGGAGGTGGTGCAGCGGGAGGTGATGGCATCGATAAGGTCGACAATGGAGGGTCACAGACCCAGGTAGGTACATTTTACAAAAATATTTATCACCGTTTCACCCGAAATGCTTTTATTAACACCAGTAACTTGTTGTTAGTGTATAAATGTAGTTTCGTCATCGAACATAAAGGGGAACCTTTTCTATTGAAAAATAAAATTTAATTTTTGGGGTAATAAACGTTTTAAATCGATTAGTTAAAATTCTGAATCAATTTTACAATAAGAAGAAAATGTCAACAGCAAAATGCACCTATCCTTTTAGGGGGGTGGAAAGGTAAAATAGAAATATATTTTACCAATCGTTTATAAAAACATTTTACTCCTGTAACTTTTCCCTCTTTACACATGTAAATAATAAAAAAAAAAAATAAAAGCTTTAGTAGTTGCTTATTGGCTTGCACAGGGAATAATTGCTGCGGTACTGTCTACACTTATGGGGGCTAGAAATCCTGATCAAGTCAGCACCATTGCTAAGCAAGCAGGGGAGGTAAGTTCACCCTTTAATAAATAAAATCTAGTCGCACTTCGCACTGTTTGTACATAATTAACTCTAACATTTTATTAATAACTTACTAAAACCCTGAGTATATTAGTTTTTTAACAACATAAATATTTTTTTGCAATTAATTGTTTGTTGTTTGTAATGATAATGATTATTTTTTTAGTTCTTTAACATCGTCGTCGATCTTTTGGAAGCTCTACAGACGTCATTCTCTCACCGATCGAGAAGTGCCCGGAATTTCGGCAAAAAAGACAGCATCAGTGACGCTGCAGTCGCGGGAATTTCGATGATGAAGGGTTACGTTCGTTCCATGTCAACACCGGACAGCAAATGTATGCAAAAATATATGTGCGATGCAAACAGAGAATGTTCAACAGATATTGGTCAAGGGTCGATATTCTGTCACTTGGGGGCGTAAGTAACAATTATAAATAATTATACAGGGGCGTATTTAAGATTTTGAGAAGTAGGCCAAAATTTTTTCTATCCAGTTCGATTACGTATATTAAATGAGAGAAAATGCCGAATCCCGAATCTGATTATATATTCCAATATCTCAAAGTATAATCAATTATATAATATCTATATAAAATTTCAGATATGCCGCCAGTTTTCTAATGCAACAGACGACAGGAAACAGTTTCGATACCATGTACGAGGCTGGTAGGAGGGGGAGGTCGGGGGATGATTGTCAGCAAGCCTTCCTAGAATGTAACGAAGTCTGATCGTTAACGTAAAATAGTCGTTGTTAACACCGATACGGACTTTTTTTAACTTAGTGCTTCTTTTTAAAAGACTATCTGCTATCGTCGGTCTAAAACTCCATTATTTATGTCAATATTTCGAGTAGATTTACCCACGCTAAGGGTGAATACTGTCCCAGATTGCCAAACTGAGAGCTCACAATCATATTATTTTATTTAAAAACTTATATATGTTGTATATTTTATGAAATGAGAAGAACGATTATCGCTAAAAAATCTAGATGACTTACGTAAGCGACGTGTTAATTAAATGTGCCTAATTAATTTGTACCTCTTAATTAAATATAAAATGAAAATATGGTATTCTTGGAAATTGTCTCGACGCCCCACTGTTTTTGAAATCCGAATAAAGAACACGGAATGTTAATTTGTGTCTAAGAAAAAAGAGTTTAAGGACTGTAATAATTTATTTTAACTATTTATATATTTATTTATAAACTATTATTGTTTATTATAAATCTCTATTACAACAAATAAAATTATTTGATTTATTTTTGGCGTTTTGTGTTACCTCTACGAATACCATAAAAAGCAACTATTTTTGATTCCTATTATATACAAAATAAAAAGCAAAACTAAACAGATGTAATCCAAAAAAAAGTTAAATAAAACATATATTTGAAAAATCCCAGACTAACAGGGAATAAGAAACGAAAAATAAAAATAAGAAGCGTTTAAAAAAAAAGGTTGATAGGTAAACAATTATAATAATTACAATATACAAAAAATAAACAGTAAGAAGGAAAGTCATAATTACTTAGTTGTTTATATGATTGACCTCGCGATAAATCAACCCCTTTTTAAAATGTCTTTTATTTTTATATTTTCTTTCTTACTCTCTTTAAGGCGAAGTTTTCAAAAATATTATTAAATCATTTTTCAATTAAGTCATCGTAAGTTTCTTTAAAATTTCTAATTTTTTTTTTTAATCCTGTCCTTTCATGGTTCCCTTACAAAAAAACACGCATCACGTATTAGGTGTAATTAACAAAACACTTATTGTCGCCTAAAATAGTTAGAGTAGAAAAACACAAAAATTGATGTAACGGTGTCAACATGATTTATAAAAATAATGTACCTACACATCTGCATTAGCTACACATTAACTAGAAAACTTGCAACAAAAGTTCATGTTACTTTTGAAGGCAGTTTTATAATAATATTTTAGTGAATTTTTATAGTACGATGGAACATTTTGTAACTAATACGAAAAGCAACAGCCCTTTAGCTGAAAGGCAACATTTTAGTGGACCTTCTATAGGATACCATCAACCCTATGGATTAATAGAGCACAGCGGATACGAAGGAACATAGTAAGTACTTACTATTTAAATTATTACAGAAATAAATTATTTCAAGTTTCCAAGGCATTTGTAATTATACGATAAAACTTTAAGATCATATTTTAAGTTTCTTAAAATCAGATATGTAAAAATAATAGGTACATCAGAAAAAAATTCTGTGATTTCCCGAAATTATAGTTAACCCTCCATAAATATAAAAAGTTCCCAGGTATGAAGAATTTGGAAGAAAGCTGCTAGGAAATTTATACGGAAATAAGAAAATTGTCTTCGTATTGTTATAACTATAGTTTAACTGGTTGTCTATAAGTTGGGAGCATTCAACTGTCATTAAAAATATTTAACCATTTAAACTTTCTAAAATATTCTTTTTGTATATTCAGCCGCCACAAATCGGGAAAGAAAAACAACATTGCTATCTCAGCTATGACTTTGCTGGCATTTATGTTTTTCCTGAATATGTTACAAGACTGTATCAAAGAGCACATGGACCAAACAAGCACCCCAATGAACATGGTAATGATGATGGCTGGTCGACAGGAAAATAGAGAAGCAGAAAGAAGAAAAGACGAAGGAATGTTTGTCATGGATGATAAACTTTCGAAAAATACAAAAAAGACCACAACAGACAAAATCGACTTAACGTACTCGATAAATATTTCAAAATGTGATGTTTTTACTAATGTTACTGTAAAAAATAAATGTATCGATCATATTTTAAGTTCATTAAATGTATAATTTGTTACCGAAACTTGTACATTTCTTCTAAAAGATGAAGTAATCATTAATTTATCGATATTATCAGGTGGCCCTTATAAAAACACGAAACTCACTGAATGAGGTGACTATAATTAGCTAAGAAAATTATGAATCACCCCCATTTTTTTAAAAAATCTTAATTTCTTATAATTCTGTTGTACTTACACTGTCTCGCAGATCGGCCATCGCTGCTTTGTACGTAATAGGTGGTATCATACACGATGTATGTCCGTAAAAAACCACACTATTAACATAAGTTCTCTTTGACGAAACGACACAAATCGACACAGAACACTCGCGAACCGAAATTGTTTATGATACACAATTAGTGTTTTAAGATAATAACGATATTTCTGATGTGAAATATACAGAAATTAATCGTAATCACTCCCACTAAAATACCGGTAAAACAAGCGTCAACCACGTACACCGACACGAAACCAAAGAGCGCATTAGGCCTTGAGTATTATTGGGTATAGTCAACAGCTGTCCTCTATCGACAGTATCCGAAACATCTGTAGAAACAATGCTCATAGATGATAGTCAAATAAATCGATCTCGTTCGTGAACAGTCGTCAAGTACTCGGATTGAGAACCAATGATTTTAATTAACGGTTTAGGGAGGTAAAATTGAATATTTAAATAATTGATATGTATTTATTGAGTTTAGATTAGTTATAACAAAGTGTATTTAATTAAATAAAACAATAACTTAAGAATTAATGGTTCAATAATTTTAAAAAAATGATTAAAATAAAAAAAATACATAAATAACTTACAAAATCGGTAATAATATTGATAGTCAAAAATACAACGAAATACATATATGTATCTATAAAAAATTGGCGAACATAAACTGTAATACGGTAAAAATATATCAACATTAGGAAACTCCCAGGTGGCGAATAGGGGAAAACCCAGCACACATCACCGGACAAGAAACAAAACAGCTCACGTGGACGAACATATACTTTTTAATAATTCGATTATTTTAAGAGTGGTAACAGTGCGATAGCCGCGCACCAATTGCGCGAACGAAGATGCGAATATACGTAAAGAAATAGTAATAAATAATGGATATTTACTTACCTATATTATAATTGAACTTTTAAAACACTCACTTATGTATTTCTTTTACACTTAGAGATCTGTTGTAGGTAAAAAAATAAATAAATAAAATACTTTCACATATCTATTTAATGCATACTTCAATTACATTCATTTAAACGTAAGAAAATAAAAAACATGAAGTTAATACAATTAACAAATATCTCGAAAAATCTTGACAAAAAAAATTGTAATTAATAACAACATTGAAATTTACAGTCTTTGCTTACTTAACAGAAATATTCTTTAACTACGATGCAAATATCTTGCTCTCTTATAAGTGAATTCCTAATAGTGAAATCGTGTGTTTGTTTTAAATACTTATTATATTTTAGTATTTAAAACGCTCGATAAATTTTGTTTGAGTCAAAGCGCTGCTCCCCATCGTAGGGTCCATCATCCGGTCCCAGTTTGTATGTCCGACCACGAAGCCAATCGCCCTCATCTTCTCCTGTTTCTTCCGTTCCTCCAGGTCAGCCCACCGAACCTTTAATTAAAAAAAATAGCTGGCTAATTAATACCAAATTTTAAAAGCTGTGTAGATATTTGTTCTGTACTGACCCTCTTCTGGCCTGGTTTTGAGGAGGTGGATTGTACCCACTCGTCGTCGAGCTGAAGGTAGTCTTCCATTGTTTTGGACGGTCGGAGGGGCTTGCTGATTCCATCAAGTTTAGCTGCAATACAAAATTTTGTGAACAAACAAAAATTTTTGATGTACCTATTAACTGGAAAAAAAGATTTTTTTTAATTCTGTCACAAAAAAATTGATGTTTCTAATAATTCATATCTTATCGTTAGAAGATTTAATCAGTAGACATTTGTACCTCTTCTTCAGAGGAAGGTAAACAATTCTCATTTAGCTCTTCACAGAAAATATATACGTAAAAAAAAATATAAAAAGTGGTTTGTCAAAAATATTAAATTGTTTGTTACCTTTTAAGACTAGTCAAATGGTATTGTAGTTAACATTACTTTTTTATGAATGTGAAGGAAAAATTCTTCCTACACATTCATTTAAAAAAAAAATATGCTTCCTACTCCTTTTTCTCAACCATTTGACTTACTTAACTTAAAGATATTAAATACAGAGTAAATTGATAGAGGTAAGATATTTGTAGACAAGTTTTGTCTTCCAATTTACCCTGCGAATTAATAATCTTTGTTACAACAAGTCAATATATTTGATAAATGTATAAAACTGAGTGCAGAATAAAAGTTTGTATCCAGATAATAGTGAAAAAATTAAAAAACAGTGTTAAGTTGAAATATACCAAACACTATTTATATTTGTCTTTAAATGTAACACACAGTTCATACTGCTAATTGTAGCAGAAAAATGTAATCACAGTAAAAGTTCACAAATAGTAGATAATCCTTTTTTAAGAAACACCTTCATTATCTTTCTCTTTTACACGATGATACAGGTATTTCCCAGTTCTGGCTTTTGAGAAGTATTATGAGATTATAAGATTATTATACACACATATAAAATAACAAATAGAGACAACTTCACACGAAAATACTGCATTTACGTCCCGAGTAAAAATTAATTATAAAACGAAGAAAATTGTTGCAGACAAGCTTTTTTCTTAATTTGTATATTTTGGATGTTCATTTATAAATATGAAACACGATATTTGAAGTATCACAACCAACGTATGAGAGAAAACTCCTTTTGTTATACTCATTTACCAATTTAAACGATTTTTGGCCATTCAGTAAGACTGAATAAGAGAAACTTAACTTGAAATCGTTGCTTAAGTCATTAAAAATACACTTATGACCTCTAAAAAGATATACAACATCGGTTTAGGTCACAAGTCTATTTTTAATGGGTACAACTAGCAAAAAGTTCATAACAGTATAAGAGTCCCTTCCATTTAACGTTGCCCTTAGTCCTGCCGCACACTAGGCCACTAGCTGTGGCTAAGAACAAATGTCGAGTGTCCGTGTTAGTAGTTGCGACTGACGGCACGACAGCAACTAGTGGCCGAGCCCAGCTGCTAGTGGTTGCGACTGGCAGCATGACAGCGACTAGGAGCCTAGCTGCGACCGGCGGTCGCGTCTAAAGGCTCGGCCACTAGCAACTGCAACTAGCAGTTTGTAGTCTCCCAGTGTGCGACAACGTTTACTCAAAATTTAACGCCAGTCAAGCGAGAATGTAAAACTTTAAGAATAATATACTTCAACCTTTTATAGTTTTATCAAAAACAGGTGAAGATTCCGCCAATTTTTTTTAGAGAAGTCGAATAATCCAAGTGGATCAAGCGCCACACAAATACTTAAGCACAGTATTTTTCCCAACATAACTTTATGCACGAAAATTATTTATATTTTCACGATGTACACAATAAACGACATAATAGACTTATTTTTAACGAATGCACATACCCACCTGTCTGTATCGAAAGTTTAAACATTGAAACGGTGTCAATAAAAATAGAACCAAAACATTAATTTATACAAAAAAGAGTAATGTAAAACGTAGCCATTGAACTTAGCCGACGATTGATGGATGGTATGGGAGAAACAAGTCGTTCCTCAATGTAATACAACTTATTAAATTACTTAGAGAATATAAATCTCAGTAGGTAATTCAAATGATCTTATTGGATAGAATAATATCACTGGTAACTAAAAACTTACCAAGATTGTCGTGACTTAAGTCGAAGGCGTCCCATTTGCTTCTAAACATACCCTCCTGCAGGAATTCTCTCTGTTTAAATATTATTAAGACCAAAAAAATACAATAAAAAAATCAACTAAGTACCATATGACGTGACGCCACCATGACGAACCTAGTACAAAGCACTGAACCTCAAAGAGCATTTATTAAGAAAATGGGACCAAATTTATTTTTATTTAATTGAAAAGCTAATTAATCTAAACTTGGAACAGCTCAGTCGATTCTCTCACTATATCTGAAACAATTATCTTACCTCCTGGGATTCGTCATTATTGTCGCTGGGTGGCGAATTAATTTCTTCCATTTCTACTTCTGGAATCGATCCAGACTGTATTAAGCTCGTGGCATCTAGTACGGGGTGATGATTTGGAGTGGCTTCCCATCCAGATACACATTTCTGGATTTCGGCTTCAGTGCGTCCATGTACATTTCTTTTGGTACAAGTTTGTACATCCAACTCTAACTGACAAACATAAACCTATAAAGAGATGTGCCATGAGTACATACACTGAACACCCTTTCTCTTTACTATACTCAATATTATGTACCTGAAAACCATTTTGTTTTGCAAAACTCCACATTTCTCCGAAATATTTCACTTTTTCATTCACATTATCGACGATTATAAACGGAAAGTAACCGTCAGTTACGGTTTTCTTGAAGGCTTTCATCAGCGATTGCCTGTAGGAGGCTTCCATGCACTCCTCATACTCATAAACCATGTCTTTGACTTTTACTTTTCTGCCATCTTCAATTGATTCTTTTTCTTGTTCCACCATAAAATAATCATCCAACGAAAGAATTCTAGGAGCAGATCCACCATTTTCAACCTGTTATTAAAAATACACCGTTAATCGGAAAAAGTTTTTGTTGTTTTAAAGTCCTGGAGGTACCTCTTTATCTTTAATCAATTTTGCCAAAGTTGTCTTTCCACTTCCTGGAGGTCCTCTAAGTATAATGACTATTCTAGAGGGCCTGCTGAATCTCCCTGGTGGATTCAATATGTCTTCTATTAAGGTAACGTTATTATTTTTACTACCAACAGTAGCATTTCCAAATGTCTGTTTTGCGTTGTTTTCAAACTGCAACTCCACATTTCCTGATGGTGGAGACCATCTTTCCACATTTTCTGAAAGATTATCCCTTCTCGAATCTAATTTACGATGTAAATGTACATTTTTTTCACTTCCAAATGATCTACGATTAATATCTTCTCGTTCTTTCGATCTTCGATCAAACGTTTTACTGTCTATTGCATCATAGTTTCTTTTATCGTCATAACTTCGCCTTTTGTCGAAGGGTCTTTCATTAAAAAGTGCGTTATCATCGTTACTTCTTTTTCTATCAGGAAAATAATTGTCGTCGAAAGACCTATCAAACATTCGTTTATCATCAAATGGTCTTTTGTCCTCCATTGACTTTCTGTCATATCTTGAATCACCATAGGCTCTTTTACTTTCGAAATTTGAGCGATCAAACGATTTGTCTTCATACTTTGGTCTTTCGTATGAAAAATCGTCTTTTCTATAAGGATCATAAGATCGAACCGTTTCGTTTGTAGGATATCTGCGTAGTTGTTGCGGTTCAAATGGTCTTGTGATGACAAAATCAAATTCAGAATAATTTTTAAGCGACTCTTTCAACCATTCTGGTCTTTGAGGTAAGGGAATTCTGTTTAACGGTTTGTGACGATAATCAAATGAATAAACAGGTTCCACAATTACTTCAAATTCAGCTGTAAAATAAAAATAATAGCAAAAAGTTTCATTGGACAACTACCTACTACCTACACTGCTTAGATGATTTATGTTCATAGTCAATAACCGTTTCTGGTTTCCATATTTCCTCCTCTTCTACTAATGGCAAGTCATTTGCAGGCAAAGGGTCATTGGGGACATTGGGTTCATTTAATACATGGGATTGATTAGCAAAGGAATCGTTCAATGGTACAGAAGATTCAAAGGGGTTTCTCGAAAAATTACCATCTTTAATGAAGTTACCGGGGCCCCCTCGGAAATTATCATGATTTTCAAAACTACCAGCCGGTCTTGGCGGAACACCAACATTTCCTAATGCTTGTGTAAAACCTGCAGGTCCTCTTCCAAATTCATGACCTAATTCAGGTGTACCAAAATTACCCGGCCTCTTTTGTGAATGCCTGAACTGGTCGTTTTCAGAATCAAATCGTCTGTCAAAATTACCTCCGCCAGGTCCACCCCTTGTCATAGTTTCAAAGTTGTTATTTTTACCAACTCTTCTATCTACTTCAAAGTTTCTTTCTTTATCAAAACCACCATATCCTTTTTCAAAATTATTATCATTTTTTACAAAGCCACCTTTCCTTACATAATTATCTGCGTTTCGTCCGAAATTTCTATTCATATTAGGGGTATTATCCATATTTTCGAAAGGTCTAGGTCTTTCATCAAAACCAAAATTTCCACCATTATTTCTTACGGGACCTTCTTCAAATTCCCTCCCATATCTATTTCTTTCAAAATTATTTCCTGATATGTTAGGATCAGTAGGAAATGATTCGCTGAAATTGCCAGAATTTCTTCCAAAGTTACGATTGTTTCTTTCGAAGTTATCTGGTGCATTGCCCCCAAAATTTCCAGGACCACGATTGAAATTTGGAGGTCCTGTATTGAAACCTCTATAATTTTTATCAGGTACATTAGGTACATTAGGTGCTTTGTCAAAAGGATTAACATCTCGTTGGAAATTTCCTCTTTGAAATCCGCTTTGATTTCTGTCGAAATTTCCCGGAACTCTATTAAAATCTGCGTTTCTATTTTCAACATCATTTGGTCCCCTATTGAAATTGCCAGAATCAAGATTAAATCGCCTGAAATTTTCAAAATTTCCAACAATCCTTCCTCTATCAAAAGCATCATTTCTATTATTCAATCCCTCATTTCCTCTTCCAAAATTATTGGCATTATTATTAGAACCTTGGCCATAATTAAAATTTTTCGGCCCAGAAACGTTCTGATTTAAATTTGGGCCGAAAGTATTTGTAAACCCCTGCGGATTATTGTAGTTGTTTAATTTTCTGTTTGGATCAGTATTGTAATCATATTGTTGACCGAAAATTTCTGGAACATCTCTCGCATTATCATTACCTCTCAAATTGGAATCAATATCGGTAAAACTATTCACACTAGTTTCCTCATATTGGTGACCTTCTGTGCGTACATTATCATTTAGTCGTTCTTGACTTTGCGAATCAGAAATTTTAGATGCAGGCGGTGCAATAGTAGAGGGCTGAACAATTTGATTTTTTGCGACCATATTAAGTATATTCATAAACTTGGCATCTCCCAAGATAGAATCTAGTCCTTTCGAAATGGCGGCAAGATCAGGAACATTATTTTTAGGTTTATCTGCGTCATTTGATTCGTCCTCATTGTTACCTACTGCTAAGTCCAAACCCGGTATACCATCGGTACTTGTAGTTTTTAAAAATGGTACCGAAGTATTTTCTTTATCATGACTTGATAAATCATTTTCTTTATTTGCGGGGTTTTGGGTAGAACCACTGATCGGAAGTTGCGTTTTTTGGTCAAAAGGTAATTTCTTTTCGGTAACAATATTTTGCATAGTCTCATCAGTAGCTGCCGGTATCAATCGAGGTCCAACGGGTTCCGTCTGAGTTTCTGTTGGAGGTGCTACCTGTGGTGTTGTAGGTTCTGTTTGACCACTAATCTGAGCTTTCCCTTGATTAGGTAAATTTGATTGGCTCGGTTTAGTTTGAGGTAGTTTGGAGTCTCCCAACAAACCCAGACGTTTACGTCTCATCTGTTCTCTCCTTTCAAGAAGCTGCGATCTCCAGTTTTCCCATTTCTTTTCGTATTCTTTATACTGCGCCTTGTCAGGGTGATTCGCATTTTGCTCTTTCCACTTCTGGAATTGAGCCTCCCAATCTGCAAACTGTTTATCAAACTTTTTCTCTGCTTCTGAAAGTTCTTCAGTATTAGCTTTGGCTGGTGATTGTTGAGTCGGTGTAGTTTCAGGTGCCTCTTCTTTTTTCATTGGCCATCCGGTACCGGGTTCCTGCTGGAATCTATTCTTCTTTGGATCCCCATAATTTGGTGGCTGGTTGTAAGGCCTTTTGTTACTAAAATCATTTCTTGGGGTAACATCACCAGAAACGATGTTTGGTGGCGGTTTCGAAAAATTTGCCGGTTGACTTGTTACAGGCTGATTATAATTGTTACGAAGAAAACTTTGATTCTGCCATCGATTATCGCCAAAATTACTGACATAACCAGGTTTATTATCGCTGATTGCTTCAGATGATTGACCGGGTCGTGAATGAGTTTGATAACCAGGTGGTGGCTGATTCACTGTAGAATAACTGATACGCGGTTGCGAAGCCGATGTAGTGGTATAATTTGAAGTGCTTGAGGGGGCAGTTGTATATCCTGAATAAGCAGGAACCGAGGGTTCAGTGAAAGTGCTAGCTGGTGGTTCCTCGGGAGGTAGGGGGGGTTTAGGTTCAGCCGGAAGCGGTGGAGGTACATTAGAGTTTGGAAAATTGGGTTGCACCGTGGGTGGTGTTTGAGACGTTAACGCGCTTAATGTTTTAGCATACTAAAAAGATACGTTCCGTTTTAAATTAAATTAATTAAATGAAAACCGATCCGATGATGTACCTGCGCTCCGTATTGCTGTTGCCACTGTTGAAATTGCTGTTGCCATTGGGCCCATTGCTGCCAATTTTGCTGCTGCATATGAGCCCATTGCTCAGCAGTATAAGGTACGCCGGCTGCAGAAATGTTACTGGGATTTACTACAGCCGGAGTTGGATTTATTAGTGGAGTTGTTAAAGGAGCAACTAAACCTGGTTGTGCAGTACCACCTCCAGGCCATTGGGGCCACGACATTTCTAAAACGACTTTGTTTTAATTCCGCAAAAATACCGTACTGTTTCTATTATACCTTCAATTTACCTTTTCGCCTTTTTGGATTATTTTTTTCTGAAAGGGCTAATAAAATAAAATTATCAGAAATGACATTCAAACTAATCGTAAGAAACGAACGTTTCCACCTTTACACGGGATATTTCATTATTTTTTTTTTAACACCTTTGCATTATTCATAAATTCAGTATTCGATCACGTCAGCAGATATTGTAAACGAAAAAATATTTTTTATTTCAATAATATATTCATCAACGATAACCACTTTTAATTGTAACACCCAAAATGGGTGCAGATATTTTTGTATACTTACATGAAATGAAAATAATTAATATTTGTTCTGTAAATTCGTTTATAAACTCAAAAAGTTTGTTAAATCAGAGAACTCGATAGGTAAGGCTTGTAGAGCAATAGTTTTTATCAAAATGTGTTATAAGTGTTATTTATTCTAAAATGTTAGGTAAACTAGGAGTCACAACACGTATTGGATAATATATATGTAAACTTGCGAAACTTTCAAAAGTAAAATATTTAAGTTATCACGTCCCTTCGATGTTTATAATTTCAATTCCATTAGAATATGTAATCAAAACTATAAAATTAATAAGTCCATTGGTAAAGCATAAAAGACAACAACTAAAAATAAGTATGTATATATATTAAATTTATTTTATATTGGTATTTTTTTTAATTTTAATAGTGAAGAAGTTGTCCATCTTTTTTTGGTACACCATTCCCTTTAGTAGGAAAAAAGTCCTACGTAGTTCGTCCATGATAGCAAATTGTTCATGAAATATTAAATTACTGCCACATATTATTTGTATGTAATTTAACACCCCACATGACTTTAAAACCGCCACTGACCCCTTAGAGGACAGTAGTAATTGCCAAAGTTACGTTCCCTGCGGATGCCAACCACAGCAGTTGGCGAAACGTCGAGTAAATAACTCCAGCGATATTCTCACCGAAGTAAACCTTACACAGCCTTTCCACTCAATATAAAAGTAAATATGTACCATTGTAATTATTGCAATGGTTATAGACAATTTGAGTAGAGACTTGTAGTTTTATTTTCTCTTTTAGGATTTAAAGTAATATAATTTATAATACCCACTCAATAAGTACATACTAAACTTCTTTTAAAAATAATTTCATAAATAAAATATATTTAAAATACACAATATAATATAATTTAGTTAATATATGTATATTTACATATATAAAAATACACAACACCACAACACTGATACAACTGGAGCAGCGTCACTGATTATTACAATTTTTTTTCTTGACAATTTGTTTCGGTACACAAGATCATCTTCAGATGAAGGAATCATGATTGTTAAGAAAAAAACTTTGGAATAAAGAAAGATTCAATGAAAGTTTTTGTCTTTTTAAATGCGTTTTCTACCATAAATTCGATATAATCAACCTTTAGTAAACAGATATTCGCTTCATTCTTTTTATTTGTACATATAATTTGCTTCAATCATTACTTCTACGGAAAATAAATAGCGCAATACAAGCTTGGAATAATTTTTAAACGAATCTGTTTATAGACGTTTTACCATACTTAATTAATAACTAAAAAGCGCATTTATAATAAATAAAAATTATTGCTTTTTGCAAACATAAACTTTAACGCAACGAAGTACTCCCTAAAAAGGCATCGTCGGTAATTAACTCAAAAACGCCAATTTAATGTTTTAAACCGAATGCCTGCACTTGATTGTCTATTTTATCGGCGGCAATATAACATTTAAAACACCAGATCAAATTTTGCACCTGTGCTACGTGGGAATCCCCTTAATTAAGGAATGGATTAAGTAGGGAAACTTTAAAAAATCGTAATTCTGTTATTTTTTAACCGATACAGACGAGGTTTTCACCAAATTTTACAAAATTTAATGTTATTCAGTACCAATACAAAATATATTCTCTTAATTTATAAATAGGTACCCTATTAAAAAAATTGTTATAGCTTTAATTAGATTTAAATTCACTTATTGTGAATTTATGCAAATGTCATAGGTAATAATTTACCATTTTCATATAAAATAAATAGCATATTTTACTACCATCATGTAAATCATAATAGGTATCATTTTTAGTAAATAAGTATGCATAGGAATTTTTGAAATATAAATAAATACATACATATAATACACAGAAAAGCGATATTGGCGGATTTTGTTTTTACGAATGCACGTGTTATTTATTAATTTTTTTAAATAAACTTTCCATTGGTTTTTAAAGTTTAGAAATTGAAATTAAAAAAAAAAAAAACAATAAGATAAGACTTGTATGTGCGGGTTCACCATTGCACTACATACTTAGTTTCATAAATTTGCAATTACTATGTAGTTATTTACTTGAAAAACATATGTAAACACACTACATTTAACGAAAATAAACGCGAAAAAATAACTGCAAATTCATTTTTACATGTAAGAAACATTGCACATTAATTGAAAAATCTTTACAATGGTAGGTTATGATGCTTTTTTAGTTCACCAATGTAAACATTTTACAAAATTGTGAATTATATTTTCATAAAAAAAACTTCAAATCTACATCTACCTATAGTTTTTCCTTAGCATATTAATACTTATTTTAATTCTCACCTTATATATGATCGTCGAAATGGCCGAATAGCTGTCGGAATAAGGGCAATTTAACCTGTAATCCCAACAAAAATGTTTATAATTCAATTGAAAATAATTAAAAATACATTTATTACCTTCTTCAGTATTCACAATTGCTTCGATTTACAAATTCTTTTTGCAAAACACTTTAATTAATGTAAACAACATTACATTTGTGACAATTTATGAAAGATCGTGAAACAGACCCTTCACCATTACATGCCATTACATATGACATTCACCATAGAAGTCAGAATATTGTGGACCTAAACATTAGACAGGAGTTCTTGATTTTTAGATGAACACCAGTGCAACGTCTGTTGATTGGTGAAAGACAATTTAAGGTTTCTTAAGGTCCCATTCTGTTGTTGTTGAGTTTGGTAAAAACATTAAGAAAACGCGAACTGTTTGAACGTGTGATTAGAAAGTTAAGAATAAAGATGAAGCAAATGGTGCCTATGTGAGTATAATGCAGAATTTCAATAATAATTTTCATAAAATCATTACAACCATTTTAATTTGCCGCTACGAAGAGTGATACTGAACATAGATGGCAGGGTGGTCAAACATTCGTTTTTCTATGCCTTCCGTGTCTATGGTTCTTTAAAAAAGTGACAAGTTGCAAAAAGTATATTCTTCGCAAAAAGTTATCGTGAGAAATACAAAAACTCTGTACAAAAATATTTTAAATGGCTTCAGCAATGGATGTGGATGATGAAGAAGTTGAATTACCCACTTCTAGCAGCTCAAAAGGGGAAAAGAAAAGATTTGAAGTTAAGAAGGTGAATAATCAGTTTTACATAACCTAACATAATTGATGATTTTTAAACTTTTTAGTGGAATGCTGTTGCCCTTTGGGCATGGGGTAAGTTTCTGATATGAATTTTAAAAAAGTTGTTTATACTGATGACTCATTTTATAGACATAGTCGTCGACAATTGTGCTATTTGTCGTAACCACATAATGGATCTTTGCATTGAATGTCAAGCTAATCAAGCTTCTGCAACCAGTGAAGAATGCACTGTAGCATGGGGGGTATGTAATGTAAGTACGGTATTAAAAAGTGAGGGATCCATCAGTTAAAGTTATTGGTTTGCAGCATGCTTTCCATTTCCATTGTATATCTCGGTGGTTGAAAACTAGGCAGGTCTGTCCACTAGACAATAGAGAGTGGGAATTTCAAAAGTAAGTTAATATACTATCATTCTAAGCTACAAGGCTAAGCGTTTTCAAACAAGAATATGCTTCACACTAGACGGAGTCTGTTCTACATTTATGCAGATATTCTTTTACTAGAGTATTGTAGAATGTTCTTTAGCCTTTTAGAAAATTTTAGAACATCCTTAAATACTCTTAACCATTTGAGAAAATTTTTAAACATTTTAATCATGTAATTCCTCAATATAAAAGGACATTTGGAAAATTTCTACAAATCTTAGAATTTCCTTTTTTATAGGCATACATTGATTGATTTAATTCTCTTTTAGGTATGGACACTAATTCAGAATACACATTGGTTTTAACAATCATTATCAATTTTTTGTTTAATAAATTAGTTTATAAATACTTTAGCAATTCATCTATTTTCAATGATTTGTATAACACAAACAATTAAAATAAAACACAGAGAATGTGAACTGTTTTTTTTTTATTTACAATCATTAAGGCTTCAAAGTAATAATAGTACATTTTAAATAAATTGAAAGTTGTTTCTTTGCATATAATTTTAGTATTGGTGTGGAGTAATAATGTAAATAATTGAAAACACTTGTCACCTATTACTATTAATATAAAAATGAACATTTAAGCACAGAAACCACTTTAAAAAACAGAAACCAGTTGTAAACTATCAGTTTACTTGAAAATTTTTCCCTGATTGAATTTCCGTCCGTCTTTGTCTGCCCCTGTCCATGAGAAATATTGCTCTACAAGTTTCTTAGTTTCTTCGGATTTTGGGTCAAGTTTTGTCCACACATATGACTCATAATCGATTTGCCAATCGGGACTTAACTAAAAGGCAATAAATCTTAATAAACAAAACATTAGTTCAGTGACTTAGGAGACTAACATTGAAAGCAAGGTCTTGACCCCTCCATACCCATACACCAGAGATGGTGCTGTTATTATCAGTTCCAAATAGACAAACTGATGCAAAGGCGTTTTTGCGCATTTTATCTAATCTCTGGAACATTCCTATAAAACGAAAAAAGAATTAAATTTTAGTTATGAAAAAATAAATTTAAAATTCGAAACTGAAATTATATTGTTAAAAATCATTAAAAAAAAAGTAATTTGTTGAAATATTATAGTGCTGTTCTATACCATATGGTATGACAGTGTGGAATATTTCATTTTTATATATCTCCCTGAGTTACAGAACAAGCAACAGAAAATACTTGCCTGCCTTTGTAAGAGAGAATAAAACCAAAGTTTTCAAACATATATAACTTTACCTGTAATAAGATTGCAACTCATGAAAACCTTTGTAAGTTCATTGTTGTATTTATAGTCCCCTTTCCAGATTGAATAATTTTCTGGATCAAATTTTTCCCAAAAGTATGGAATTGATTTTTCTTCCGACTCATTGGAATAAACTCTCTTAAAGTCATCCATAACAAATGTCCTGAAATGTTTTAAAGTTAGGAATGCCATAAGTAATACTTAATTATACCCATTTCTTTTTTTGAGTTTGAATAATAAAGAAAAATAAGGGATAGAATTGATGGCTATGACATTTATTTAAATTAAAATAAAAAAGTAAAATACCCTTTAGGTAGTGCTTCCCATGGATCTTTACTTTTTGGTTCAGCAGCTAAAAGTTCATCTGCTGCATCTAATTGTTCTTCAGGCTCTTTCTCTTGTTTTTTTTCTTTTTTTGCAGAGGCCTTTTTTTCTTCTTTAGGTGCTTTCTTTTCTTCTTTAGGTGCCTTTTTTTCTTTTCCTTTGTCTAAAAAACAACATTTAGTTTTTATTTAAACAGTTATTTTCTAAAACTTCTTAAAAGAAAAACTGTAAATAGAAAACAGCCAAAAATAAAGTCAATGCATTTTACCTACTCTGTCTATTTTTCCCATAAGAAGCTGCTTGAAACATTAAACTTTATTATAAATAAAATTGATTTAAAAAGATATTAAAATAAATTTTACCTTGCTGCTGCAGCTGTTGGAATTTTTTATGGTCAACTTCAGCTGGTTTTTCACAGAACTTGAATTCACCGGCAATTTCTTTAAACTGAGGTTGATTGACTAAAGTGGTAAACCATCTGTTGGCATTTACAAATGGTTTTCTAAACTCTGGATCTAGGACATGAGTGTATAAATGAAGTAAAGTGCATGCTACAATTATATCTGCTAATGAAATACGCTCTCCTACAAGGTAGGTTCTTGTTAAAAGATGAGCATCCAGGATATTTAATGCACTTTTGACATCTTCCTTTGATCGTTCAAACACCTAGAAATAATGTATTATGTGCAAACTCTCATTCTTCCTAGTAAAATAGGCTTCTGTACCTTTTTTTCAAATTGTATAATGCCTAAAACTGGGAACACCCAAGCACAAGATGCAGGTAATATTTCGGTTTCAGCAAAGAATATCCATTGAAGCACCTGGGATTTTTCAAAATCACTTTTTCCTCGAAGTTGATCGTTTGCAACGTAGTATGCAATAGCATTGCTGTCTTGTAAAAATTTTCCATCAGCAGATTCAAAAGCAGGTACCTAATTACAAACGGACTTTAAAAAGCTGAAACTTTAAATGAGGATGTAGTACTTGCTTTTCCAGAAGGAAATTTCTTTAAAAATTCTTCAGTCTTGTTGGTCTCTCCAAAGACAAAATTAGAAGCGAGTTTGACATCTGCAGACGAATATTTTGCAGCAATCAGTGCTTTATAAGCACGAAAATTTTCGGGATACGTGTACAAGGTCTACAAAATAAAGGGTATTTTATTACAACAATAAAATAAAAGTACATTTTCAAGCATAAAAAATACGGATGTCACTTATATTTTAGGATATTTTTAAATACTTACGCCGGCGACCATGGTTCTTGCGCTAACCAAGCTGAAGACAAAATTGCAAAAGAGGTTATTTTTAATTCTGACGTCTCTGATGTCACTTTTTTGACATTTAAGGTCATTGACAACAGCGCCACGTATGCAGATAAAAAAGAGAATTTTTTAAGCACGAAATTTAAATGTTAAAAAAAGTTTTTCACGGAACTTTACAAAAACAAATTACAAATTTATATAAAAACGTTTTTTATTTGTCACAAAGTAAATATTCCGCATATTAAAATGTTTTTATTATCAATAACAGCTGATAACGCAAACAATTTGTTTTAATATTACTAACAAAATAAATTCTCAAAAGTGAAAAAATTAATAAGCATTTTTCTCAAAAAAAAAAGTTATTTTAGTTAATACATTACCAAAATTAATAATTGAGATTTTAATGATTATGTTCCCCGCCAATTGCGAAAAACAAACTAAATTAATATTTTATAATTTGCATCGGACAAAATGAAGCATAATTTCTAAAAAAAAAAATGATAATGATGTTTAAATAAAATCAAACAAGTTGAACATTTTTGATGAAATGATTTTATTGATAAACACAACTTTTAAACAGAACAAATCGCTTTAACAGCACAACACAACCATAAAGTTTTATACAAGAAGCAAATTTAAACAACTATCAATATTTTACCCTAATACTAACTATTCGCTACACAGATAATTAATTCTACTTTTACTTAACATCTGAGCTGAATCTCAATTCAAAATTTAATAAAATTCGGTTCAGTTCTTCTTCGCACACTAGAGGAACAGTCAGCGAATTTTAAAACAACTTGTGAAATTTCACCAAGTTCAAAAGGAAATGTGAATAATTTTCAATGTTGCACTAAAATAACACACATTTCAAAAAAATGATGCAATTTCATAAAGTTATTGTGTTGGAATATGAGATTTTGCCAGATAATTTCAGATCAAAAGTCGAACGAGTCGTGCACTAAAACTCGACCAACTGGAGATCCACATGTGATGTATCAATTTATTAGTTAGTGACAATCTACGGAAATAAGTGCAATTGTGCTTATTAAATACAATGCAAATTTCAACACTACTAGAAGTCAAACACATAGTTAACTGGTACTCTTTTAAGTTTTTTTTTTCTTTTAGTATTATACACATAACATTCAGATGAAATATAAATTACAACTCTGCTACATTATTTTGTTAAATTCCATATAAAACGAACTGCTGTGAACAACAAGTAGGTTTTATGCTTAAAATGTGAAGTATCTTTAAACTTAATTAATACAGATACAGCTTAAGTCGAATACGATTTTTTAAAAAGCCATAAATATTATTTAACTGCAAGTTACTAATTACGAATAAAATATAAACCTGAAGGGCGAAATAAAATAGAAAATGTGATACTGCTACTCATACCCCAGTTTTAAATTAAAGATACCTATTCATGAAGGTGTAAGAATAGAAAACACAATGATACCATTAATTATTTTTCTCTATTCTTTGTAAATCCTCGATTTATGTATTGCGTACTCTATCATTACACAACGAAAGTAAAAAAGTGTTTTGTAAAATATCGAGTAGCAGTAACTAATATGGATTAATTTATTCAACAAAAATTCGTGTAAAATAAAAAGCATGTCTTTTTTTATGTTTCTGTTAAAATTAATTAAATTAAACATCCACAACCATCTTTTTATGAATGTCAGTGTTTCCAACAACATTACAGAATTCCTCGAACGATATTTTACCATCTTCATCTTTGTCGGCAAACAAAATTGTTTTGTCAACAATTTGTTGCAACTGAGTATCCTTTAAATTGTTGCCGACCATCATTTTGAGGACCTTAGAAATTATGTATGTATTCAACATTATTTTCAAATGTAAAAGCGACCAACAAAGTTTATTATTTATTATACCTGAAACAGTTCTCCATTTGAAATATATCCATCATTATCCATGTCATAAATCCTGAATGCAAACCTTAGCTTCGACAATTTATCCCCTTTCACACTGAATTGTGAAACGCCTTGTATAAATTCTGAAAAAATATGCAAACAGTATCAAATAACGAGCTAATAAGAGTTCCTAATTTGGAAATAATAATACATACCTAAACACAATTCATGGCTCATTACACATTATAATCAGAAATTAACAGGACATATTAATAACACAAACGTTAATACTGTACTTCAAGGAGAAACCAATACAATAATAATTAGTAATCTCTATTATTATGAATCTAGGCTTCATGAAAAATTAACAAAATATGGATTAGTTTATTTGTATTGATTTCATGATGATACTTATAATTTTTATATAAATCCTTTCAGCCAATAAACAAAAATTATGACTTTTCTTGTTACCCATAAATAACAATATAAAAATGCAAAATTTGAGGAAATTTTAGGTTCTACTGAACACAATTAAAGGAAAAAAATGTACACATGCCAGAAAGGGGCAAACTTTGATTTTTAATTATATCCTTTAAGATTACTACCTTCAGTTCCTCCATTAAAATTAGTAATAATTCTTAGAACAACCTTAGTTTTTTTAAGTAATATTAGGTAGTACGTGTTACCTTTGAAGTCAACTTCACCATTTCCATCGGCATCAAATATATCAATCACACGCTGAACAAGTGGATTTTGTTGCAGTTCTGGGAGCGACATAAACTCGTCTATACTTAAAGCTCCTGAATTATCCAAGTCAAGTTTTCTAAATCTCTTTCCCAAACGTCGTATCTCGTCAGCATCAACTAAATAAAATGTTTAATTTTAATAACTTTATAATAACAAAATACAAAATACATACAGTTGGAACATAATTCCATGGGTAAAGAACTTTCGTTCCCCTAAAAATAAAAATTTCAAATTATTGTTTTTATGTAGGTACATAAATTTAAAGACCCATTGGGCCTGTCCTTCAACTGTTACTAGAAGGCTTTCAAAAACAACGAAAACTGCGTTTTGTAGCAAGAAATATATTGCCAATTGCAATAAAAATATTTGCTCTTAGTTTTTACTTACCATGGTTATTTAAATTTGTAATTTCTCACTAATTTCAGAAAATAATTTCGCAAAATGCAAAAATTATGACACTTCAACTGTCAAATGAATGACAGTTGATCACAGTACATTAACAATTACTTCTTTTTTACGTAAAACGACTACGAATTTAATTGCTTTTTAAATAAATAAATTAAAAAAAATCCTTTTTTTAAAACCAAACTAACTTATTTTTGGTCTACTTATTTTTTGTAATAGAAATACGTATGTACAACGTGTCACACTTTATGGCCGCCATGTTAATTTTACCTGGCCGAGCCAAAGAATATGGCCGAGCTACAAATAAATTATTACATATTAGCATAAAAAATGATATATAAGATTTTAAAAGGTTCATAATTAGCTTCGGTTTTCAAATCTTTTACAAGCCTTAAAGTATTTTCCGTACAATTTCTAACAAAATCCCTATTTTATGCCTCACATTAACAAAACAATTAAGCTGTTGAAGAGGACATACTTTATATATTTTTATCAGAGAAAAAAATGAGAAAATGCAAGTAAATTGTATTGACAATTACTTTGTATATTTTATCATTCAAAAAACACCTTTTTTTAACCAAACGTTAACTTACGATTAGTCTACTCATATACAATGTGTCACACTGCAGAACCGCCATGTTATCTTATCCTGCCTTAGCTACAAATAAAAAGTTAAAAAATATAGAAAAAGGTTCAAAATTTCATAATTATCTTCCGTTTTCAAATGCTTTGCAACCTTTAAAGCAATTAACAATAACAAAAAAATTATGCCGCTGAGAAGAAAACGAGAAAATGCAGATAAAAAAAAATATGTTTATTAATATTAATCATACACTTAAATTATGTACAATAATTGTTGAAACTAATTTTAAAAATCAATTGTATTAATTTATTTTTTTAAAACTGTTGTAAATCGTAAAAAAAACAAATATCAACCTTTTCCGCAAATGGTATAAAACTAAATCTTCCATTTTTGTCGAACGACTCACATAAAATTTTTTCCTTGTTTACGCTGTAAAATTTATTTCTGGTTTTCCATACAAAATTTAAAAATTCCTTCTGAAATGCTCAATCAGGACAGCAGAAAATAATTTCCGCGCTAACTTTATTTAATTTATTTTATGCTGATTTACTCCTGAATTACAAATCTGGCTGCTAACAATAGATGATCAGAACCTATTTCTGAATTCGGAATCTTCACATTATTCAGCTGGTCTCCAGTAGGAATTGAATAACGAGATACAAGTTTTAGCTTGTCCTCAATAACTTTACTATCTTCAGTTACAACGTTACTAAAAAAATATTTATTGGCGTTTTATTTTATTATTTCTTGCATCGTTAACTTTTTGCAGGTTTTAAAAACACTTACCCATAAAACATGTAATCGACAGTCACCCACTGATCCTGATATGTTGTAGCTTCCCATTTACCTCCCAAACGATGTTTGAACACAGATGTCAATTTTAGTTGATGAGAAAGTAGTCCAGTAGAAAAGAGGTCCTTATGTTTACCCGAATTAGCTTTTCTGGCTGGATAAAAATTACTTTCCTTATGTTGTAAACGTATAAGACTTTTTTCACTAGCCTTGCTTGGATCCTCAGACCTTTTTTTCAATACATCTACGTGTTGACAAGTATCTTAAAAATTTAATCTTTAATAATTTATTTTTTCTATAAAAATGCTTGAATAACAAATTACCTGTGACTCCTAATCGGGGTGAAAGAATATGGTCTTTCATGAAAAGATGATGATCTCTATATTGAAATTTTCCGGATGTTATAAGTTCATATACAGGTGAATATGGTTGTGTATTAAAGTCTCCAGTTAATATTACGGGTACATATGGATGAGTATCGCTGAAACGTCATATTAAATACACATGTTCATATGTACGAATATGCGATTAAAAAGTCTTACTTTTCTTCTTCATTTTTTGACTTGTATGCTATTCTGTCTAACTCACTTAGTAGAAGTTGTACTTGGGCCATACGTATGTCTTCTCTTCTTGGATTATAAAGTAAATGTGTTGTGGCTACAACAAATTCTGCCTTGGGGTACAACCGAGGCACAAACTTTGCTATGATAGCAATGTTATCGCGATCAATAGAAACGCTACAATTCTGATTGAATTCCACAGTTTCGTATTCAAGAAGTTCCAGTATGTCATTTTTCCAGTATATTGCACAACCATCCACTTTATATCCTGTTCTCTTCTTATACAAACTTTTATATCCTAATTGAATTGAAATAAGTCATTACCATCAGAAAAAACATATTAAAAATAATTAAGCTACAGCGCCTGTTTTACGCACATAAAGTGTGTATAAATATAAAATTTCACAAAAGAATAACGCTGTAACTTATAAAATAATGGAGATTTTAATTAATCAATATTAAAAATTTTATTCTCAACAATTTATTGCGTGAATAGTATCATGAGAAAACTAAAAAGGGCTTTTATAGTTTCTTTGTCTATAAGAAATTAATTGAACATATTTACGAGTGGAAAAAATGTTTATAAATTGCTCATACAAGCAATTTTCTGGTAGTATATGATAAAAGCAATTTCAAATGTCCTAAGAAAATAAAAAATACCTAAACTATTAAAGATGTTGTTAAAGTAGCCTTCCAAATGCGTTTCTTGGACCTCCTGCATGCAAAATATCTGTAAATAAATGCCTGATTAAAAAGTAAGTTTTTAAAATCAAAAATAAGAAAAGTTTACATCTGGATCCTGCTCAGTAATTTCTTGTTTTAAATTTTTCCATCGATGTTCCCATATTAAATTTGCCTGTGTGTGGTGCTGATATAGATAGGTATGCTCTTCCAAAAGAGATTGTGCCAATACATTATAACATAATAGTTTAAACACAAATCCTCTCTTTTTGGGAGAACATCTGGAGTTAGCGGTATCTCTGCAATGCTCCCATTGTCTAAATGCCTTTACAGAGTTTTCTTTTGCTGCAATAGAATATTAATTAATCAAAAAGTAATAATTCAAGAATATAAAACAGTAAATACTTTTTGTATTCTGAAGCATTTCTGCAGGTGTGTCAGTTCTACAAATATCATACTTTATACAATTTTGTGTAGGCAGATGTGCTATATCTTCATACTGGTTTTGTAATACACACTGCGAAAATGTTGGATATGCCACAAAAGAAAAACCAAATTGATTCGAAAAGGTATTCATTGCACCATTTACTAAAGGATAAGATGCTAGATTAGGATTTATATTTAAATCATTGGATGCTTTCATCAAATTTAAACAGTTGTTGTCACTTTGTAAATTAGTATCCTTTATTTCTTGAAATTCTCTTAAATGACTTTCAGCTGAATTACTAATGGTTTGAGGTAGAAGATCTTCGACTTTTGTAATTGTTTTAGGTACAGTTTTCATAATACTGGCATTAACAGATTCATGATCTATGTGTTTTATTTCGTCTCCCATTATAAAATTGCTTTCATTTCTAAAAAGATTACAGTTCGAAAATATTTTGCAGAATACCTCCGGAACATTGCATTTTTTACATTCTTCAAAGAGGGGACTTTTTAAGTTATAATCTTTTTTACGGGGAAGAAGTTTAAATTGGTGGGATGCAACGTACGTCCAAACAATAGTTCTAGTTGAAAACATTACACTTTAAAAATACTTTATAACTTACGGATAACATATTTACGTAATTAACTGCTTGACAAAAAATAACCTAAACACAAAAACATGAAGCGTAATGTTAACAAATTGTGTGAGAGTACCAACACTTTATCACTTCTTTATTCTTTCTTCTCAGAATTTACAGTTTCTTGTACTCCTTTTATTAACACATTCTAAAATTTATCTGCTTTATACAAATTACATTAAGACAAAAAGTTTTATTACATTTAAGAGATTGACAGCGACGACCTTGAAGGGTAACGTATCCTCTGCATAGATTACTTTCAATCATCAAAAGTAATGTGTGTTGCATAATTTGGATGTGGATAATATTAAAAATTCTAAAATCCTATTTTTTTACTCAAAAACGATTAGTGGTGTAGCTAGCGCGAAAATTAATTTGTGGCTGATGATATTAAGTTTAAAAAATAGCTCCTAACATGTTCCTGCCAAATTAACAATTGCTCTAGCAAAAAAGTTGAGCCTTTATTTTATGTTTGTTTTGAAAAAAGAAATTCTAATTAACGACATCATTGTTAATGATACATTTTTAAAGAAAATATTATCTCGATACAATTGTTCCCTTATCAGAATTCTAAAAAAATTTTAATGATAATATACAGTTTTTTCTTGAAATTGGTGCATTTAACTAAATGGTCATCTTATTTAAAATATTTTATTTAAGTTACTCATCATGTACACAATTCAAATTAATAAATTATTTCAAGTGATTTTTACTTTTCCATAAAAAATAATTGCTCTGGTAACTTGTTCTGAGTCATTTTGTTGGCAAGTTATTCCATAAATACTCAGTAACTTTATTTTGATCTTCCTGATGTTCAAATTCAAAACATTTATAATTGAAATCTTGGTCAAGTGTATCTTTAAATGTAATTAAGGAAAATACAATTATTATTCTGTTAGAAATTAACATAACAAAAAGGATACAACCACAAACAGAACTACCAAAATCAAAATGTGTTTTAGTTAGTATTTTGCAGGCCTTTATGCATTTCCTGTTAAAATAAAATAAAAAACAATTAAAATAATTAAAACTTAACTCTTTCGTATATTTACTTTAAATGATCAATACTATTTTTTTGTCCATTTGTTTGCTCTTTATTGTTTGTCAGTTCTTCTTTTTTTCTTCTTAATTCTTCAAGTCTTTTTTGAAGTAAATCTTTTTCATGAAGTCCTAAATTCTAAATAAATACTTGCTTATAAGTAGTCACTCAGTAAAAGAAATATTTTCTTGTCTTATAATATGAAAAGTATTGAACTAAGATCTCAGTTAAGATTAGAATATTTAGAATATGTTATTGGTTTAATGATAAATAAAACAAAAAATTTTCACTTACAATTACTTGGTCATCTTTTTCTTTACAAGATAATACTTCTTGTAATTGCCTTGAAAGAACTTCTTTTCGCCCTTTAGCATATAAAGTCTTTGTAATAGCATTTCCTTCAAATTTATTAAGTGCACTTAATTTGGTTTCACATTTTGAAAGAGCATCCAAAGCATATTTTTGTAATTTAACTAATGAAAATACTGCTGTATTTTCTTCCTGTTTTAATACAGCGACATTTTTCGTTATGATAGCATTAAATAAACTACTATCCATTTTTTTAACTTATTAATATTACTTTTCACTTTAATATTTAATATAATAACGACTAACAAATTTTAAAACTCATTTTGACGTTTGACTAATTTTAATTTGTAACGGTCAAACATACCTGTTAGCTTCTTGTTCATTTAACCATTTTGCTGAAATAATTGCTTTTAAATTTTAAACGGTAATTTGGTCAGTTAACGACTAAAAATACCATTTTGAAGCTACGGACAAAATTATTTTCGCTAATTCAAGAGTGGTAATTAATTTTTCGAATAAAAATGACGTTTTTTTATTAGTTTTTGTCGTTTATTTCATGAAAATATCTATGGGAGAAAATGACAAAATAATTATGTCAAATCTATCTGCCCAATCGAAATATATCTATGGTACTGAGGTAGCGGTGATCTGGTGATGTGTGGAATTTACGAATCGACGAGTCATCATTTTAGTATTTCTGACTTTTTTGAGAAGCGAATAATAATTTTCTTGTAAATAACTGTAGTAAAAATTTAAGGGAATAGTGAATTGGTGCAGTGAACTTTTATACGTTTCGCAGTAAATGTGACATCGGACAATAAACAAAATCGCCATTTTGTTTAGCGTGATATAATTTTATTTGAGCAATTTCAGTCCAAAAAAAATGAACTTCTAAAGACTGGTATTCGTTATACATAACAGGTAACGTTTAGATATGGTTTAGATAATCAAATAGTCATTAGATTGCACTTGCTTAATTGAGTGCGTCATAAAACAAAAAGTGACGTTTGTTGTTTGTGTATTCCAGGAAGTGATGGAAGTCGTGCCATTTTAGTAGTGAAGTGAATAGAAGTGCTTACAGGAATATGGCAAGTAATAATGAAGTTAAAGAGGAATATGCGTCCAGTTTGCGAGATCTCACCTTTAATAGCAAACCTTTGATTAGTGTCCTAACCATATTAGCTGAGGAGAACATTCAGCATGCCAAAGACATAGTCGGAGTCATAGAAAATCATCTTACAAGGGTATTATTTTTAATTTTTTATTATTCATTATTTAGAATACGTCGTGTTACGAATCTATTAACGCTATAAAAGTTAAGATTTGATAAAGTAGCACTTTTATGAATGTGCCATATTGTTAAGTAAAAAAATATCTTTAACGTCTTTATTTGAAGACATCTGTTCAATTTAATTCTAATATTGAACTCAAAATATTTAAAAAATTGTTTCTGTAAAGTATTAGAATACAGCAATATGGTATCAATTATCTACTATATATTCATCCATCTGGCCCAGCTGTTTTATATTTCAAAAGTCTAAAATAATTTTTAATGTTTTCCTTAATTTTTGAGAAGTTGCTCCCTAATTTATTTTAAAATTACTAGCTGCTCCACTTTGGACACTTTCACTAAAGAAGGTAGTTAATCACTTGTTTTACATAATATTAAAAAAAAAAACCTTTTTTAACGATATTTTCTATTAAAAAAAATAATAAAATCAAAGCATATGATCCTTTTTTCTGTTTTAATGATCAGTAAGTAATCAGTCATCAATTGGCACTTTCACAAGAGTTGTGGTCATTTTTGGTTTTTTTGTGCAGTTTGATTATAGGGACAGCATGAGATTTAGTTGACCCCATTTCCGCTATATTTTCATTGAACAAGGTATTAATATTTAACAAATCAAGCTGTACCTACATTAGACTTTCAGATTCACGCCAGTGATGTGTATTTTTTCACCTTACCTAGTTTTGTATTCTTATCTTTTGCAGTGTGCCTACCTATTCTGATTTTACATTTTTTATTATAGTATTTGTAAAAAGACTTGTAATATTTTGGCAAATAAATTATCAGAAGTAAGATATATTATTATTAGTTTAATACATAATTTCCTGTTCACCATAATGTAATTAATTTTGAAGTATACTATTCATAAGTAATCGCTGATCCCTGAAAATTTTGTTGTAAAGTGAAAATATTACAAATACTTCACCTGAGTGGTAACAAATATCAGTCCTGCATAGAGTGAGTCTTTTGTGTATAGGTTCGTACTGAGGTGAAGCTTCCAGTTCTCTATCTGATTGATTGTATTATCAAGAATGTTGGAAGAGATTACACATCACTATTTTGTCAGAATATCGTCTCTACGTTTTGCAGTGTCTTTGAACAGGTAATAATTTTATGTTCCAGTTGTAGTTTTTTGTTATTTTTTTTTCTTAATCTCCAATTTTAAGTGCTTAAAATAAAGCATTCAAAAGTTTCTTATTTGCGTCACATGAAAAATGTTTTTTTTTGTTTAAAAAGTTCGTAAATTGTTTTGTTACTGGTTTTAGAAGTTGACGTGTTACTAAGGTTTTAGCTTTTTAACCAACAGGTAGATGAAAAAACCCGGTCGGAAATGTTTAAACTACGCCAAACCTGGAATGATGTCTTACCACAAAAGAAGCTGTATGCCTTGGATGTACAAATTAAACAACTCGATCCAGCTTGGCCTGTTACAGCTCCTCCGCCCAATAATAGTATTCACCTCAACCCTAAATTTCTAAAGAATGTAAGTCAATGTTATAATGTATTATTATATAATATGATCGTGTTTTATTCATCAAAAAGTGTAAATTACAGATTTTTTAAGAACTTAGAATGTTATGTGATTACAAAAAATTTGTAGGCACCGGCAGCTGTTACTAAAGCAAATGCTGGTAAGATCATTCCTGCATCCAGTGGTTCATCAGTTGATCCAGAAACTTTAAGTATGCAGCAGAAACTTATAAATAAGCAAAAGGAGCTACTGGAGTTACAACAGCGCAAACTCGAGCTAGAACTTTTGCAAACTCAAGTTAGATTGCAAGAACAACTAAAAAGCAAAGTTGTAACCAGCTCGACGTCCGATAGTAAAACTACTACATCACAGAAAACTACTACTGCTCATTCTCAGGTGAGAAGTTTAATAAAAAAAATCAAATGTGATATTTAATCATCAGTACATTAATATAATACTTCATCGTTTTACAGAATTTACTTTTAAAACCTGGAGTAACTAAAGAATTATCTGCAGCTTCAAATGTGAAACCGTCCACGGGCAGTAATTTAAGAAGTAAATATTCTCAGGTTAGTTTATTATTAGAACTAGTAGGAATGTAATATGTTGTAACTAAAACGTGGATTTTTAGAGTTTAGCTATGAAAAGTAAGTTGCTACAACAACAGCAAGCGTCGTTGGATCAGATGGCGACACCACGTGTGGCGCCAGTCAATAGTGCTCTAGTAAACGCACAAAGACCAACAAGGGACCCTAGACTAATGCGTCATCAGGAGAAGCAGCAAGATGGGGATCGTCAGCAAGTGACGACCACCGAAAATGTAAATTCTAATGTTCATTTAGAATCTAAGTCAAAAACTACATCACCACAAATGATTCATTCAGAAAATAAAGTTGTTACAAATAAGATGAGTGTTCGAGACAATCGTACCGAACCTCGTTCAGTTAGTAAAAATAAATCCTTTGGTCAGGGCAAAAGTAAAACAGTACCAACCCGTTCTTCCTCTCCTATTAAATCCAGCTCTAAGATAGGTGTGACATCTAAGAAAACAACATCTAAATTTTCCCACGGCTCTAAATCGTCGTCTAGTTCTGTGTCTGACTTTTCGAGTAGTTCAAGCTCAATTGATTCTCCTAGTAAAAATAAAAACGGTTTTTATGCAAAAAGTCGATCTCCGAGCAAATCACCACTTAAAATTAAAAAAAAGAGTTTTCTTATTACATCTGAGAAAGAAAAGTTAGGTCAGAAAGGGGACGACTCTAGTCCTCGCAACAGGAATCCTGAACTTGCATATGTTCCCTCTGAAAATACTGGTATTGTTAGTAGTAATGATAAAAAGAGTGATAAACTGTCCACCATGACATCTAAAAGTGATAAGGTAACGAAAACTTTCAAAAGTGATTCCTCGACTACCATAAAGGAGCTCAAACCTTCGATGAAAAATCGTAATTATATGCGACGTAATCGAGAAGCTTCAATTAGCCCTGAACCACCTCACGATGTAGATCTTCGGGTTTCCGGTCCACCTGAGAAACATCCTCGTTTTCAAGGAGACACGTCGGACTCCAAAAGTAAGAACAATTCACCAAATTTTGTTTGTAAAATTTCTAGTTCATTTGAGTGTCTTTTTTCATTAGCGTTTGCAGTTTTTTTTATGTTTGTTTTATACGTTCGAAGTTAAAAAAAATTACTTAAATGGCTTATAAACAGTATATTGTGCTACTAGTGAGAGAAAAATGAGCAATAGTCGCACATAATACATTCTTCGACTACCACGAGTAATGGCCGCGGCAATAAACGCCGATCGCTATCGAACTATGCCGAAATGAAGCGAAAATTCACTAATGTATTCTTTTAAAACTAGAAAAATTACCAGCTTTCTTTAAGTGATTTTTCATATTACTCGCGGGCGTTGAATAAAATTAAGTTACACATAAATTACTTTGCAAATTTTGTTTCGATCATTTCATAAAAATTTAAGTAATTATAATTATAGTAATTTAAATAAAAAAAAAAAGAACTTTATTGATTTGATTTTTTAAAAAAAGTACGTCAGGTAAGTATTAATTTGTTTTAAAAAGAAAATGTATGTATTTGTAGTTAATTATTACGTTGAACCGCTTTTTCTACCAGTTTTGAAATTGATTTATTTTTATTCAGAGTTTGTTTATAGAGATATTTATAATTATAAAGATTTTTTTGTAGGTGATAATTTAGATAATGCAGGTATGGATGTGGATCTCAGGCAGTTGCCAGGAATAATTGGTAAAAAACGTCCATCAACCGAAGCGGCCGATTCTCCTTCATTAAAGAAAGCCAAATCAGAACTATTTGATGTGTATGTATCAATAATAAAAATGATAATGTGCAATTATTTTTATTTATGCACTATTTTATAACAATTTTTTTTATAAATTTGTCTATAGTTTAAATTAGTATTAATTTTAAATACTGTGCATCAAAAACACACCTGATGGTTTAATATAATATGCCGAGTGAGGTGTTTATAGTAATTAATAATTATTAATATAAGGTGTTCCAACTTGTCTGAAGGTAGGTATATATAGCGTATTAAAAAGTGAGACAAACGTGATACATAATATAATACAGAGTGACTGCAAGATATACGGAAAGGGCACCTCCTCTTTAAAAAGAATATTGTCATCAATATCAGTAAACTAAAAGTGATAATCGTTTTGACTCAAGAGAAAGGCATTTTTCAAGATAAATGAAATGGTTACTTTTTAATTATGTTTTTGAGATGGGTTAATTTAAGTATAACACGATACAAGTTGTGTAGCGGGCAATTGTGTAATTTCCCAAATGTGTTTTGTTTAAATACCAGCTATAGTGCAAGTTCAAAGTTTCATAAAAAGTCAGCACTTTGGTAAAAGTCGTAAATGTTCGGTAAACACAGCGTATGTCGTGTTTTTGTATCTTGTATATATTAATAATTGAGATTTAAAATGTATATTTTAATTATACAAATACCTTCTCCTACTTTGTATATTAATAATTGAAATTAAAGATTGCAAATACTAGAAGGAATAACGTATCTTTTTGTTGTCAGTTTATTTGGAAGTGAAGACACTGATTTACGACAACTTCCTCCGGTATCGTCTAAGATTGTAGAAAGACCCAAGACTCCTCCACCTCCAATAATTTCAGAAGTAAACGAATCAACTCCGCAATTGATTTTAAATAAGGATAAGGAGTCTCCAAAGAAAACTCATTTAGATTTACTTAGAGCTAAACTTGCAAGTGCCACCAACAGGGATAAGTTCGAGAAAACGCAATTTTCTTCAGGTATAGATAATATTAAATTACTTTTTTCGTTTAAAAAAAAAAATGTTTGTTTAGTAGAAAAAGACGACTCTAAAGCACATGAAGACACCGACATGCGGAAGTTCGCTTCTTTAGAAAAAGTGGACAAAATTTTCATATCGCCCGCAGACGAACAATGCATCAAAACAGGAAACATGACGAAAGCACAAGAAACTGCTTTAATGAACAAAATAATTGCACAAATTGAGACGCAAAAGTTACGGGAAGCCAAAAGAAAAGAGTCTGAAACGGGCACCGTTTTACAGCCAATTAGTGACGATGAATTGGACGTTGATGGAGAATTTAGTGCATCAGATTCTGAAGACATCAACGGCGGGTATGGTAAATCCGTAGATTATGGCGATAAGGATGACCGAGTGACACCGGCGTTTAATCAGACTGACGAAAACTTCTCTAAACAACCTCTAAGTATTGATCCTCGAGATCTTAGACGACCAGCTTGGAGAGGAAGGCGAATTCGAGGCACTTGGGAAAATTATCCCGGAAACATGGGTGCTCCTTTTAGGTCGATGTTTCGAGGCAGGCAAGATCCTTGGATACGTTCGTCTAATCCGCCAATGCATCCTGGCCCATGGAGACCCATGAATTCGGGATATTTGAGGTCCCATCCTTACGGAGATGGTTCCGAACAACCTCAGGGTTCTCCCAATGCTTATCCAACCGGCGAAGAAACATCAGCGGACATTGTGTTTAGTGAGTCGATTCAGGACGGGGTAAAAACTATTAATATAGATGGTGTTCCAAGAGTAATTAGATTTTATGACGAAACGGCTGTGATTTTTATGAGCTGGGATGATCCTAGAGAAATTTCTTTTCAAAATAGTACCAGAAGTGTGACTTTTGATGAAAAGGACACTTTCGTGTTGTCTTTCGGTGATAATTATCGGGAAGTACTTATTGGTGGAAGTCCTCATAAGATTCGATTTGGAGGTCCAACTAAGGAAATATTTATTGACGGTAAAGGTTACGAATGTTATTTTGGTTCACCTGGTATAACGATCGATTTAGATGGTAAGGTGACACATTTAAAGTTAGACGGACCTCCGCCACAAGTGAAGATAGGCACCACGAAGCGAACAGACTTAGTAGCAGGCCGAATTAACTTAATTATTGACGCAAAAATCATAATACCCATCTACCTTGATGGAAAACTGCAAAAGTTTGAAGTCAACGGTAAAATACACAAGCTAAAGTTTATTAACTCACTTACGAAAGTTACTATAGACGATGTAGTGTACCCGATAACGTTTGGCGGTTTACCAAAAGCTGTGATATTGTCTGGCACGAAACGTTTTATAAGATTTTCCGTTTTGCCGAAAGGAATTAAACCAGGAAGAGTTTTGATCAAAGATATGGAAAAAATTGGCGTTTACGATTCTAGTCCAAGACCAGAAAATGAAAATAGTCAAGATGGTATTATTGAACACGCTAAAGTTGCTGAAGCTGTTGCACCTTCTGAACCCAAAAGTCTTCCGTTTGGTTTTGAAGACGACGCCGATAGGAACTCAAACGATCCGCAGTTATTCCAGAATTTTATTAGTCAACAAAGTTTCAGTAAGTTATTGAATGTTAAAGTTAAACGAATATTTTTTATACTATTAATTTTTTCTTTTTTCATAGATAATCTCGATCTTCTTTCAAACGTTATGACAACATCAATGCCTCCGACTGCGAATGTTAGCAGTTATCAAATTGAAGAAAACGATAAGCAAACAACTTCAGACGATACACAGAACTTAACATCTGCCGAAGAAACTCCAAAACCAATTTTACCTCCTACACTTAATATTAACGAACTTTTCCAAAAACTAGTCGCCACTGGTATCGTTACAACAATAACTACTTCGTTGCCTGCCGTAAAGCCGACCGATACTGTAATAACTTCTGCCAGCAAAGCAGCACCAACAGCTCCAGCTAAACTACAAGCTAGTAATAAAATCCAGAAATTCCTCGAGGATTCAAGGCCCGTTTATTTCGATAAGCCAGAAACTCTTAAGTTGTAAGTTATTATTTTTTTAAATGTATGAAATTGTCGCCTTACATTGTCTTCATTTTGTTTATTTTTAGGAGGCAGTCGTCTTTGATACAAGCTCTGTATGTAGGGATGCAGTGCAGCAGCTGTGGAATGCGTTTTCCACCGGAACTTAGCATGCACTATAGTCAACATCTTGATTGGCATTTCCGGCAGAATCGTAAAGGAAAGAAGAATATTCGTAAAGCTGCAAGTAGAAAGTGGTACTACTCTTTGTCAGATTGGAAGAATTTCGAAGAAATTGAAGACATTGAAGAAAGAGGTACTTATTTTAGCTAGACAGCATTTTTTGAGTGGCCAGTATTTTTTGTATTGGTTGGCAATTATCTATTATTGAAATTTCCTTTTAGAAAAAAATATATTTTGTGGAACTTATCCAATTGTGTCTTTGTATTCATTTCTGATTTTTATTGTTTTAGAAAAAAGTTATTTCGAAAATCAAAGTCACGTCGAGGGCATTACAAATGAAGAGGAAGAAGATATAGAGATACCAAGTGTTCCTGCTATTAAAGACGTTCAGGATGCATCTTGTGAAGTTTGCAAAGAGAGATTTGAACAGTTTTACAACGAAGAAAATGAAGAATGGCACTTGAGGATGGCTATTAGAGTAGAAGGGAAAACATATCATCCTCTTTGTCATGAAGACTATTTGGTGAGACAAATTTTATTTGAAATTATTCTGTTGAAATACTAATTCAATTTATTTTTGATTCAGACTTCTCTGGTGGACCAAACAGTTCTGGAAGACAGTAAATTAAGCATCAGTCACACAGATGATGAAGACATTAAAGATAATATTCCCGGCCTGGAAGCCTCAGAGGAACCTGTCGTCTTAGATGACGACGAATTAGAGGTAATAGAAGATAATGGTTCTGTTAACAGCGAGAAGGAAGAACCAAAAGAAGAATTGTCCGATGTGATTCAAGAAGACGTAGAGAAAGAGGAAGAGGATGTCAAAGAAGAGGACGATGACGACGATGTGATTATAAACGAAGTCATACCCGAAAAAATTGTTGTGGACGACGATGATGATGATGATGAAGATGCAGAACGACCTCTTCAAGAAGCAACGGAAGAGAAAAAGCAAATTGTTGTGAAAGAAGAGATTATTGATGATGGTTTTGTCGATGTCGAAAATGGGATCTTGCAAATAAAACCCGCTGGAACATTGAAGATTAAGTCAGAACCAATTGATCCAGGTAAATATAATTTGTATATACCAACCGAATTGTCTTGGTATTTCGAATATTTCTCGTGTTTGACAGAATTACGAGTTACTTTCTACTTAAACTTGTGCAGATATCATTCTCATTTTAAATTATCATGGAATATTGTAGACGGTTCTTTTTAAAACATTTAATATCATTTTTTTAACATCCTAATCATTCTCAAAAAATCTGGAACGTTTTAGATCGTTCTTGAAGAATCTATGACAATTGATAATTATTACTTTTTATTTAAATTGATATTGACTTATTTTATTAGATGAATTAATGGTAGGGGACGAGCCTGAAGAAAGGCCGAGCAGTTCCCAAGGTAACATTGAATATAAACCTTCCATCGACGGAAACGTCGAGTACAATACTTCGACCATTCCGACAAATACGACGTCCATAGGTGGGAAAATAAAAATAAATATCAGTAAGGCGATAGTGTCGACAGTTAAGGAGATCAAAGAATCTGGTCACGGCGTCAATAGCGAATGTATCGTCAGCGGTCATGAAATATGTATCGATCCTAGTCAGCCATTACCACCCGGGGAAGAACCGGTGCAATTGAACGTAAAACCAGCGCTGCAGGGACTATATCTTAAAAAATTGCCAACGGTTAAAAAAGGTACGGAACTGACGGGTTTGTGTTCTATAATGTGATTGTTAAGTGTCAATAGTGCGTTGTTTTTATGATTAATGTAAATAGCAAACGGAGTGAGTGAATATGAGAAGAAAGTAAGGACATTCCAAAATGTATGTAAATAGAGAAGTTATTCGTGTAAATATTTTTTGTTATCTGTATGAAAGTGTATTAATTAATAATCATGTCTCTTTTCGATTATTATAAAAATTGTAACTTATTTAATAAAATAATTATTTTTACAGGTCCTTTAGTTTCGTTAGTTTATTATTTGAGTGTACATTTGTTTTTTAAGTTACAATTATAAGTATATAATAAAAATTCTGTTTTCTTGGGTGTTTTTTGACATAACAAATCGACTATCAGTCTATGGTATTTATAAAATCAATTGTAATAAGAAAGTACTTCTTATAGATTATGAGCATAATAAATAACTATTTATGGAATTAAGTTTAACAAACTGCAATTTTTTGGAGTTTATATTGCACTGCAGTTCGATTTTATCGAAATATTAACGATAATAAAATAATTTTAGTCTCCGCCTGTGTTTTATTTCCCATTTGCAATGAGTGCAATTTTTTTTTGAGTACTAGTGATATAAATAATGAGATTTTGTTATTTTTTAAAAGTGAATTTAAATGGGTTTTATAGTGAAATTAAACGTGATAAAAGTTCACTTTATGTGGTAAGTATATCCCAATTTTAATATGTAGAGCATATAAGAAAAGAAACTTATTTTATTAAAGTCTTTTACGTAAAATAAATAATAAAATTAGTATAACACGAAAATAAACTCAAAAACTATTAATTTTTGTATTTTAAGTAAAACGTTTTTAACTTTTTTGCTTGGTACAATTTTTATTATTGATTTTACGTACGTATATTGTAAATAAAAATTATAGATTTATTAATTGGTAGCAAAAATCTCCACATAATTTTTTTTTTTTTGACTCACGATTAGGGAGAAAATGTAAAATATTGTAATTAGATAATTACACTCCTTTTTTAAAGGAAAAGAAATACGTGGTGCCTACATATATTTGACGTACGACAAATTTGTCACTGTTTTAAAATTTGAATTATTTAAATTTTTCCAATTTTAATTGACCATTTACCTCACTTTTTCAATATGCTAATTTTAAGCAAAACATTCAGGTTATTGAATGTTAAACGATTTGTTTGTTTCAAATCTTAAGAATGTAAAATATTTGATCATAAATATTTATTTCCATGTCATTGGGCACTTTTTTATTCTTTCAGATTGTGAATCGACCGGGTCACTTTCATCACATTCTTTGGATTTTATTCTAAATTTTTGTAGAGGACGATTTAAAAACAAAAACATTTTATTTTTAATACCTTGTTGAATATACAATGTTCGATTACTTAAAAATTAATTGTGATATAATTTAGCATTATCTTTATGATCTTTTTTAAATAGTGATTATGTGATAACATATTAATATTCCATCAGGAAGATTATGTATTCTAGTAGAGTCAAGTTCTAAAAATTGATATTACCAGAATTGGGTAAGTTACCTTCTTAATACATGATACATTTTCATTTTTTTTTTTTATAATAGTTATGATTCAAAATTTTTGAGCTTTCAATTCTCACAGTTGTGTGACTTTTTCGTATTTAGATAAGATAATATTAGTATCTAACGTTAAAATTGTTTTTTGTCAATTTTTTTAATTTGAAAATGTTTATCTTCCATACATAACGTCTTTTTATTATAGTGATAAACAAACGTCAAATTTGAAACAAACAAACAAACTTTTATCAGTATGAGATGAACCTCTATGCAACAGATCGATTTCTAAGTAAAGAAAAATATTCCTCTTTGGGACTATTGACCATTTAAGTAAGTTCATTTTTATTATATAAATTTCTGTAATAATTAATCTGCATAAAAACTTCTTTATAACAATTTTTTGCGTACCTATCGCACTTTGCAAATAATTAGTTAAATAGTAACAAATATTAAAAATTAATGAATGAAAATAAGTAATAATTTACTTAATTTTTACAAAAATTTATTTTGATTTGTATAAATATTAAAAATAAAATAATTTCCTAAAACCTCTGGCCAATATTTTTCTATTTTTCATATCTTTCTTTGATAACATATCGAGTGCACACCACTCTACAGTAAGAAAATTGTTTATTATTGCATATTTAAATAGTTTATTATCTCGCTGTATTTTCTCTATCAATGTTTGAGAATACATTAGTAGAATAAATATTACGTGCAACAAATTATTTAAAAATATATTTTGAGAATTATCTACAGTGACCTACATTTTGAGACCCCTTAAACATACAAATATTCTTTTAACTTTATTTTGTTGTAAATTACTATAATTGCTTCGATTTTTTAATTTTTATGCTCAGCAGAAAAAAACTAAACATGAGCTTATTTTAATAGTTTAATATTTTATGATTAAAATGGATTATGTCCAACTATACATTGACAATAAAATGTCAATGATAATCATTTGTCATTAATATCTAATCAGTTAATTTGCAAAAAAAAAAATTAAAATTAATACACGTGCAGGTAATCAGTAAAACTACACACACAAGGAGTAAATTAAACTCCTTATATTTAAAAAAGTTCATCAGATTATGTGTCTAAAAAAATTGGATATACTTATTAGTATGTAGAACCACTTATAATTAAAGATAAATGTATTTTCAATCAACTACTTTACACAAAAGATTAAATAGATTAGATCTATTTTAGTGATAATGTGAATATTACTTCAATATGTATTATAGACACTTTTATCATAAAATCCACATTAATTCATTTTCTATTTTTTATTGTCCAATTGAATGTTTGGGTTATTTGATAAGATTTAACACAATAGTAAAAAAAATACCCTAATTTTCCTTTTACTTGTTATATTATTTATTAAAGATTTTATATTTATTGTAATAAATTGAGTATTTTATTAAAAAATTAATCTTCAAAGGAGATCATACAAAAAGTAACATTTTCGAAATTTATATTTAGTAAATTGGAAAAAATGTTGATCAAAAATTGTGGTTTTAATTAATAATGATGTTATAGTTTGTAAAATATCAAACGCTGTTTATAATTTTGATAAAATATTTAAGAAAATAGATTAAGTATATTCATAAAAAATAATAATACATAATGTATATGTTGTTTAATAAAATACCAAAAAAATAATTATTCATCTAATACATAACATAACGAGTAGGTATAATATATGTAGTATTTAATAGTTTTGCGGAAGCGAATTATAGGCACTCATTATCTTCTGATTTATTCGTATTTTGATTCTGCTGAATTAGCACGCAAAATTGCACATCATTATACTACATTCATATGCATATTAACGAATACCAATTTACTATAAATTACGTAAAAACAGGAAAAAGAAAAAAAAATATTTCTTTGGGATTTTATAAATACGAAGTACATATGTATAGGTATTAAAACGATATCAATTTATATATTGTGATGTGAGACGAAATTTATGGTGAGTTTTGTTTTCGGGGCCAAAACTAAAAACAATGAACTATGCAAATTACCTAGAGGTCTGAAAATGAGAAATCTTTATGATCACATGCATTCAGTAAGTCGCTGCCTTGTGTAAGTTCAATCTACCAGAACAAGAATAATAATTGAACTAATGATATAAACGGTCCCATATTACAACATCCTGCTCAAACCTTTGCGGTATTATTACTTGGAGTTATTTTCATAATATATTTCATTTATCATTGTATCACACAGTAAACAGATTCGTGTATTAGTGATTTTTGCCAAAATTTGTTTTTTATTGTATGCAGAAGAAAAAAATGTACTTTTTTGTGGAATTAGTGTTGTTTAAAAAACATTAAACTTGGATATGTGATATCCAGAAAGAGGATTATTTTAAATTTTTTGTAAACGTAAGTAGAAATACATATTTCTGTGTAGAAATTGTTTTTGAAAATTAATATGTAACACGTACGCTACTTAAAAAGTTTTTTATTAAATAAAAGCGGTCAAGAACACGCGCACGACAAAGTTTCATAGTCGTTTTCTATTTCGATTTAAATAAAATAAAATTTTAAACAATTGGAACTTTTCGAATTTGAATTAATTAAGATAAAATTGAATAACTGGCTTCAAAAATAAAAAAAAAAAAACTAAAAAACAGAAAATAATTCTTTTTATAATTTTTTTTAAAAAGTTTCTGCAACAAATTAAATGCCGGTCACCGACTTCAAAGTTATTTTCTGTTTTTTGATTAACTTTTATGTTTCTTGAAGTCGACTTAGGGAGTTCCCTGGTGTATCTTGCAAGGTACAATAATAATAAAATTTACATGGACCCAGTTTAGAGTTCTACTAACAATAAATCGAGCGCAAAAAGAATAATTAAAATTGACTCAAAAATTAAAAAAAATCTGTATATAAAAAAAATTCTATATACAGAAGAATTAAGAACCTCTTTTTTTAATGTTAGTTAGATTCAAATATTATAAGATTTCTTGTGAAATTACGTAGTAAGTACAGTGACACCTACATGTTATTTGCTAATAATTAGTGATATATAAAAAAAATTCCGTATATTAATTATGTAAGTATCATACCATATAAATTAGCATATAAGCCTAGAATTTTCTAGCACTCTCCGATTTGGATCAATTCCTACACATTATGTATACGCATAATGTAGATAGTGAAAAGAACTTTCTTTCGTAATGGAAATTCTTTGACTACATTAAAATGAAAAACATTTTATCTGTAGAATGCATTTAATTTTCGTGTTTACAACATTTCATTCAAACATCGTCATGTGATAAAAAAGAATTAATTCCGGAAGCAATTGTTGTAATAACACTTCATTACAGCCAGACACGTGCTACTATTTGCAACATTGAAAGAAGCTTCATTAGTATTCGCCTCTGGTTTTAATTAGGTACATGAGGACTCTTAATTAAAAGGTCTCGATTTATTTTTGCAAGTGAGTATTTTTATTCAATTAAAGTCTCTGAATTTTATCATTTATTGTATTCTAATCGGAAGAGTTTTCCACTAAATCAACTTTGTGGAGCGCGACAATCTGGAGAAAGTAACGGTACCACGGAAGATACTACATCTATTGCTATTACTAACTTTAGTTACAGTGTTTTTGAAAGTGCCGGTCAGTTTCCACAGTGAATCGTTTATGTGTATGTGTATTTATATGTATACATGTTTATGTGTGTGATTGTAAGTGTTTAATCCCTACGTTTGTGTATATGTAATTTAAACTAATTATTTACCTACCTTTTTCCACACTTTTCCTATTTATTATCGTAAAGTTTTCCGTTTTAAATTTACCGCGCTAGGGTAGGGTTGTTAAAAAAAAAAAGAAAACCGATTGTGATTAAAAAAAAATTATAGTTAATACTTTCCTAAAAAATAATATATGGGTATTAACGTGGTATGAAAGTAATTTAGTAAATAGTTTAGTAGCACAAGAATCCAAGAATGAAAACTTTTAACGTAAGATTAAAGATGACCTCAAATGTATGTACCAAAGGTAAACACCAGAAATTTACAGAATAGACAGGTTTTCTTTTAAGTAACTTGGAAAATTGTCCTCTTTCTTATTGTAATTTTTAATTATTGCAGATTTGGGAGCAAATTTTTTTATAAATTAAACAAATTACACCTTAGTGTTTATTTAGGTATTGTAGATAAGTTTCAAAATTTGAGGTAGTTTTCAGCTACTTCCTACTTCATTTAGAAAAAAAATAATGAGAGACTGGGTCATGTAAATATATCAAAGGGACTCACCCCTAAATAACACAAACAATGTTCATTTTGTGTATGTCTTTCGCTTACTATGAATGTGAGCACGAGACGTGGGCGAAATTTAGGGGTGTCTTTTTGGATTTCATTGAGTTATCTACAGTTTGTCAAAAGTTGGTAAAAATTTAATTTATTGAAATCCATTAACAACGAAATATTAGGGATTACGTGAGAGTGGTGATTTTAAATACATTAATGTGAATTAAATCATTATTTTTCCTCAGAAAATTTAAATATAGATACAAAATCCTAATTTTTAAAAGTTATGTAGAATAAAAAATTATTTAGCTAATCATCCCCAATTTTCATACCCTTCATTTTACAAAACTAAATAGTTCACACTCTAAGGTATCTGTGCCTCATTTAATAAAAAAATATTGTGCGTCGTAAAATTCAGTGGGTAACCAATTTATCATCCCCATATTTTCTTACTCTCAGGGTTGAAATTTTTTTTCAAATTTCAATGAGATAAACTTTAAGGTATATTATATCCAATAATAGAAAAAAAAAGTTATAGGAGTTTAAATAAGTGTTAACAAAAATATGTTTAGGTCTCGTCTTAAGAATCTGTTCCCCTTTTTGTCGGTTAAAAAAGGCTAAATATCTGCAAGTACATAAGTATAAATAAAATAACTTACTTATTCAAAATTTAGTTTTAATTAAATTAAACAAATACTTATTTTATAAACATAACAAATAGAAAAAGGAGACTGTGGTGATGGAAGTAATTAACACCAAAAAGGCTTACCCTGTTGTGCTTTTTTTGAGGTAAGTCCTTTTGGTTTTCATCACCTTTGTAAGTCCTTTTATTTATCCTTTCAGATAAATCCACGAAATGGCGGTTAAAGAATGGTTCCGCCAATCGCAACCGGTACAGTTGTATATCATTCTTATATTAACAACGCTATTTTTTATAACTGAACTCATTATTAGTCATGTCACTCATGCACTTACCCTTTTAATGGATTCATACAACGTTCTATGTAATATAATGGCCCTATGTGGATGTATTGCCACAATAAAGGTTAGTCTATCCATATAAATATTATGTATATTAATTTAATGATGCCATCATGACAATTTTTGGTGGTTACCTCAATTATATTTATTAACATCATGTTTTAGTAGACTTGTGACCTTAGAATTTTATTTGCTTGAGTTTTTTTTTTTAATTTGTTTGTTACCAAACGTTTCGTCCATAACTTCGATGGAAATCTTCAGTGAAGACTGAGTGATCTCGCAGAACCGCCATTAATGATGTCTACAGAAGTTACTGACGAAACGTTTGGTTCCTCAAGACCAATTCGACCATAGGACACAAGCCCAAAAATAATTTTTTTTAAATATTTTTTTAACTGGGCAACGTTTCGAATCATCATATCCTCAACTGCTACCTACTATTTTCAATTAATCGTATTTTTTTTTTAAATTGATCACTATTTGAGTCACTATTTTATCTATTACATTTTAATTTGTCACCATTTGGGTGACCAGAATATTTTCATTTTCATTTTTCTTTTAAATGATGGAATCTTTAGAAGAATAATTATTTTAATTAACTGTTTTAGTATAATAGTTCAACATCAACTGTTCCTTCGGAAATATCACCCCTTAACAACAGTCGAAACTCTGTTACAGAGCAAACAGATAAAAGAAGTGGCCAATGCTGTGACAAAAACACTTTAGAGCATACACCAAATATGGAACAAAAAGAGAACAGATTGAAAAACACTTTTGGATGGGCAAGGATTGACGTTGTAATTATGCTCATTTGTTGCGTGTTTTTAGCGTCGTTATGTTTTTCGGTAATTATTGAGGCTTTACAAACGTTAATTCACATTGACCATCACGATGAGATGCACCATCCTGTTCCGGTACTTTGCGTAGGAGTTATCGGGTTACTATTGAACGGAGTGTGTTATCTTTTAATTGGAGGTAATTATTAATTGATCATAATTAGTCTAGATTAAAACGCGAGTTTAATGGGGGTACTTAATTGATTTTTGAGAATTGTGTGCAAAAAAGTTCTTTTTTTTTAAGTAAAAATAAAGGTTTAAATGAAAAAATTAATCTCATATTATCATTTGATGTTCTCGTTGATATTCTACAACTTCAGTTCACAATTTTTTCGTTTTTGGCTTTTCTATTCCAACTATTCTCGAAGAATGGTCCACCCTGTATTATGATTTTCAAAAAAAAAAATTAATATTTTTTTTTAACCTTATAAGGATATACTTCTCCTGATGGAAATTTTCTTCGCGTGACCAAATCTGGTGATGTAATTTTGGATAGGGTTATTAGTGATCCTAAAAGTACCACTAATTGTGATATTTCAAAAACATATGATATTAAAATTCAAAATACTACGAAACAGCCAGGAGAATTATGGAAACTTTTGAAAGACACCATAGGTTGGTTTAATAAATAATTTTTTTGATCATTAATACTATTTTTTATTTATTTATTTATAGGATGTATAATTGTGATAATATGTGCAATCCTGTGTTATTTAATAGAAGAAGACATAGGGAAATTTATAGATCCAGTTTCTTCGCTAGTCTCAGCTATAAGCCTACTCATATTGAGTTATCCTTATAGTAAGTTATTTAATTTATGTGCTTGATTTTTTTTAAGATAGTTTAAAACAACCCACCCTTATAATTTTTTACTGCTTTTCTTAAATTATTTTTTTTTCACAAAAAAACCTAAATTTATTTTAGTTAAGGAAAGTTGTTGCATCCTGTTGCAAACAATACCAGACACGATTGATATTCAGACGTTGAAGACGAAACTTTTGAAACATTTTCCCGGAATAATTAGCGTCCATGACCTGCACATTTGGGAATTAACGACCGATAAAATCATTTCGACAGCACACATTATTTTTTTAAATCCCAAGGTAATTAATAAAGTTACAAGAGCAATTAAAAAAAGTAAATGAGTAATTAAAATACTTATCGTAATGTCATTAAGTACTTATACTATACTAATTAGGTTTACGAAACAATTACAAACCAACTGACCGAGTTCTTTTTGGAACAAGGAATAACTCAGGTAACGATTCAACCAGAATTTTATACCAAATCAATCAGCACAGAAAGTTTGGTTTCGACAAAATCTGGATGTTTAGTCCGATGCCAAAGTGAGGGTTGTAAAACTAGCCACTGCTGTCCAGATTATGTCGATGTAAATATTTTTTGTATATATTTTTTTTTCAGTAGTTGTTACATTTTTTTTACATATTTATAGAATAGTCCTTATCGAAGAAAATCGCCATCTTTGGAAGTATTTCAGCAAGACAAATCAGTTAGTCTTAAATCTGTTAAAACTATTGATGATAATGATCAACAAAAATCAGTTGAATCAAATAATAGCTGAAGTGATTCATCAAATTCAATTTTGTGTAGGTGCAATATAAGTGATAGAAGTACAAATAATGGAAGATAAATAATTAATATAAATGAACATTTGAGTAAGACAGCCAGGATTTAATTAGCGATGAGGCGATATCTCTCAGGATACGTATTTGTAAGTTTGAGTTTTATTCCTCTAACTTATTTGTTTTTTTTTTGTCTGTTTTTACATGTAAAAAAATGTGCGTTTACGTAAAAAAATGCGATAATTACGGATGTTACCAAATGTGACAAAAGTTTAAAAAAATAAATATTTTTATAATCATCTTTTTTATTGTTAAATTATAGGATAATATTATGGCGAATGTGCCAAACGTATGATATTTTCTTTTTTCAATTTATTTTTAAAGAATCATTTAAAATTCTTTGGAGTAATGACTTAAAAAAAAATATAAAAGACGAGATTTTACAATTAAAACAGTTTTTTTAGAGTTGCATATGTCCAAATGATCGCATGGGCCGTTACTAGTTTTGAATTTCCATGAGATCACGATTTACACAATTTATTAAAAAGAGAAGACAATTGTATTAATTTATATTTATTTATTGACTAGACAACTATTATTTTTTATATACAAAATATTATTCCTATAAATAACAAAAAACTTTCTGCTATAGTTGACAATTGTGGGGCCATCGTGGAAAAGGTATTGTGTCTTTAATGTTTTCAATATCCAACAGGAACTGTAAATACCTTTCGAATCCAAGCCCAAATCCACCTGTCGGCACCCCTCCGAATTTTCTTAACTCTAAATACCATTCGAAATTTTTATCATCACTCGGTATATTTCTTTGAAGTTTCTCGTAATTATTTTCACGTAATCCACCTCCAACTATTTCTCCAACACCCGGAACTAATAAATCCAAAGCATTTACCTGATAAAAAAAATTGAAATTATCAAGTAAAAAAAGGCTAATTGTATTTCATATTTTTGTTTTTAACAATGAAATTGTATGTACATAACAACAAATAATAGAGCAATTTTTAATATTAAATTAAAATTAACGAGAACATTTGTAGAATTAGAGAAAATGTATTTTTTGTTTTATAAACGCTCTTCTGAATTATATGCCTAAATTTAATATCATATACCTTTTGAGGATTGTCTTCGCATTCTTTCATATAAAAGGCTTTTGCTATTTTTGGCCAATTAATAACAAAAGTAGGCAAATTTCCGCAGTAAGAAACGATAGCAAGTTCATCTTCCTTTGAAAAATCAGTTTCACATCTAACCTCAGTGTCCGGCACCATTCTCAATTTATTACTTAAAATATTTATTGCCTCGTCATATGTCAGTATCACAAACGGCTTATCCAACCATAAAAAATCTTTGTTGTTTGTAAGATAGTTAATATCATTCTGGGACGTTTCTAAGACCCTTTTTGTTACAGTTTTCAGTAAATTTTCGACTACTCTTAAAATATCCGAAATTTTATTGATAAATGCTAATTCTGCCTCCAGCATGTAAAATTCTGATAAATGCAAACGCGATTTTGAATTCTCAGCCCTAAATACCGGCCCCATCGTGTATACTTTACTTAAACCATGAGCAGCTGCTTCTAAGTGTAATTGCCCAGAAACAGTTAAAAATACTTCGGAATTAAAATAAGCCTTTTCCATGGGTTCTCCTGGTTTTCCCATTTGTTTAATAAGTTCCTTGTTAGCAGGAAGTGCAGTAAAAACTTCTCCTCCGCCTTCACAATCATTTGAAGTAATAATTGGTGTATTTATCTGAATAAATCCTTCATTGTTCAAATATTTCGTAAATTCAGTCAACAAGTTACTTCTAATTCGTAGAAGTGATGAAAATTTATTCGTTCGTGGTCTAAAATGTAAATATTGTCTAACATATTCTGGAGGATAGACTTTTCGAGGGGCAAAGGGATAACCTTCTGTAACAACGCAGTCACCAATTAGTCTTAAATTTTCAGCTTTTATTTCCTTTTGATTATTTGGTGTCATTTCTATTGTTCCTAAGATAGATACTGAAGCCCCCGTTCGAATATTTTGAGCAGCTTCTGCATCAGCAACAACCTGAATTGCTTCTCGAGTTGAGCCGTCATTTACATTAAGAAATATGTGATTTTTGAGTTTTCTTACAGATTTAATCCATCCCTAAAGTAGTCTAAATTGTAAATAAAAAACTACTAATAACATATGTATATTTCCCACCTGTATAAGGGCCTTTTCCCCCGCAGAATGTTGATTGAGCACCCTATCAATCGTCTGAGGCATTGTTGAAAAAGCATATTTAAATTGATGCAATAAATTTCTATTTGTTAACATATTCTGATGTTTCTAATGGTAATTGTTAAACGTTTTTTATCTTAGAATACGAGTAATACAACAAATTATTACCGTTTTTCTGAATTTGAGATTCCTAACCTAAAAATCACTACTTTGATTTTACTTTTTAATCGTAAATTCCAGATACTGTGACTAAAAAAACACATGATGTTCTTTCAGGGTTTAAAATATGAATGTTTCATTTAAAAAAGAGGTATTATTTATATATTTATCTTATTTTAGTTTTTGGGGTTATACCATAGACTACAACTATAAGTTATACAAAAAGAATCAGTGGCGTAACAGACAGATTTTACAGGTTGATAAATAATACTTGATTATAATAAATGTATGGAATTATATCGTATAATCTTTTTTTTAAACTAACACTGCTTTGAGGGACTAATATTTCAAAATATCTGTAATTGATTTTGTACAAATTAAAATATTCAAATTAATTTTTGGTTGATTTGAATTGTGCACTTCTTTATTATTTTTCTTACAAAATTAACTAAATCTATATCATAGTTCAAATTAACATTATTTTGTCTATATCTAAATTAAATATCTAAAAAAAAAAAAACGGTAGTCTGTCATAGACAGTAAAGGATTCATGTCTTGTCTATGGTCAGGTCAGTGCTTGTTCGGACGCGGTGCGTGCGTGAAGTGCTCGTGTTATTTTTCGTAATTTGTAATTTCGGCCCTATCTTTCTGCTATTTGGTAAGTTAATTGTTTATTAATTTATGGTATCGGTAAATGTAACAAAATTTTAAAGGATAGATAGTATTATAAGTCTTTAATAATGAAATGATCAATTCATTCTTTTAAACAATACAGAAATATCTCAGCCAACATTAAAACTCGGTTAGTGAAAAATAACAAGCTTTGTGCTTTTGTTTGGAGTTTTTGGAAGCTTTTGTTTAGGTATTTTACATAAAAATTTGCTTACTTAGTGATTTTCTTAAAATTAAGAAGTTTTTCGATATTATCGATGACAGAATATATATGTACCTACATAAAGCTCACAGGGAGTGTGAGATATCGTTGGAATGTTTATAACATGGCGTTTGAGGTTGATAGAGTCTCAGGGTCAAAATTTTAGAGGTTTAAAGTCTCCAATTTAATATAGAAATGAAAAACTGGAACTCTTATATTGTAAACCAAGAAAACATCAATATTTTCGATGTTTTTCTTATATTTGTTTGGGTTGGGTTGGGTTATATTAGAGTTTCTACTAATCCAACCATATTATATGAATTAGATTTACATATTTATATTTAATTATCGATATACAGGGTGGCCCAAAGTTAGTGGTCTATTTAGACGTTTATGGAAAAACTAAATTTTTTAAAATATTTCTAGTTTTGTAGCACTTCCGGTTAGATATTAACTAGAGAAGAAGTCTGATTAATATAATCTACTTTGGTTTTTAATTCTCTGAAATGTTGAAAATTACTTTTTGTCACATTTCATAAGGCAAACATACTTGATTACGATCATTTTCTTTTTTTTTTTGTAATTTACTACAAAAAAGTATTTAATCTGCGAGGAAAAAAAAATTGTTAACCACATTTTCTAATCAACGTATCTTTATTATTGTTAAGTATATTTGATAATTATAGTTAAAGAACTTTGGTTTTGCAATTCACGAAATCTTTTTTTCTAAAAAGTATTCCATATTGAAGTGTATAAAAAATAATAATTAATTGATCATCACTACAATTAACAAATAGCACAGGCGCTAGTATGTTGTTTATGTCGTTTTGTATGGAAGCCTGAACAACACTGCTGGCCAACTTTCCATGAACTTTCCTCAGTGTTACAGAGTGGAACATTTGAGCTGGCAGCTTCAACTAAATTTTCTTCACTTTTGCTCACTTTCGAAATAGAATGGTCAGTTTTGTAATCGACCAAATTGAGGTTTCTATTACAATTGCACTTTCCGTTCTTTGCGTAGCCGTGACTATTGCTTACTTTTGCATTTTTGGGATGTCGTTTTATTAATATTCCTGTGGGCACCAAGTCGCGATTTGTCGATTGAGTTTTTTTCGTTGGCGTTGCCGAATAATAATTCCCTTTTAAACTTAATGGACACGTTATTGGCGTTCCAATTCCACCATGACTGATCAAAGAACCAAAAACAGCCGATGGTGATTTTGTTAATGTTACTTTTTTCGAAGAACCATACACTGTTCCTATTGAATTAGATCGGCAATCTAAACAAAGACGTGTTTATGAAAATCATTTTTTTTTACAATTTGGTATTACTTAGGTAATTACCTCTTGAATAAGACATTTCTTTACTTGGAGAACTTGCAATGCTTCGTCGTGCAACGTCTTGGAAAGTAATGGGTGAATACATCCCTCTTTTGTCTTCATTCATTGAATAATTTGCTGTATTGTATCTTACATCCAGAAGTTCACCCTCAATTTCAGCAAATGGGGCGTCCAATGCCCTTCGCAGTGGAGTTCTTGCTTCCCTTTGCTGCAACCAATAAGTTTTCATAGTTCCTGTAACATAAAAATTGAAATTCAGCACTTATTTAATATTATCTTAAGAAATTAACTCGCCTTTTCCTTTTACTTGAACTTCCCCTCGTTCTGTAACCCTGTAACATTCAGGCAGCAGTTCCTTCGTCGATTGTGATATGTGTATCTTCATTGCTTCACTTGTAGATTCCATCCGAGATGCTGTATTGACGCTATCACCAAAAAGGCAGTATCTTGGCATTTTTAGTCCTACAATTCCCGCTACAACTGCCCCAGAATGAATTCCTACCCTTATTTGTAGATGTTGTCCTACGTATAAATATTTTTTATATTTAATTAATCGATTTTCAAACTTATACGTATTATCACTCAATAGTTACTTGTTTGGAAATTAGTCGAAAAATAGAATCAATATATATTTTTTTTTAATTGACATTAAATTATTACCTGTTGAAGGGTCTTTTAAGTCGGTTATTGCATCTACCATGTCGAGTGCCATATCACAAACCCTTTCTGCATGATTTACCTCCTTTTCTGGAGCTCCAGATACCACCATATAAGCATCTCCTATAGTTTCCACCTAATTAAATAAAAAAAGTTCCTTTTTTACGCGTTATAAATTTTCAAATTGTAAATAAACAGTCACTAAAATAAACTAAATTGGAATATTGGATCATTTTTCTCATTTTAAATTGAAAACTATTAGTGCCCTTTGTGAATTATCGCAGACTTATTACCTTATAAACTCGGTTTCTTTCAGTGAGGGTATCAAAAATTGAATACATTGCATTGAGCATTGAAACCACTTCCATCGGAGTTATTCTGCTACAAATTTCTGTAAAGGTCACAATATCCGAAAAGAGAATGGATACACTGTCAAACATCTAAAAAGAAAAATACATAAAGTGATTCTTTATAAAAAAAATTTATAAACAAATCCTGATGCACTTTTAAAAACTAGGAACTGTATTTAGAAGTAAAAATTGATTGGATCATATCATATTAGTAACAAAAAGTTTTTTGTACATACTTCGCAGGTATCAATTGGATTTTCTCCTGTTCTTAATCTATCTGCAACCTGTTTTGGAATCATTTGGTACAACAATTCGTCAGTTCTTCTCATTTCGTCGTCTAATTTTCTCATAGACTCTTCTAACTTTTTGCTCTTTTGTTGTTCTTGATCTAAAGCTAATTTCAATTCCACAGATTGTTGCGTACCAGCCAACATAAGATCTCTAAATAAAAACAAAAAATATTAAAATTAACTTTTATAACAAATTAGACGTGGCCAATTGAAATTGAAAAGTTTTTTAAGTATTAAAGTACATAATTATACTGCTTTTCATTATAAATTGACGATAAAAAGGATAAAAAATAAGTTCAAATTCCTTAACAGTACAAAATTAGTAAAAAAATATTAAAAATCAAAAAGGTCTTGCATTAATGTAGAAGGACACTTTTTAACAAATGTGAACATGTGTTTACTTTTAATAGATAACAAGTATTACTTCTTCAGGGTAAATATTGCCAATTTAAAATGCAAAGACTGTACATAAATGTACGGTTCCCCTAAACTCACCTGCTAAAATCATGCATTGATAAATCATTTATGTATAATCCGGTAGCGATTAAGGAGTTAAGATCGGGCATTACGGGTGTTCCTAAATACATAATCATTTTCCAACTTTCCATGTAAATCATTTGACCTTCGGGAATAATTAACTTAAATGTATGTTTTCGTGCAAAAGGCTAGTTGAACTTTAATTTGACTAAAATCTTTCCCTAACGTTTGCAAATAATGAATGAGTTGTGGGTACATTCATATATTTATTTAAAAATTTATTTGTTCCTTAATTAATTGTTTATGGTTTATTGGAGTTACCTTTTAAACGCAGGGTTCTTTCTTCTGGAACCTCAAATTCGTCGGTCATTAAAATTTCATCTCTACGTCTATCAGTCGGATTATCGCTCATAACCGGCTCAACGGAAACAAGCTCAAAAATATTATTGGTCCTATAAAGGATCTACGGCACAAATTCAATTATCTTAAAATCCTTAGAAACTATTTTGCTCTAGGAATTAAAGAAACTAAATGGATGTAGGTCAATAACGATTGAATGATATCTAGGATTTCAATTAAAATCCGGATTCATTTCGGCTACTTTTCCTAGAATGGATTTGCGGTAATACAATTATTTGATAAATGTGAAGACATCTGTTGTTAATTAGGTTTGAAACTAAATAAATTCTTTTGTCTACAAGTACAAGTAAAAGTTTCTGATACATGGTGATTTTTTTCTGAAAAATCGGAATCGCTGGAAGTTTAAATAATATGAATAAAATATAAATAATTAGATGAGTAAACAAAAGTACCTACATTAAAACTCCTCTAAAAGTAAATTTCTTAAGAAATACAAACTTGTTACTATATAATACCACAGACGTCATGTGAACCCCAACTGCAATTTAGGCTCAACATCAACAAGGATCCTTTGGTTTAAGGACATTTACTGCAGATGGCGTTCAAAATGCGTCCGTGGTATTATAGTGATCTTAAAGGAGTGAGGCTGTTTAGTGATTATTCTGTCAGACTTCCTACAGCGCGCTGACGAGAACTAATAATTTTTAACGCTTTTGCTGAGTTATGACGAAACTTTTACTTTAATTTTATTCGAATAAAAAATACTTACCGTTTCAAATTTAAAAGCTATCAAAGGCCGCACTAAATCAAACCAATTAGTTATTTTCTTTCCTATTAAGTCTGGAAGTACTACCATTAATGAATTTCCTATACTACGAACTAACATGTCCGATCTATAAAATAAACGTAGAAAATAATTATTTTAAGAATACTCCTTAATTTAAAATTGAGCAATATCACAACTATAAAAAAATGCTTTTTCAAAAAGTTTGTTCCACTAAAACTCCAAAGCATTTTACCAACAAGTAGAGTACTCACTGTAATTGATAGTTGTAGAATTAGAACAAAGTTGTAACCAGATAAACTTATTTATTAAAGCAATTTTAAAATGTACAATCAAATTGCGAAAATGGAGCTGGAAAACCGTACGTTACTTTCGCGTTGGTTTTCCTTTTTAGTGCTTTGCTAGAACTTCCACGATTGCGGTGAATTATATATAAATAGTGAAAGATAAAAGCACGAAATACAGATTAAATTTTCTCAAAAGTTTAGTACGAATTCCTCACACGTGTACACATCTTGGTAAAGTGAATGAGAAAACATTACATTTGCATACAAAAGTAAGTGAAATAAAGTAAGGTTGCATTTTCAATTCGGAAATTTGAAGCAAAAGAACAAAACCGATGGTTTAAGCGAGAAAGTGCTTAACAAGAGGAATTTTTTGAGTCGATTCTTTACTATATCACTAAGTATTTTAAGCAAATGAAAGCAAACGTCAGATTTGTTATTAAATAATTGAGTTATAACATGGGCAAAGTTTCTCTCGCTCGTAAGGGTAACATTGAATGGAATAAATTTTAAACTCCCTCATAAAATTTGCAAACATTTCGTTGCACCAGTTAATCAGGGCCATTAAAATATCATAAAGCCAATGTAAATTTTTTTATTATTATTTTACTTTCCGAAAAATATTTATCTATTTTTTTTTTTCATTTCTTTTCTTTAATGTTGGACGTGAAATAACCGTTTTTCTGTAATAAATAATAATTATTTTTTTTTTGCTTACCCAAATACTATACAAAATGGAAATATTTCAAACAACACAGAAGCATTTATTGGGAGGTGTTTTTCTTCTCTTGTCATGGTGAGTGACGCGAGGGTAAAAGCTCTGTTATCAAAAGTAAGTTGAAAAGTAACATGAACCATATCAAAGAGTAATTCTTCCTTTACCAATTCAATACCCATTTCTTTGTGGTAGAAGTGCCTCGCAACCTGAAAATAAATTAGTTAAAAGTCGTCGAGAAAATGGAAACGATCGTTTCCGTTTTAAAGTTCCCCAGCTTTTGCACTTTTATGTTGTGCAAGACTGCGCTAATATGAGGGCTGTGTGATATCGATAAAGGATCATTCGTTATGATTTGTTGCTTTTCTCATCTTTTGCTGTAATTTCGGCGATAAAGCTTTCCAAAGTCTCGTAACAACGACGGCCAAATATCCAATTCTATTGATGACCTGTTTCATTGATTTCCTGTCGGATGAACTAGTACAACTCGTCAGTTTATCGGTCCAGATGTTCTACATAGTGTGCTTTATCTATATATTTAATTAAAGACAACCTAGACTAAATAATGGTACCTACGAGTATATTCAAGGGGATAAGTGTCACCAACGGTAATTGAATCGATTAATTTTAATTGTAGCCTCAAGTGGCTATTCATTTAATGTACACTTCGGTCAACAAATAATTTTGCCTCCTCATTGAATATAACGCTTTTCCTATCCAAATTAAGAACAATGTCGATTTATCACAAAAGGAAAACCAAAAAGTTTAAAAAGTTCATTGCCCTGGGGCTTTACGTTTTCTTAGGACCACAAAGTTTGATCGCTATTTATTATTTATCGTATAATCCAAGCGCCTCCAAGAGAGATATTAATTAAAAACAACGTACTTCATTTGTTAATTACATTCATTTCTAATTACGTTTCAATAAAATTGGGACGTCTAGAAAAACGAAAATCCATAGATGATAGTAAAACAGTCCTGAACAGTCCTAATGTTTTTCTACATCCCATAAACTGACATTATATTTAGTTAGGTTATGTTTTGTTATGGAACTTTAGGTTAGGTTGGGGTTGGTCAGTTGGTTATTTTTTTCATCTAAATACATTAACGAAGTCTGGTAAAAATTCGACCAGAGAGTTCAGGTTTTCGGTTATCCACCCCAATTACCACAACCCCGTTGTTTAAATAGTTTAATAGTTGTGATTAAATTTACCTCTTTAATCTGGCCCATTGTATAGTAGACAAATCCCCGTCGTTTGCTCCTGTAATGGAGGGTAAGTCCCTGTCGGGTTTCATTTTCGCAAATAAAACTGGGAGCTCTCATTCGAGGATAAGAGAACTTTAGATATTCATGAAGGTTATCAAGACCATTAAGAAAATCTCTCATGTGCCTTCCCAACACTGACAGCACTCTATCATAACCATATTGACTAACGAAACCCACGAAGAATACTCCAAGCTGTTCAAAAAAGTTCTTTTCCGACACATTCAGTATCTGTAAATAAAAATCAATGCGGGAAGCAATTTTATTGAGCCCTATAAATAATGATGGTGTCAGTTTTAAAGAGTCAAAAAGATCCCAGTAAAATGACGTGATGCGTAGTCTTTTATAACGTGAATCAATGTCATATAAAATTTCGAAAAAAGGTAGAGGTAAGACATTTTATAAAAACTTTTTAAAATTTTTAAACCTGAATTGCTTTCTTAGCTAATCTAGGAATCAAATTTTCTGGATAAACTTGGTGTGTACTAAAACTTGGCTGATCAACTTGTGCTGCTTTTCTTATTTCTTCCCATTTGTCTTCTCCATACGTTTGCTTGATATATTCCGACATATTTTCTAATATCAGTCCATACATGATTCCTGTTGGTTCTGTAATAAATGAGAATGCAAAAAAGTCTCCTTGAAAGTTCAAGGAAAACCTAAAGCAACAGTTGCAGACTAAAGGAACTTTAACATTTTTAATATAGGATTCTAAAAAGTGGCATCCTTCCTTTGGCAATTAATTTGGCTATGTTACCAACCCTTATTACGACCCTATTGCTTTTTTATATTACTTCAATTCCTCTGAAAATAATTTTTGAAAAAAATCGATGTCGTAATAATAGGACTTTCTGGTCTTGAACCAACATTTACATTTCCCGAAAACTAAATTATCCGACATCTCAACTATTTGCAAACAATAATCCAATTTAAGTCTTCGTCTGTCCAACTTTGCACCTGTTTATACAACAAATATTCCCCTAATTAGTTATTCATGTTTCAGGAGGTGTCCTATTTTACTTTTTCCGTAGCGTCCTTAATATCTAATTTTTAAGTAAATTTACAAAATAAAATAAAATGTTTTGTAAAACAAACATTTGCTTATATATTTAACAGTAATACAAGGGTTGTAATCTTTGGTTAGGTTAGGTTAGGTTAGGGTAATTGTTTATTATAAATAAATAAGATGTACTTAAATCGTTCGCAGTGTTTATTTAAAAAAATTCAAGGATAATGACTGACGAGATTAAATTCAATTTAAATAATGAAATAATTCAAGTTTAATTATATACAGCTAAAATTGTTTCAAAAATCTCTTCGCTAATTATAAACCCTGCTAAAAAATCCGCTCATGACTAATTAATAATAAATAATATTGTCTTTATTCTGCAGTGCTAATAATATTAATTATTGCAGCTGTAATTTGTTTTGACGTCCTTTCCATGCAATTACTGTTTTAATATTCTTCTGCTGTATCGCACGCATACATTGATTAAAAGGAGCAGGAGCCTATTCCGGTGGACAAGAATATAATCAAAATGCTTCGTTCATCTTAACTGCACTTACGTCAAAGTGGACACGTACCAACCATTGCTTTGTCCATGTGTTTATTAATAGCAATCGAACGCCATAAACTATTACATATTTAACTATTATTGGCAAAAGGTCAAGAAAATTCGGCGGGTAATCCAAACCGATCGTTATTATCGATTTCACTTTAAAAACTACAATCATCGTACACATTCTTACGAAAATACACTATCCAAATATGGGATAAACATTAGAAAAAAAGTTGAGTAAAATTTACAGGCATTATCATAGATTAGTCGTTAGTCCGGAAACTGATTGAGCATGTACCCCAACTATTTCCTCCCTTTACTCCTGTTTCTGTCACTGATAGGTATTCCTATAACTACCCCTTCATGTCTCAGAAGGTGTCCTACCATCTTCTTACCCTTATTGACTTCCATAACATAAAGATTAATATAGAATTGTTGTGAAACGTAAATCTCACCAAGGGAATAAAAGAAAGGAAAAATAAATAGCTTTGCAAAAAATAATATCCTAACAAAATCAAAAAATGCGAAAAAAAAAACTATTCTTTTTCATGTAAGAAAATTGCTCCATCAAAGGAACCAAAATCAAAGCGATTATTCAGTTGTGTACCAGAAACCAAAAAAAAAAAAAGGAAAATGATGCGTGTATTATATTGTAAATTTAATCCTAATAAGTAGTTTAAAAAAATTTGCGTATGTTTCAAATTTTCTAGATTGAAATATAAGCATTTGTAAAATGGAAAAAAGAACTTTTTTTATGTGTACCTACATAACTTGGCATCCAGTTTTTATTCCAGTGTTTTTGATAGTAAAAGACAGAAGGGAATGTTGCTTTTTTTACATTTTACTCCATCCAATATAGCAATAGTGAATAAAACTAATGACCACTTTCACATGTGACTGTTTTCAATTTTCTGTATTACGTGAGAACATAAAAATGTTTTCTTTTTTGTTTATTCACGCCTTTTATTCATCTAATATTATTCATGTAGATTGAAAATTTCAATTTTGAAAATCTCTACGTGCTTATAATATTCAATTATTTCTTGAACCTAAAGATGTATTTCTAGTAGGTACCCAAGATGCATGTTCAATTAAAACGCCAAACTATCCATTCTGTAAGTTAAGTTATCTTTAAGTTTTTGAATGAAGCTTTGAAAACCTCTATTATGAAGTTTCATGGGCAAAAGTAAACATTGCAAATTCAAAGTAAAAACAAAGGGCGACATGTACTTACATGTGGGTTTTGTAACTATAAAATGAGTTTATAAAATCATTCTGTTAGTCCCTTAATAAAAATTTAAAATAAAGTTAAAAATTCGTGAAATGGTTTAAGAAAGTTCTGATTTGCACATTGAGTTGATTAAAAATATGTAAAGTTCTAAGACAATGTGGAGAAATCAGTAAGTACCCTATTCAGTGAAGATCCAGGATTTTTGAAAAATTCTGCCCTTTTTCTCTACCTAAGCAAATAATTCGATTATATCAGTTGTGATTAAATGTTAAATCTTACTTTAAAAAGTAGGGTGGACCATGTCTTAATTTCCAACGTATCTAATCTTTTTATCTTGTTCTAATTAAAATTATTAAAAAAATTTTCTAATATTCTTTTCTTTCGTTTTTTCTTTGTTGTTCACTATGTGCTTCGTAAAACATTTTTAAAGAATACAAACAGAAAATTACAATAAAATTCGCGTAAGTAAGAGAAAATATTCGTTTCAATCTAATTTAAAAATGTATCTTTTAATGATTGTATTATAAGGGTATCAGTAATATTAAATAAATAATTTATGAGAAGTTATAGAATACCCCTGAGCATTTAATGTGCTATAAATAAAATGTAAAATTGCCTACGCCAAATACACCAAATTGGTTACTATTTATGTATGTACCTACAATGGTTCCTTATTGTCTATACGAGGTAACGTCAATGATGGTGAATAAAATCTGTTACATGTAAACTATAAAAAAAAATTAAAAAAAGTATGTATAGGCATATGTAGGCTATACAAAAACTAAACTCTTTTGGAAATAACGCACCGTCTATTTAACTGTTGAATACGAAAACAGTGACTAATTTATTATTATAATTTTTGCGGTTGACACCATTGTTATTAAATAATAATAAGAAGTGCTAATTATAGACGAATTTAATATACATTCATTTCCCAATATGTACTATAGGAAAATTAGCAATCGCTTGTTCTTATCCCTTAAGTATGTTGGTTTATTAAACCGAAATGGGAATACGAGATCGTAAGATTAACGTTGAAGTCATTTGGTGGTTTTAAATCAATAGACACTAATTAAGTCGGATCCTCAACAAGAACAATACTTTTTTTTTCACCAAATAGAAAGATAGAAATACTCATAAAAATAGCAATCACTTTTAGTAAATTTCAAAAGAGGTACTTTCAAATTTTTTGGTAGAGGTGAGAATTATTTATTTTCCTCATTAATTGAGGTTACATGTATAAAGTAATTCCCATTAATGTACTTCTTAAAGAAGGGTTTTTGCTTTTTCTTAAGATATTTTTTTCAATTTTCCTTTTCCTAATTTCAAAACACTAATTTGCTTATGATGAAATATGAATACTATTCGTTTCTGAAAAGGCATAGGTTTAAGTGCTCCAGGAAAAGGAGCAGGAATAAAAAATTTCTTCCAGTTCCTATGAAAGCTATTGATACTCTTTTGTGACATTTTGACACCACCTTTATATAATATTTAGAATCATAAAACAGATTTTGTTATTTTTTTGAAAACTTGATTTGTTGAAACTAAGATTATTACAAATTAAACATTTGTAATAATAAAAATCAATCAATATCTTATTAATTAAAGAACACCATCTAAGGGTAATTATGAACTACATATTGTTTCTTAATTCACTAATATTTCTCAATTGTGGGTAATAAAGCAGACCAAGTTCAACTGTTTTTGTTTTCTTTAATTTATTGTGAGTGTATTTTCATACTAAAATAGACATGTGGCGTTAGGAAAGTCTGTAAAAAGCAAATGTGTTTTAATATTGCTCTCTAAATTTGAAGGAGAGAAATGAGTGATACAGTAGATATAAATATATTGCACCTGAATAAATATATTTTCCTATAATTAGTTGGATTCTCTTAGTTTCTCGTGGAATCTTTTATTCCCTCGTAAAACTTTAAAAAAATGATTCTCTAATATTTCAAAAAATCATTTATTTAATGCTAGAAATTTTTCTATATTACTGCAAACCTTTATTATTTTGAATTGTGATAAGTTATTACAAATAGTGTATTTTGTAGACTGAAAAATAAATAATTTTGTAACCGTGTGAAGAGTTAAATAATTAACTGTGTTACACAAGTTTTATTTCCTTCTGATACGAAACTTTTTCAATAAACGTGACATATTACAAACTAAGAACTTTTAACACTATTTCTTATAGATCTTTCCCAATTCGTAGAGTTTCAGATTGAATCAGGATTCAATAATACCAAATATAAAGTTAAAAGATTTGTTAAATTAATTTATAAGTATAAAGTATAAACTATTATATAAAACTGATATAACAAACTAAATTTTCAAGAGTATTGTTTTTTTATTTGTACTAAAAAAATAATTAGTTATACCTAGTAGAAATTTTTATTATTGTTAAGTTACCTAAAAAGTTACCATTTTTTGAAGTAGATACTTGAAATTGAACTGATAGTGCGGGAATTTCAAAATAATTTCCATTGTATTGTTATTCTATGCTTGTAAATTAATTTCTAATTATATGAATTAACAAATTCATTATATTACTACGTAAAATTTCTATAAACTACAACACTAACCTTTTTCTAGTTGTTACTAAAACATTGCTCTCGACAGGATTCAAGTAATAATATATTTTTTTAGTTCTAAAACACAATTTCGTCAACATTCAATAAAAATAAAAAATTGATCACAAAATTTTCTACACTACATGGATCAAGTTAAGTACGTGAGCTTAATTAAGTGCGCATTTTTTATGTACGTTTAAACTGATCCTGTACCGAATCATCATCGACCAAAACAGCAGTATGTTCAGTGGACAACTGTTGAGTTACCGTTTACGAAAAAGGAAATGTCCTGCTTTGTTCGTGATCACACTTCGCACGCCTTCGCGCAAGCTCGCAAGGATAACACTTATTAAACCAAAAAAAATTGAGAGAGAAAGAGAGAGCTCTAATAATTTGAACAATGAAATATTGCGTCCGCTTTATTCATATCCTTATACGATATTATCCAGGTAGCAAAACTGTAAGCTATATACTCCCAAAGGACTAAAATGATACGCTTTATTCGAGATTTTTTATTTGTTGTAGATGTTCAAAAAAAATTCTTTGAATGTTCTGATTTAAAGGATTCATCAAAGGACATGTTTCTTTATCCTTGAAGTTGTCCTTCAATATGACTAATGTGTATTATCTTAGCTCTTGGTTTTGGAGACTAATTTAGTATTAGGTGCAACGGAAATGAGGAACAGGAAATATAGGAGATGCTCGCGTTATTCAATTTATTAACTTTACAATCAATTTATAATCAGTTTTTCCAAAATTGATTTTGAATTGGTTTGACCACCCGCACCCGCCCTATTCTTCTCACTAATTTATTCCCAAAGCTCAAAAAATATTTGAGAAGTGGTTTGCAGACTTAGAATTATTATACATTATAAAAGTACTGCTAAAGAAGAGTTAAACTAAATTGAGTTTTAAAATATTATGGCGTCTCATATGATAGGACAGATACTTATCAATACTTCCTCGTATATTCATTAAATATGATATTTCTTTTTGAAACTTTACTCTGAATGAAAGCACTAAAAGAAAAGGGAAATTTCTGTATTATCTAACGCATATTCAGACTGTCCAATATGTGCGTGGAGGGAAAGAGAAAATTATCCTTTTCAAAAATCAATACTTCAGAGAATTTCATTTATCTGAATAAACGCGAGGAGATTTATGTGAATTGATTGCAACCCTTCACTACAATTTATGTTGCTTCCAAAAGTACAACATTATACACATTCTGCATTTCGTATTTTTTAATATTTTTTATTATTTTGTATTCGAAGCTCAAAATTTACTTAGGTAATACTTCTACGATAAATAATAAATAATCATTAAATTAAAAAAATAAAAGTTAAAGCTTAATCATCCAACAATACATAAGGGTTATATAAAAAAAAGATGCTAATAATTTTTATTCTTTTAAAAATTTAAAACCTGGACGCAGTAATTTTTGAGTAAAAATTAATCAGAAGTGTTTCTTAATAAAATGATCTTCTAATTATCCTGGAAAGTTTCTGTCTGTGCGGAATTCACATATAAATCTCAAAATTTCCTATTATGTACGGCACTTAATAACTTCAAAATATTTATTAAGAAAAGCATTTCATCTTTGATGTTTTTGGCTAATGGATCGTCCTCAAATAATTAATGAGTAATATAGATTAAATAGATGATGTAAAAGATTATTAAATTGTTAAATAATCGTATCAACGTTTTGCATTAAGTGAAAAGACTTCTTCAAAGGTAGATTAACTTGCAACTGGTCGCTTATGTATACTAAAAATTGGTATAATTATTCATAAATTTAATAAATTTTTACCCCACAGACTTGGTTGATTTTATCTAAATTATTAAAAATTTTATTTTTGTCTAAATAATCATTTTCCTTATCGTATAAAAAAAGTTGCGGAAATATAGATAACAAATTCAAGAAGTGAATGTGGAGACTTTGAAAGTAAAGTAAAATAATAGAAGCATTTTGCACCCCATCAATGGACAACTTAACTACATTTTTATTGTACAAATTGTCGTTTTCCTGGCAGTATCCTGAAACCCGTTATCTGTTAGTTTAGCGTTAATCACATAAAATTAATATTATTCTTTAATTGCTCGCTTGAAGTAACCGTTCTTTTAGTATTAAAAGGATTCGTCGGCCGGCAACCTAATTTCATTGTTATTCCATTTAAATGTAGGAGTTTAGAGTCGTAGTAATTCGAATTCTCCTTGCGTGTGAAATAGCACTCGTCCGAGTCAGGAACAATAAAAAGGTCCTTATGCTTTCTCTCTTATGTGGACCTATTAAACGAATTAGAATTAATATCGGTGTCTTGCGTGCTTAGCATTTGATGTTTCTATTACTTTATATTTCCAGGTCATTCCGTTAGAAGATTAAATTTAAAGAAACAAAACTTGCTTATCACCAATTCGTAATCTTCCCAGAAATGTCCTCTTTTGTAAGCTTGTGCTTCATCATAAATTAATTAGGCTTTCAAAATATTTATTCATTAATTATTACATAACACAATTACTCAAAAAATATAATAAGCAACCTTGTACATAGGGAAGGTTTTGTTTCAAGAAAAATATGGTAACTGAAGCTGTTTTCCATGTTGCAGGTCGCTCCAGCAAATGATGCGCGACTGTCGCTTATTTCACTATGAGCTAGCTCTTTCTTACACACGAATATAGCCTCTTTCCTGCATAGTTAAAGCCATCAACAACAACAAAAACCAATTATATTAGGAATAAAAGCAATTTTTTTTAAATCCAATAATTCAAAAAACCTAGCTGTCATCTTATTTACACATATAGATGAATAAAGTTTTTGTAGTTTTTTTTTCATATCATTAATTAGATGCAAATAAAACTAAAAATTTTATTTTCACAATCAATATGATCTTTGTAGGTCGCGTGAAATTCGAAAGGCAGTTGTGTGAAGATGACCATCTGAAAATTTAAATTTATCGTCAATCATTTCAGACATCCAGACCATACTTTTATTTCCTTTATAGAATAAAATTGAAAACTATTTTCTTTTACACGTCATTTAATAAAGATATTCTTGTTACATCTTTGCTATTCTAAAGAATATAAATATTGAAATAAATTTCTATAAAAATGATAGCAATAGAAGTTTTATTTCTTTCCAATATCTATATTGAATAAAATATTCTTTCTCACCATCACATTCGAATTCTACCACGTATTTTAGAATACGAAAAAAATTATACACTATAAAATTACAGCTTTCATCTCAAGCGGAATAAAAAAAGATGTAATCAATAAAGGCCTTAAGGGCTATAAAACTAAATGTAACCCTTACTTAGCACCACCAATTTATTCTCAAAATTTTTTTACCAAAGGGCAGCACAGTGATATAAATTGACATGATCAATAACACCTATTGCCATTTGAAAAGTTTACAGGTGTTAGAAAGAAAGGTGAGAAATGAGTCTTTAAAGTTTATCCTCACAGTCAAACATATGGGCTCTGTTTGTTAAAATATACATATTAATTTTTATCTATAATGATTCCAAAGTTCTAGTGTTCTAAACATTGTAAAAGCAAGAAAAGGAATTGAAAAAATAAAATTAGAATTAATTAAAGTGATATAAATTAATAATTTATTACTTTTATTCCAGAGTTTTTGAAAAACATGGTGGCCAGGAATCTGCAAACCTTCAGAGGAAAACGTGCTATCAACCCAAAGTTACAATGAAGGGTGGAAAGTTGCTGTGGAGTGAGGTGTAGTTAAAAGGTTAGTCATTTACATATCTGTTTCGGTTTTCGTATTTTGATTGATATTCTGCTTTTTTGCAAAATATCTTGGTACTAAGGTTCGGTTTTTATACATAAATGACTGTTAAAAGTGTATCTTTGGAAATTATTTTAAAATCACAGACATCTTATAGATTTTTCTGTAATCAATAAGTACCTACTGAGCTATTTTTGATGTTTTTTCGAAATTTTAGACTATTTTCTTCATTAGCTCCAAAACTATTTATTTTAAAATTATGCAAAGTACAGTATTTTCAAAACCCTTACAAAGAGCCCTTTCATTTGATATGTCACAAGATAGGGTTTGCAAAATTTGCTAATTTAATCTCCACTATTATCTTCGTATTGAAAATTCTTAATTTGCGTTACTTTTTCGTATGTTGGTCACAGAAATTCTTATGTGTACCAAAGATTTCAATCAGTCCAGTCAATTTAGAACAAATTGGTTGGAACAGACTGAGAGACATACAAAAGGGTTCCGTTTTGACATTCTGTCTTACGAAACTTTAAATACAAGAGAGGGATAGTAGAACAACTTTAGAGACATTAAGGGCTAGTTAGACACATATTAGAGGTAGAAACAGGATTGATGGGGGGTAGAGAGAAATTGAGATAATATTATTGTTCGGAAATAGTTAAAGATTTCGAGAGGAAAAGAATATATCGAACAACCCTTCAGAGAAAATTAAGTTGCACTTTATAAAATACAAAAAAAGGACACTTGGACACTTTAAAATATTTATTCTGTAAAATTCAACCAGAACATATAATTCGAAACTATGATAATACTTTAGAATGTATAAAGTTACTATGTATTTCGTGACACGAATAATTTTAAACATAATAATTATTTTATTTTGTTTTTCGTACAGTTGTGTGCTATAATTAGTAACTGATTTAATACTGTTTTAAAAATTACGACGGCCTATCGAGAAAGCAATTTCCTTCTTTATTGCCTGAGAAAATTACATATAGACAATATATGTATATATAATATTTATGTAAGAAATTGTAACTAGCCTAAAATGTCAAAAATTTTCTAAAAGTACTTGCGTATGTACAGTATAGGAATACTCGGTGTGTATGTTTTGCATTTTAAACTTGCCTAAATAATACAAAAATTAGTACGTTCCCACGTATGTACAACGAAAAATAATACACATTTAAAACGCACAGATTTACATTATTATTACACTATTTTTTGATGTATAGCATGTACAAATATTTTTGTTTAAATGAAGAACTATTTAACTATATACAGACACTCAAAATGTCAATTTCCTATAATTTAACATACACAAAGGGAACAAACATTAAGAAACACTTGGTAATTGCTTCTCGTATTAATAATTCAAAAACCACTTTCTAAAATATTCAACCCCCAATATTAACATCAAATTTTCTACATTTTTTTATGTACAAGTGGCGATCCGGATAAAATTTTGATTACATATACAAAACGAAATCTCACGTTATGTTTAAAATAGATACAGGGTGGTTTATAATAATTATTTTTCTCTTCCGTTTCACTTATAACCACGGTAAACACGAATTTAATAAACACGTGTCTTCATCATGTATAAACGGTAAGCTGTATCGTCCGTTTCTGCGTCACTGGGGTCTGGGGGGTGGTTGAGGGGGAGTACTTCGACTGGGTATAGGGGGAGGCCTTGTTGATCTTATTCCGGGTGGAGGGGCGGGAGGTTGAACCCCTGCTGGGAGTTCTGGGGGTGGATAGGAAGGGGGACCACCCGTTGGTGTCACAGAACCTGGTTCAGCTATCTCGGCAGGTTTGAGTTCAATCATTTGTTTGTTAGAATTATCCTCAGACTGTTCGGATTCCATTTTTGTTCTTTGAGGACTTGAACTATGAGAACTTTTCGTTGGTGATTTTCTACTTTGAGGAAACCTGCAATAAAATACTTTTGAGATTCGTTACGACTTTCGGAAATTCCTATAGGTACCTCGCTGTTTTTTCTGGATCTTTCGAAATTGATTCGTGACGACTGACTTCTTGAGGTTTTGAGGTTGTTGGTTGTTCCTTAATCTCTTCCATAGGCTGTTCTGAGGCAGGTCGTGTTATGGTGGTTGTTGGTACGGATGATGTAGTTGTGGCTGTTGTACTTATCACAGATGTTATCAACGTAGATGTTTGGCCGACAGTTTTGCTATGTTGCAGTCGTCTTTCTGATCCAGCAGCCACGTAAGAAAATACGCATAGAACTGCGTAACAAATCTGATCCGCCTTTCAATCAAGAAAAAAGTTAATCAGAAAATTAAACAATTTTTGCTATATTGCAATTTTTGCCAAGAACAACGTCTGTACATTGACCTATTTACAAAGCAAAAAGAATCTAACCAAACAAATTTTTATTATTGATATCAATGTAAGAGAAAAAAGGGGGCGTAATACTTACAGTGCGTTTAAAAATCCTGTGTAAAGATTGACGTATTATAAAGAGTAAATTTTGAAAAATAAAGCTATCCATTGAAGTCTAATTAAATGTTACAAATAAAATAACTCAGTAAAACCAGTATGTAAAATATAGCTATTCATTGTCGGTTAATTAGATTTGTATTGTATGTTTCAACGAGTAATTTGCGAATAGGGAGAGTAGTCTTTGTGCAAGTAAATGAAACAATAAATATACTGCATGTAAACTTTACATGTTGAATTTTGAGAGATATTTCTAACATTATGTTAATATATAGAAATTTATAAAACGAATAGAAGAATCAAATTAAATAAAATTATTTTTTTATGTACCTATGATTATTTACAATACCTAAACATACATACACATACCTATCTAATATATCTAAAGCTTTTACGACATCTATGAAATAATAAAAATATTTATCTAAAAGCTTATGAATGTTCATAATAAATAAAATTAAAAATAATTAAAAAAAAAAGAATCTAGATTTGAAATGTAATTTTGAACCCGGTATAAAAATATCCTGTTTCTATAGATAAACGCTCACTTACCAAATGAAATTATATTAAAAAATTACATTTTTCTGATAAATAAGAAAATTTATTTCCCCAAATTACTTATTGGTGCTAAAACATTCTTACATGTTTTTAATGCCTGATAATTTTATTGTTTTCGCATTTAATTTTGCACTGAACTCTTGAATGTTTAGAAACAGAAAAAAAGGGAAACTAAAATTACAAAAATTATACTCTTACGCGGTAAGAACAAATCATGCAGGCAGTGAAGGATTGTCATCATTAACACCATGTAATTCTGAAAGCCTCTGTGTCATGCATATGGAAAATATTCGATGAATTGATAGAAGCATATCATTTGCCTATAACGAAAAAAACAAAAAATGGCTCTACAACATCAACAGAAACAAATAAAAAATACGACTGCATCTATCAACGCCACAGAAACTTACCATCGATGATTTGTATTTTCTCTGAATTACTTGTCGTGTCTTTGGATCTGCAACACACCGAGGAAGATGTTAAAGATAAATGAGGCCGAAAACGTTTTTGAATTTTGCTGATAATTTTTTAGAAAGAACAATGTAAATCCGTTTTTTGTCCTGACTGGTCAAAAGTCAAACCTTGTGGACCTGACTTTATCCTGCTGTCAGGTTAATACGGTTTATAACCAGATCTAAATTGACTGAAAGTCTTTATTTTGCTATATCTGAGGATGTGAGTCTAATAAATGACCAAAAACTTACTGAATTCTTCAAGAACAAAAATTCCTCCCTTTTGGGTGAAACATTTTCTTATGTGGTCGATCCTTACAAAGAACTGGAAAAGATACGTTAAAAAATCAGAAAGGCATAATCCAAAGGATAGAAAGAAGCAGTTCGTGCAAGCGTGAAGCTACAGGCAACTTTAGAGATGGTTTGACCAATGTTGATGACCTATTCTAAATGTATTTCGTGTGTTTTGTTGAGTGCAGTTATATATATAAAAAATTATATATATATATATATGATATTGTATATCATCGGCCATGCGGTGTTTCGCTATATAGGCAGCACTACACTATAACTACGCGAACACCAGTTAAAAGACTTTTTGTGACCGTTTCCCGAATTTGGTATGCATCATCAGTCTTTCGAAAATAAAAATGCAAAGGATTTTCGGGTTACTGCAGGGGTTGCGGTGTTTGGATAATGGGGGACTGAGGGACTTATACAGCAAAAACTGAAAAGATCTACAATAAGCGCCAAACTAAACAGAAACTAGTACTAAAACTAACGGCCAGATTAGATCAAAGTAGTTTGATATATATATACCTCAAAATCCTGTAAAGCAGCCAACGACCGATGGCGACAATCACGGTAGGAGCAACAACAAAAGACAAACATTAGTGAATTGAATAATTTTCCCGGACAAGGACCATCTCAAAAGTTCCTCAGCTTCCCAGCAGGAGCATCATCAGAAAAAAAATGTAGATATAAAAATTTTGCGGTCGCTTGCTGTCGGTTTTTGTTTTTGTTTTAATGTTTTCTGAATATGCTCCGCCTTATCAACATAACCACTCATAAGTAATATAGAACATCGAAAAGTAAATAAAGCATTCAACATCCATCGTTAAAAAAGTACAACAAATTTAGCACAAACAGCTGCATGCATTAGCATACGTGTATAATAATAATAATTATATTATATTAAAAAAATTAATGAAAAATTATAAGAAAAAATTAACACTACTACCTGGCATCCCGTGTTGCTCTAACGGCGGCATTTCAATTTCTCTTATGCACAAACACCAAGACGAAAATTAAGAAATAAAAATAAAGTTAAGAGTAAAAAATCGAAGTTTCATAACCGTAAGAGAGTGGTATGAGTATTGGAAAATTTGAGTGGTCCTTGCAGAAACCAATGCACAGTTCACAGCGCACCCGACACATGGAGCAATTGAAGAAATAAAAACAACAATAATAACAATAAATATTAAAAATAATTTACATCAAGACATCAACACTATATCCATATTTAAAATATATATGTACACTAAATTAAGGAAGCCTTTCTCATCTTAATTCTGTATTATTTTCAAAAGCCTTAATAAAAAGAATATAGAAAAAAAGGAACATTACTCTTGAAAAATCGAAAAAAACAAATATCGTTACCTTACTGTTGGCGAAGAGCAAACCCACCCCTTCCATACAAACTTGAAGTAAACCACCCTCCCCGGTACTCATGTCTTGTACTGGAAATTCGCCCCCTAGTTCCGGCGCTTTTCCCGCTACTCCTCCTCTCTCCATAGCATCCTTTATGCAGTAGTACAGTTCCTTACACTAATATCAAACACAATGAAAACAATTTTAAACAATAAATCTTAACTATCTCTATACCTTCTTGGTATAGTACTTATGCAACTGAGTCTGTTGACCGGATCTTCTCCACAAGCATAGAACTTTATTTTTCGGACTGTAGGTCATGTTCACCAATCGCTCGTACCACCACCTTTCTATGATCACTCCTGAGACCGATCGCAGAACCAAACCATCATCTCTGACTTCCATAAATCTTAATTCTCCTTCTCCATTTACTCCCTGATGGACAGTAAAACTTTGACGGTGTAACAATCTTGATAGGGAGGGCTTTAAATCAATGTCGTTTCCGTTCTGAAATTAACACATGAGTCTAATTGCTTTGTCAAGTAAAGGATGGTTATACCAAATGTTCTATTTGATCAAGAAGCTGATTAACTTCCTGGCTATAAACAAGACCGATATGACATTTTCCTAGCAGTCTCCTGATTTTCTTCTTTATCTCAGTTTTATTGCATTTTAACATAACTAAAACTGCTGTAAGATTATAAAGCATCGTGGACAAAAGTCTGTCTTCCTCATGTTCAAGTCTTTTCCTTTCAGTCTCACTTAGGCTTTTGTATCGCTCCATCATTTCTCGTGGTCCCTGCGTATATTCCAAGTGAAAAAAAATTAAAAAATAAAATAGATCCATTCATACCTGATCCATTCCAATCATATCTCTTTCCTGCGATACTGCATCCAGGAAGGCATCCTCCCAAAACTGCATTTGATCCCACAAAGATGAACGTTCCTTTCCAATAAGGCCTTCAAAAAGATATGTCCTTGCAACTTCGGGTGATGGTGAAGTCAGTGTGTTGACCATGTGCCCACCGTGGTATCTAAATCCGGTACTAAGCGAGGATTTGCTGGACCAAACACTGGCGGTACGTTGTTTAGTCGGTTTTGGAAACTAAAGCAACATTTTATAATGAGATTCCCAAAATTGAAAATGGAAAAAACTCAAAACTACTACAATATAGGATAGTTATGGAAATTCGTGTATTACCTGCAACGTTTCTACTTCAGTGTCGGAAACAGTTGACCTGTAAGAAGATTGAAATCCGCCCCGATTTAAATTGCAAGCAGGACCGGTCGTTATTGATCCACCAGGAGATAATGTACCCCCAGATCCATGCATGGTATTTTCAGCCTGTTTGATATACATAAATCAGTTAGCTAGACATATTCACATCATATCGACTATCTACAACTCTAATTATGGCCAATAATAATACATCGAATTTTATTTACAACAACATATTTCGGTGGATGTTTAAACTTTAAATTTTCCGTATCACGACTGAATGACTGAATATGCCTAAAGACTAACTAATCTTAAGCTTGCACAAATACATTCACATGCGTATTATTTGCTTTCAACAGATGTAAAAAAAAAATACATTAAATAAGAATTAATAACGAGAATTACGAAGCTTACGTCAGAATCAAAGGACGTTAGTTTGCTTAGTAAGAGATTTTTCTTCTGATTGAGCATATCCTTGAATATTTCTGTAGTAGATTGTTGCTGTTCAACGTCAATTTCGTCACCTTGTGGTAATTTGACCTGAGGAGGATCTGCAAAACAACAGCATTAATTTTTTTTTTCTTCTTAATATTGCAAAAGTGTAGACAATTAAAAACAAACCCGCTTGAGAAGACTTCCTGGAACTGTCCCAGTCAGGTGTTATTGAATTCCTTGGACTCTGAGGTGAAGAAAGATTTTCTTTACTACCTCGCGGACTCGAACCTTGAGAGGACAACAGATGACTAGGATTATCGCTGTGCAATGAGTCCGACAAGTCTTTACTCCAGTAATGAGTATGGGCGATTTCTTGTAACTGGAAGGCCGATGCCATTCCTCCTAATCCAAAGTTACTGTACGTGTATTCTAGTCCGTGGACTGAAGCGAGTAACACTTTAAGCATTCCTTTCCAAACGGCTTTGGAAACACACTAAAAAGTATTATAAATAATAATAATTTTCAAAATAAGTACATAATATGTGGAACATACCACATCGTCTATATGATCATCAGGAGCAATTCTTCTCTCTAAAGTCTTGTTCAGTTTGCTCAACACAAAGTTACGGTAAGACTCGTCTTCCATCAATTTTTTTAATCGATTTAATTTCAACCACCCAACACCTTCTCCTTCCAATACTTGGTTGACAACCTGAAAAAGGTTCCATTACAAAAATTAACATTAAATTGAGTCGTTCATTTTAAAAACCAACCTCTTTCAGGAACGTTTGGTTTTCGATGTTTGTAGTTGATCTTTCAGCTGATTGTAGTTTGTGGAAGTCGTCTTGTCTTCGTGGAGTATGTTTAATCAATGAGCTCTTCTCGACCAAGCCTTTAGGTCCCCGAGGAAAAGGACCAAATATACCACTTTTGATGTCTTTTGCAGTCTTTTGCTGTTGCGACGTGTGACTGTGTGGCTGTTGTTGTTGCTGTTGGGCTCTATTTGTAGACTTGTTACTACCAAATAGATCGGAAAACATACTCGATGTTGTTTGAGCAATGTCGGTAAGATCGGAGCCAATGTTGGAAAAGAAATCTCTGCTTGTTCCAGCTATTAATCCTGTACTCGCGTGGACTAATGAGTTGCTGGATCCCCTTCGGGAATCTGAACCACTTTGCGATCCTGAGTCGGTCTAAAAATTTCGTGGGGACATCTGATTATGAGTGTTTTAAACGACTAAAGGATTAGTTACCCTTTTTAAAGCCTTTTTCGATGCTTCTCTTGCACCTTTTGTTAAATCACCGAAAGTTGATTTCCCAACGTAAGTCAAATCTTCAAAGGTTGTCTTACTGGCATCGGCTGCACTTTTGCTGGCTTCTATCGCTGTTTTGCTGGCTTCTTGGACACTTTTTGTAGCTCCTTCTGCCGCTTTTTTGGCATGGCTGGCCAACTAAGAAGATATTTTTAATTAACTAACTAATAGAAAACTTGTAGTTAGTAACTCAAAATTTACCTTATCAAATGGGGCAAACAAACTGCTGTCCTCAGCTTCTGACAACTTTCCACGTGCTTGTGTTTTGAACTGAAGATATTGTATAATAATTATCCAAACCTATTACTCATACATACTTTAATAACTTACTTTATCCATTTGTGCAAGGATTCCATCTTGGCTACTTTGCCTAGTAGTTTCAAGCATAAGTTCTTTAGCTTGTGAGGCGAATTGTTCAAATAGAGACCCTTGACTGCTTTGCCTTTGAACTTTGTCAACACTTCCTCCCGATGATGGAGCAGGACTTCCACTACCTGATGACCCAAAGCTAGAAGTCCTTGCAAGGACATTACCAATACTGGGTTGTTTTTGTAAGGTAGGCGTGATAGGTGGAGCCTGCTCAAAATTATTGATTAATAGAAAGATATAATAAAAAAATTCTATCTTACATATCGAGATTTTTTTGATATAGATGATTTTTCTGTAGACTCGCTTGTCGTACTCGATGATGATCCAGGTTTGGTAGCTCCACCACTGATCACAGTTCTGGGTGTAGCTGTTGAGTTGGAATCAGATTCGTTTTCGATTGATCCAACTTCTTCCTTTTCCTAAAAAGTAAAATATGATGTTGCACCCAATTGGCGAAAGAAAGCGATTATTTACCTCTTTGGCAATAGGAACATCATTTTTACGACGCTGATCCATTTCTGATTCTGAGTCTCTATTGAAAGATGGTGAGCTCAGATCTGATTGACTACTTGAAGTTGATTGAGGAGAACTTGGTCTACTAGATTTCTCCGGAACGAAATTTTCAGGATATTGCAACTCAGAGGGAGGATTATAAACCGACTGGGGATCCAGATTGGATGATAGAGTCATGTGTTGGGCAGATTGTTTGGTTTCAAGATTTGACACACCTGCAATAATGTTCAATTGTATACTGTTTTTTTTTTAATCGAAAGCGTAGTGATTTCTGACCTGGAGAAATGTCACTAGAAACCATTTCGGACATAAAGTCACTCAGTGAAGAAAAGCTGGAACTGGTACTTTCAGCTCCTTCGGAATCCGATCCGCTTTCATCAGTTGGTTGATTCTCTTGATTCTGCAGGCATTTTAGAGCACTATTGAGCGAACTACCGTCATCCCATATAACAAATTTGATGGTTTCTAACGACTGTATATACCATTTTGGTTTGTCACCGATCTGAGTTGGATCTAGTACACCAGTCTGAACCCTTTGGAAGGCAACGTTATTTGGTGTTAACGACCATTCGGCAAAGAATTCGACGGCTTGAGTTCTGGCAAAACGGCTGATGAACTGAGAACTCCTAGGTCTTGACCTTAGAAAGCTGTTGATTTGAAAAGCGACGACAGGTCTTGGATAAAGCCTCAATGTTCTCGTGTGTTCCGTAAAATTGGCCAGAAGATTTTGGGAATTGAAGAAACGAACCTATCAACAATTATAATAGACAATGTTTAGCATTTGTGCAACAAGAGGGAGGGTTGAGCGTACCATAGCAACCCTGGTTGCTACATCAACGGAATCTACATCGTTTCCATAAATAATGGGGTTGAATGGAATAGGGGAGACTGGTGAAACAGCACTGCTACGCTGTTGTGGTGATGGTGGTTGTTGAGAGAAAGGCGATGGAAGACTCTTGAACGGCTTGTTTCGCATTATAGGACTTGTATCAGGAGATTTACTTTTACTCATTGATACACTAAACAAAAAGAAATTTTGAATCTCAATAGAGGAGAATGTTATGTTGTGTCTTCTGATCACAGAAAAACATCTTTTAGTATATATAAAAACATCTAAATATTATTTTACCTCAAAGTATTAGCAACAGCTTGTACTTCACGGTTTGGAGGCAAAGACTGGAATGTTGGCGAAATTGTTGCGGTTAAACCTGTTAAAGCCTATAAAAAATATTTTTGTTACAAAAATATGGGAGAGAACTACTTTTTAGAGTCAAATTAGACTTATTGGGGAAATAATAACGCAATTACTTACCCAGTCGGAAATTATAAAAAGGAAGTCTAAAGTGATAGAATCATGCAGTTTTAAAATTTATGTATGTATCTACTGTATTACATAAAATAATAATGCAAGGGCTACAAATTCTAAGGGAATATCATGCAAATCTCTGACAAGCATTTAAAGAATATATAAAAGGAAATATTTACTGCAGAGCCGACTTGATCCATTAGTAGCATTGCCTAAGAAAACAGGCCAAGATGAAAATAGAAGTTGAAGAATAAAGACAAGTACATATAAAAGTAAAAAACGTGATAAAGAATGTAAAGTTAAAACGAATTAAATTCGAAGATTTAGGATTACCTGCTTAAGATGATTTTTGAGAATTGTAGATTCAGGTTCCGGTAAAGGTGGAATTTCCATATTAGCCCCAACATTTGAAAGCTTATTTGAATCTAGATCCACCACCCAAATGTCTTCAGGGAGTCTGTAAACATATATATATATATATATATGATGATGAATCGTTCATTTTGTAAGGAAAGAAAATTATTTAAAAAAAAATGCGTACCTGAAATTCTTTTTGTACATCAAAAAAGTGGCTGGTAATCCAATAACATACGGAGTTGGAGCCAAGAGCAGCTAAGTGGAAAAAATATTTAAGGGTAAAAAAATATATGAAAACAAAAATTACCTGTTCTGCGTAATTCATACAAGTTGGCAAAAGTGGTATTACAGGAAACATATATTCTAGAGGATAAATCATTGTTACAAAGGCCATCACAGACATTGAAAGGGCATTGTAATCCCTTGATTGGAGAATCACTTTATACTCCAACAAAATAAGAGTTAGCACCCTAAGGCAAGTTTCGACACCTGAAATTTAAACATATTTTTTAAATTACCCCTTTTGTTAATAATTAAGCATACCTAAGAGTTCTAGAGGTAAATGCAATGGAAAATCTACAAGAGTAAATCGGGTATGATCGGGTAAGGCAAAACACAGGGGTTCTTGGATACTTGGAGAAATGATTTCAACCTCCACCCTGAAAAAAAAAACGTATTGACTGCTTCAGGAAATTTCTAAAATAAATTTTATTTTGAGATCATACTTTGTTTTTCCTGGAATTGGAACTGGGGCTGACAGCAGCCTGAGTATCCACGTTTCTATCTCTCTAACATCATGTAAAATTATTGAAGGCGTAGATTCAGTAGCTTGTCCCGTTAAAACGTTCCAAACTGTGTCCCTATAATAAGTATTATCATGCATTATTGCAAAAAATAAAGTAAATAAAAAACTGATTAAAATAGAAATTCTTAGATGCCTAGCAACTTTTTTAATTTTCAAACATTAAAATGTTGTTTTTACATACCGTACAGCCTGTTTACTGGCTCCTACTCGCTTTGAACTCGAAGATTCATTACAAGCATCTATTATTTTTCTCAGTACAAATAAGCATTCCCGAAACATTGAAAAAAACGGATGATGTGATAACAGACAGAGCGATGTTAAGGAATTATTTCGAACTTTCTGGAATTAAACATAAAGATATTAATTCATCTAATTTTGAAACTTAAGGATATTCCTCAATCATTCTTATTTGGATTATGGATGAAATGAAATCGTTTTTGAGAAAATATTCCTACCTGTCTTCGTCTACTAGCTCTTGGTGATGGTGAATGGCTACCACCACTTTCTGAATCATTAGAAATCGGAGTTATTCCCAATCGAATACATGGTTGTGTACTGTTTGGTCCTGGTTGTCCAACGGCATCTGAGTCTCTCCTACTAGGAAAATCTTTTTCTGAATCACTGGGACCAATATTGCTACTTCTATAATCACTAAAATGAATTTACTTAACAGTTCTAAAAATATACAGGTGGAAATTTATTTATGTTTGGATATGTTACAAGTGATAAAGTAAAACTTGACATTTACATTTTTAAGTAAAATAAAAACCTTAGATAGATATAAAAACAGTTAATGTCGTAGTAAAGCAAAATATGATTACGTACTTTAGAAGGAATATTTGAAAAAGATTGTCAATTCAACTTTGACCTTTCGATATTCTCCCACAAAAGTAATACGAAAGGTTATTCTGAGCACTTAAGAAGTTTATTGACGGAAAACACATAGATAAAGTAGATACTTAAGAGTAAAGGTTATTATCGTATAATCCAGATCAAACGTGAAAATCTCTACCTTGAAAACGCGGAATCTGAACTTTTTTCCATGCTCTTCCTCCAAGAATCACGACGTAAATAAGAACTTCCTCGTCCTCCTCCACTTCCCGTTGAAGTTTTTTCGACTGGTCTGTAAAAATTGACGCAAATCCCATACCGAGTTTTTCCGGAATCTTTATCAGTTAAGGCGAACACAAACGACTGAGCCTCCCGTAGGGCACTTCTTTTTGGACCATGGGTAGAACAGCCCTCTGGTTGACAAAAATATACCATATCCAGGGGCATAGGAAAATCTTTATGATCTTGCACTGGGTAACGCCGCAGGAGTTCCGGAGCCTAAATATTATTATTCTTTTAGAACATGAAAATTTTCTGTATTTTCCCGTAAATTGACACTCATTTGAAACGAAAAATGAGTAATATAAATTAAGTAATAGTATTTACTTGAACAGAGGTGTTGGAGGTAGATTTTGTATTGTTACAAGATCTGACTCCAACAATAGTTAAGTAGTCGATAAGTCGTGGACAGAGAAACTGGCGCTCGCTCTCTGAAGACATGGTGGATGTTTAATTAGTCATCTATTTATAGTCTTGATATTTCTTTCATGATGGACATAATTGCAGTTAAGACTATTTCTGTTGATGATGAACTTATTCATGGTAGATTAGAGAAATACCTATAATAAATAAAAACTGTAGGAGAAAATGCAGTGGAATTTACTTAAATTAAAGAAGCAACTCCATGCACCATACAATTAAATTAAGTATTTGCAAATTTCTTTTTAATTGAAATTCCTGCACTGAACAGGTTCATTAAGCTGAAGTACATTTCATTAACGAGATTAATCAAGTCTGGTGCACTGTAATCCTCAGAATGCAGAATTTGCGGTTTTTAGCACATTCTGGAGATGCGCAAATTGTATTTTAATAATTAATTAATCAAGTTATGAAACGCTAATTAGTAATTCGTTTCTACTTTGTGAATGGAGTATATTAAGATGTGGCAGAATTTTTAAAGAGATACAATTAGAACTTTTATTAAATTCCTTTTTGTTAGGTGATTATTGAATGCAAATTAACTTTAAATAAGGAAGAATTTATAAAAATCATGTAAAATGATTTATCTTAAATTGGCATTTGTCATTTCATTAATGACATATTTAGCAAAAATAAAAACCGAACGTTTATTTTTAATTATTTTCTAACATTTTTTATCAAAATTTTCTGATAGTTTTCAAAATATAAAGGTAATTAAAAAGTATAATCAAGTTGATTCATAACGATGAAATTAAATTGAATTATGGCAAAAAACAATATTGTGCAACGAAACGTAGAACGCACAAAACATTTTGACTGTTGTAGTCCGAAATCAAAAAACCAAATTAGAGGAGATACTGTTCTCCAACAAGAAAAAGTAAAGTCAGTTTATCAACCAGGTTCCTCCACTTTTCATCTGGGTGCTTCTAAAAGTGACGTTTTGGTAAAATCATTGTCATCTGAAATGGATAAAAGTTCCAAGCGCAAAACCTACGGTAGAACACCATCAAGAAAACTTGAAAGAGGGCGAAAACCAATCCGTAAAACTGGAAGTACCGGTTCGTTAAATAGTTTAAGCACAAACGACAGTGACAAAAAGAGTAAGAGATTTAGAACGAGATGGTGGGACCAAAGAGCCAAAAACAAAAGACCTAAATTTTCAAACCAATCAAAATCGTATAAAAGCACTAATAGAAAATACAGAGCAGTATCTAATAGTAGTACCAGTGATACTGATGACCCACGCTATTGTTGTAAATGTGGAAAAGAGATCCCCAAACGCTTCAGCAGTTCTTGTGATGAGAGGAGTAGAAGTAGGAGTCCAACTTATAGATATAAATCGCGCAGAAGATACTACACCAAAAGTGGTACTTATAGAAACGAGAGACGTGGAAGGCACTTTAAAAATATTTGTTTACGAAGTCCAACTCGAAAAAATTATTGTTACAGGTCGTCTTACAGTAACAGTAGTGATGAGTAAATTTTGATATCATATGAGGATTCAGTGGAATAAAATGTGTGGGGTTTGCAATGAAATGGCTGTTTTTGAAATGTTACAAATGTATCGTACAACACGTGAAACGTTAAATGTGTGAATTAAATGATTTTATATTGATTAATTTTTTACTTGCATAAAAAATTTAGAAGAGGGATTTTAAAAAATGGGATGATTTTACTAGCAAGACAGATTGGATACACATCCCCACTTTTTCCTTTCTTGAATCAATCTTGGAATTACCCAAAAACCAAATGTTGAACAGTAATCTAATCTAGATTTCCCTCTGCTCTTATTTATTTAACTGATTGACTTTAACAATTAGCTAATAGCAATACGAAGGGAATTAGAGTGATGAGGGTACACAATGGAAATAGTAAATTTACCGATAACTACAAAATCGACTGTCGGGGTTGACAAGGGACTAAAAACGTTGACATAGAAACTTTAGAACTCGATTAAACTTTTACAAAAAATCAAATAACTTAGAAAAACACCCTAAATTGCTCTCCGATGCGATGTGGAAAAAGTAATTCAGAAGTCGTTGACTTCAGCACGTGAAGAAGTAATTTTTTGTTAAAGATAAGTTTTTAGAACGCAGTTTTAATGAGATTTTTGTTGAAGCTTTCTATTGCAAAATATTGATAAAAATGTAAACATAAATAATATTTAAAATAATTTAAAAAAATAATAGAGTACATTAATAAATTGTAGGAATATTATCGGTATACATTATACTTAACTGATGTTTTTAAATATGAAAAATATTATGTTTAGAGATACAGTACCTTTATATAACTCATTGGGAAGAACAAATTCTAAAAACCCCGACTAAACGTTACTAAATAATATTTAAACACATTATATACTATAAAGTATAACTTTTTAGGACATACAGGAAACACTTACCGTTTACTATCGCTACATGTGAATAATTAGGGAACGGAAGTTTTTTATCGAATCCTACTTTAAATTGCATAACCATTACTAATAATTTAAAATTAAAAATATACAGGGCGTTTTCCGTACATACACGATTTTATTCTTAAAGAAAAATTTACAGAATTAATCGATTTTGTTTTATATGCCCAAGATGAAAAAAGTAATTTTAATTATGAATAAATTATATGAAACTATGTAGTTATCAAAGTTCATAAGAACGTGGGTATAAAATAAATAATGATACAGACGGCGGGACGCCCCCTTATTTTGTTCGAATATTAAAAGGGTAAAACTGTGCATTTTCATTAACTACATAACTCCTACTTCCATTCTTAACGAAAAAGAAAGTAGAAAGGATTACGTAAGTTGTTAATAACTTGTGAATGGTTTAACGAGCAAGCTGTTTGCTTCTAGAAAATTAAGCGATAATCGACACCCACGAAAATCGAAAACTAGCAGCACCCACGCTGATTTTTTATTTATGTAGGGGGTAAATAGATTCACATAAGTTGGAAAACGAAATAAACCCTTTAGTTTACTTTACTGCTCGCAAAATAGAGAAAAATGACGTAAAGAGAGCGATAACTTAAAGACATGATTTTTGGTTTTCAATTTTGTATAAAAGTATAAGCATTTCACTTCAAATGCAGAAATTTGAGGATTCCTTTTTTCGATGGAAATTTTAATAGGAAATTATTTTTGCAATAGTTACTAAACGATTTTGTCTAATTAAAAATTACAATATCTTCAATCGAGAGATATAAATATAAAATTTGAATCCATCCACATATTTTCTTCTTAGAAATCTTTAAAAATGGAATACTTACAACTGACATGTTCATATAATGTTAGTTTTAATTGATTTATAATAGGCAAATCTATGAGCAAAAAATTGTTCATTATTTGCAAGGAAAAATCTGTTAAACAAATTTCCTATTTTCAAAATCGTGTTTCGTTGGTGATTTTAAATATTAATATGGAAATAGAAAACTGTTATAAATTGTGTAGAGATACTGTTTTAGAAAAGAATTTGTTTTTTATTAGACGAAGGTACTGAGTATGTGTACTTTTTATTGTCATTAATAGTTTTTCAAAAGAAGTATAAATGCATTATTTCAGTTCAAACAAAATACAAAAACAAAATAATATATTAAGTTAATTTTAGTAAAATTTTCAATTATCACAGTTTAAAAAATTATCTATAACATATATCTAAAAAAGGTAAATCATTATTCCAGAAGGACAAACCAATAAAATTGGTGGAAATGTTAAAAAACAATACACTTTTCACGATTTATTCTTCCAATGAGGGTTTTATATAAATAAAAAATTAATTAAGGATCTATTATTACGTTTTAATTAAAAGTACAACGAAATAGAAAAAATAGTTATTTTTCACTTTGCAGACTAAAAATGTTTACACATATTTCCCTATTGGTACAATTTTAAATTAGGATTTAACTGGAGTTTAAAAGACTTGCTGAAATTTTTTTAAAATGTTATGAAATTATTATATCTATAGCAAAATGCTTAAATTTGCGTTTACAGTAGATATTTTAATCAAAAATTAAATGAGCAGTTTGTTCTAATCCCTCATATCAGCAATTACGTTTTATGCAATTAATTTTTTAACGTATTCGGTCTGCTTTCATTGATTGACATACATTCAGAGGATCGATAAAGGACCGCGAGATAATAACGTTAACGAATCTATGATCCTAACTAGATAGATATGATGAAACAATTCTTTTAAAAAGAAGTTAATGAAAAATATTAACGAATGACAGATTTGTTAATGAGGAAACTGTACCTGTAAAAGGACTTACATGTAAGGCTTCAGAATGAAGATACTCTTTACAGGCACTTTTCCGGACTAGAACATCCGACGTCGGCGTCGGCAGGATATTAGGGAGGGAATAGTGCGCAGCGTCGCGACGTAGTCGACGCTAATATTTTGTTTCTTTTCCCCATGATGACGCTATTTCAAAAAACACGGCTTTCCACTTACACATACTCCACGCAAACAACTAATCCGTTTAGGGTGTAAATTAATTTTCCGCCATTTAAGTTGCTACTAATTTTACTCACTACCATTTTAATCTGCCCTCTTTTTTTAATATACAATACAACTCACGATTCTTTAATTTTTATTCGAACTATGGACGTGAAGTTTTACTTTTTTGGATTTCCATTATTCCAGAATTTAAAAAAAACTTACTGAATAGATCTTTTATATAATAAAAAAGGGGATTTTCACAAAAATTTGGCTCTACTTCAGTAATAGTAATAGAAAATGTGCATATTTTTTAGATGGTTTCACATTTTCATTTTTACTTTTTATATTTGTAAACAAAAACATTAAAATAAATCGCGTAATTATATCGGGCGGCATTTTTTTTTTAAACTTAGCACTGCTTCTATAGCAATAATGGAATTTTAATCTATTTATATTTTTTAAATCGATCCATATCATTTTTTTTATAATTTCTTATATTTGTAAACAACTAAAAAAAACGTTCGAAATTATATCAACTTTTTTCAATTAAAGTTTAAATTCTTTTATCTTCGTTAAAAAATAGTTTATGTCGGTATATAAGGATTTAATAAAATTAACTTTTAGTAGTTTTTTTTCTTTTGGAATATCGCAGATGTCATAAATAAAACACGTCTTTAAATCAAAGTATTTATTAAAATCCCCATACAAAATTACAATAATATAATCAATTGTAAATATTTAATAAATACTACAAAAATTAAATGCAGATTTCACTGGCTCTTATTTAAGTCTTTTTGGTTCTTAATTTTCCACGCTCCCACAAAATATCTGATCCAAATTAACGCTAAATCTATTCCCATTTCTATCCAACTTAATACTGGTGTGACTTTGGATCCATCAATTTCAGTCCAATTTACCGCAACTTCGCTTATAGGAATTTTCAAACATTCGGCAATTTTTAGTAGTTCAACATCAAACGCCCTATTAAAAAATAAAAAACATATAAAAACGAGTAACTATAATAATAAAAGTAACCATTTAAATACAAAAGAAAAAAATGGTACACAATGGCATATTTAATATATTTCGAAATTGGTTATAACTTTTTTATTTCGTAAAATATTAGAATTCTGTAAGAATGTTTTCAATACAATTTTTAACGAGTAATCCAGCAGTGTACACGATTTTTTTCTATCGTCACTAATTTTAAGAAAAATGAACAAATATGACATCACAAATATAAATATTATTTACCATCTTTCAATATGTAAATTTTCGAAGCATATCCGAGCTGATTCCCTAGTAAACAATTTAAATCCACACTGAGTATCACGGATACCACGGACTGCAAACAACCAAACAAGAAAATGAAAACCATGCATCAAAATTACTCTGAAAACACTTCTTGTTGCAACTGCTTCTTTTTCTAAATGTGCTCTTGAACCCACCACAATTGCTGATTTTGATGAAGCACTTTGATAATCTTTTAAATAACTCTCTAAAATAGAAATTCATTTAATTCAACTACAGGTAACCCACATAATTGTAATTAAAACCTTTTATGATATTTTCCAATGAGTCCTCTAATTTAGTCAAATCAGAAAACTTTGTTGCACCATCTGCATCTGCAAAAAGAATTACAGCTCCTCGTGCACTCTGTACTCCCTTGAAATGAAAATTATTTTAAGCAGAACTATTCGAATTTAAAATTACAACTTTTTTACCAATCTCACTGCTCCACCTTTTCCTCTATTTTTCTCAAGTTCTAATATTCTAAACTTATCTATTCCAAGTTTCTTACAGTATTCATTTGCCACCTGCACAGTTCTATCTTTACTACCATCACTTACAACAATAACTTCATACTTAAAGTTACCTGATTTTGATCTTAATTCTAAAAATTCAATACATTCATCCAGCATGGGACCCACTAAAATAAACAATTAATTAATTGATTGATTAACAATTTAGGAAAATAATTATGCAGTTACGTCTGTCTTCTTCATTGTAAGCTGGAATGATTACACTTAAATGTATTGATGATGCTTCAAAGATAGAAGGAAACAAAATGCTTTCAGTATTTGCTGGGTTTATGAAGCATTTTTCTTTCCTTGAACGATAAATGACAGGATATGGTTTACAAATAGCCAACATTAAAACTACCACCTGCAATGACATTATTTTATGAAATACTGTATCTTTTTGATTTTGATGTGTTATACAGACCGCTAAAAAGATAGAAAAGCAGCAAGCTGTTCCATAAAACAGAATTAACTTTATGTTCCACATCACTACCGAAAAAATATAGAATAGTAAACAATATTACGTTTAACCTATTATCATATTTAAAAGAATGTTTTATTTATTTCTTTTATCTAGGTATATACTTTGGTAAAATAATTTACTCGAATTAATTGCAAATGTTTTCTATAAAAACAATTTAATTTGAGGTTAATTCTCCCACTACTTTAAAAAAAATGTCAACATGACGTTTCCTTCGATTGTGGTTCCAGTATGTATCAAGTTGCAGATCTTATTTAGCTTAAATTTCTTTTTAGTTCTTGTATAAATATAATTAATTAACTTAAAATGGCATTTATAATTATTTATAGACTCAGAGAAAAAATATAAGCTCTTGGACATCGAAAGTTGTTTAAAAATACAGTTGTACAATTTATGAGCACGGCTGAATGGTATTAGGATTATAATCACTTGAAGTTAGCTTCAATTGTTCGGAAGTTTGAAGTTGGCGGTTGTTTAAATAAATTAGGTTATAGTTATAAATAAAGACGCTAAAATTCAGGAATAAAATCAAAAATAGTGTTTTTGTTGTTATTGTTAAAAAATAATAATGCCTTCGATCACAATTCGTGGAGTGCCGGTTGAGTTTCCTTTTGAACCGTATGATATTCAAAAAAACTACATGGAAAAAGTGATTGAGTGTCTTCAAAGTAAAAGTACTGCAATTTTAGAATCTCCTACGGGTACTGGAAAAACCTTGTCGTTGTTATGCTCTACTTTGGCGTGGTTGAATTTTAAAAAAGCACAAATTGAAGCGGAAAATTTACAAGCCTGTTCTGAAGAAAGTGATTTTTTACAACATTTAAATACAAAAATTAATCGGGATGTGGGAGACATGCCTCGCAAGTTTCGCAACTTACCGATTATAATTTATGCTTCACGAACTCATTCCCAAATAGCACAAGCTATGCAAGAGCTTAAAAGGTCTGCTTACAAACATGTACGTGCTGTTGTCATAGGTTCAAGAGATCAGTTGTGTATTCATCCTGAAGTCATAAAAGAGGAGTCACGAGACACAATGGTCTATTTTTTTTTTTTAATATGAATATAAATGAGTGCTCAATTATTATTTTGTAGATAAATATGTGTTCTTTAAAAGTTAAAACAAGGAGTTGCCATTATTATAACAGAGTGGATCATATGTTACATGATAGATCTATACAAGAGAATAGTGTGCTTGATATAGAGGATTTAGTTAAATTGGGGGAAAAGCATAAATTTTGCCCTTATTACATGTCTGGTACTCTTAAAAAAACAGCCGATATCATTTTTATGCCATATAATTATTTACTTGATCCTCAGATTAGAAAAGGGTTGGGTAAGTTATGTTAGGGTAGGTTGGAGTAAATTATGAGATACAAAGATTAAAGCTTAAAATTACCTTTCGCTTTATTGATATTTAAATTTCCTTTCTAAGATTTAAACCTTTATGGTTGTACAATAATAATAGACGAAGCTCACAATGTTGAAAGAATTTGTGAAGAAGTTGCCTCATTACAAATCAAATCAACTGATGTAACGCTGTGTATTGAGGAAGTTACAGAAGTAATGAAAGCAATGACAGAGGGTTCTGCCATGCTCAATGATAATATACCTATGGATTTTACTCCTGATGAACTTTGTGTTCTTAAACAAATGTTTCTTGATTTTGAAAAAGCCTTGGATGAAGTTCCATTAAAAAACGGACCAGAAGGAACTACATTGGATGGTACATTCATCTTTGATTTACTGGAAAAAGCCAATGTACCTATGTATAGATTTCTCTTTGGAGAATGTGTTCTGATGCTCTGTTTTCTAGATTTCAGTATCAAACTTTCCTAATGTGACAGATACAATTAAAAAAATTACTCAGTTCTTAACAGCAGTTCAAGAAGGTCCTTTTGGTAGAAGAGGCGCAGGTTTAACTAAATTTGAAAATATGCTTCAAATAGTTTTTCTTGACACAACGCCAGAATATAAAGTCAGAATCAATAAATGCTACAAGGTAAACTGTATTTGATCCAGCTCTTGCTTTATTTGACAAAGTTGAATGTGTAGGTTCACATTGAAGAAGAAGAAGTTAAAAAAAGGAACAGTAACAATTCTTGGTTTGAAAAAAAATCAACGTCTTCAAAAGCAGTTTGTAGGGTTTTAAATTATTGGTGTTTTAGTCCAGGTTTTGGGTAAGCGGTCTTATTCAATCTAAAAGATTAGATCGCAAAGAGTAAGGTTTCATTGGGACGTAACGGAAAACACGCAGAATATGAATGTGGAAGAACTTTTCCTCTATCTTCAAAGGTTATTTAAGATAAATGCTTTGGCGCCCCCTAACGTTTTATAGAAAACCGTCCCAGTGAATCCTAGTCTTTCGATTGAGAATTCCCTTTTGGGTCACTCTAACTTTTCGCCGTTCGTTTATGACTTTGTTTACTAGAATGGCCATGCTTACGTCACATGGTATCGGAAGTGTCATTCTTACAAGTGGCACTCTGGCTCCTTTAAAACCTTTAATAACGGAATTGCGCCTTGACGTTAATATTCAATTAGAAAATCCTCATATAATTGGAAACAACCAAGTATTCGTTCGGGTCCTTACAACCGGTCCTGATTCCGAAAAACTCAACAGTTCATACCAAAACAGGTAGATTTCAAAAAACAAATGGTCTCGCTCTCATAGGATAAATGTATAACAATTTCCAGAAATAATCCGAGATATATATCGTCCCTTGGTAGAACAATTTTAAATTTAACTCGCATGATTCCTGATGGTTTGCTTATATTTTTTCCGTCCTATCCCGTGTTGCAAAAATGTCTAAATCAATGGCAAGAAGAAGGAACTTGGACTGATATTTGCCAAATTAAGGTACTATGTATATCTAAAGTAATGTTTCCTATTGTTCCCATTAATTATCATTTAAATATTCCATTTTTATTTAAAATGGATCGTACTGTATATTTTTTTATTAGATAACTTTTGTAGCCGATATATGTGGAACCTAAACAAAAACACGCCTTCAACAACGTAATGAACGATTACTACTCGAAAATAAAAGACGTTAATTCGCGAGGAGCAATATTTATAGGAGTTTGTCGGGGTAAAGTTGCCGAGGGGCTGGACTTTGCAGATGTAAACGGCAGGGCCGTATTGATAGTAGGTCTCCCTTTTCCCCCTTTAAAAGATCCGCGAGTTGTACTAAAGAAAAAATATTTGGATCTTTGCAACGTAACTGATAAAGATGTAAGATATTGTTGAATAGTAAACGATTTTGTTCTAATTTTTCTTCCTAGTTTTTGAGGGGCAATGAATGGTATAATTTAGAGGCTATTAGAGCTGTTAACCAAGCGATGGGGCGGATTATCAGACACCGATATGATTATGGGGCCATTATTCTTCTAGATGAAAGATTCAAAGAATTCAGGATTCAATCTCAGTTATCTCTTTGGTTAAGGGAACGTATACGGACTATTAATAATTTTGGGGAAATTGTTAGAGACTTGCGAAGATTTTTTGTTAATGCTAGGGATACGGTAATGAAAGGTTCTAAAAAATAAAATAACTGCAGTTAGATAAGTTTTATCAATTTTAGCTGCCTGTTCCTTCAGAAAAGAGGGTACAGTATGACGAATCAAATAATTGTAACAAGTGGATAGATAGTAAAACAGGAAATTTTGACTTCAGTACTAGCACTACTTGTTCTTCAACTGGTTTAGTTACTATTCATAAAAAAGAGTCTTCAAATTCTGTCTTAAACAATCCTCCAAAGAGAAAGAAAATTGTTCTCGTTCCTTCTGTTCAAGACGATTCGGAAGATAAAAAAGACGCAGATTATAAAGATTATATTACTCTTGTAAGCATAGTACGTAATTGTTTATCTATGTTTTTTTTATCTCTTCCTGTTTTATTATTAGGCAAAAACACATCTACACTCCCAAAAGTTTAAAGATTTTATTACCGCACTCAGCAATTACGGTAGCAGTTTAGACATAAATAAATTAACTCAGGAATTGGACAAAATATTCCTGAATAATTATAAGGATCGATTTCTTTTGCAAGGGTTGCTACGGTTTGTTAAGAAAAAAGATAAAGAAGCTTATGGTGCCTATTGGGAAAAAATGAAGTGATCTTTATATTATTGTGATGCACTTTTTGTATTTTTATAGCAGTTAATTAATGAAATATATTTTTAAACATGAATATTAGGATGTAAAGCAATATATTTTTATTATTATGCTATTTGTTTTTTTTTTTTGCTTACTGACTAACATTTTAAGTTGACGAAATTACTTAGTTTTTCTTACATTTTTAAATACAAACAAGTGTAAATATTAATTAAAAGTGATTATAAAAAGACGGGCGTTTTTCGGTGGGTCCTCATATTTCTCTGCCTCTCATTCCATGTTTTGTTGGTAGATATTCCTCAATCTCCCCTCGATAATAAAAGACTTTGGTCGCGGTTTTTGGAAAGAGCGAGGGTGTGAGTTGCATATGTAATGTGATATGCGTCCTATATTAATAATTAACTAAAACATCGTGATCTTTAATGAAATATTGACCTGATTATTGTGTTTGAAATAAAGACATGGATCTTTATTCCATTAATCGTGTCACATACAAATTTTTATTTTTATTATAAGTTGAATTTTAATATTACTGTCTTTTAACATTAATTACTGAATTCATTATCTCAAATTAGTCAATCGTGAATCCAAAAAACTCAATAAACTATCAATTAACATTTACAGTAAACTATTATTATTTCGTAACTTATCTGTCCTTATCTTTTTTCGTATCCATAATGAGAAAAATAATTACCGACGTATCAGTAATTATAAATAAAAAAACATTTTGCCAATTATGAGAAACAATTTTATCATTTGTAACATTTGTTATTTTATTTCACCTTCATTTTATTTCAAATTTTGGACATTTAATTTTTTTATCGTTCAGTCTACCACAAATGTGACCTTAAAAAAATAGTTACTTTTCTATAATAATCAGGAAATCGTAATTCTCCGTTGTACAGCATAATTTCTATGGATATATACAGGGTGGATATTGAACATAGGTTCTACCAAAAGGCAAAAGAATAAAATAAAACAAATGTACAACATTAACTTGAATGCAATGGAAAAAAATTTATTTATCGTCACAGTGTTTACGAGACATAAGTACTATATAAAATTACATCAGTTTTTGGTTCGAGTCCATATTTCTTGTAATCTTACACAATGTGAGGTATCAGTAAATAATGAACTTACAGTATTACATAAATCTTTCAATAAGCAGCTGTCATCACATTCGGCTTCCGCAGTTGGGTTCGAATTTAGGTATTTGTTTCTAAATTTAAAAAAAATTACAGTTTTATTAAAAAGTTAATGGATACATTATTACAAAGTGAAAGCCTTTCTTTGCTTTTATGAAATAATTTTTTGTAAGCTTTCTTCGGAACAAAAACTCAACAAATTTAAGTGAATTATTTTTGCTTCACTTTGAAGATAGGTCACTAATAGGGCCTTAGACATACGTAAACCTACTTCAGGTTAATTAATTGTTATGATCATAAATTATTTGGTAATTGCGCATCAGATTAAAAAATGGATATTAAAAAGGTGCTTTAATATTAACTCCCAAAAACACCCTGCACAATTGACTTTTATATTTATATAATATGTTAACTTACCTGTGATATAACTGGGCCCTAGTCCTATTACTTGCCATTTCTTCAACAAAATTATTTAATTCCGACTTTCGTAAACTATTTACCCCATAACTTTCGCGGAATGAGTACAGTCTATGCCAATTAGGTTTCACATCTGGACCTGCGAGGTTTGCAGCAGTTAAATTATAAATGTACGTTTCAGCATCCAAAATTTCCTAAAATAAACAAGATTTTTATAATTTTCTTAAATTCATTTAATTACCTTTTATAAATTAAATTATTACTTACTAAAGTTTGTGCATCGGCTTCATAGACAGCATAATTTGGATTTAAATCACTGTAAGTTGTAACACCACCCCCATTAAAAGCCACTACCAACGGGTTTGAACTTCCCGAAGTGTTGTAAAATAATTCAAACTCATTTTTATGAGTATGACCATTAAAAATAGCTTTGATATTTTTGGCATATCTATTAATTAAAATTCAATAATGTATCATTTAATTTATTTAATGATCGTTTAAATATTTCAATAAACCTGATAATTATTCTCCTATATTCTCTCGCCCACGTTTCGTAACAAACACTAGATCCTGTAGGAATGTGTCCTAATATATGAACTGATTCGCCGTTAGCTTCAGCTTCTGATAGTACATCTCTTAACCACGCTAATTGACCATAAAAATCAACATTGTCGTATAAAAGCCAGCTAAAAAGTCATAAAAATGTATTTTACTTTTGTAAAATGTCGTTATATTAAAATATATGTGTTTTTATGACTTGAAGCGATTGTTTTCCGAGCTTAATAGTGTAGTAATGGAATCCTTCTCCCTAGATTGCTATGAGAAAGAATTTTCAATGATCCGTAAAGTTATCGGCAAAACTTTGGAAAGACTACTTACAAAGGATTCCAAGACTGTGGTCATGAAAGTTAAAAAGCAATTATTACTTTATAAAGGTACAGGCTATGAGAGATTTTTGATGACGAATTTTATTTGAATAAAGTGCGTTTTGCAAAAGAGGAATTCCAAAGTTTAATTTGGTAATGTTACTTTAATCTAAATACTTACAAATTTGAAGTGTAGCATACGTTATCATTTAATGCAATAACTCGAAATTTGTTGTTAACTTTAACTGTGTAATATCCTCCTTTCCTTATAGTTTCACTGGTACTTTCAGGTAACCACTTACTCCATTCTTGTTGAATTAATTCAAATAACCATTTCGTACTAAATTCTCCTGTTATACTTTCTGGTGCATAACTATAATAATTTAAATTATAAAAATTCTGTGACCAAACCATTCAGTTTATTTTAACCATCATTACTTCAATAAACTGAGTGATTTGAATTTTTATTACATATTTCAATCATTCCCATTATTCATTGGATATGATCAGATAAGGGAACTTTTGACTTTTTTGTTAAATTAAAATAATTATTATAATTCAAGAAAAGTAGTAAAAGCAAAGTATTTAAAAATTGTTGTTTGATATTACATATTATTAATTTAATAGCAAAAAAGTTGAAGTCTGTAATTTTAAAATACTTACAGATTTAAGGGATGAGGTTCATGGTTTCCCAGAATTGGAAAAATTTGACTTGTTGCAAAATACTCGTCGATTAAATTCAATGCTCTTATAATATTTTTTGTATTATCTGATTTAGAAGTCATCCAAACTCTGTGACTAATTATATCACCGGTAAAATAAACATATGCTACATCCTAAAATGTTATATTCTTTATAGTTTTATTAAGCCCAATTGGTCGTGAACTAAATCACATGATTAATTTGATACACGAAATCTCAACGGGGACTAGTTGTAATGGAATTAATAGGCTAACTTTTTACGTAGTCTATTAAGGCAATACATTTTCTATAATTAAAAAATTAGAATTTTTATTTTATTTTCTGGTATTTAGAGTTTTTTAATAAAAAACATCTTTGTGTTAATTTTTTCTTTTTCGTTAATCTTTATGACACGATGAAAAATACGTCACAACTTATTATTTTTTATTAATTTTAATCATCGAATTTTTTTTAATGGTAAATTTTGTGAAAGTATCACGGGTTATGGCTTAGGTGGATGCACTTCATGTAGGAAATCGATTATTATATAAAGTGAAATAAATTAATTTTTTAATCTCATTTGTGGTGGCATTTTTTCCTAACATCCCCAGTTAAATAAATATAAATAAGGATCAATAATTATTTGCTTGTGTTCCTTTGAGCTCTGCCCTGTTCATGACTATCTCCCCTTTTTTTGTCAGTTTAATTTTCTTTACAAATAAGAAAGTTGTTCCAAGATAAAACGAAAATCAAATTACCAACCTGTGTCTCTTTAATATTGTCAAATAAATTTACGATAGCGTGCCATGGGGTGTCACAGTGCCTGTAATCTCCCCAATAACCAGCTAGGGCTGAACTATTTTCGGCTTCCCCCGAGTCTGGGCCACAACAAACGGGAATTTCACATTCAGCATTGCTCCCTGGAGTATACAATGCGTCATAGTGTAGATCAGAAATGTGAAGAATTTTCACTGTTTCTTCAGAATACTGGAACACAACAAAAGTTATCTAAATCACTTTCACGGAATTAGAATAGTAACGCAAAGATTTTTTTCGTGAAATCATTTTTACATTTCTTTTATATTAAGTAAAAGTAATGTAAAACTTACCTCTTCCGTAAGTTCTGGGCCATATCCATTATCCAATTCTATCGTCCAATCTTTATCAGGGACTTTTGGACAACTTAAGCTTTGTAGTAAAATTGAACATGCCCATCTTCCCGTAACATTTTGTCCATTGTCCACTATGTGAAACACGATATCCTTAAGAAAGAGGAAAAGTTTATATGAGACAAGCAATTAAAGATAAATACTAAAGCAATTGAAGATAAAAATAATGTTTACGTAACACACATTTTTAATTTTTTTTTTAATTCATATGTGCGGATAAAATTTTTGATACCTCATTTATTGATTAAGGAATGCTTGTTTGGAATACTTTGCATTGGGTAAAACTCACTAAATGCTCTTCCAAAACGCCCTGACAGACGCTTTCAGTTTGAATTCCTAATTCAACGCACAGTCTCGAAAGCAAGTCGAAGAATTCATCTCTTGTTATTCCTTTCTTTTTGGCAAGAATAATGCTGTCAAGGGCTGTTCTGCATGCTGTGCAGACAAGAATGTTTCCTATACTGGCTGATGTAACTTCGCCATATTTTCGCATTAATTCTGGCATCTGAATTTGGTCAATTATGGCATTTAAAGGGCTGTCGTCATTGTTGATGAAATAACTGTTGAAAGCTCTTTGAAGTTTTGCTTCTGCCGCTTCTTCAATGCAAATAAATAAATATTATAAATTGTTAAAGAAGAAATATCAAAAAATATGTATGTAGGAGGACAGATGTAGGCACTAACCACCCTACAAAAATCATCGACCACTTTGGAAAAATCAGTACTACACATAATTGTTTTCGTGATGGTTGTCATTAAAAAAAGTCGTTTTATATTGAATTAAAATTCAGTTGGAAATATAAATTCCACCCCTAAAGGCAGAAAAGGACATAAAAAGGTAGATTTTTTAATTGTAAATTGATTGTGGGTAATAAGATTTAACGCAAAAAGATTAATAAGTACATAATTATGAAAGTAGATAAAGTTTAACCGATTTATTATGTTCTAAACTAGCGAACAATTCAATACTATTTTCTTCAATATATATTTTACTTACTTTCGCTCAAAGATCGTAAAGTTGATGATTCAGGTAGTGCATCAGAAACTTTTATCAAAAAAACTACAAATAAAAAAATTTTTGGACCCATAATGACAAAGGTGGTCTTATGGTTCCAACTGTTCTGATTTTATAATAAAATTTACTTTTGCACTTGCTTAAGACGTATTTTGGAGTTAAATTATCTTATTATTTGTCTTGATAAATTTATCATTTTTAAACAAAATGGTTAAACGAACTGATAAAATATTGTAATCAATTGATATTTTATTTTCTTATAAAACAAAAAGGAAATCTTTCAAGGAGACCCTTAAAATGAATGACAGGTACTTGTGTTTGATAAACAAAAATTAACTGGATATTGACTGTGATACGTTATAAAAAAGAATTTAAAATCAAATTAATTGTAGTAAACAGATTTTTTCAAAAAAAAAAAAAAACAGTTACATCACTGCCCCTAAAGTGGTATTATTTTAAGATTGCGTATGCGTCATCAACATAATCTGTACGAAACAGTTTATCAGTAAAGTTAGCAACAGTACACTTAATTTAAAAATTCCAGTTCGAGGTAGACGTAGTAAATAATAAGGAAATCATATTTTTTATAATTGAATTGATTTTATTAGTTTGTAATATTTTAATAATGGTTAATGGCAGAAAATTGTCATGAAGCATTTCTGGTGAAAGCGCCTGGTATATTATATTTATTATTTAAGTCAATTTTTGCTTTTTCTTTGGAGAAATCGCAAAAATAATAGTTCAGCACATAACATCACTTCTCTTGAATTCGAGTTTCCTTTTTAATATTTTTTTTTTTTATATAAAAATTATAGGTACATACTTAAAATGAGTTTTATTCGAAACAGTCACATATGTAACAAGTTAAATGAATAAAAAGAGTTAGTTTTAAATTCGAGTTTACAGAAATCATTAAATCAAAATTTACGATATGAAACAAAAAATTCAATAGATTTTCTATGAATTCCTCAAAAAATTCTTTTGTTCTCTCGCTTAAACGTGTATGCGATTATTTTTCTGATCTAATAGATACGATATTGATTTTTCAATAAACAACGATATTATTTTTATTTTTTTACAAAAACAAATTAAATTTCTTACTTTTCCTGAAATTTTTTTTTATCCTTAGAGATGCAACATTTTCCTTAAATTTAACTTAGACCATCTCTGAAATATTTTAAACAGTCGATTGAGAACTACTTTTTTAAGTATACCTAAAGAAAACTGACTTCTGTTTTCTCTTTTCCTTATATCACAAAAATAGTTACATTCAATATTAAAAAAAATTCAGTGGTATAGACGAACTCAAGAACAATTTATAAGGGTAAAAACGTTGAATAAAAAAAATAAAAAAACATGCCAACGTCTCGTCTAACGGTTAACTAGACTTTTTTAACGTAGAAATTATTTCTTGACAATTTTTTTAACTAGGACAGAAATATATTACTAACGAAAAATTATCTACCTTTAAAAAAATTAGGTAGTTCGTAGGCACAATACTGATTCTTGAACTTTTTCTTTTTCTTTTTTTATAACATTAATTACCTACTAAATTTATGATCCATCACAAGTTAGTCATTCATAAATCCAAATAACTTAATAAACTATCTGATACCTGTTTAATTAACTATTATTACTTCGTAACTCATATTTCTTAATCTTTTTTTTGGTATCCATAATGAGGATAATTATAAGAAAAAGTTTTGCCAATTTGTTATTTTCTTTCACTTTCAATTTATTTCAAATTTTGGACACTTTATTTCATAGTCACTCAGATTACTACAAATGTGACCTTAAAAAAATTAGGAAGTATCAATTTTTGCATTATACAGAACATTTTCTGGGTGACAATAAGTTCTTCCAAATCATATTATAAAAAATTATCTATGAAAAGGAAATTTTAACTGTACCTACATAAATTCAAAATATACTTAATAATCAATTAAATATTTTATTATCTCTTATCTCAAACAAAGGTAGATATAATGATAAAAGGGCAAAGAAAAACTTGTAATTCAATAAAAAAATGTTTTATTTACCGTCACAGAATTTACAATACATTAGATCAGTATCTGGTTCGATCCCATATTTGTTGTAATCGTAAACAATGGGATGTGTCACTAAATAATGATGTTACACTATCACATAAATCCTTCAATAACCAGCGGTCATCATATCCTTGTTTCATAACTGGGTCTGAATTTAAGTATTTGTTTCTAAAGAAAAAAACATAAAATAATATACCAAACAATTTTATTAGATGGAGTCATTATTACAAAGAGATTTTTTTTGTTTGATTTTATGAAAAAACCTCTTGAAAATAATGTACGTAATTTTTTTATCGTTTTGTTAATGGAAATAATTTCGTACCTAAAAATTGAAGTGAGTAATTTTTGCTTCATAAAGGAGATAGATTACTTAGACATACGTAAACCTACTTCAGGTTAATTAATTGTCATAATCATAAATTATTTGGTAATTACACATCAGATTTAAAAAAAAAAACGATATTAAAGGGTGTTTTAATACCGAATTTCCAAAGACACACTGTACAATTGACTTTAATATTTATATAATATGTTAACTTACCTGTGATATAACTGGGCCCTAGTCCTATTACTTGCCATTTCTTCAACAAAATTATTTAATTCCGACTTTCGTAAACTATTTACCCCATAACTTTCGCGAAATGAGCACAGTCTTTCCCAATTAGGATACGTATCTGAACCTGCGAGGTTTGCAGCAGTTAAATTATAAATGTACGTTTCAGCATCCAAAATATCCTAAAATAAACAAGATTTATATGATTTTGATTGATTTTTTAAATTTCATTTAATTAATTTTTATAAATTAAACTATTACTTACTAAATTTCCTGCATCAGCTTCATAAACAACATAATTTGGATTTAAATAATAGTAGGTTGTAATGCTACCCCCATTAAAAGCCACTAGCAACGGGTTTGAACTTTCCGAAGTGTTAAAAAATAATCCAAACTCATTTATATGAGTATGACCATTAAAAATAGCTTTGATATTATTGGCATATCTATTAATTAAAGTTCAATAATGTATCATTTAATTTATTTAATGATCGTTTAAATATTTCAATAAACCTGATAATTATTCTCCTATATTCTCTAGCCCACGTTTCGTAACAAACACTAGATCCTGTAGGAATGTGTCCTAAAATGTGAACTGATTCGCCGTTAGCTTCAGCTTCTGATAGTACATCCCTTAACCACGCCAATTGACCATAAATATCTCCATTGTCGTATAATAGCCAGCTAAATGGTAATAAAAAGGAATTTTACTTTTGTAAAATGTCGTTATATAAAAATATATGTAGTTTTATGACTTGAAGCGATTGTTTTCCGAGCTTAATAGTGTAGTAATGAAATCCTTCTCCCAAGACCACTGGGGGCAGGACTGCTTCCAGGATTATGCTAATCAAACTTGAAAAACGATTAGGTAATACTTTACTGAAGGTATCGGCTGTAGAAGCCCAAAATTATAATTTCCTGATATCGAAATTTCTTTGAATAATTTTTACAAAAGTGGAATTTCAGAAGAAAATGAGACAAAAATGTAAAACACCAAGTACAAGTAAATAACTTTTCTTATTTCGTCGTAATCTCCAAATTTGGTACAAAAATATGTTATAATGATGGTACCTATTTGTACAATTTAAATACTTACAAATTTGAAGTGTGGCATACGTTACTATTTAATGCAATAACTCGGAATTTGTTGTTAACTTTAACTGTGTAATATCCTCCTTTCCTAATAGTTTCACTGGTACTTTCAGGTAACCACTTACTCCATACTTGTTGAATTAATTCAAATAACCATTTCGTACTAAATTCTCCGGTTATACTTTCTGGCGCAAAACTGTAACAATTTAAATCAAGAAATTACAAAATTATTATAATTTGAATCATTTCCGTTGCTCACTGGAAATCAATTATTGTAATAATTTGATTACATTTATGATTGTAGAAATGTGAGAAAAGTAGCAAAATCAAGTCATTTAAAATAAAATGTTGGGTATTATTGTATTACTCATTTAATGGCAAAAATCTTAACGTGTGTAATTTTAATGTACTTACAGATTGAAGGGATGAACTTCATGATTTCCTAAAACTGGAAAAATTTGACTTGTTGAAAAATATTCGTCGATTAGATTCATAGCAGTGATAATATTTCTTGTATTGTACGATTTAGAAGTCATCCAAACTCTGTGACTAATTATATCACCGGTAAAATAAACATACGCTACATCCTAAAATATAATGTTCGTTATAATTATTCAATTAATAATTCCTTAAATTCTTAATATTGTAACTACTAAAGCTAAGATTTCTCTTGGAGTTCTTTTGAAAGTACTTATTAGCTATAATTTGCAGGCATATTTTTTTTAACATTCCAAACAACCCAAGATATGAATATTTTAAAAACAAATATGTTTTCCTATCATTTTTTTCACTTTTCTCCGTGAAGAATTGCCCAATTAGACTTTTGAAAAAGCATCGTGTAACTGTATGTTTTATTAACTGTATTAATTGTCCATTGGATGTTATCCTCCTCAATGGCTAATTTTACTTTTTAGCTTAACGAACGAGATAGTAAATATGTTATTATTTATTTGTATTAACTTTAATCATAGAAATCTTTATTAGTGGATGCACTCCATGTAGGAAATCGATTGTAGAAAGTGAAATAAGGAACTTAAATGTCTTTTTGTGTTTTTAACGGATTCTGCATCTAAACATTTTTTTTTTTTTTTTAATATTTACCATTCTTTTATCATATATACCAGAAGTGAAATGTACTTACTTCTATTTTAATTTACCAACCTTATGTATGTTTGAGTAAAGCATCAGACACAATCGACGCTTTTAAATTAGCACCTATACTACGTAGCCACTTCTTAAAAAAAAACACATTCCGAATTGAAAGATCGTTTCAGTTAAATGAACTTTGAAAGTAAAAAAAGAAGACAATAACAAAAAGGTCATTTTTTAATTCATTGAACCGAGGGTGTCTTTATAAGCTTAGGTGATAAATTTTTCTCAAAAATAAGTCTCTAATTGAAGTACCTAATTGTAAATAAGAGCCGTTAATTATTTATTTCATTTCCTTTCTGTCCTGTTAATGACCTTTTCTTCCTTGTTTTACCTTTTCAATTTTCTTTATAAATAAGAAAGTTGTTTCATGATAGAACCAAAACGAAAAAGAAATTACCAACCTGTGTCTTCCTAATATTCTCAAATGAATTTAAGACAGCATACCATGGGGTGTCACAGTGCCTGTAATCTCCCCAATAACCAGCTAGGGCTGTAGTATTTTCGACTTTCCCCGAGTCCGGGACACAACAAACGAGATCTTTACATGCAGCATTGCTCCCTGGAGTATACAATTCGTCATAGTGTAGATCAGAAATGTGAAGAAGTTTCACTGTTTCATTAGAATACTGGTAAAATAAGAAATTATCTAAATGACTTTCACGGACTTTAATTAATGTAAAATTAATCTAAAACTTGCATCTTCCGAAAGTACTGGGCTATACCCATTATCCAATTCTATCGTCCAATCTTTCTCAGCTACTTTTGGACATCTGAAACTTTGTAGTAAAACTGAACAAGCCCATCTTCCTGAAACATTTTGTCCATTGTCCACTATGTACAACAAAATATCCTTGAAAAGAAGAAATGTTTATAAGAGACGTATAACATTAAATAAAAAAATTGAATAATTGAATTAAAGATCAATGCAATTAATAATAATGTTAAGGCAATATCGATTTTTTAAATTTATAATTGTAATTATAACCATTTAAAATTTCAGAAGTCGAGGAAGTCTTATTTATATCACTGTAGATTTTATGAAGAAATAGTAAATATCTATTTTACCCTTACACTATGGTTAAAAATTTTATAAATAAGAAATTTTTTGATATTATATTCATTCATGCTTATTTAATACCTATAGAAAAGGTGTTCAAAATAATCTGTTTTATATAACACTTACTAAATTCTCTTCCAAAAGACCCTGACAGACGATTTCAGTTTCAAGTCCTAATTTAACGCACAGTTTCGAAAGTAAGATAAAGAGTTCGTTTCTTGTCATTCCCGCCTTTTTAGCAAAAATAACGCTATCAATGGCTGTTCTACAAACTGTGCAAACAAGAACGTTTCCTATTGTGGTTGATACAATTTCACCATATTTTCGTATTAACTCTGGCATTTGAATTTGGTGAATTATGGCATTTAAAACTCTCTCGTCATTTTTCATGAAGTAATTCATGAAAGCTGTGAGAAGTTTTGCTTCAGCTGCATCTTAAATTAAAAAAAAAATTATTATAAATTTTGTTAATATAGTAAAAGTAGTTAGGGAATAAGCACTGACAACCCTGCAAAAATCTTGGCTTAGTCTTTAAATACGACAGTGTAATTATATTCATGATTATTAGCTTTAAAAAATGATCCAAGCCTAAACTTTTTTGTTTTATCCATTTTGAAGTACTTATTCTTTTTTTATATTGAATCAATAAAAATAAAAATGGCACCCCTAAAGGCAGAAAAGAAGTGGAATGATTGATTTTCCATTGCAAGTCGAATGTAGGTAGATATTCAAATTAATTCCAAAAATTGATCAAACAATCAATTAATTATTTTGTAAATCAATCTTTTAATAAAACTACTTACTTTATTTTTAATTTAAAAATTCCAGTTCGAGGTACGTCTAGTAAATAATAAAGAAATCGTATTTTTTTTTATTAAGTTGCATAATTTCAACATCTGAATTGATTTGATTGATTTTATTATTCTATAATATTTAAACAATGTTTTTTTTATATGCAATAGTATAGCAGAAAATTGTTATGAAGCATTTCTGGTGAATGCACCTGGTATATTATATTTATTATTTAAGTAAATTTTTGCTATTTGTTTAGAGTAATCGCAAAAATAATACTTCAGCATATTAAATACACTGATTCCTCTTGAAGTCCAGTTTCCTTTTTTTTCTATTTTTTCTTGTACATACTTAAAATTATAGTTTTATTCGAAACTGTGTAAAAAGTTAAATAAACAAAAAGAGTTAGTTTCAAATTCGGTTTTAGAGAAATCATTAAATCAAAAGTTTACACTATGAGACAAAAAATTCAATAGATTTTCCATCAATTCTTTAAAATATTCTTTTGATCTCTCGCTTAATCGTGTAAGTAATACGTTTATTTTTTTCTTATCTAATAGATACGTAACTGATTTTCAAATAAACAACAACTATTTATAACATTAATAAAGAATATTTTTACAAAAAAGAATAATCAAATCTCCTAATTTTCCTGAAAAACTTTTAGATTTTCTTCAAATTTAAATGAAACCATCGCAGAACTACAATTGAATTCTCGAAAATGACTTCTGTTTTTTTTTTCTTATAAAGTTCTTACACCTTAACTATTACAAAGAATAACAACAGGAGATTTAAAAAGGCTTAACTAACAGAAGAAGCCTTATAAAGTTGTTGACGTCTTAAAATAAAGAATATTGTTGCACTTATTGTTAGACAGCTTAAGGCTTACAACACGTAAAAATTTAATAATAACAGTGGGTGGTGCATTTAAAGGAATAGGGTTGAAATAATAATACTCATTTAAAAGAAATAACTTACATAGATGGACTTAAACAGAATTTATTAAACGTTAATTTTAAAAAAAAAAAGGATACCTAACGACTTTTACAATGTAGGATATACATATAAGCGAAATATTAGTAGTTCATAGGAAAACTTTTTTTTAATGAACTTTTTTGTTCCCCTTTTACATTAGTCTTAAATCCTTCTTTAAAGAATAAAGCTTAATTTGATTTGACAAACAAGAATAAAATATTCGTTAAAATAAATAGGTAGATACAATTAAATAATATTTATTTGTTCCTAAAATATTAGCAAAATTTTCAGGATATTTGGAAAACAATTTCGTATAATTTGATATATTATATGTATAGATGTAATTATAAATAACAATAACATTTAGATAATTCTTTGCATCTACGTACGTTTATAATACAAATCTCTAGAAGTTAAAAAAATATGTTTGTTGCAAGTGATTTAAAACAGATTTAACCATTAGTGTAATAGTCTCTGTTTTAATTCTGCGAAATTTAATTAGTTTATGTTAATAATCCACTTTAAAAGATCGAAATCCTATGAATCTCTCCTGCTGTTTTTTTTTTGTTTTATAACTGTCCGTTACATAACTTCATTGTAGGCCAAAGACCTACTGCTAGTGATCTGGTTAAAAAATTTCTTTAGTACAAAACTCATTAAGTAACTACCTGTCAAGTTAATAAATATTTTAAAAAATCGGAAAATTATTTTTCTTGTTGTAAATTCATTTGTTATAGTCATTATGATTTTGCAATTTTAAAACAAATCTTGTGACATCTTTTTTTTTTTGAAATTTTTATCAAAAAATTCCATATAAATAGTAAATAAAGAGCGGTGATAACATCTATTAAGTACTTTTTTATCGTTTGTTTATGAGATATAGTAATAATAATGTTGTTATTGTTATTATTATTTACAATGTAGCATAGAAACTACCAAGTTTGCGTATGGCAATCGCTTCTTTACCCTTAGTTAACTCTGCCCCCTTTTTACTTCTGTTTCTGCCTCTAATATGTCTTCAACTAGCACTTCATGTCTCAAAACGTGTTATACAACCCTATTACATGTCTTATATAGATGCTTCTTCACTTCTATTTTTATTATCTGTTAATTAGAATATATTACATTTATTAGTAGTTTTTGTAGTATTGAAAAAATTTGAAACTCTACAAGAAAATTCTTTAATAGATTTTTAAAAAAGTATTTTTTAATACTGTAGCTTAGATTAAACCAGAAGTAGATTTATTTTAAGATTAGATTAATTAGAAAATAAATACACTTCAATTTGATAGATAATGTGCTTCTTTATTCTCTCTTGTATTAGCCTTTCACATTAGTTAGTTACCTTCTGAAAATCAAAATAATAAAGTCGTTTTGTAACCGAATCAATGAAGAATCGTAATCCTTTTATTAAGAAGGTCTCGAAATATTATGAGTTACGTAATAAAAATTTGCTGTTTGAACTTGAAGACGTTACGAAAAACTTTGGTAATAAAATTGAATAGTCATTTGTATTACTGAGTTTTTGAACTTTTGTTCCGTGTTCATCGCAACGAAAGAATTTGACGAAAAGGAAAAGCGCAAACTCAATTTGGGTTTTTTGATTCAAAGATAAAAAAATAAAGCACAAATTGATTTTTTCACATATCAATTAGTACAAAGAAAAATTTGTAACTGAAGGTCCTTATTGAAAATCGTTGGGGCCTTAATTGCAATGTCGTAACTACAACAGTACAAGTAGGTGCCATGCTTTGGTGCCACCGAAAGCTTGGGCGAGGGGGATGGCATTCTTCCACTTATTCGTAAATATTAAAAAAGAATTGGAGTCATAGGGACTGAAAACTATAAAACAACAATGGTTTTTTTGAATTTTTAAATTAGGTACCTAGTTGTAATTTCAAAAATAAAAATTTAATTATGTATTTATAAATTAAACTTTTGAATATTTGAAATTATTATAAAATTTTGTAGAACTTTAAATTTTAAAATATGCGACAAAAATATTACCTACGGAACATCTATAAATCATTTCTAAAAGCAAATAAGTACTAATACGAATATTGAAAATAGTCTAATACTGAAGCGGTCTCGGTCTGTTGATGATGGTCGCCTGTTAACGCTAATCTATATTTTTATCCCTTACTTAAAATCGCACAACACTCTTAAAGAATTTTTCACTTCAAGAACAAAATGTGTAAAAGTATTAGCAATAAACATTAGCGAGGAGCGAGATCAAGATCAAAACCAAGACCATAGTTATCTCGGATCTGGTGATTCTATCTTGGTATTGGTCTTGTATTTTTAGTTTTAGTCTTGGTCCTGCATCAATATGTCTTGCTTTTCCAGAATCGAGTCTTGGTTTTGCAAAAAAATCTCAGTCTTGTTAGGAGTCTTGGTCTTGAGCAAATAATTCTTGGTTTTGAAGAGTTGGGTCTTAATTTACATAGATAACGTCTTGATTATTAGTCTTGTTGAAGTTTTCCTACATTGGTCTTGGTCTTAAAAAAATTGCAAGACCAAAACCAAGACTGCAAGACCTAGACTAATTTTGTTCATCGCTAAATAACAGCAAAACCTTTACTGCCTATAAAACGTCTAGATAATTTATCTATTGAAGTGTTGAGTAAACACCATTTGCGTTTTTATTTATTTACCCAAATTGTAACAAGCGTAGCTATTTAATGACCTAATTATTTTTTTACTTTAAACTGACCATAAATAAAACAGCCAATTTGATCGATATTTCCTGATTGCCATCGAAGGTTGAAGTTAAATGAGCGCTGATAATGAGACCCTTCGTGCTCAAACAGGAGACTGATTATTTTATCTATTAAATCACTTTTGTGTACTTATAGGTACGTTTTTTTTTATCGTTCAGTAGGTAGGTACATATGTAAAACGTGTCAGCAAGCTGTGGATGAAGAAGACCCACAGACAGTACGAGTGGTTTTTTAATAATGAAAACGCCACCTGACACACGTGACTGAGTAGAAACGAAGAAGAGGAGCGTTTATGTGAGGCTTCTTCATAACTTTTCATAGAATACCTATGTTGTTATGGTAGCGGTACAAAAATTACAAAACCTCTTGCTTACTGACTGCATCGAGTTGGCCTTTGTTTCATCGTCAGTGGATTAATATAAGAGAGGAGGTGGGCCTGCGCGGCCGTTAGTCGTTTGAGAGTATCGAATGTGGGAGGTCGTGTTTGCGTGACGGTCGTTGACGTGAATTGCAACAAAATAGTCACAGGAAAAGTGTGGTTTTCCATCGCTAATTGTGAATACCACTTTTCAGTGTGAAAATTCCGGTTCAGTTGTCAAAAAATCGTTTTCGTTACATAGATAAAAGAGAATTCCTATTCGCATCATGGAATTCTCTATTACTGCTTATCAGCCAGTACCTATATGAACTCTTTTAGCTAAATTATAAATTTTTTAATGTGTTTACTTAATCATTTTGGTTGTAATTCTCAACAAAAGTTATCCACGTTACCTTCTATAGCGATTATCATTAGTTAACAGCTGTTTACATGTTGTAGTATGTCGTCGTGTGTTTTATACTATTCTTCACACAGTGTTTAAAAAATATACCTCGTAAGTACAACACTTAATATATAATATATGTTAAAAATTGATTTATCAAAACAGATGTTGGGACCATTAAAACGTTATCGCTTTTTTACCATATATGTATTTGCAATTTGCATAGGTACCTACAATAAAAAATTGTTTACTTTAATTAATCATAACGACTGGAGGAATATTTTTCTTGCACAAAAAGAATTCACTCTATAAAAGGGAAAACGTAGGTATATCTTAATATATACTCATCTATTTACTTCTTTTCTGTATATATCAACAATTTTATGTAAGTACGGTAGTGTGTGTGTGTGTGTGTACCTGCGCCTTTGATACCTAATGATTTCGCATTTGATATCGAGTCCGTCCGCAAGAGTATTTTTAAACTTTCAGCGTTGTTTTCTGCTTCAAATATAATCATACTTTATATCAATATTAACTCTGTTATCATAGATCTTTGTATGGGTAAACAGTGCTATTTACGAAGCATTATTCATTCAAACAAGAAAATCTAATTTTAAGCAACACTGATTATTAATTTTACCGAATTTAATTACAAGATTCCAAAAATAAGCACTAAAATTCCAAATTCCAATAAAAGTCTAACAGATATTTTTTTGGTTATCAGTTAAATTCCATTAATTTTTTTTATATGTGTAGGTGCCCAAGTTTGATGATTAGATTAGATAATGAATTTGTTAATTAAATACATTTGCATACGTATTACGTACGTTAGGGGTGACTACCTCTGATTATGAGTTCAAAGAAGTCTGTAGATTGCATGTAGGTATGTTGTGAAATTTGGCAATAAGCGAAATTTTTACCCTGAACACGTAGGGGGTAATTATTCGCTTTGGGACATGGGGCCCAACAATTACTAAGTACCTATAGAAAAATCTAATTTAATTGATCTTATTTTTAATGATCAATATTTTCGGTAATTATGGTGTTTTTGAACTTCTAAATTTTCAATAATTTCTTGTATTTGTTTTCAATGTCTATGTGTAAAATGCGATAATGACATCATTAATTAGTAGTTACATTCGTGTACTAATGATGTCATTATCGCATTGGTACACATACACATTGAAGACAAAAACAAAACATTTGAAAATTTAGAAGCTCAAAAGCTCATGAACGACCAATTTTGTTTGCATAATTACCATATTTTCATTATTATCTACTAAAGTAGTTTCTGAAATTATCATTTCCTTTTTATTTTGAAATAAATAATAAATGCCAAGAGGAAAGCTATTATTGTAAAAAAAAGTTTTAAAAATCTCTTACCACCATAACGAAATTAGTAGATTGGAATCAAAACTGCTTCAGGGTCGTAAAATTGTATTTTTTACACTAAATAAAGTTTTAGAGCCCTCGATCGGTTTTAATTCCAAAAGGGGGTTAAATATTAGATTATTAAATCAGCCTCATATTTTTTTTTTTTTATATATTTTATATATTCTTGTTATTGAACTTACGTGTAATAAATACCTAATCTCTCCAATCGCAAAAGCACTAAATAGTATGAGAAGTCAATTATTTTTATCTTTATTCTTATTTTTCGTTTTGAGATACGATTATTACATTATTCTTGACTCATCGATGTCACCAATCTCTTTTAATAATAATCCACAACAACTAAAATTGCTTTATAAAAAATAAATTCATTTATTTCAACTTTGCAAGAATATTTTCTTTGGTTGTTCTTTGTCTTCATTCTTCTGATTGTGAGTCATCGTCGGTTTGAATATCTTTCTTTGCAGTCACGCAAACATGATGGTCAATCAGTACATACTTCACTTACGATTAGGTAGCTTTTACCTTTAAGTGTTACTAAAGGTCTTTGTCCTTTATCTTGTGTACTTTGTTGAATGAATAATTTACCTACACGTCTACTTCGATTCGTCTAAGTACATGCACAGATGGTTTTACCCTTTTATTAAATAAAATCGGGGTGTGTCCTGTGCGTCCATTTGTTCCAAAATTTAGGATAACGTAAAGTCGTATCTAATGCAGAAATTAATTTCGTATCCTTTCATATAAAAGTTGATTTAATTAATCAGCAGATTTTTTTTGTATATCTTCTAAAATAAATTCTATTTTTCATGCCATTAAGGAAGCAATAAAAACAGTAAATAATTTTGTCCTTCTTTCGTAGAGGTTGTATTTTGTTTTTCTGTTTACGCTCTTCATTGAAATTAACATTTTCAGACACGTTCATTGCCCATAAAAAAAATGTTTGTTATTATCCTTTTGTTTAAAAGAGGAGTTTGCACAATGTTCTGCTAGGAACTTAAACCCACCATGAAACCACTTGTGGTTATTAATAGATAGCAACAATTATTACATGAAACCATACAGCAGCACTTTCGAAATAAGTTGGTCATAATCTCTTAAGCAAATTATGGACTTGAATTAATTATTATTCATAACGATTAATTTTAAATTAAAATTAATTTCGAAATAAAACGGATATACTTTATTAAACTTTCATAAAACAATTTACTTTTTTAGGTACCTTTTGTGTTTTTTTGGCTCAACAAAAATAGCTTTTTATTGATTTCTTTTATTTTGTATAAGTACTATGAAGTTATACAATAATATTTTATTTTCACAAATATATTTTATCGTTTTTTTCTTACTTGAGAATCAATTCATCAGCTACGAATAATTTTATGATACATTTTCAGTTTTGTGTGGTGTTTTATCCGAATAGCACTTTAACAAACAATAATTGTAGAGTACACATAAATATTATTATTGTTAATATTTAAATGCAAATGTAATTGACCTTAAGGTTTTAGTATTTGATGTATTTTTCCATTAATAAATTACAATAGATACCTATGTACTTTCCAATAAGTTTTGTTCGTGTGTCAAATTATTATTAAATCATATTAAACTTTTTGCTCAATCCATCAACCTTGATTACACGCATTACCTTGTTCTACCCTTGTACTTAAAAGGTCACGGAAAAAAGAAGGAATAAATAGATTATACGTATCTATGTATTATGTAGACACTAAGTTTTAGTAAAAAGTTTTGCAAAAGAACTACATAATTAATTAGTCATAAGTATTAATTAGGTATAAGTGCGACTGACCATTTAGGTACCTGGAATGTCTGTTATTATTTTACTAACTTTTCCAAAAATACAGTTAAAAAAAGCTAATTTTAATTTTATTTAATTTTTTTACAACGAATTAATTGTTATTGTAGTCTCAGGATTATCATTTTTAAAAAGATAATGTGAGATAATTAGGAAAAATAAAGTTTTTAATTAATTATTTCTTTTATCATATCAGTCACCTACGGAGGTTTTAGGTAGATAATCTGATAAATTAAAAAAATTACTTACTACGAAAATCATTCGTCACAATTAAAGCTAAAGTTAAATAAGTACTGTAAGACATAAATATTTTTTTCTTTTTTTTGTGAGTTATTTAATAACTTATTTATGTACAATTGTTGTGCTAAAGATAGTCAAAGTTATTGATAATGAAAAAGTAATTAAATTCGTACAATGGGCTTTTAGGATCAAGGAAGTGTTAACGCCTTCTATTTTAGATTAAAAGCAGAACGTATGCGGAGCACTAATTTTAGCAAAGACTTCCTTTCCAAAATTTATTCGAACGAAAGGTTATTGTGTGACAGTATAAATAATTGTTTACAAGTCGAAAACAATGTGCCTTTTCCGTGTTTTCAAATGCTATTTTCGTTCCAATATTGAAACAAATGTAGCACGAATGTTCATTAAGACTATTAATATTAAATTAAACGTTATTGAAGGTTTGAGTGAAGAGTGACTAATTTGGGATACAATTCTTATAATATATCAAGGGTCTTCCTTCTTGAAACAAAAGTTGTACGAAAAAGAAAATTTTTTTAGTTGACACAATTTCTGGTATTCAGTCTTATATATCTGAAGATACTCTACACTAAATTTCAGACAAAGAGACCTAACTTGCAATCAAAAAAGGTATTAATTAACGAGTTTATTTTAATAGTTAATATAAAATACAAGACAAATGTAATTTTTCTTCAAAATTTTATTGAAATGTGCCAGGAAATAGATAATATTAATAAAAAAATATATTAAAAATTAAATGAGGGCAATAGAAAGTCCAAAAATTCTTAAAAAACTACATTTTTTTGTATTCTCTTGACTATAAAGCGACATATTTAGTTGATTCTCTTTTTATTTTGTTCATTATGCATCCAGGATGGTCATAACTCATCAGTTGATCCTGACGGTATACAGCAGGAATAGGATAACACACGATGATTACAATAAACAATATTTGTAGCCGGTATAAAACCTTGTTTAATTATCCTAAATGTATGCACATAAATTAATAAGGAAACAATTATTAGAGCGAACCTTTTCCGAAAAGATCTGTGACCTTAATAACTTTGTTATTTTGCAAGATATGACGGTAGGGAGGTACTTATAACCACGGTGCCTATCTTAATATTTTCGAGGATAATAGCGGTATAAAATACATTATTATACGGGTTGAAAAGCAAACAAAAGATAAGTTAAATTGACCTTTTTACGTGTAAAAATTACAAAAACCGTAAAATTTACGAGTTCGTGTGTCCTTTTTCGGCATTTTTAGGTGTTTACATAAATATTTATAAAACTTATCTATAGGTACTTAATATGTATACCGATATTTACTTAATTAAATAAAATCTTTATTTTTATTGTTCAAAATACTTCACATGAGTGGTACTTACAATTACCACATTTTTCCTATCTTATCCGTTTTCTACTTAAACTAAATTTCAAAGAAAGAAAAAAATTAACTCAAATTTAGTTTTGTTGAGTGAACAGGTTGCTTATCATCAAGTGCTGAACATATAGTTCTTAAGTGTTAAAAAATCACACGAATTTTTCTAATCCTATCACTCCACCAAATTTGAAAACCAAAAAAATAAAAGTACGTATAAGAATTTCTAACTGTGTATACAGGGTGATTCATAAAGAATACCAATCTCTAAACTGAAGATAATTAACACCAAAATATTATGAAGGATCTCAACATGCCTTATATTACAAGTGTTGTTTCGGAAATACAGGGTGTTCAATATTGAAGTAGGTGGTGGACATTTCAAATTGTCCATTATTTATTAATCAATCAGTAAGTATAAATATCATAAAGGGGAATTTATCTAACATCTTGATAAAAAATATAAAAGGACGAAAAATTCAAAATAAATCGAAACATTTTTGATCATTCTTACTGGATTTTTAAATTAATTTTTTATTTTGATTATTTAATTTTTATTATTGGTATAAATGGACCCAGATTTTCACAGATCATTTGAGTTTCACATTTAGGTTTCCGCAGGTATTTTGTGACTCGTGAAATTGTGTTGTCTTCGTTTTGTTATGCATTTCTAAAAGAACTTTTATTGTAGATATATTTGGGTTTTCTAATTCTTAATTTGGATTTTATTTATTGCTACTTTTTTTGCAATGCAATTGTTATTATTTTTTTATTGTGTCTCACGAAGAGTTTCCTTCGTTTCAGATAATGCAGTTTGCCGTATGGAACATTGCGAGTGGTACAGTGGCGCTGATTTTCACACTTTCGCATGTGTTTTCGTCGGTAACGTCGACATCGGCCCCAGAAGACATACCCTCGGGTTCAGCGTTACATCACACAGTGTTTGGTGATAACAGTAAGCAATTCAGTGACGATGCCCCGGATTCGTACGCGTTCATAAATGTGACGTACAAATCGGAGATCGGCTGGACCTGGGAGCAATCGGAGGCCGGTCGATACGGTGGCGGAAATATCGGTCCCGCGTTCGGTTATTTGGTGCACGTAACGTCCGAAGCGAACCCGAACGATCACACGGGTTGTCAGTTGCCTTTCAAGAGCACACGTTCCGATCGGACGTTGCCGAGAGGCGAACCTTGGATCGCCCTGGTAAAGAGAGGTCGATGCAACTTCGAGATCAAGGTGGAAAATGCCTACCGGAGCAATGCATCCGGCGTTCTCGTTTACAACGATCGAGATTCCACTTCGCTCGACAAGATGAAACTATCGACTGACAGTGGAAGTAAGTACCTACCTGATCGAACTTTTTTTTTTTTTTTTTCGTTATCCTTTGCTAATTACTTTGGAATTTTCGCACGAGGTCTCTAAACCCAAGTTGAAAGTATTCAAATGGTATTTGTAATATAATAAGGGAAATGATGTAAACAGACTCTGATAGGTCTCTTCAAACTCCTCTAAATGTTTAGAAGAGACCTAGAAGAAACTTGTTTCGTCACTTCGTGTTTCGTCACCAAATGAAATTTTACCTATAAAAGACGTTTTCTTTCCTGCTTCGTCACTTACACTACTGCCATTGCTTATAGAGAGGAATTGAGAACCAAATGGCATCTACCTATGAGCTAAAGTGTTACATTTGTGAATAAAATTATTTTTAAAATTGTTCCTAATTAGATGGCAATATCAAATAACACATTCGCATACATTAAATAATAAATAATTGGACATTCTTGAACATCTACTGATAAGTAGTAATAATTACTAGAATAAATCATAAACTTGACGGACAGTCCTCGTTAAACATTTCCTTTACTGGAGACAGGTCCGGATTTAAAAAGAAAAAAAGTTGTCCAAATTTCTCTTAAGAGATTTAATTAACATTTAAATATTTTGGATCAGTTATTTATTTCTTGGTATACTGATCAACTCATACCTTCTAGTGAAAGTAAACTCGTCCAAATTAAGAGAACATTGACGATTTATGGTATACTTAAGTAGAATCGATTCACTTAATTTTTAATACATAATTCTATTGAATAAAATTACATGAATTCAAATATAATCAAAATAGAAACATGTTTGTCGGTTTTTCTCTAACTTTATTATTCATGTCACAACTAATTATGTATAAATAACCGATTGGAAATCGCTGACGGTTTTACAGTGAGACTTCCTGAAACTTTTTCTTTGGCTCATTTCGTGTAGGTAACGCAACAGATTTATACGTATTAACCTTGGAAAAGTAAGAAAATTAAAATTATTTCCTTCTTATTTTGAATTAGGTACTACCAACGTTTATGTAGTACCTGTTTATGGTTAAAATATGTATTAACACTTATGCTTATTTTTTTTCACAACATTTAACTTTCCATTCCCAATTTATTTTATAAGCCATTTATTTGTAGATATATATGTATAGCAAACCGGATAAGAAATTAAAAATTAAATTTATTCGCGATTGCAAACCTGGAATATCTGTAGGTATAATACTTTAATACTACCGATCTTCAGTCACGTAGACAAGAAGGTCAACCAAGAGATTAAGATTCTTGGCGTGTATGTGTATAATGACTAAAAATCGCAGATAACAAAAATTTCTAAATTCAAGAATGTTTCAGTCACAATCAGAACATAAATAATTTTTAAATAAAATATTGCAATATTAAGTATACTTAACAAAATAGATTATTTAAAAGTAAAGTTGAACTTTAAAAGTAGAAACTTGAAAAAAATAATAATTCTGGTTGCTCATGGCTAGCAAATAGTATGAGCTACTCGTGGTTTTAATTATATGAGTGCACAAAAACAGTAAGTTTATTAAAAAAAAAAAAGTTATTGTTATTAGATACCTTACAATTACTGAAATAGAATGTCGACCTGAAGTCGTTTATGGACATATTTCTATCGTTCACTTGCTTAGTTAATTGCCTTATTAGTCAGCAGAACATCAACTGATTTTATTTTTAAATGTCTGAAGGACAGCAGACAATCATATAAACATAATTTCTGTTACTACTACGCACAAAATATTAAACAAATCAATGATTAAAAAATAGATAATGCAATAGATAGTCATCGATTTTACCATTAAACATTTGTTGGCAATGATACTTGTGGGGTTTCTTCTGGGGCTCTCAAAAAAAGTGACCTCGCGAACGATTAAAGACATATTCATATTAATAATTTTGGATGGCATTTAGGGAATCGTTTAAGATTTAAGGTCTAATAACATCGCTTTGAAGGTCCAAAATTAATAGCTAACATCATATTATCACACAAGTTTGTTATTGAGAGGACTAGCTCAAGATCGGATCCAGAATTTTGATTATAATGCCTTCAGTTTGTAGGAGCTTTTCTGAGATTATTGGGTTTTAATTAGACATTTAATTTCTAGTCAAGTTTAAGATGAAAAATAACCAAATGATCAGAAGAATTACCACATCAGATACATTTTTTAATTTTAACACTTGGCGAAACAATTGCAAAATTGGTGACATTTTCAAATTTCTTTTTCCCATTTTATATATATTTTTTAATAATTTTACTCAAGGAAGAATTAAAAAAAAAGCACCCTTAAAAATCCGCCACCAGTTACATAGTAAAAATTAAGTTATTTTTGTATTCAGGTCAAAATCTGGAGTTCTAAATTTGGTTCTTTTATACACAGTGGGAAGAACTATAATCGTATTAGCCGGTAGTGGTTTTTTTAACGATGTTTAAACTAAAAATATTATGGACTTTAAATTTTATTACGTTGGCTACTTGACCTAAATTACTCCTGGATCAACGTTCATCCGTTTTCCGTAATAATATAAGAATACATCGGATCTCCTGTAATTAACGTACCTACGTCATTAGATGACCGAAATTGGAAATTTAATTAATCTATCGATCTCATGAAGAATCCGATATCACGAAAGGGTTGGCTATAAAATTTCATAGACTCATTATATCTACGTGTTTTGCAATCAAGTACCTAATAGTATTAATTAATACATTTATACTTAATTAAGTATTCAAATTTTGTTTGCAATGTTCAAATTACTACATCGGAAAATTTTCAAAATTGTTTCCAATAAGTATTTTACTGTGTAATTAATTTTGAATATGTTTAGGCACACTTACGTCAAAATATTTTACAATATACTGTTCGTTTTCGTATGTATAGCACAGCCAGAATTCAGATATTAATAGAAAGTAAATAATTGAATTTTAATTAGGTTTTGTAAAATACTGCACACAGTTAATTACCTACCAGGTTTTTTTTAATACAAATGATGACTATAACAATATACTAAATTAGTATATTTCTATTGTAAATGTACATTTTTATAATATATTTAAGTTTGTTTGTTATCCAAAATAATCCTTGGAACTACAAGTTGAGTTTTCAAAATTCACTCTTCATTAAAATATTAAAAAAAATCTGATTGATAATTTATTGCAAAGAATTCTATTTTACAAAAAGTTTGGATACAAAAACGTGACACATCCATTAAAAAGACGAATTAGCACAAGTAAAAAGCCTAAGAATAATCGCAAAATAAGTGTATTAACTTGGCTGTTTAATTAGTTGATTAGAGTCAGCTTTCAAAATCACACTTCACAACTACGATATTGATTTAGCTTCGGTTACATGCGAAAAGCTCCTCGTCTGTCGTACGTAATTAAAGACTGAAATTTATACTTGCGACAGGTCAAAGTTCTGAATATTGTTCTCATTAATAACAGTTCATTGCAGGAAGTACCGATTAAATCTTTCTTCCATAGTCTCTTCGAAGTATATGAAATTGTAATTAAAAGCGCAAAAACATGGACGTCATTAATTATATAAATGACATTATTCTTCTTATAATTCCACGAATATGACGAAATTTATTATTAATTTATTTATAATGCGAATAATATAAGAAACAACCAATGCAAAAGATGTGGCTTCTAATCTCAAAATAACAAGTATAACATGAACCCAATATTAAAATAAAGCAACACAACTATTAATGATGCTATTATCGCGTTTTACACATACACATTGAAGACAAATATAAAAAATTTTTGAAAATTTAGAAACACAATAACACGAACTCTGCGATATATATTTTTTTTCCAAGAAAGTCGAAAGGTGTATTAAGCTATTACCAAATTTTGTTTTAAAATACTTATCAATACCTCTTCGTATTAATTTGATAAGGATGCTGGGATAAAATCTGTATTTTCCGATATTTTTCATCCCTAATCTGACGATATCTCCGTCTTCCTAATAAGAAACGTAACGATCCAGTTCGAGCTAATAATGAAAGTCCGCTGGCGCAGTCTTGCGTTCGTTCGTTCGTTGGTTCGTTCGTTCCCTACGTGCGCTTGAACCTCGTTTAGCTGCCAGTTCCGCAATGCGTACTGTTGTTATGTATGTGTACGTAGTTTGTTGGCTTATGTCGCGTGCCAACCGACCAACAAATCCAACCTTTTTATCATGAAATAAAGTCTGACACGTCCATGCAATCATAAATATGTTATTAGTTATTTGCAATAATCACCACATAAAGTACAACTGAAAGTTACAGACGTACCATTATGTCAAATCGAATAACATCCTTCAAATTTATGAAGATAATGTTCATTTTATCTCTGTTACTTATAATATTATATAACTGGGAAAAAACTATCATCCAAATTGAAATACATACGTAAATAAATAATCCTCTCATTTTTTTTTCTGCCTTTTGAAATGAAAGTACATAACTATTAAGGGTGGATTTTTTCTAAAACTTCGTGGTCATACCTACATAAAAAGAAATATACGCGTTGTGTTATGAATCTGCTCATTTTTCATCCCTTAGCATAATTTTCAACAAAAAAAAATATAGGGGAAAAAGTTGGAGTCGTTTGTAGTCCAATATTATCTTCTATATTCACCCCAAAGTGAAATTTTGTGGTTGCTATTATCATCCCTTCTTTGCAGATTAAAAATGTCAATCACTTCCTCAATGTTCACTGTACTATCACTTTTAGTTGTGGAGATATTAATTAAAAAGTCATACATTTAACGAGCATTAATACCCTTAATGTTAATTCAGACTTTTGGTGTAATTTTTGAACACAAAATCTGCTGGCAAAGTTTGACGCATTAATTGTAGAGCACCCTGTAAATGCAGTACATAACACGAATGCAAAAATACCCAAAAGCCATTGGCACAAAGTGAAAATAAAAATATATACTTAGGTAGGTTTAACTCCCACGTTAAAGAGTTAGGAAAAAATTTCAAACAGAAACACCTGTCCGAACTTTTTTTGACGTAAGAAGTACACGAATTTGTACTTTGGCTGTTGAAATGAATTGGTTTAACAACATTTAAGATATTGAACATTAAATATTAAATTTAATTTAATTTAAATTATTTAATGACAAACTGTTTTTATAACTCACTGCAATTTTCGACAATGAAAACATGATAATAATAAATTCATTATTAAACTTATGTATTAATAGATAAAATTAACCATGATATTCGATAAATATCTATTACGACTAAAACTTGCTCTTATTAAAACTGCGTTGCATATACTTAGATATGTACTTAATTTTTTTAATTGATTTTAATTATTGTGTTATGTTGTTAATTAATTTTGTATAAGTACAGTCTACGTATAGGTACTTTCTTGTTTCACTGAAATCGATATTGTTGATCTACTTCTTTGAAATTGTCCCTTATGGTAATGTATTTTAATTATGCTTTTGTATACAGTTAAATACCCCTATTAGTATTTGGATATAGCATGTGTGTGCTAATTGCTACTTAGCACTAATTATCTGCCAACATGTCACGTCGAATTAATGTACCTGTCTAATATCAGATGAATATTACTGGTAGGTATTGTGTCCCATTTGATTATAATTTAATTTTTTGTTGTTCTGATAATAATTATTTCTATGAAAATATCATCAATTTCTTACCCATTTAACATATCATGAAAGAACATTTTTGGTTTATTTTTGTTTAATAAAATATTCTACTGGATGCTGTTTTTGTTGGTGACGAAGATTAATTTTTTAACATTAACATGAAAAGAAAAACTTATTTTAGTATATTTATTCAAAATGCATTTAAGACGAATGAATAAATTAGTTAATGATTGTCTGTTTGGGCTTTGGTGATTACGTCATGAACATGTACTAATTGTTTTTAAACTATTACTGATTGTAAAGAATTTGCTTGTAAGTAGATACCTATTAGATTACCTTTTAAAACAAATTCAGTGTTTTGTCTCGACTACTTTACTAATCGTAAGTAGGTAGCATTTGGTGTACATAAATGTGATGGATGTTCATAAATGATCTCAAGGTTTATGTGATCTCATGTTAAAGTCTGATGTACTTACATGTACTTCCTGAATACCTGAACATAAAAAATAGTTAAATATGTATATATTTGTATTTATTTTTTTCTATTCGTAGCCTTCTGTAAATAATAGATACAGGTATGGATGTGTACAGTACAGAAATTATGTACTTAATTAATTTTATGATGGAAATAAAACCTCGCGTACACACCTACTCAAATATTTGCAGAAGTAAAGTTTCGGGTTGCTTTTAGGTATATTAATGTTTTTCTCAAGTTTGTTGGCATGTTCATAATTAAAATGAAATACCTACCTACGAGTAATCTCTACATCAAAAACTTTCCAGAAATTTTCAAAATAGAAGACAAAAGAATATTCTTCTTCCTTAGAAATGTCAGCTATGTACTAAATTTCTATTAACTTAAAGGTTGCTCGTCTTTTACTTAGAATTAGTTCATTCTTTTTCGCTGAGAGTTTTTCGTAGTGACATAGTGTCGTAATTGCTATTCAACTTTTGACCTGGTACAGAAATTTTTTTCGGGGGACAAAATAACAGTTTAAATTTAATTTATATTTTTTCATCGTCTCAGTTTAATTAAAGATCTTTGTTAAGTATAAATTCATTTATAACGTTATGCATTCTGTGTTATGTTCTTTAAGACTTGTCGTCAATTTTCGTTTTGTCTGGCCTGTGTAGCTGTTTTTACAATTTTGATCCATACATTGAAAGATACAGTAGAATTTTGTGAATCAAAATTCGTTTATATTATTAGTAAAGTCTATACATACCATTTTACGTCAAAATTCATTCATTTTTTTACTTTTTTTTAATCAAATGCCAGTTTGTTTACGTCTTGACCTTTAAAGACGTTTCGCGATTCTCACGTAAAACTCGTAAAATGTAATTTTGCTAAAACTGACCCATAATTTTTATATTAGTTTCCAGTATACCTAACCACTTAATAAGCAAATTTATAAACAAACTGATGTTCAAAATAATTGGAAAACATCTGCCGAGGTTATTCACCGGTTAATTTTGTTAAAGACGCGATGTTTCAGCATTAAAAAAATATTTTTTTTACGAAACGCGTTTGATGGTACCTAACATAAAAGCCAATCTGTAAATCATACAGAAAAGTGGCCTTTCAAAGAAAATTTGTGTTGGAAAAACGAACATCTTTCAAACTGTGATTGCCACTGTAGTTAAAATTAGGTACCTCTTTTGAACCTTTCTAAATTGTTTATGGCGACAGAAAACAACCGTTACTAAAATAAAAACTTTTTGAGAACTCTCATACGAACATTATTTTGAATGGACTACCTAAAGAAATATTTTGGTTTCCGTTGTTTTTGAGTACATATCGTTTAAAATTTTTCGATATGGGTTCTAAAATTTAATTCATATAGGTATCAGTAGGAACTAGTGTTACATAGATCAAATTTTTTTGTCTGTAGGAAATTAATTATGAGAATGTTAAAGTTTGTCAATTAAATCTCACCACACTGTAAGTATTTCTTTAAGTAGGTGGCATTTATCGTAACATATAAACATTTCAAACAATTTAAACTCATTCTCATTACCCAAAGTTTCAGTTGTAATTCGTAATTTCAGCATTTGAGATAAATTGTACCAAAACAACCACTAAAATTATCCTATTGTTTGTAATGGGTTTAACAACCGCTTTTCCATTTTAAGTGAGCATTATACCACAAATATCAACTCTTGAAAGTGGGTTATTTCCATTGTAAATCATGCCATAAACACCATTTGCTGGCCATACACACTATTTTTTGCCAATGTTTGCGTTAATAGTCGTGTAATAACTTCACAAGTATAACGAATTTGTTGCTCGTAAAAAACTATTATGAAATAGAGTTTTAAACATTTCGTCCTTTCGTGTAATGAGAAACAGTCTCATCACATATGTATTTGATACTAATTAGATCACCAGAGATTTGAATTTAAAAAAAAAAATGTATCATCATGTGTATGTGGGGGATGTTTATCCCTAATTTCATAATTTAGGGACCAATGCGTGGCTGAAGCAAGAGTTAGATATAAAAACAATTACAGATATTCACGATTTGACTTGATATTCAAGCTACTTGACTTGACTTGACTTGAAATTAAGTCTAACTCAAATTATCCAATAACAAGTTAAGTCAAGTATTTATTTGTTAAATAATTACTTGAAAAATAATGTTCAAATTTGAGCTTACTTTAAGTTGTTTGTGTATTTAGGGGTGAGTCTATTTAGTAATTATGTAAGAGTTTATTTACAAATTGATAAAATGTACAGTCGATATTATTCTTAATTATCAGATTAATTATCTCGTACTCTCAGAAAAACAAACAAGAATTTTATAATGTTCCTAAGGTACCTACTTACAGTCCTACTTTTACCTTTTAGTGAGTGCCCTTTTGGCATTAATTTACTTGTTGCAAGTGGACCAAAAATTGGGCCCTTTCTAAAATTGTTTTTTAAATAATAAAACCCCAGAAAATATCAGTTAAACAAACCCAAGTTATAAACAACGATAAATATCAAAGAGATACTTACAGAAGCTCAGGGTTGTTAATAGCAAAAAGATAATGGAAAAAAATAAGAACTTCATCACTGCAATACAGAAATGGTTAAATGTTTTAAATTGTTTAGAACCCTCTATTTATATGTATGTGTATGAAACATTTAGTTAAAGGTAGGATTTTCTAACATGAAACTGCTATGTTAATAGATTACACCCATGTATATAATTGTGTACACTATTGTCGTTCATATCATTAATAATGATATAACGAACACACTTTATTTGTTTATTATTATTTTTTTGTCATGACTATAGTTTCCACAATAAGCTTGTCATTTTCAAACGATTTAAAATTCGAATGAAAGCAAAGATATGGTGTGTATGCAGGTATTTATGCTATAATTTGGGGGTAGGTGCTCAAATAACAGAGATACTACCTAACTAATATGATTGATTTTATCTATTTAGGTATCACAATTACAGAATGATACCTACATTACATTTTATGGAATCACGTCTGCTATTACTGTATACTTTAATTAGGCAATAAATATTCGGTAGTCATGTGTTTAATCACAAACGGTGTGGCTATTTTGACAAGGTCGGTGTGCAAAATAGTCTGTTAATAAATTCCAATCAAAATCGCGAACAAAGCAATGGCAAAGTGCTGTATAAAATTCTGTACACGAGGAGAGGTCATTGAAATAAACAAACAAACATTGTGAACAATTGTTATCTATTCAAACGGTACAGCATTGTTTTTAAATTAAATTGAACAGGGAGGATTTCGAAATAGGAAAATTGAATACGATTAGAAAAAAAAAAACACTACTACTATTTGGAAGAAAATAGTAAACACAAAAATAAACGAAAAAATTTAATGAATATATAAAATTTTGGGTGGTATCCGGTTATAGTGGCTCTGCGTATAATGACAATCCCTTTATTGTGGTGGTAATTGTAAAATGTACCAAACAATAATTAAAAAGAGATAAATTTTGATGTACCTATTCTGGATGTGTTAATGATCAATTTTTTCTGATCTCATCAATTATTAGAATTAAAATAGCAGAATATTAATTTAATTAATGTATATAAGAATAGTAAAACTACGAACCATTTTCTGTACCTATAATAGTTATATACACACATATATTATTATTTATGTCCTCATTAATATTTAATTAATATCACTCAATAACACTCATTATACTACTTATTAAAAATCAAATTAAATTTTAATTAGGTACCGATCCTACAATTGTAAATAGACATTTTCTCGAAATAAACAATCATGGAGTAGTGTATACTTTTTAAAATCTTCTACTACCTCTCTCAAACTGGAAAACTTGCAGTGAATAAAATCAGTACAAAAATTAATTAAAAAATTATGAATTGATGAATGCGGTTGTTATTTCAAAACTGTTGCCAATGGTATCTAGTGGTTTTGCTTATTACTTTCGCGCTTGGTCTTGCCTCACAAACTTTCTGCATGATGTAATAAATAAAACTGTAAATTAAGAAGTATTTATGCAAAGAGTTTTTGCTAAGAAACTGCATAATTATTGTGTGACGATAAATATTTATAGCAAATAAGTATAAAATTAAAGTGAAGTCCTAAAAACAAATACCTAAATTAATAGCTGTACATGTACAATTGAAAACTAAAAATACCTAATTAATTAAATTAATAATTTTGTACCTGGCAAATAAAGTTTAAATTAACATTGGAGTATACGACTAAGTATGTCTTAAAGCAGGAAATCGTTTTTTATTGTCATTTGTTATAATTATATTAAATGATGGATCGAATAACATGATGTAAACCGTTGAAGTAAATGTGATTTTTTATTGTAAAAAAAACCGTTTGTACTTCCTTTCATAACGGTATCAGTTTTTATAACATACAGGGAAATGTAATTTGATTGTGTAAACAAATAAAAATCGAATGTTGCAAAATGCCTTTGAATATTGCAACTTTTTAGAGAAAATTTATAATTACATATCTATATAAAAATTAATCAGTGTAACGTCTATTGACAGATAAAAAAATCACAGTTTTACAAATAGGTATGGAATACTTTTTATCTGTTTAAATAAAAATTAATACATCTAGTCAGCTTTAAAGAAAGGCCTTATGAAGAATGATTTAACAAAAATAATAATAATAATAATAAATTTAAAATAATAGCTGGTTAACAATACTGTTGATTTTATTTATTAAAAAGTTGTCCAATGATCAATGGAATGATTACTCAAACAACTAAAACTTCGATCAGATCATCAATCTATTAGATTAGGGTGTTTAACGACGTTTCGGTCATTAAATATAACATCATCAATCTTCTCGAATGTAAATTTTAAAGTTGATTGATTAAAGTTTAAAAAACACTTGATACCTAATAATATCATAAAAAAAATATTTTTTTTATGTAATCCATATCTTCCCCTAGTTATAATCAAAATAGTGAACTAATTAGAGCTGGGAAGGGTGTAAGGTATATATATTTCTTATTAGGGAAACTACCCTTCATAGCTCTTATTTATTCATTATTTTTATTCCATATTAATATGAGAGTTGATTCGGAGAAGATATTCTACCTGCGAGACAGGTAAATTAGGGGATGAATTTCGTTTATTAAATTTTGTTATCAACTTAATGGTTTTACCCCTAATTTGTATGTACCTGTGTATTAGAACTTTTTTTAAGGAACATTAATATTGTACTTTGACAAATAAGGTGAAATCGTTTATTGTCACGTTTGACTAATATTTTAAGTTTAAGGATTTGAAGACTAAGGGTTTGATGAGGTTATCTAAATTTGGCTTTAAGAGCTTTTTTAGGAGTTTTAAGAATTTCTCTATATTCTATCATAATGAAAGCAAATAAATTAATTCAGTATTCTCACTTTTCGCAAATCAAGGCAGTTCACCACTGCTAAAAATAATTCCTTGATCGTGTTTCTCGTGAGGCAATAACCTTCGTGGTAAGACATTGAAACACTCTGTTTTACTTTTTAATGGTAACTGAACTGCCTTCGTAGTCTGATACTTTTTAATTTGCAAGATGTATATTGACTTACGCACTGCTTTCAATGTTTAATACGTCAAAGGTTATCAGCATGTTAACGCAATTGCGTACATGTCCATTGCAAATTTTCCCTGTATAATTTTCACATACAGGAACGTAGTATGTAGTGTAAAAAATTAACAACAGATATTTATGGTCAGTGTCATAAATTAGAGTAAGGTTCTTTTGTTCATTATCTTTTTTTATACGATCATAAAAAGGTCAAAAATTTTCTTGATTTTTTTTTTACCATTATTTAGAACTTTTTTCAGGGTGGAATAATAGTTAAGATGCATTACTAAATTTTTACTATTTTAATAAATTGTAAATGATATAATAATTAAATTAATTAAGTAGCTAAAAAAAGTCATATGAATGTAGAAAATGATCACAATTTTTAATCAACTTTTAGAAGAAAACTGAAATTATTGAACTATTTTCGCCCTCTCTAGTACCATTTTTTTTATTTAGTAGCCATTATTAGGTATTTTTGTTATCTCAGCAAAAATAATATACAAAATCTCCTTGTTTCTATTTTGTGTTCAATATAAAAAATAAATTTCTGCAAATTTATTATATTATAATATTTTTTATGCCATTACCATAATTTACCGGTTTACAATTCAAAAATTCCTGAGGGTGTATCTTACTGTTTACCATATTCCCTTTTTCATATATAAGAAACGAGTCATGCCACTTACTGTGCATATATAAAACAAGTCGAAAAGGCAATGTCTGGGTAATAGCTGTATATATAACCCATTTTATAGCTAAACCTGTCATTTATATTTACACTAAAACAAAATAAAATATTCTTGTGGTTGACATTTATGCTAAAAGTATCTATAGGCTAATGAAAATTGCATTAGATGTTGCAAATTATATTACATGAATTTAAATCCTATACCTAGTAGGTGGATATTTATTATAATTTTTGCATCTGATAAACATTTCCTTATGTCTTAATTTTTTTTTATCTTCTGGACAGAAAGCAAAATTTCTTCTCTTGTTTATTAACTTCTTGGGCAAGACAAGAAGCTGTTTTACTTTTTGTCTTGTTAATTTTCTTGCTGGCTTGATTTTCGTCTTACTAGAAATTGTGTTTCTTCCTTACCAAATTAATTAATGAAAAATAAATAAAAGAATATTAGAATAAAACAATTTTGGATATTTTTTCAATTTTGATGAAATGTTCTGCTTCTCTTCTTTTACACAATTTCTTTTTTTTTAATTATTGACAATTACTAATCTACAAATCTTCCAGAATCTTCTCGTTTTATGTCATCCTATTTAATTAAAGTTATCTTATCACTGATCGCATAATATTTTTACAGCAACTAACATTGAAGAGATATCTGTAGGATTATCTGTAACTTCATTATCTCATAATCTGTTCAGAAAAAAATTATTTAAATCAAATTTTAAAAGAAGTCTTCTTTCTGTCCTTTCATTACTTCAGTGAGTTTGAAGGAAGTCTGTGAGAGCTGTTCATAAATAGATTTTAAAAACAGTCATATTATTAGTGAGGTCGACACAGAAGGCCAAACAACATGCTTTTTTAGTTTATATTCGCCAGTCTGACTACTTTCAGCGAATATAATTTGCACTCGTAATAAGAAGCTTTAATTTGCACCCAAACTCTTTGTTTATCTTCGTCATAAAAAAGCTGAGAAAGTACGTATTAATTTTTTTTTAAGTGATCTCAAAATTAGGTTTGTTAGTATTTTCTCAAACACAGTAATACACATAGAATCTTCGCTTTTTGGGTTCCAGATTAAACATGAAGTTTTAAAAAAAGATCAGTGGAAGCTATCTAAAAACAACTATTTTTTATTGCTTTATATCGTGGATAGTTTACATACAGAATAATGTCCTTTGATACTGCAGTTGTTATCCTATCCTGGAAATACTAAACTATCGGAATTCTCACATTGTGTACTGTTATTTAATACTTTTGAACGTTATTGTCATAGTTTTTTATTAAATACAATGAAAATAATTTCGAAAAATGGGTGCCAAAAATGTACATTTGCTGCAGTAGTTAATAATTTTTTTACCCTTGACTTTTGCTTTAGGTTGGGTATTTCTTTGTGCAGATCAGTTGAGTTTATTGTCTGTTTTATAAATATTTTTGGTAAATTGCCAAACACAATACGTAAAGATTGGAACTGCATTGCATACGAATTTCTATGTTATCTTCTTTGAATCAATAATAATTTCAACTGATGTACATACATATATGTACATGTCTCCTCTATATATAGTTTTTAAAAATATGATTTTTTGAGTTTTTGACTTTCGACGTGAAGTACCTATCATATACATATATCGGAAAGAAAAAGGTTCTGTGGGTATTTTTTGATGTGTGGCGTTTTATTTGATTTGTTTATGACAAAAATAAGCTTGAGATATCTTAAAAAATTCCTATTGTGAGTTAGTTATTAATGATGTGTAAATTGTATAACATAATTCAGACATTAAAATTTTACAGCATCTATAACTTCCTTCTTAATCGTACCAAATGTAAAAAAAACAGGCGTTGTTTTGTACTTAAATTTATGATTTTACAATATTTTGCAGACGTGATTATTTTTATCAAAAAATTTACTTTCAAAAAAGGTAAATTCCAAATTATTGCCTTATGTATTGCACATAAAATTGAACGTTTTTATTATTTTGCCATGTATGAAAAACTGACGATTCGTAATTTTTTTTTTATTACATCTGTCTTTTTTCTGGTACAATAATTTAACCATTGTATTTATATACATAGGCCAACCTAATACTTGAACTTTTTTTTGTAGTTTGTAATTCCTTTTTTCATATTAAAAATGCAAAACAAAAAAATGAGGAAATTTAGAAACTCAAAAAGAAAGGATTTATTCTGATGATTACTTAGCCCGTTTTAGTTTTCTGTGAAATCCAAAAATAAGCAAGATTTTCGCGTACTGATGGCAACAAAGTTGCCATGCATGTTTGATGTCTATCTTCATTGGTATCTTTCTTGAATTTCCATTAAATCTTCAAAAATAAAATCAACAGTTTTATGATTTAAAAGCTTGTTTTTAACCCAGTGTTATTACGGACTTTTGCAACAGGTTGAATTGGAAAAATTCGCATTACTTGATCAGGAGTGGATCAAGAAGTCTTCTATAGGGGATGATAAAATATTATAGTAATTATAAAAGAATTAACAGAAAATAGTTGGTCGAGGATTACTCTGATCATCCCTTCTACCCCTTGAATTCTCCCTAGAATTAATATTTACATTTTCCATGAAATAATTGCAACCTCAAGTAAAGTTCAAATTACTCGACTCGACGAGTGCTAATTGTGAATAAAGTAAGCGAAACAATTATCAAGGTTTCTAAGTAAAAACGTTTTTTTAATGGTTTTTCACTTAATACGTATGTATCTGTAGCCTTATTTTGTTTCGCGTTGTTTCGTTATCTTTTGTTAATTGTTGTTTGTTTTAAAGCCGATTCACTCTGTTTTTTTTTTGTTTCGGATTGCGGCAAATTTGATCAAACCGATAGACGTACTTAATAAATTATTTACACTACCTAAATTTCAAACATTTTTAATAATAAAACTGTAACATTGTTGAATACTTTTTGTTAACATGCACGTAGGTAATAATGATAAAGTGAATGGAAACAGGTCAATGGAGTTTGGCTGAAATATTACCTAACTAGCATCAAGTAGATACGATAGCCTTAAAAATACTTTCACTTCCTGTATTTTTTCAAATTAAATTAAAACACTGATTTTATTGGAAAATCATAAAAACAATAGATTATGTTGATCTTCAGTGTAAGCTGTGACTCTGCTTTGTCGTTACTCTATGGGAACTGCCTATGACGCGCTGATGAGAACCATTAGGATCCGCATCTTGACCAAACAGAAATTATTAGCTGACCCCTGTAGATGGCGTTCACATGTCATCTACGGTATTACGTATATTGAAAAATATCTATACTGGAAAATTTGATTAATTTTCCTGAGTAAATATTGTATACAGCGTGCATTGTTTGAATTAATAAAAGAGAAATTATAAATGATTCAAAAATTTCAATGTCAAAACCACAACAACACGGAATCATGTCAGACATCAAAGTGCTTTTTAACGATTTACTGAACATCAAATAACTCTCACGGCGATTTTAATAGATACCTAAGCCATTTATTTTGGGAGATATACGTATGTATAATAGCTATCTATGTCTATTCAGAGTATATTATAAATTTAACAAATAAGTAGGTACCTAAAAAACAAAATCAAAATGTCTTTTATAAATTCAGGGATCCCATCAAAAATTTGAAAAAACTAGATACAGTTTATCATAATTATTGTATTACTAAAATAATGAATATCTAGTTTATTGTAATATTTTTTTTTATACATATTCTTATTTTTTTGTGCCTTGTAATGAAGCTTTTGCATCAACTTTTTGTAACCTTTTGACAATGAAGAATTCTAGCACATAGTGGAAAGCAAGAAATGGCTTCGTTTCTTGCGATTCGGTTTTCTCTGACAAGAAAAATTATGTCATTGATTCATATTAGTTTACAAAACGTGGTGAACAGCTGTATGAAAAAATTACAAAGAATTTTATTACCTATAAAATTGCTGAATCGTAATATATAATCTCATTGTTATATATTTTTTTTTATAAGATATAATTATTTACTTACATGATAAATACTGTGGAAAATGAAATACCACGAAGAATTCACTGAAGAATGAGAAATTCCATTATTTAGACATTAACAATGAATAAATAAGTAATAGGAAATGTGTAATTATTTAATTTCAGTAATTATAACTGATTTCCACAAAAATTAGTAATACCTACTTATAAATACCTAGGAGTTATTTTTTTTTTGTAATTTTTCGGTTTATTTAACCATCAGATAAAAATTAACAAGAATATAGTTCAATTTGAATTGTTGATTTTTTTTTTATTAATTACTACTACTAATATTTAATTTTAATTAATGAGCACGTAACATACTGACAATGAGTCAAAGAATTTTCCAATGTATGTTACGTAAATAATAATAAAAATTAAATATTAATATGTAACAATAAATAATTAATTAATAAAATGAATTTTAGTTTGAGATGGTATATATGGTATAGGATATTCTCTGTTTTATATTATGCCATATTTTATTATTCAGTTTATTGCAGGAAATTGTTTTTATTCCAGTTCTTGCTCTTGTAATTTCCCAATAATTCATATAAAGCTCAATCAAAACAAAACTTCAAATCCTAAAGAAAAGATTTTTTTCGTCAATGCAAATGTTCAGTAGTATGGTGCATTCGTCCATTTTTTTTGGAAATGTGCAAACTATTTTGATTAACTCATTTTTTCTTTTATTTAATATTATTATACATACAGCCTTCTATTTTTTATTGTCTCATTTATTTATTTTTTATATAAAAATCTCGACTTTGAAAGAGTGTCACTTGTTATAAAAGTAAGTAATCTATTTTTCACTCAGAACGTTCTCAATGACCCAAAATCTTCCGGACATTCAATGGTCGCATTTTAGCATCTAAGTCACAAAATTGGCAATCGCCCAGAGGCAAATCCGACCTTCCCAAGTTCTCTACTTTGGCAATTCATTGTTCTTAATATCTAGCTCGGGGGATTTGTGAAAGAATGGGAGAAAGAAAACCAATAATGTGAACCATTTCTTGAAGCCCTGACTTACATTGTTTTTTTCGGCAGACAAATTAGTATTAATTTCGTAAATAACGCTGCCTATTTACAGCAATTAATATAAAATCCACTTAGGAATCTTTATTTTATTAATTAGACAGTCAAACGACGTAGACCTTTATTATTTATAATTGATTGGTCTCAACCAAAATCTTGTTTGTTTTATTTGTTTTAAATATTTTTAAAAGAAATTTTTGTAAATTACTTCTCACATCCAAACTTTACCAAACCTCTATAATATTCGTAATTTTATTTATTTGATTCGTTGATGGTAGATGACATTAATTAATTTAAATTTAATCTGCTGTTGTTTGGTTTATTAAAGGTACTTCCGATGCATCATGCCTATTGAGTCATGCAGTTTGTAATACATATTATATGTATTGTGTACCTATACATATGTAAATAAATGCAGTAGGTACATAAATATAATGACTAACTAAATTAGTGTAGTACATACTTGTTAATAAATGTTTAATTTAAAAACGTTTTAACGCAATTTATGCCACTACGTAAAAAGCTTTCTCACAATTAAATAAATTGCCTTCACATTTTATGGTTTTTATATATATTTTTTAATGTTAACTGTGATTGGTAACTTTCTGAATCATCTGTAATTAAAAATGTTTATTTTAATTGATAAAATTTTCACGTTCGTATGGATAAATCAATATCTTTTTTTGACTTTTTTGTTAAATTATGTAATTTTGTAATTTTTCTTTGAGTAGTATTTAAAAAGAGGGTAATTAATAAAGTAATTAAATTAGGTACTGTAAACAGTACTAAGAAAAACTAATGAAAGAAACGGGGTGCGTTAATAAACACGAAAACAAAACTTGTACCTATGGGTATAAATAAAAATCACTGAAACTTTTAGAACCATAGAAACAAATATTTAATTGACTTGATCGTTACTTTATGGAGATTAATTTTTAAGAATAATTAATAAATGGCAGTATTAGTTTGCCTATTTTCATTATTTTATTTATTTAAGTAAAACTTTTTAACATGCCATTACAGAATTTTCATCATATTGCCTAATATTTTTTAAAACTAAAATGTTGATTAATATATATTTTTCATTTTTGATATACCTATATCGCCAGTTTCGACATTTGTTGGAGTGATAATATCATGATACATCTATCGTGATGTATGTCGTGATATATTTACTTATAAATATCGAACCTTGTAAGAAAGATTCAAACAAGTGTTTCAAAGTATACGGAAGTTGCAGAACCTGTGTCAGTTTAGAAAGTTAAGATAGCACCTGCGATAATTTTGACATCAAACAATTACGTAAGTAGGTAACACCTCGAAGTTGAAAAATCTTGTTTACATAGTAATCCAAAAAAAAAAAAAATAACATCCTTTGAGAATGCAGGAATTTATAGTATTTAATGTAAAAATTGTGGTACACAAACTAGAGCCCTATTTTTATAGTAACCATTAAATAGATTGTGAGATGTTTAAATTTAATCTAAAAACTTTCCTTTTGATACGATTTTGAAAGTATGTAGGTATATTAAAGTTACAGAAATATTTTAAGTTTTTAAACTTTTTTTTAACAGAATTGTGGGTTTTGAATTTGAGGGTACTTTAACTCCCATAGACCATCCTCTCTCTGCATGTATTTTTGACCCACAAGGGCTTTATCGTAAACGTAGATGGCATTTGTTTAATTTCCGTAGCCTCCAACCAAGAATAATTAGTTAGTTAGTTAGATGGCCTCATGTCACGATGACTGGTCCAACACTTCAGAAATGATATTATTAACCCTTGACCTTTCAAGCATTTCAAGTTACATTTCCATACATTTTCATAAAATAAAATGTAGTCGGTCGATGTATACATAAATTTATGTCTGTAATACGCATTTTTGTTCTAGGAATTATGGTAAATAATGTAACGTTTGTCTGGAAACTTGCATTAATTTACGAAATAAAGATCAATAGAAAACATTAATCTAATAGTCCTAGTAGTAGTAGGGTACTTGCTAATTATTATAAGCAAATCCATCAGTTGAAAAAAAAAACAATTATTAATTATTTTGTATAAACAAATGAATATTTAATGATCCATAAGTGGGTACTTATAATATTTTGTTGACGAAAATAAAATCAGACGCGTTGAAATATTCAAATGTTTGTCTCATAATATTTAAGTTAATTAGACTTTGTGATTTGATTAAATTAAAGGAGCACTACATGGAAGGACTTATTCATTTTAATTTTGTCATTCTGCTCGTGAAATTTAAGTAAGTTCTTGTACTCGGAAGAAAGATGTAGAGATTCTTGACCTAGATAATTCGAAAACCGTTGTCACGTATGTAGGTATTATAACAGTGTCCGGAATCAAGTGTTCAGAAATCCTTCATTCGTTGTTTTACAGCTATATTTAAATTATTTCATATGTATTTCCCTGTTTTTGAAATACACGATGTATTAATAGTTATTAGACCTTTGTGTTCCTCTTTTTCGGAATAGCTTATCAATATACATGTGAACATACTTATTTAATGATTATTAAGTGTATTAATTTATTTATTTAATTGATATAATAAGAAGAACAATCCTGGAGTAACTAAATAATGAATTCATAATATTAAATTTAAATTAAAAAACTGGAAAAAAGCTTTTTTAAAATATTAACGTGTACCAAATTGAAATTAAGTATCTGAGATACAATCAAAGCTGCCCTAGTTTAGAAAGTGTTCAGGCAGGATTTGCATACTTATGCAGTCTGGATTTTAAAATAATTTCAATTTAATAATTGATAATGAAATTAAATGATTTAAAATTAATTGTTAGTATTGCTTTAAAATTGCTTTTCCAATATATAAAAAGTTTCGTTGGGATAAATAAAATGATAAAAAACCAGCACCTTCCTTTTTTCTTACCAATACACAAAATCTACAGTTGATATAAATTAATAGTTTTTGAAAAAATAACCCTAGACAGTAACTGATATCTTCACGTTTCCATAGATCTTACTATTCAATAAAAAAATCTATGTATTCTGATATTAATAATTTCAATAATTGTTTATTTTCCTTTATTTGTATTACATGTGTATTTTTTTTTGTTTCAGGAAATATCAGTGCAATATTCACCTACAAACTGAAAGGTGAACAGTTAGCAAAACTCTTAGAAAATGACTCGGAAGTATTAGTTCACATCACTGTTGCTGGAAGGGGTGCAGTTAGAAATGCAACTATTAACAGGTACTTAAATTATTTATTTATATCATTCTCGAAAAATATGAGAGATTTTGAAACGTTCTAGATCATTTTTGAAATTCTAATAGAATTTCTGGAAAAATCTAGATAATAGTCGAACATTCGAATTCATTCTCGAAAATTCTTGAATATTCCAAATGATTTTCGAAAAATCTTAGTCTGTAGTATTCCAAGTCATTCTCGAAAAAGTTCGGCCATTCTAAGATATTCTTCCAAATTCTACAACTTTCTGAAAATTTTTAATATATAGCTACTAAGTACATCAATTTGTTTAGATAAAAAAAAAAAATTGTAGAAAATCCAAAAAGTTAAATTCATCTCATGACATTTTTTCCACCCATGCCCACACCTTTCTCTCATTAACGAGGGCAACCGAAAGGCTATTTATTTATTACCACAACTTCGAGTGGGTGGCTAAAAGGTGGTTATGGAGAATAGCGAGGACAAACAGAAAAACGCCAGCATTTTTATATTCACAACACATTTATGATATTTGTTACCTGTTTTATGTCCAGTTCAAATACAGACATTAACAATCAAACTAATGCCTTATTATTAAGTTGATTTTTAATCACTTAAGGACATTATTTTTTTTTTTCTTCCAGGACATCGGTTTTGTTCGTGTCCATTACCTTCATAGTATTAATGATAATTTCCTTAGCATGGTTAGTGTTTTATTACGTGCAGAGATTTAGATATATTCATGCAAAAGATAGACTGTCGGTAAGTTCTGGTACTCTATTTTATTAATGTAGAAATCAATAGTAAATAATTAAATCGTTATTTATAAAGGGCAACGTTAAATTTTACTGACTTTTGAGTATCTGTGGGAAAAAACGATTCAGAATTTTCTGAAAATGTTATCTTTTGAAGCACTCTTGTAAACTCAAAGAGCATTACGAACTAAATTCGTTTTTACACTTCGTTTACCATAACAGCATTTGAGAATTCAAATGCGAAAAAAAAATTAATTTATCTGTAGACAGTTATACACCGTCTTGAGTGGTAACTAATTAACTTTGTAGAAGAAATAGGAAAAATGACCTTTGAAATGTAAGTTTTCCATAATGGATAACTGGAACAACTTCATTACCGCATGTTCGTTAACTACATATCTGTAGGTACGTACATGTACTTACATGTTTGTTCTTAATTACTTGGCAGTGTTGTAGTTTAACGACGCTTGAATTATATTTCTCAAATACCAAAAAATTCGGTTATATGGTTCGTTGAAGTTGAAATTTACCTATATGGCGATAATTATTTCCGCTAACGTTTATAACTACTAATGCATATTAATTATAATAAATTGCTGATAATTTTATTTTATGCAACGGTTCTTATATTTTTTTTACAAGCGTATGGGTATATATATAATTTGATGCTCAAGAAAATATTTAGCAATTAATTAATTAATGAATCATTTAGAAGTCGTTGGTTATTGGCAAGAGATGATTTTATTGATCTGAACATGTTTCGATAAAAAAATTTATCATTAAACTTGACAATTAGGAACTCAATTATAAATTGCCCAAATCTTTTTCACTCTAAAATTTAAGGAACAGGTTAGGAATAGACAAGGTAGGAAAGTTGGTATTTTAATTTAATTATAATAAAAATTTAAATTAAAAAAATACAAAATTCCACATAAGAAATTACGAAAATTAATTTTTATATCTTTTTGAGATATTGTGCTGTTATATTGTAGATAGTCTTTAAGATTAACTGTTAAATAAAAATCGAAACTAAAAATTCGATTTTAATCATTGTTAAAATCATTTAATTTAAATTAGGTCAACCCTGGTGACAGTATAAATATTAACTATTGTTATAATTAATTCTGTCTACATTTACTTGATGAAATTTCATTATAGAATTAAAAAATTATAAAACACTTGTAATTTCCATAAAATTTACTGCACTTAACATATCTGTATTTATTAAATTTTGTGGAAATTGCAAGTGTTTTATTATTTTCTAATTCAACTATTATTATTTTGCCAAAAAAAAAATCAGTTTGTGAAGTTTTAACATTTTTGATACCTAAAATCTTTCTTAACTCAAAAAGGAATCATACCAAGCGATAGGAAGTGTCTTCTATTGTTTCATTAGTTAAATAAAAGTATTTTCAAAACGATTTTTCAGCTTCTTTTTACTTTTTGTAAAAATAGTAACGTCAATTTTGCAATTCGTACAAAACAACACATTACATACTTTTAATTTTAAACTCGATTTCTTTTTCTTTTTATCAGAATGTGATGACATGAAATATAAACTTTATTTTGTAGATACCTAATAGGTACCTACTGCATATTATAATAAATATATCTATAAGTGTGTAAGTGATACGAAACAATTGTTTATTGTCGATAAATACAAAGGAAAAGTCTTTGAAATAATTGTTTTTGTAGCAAAAAATATAGACTGATACTTATTTTTTTAACAATTCTATCTATTAAATCAATAAAATTGATTCATTACACACAATTACCTTATTGAAAAAGTATTGGTTATGACAAAATTATTTGACTATCTTCTATTAAAATTTTGTGTATTTTCTTTTCTTTTTTTAACAGTTCTTAAAAAAAAAGAAGATATGATACAAAAAAATCAAAAGAAAGAAATTGCTAATCGTAACTCGTTCCGAGAAATAGGGACTGATAAGAACTAATAAAGAAATTTCCAGTTTACTTGATATTAAATTTTAAATTATTTTCCTTTTTTCGTGGAAATGCTGTTTGCTTTGAAGATTTAAGTTTAATTAACAATTTCTTTTTTATCCTCTTCCCCTCTGACGTGGGTGTTATTCATTGATATTTTATAAAAACCATTCGTAGGCAAGCAGGACTTGTTAGAAAATATTAATTAAAATTCATATTGAAAGGCAACAAAGACAAAATACGCTTTTATGTTAGGTGTTAAATTTAAAATTTACGACACTTAAAATTGGTAAATTAGTAAATAAATCAATCCAAAGACTGGCTAGACATGAACCTCCACTTCTTCCTAATCCAGAGCCAATTTTCACATTCCCTGAAAAAAACCAAACAAAGAGCATCCTGAACTATTTTCTACTTTTTGTTCCTGTTTCTGCCTCATATGGTGCCCTGCCATTCGAACATTTATTTATTTCGACAGCAATAAAAGGAAATGCTTTTTTTTTTCAATTCATTTTCCGTTCTCTGTACTGGAAAGCAGGCGTGTATCAATGTATGTGTACCTGATTGTATTATATTCGCGTGTACAACGGATAACAATAATTATTATTTTATACACGCAAACATAAGTAAAATCAATGAAAAGTCGCGAGCAAACAAAATCGGCATTAATTAATTGCGAAACAAATGTTAGTAATTGAACGTACACTTTTGCTGCTTTGTTTTGGTATTGCATTCCATTCAATTTTTAAATTGATTCTGGTATATGAAACTCGCATTATTTGTGCCATTTACTACAGAATCCGATCTCCACATGCAGACTAATTAAATCGAAACAGTACCGAATGGTTACGAATAACCAACAAAAAGGATTCTCTGAAAAACCACTACCAACAGAGTTTCATTTTTGCTGCAGAATTAAAATTTAAGTATAAACATAAACAAAATTAAAAAAGTAAACTTGCTTTTTCTTTCAATTTCGTATACCTCAACGTTTTTTTATCCGTTTTTCCAAAAAAATTCAAAATCAGCATATAAAAGCAGACATGTGTTCTTCTCTACGGATCCAGAATGTCTATTAGAATTTCCAAAATCTATTTATTGCTTATGGACGTCTCGGACAGCTTTCTTTATATTCGCCCTAACTTAGTTCCGATACAGTTGAAAGTTGATCTAGATTAACTTCGGAGGTACTTTGAAACTTTTCTATAAGAAGAAGAACACAATCTCCTACGCCAAAAAATTTTCTAAATCCCAAAAGTTTATAAAACAAAATCAAGTCAGTGAAACCAACAACCAATGTTTCGCTTGTGGTGCAAGGCATCTTCAGGGTAGGATTTTGATAATAGTTAAAAAACGTATCCTGATGAGGATTTACACCAATGGTAAAACATCCATTTGTTGGATTAATAAAAAATCTTTTACCTTTTTTATTGTCACTAATGAAGGAAAGATATGGAAATTACTATATCACCTTAATTATTACTTTTTTTCAAATTTCTTGTTACATATAAATAATGTAATATAACAACTACTGTATTTATCATTATATTTGGGTCAATTGAAAATCTTAATAATTTGTCTCCGGCACCTGCACCATGTCGTATCAATGGGGATGTAAGTTATCTACATTTTAATTTTAAAGGAGGTTCATTTAAATGATATTTAATTAATTGTAATTAAATGTTCAGATGTATTTGGCAGCAATTTAATATTATGTGTATAAATCTTTAGGTATTAAAATAACAATTAAATAATAATAAAAAACACCTACCTTATTAGTTAGAGGGTGAAAAGAGACGAGGTGCACGGCTAACATTAGAATTCTGTGTACCTTCGTCTCATTACTATCAAGTTTTAATGTCTACTCAAAATCTCTTTGAGTTAATGGTCGCTTTCATTGTTGACTAATTAATTTAATTTGCAATTTACTTATCCCAAATAAAAATTTATTAAATACAAATGCTATATTACAATATTAACTCTTCTCATTCATCTTATATATATGTAATTTATTATTTATTAGCCTAATATATTTTACCCAAAAAAGGTTTTGTTTTTAAATTCACAATTAAGGAAATACCTTGAATTGTTTAACGTTAGTTTAAAAGGGTTTGCTTCAGATATTTTTGATATAAGTGTAAGACAATGTTGAAGTACGGTATGCATTTTGTTTACAGGAAGCGGAAGTAATATTTATTGGCCATGACTTGGATCTGACAAATGTTTCGGAACGTTAATTTTATTATTAGCAACGTTCAAAATATAATGATTCGAAATTCTATGTCGAGCGCATTTGAAACTTCCAGCAGATGTCAACCATCTTGCAATTAAAATAGATTAAAAATAGATGAACTTTAGAATTTATTGCAATATACATTTCGTTTTGGAACTGATGCAAGTCCTTTTTTTATTACGTGTCTATTGTAAGTTTATGTCTTTTTTAATTACTGCCTTTTTTAATATCTTGCCCCCTACCCTAATTTTTACAAATTTTGTTTCGTAATGTAGTAGTTCGTAGTTAATGTATTTTTCAATTTTAATCAAAAAATTTTTGACCAATAAAAGGACTATTTTATGGTCTCAAATCTTCTAAAAGTGAAATTAACTACCTACTGTTTGTTCTGCTGTAATCGATCGATCCATAAAAACGATTACCATGGATTTGCTTTTTTTTTTTGGGAGCTTTGCATGCTTCTTTTGTTCCCGACTATCGCATCCCTCTATTCAGCACTCTAATTTTGGGGTCACGTTTATAACTCCACGATTCACTGCCTCCACAACCTTTTCAAAAAGGTCAGCGTTTTTATTGAACTTTTTTGCCTCGGCCATTTGGCAACGGAACATTTTTTGTTTGGCTGCAGAACTTTTAAAAACCCATTTTTTATCCGCTTATTAAATTCCTAGTATTCATCAGTGAAATAGATTACACTTTATCCTATCAGTTAATTTCTGAGCGATTAGTAATCAGTCAGACATTATAATCTCCCTTAATGTAATAAAAAAATTTAGGCACGAAAAGTATGATAAGGTACATATGTTTTTTTCACAATAATTGTGCCTAAACGGGGGCTATTATAAATGAATTAGGTTTTTCCACAGGAAAAATATTTAAAGAGGATTTTTAAATTTAACGTTGCTCTTACAATAATTGATTCTGCTTTTTATTTATGGAAAAGTCCTTAATTAAAAATAATAATAACGATGCATTAATTTTGGGCTAAATATTTATTTTTGATATATTTTAACAATTATTTTTTCACCCTACATAAATTGCGCCTTGTAAGGTGAAAAAAAATCAAAATGAATGCTCATTAACCTTTTCTTTACAGAGAAGACTTTGTAACGCCGCCAAAAAAGCGCTTTCAAAAATTCCCACAAAATGTATTAAATCAGAAGACAAGGTACGTTATTTATATGATTGAATTTTTGTATACTTTATTATAATTTTATGTTTCATACGAGGAAAAAATTAAAAGAATGACCGAACAAAAATAATACCTATTTCAAATTTCCACGTTTATATTTATGTACTGTATTTTTTTTTTTTACTTTAAAAAATAAAAATGAGAAAAGTACCCGTTTATTGTATAATGCCTTTTGGTACTAGAAACATCTGTGTAAAATTTGAGTGGTTTCAGAATAAAAAAATAAAAACTTCAAAACATTTTTTGTCAAAAAGTGGGTAATTTTGAAAACTAAATAAAAAAAATGTAGCTATTATGTTTAGAAGAAAAAGAGATGATTTTTTGGTAACTGATAATAATTTAATTTCGTTGATAGAATTACTGATTCCATTTGAATTGTTCAGCCTGAAGATGACCGAAATTAACGGCCAAAATGTTTATTTTTTTTTCAGGAAGTGCAAGATGGCGAATGTTGCGCAATATGCATTGAGCCTTATAAAGTATCAGAAGTTTTACGAATGTTGCCTTGTCAGTAAGTAAACCAATAAAAATTATACGACTTTAATTTTACAACTTAATGCGTACTTTAACGGAAAGAATTGCAAATCATTGAAATAATTAATAACTGTAAAAAATGAAATTCTGGAAGATTTATTGAAAGATTATCGGAAGAATAGTGTTCATAAAATAAAGCACTTCATTTTTGTCACATTTCAGTCACACTTTATTCTGGAAAGATGCGAATACTTAATACATAATGATGCTCGAATGATGATAATGATTTGATATGATACTTTGTTTTTCTTAGACACGAATTCCATAAAAGCTGCATAGATCCATGGTTATTGGAACATCGAACGTGTCCGATGTGTAAAATGGATATTTTGAAGCACTATGGATTCGTGGTCAGTGTTTCACTATAACCAACAAGTCGTAACAATATTTTAGCCTTTTAGATTATCTGTGATACCTTTGCACCTAAGCTCTTCCAATTTCAAAGTAGCTACTATTTTGCACTTAGCATGGTGGAGGTAAATTGTTTGTAGATTTTTTAAGTTTTGCTTTTCGGGGGGTTAAAAGGTTTATATACTTAATTTGGTACTAACTTTTATAATATTAAACTAGCTATATTTACATTTACGACGTAGCTAATTCAAAATTAAATTTTTGCATAGATTACAACTTATCTTTTATATTTTCACGTAAATGTACTTTAGCTGGCTATTATCTCTTTTATTTAACTTAAATTAGTTATCAGTTAAACGACGTAAATTACGTCCTACGCATCTGTTTCAGACGATTATAAAAATGAACTATAAAAACATAACCAATTTAAGTTATACAAGGGCTAATTAAGAGTTAATTAATTTTTTATTATATATTTTTTTCGTATCATTTGAGGAAAATTATTTTAACAATTCAAGTACGTCCAAAGTAACCATTAATTACCAAATTTATTTGCAGTACCTTTAACAATTTGCAGCAAATATTTTATTTTTTAATTAATGCTTTATAAATATTTTTAGTATTTGTACTCAAACCGTATTCGTAAATATCGAAAAATTAACATTTTTTACTGCTTTAATTTGTAAAGTTTCTAATTCCAATAACTTAATTGCCGCTGAATTTTCATTTTTGTGTGGGAAAAATTACAATTACAATATTTTTATGTAATTAAATATTAAAAAATTATTACGTAAGTAATTTGGTTTATACTTTTGCTGTAATTCTTGATTTTTTTCTATTTCTGGGCGAATAATTATGCATGTTTTTTTATAGGCATATAATTTTTTTCTAGACTTTTTCTTAAAATACTTGGCAATTTTAATTTTAAGCTTCTTATTTATCGCAATTATTATTAGTGTAATTGATTTTTATTGGGTATAAATCACCTACAATAATAAGTAGAAATCATACTGTACCCATAAATACTGTAAAACATTGAGTAAGATATCACAAATCTACATTTTGCACTTAAGTAAACTTTAGTCTCAATGAAACCAAGCACAAAACAATGTTGGTGGCACTCAATTAAACATAATTTGTATAATTAGAACGGTAATTGCCATGTACAAATACATTCAAATACCTACATTCTACAATACAGTTAATTAATGCGGTTTGTGTAGAGATTTTGTATCATGCGTAACTATATTATTTATTGTGTAACAGTTTACTGGAAGTCAGGAAAGCATCTTACACATGGAAATTGAGGAAGTTGTTGGACTTGGAGGCTCAAGCGATAGTCAGGACTCTGACAGCCCTCGCAGGGGAGGAGTTAGTCCTCTTCCGCAGATTAGAGCGGTCATTTTGTCAGACCATCAGGTAAAAAAGACATTTTTTTTAAGTGCAGAAAGTCTGTTCTTACACTATATTTTTTTACATTCATTTGCCTAGGCAAGAGATTATCCCATACTTAATGGAATCAAGACATACTTTTTTATCCTAGAAATATAGAACATTTTAAATCAACCGGAAACATTCGGAATCATTTTCAAACATTCCTAACAATTATCGAAAAATTTAGAACATTGTAGGTCATTTTGAACGTTCTTAAACATTCTAAAACATTTCAAATCAATCTAGAACATTCTGGATGATTTACAGACATTCCAAATAATTATCAAACCAAATCTAAAACATTATAGGTCATTCTTCAAAATTGTAGATCATCTTGGAATGTTATAAAACATTCCATAACATTTTTAAATATTCTAGAACATTATAATTTGTTGTAGAACATTTTCTAACGTTCTGGAACATTTTAAATTATTATACAACGGTTTAAATCATTATCAAATAATCTGTAACATTGTGTAACATTGTAAATGATTTTCGAACGTTCTAAAACATTCTGGAACATTTCAAATCAGTCTCGAACATTCTGAATCATTTTCAAACATTACAGATCGTTCTTCAATATTCTAGAACATTTTAATATGTTATAAAAAACATTCCATAACATTTTTAAATACATATTCCAAAATATTCTGATTTGTTGAAGAACGTTCTCTAACCTTCTTGAACATCTTCCATCATTCGCGAACGTTCTAAATCATTCTCGAGAAGTCTGTAACATTGCAAATGATTTTCGAGCATTTCACATGATTATTGAATAAAAATCTGCAAAATTTTATATTATTCTCGAACATTTCAGATTATCCTGAAATGTAGAACTTTCTCAAACTTTTACAAATGTTGTTGAACATTTTGAAAGATTCCTAATCATTTTCGAAAACTTTGAACAAACTAGAATATGTTATATCATTCTTAAACTTCTCAAAAAATTTATAACATTCTAGATTCAATTAATTTCCTGCTTTAAAATCAAATGAGATTCAAGAATCGACATACAAGAAAAGGAAAAATACAACTTTTCCTAAACATTTAAATGCTTTAGAATTTGTAATTAAAGATCTTGTTCTTGATTTTTTCAGAGATCGTATGCTGATTCGATCGATTTAGATCAGAGCAGCCGTGCATCGACACCGGATGAGACTACTCCAAGTTTACCGACGAGACGTCAGCACCAGCCGGTGAGGCAAGACTTCTGCGCAAATTGCATCGCTGCGGCCGCAGCATCCGTGCTAGTCAACGCTTCTCAGGGTGATTACATTTCCCGTCCAAAGTCAGGCACCGACTTGGAAAATTCCGATTCGTACATTCAACAAGTACTCATACCTGAAGATGAACAGAAACGTGTACAAGTGCAAGAGAGTGGCTGTGATCCAGAAAAGTCCAGTTCAAGTGCAGTGTATTGACTGCGAGACTTTTAAAAGTTTCATTTTTGTCCAATTGGAACGTGACTTAAATAGGTACCTCTACATATTATTCTCTTTGTCATGTTATTTTTTTTTTTTTTATTAAAACGCGTTTAAGAAATTTTATTTTTAAACCAATAATCGTATATATCTATTGGCTAGAATAATGAATGATAATCATGACAACGCGAGCAGTAATTAATTTTACCTAAGTATCTGTAGTAATTTAATATTAGCCGCTAGCAAATCGACTTTATTTATGGTAAATCCTGATAACTTAATCATTTTTTATATGCAATGTATTCCTGCGTTTTCTTTCGTTGAAAACCATACTTAATGACATGTTATTCGATTTTTAATAATAAATCTACAAAGATCTCGACGAATTTTTTTTTTTTTTTCGTGAAATTGAATGTGTATGATATCAATAATAACGAAGAATGACCAAAAACGCAATTGACTGCTTAATTAGGTGTAGCTTTTTCAAGAATCGGTTTTCCTTTTAGTACAATTATATTTATGGCAGTCTGGCTGAAACTTCAAAATATCTTTTAAAGTTTTGAAGCTGATGAATCAATGAAAAATAAGAAAACACACCGCCATTTATAGCTTAGCAGGTCGGGTACAGCCGGAAGTTCACACAGGAACGTTTCTAGTCGGCGAATGCGCATGTTCAATTACTACACTGATCAAGTTAAAGCATTTCTTATGAATTTGTTTAGTTGTTGGTTTTACTACATTGACATTGCATCCACAACCAGACTACTTTAAATATTGTGGTGGCCAAAAAGAGATGTTTCGAAATCCGTAGAGTTTGTTCGTATTAGAATTAAAATTAAGATCTCCTTGTGGCTACCCTGTATATGTTAATTTCATCACCTTTTATCAACTCATTTGCACATATATTATCCTGCATTTTAAATGTTTTACATGTACAAATACGTATATTATAATCTTCTTATTAATTATATACTTGTTAAGGATTTAATACAGTAACATATACTGAAGTGTAAATAATTATAAGAACCCGCATTTATCTTAAAGAAATATTAGAATGTTGGGCTGATTTTGACTCGATTCTAATGTATTGTTTGTATTAATTAGCTTTTAAGGAGTTAATAAAAAAAATGTTATTTTAAAACTTCATTGAAAGATTTTGATCTATCTGAAAAAGCCCCAACCATACATCTAGTGCTTCATTTTATTTTTTTATAATCAGGTTTAGGCAAAAATTTGCGTTTTTGTTTATTTGTCGTTATTTTTGATTGGAATTCTACAATTTTAAACAAACTGGATTAATTATTTAATTTGTTTATTCCTAGGATTTAGAAAGCATAATTTGAAGAATGTTGAAATCGATGAATTTCCATTTAAGTGAAATGCTTGCAGCTCATTTTAATGATAATGTTTCCCCTTTACTAATTGAAGTTTCCGCCTGCAGAACACGTTACTGACTTAGTAATTATGTGAAGACTCGTGGAAAAACAAAATGAAGGTATTTATAAAAGAAATAATTTTTATAATACACGAAATTACTTTATTTTTTTCAAATGGAACGTCCTAAATATCATCGCATTTTTAAGTCCCTCATCGAAAATAAAGGTCACTTTAATGACTAAATATTGGGTCGATGTGAATTCGAACGTTTCCGCCTTTTTTGAAAGTTTAAAAATTAAAATTGTTCTCTTTTTATCTATGCAAAGGCGAATTGAATTAAATTTGGGTAAAAAACGACAGACAATTCGTTGTTCAACACAAAACTGAAACTCGAATCTTTGTGTCTTGTTGCGTTTTGAATATACGATTTTTATTCTGAGCTCCTGCATTAAGAGACCAATAGATCTCAAAACAAATAAATAAGTCATTAATACTGTAACGCTAATTTTATTTTGGTATTAAAATTAAATGGCTTTGACAAATTGCACAGCCAAAAGTATAAAAAATATAAAAAGCTACACTTTTATCAGCCCAAGGCATTCTATAAAACTCTTTTTTTTTTGTTTTTGAACCACACAGAGCGCATCTATTTTGAATACAAATCTAGGTAATTCTAAAAACTAAAAGCGAACACATGACTACATTCTACAGACTATAAAATAACTCTACTTATTGCATTTTTCTAAACCTATTACAGAGAATTCGAGGACGGGTACCAACATTCCTGTCACTTTTAAAGTGTTTATCGTACGTACGTTTAAAAAAATGCAAATCGGCAGGAATATTGCCAGAAAATAATAAATATGGGTGACTTTAAAACAATTCCCCATTATCCTTGAAACAACAGCTACAACCACAGACAAAAATAGATCACATTAATTATAAATGTAATACACACACATGTTCAGTCTAAAATCAACATAAACTATATTAGTATATTAAAAATATGAATAATTTTAGGCTGTCAAATAGCCGTAGATTTCAGTGCATCTCTTAAAAAATATGCAGATGTGGTCCATGATGATGTGAGAATTTAAAAAAAACAATTTTTAATTTTCGCATCATTGCAAAAGAGAGAAAATGAAGATCCGAAATCTACGACTTTGTGACGATCTATCTATTTAAAACAAGAACACAGTTTAACTTTCAAGAAACTAAAAACACATTTAATTAACCGGTATATAATATTTAAAGTATGCAATATTTTTGGTTTGAGAAAACGTTAAAATAATTCAAAAAATGATTATTGACTCATTCTAAGCACCACAATGTAAATCGTAGTGATAGTCGCCTACTCTTAACCCCGTTATCTCGTGAACCTTAAAACTGGAATGAACGTAAAATTTTCGTTGATGACTGTCCTCTCTCACATCAATACCGATGATGGGGTGTCTACCAATTATCATTTTCTTCTGATAATTACGAATATGAAATTCTTTCCATGAACTTATGTGGTAGAAATAAATCTAGAAATAATTCCCATTATAATTGTTGTTTACCTAACAGAACTGACTTACATTTCCTATATCTACTCCCACAATAAAAGTGTTCCCATAAAGGAACATACAAGTAATGTACGATTCGAGAACATCCCAAGTATTAAACAATTTCTTACTGTAATTTCTTTTCTCTCCCAAAATAAACAGTTCCAAGAACTGTTCTCTCAAATTGTCTTCTGTTGTGGCTAAAATAATACAAGAATCCTCAGATTTATACGATTAATAAAAAGGAACCGAAGGCATAATAATAAATCGTGTGGGTGATCCAAATTGGTCCTACCAAAATAGCAGACATTTTTTTTCTTTTGTTGCGTTGATTTTACATTGACTGTTTTATTTAATAATTATCATATTTTAATAGCATATTTTTAGTTGCAAGTATAAAAAATTACACATCTGATTATTTACCAAAGTAAATAAGATCCTTATAAAATTGATAACCGATCAATTGCCAAGTTTTTAACGGAATAATTCAACTTCAGTTTATGTTCGTGTCGTGACTTGTTGATAATACTTACATGCACAGATAATAATGTCATCTCTATAAATGTGACACGACCTTTCCAACCTGGGATGGTTGTTTATGCAAAATTTTATTCGGACCCTTCGCTCTGGAATGCTAATGGGAGGAACGTTTTCGTCATATTTTAGAATTTTCACTTCGTTGTTTATTAAAAACGTTGCCGTCCCTCCCCACATATGCAAGCATGAGACCTCGCTAGGCGAATAAATCCTCAGAAATGTTATTTCACAAAATACGTCAGTGCCCGTTGAATTTTTGCAAAGTTTGGTAATCGTAATTCGGCCACCTCTCTTCTCATAACAGAGATATTTTTTGTATACGCTTTAAAAAAGTCAATACTAATTAAAGTTAGGTAATATTTTTATAAAATTATACAACTACAGGGTAGTACGTTATTTATTAACAAAGAAAACTATAAAAAACGACAATTTTATGTTTATATTTCGAAAACTAGCCAATAAAACGGATACGTACAATTAACAGTTTGTAAACAATTTAAAAACCTACAAAATGTATTTTGAGAAGTCCAATTGGACGGTTTTTTACCGAGATAAATTAGAAAAAAGCCAAAAAAAATTCATAACATTGACTTTAAAGCGTTCCTGAAAACCATCTTGTAGATTTTGTAATTGTCTAAAAGTTGATCATTGGATGCAACTCGTTTCATTTACTAGTTTTCAAAAAATAAGCAAAAAAAATCTCATATCTTTGTAGTTTTTTATGAATAAAAAATGTACCTAAATCCAAAGGTGCTATTTATTATTTTTTTATATCTTACGAGATAACTACACAAACGTCAAAATTTGCCCATCCTGTAAATTAATAACTTTTTTACTATACATAAAGACAACTTCCGGTGTAATATTTTAAGAATAATTATCGTAAAATACGTATGTGTCCTATAGATAATAGATCTTTTGAAATACCTTACATATTTAAATTTTAAAGAAATTAAAGTAGAAAAATTGAGTATAAAATTTAGAAAACTACAAATACATTATCTAATGAAGTCAATAAAGTTTAAAAACGATTTAACTTTTGGCTGAAGCAATTTCCTGTTTCATTGTACTTTATTTGTATAGATTTGGCAAACTATCAAGACTGTATAGGCAAAATAAGTGTAACTAAAAATTCTAAATCCCAAATTTAACGCCACACAGTTTCTTTACGTATGAAGAAAAAAATATTATTTATTTAAGTGTTTTCTTTTGGTCATTAATACCAATAAAAGTGTCAGACTGTTGACCATATGTTGAGGCAATAAATTTGAAAAGAAAGTAAAATTCATAAAATGTTTTTCAATTGACCTTTTAAAGGTCACTATCATCATCATCATCCTATTTGTGAACTAGAAACAAGTCATACCTATGAAGCTTAACATCTTGAATGACTGAAAGTTCGTTTAATTTTCCATCAAATTCGGTCAAAACCAAGGTACCAGTTTTGTATGCTATAAGAACATAAATTTTTCCATTCCTTGTCTCAATTATTTCGTCATCTAAAATTAAATTCCCCAGAAAAATTAATAAATAAATTTCATTACTGAAAAGACTTATTTACCACACATAAAAGTTATTTCTGTTATTTTAATCGCTTGATATCTGGTTGTATGCAACAAATTCCAATTATCGTTAAATATTTTGATTCTGCCATCTTCAGAACCTACTGCTACGTATCTTCCTATGTTAATTAAAAGATAATTCAATTACACATAGCCAATTAGTTAAGAACAGTGACAGAAATACCAGAAACTGCAATGCTCGTAATTCTTGATACTTCAATTGGGGACAAGTGTACATCAAACGCAATCTTGCCATGAATATCTTGCCAAGCACACCAATTTTTATAAATATTTAACCATTTGTCTGTATCATTTTGATTGATATACTTTTCTGTGTACTTCACAAGCTCACTTTTAGGTATATCCCTAAGACAATTTTTCTTCCATATTTTTGTTCTCTATAACATTATTTTTATCTTCTCAATTTCGATATAATTAATTAATTACTTTATGGAAATCAGAAATCAACAAAACAAAGTGATAATACAAATTAATGATTTCTCCTTTTTATTTAAAATGTTTTTTGATAGATTCCAAAATGCAAAGTTTCCCCTTTTTTAAACAGCGTAAAATATTAATAGGATTATTTATTCTTTATTTTTGCTCTTTGTATGATTCTTAATCATAAAAGATGGATTTTTCTTTGTAGTTCCTAACATGTTCAGTTAATCTCTCTTTAAAGGTCCTCCCTATTTGCGTTAAGTATATTTATACTCTTTATTATTTAAAAAACCGCAAAATGAACTTATACAAAATATAATTCAATATACCTATTGTATTATTATTTTGTTATTAAGTATTTCAATGAATTTTAGTATAGGTATACATGCGAAATTTTTGATTTTTTAAGTCCAAGAGAACAAAGAAAATATTTCAAAAAAGCTATTAAATCTGTTTTTTACGCTTTTTTACTGTCATATAAATTAAAACTTACGAGACAAAAATAAAAGTGATTGTTATCAGCAGCTGCAATCTTATTAAAAATACATTTTTGCATTGCAATTGGTACCCTAAATATTTTGCTAATCGTAAAACTAAATAATTAGTTACTTAATGATCGTTTAAAAAGTTTTCTATTCCCTTTTTATTATAATAGCGTTGTTAATACTCACCTTAGTTAATCTTCTAACAATGTGTTTCCATTGCTCGTTAACATCACAAGCAACAAACAAAGTTTTGCCATCACAATATTTTAAAATTCGTTCAACTATTTCTTCGGGAAAAACGCACATCATTTTTCAAAATAAAATTTAAAATGCGTAATTTGAATCAACGTAAGAAGGCCGAAACGTCAGTGCACCTTGGTTTATATTTAAAAAAGAAAATTTGTATTCTTCAAAGTTTTTGCTGCGACTGATTAATTTCACTCTTGAACTTCTACTCGTAGTACACAAGCCGAGTTTATTTTTTGACTAAAAGGCCTTTCTTTATGTCGGTTTGTTTATTTACTTTTTTTTCATTTCATTTTATGGACCTCCCATCTCTGTCGTTGCACTTGTCAGATTGGCGGCTTTTGAATCTAAATATTCATTTATCTTTTACACTATTTATTTACATTTATACTAAACATATATTAAAAACGTGTTTATTGACCACATATATATTAATTCGCAATCGTATTCACTTAAGAATGGAAACGATTTATAGTTAGTCCTGCTTTATCAAAGAAATTACACTTTTTTTCTTGTTTTTTAATTAAAAAAGTTTAAATACGTCCCTGTCGACTAATCTTCTGTACTTAAACGTAGCCTATTGTAATATCTATGAACTATCGCAAAATACATACAGTTTTCTAAGAGGTTGTGGCTTCCGCCCGTTAGATGGCGCAACAGTTATTAAATTACGGGATCGAAGCTGCGCATGACTTGAATCAACAGGTAGTGTGGCAGTTGTCTAATTTGTGTCTTGTTGTTAGCATGTCAGTTTACATCGCGTCTTAGTTTGGTTTTGTTGTGCTGTTGTCGTATGTAAATAACGTTGTTCATATTTAAAAGTGGCGTTACAACAAACATAATACAGTGAATATGGGTGTTGGTTTACCCCCTTTAGAATTTACAGAGTGTTTAAGTGACAGTCCGATTTTTCGCGAAAACCTTCATCAACATGAGAAGGAACTGGAGATCACAAGTCAACAGATTAAAAAGCTCATCAAAGAGGTTAAAGATTTACTCTCCGCGGCGAAACGTAAGTTAAATATCAATTTAAAGTTCGAGTTTTTGACATGTACTTGCATGACTTGTTCAGAGGCAGGTTATTCTTGCATACCTCCTAGAAGATACAACTTTTCACATGTCAAAAGTGCTCTATCTCATGTAATTAAAAACCGTTATCTCCCAGAAGAATATCATACTACGTATCTACTTGTACATCGGCATAATATTGATACTATATTGAAATATTTTTCGTTATGATGTAGGTTTTACTTGATTTACTGATAATCTTTACAGTTTTGTTATTTAATAACATTTATACGCGTATTGGATAAAATGTTGTGAAAATACTACGAAAATGTGTTAAGTATTTAATTAAATTGCATCAGTTTTAAAACAATAAATTCCTATAGGTTTCTTATTTGAATATAAGATGGAATTTGGTTCTCGTCTGCTGCATTTAATAATAATAATTATCTATGTAGGTACTTATTTATTGCATAATTAATTATTTTTACATTAATTGAAAATTAATTTTGAATATTTACTTAATTGACAATGAAAGTAACATCTTTTTTGAACAAGTCACTTTGTAACGTGATTGAATTAGGTACCTATAAATTATTTTAAATCGACTTTTATGACAATATTCATCCCCTTATTGTCTACCCTTAAAGGAGATATATATTTTTCGAAGCTAAACAAGGCTCTAAATAAGAACTATACGAATCCATTAAAAAATATTTCTGAAATTTTGTATTAAATAAATGAAATTAATATTAGAAGACCACGTACCTTCATCAATTAAATCCTTTATCTTTAAAATTAAAAACTTTTATCTTTTAAATTCGTTAAAAAAATTTTTTTTAAAAATTTCATTTTTTCTGAAACTTCCACCTATGATTCATTTTACCATAAGACCTTTATCATTAGTGGATAGTTTCATGAGAAATAAATAAATTTGCTCCACAATTTGACTTCTTTCTTGGTTATCAAATAATTATGGGAAGATAGAGGGACCTTGGAATGAACTTTGAAATTAGCGTATGTTATTTTAAAAGCAATAATATTCTGGAAAGGTTTGTTTATGTTTTCCTTTTCTAAACCGAAAACATAAGTCTTAGACTTGATACCTATTTATCACACGTTTTCGCCTTGAACCCTCATTTTGTGAAAATAGATCGCAAAAAAAAGAAAACTTTCTCGCACCGTTTATAAGCAAAACTTAACTGGAATTACACTTTTCTTTTGTTGGCCAGCTTACCCTTGTATCTATATTTAAAATCTTTCAAGACTTGTATTCGTATTCATGGTATATTTTGTAGAAATTTTGCATTGAGTTACTCTATATGGTATAGTATTGTTTCTTATAAGAGCCATTATTAAAGGCTGAACTATTTAGCTCACAATTTAAAGGAATGTGTCTGTTCAATAACAAGATCTTCTTTTAAATTACTGATTAAAAAAATTGCTTTGTTGTCTCAAAGACCGAATAGTATCTCTTTTTTGACTTTTTGCTCTCTCAAAGAAATGTTAAAAAACATACTTACGATTAGACTGGTTGTTAATGGTAAGAAACTACTTACCGGAAATATTTTTTAAAAAAAAAGTTTCATAAAAAGTGAAGTGTATTGAGGTTGACGTCACTTATAAAATGCTGTCCAAAGCTTATTTTAGGACATTGACATGTGATGCATGTAAAATTGTCTATAGGTATTAGTATAATAGATATAAGTCTTCATTATTTAAATGCAGACCATTCTATGTGATATTTTGTCATGTTTAAATAAAAAAATATTGAGATTTCGCATTGTTAATTAATTCTGAAATTGTTTATGACTATATAACCTCGACATTTCGCCCCCATTAACAATCTTCTTATTCTTATTCTCAAAAGTTATTTTATATAAGTATACTTATTAGAAAAATATTATTACCTTGACTTTTCTGAAGTGTTCGAAACTTTTTTTTGTTTGCATTATCAGTGTCATTTGCACAATTCCAATTATTCGTAAAATTGGATTGAAAACTAAATTATTTTTCTTTACTATATAACTGAAGATAAAATGTTTTTTAAGATAATTTACCTTGAAGACTGCTTTTTTTATAAATATGATATTTTAATACGTTGCACTAATTAATTATTAATTTTGTTATTTGCCTATCAGCAGTAATAGATTATTAATTGTCGTAGTAAAACCTTGAAACCATTACCCGAATTCATGTTTATTACTTTTTTTGTTTGTCAAAACCGACCTCTTAATGCACCGGAGCAGACAAAATTTGAAGATAAGAACACACTTTTATCTTGGCATTAAAAGATAAACATAACATGTGATTTATAATACCAAGTGTAGTATAAATATGTATCTATTAATTATTGTTCATAAATTAATGCAAAATTTACAGCAGGCAATTATCAAAAATTGCACACATGAAGGTGCACAATTATCCATCGAATTAATTAATAAATCGCAAGGAAAGCAAAATTTAAAGTAATATCTATAAACTTACGATTAGGTATTAGATAGATTTTGCTGATTCAGTAAAGTTTGCATTAAACGTTCTATTTTAATTTAAAAAAAAATGCCTTGAAGTAAATAATTGATTTATTTTGCTTACCAAACAAGATAATAACAATCTCGTTTGACGATGTCGGTTTTACGTATCGTTTTGGATTTTTGCATTTGTGGCAAAATTGTTACACGAGCGTTCCTATTCTATTGTAAATGTATTTTGTATCGAAACCTATTACTTTGAAGGCCATAATCGAGGTCGTAATGTAACAATATACAAACGAATAATAACCATATGGCGTATTAAATGACTTTTTTATTGAAATTGACACCTGCCTTTTGATATTGTTCGTATTAAAATGTGTACCTAACAACTAATGAAGATTAATACAATATTTCCTCAAATGCGGTTTACTTATCTCACTACATGATCATAAATAATTATTACATACAAATGTATTTAAAAATGTTAAGTACACAAAAGTTGTGCTACTGTCATATTTAAATAATTTAAAATATTATATATCTACTGGTGAGGTATCATGAAAAAAGTTTTCAGCTCCTGTACTTCCACTTCTTATTATCCTCCTAAAACATCATAGATATCTTATATGGGGTCTTAGTACCATCTCGTTTCCTTATCTATCGGTTATGACATTACACTCTCATTCACCTGCACAGAGCCGTTCTCCCACGTTGCTCTCAACATAAAACGAATCTTCACTAATCTTTTTTGAGCCTCTGAAGGTGACGGTCCAGCTAAATAAAAAAAAAAACAAGTGCCCTTTCTAAAATCTTCGTATGTCTAAATACCAAATTTTTATTTTTTTGTTGACCCTTAATTAAACGAAATTATTTACAAAACCTTTAAATTAGTTATGAAATTAATTATCACTGCTCATATATTCAATTAACTTAATTGACATTTTTTATATTCAACTTCTTAAAACCTTTGTTCTTTAGTGTATAATTTTTTTGTAAATTATGAGGCATTTCTTTGTATCTTAAAGCACATGTTGTTTTTATATTTTGTGTTTCATCGGATATAAGCAGCTGCTTTTGCTTCTTCAGCATGTTTTTTGTTGTTTTTCAGTTATTTTGATACATTTGCTGTTTCTTAACGTCTAGGGCTGCACACCATTCATTTTTTAACTATACAGGGTGGTTCATGAAGAATCTACAGGGCAACTGCAGGTCCCAGGCATTATAAAAACATCAAAAGAAGTTAAATTGTAGCTTAAATATTACCTAATCCATTTTTTAATAAGTAGTCACTCATATATTATAAAGGATTATTTTAAATTCAAATAGATACTGGAAAATTTGAATCATTTTAATTATTATTTATTAACCAACAAAATTTTTGCAAAAAATCTGGCTGAAGTAAGTTATTTTTATGTTTAAAATTTGCAATTGAGCTATAACTTTTGTCTAATTACAAATAAAATCTATGTCTATGAAACTAAAGATAAGTAGGTACTTTTTTGTCAACTAATTCATCTTTGATTTCGTCCACTTTCAACCCTTTCACTGCTCCATATTATTTTGTTACACCTTTGTTATGTTGTATTTTTATTTCTTACGTACTCCGAACATCCACCTTGTGCCTTTTTTATCTGATGCATTGTTTAAAGCCAGTGTAAATATTATTCATATCACACTCGAAACCATAATAATAAGGAGTGAAACTTTAACATAACAAAAGGTGAATACAAATGACATCCAAAGGGGAGAAAGATCCGGTATGCAGAATTTCGCATGTCGGCAGATGTAAATAACTTTCCATAAATGTTGTTGGATCATAAATAAATTTAAAAAATAGGGAGGAAAATTTATTTGTGGGAAATGTTACAAAAAATCTGGAACATTCTAGATCATTTTCGTAGTTTCCAGATAGGTAATTTTCGAAAGATGTAAAAATTAGTTTTTAGAATTCAGAACATTCTAAATTTTGAACGTTCTTAAAAAAAATCTGAAATATTTCAATAAATTTTAACTTAAGTTAACTCAGGACAATGAAAAGTTTACCAAATTCATTGTCATCGTGTGGTTGCTTTTATTTTTTATAAAACTACTGATGTTTTTTAAATTATTTTTTCTTTGCTTGCTGATTCCAAAGATACAGTTTAACTTTCAATTACTGAACAGTAGGCAAATAATTGTTCAGTTTTACCGGAAAATGTCTCAGTCACAGTGTCGTGGAAGTAAAAAAAAAATCCAGTAGATACAACAAAGCCTCTACTTACCACTTTCGCTACTGCTACCGCTAATTTTTTGCAGTTTACTTTCTCTGTTACACAATTCGAGTGTTGTGCACTACAACACGTTGTTTATTGCAAAGCATAAATAATTAAAAATTCGTGTAACCTTTTTCGATTATTGTCAGTTAGTTAGTTAACATAGACAGTAACATTTGTTTTAATTCGTCGTCTCGCTGTCGTGAAAATCTTCAATCGTTAGTGTAAACAGGTTCGATTCAAATGTCGATACTGATCGCGAATTAAAATGTGACTCAAGTTGGTCACGATTTTTATAATTTATTCAACATGCACACTTCCCTAATAAGTTACCGAAGGTGAACTTTAAACAAGTGCAGTAACATATAATAATCTTTGCACATAAACAAACTCACCTTCGTATTAATGAATCTGATGTACAGATAGACAGACACAAAATGTGCCATTTCATTAGTGTATGTTGTAATCTGATAATCCGTTTAGGTGTTCTGAATTGAGCAATATACTATTAATATTATAGTAATAATGTCAAGTTTAGTTATGGTTATGACTTATGACATTCCTTTCTGATTAGTCTTTTGAGTGGCTAAATAGTAAAATCGAAAAGAAACGGCAATAGAAATTTCGTTTTTTGGCATATTGTATTGTAATGTATTTTTTAATTACCCTTAACTATGGATCTTCATTAACTAACTACCAAAGTAATTAATTAAGATAATTCACACACCTCTCCTCTGTTTATAATTTATCAATTATCTGAGCAATTAAAACTACAACAAAAAAACTCATTTGTCTTTTAATTTATATTAGCTTTAAATATTACAAATTCTTTTTTAAAAAGATAGAATTGTTAATCTAATCTAATTTTAATGACCAACGCATATTTTCAAAGTAAACAAAAGCCTATACTAACTTTAAAAATTCAATATTGTTGTGGTAAATACCAGATAACGATTATCAGTCCAAGTTTAGTAAATATAAAATACCGTGGACTGTTGTAAAAACGTATGTCATTAAAAATTTATGCCTAATCTGTTCTAAGGCCAAGCCTGTTCTTTTATGTGCCATACCCATCATTTGTTGTCACATAGATATTCGTTGAATGTTTAAATATTAAACATCCAAGACCCATATAATGGGCCAAGTGTTTGATCCAAATTACTATAATTTTTTACGAGAAGAGGAAACATACCAGACAACAAACGAGGACATTTTATGATGGTTTTCTTTGGGGTAGTATCTTAAATCCCGTATTGTTATTATTTATATTATAAATTTAATTTAATTTTTTCTAAAAATGAAACGGCTTTAAATGGATATCGTGAATGATATGTATAATAACTTGAAATCTTTTGTACATTTCAGTCACCTAATCAAGTCTGGGTAGGATTTGTCACGAACTGTACAAAGGTCATTTTAATCGCTTTACTTCTCACACTGATGGATCATCCACATGTACCTTATGCATAACCACGTAATGGGAATTGTACGTGCTTTTTTTTTATAAAATCGTTTAAAAATGCGCTTGTTATTGCTGTAATTCAAATCTAACAGGGACTTTTAAAAAAAAAAGCGCATTTTTAAACCATTTTGTAAAAAAGTAGCACGTACAATAATAAGGTACATGTGGATGATCCATTAGCGCAAGAAGTAATTAAAATCTAACAAGGAAAGAGTCGTAAATTAGATCTGGAATGTTTTTTTGTTAATTAATATACATAATTATAATAATACAGGCATATTTCTGTATTTGTCGTCATTTTTCTCCATGGTGGCAAATTTATGTAATGAGATATAGGTATAGTCAAAACCGTTTACAACGACATCGCTTAAAACGACATACCGGTTATATTGACCAAAAGCATCTTATAAAAAATACCACTTTTTACGACATTACTTATTACGACATACCTCATTAAGCGACCACATTTAACTAATATCTTGGGAGAATTATATCTGTTACAACGACCAGTGGTCTTATTAACAATTTGAATTGGTAACAGTATCGACATCTGGGACAGTATAATGATCAAGTACGATATAATGATCAATGGCAATTAAGATAGCAATTGTAAACAAAAAAGTTTCGAGTCAATGCTCAGGAGTCAACAATACTAAATAAAAAATTATTTTGTACCTCGAAAATATCACCGATTATTACGAGTATCGGTTTTTGCGACCAAAAATGAGTAGTTCCTTTCGATTGCGTTATAATCCTTTTTGGGTAGAATTTGTAGGTATGTTCCAAAAATTTCGATAATCATTTGGAATGTTTCAGGCATTTTAACAAGGATTTATAATAAGTAGGTACTCTACATTTTCCAAGAATAGGTAATCGAAAATGATTATTATTATTTTTCGAAAATGACTAGAGAATCCTCTGGAACGTTTCTGATTTTCTCAGAATGATTTTAAATATTCAAAAATAATTTATTCCAGATTTTTTGAAAATAATTCAAAAATCGAAACAATTACTTCTTCTACTTACTCATATTTTGTTTTAAAATTACTACATGTTTGTTTTGTTTATAATTCACCTTATTTTTCCAATTAAAAAGCTAAGGATCGTGACAATTGGTAATAGAAATAAAGTGGGACATTTTTTTTCCATGAAGGTCTCCAAAGTTTGTACTATTTAATTTTGTGTCTGTCTGGTGTTGGTCAAAATTAATCATAAATATTACGACATCAACGATATAGCTCTACTTGTTGCCCAAAGTACACGTAACAACGCTATAATAGGTACAATTATTTTTTTTTCTAAACCACTTGTCCTTCGTGTTCTATGTCATTGGCCTAGAATTTCTTAACTGGTTGCAATTTATAATCGCCATCACGCATGCAACAGTCTTCTTTTCCCTTTTGTTTTATTTGATTGTGTGGTCGTGTTAAATGTAGATAACGTTATAGAAGCATGTGAAATATGAGCCGCATGCAACACGGCCACTTTGCAGACATTTTTCATGCTTTGTGTCTTCGGACGGACAATAGAACAGCCATCTAACTTCGTTGGTATTATTATACGTTCTTCCCTACAACTTGGGGGTGCGATATATAGGGGAAATGTCGGAACTCTGTTGTGCTCATAATTTATGTATAACGATGAGTTATGATAACGCCTTTCTCAATCGAAGTGTTAGATTGCTTGCTCTTAGTTTTCTTCAAAGAATAACACATCAAGTGAAATAGGTTTTCGCTCTCGTTTCTGAATCAAATATTTTGGAAAAATAAAAATATATATCGAACAAGATTCTGTTTGTTGGTAAAGTCAAAGGTTGTTCTACTTGTCAAAATATACAATGAGAAAGAAACGAAACAAAAATAAAAAAAAAATTACAAAACTTTAAGAAACATGGTGACATTAGAAAATTTCGCTAATTTCTCCATTTAGTTGTCGTTGTTATACAACAATAAAACATAGCAAGTAGGTGGAACGTCAATTGCGGGTCTGTGCCAAACGGCAGGAAATAAGCTCGTTAGCGTGTTCGCATTTTACCGTAGTCAACAATGGTTCTCTTTTTGGTGAGCAGTGAACAGAAGTCGATGTCGTTTTTCCGCAGCTATTGTTGTCAATAATAAAGCATTTGTAAACTGTCACAAGGACTCCGATAAATGCACCGCACCGTTGCCTTCCACAACTTTCGCAGATCACTGCCGGTCCTGTCCCTGTGACGGCGTGGCGTGTGCGACCATAAAACGGTCACCCGAAAAAGATTTGGATCCACGATTTTCTAACTTATGCCTCATATCAGGGATTACTAAAATATGCCGTAAAGTTGAGTAGAACAAGAGGAAATTTGAACCATTCCCCTACGGAGTTCTCTGTGAAAATTCGACTAAAATGCGAACTAAGACAATTTTTTAAACTTCAGCCACCTTTATAAATTGATAAGAAAGTATCGAATTTATGCTAAAAAATTTGAAGTGCTGAAAGTATCGAAAGGGTTGAAATAATATTTTAAAGTTGTAAAGAAAATTGAAAAATTTCCGGGATTTTCTAATCGCTACCTAGTAAGAGGAAGAAAGTTTTCATCCCAAATTAGCAGCCCTTATGCCAATTTTTTATTAGTCCTTTAGGGTCAAAAGTTTCATCCTTTTACTAGGCAGAGGTTAAAAAATAACGAAAATTTTCTTTACATATTTAAAATATTATTTGAACCTTTTCGACACTTTCAGCACATAAGCCTAAAAATTTTGGAATGGGTCAAATTTTTCTTGTTCTACTCAATTTTACAATAGGCATTGCCTACTCTGTCCTCCTAACCACGTCTATACCCAATGCTTTTCAAATCTACTGTAAAACAAGACAATATATTTAGTTAAAAATACATAATATGTATGCATGTAACTACAGGAAGTAATAAAATATTAAAATACATAAGTTCACAGGCTCATTAAGGACACCAAAACGTATTAAAAACGATATAAATATGCGCCCACCTGGAAATAAGTTAAACGTTTAAGAAATGTCAATCACAAAATTGCAATGTTTAGCAATAATATTTATCTGCGTAAAGAATTATTATTTTGAACAAAATTTTTTTTTCCAATTCAATATTCGTGTTATTTGTTTATAAATTTTAATTCATTCTTTTATTTAAAAAACAGATATACCAAGTTATTTTAAGACCACAAACTTCTTGTACTTTGTAGGTTTTCCTGCCATACGAACTATTTTCTAATTATGTTTTTCAAAATTAGCTCAGCTGTTGCGGACAATGAGAAATGGTAACAAATCGTATTATTTTTGACAATATTTTTTTCCTTTTGAGTTTTCAATAAGCCTACCAAATTTCAACTTCATCGGTAGAGTAAATTCATAGCAAATTGGCTGTGACAGACGGACAGACAAATAATCGAGTGCTCTTGATACCTACGGGTTCCTTTTTTCCATTCGGAAGTGCGGAACCCTGATAGATAATACAGATATAAATTAATTAAAGGAAAAGAATATTTGAACGCAACACGCAGAAAATTCTTTTTACACATTTGTTTTATAAAGAAAAGCCTCAGTTTTTCGAATATTCTCCAATCTACCTTCATAACAACCCTTTAATGCCTTCACCTTTAATTAATTGTATTTTCTTACGTTGTTTTTACTTTTTCAAAATGATGTATCTGACAAAAACTTCTTTGTTATAAATAAAAAATTAATTAATAACTTTTAACAAAAATAACCGCAGATATCTACAAGTTAATATGTATCTCAAATTGATGTATTCCACTTTTGACAACTTAAAAATAACCAATTTCATGCAGATTAAATAGTAATGAAAAGTTGAAGACCTGACTTGGGTAATAGCTGATGCTTTAATAGATCTAAACAACTTCTTCGAGCCAATTAATTTGCAACGTTCTATAAATAATATGCTCCATTTCACTGTGTTTAATAAAGGAGAATTATGATTTGCTAAAAATGCACTACTATAAATTCACATGCATTTGTTGTTGCTTTATTTAATCGTTTTGTTTTTTACTAATTTATTTACGTAATACAAAATTGCATTATTTTATTAAATAGTCATTAATTATAGCTGATGGATAATTAATAAATAAATTTAAAATAAATTCAATTTAACAAGTATGGTCGGTCATACATTATGTAAGGTTAAGATAGTTTTGAATAACTTCTAATGAAAACTCGTACAGAAATTTTATAATATAAGTAAATACTAATTAAAATATTTTCTTCTTCAAAAATAATTAATTCCATTGAATTTTTTCAGTTGCTCTTATTTTTTGGTATATTGTTATGTAAGTGTATTGAAAGTACGTTTCTTATAAAATTGCCTAAATGTTCTATATATATGATGAATGTGCTATTATGTACATGTATTTAAAAACTTTTTGTGTTATTTTATTCCGTCTCGCAATACTCTACGCGTCTGACCTGTATAAGGCTCATTACAACATTGAATATGAACTTTTACGAAGCTACAAAATGCCAAGAAATCCATCCATAGATCATTTATTTTTCATTTTACATATTTCACAATAAACTCATGACTAATAGTTATACGTATTATGGTTGACTTTTTTGTTGACAAAGATATTACATACCTACTATAAACGTTTATGGTAGTTGTTGTACATTTACGGTCCATATAATAGAATAGATAAATGGTCCTATGGAGATCATTGATACAATATAATTACAATGTCGTTTAATACATGGAACGGACGTGGGGGCTTCTTTTAAGCGGCTTCCGGTTTTATTTTAATAACACATCTTAACTAGGTTTCTGGTTAACGATTGCGTGGGATTTTCGACACATGATGTTCCATTAAGAAAGCTAGCACATAAAATCTTGTCTAAAATATTTTATTTTTATATAAAACTATAGCTATAGATACTTTTTTAAAAACTTTTGCTGATTTTAATAAATGAATATAATCCTAATTTGATTTATTCAAGAAAAGTTTAACATTCTTCATTGATTGTATTAAAAAAAAAATAGATCCAAACGTTTTGATAAATCATTTTTGTATTATAAAGTAAATTTAATAGCTCGTGAATTTTATTTATGTAGGTTAACCAAAATTAGTAAGGAATAAATAAAATATTTATTATTCATTCTTTGAGAAAGGATACGGCATTAGCCTCTGGGGCAATATGTTAACTAAATGTTGGCTATGGGTGCGCCAAAAATTAAACTTGAACTTTAGTAGTAAGTATTATGAACCATATCGTTGTGACTCAAGTGAGAGTTTGATGCCCACAGGCAGCAAGCAATTCATCTTAATTTTTTTTTTCTTCGACTTGCAAGCAATCGAAGTCAAGATGTTTTATGAGGTTCTCTTTCAGGTGTAAATTTTTTTTACAAGTGATAGTGACTTTTTAATTTCCTAGACAGCGTAGCACATCGACCTTTTTTTCTGATGTGCTCGTTTCTTAAATTGTATTTGTATTTTGGAGAATATTTTCGAAAATTTACATACCTACTTGTAAAAATGTAGTCTGAGTCGAAAAGAAGTTACTGAAATAATTTTGTGAAAAATTTGACGAGTGCTACTTGAACTAGAGTGCAGATGAATATTTTATCTATCATGTTTTTTTTTATTCTGGCCCAAATTATGATAAAAGTTTCTGTTTTTTGGGAAACTACAGGGAGTAAAATAGAGTCAATGTAACGGAAGTAAGAGTAACGGAACTAGTACTGCCACTTCCATATGCTTTCCCCACCCATCTTATACTGAACGCATAGGGAAAGTAAAAAAAAGACGCCACCGTTCGGGGTTTACTTTATCATATCATATTTTAAATTATTTTAATTTTTTTTTTGAATATTTTTATTTACTTTAAATGGGAAACATATGGTATTTCTATAATGTGGTAGGATTTCCAAATTGGTGGTTTTGTTATTCACTTAAAACAAAACAATAAAAATTACTTTCCTTATAAATTCAAGGATAATGGGAATTTATGTAATTTATTTAATCACGTGCGATTTCTATAATGGGTAATAATACTATACTCCACATTGTTTTTATACTATTTAATCGTCATTCGTCTCTTTTGTCCTCGTGACAAAGTCGCCTGTTTCTACTTACAGATAAGTTTGAGATTTTATGATTAACGATTTAGATAAAATAACATTTTTGATAAAACCGTTCGGATTTAGTCAGGAGTTCGGTAGGATTATCTACAGAAAATATTAATAACACAGTTTTGTTTATTCGTTTTTGATTTGTACAATATTTAGGAAATAATTTTTTAACTAAATAAATAGATGCAGTATCAGCAAAAAAATGTTTCAATATCTAAAAAAGTACATAACTTAATTATTTATTTAAAAAATTAGCTTTCACAAAATACAAGACAGGCATTAAAACTTTTAAACGAATAATATAATGAAACTATTTAATTAGTAGATATAATTAAGGAAACTATAAATCATTTAGTTTTCGTTTATTATAAATGGTATGTTAATTAAATCTTCAATATAAGATGAGTCGTAATTTTCCATCATTAAGAGAGACTGATGTATATCAGATGCAATCTTACGCGAATTCAACCTACTTAAACGTTTACCTCATTATAAAACAATGTTTTATTATCAAGTTTTGAGTTGATATGAATATTATTTAAAATCTGTAATGTTTTAGAGCAACACATTCCATGAAATTATTTTTTGTTGGATTAAGTGATTTCTATCCAACATTTTAAAAATTTGGGCACCTTCTATGATATGAACTAATCTTTTCGAAGCACAAAAGTTTTTGCATATAACTTTTTGGTTGTTTATAAATTCACTCTTCATTTTTGTTAAATATTTTATCATCATAAGTGTAGTTATTAAGCACTTTTACTTTTTATTCTTCTTACGTGCACGTATACTTATCTAGTTCTTTGTTAATTATTGTACTTTATTTTTTCTACAAATCGTCTTTTTATAGTATGTGAGAAACAGCTGAATACTTTCGCACATGCAGCATTTTTAATTGGAACTTTTACTCCCATTGTTTGCCTGTTGCCATTCAATAATATTGACATTTAAATTGTCCTATTAATACTCAACCCATATATCTGTTCGGCTCTCTTTTCAAACACCAATGACAAAGTTGAATTGGAAATTGGCGTGGTTTGTATTTTGCGCATGAATGAATGTCAAAACTTTCTTTTGTTTCAATTGCAAATTACGAAAGAATTGTTGACATCTACGAATAGGTACCATCGCTGAAAAAACGAAACACAATCATCAGTATGATCATCAGCACTCTCTATGGGACAGGGTTGGCCTGATTTAAAATAACAAAAGTCATAATTGGATGTACATAATTTACCACTTGTTGAATTATTTTCATAAGAAGGCACAAAGGCACTAATTAATATCAAAACATTTGCTACAAAAAGTCCTCTAACAATATCAAAAAAAAAAAATATATAAATTGACCAAAAATATACACTATCATGTTTGCCTCTACATATTCTAAGAGAAGAAAAACTTGGAACTTGATTTTTTTATAGTTGTCGCTATTAATTAATAATTTTTTTTTTAATTGCCGACACTCGTAATTGATTTGTAAAACAGAATTAAAATGCAAGGTTCAGGGCTACATTATATTAAATACTTTTACTTTCTACTGGCATTGTCAAGACAGGTCTGTACCAATTATTAGCTTGTCCTCTTTGGTAACATTAGTATGTCAAAACAAAATTCAAATGTGACTACTATTTATATATTTGTTAGGTGTTAAAAATGAAAAGGTTTTGTTTTGTCCTGTGCTATTAGAAGTTAACTTTCTATTTCATTGTAACTTTGTTTAACATTTTTATTATTACTGACAATGAAAAAGAAATAATCGAACTCGGATATAGACAAGTCTATACACTAATTAGTAGATACTGATTGCCTTTTGTACTCGACTTATGTTTGATACAACAAGGTCAGAGGTGATTAAAAGTGGAGATACGTAATTTTCTGTTGTAGCAACTAAGTACTAAAACAAAACGTTTTAATTTTCTATTTTCTTGATCGGTTATTTCTAGCCCAACTTTGTCAGGTCATTTTTTATTGCTAAACTGGGTGAATAATAAATACTGCTGACGTTTCTTACTTAAGAACCTACAAGTTTCTATAACAGGTAACTTGATCAGAAGTAAATAAACCCCAATCGGCTTGTGGTGACTCAATTTGTTTAATATGATACATATTCTCTCTTTTTACACCTGTATTTGTCGGTCTCTAGTCGTAAATATATAAGTAAAAATATGTGTGTGCATTTCACCTACATAACTAGCAAATCTAACATAGCCATATGATTATACTATAACTTACAGGTACAAAAAATGTAATAGGAACTGACTTTGAGTCATACTTTAACAAAAAAGTGCATTCGAAACGTTGATTTCGATGTTTAGAATTGGATAGGTGCTTGTGAAAAGATTTTATCAGGTCAATTAACTTCAATTTTTCATTTAATTAATAAATGTAAATTTTAATATGAAAATTGTCTTGGATCATTTTAGTTCCCAGTAGTAATTAATAATGCAAAATAATACGTTGCTATAAATATTACCCTATTTATCTTGTCAGCTCTAAAGTAGTAACTGTGTTTCTTACCCCTAGGCAATTAGAAGTTATAGAAGGGACTCTTATCTCTAACTTAAACATCAAGGGATTCATTTATCTTCCATAAACATAACGATATCGTCCATATAATCCGTCGTAAATTATTTGATCGGTTTTAAATATTATTTATGTAGCAGATATAAAATTAGTAGATAACAATTTTCCACAAAGTAAAGAGAAAATAGTCATTTTGTGTTTGCATTAACGAAAAGTGTTTAGGTACCATTAATGGTCATGGAAATGGGTATATGTGTGACGATGTTGCTAGGCTATTTATTTTTTTAAATCAGCTACATTTTCCTTTTGACCTTCATGCACTGCTAACCATGACAAAAATTAAATCAATCTGATTACAAAGCGACTATTGATGGTGAATATGGACAATTTTTACTGATCACTGCAGGAACTTCACTTTTGTGACCTATTTGGTTAATGTAAAATAAATCAACTTATTTGTACAAAAACATTGAAACTGGGAGACATAACAAAAGAGGAAAATGTAATAAGTAATGGCAACGTTTAAAGTTTTCCACATTTTTATAAAACTCCCCTTGGGTTAGGTTAGGGTGGGGTTTTCAAATTTAAATGGAACTATTTCGTAGAAAAACCGATAATTCAATTTTTTAGGGATGGATTTTTTCGTTTGAGAATATAGGTATAGTGGATCCATTCTCAGTTGAAAATGTCATAAATTCAGCGCCTCTACGACGGATGTTCATTTTTATGAGTATTTACTTTTTCGATAAATATCTCGCCTCGTATATGAGCGTAGTCGACCAGATGTACAATTGCGTCGATGTAACTCAGATTACAAAGGAAACCGCACCCTGGTTTTTTATATCTTTTTCAAATGAGATTAGAAAAACGATACACGTTGGTTTGAGAATCTTCTTTTGTTCGTCCACTAAAAATTTCTGTGTTTTTATGGGTTTTGCTTTTGTTCTTGCATATAAACAAACGAAACGAATAATAATTTGTTTACTTATTTAAAACGATCGAGTTTACTGACGTTGGCTAATTAAGTAAGAGATGAGGGTTACGAGATATCGACAGTCGATAATAATAACTAACTTAACTATTTCACATATACAACGACCCGGAATGCTATTGAAACGGTTTAATTTTAGCTGCTTGCCCCTTACACACTGGCTGCTGTCGACACTCGTGAACATCTTGTAGTAAACAAAATCTCTAATGTTTGTTGTAATGGAATAACAACAACACGAATCTCGTGGCTTCTATTATGTAGCAGCAGTGACTTTCAGATCCTATGGATCGGATGGAGTGTGCAAATAAATTTCCTTCATCTCATCTCCACCAGCCGCGGCTGAATATCGACCAAAACTGTTCGTTCTTTCCAGGGGTCGACGACCCTTCACTCTTCTCCACAGCTACCGCCTATTTCACTACGTGTATCAGTGGCGGCTGCTGCCTCAAATCACAGAGGGGTGCACGTCCACCCCCGCTTTTCTTTTTTGTCAAGATTTTTTAGGACAAAAAACTAGACACCCTCCATATATTTACTGATGGGCTGCCACTGACTCAAAATATATTTCCAAGTAAATTTTATACGCCCATCAATATGGATCAATCGCTTTCCATCGGTAGGTTCTTTGATGGGCTAATTTAGATGAGCGTAGAACTATAGCATTTAATCATCTATGTAGATGTGATGTGTGTAGGTAGTCAGTAGTCAATCATCTATTTATCTATCTGTAGAACGTATATAATTTCGTTCACCAATAATTTCTTTTAGCCTAAATAGAATCGTACGTAGAACGAGTTCGGAGAATCTTGAGAAGGTGAAACTTAATAAGCGGAAAAGAACGACTTCAAAGGAAATCGAAATGGGGTTGCTAATCATATAGGTATTTACTAATGTAAACGCGAAAGTAAAGTGCAAATTTTATTGCCAGATGTATGGTTTAAATTACGGTCGTATGTAACAGAATATCGTATGAAGTAAAAAGCTTTAGTGTATTACTGAACGTTCACTTAACACTGCAAAAAATACTGTTGGTATTAAAATTAATTTCTCTCGTTAATTTCGCGAAACGTCGACAGCTATTCTTGAACTTAGAAACTTATTGGAATTTCCAATAAAAACTCTATCTGAAATATCTTTAGAAAATTCTGTTCTGAAAATTTCAAAAAAATCTTTTTAAATGATTTATATTTCTATTTCTAAAACGATAAGTAGCAAAGTATTTACATAATCCTTTTAGGTAATTTTTCTGCTTACTATTTGAAAGATTTCCATCTTGTTTTTACGTAACGTAATACGTTTTCTTTGGGGGATGGTTCCTTGTATACGTGTGTGAGTGAGGGTAAAATAAGGGTAGGTTTCCTACATCTGATGCTGGGGTGAATTTCATTAAATTTTCTTCGACAACAACCTACAAAATGTTTGTTTTCGATTCAAATAAAAAATTTTGAATGTCTTCAAACATAGTATTGTGTACCTACTTTATAAAGTTAAATGTTCTTTTTTATAAAATTCAAAATCGAAAAATTTGGATAAATATTTTATTTAGTGTTTTAGATAATTACCTAAACTAAACTGTAGAAATATGTATTTTCTGTTTTTGTTTCAGAATTAAGTCAAGCTCAAAGGTCTTTTTCAAAAAGCCTCCAGTCATTCACATTCGAGTGCATTGGGGGAACGCAGACTGATGACGAAAGAGTCATATCCAGATCTCTCAGCGAATTTGGAAAGTTAATTAGCTCAATTGAGGATGAACGAGATAGAATGGTGAGTTTGCTTTTTTTTTAATTAACTGTTGCAATTTTTGTTAAAAATCGCGTCCTAATAACTTAAATCTGCAAAAGGTTGAAGTTCTTCTATTCTTCCATTACTTTCGCTATTGAGGATATTCAAAAGTTCTTAAATACCTAATAATCTGTATAAATAAAAATTAAGTGATGCTCTTTGAAAACAACTGGACTAATTGTTTTAAACAAGGAATAACTTTCCTGGAAATTTTGTAGGTATATAACATACTCAATCATAACTGACAATATAATAAGACACCTTGAGATTTAATTTTATATCAATTTTAATAAACAAAAGTAATTAGTTGACATAAACTTCTGACTTAAATTTTGAAATAAAACTGCATAGTTTTTAGTTTTTTTTAGGTTACTTAAGATCCCTTTTTTACCTCAATAAGGGCAGATTTTTGAAAAAATAAATTAGTCATTCTATAAAGTTTTTGCTACATTGAACGAATGATTTATCGTACAAAATTGAGTAGACATTCAGTTTTGGTCTCCAAGTAATTCAATTAGAGCTAATTAGACGATCAAGACAGTAATTTCTTCATTACTCCATTCTTATTATAGCACGAATAAAGTGCATATTAAATGAAGTAAAGTTCAAATTTTAAAATAAGATTTTTAGAGATGCAAAGTATTTTATAGTTCTAAGTAAGAAAAAATGTTTAAACACAAATAAATACAAATTTCTTAATTGTGAATGGAAAATCGAGTAACAAACTAAGGACTATTTTTATCATTGATTAGTGACCTCAACACTCAGTATAAGTACACTTTCAATAGCCTTACGAAAATTACTTGTTATTTCCCAATGTAACGTTGCATTTGCATGTCTTAACCTTTTCGAAAATGAGGAAAATTAAAGGGTTGCAGACTGTAATTAAACGAGTTACGTGTGTGTATAAATAAAATTGTGCAAAGTACATCGCAAATTAAGTGAAAGTGCAAATATATATGTCATATTTTTTTACTAAATATAATAATTCGTATTAGCAGTGAATTTTCTGTAATCTTATCAGTTCAGTTGGAAAATTGGGTGTAACCAATTAAAGTTTAACATTTGAAATTATTCATCAACGTTCAGCAAAAAAAAAATCCAAAATCATAAGATGAAGCAAAACTTTTTAATACAATTACCAAATTTTCACGACTACAATTACATTTAATTATTTTTATGAATTTAATTTAATGAGTAACAAAAAAAAGTTTGGTTCTTGTTGTAAAAAAATTAACGTAACAGAAAGAGTTGCAATATTTCTTTGGGCGCCACTTAGTTATTCATGGAAAAAAGTGATAAACTCTTGACTTGTTCATAAAGAATGTTGTTTATTCAACTAATTAGTACTTTGAAGATTTTTTCTACGCAATAAACGTGTGTAAATACGTCTAATAGTTATGCTAATGAGAATTTTCGTATGCAAGTAAGTTGTCTTGTACACTAACTCAAAATGTTTACGCATTGTTTTCAGTACGTGGTACGTTATGCATACTTAATGGATAATTAAAGGAATCGTCTTGTCTAACGCTTATTTTTTTGCACCGAAAATAATCTCGCACATTACGAAAATAATTAAGTGAAAGCAAACAAAAACTTTCCCTCGTCGAAGGCGCAATAGATATCTAAATGCACATTAGATGTAGGTAAGCTCATTCGAAAGCAAAAAAAATTATCTCACTCGCTTTTCTTTGAGTTTAGTATCGTAGCTATGTACAACTCACAAAAATTGATTTCTTAAGAAGAAACTTTCTATTTCATTACCATCTATTTTAGTACCTATTACTTAGGTACCTGTTGATATCGAGGTTAATTCTTTTAGAATTTTTCTCACAATAATTAACGATTTAATTAGTGAGAATGTGCTAGACAATAAAAGCAATTATTACGAAGAATAAATTTTTTAATATTAAAAATAACTTTTTATTGAAAAATAGGTTTTATATTTATTCATTTTGTCCTTAAGAAATAATTATATAAATAAGGACTAATAAGTGATTAAGAATTAGGTTAAAGTATACCACTAAGGCTCTAAGGGTTTTAAAAAAATAGAATTCAGCAAATTCATTAGGAAATTCTGTGAAAAGTTCTAAAATATGTTGAATCTATATAAAAATAAATAAAAAAATAATTTTCAAAATACAATATGATGGAAGGGGTGGATTATTTTACGTTAGATCATTAAAATGACAAGAGAATTTTACTTATAACCACGTTAGAATTTATATTTGTTTTTATTTTAACAAATAGTTTTTTGCAAATACTGAGGTAAGTGTTATTAATTTGCTCTAAAAAGGTAAATATTTTTCGTTTGAGTTTTAATTAGCCAGAACTTTATTATGTAATAGTTTTGTCACTTTTGTAGGAACTGTTTCTAGAATTGAAAGGTTTGTTTTTTAAACATTAAATAATTCAGTTAGTTTTGCAAGGCCAATTTACTTCATTTTCACAGGATTTTGTTCAACAACATTTAATATCATTTCAATTATTAGATTTTTAGATTCACGTGTATAAAATTTAATAAAAATACATATACGAATTTATTTATATATTTTTTCAACATTGAGTAGTACACAAAACACTTTCTTTTTAAAAATTGTAGACACGTATTCTTCTTACATTTCCTGGCTATGACTACAAATATTAGCTATTGAATTTTTCAAGAATGTGGTGCCATCGTTTCAAAATGTAAAGCTCAAGACATAAAAGAAGTGTGTCAGCTGTATCAGCAACTTCTAGAGGGGTGATATAGGTCAAAACGAATATGCTCTAAATAATAAAACACCCTTAAAGAGGTCTTTGCACTCATATCACTAAATTGCGATTTTTTTTTTAATGGTCTGGAGTAAATATAAATGAACCCTTTAGGCACTTATACTTACATTATAAAAAATATATATATGTAGTAGAGTTGAAACAATGAAAAATATTTATAAATTTTAAATTTTAATTAAAACCATAGAGCTCATAGGTCTGCATAAAAGAACTAAATTTCTTCTTATTGTTAGATGAGTAACTTTAAAATTCTTAAAAGTGCTTTAGACCAATAGAATATAAAATAAATGCACGATTGATTTATATAGAGACTAATTAATAAATAATACGATGATCAAAGAAATTAGTACCTAAAACTAGTTACACTTTTCGTTGTAACTCGCGATCCTATCGATCTATTTTTAACTTCTATCCAGGAAGTTGGAGGATCGAAATCAATTTTCGTTTGCTTATTCGTTTTGAATAGTGAGTTACACATCCACCTTGACTAATGGCTAATTAAATTTCAGTTCGCTGAACTTCTATGAAATGGATTATTTTTATCAGTATTAAGAATAGGTATTTTCTTTTGTCACTTTCTTGTATTACAAAGAAGGATTATCCAATGTTGAAGCTCGTTAAGAGTTTCTTATACGTACAAGCACTGGCATTTTAAAACGTAATTAATCCTTAGAATTAATCGAAGATGTTATTTATACTTATTTTATTTTTTACAAAAGTATCTCAAATAAAATAAAAAAAACAACACTCGCACCCTGATAGTTCTGTATCTCTTCGTGTATTATCCACAATAATTTTTTTTTTATTCCTTAAGACTATCCCCTTACTTATATTTATTTATTTTTGTTGCATTTATATTTATTGTAGTAGGTAACTATTTTTTTTTTGACCTTTTCAAAGTGAATGTTCCTCTTCGTTTCGCAATTAACTTATCGTTAGCTCTGAATGCTAGTAAAAAAAAATTGTCTATCTACCTGATGTTTCTCGTGATTCCTTCGTCCTTCTAAAACGAGGTTAGAGAACATCTTCCAATAAAGTGCAATGTATTTTTTTGTTCTTAATCAAACAATGTTTGATATCACCACATAGAGGCTAGGCTTACGGTTTATGGGACGATTGAAAACATTTTGTTGCTATTCACACTGTTAATTGATTTCAAATATTGACTCGATATGAGCCCATAAAGATTATGTTAAAAAGACATAAAAACGACAAAATTGTTTCAGTTTATTGTGAATCTAATAACCAGTAGGTACTATTTACAAATTGAACATTTAATATTTCATGAATAATTAGTTATCAAAATAATATTTGTGCTCGTAGTTATCTTATTCCAGTAGAAATTTTGTGTTATTTCGGGTATATGATTTACATATATCTGCAAATAATACGAATTATGATAAATATAATCCTAAGAATTTTCATATTTAACATTTATTATCAGTTAAGTGCATGTTCACTTTATAAAATTCCTTTCGTTTTATCTAATCCCCTGGGAGCTTTTATTTAAAATACGATTCCATAAAGTATAACCATGTAAAATAAGTTCCTGTATGTAGACCATCCAATTTCCTGAGTCTCAATTGCATTGGGAATTGGGGTTAACTTTCATTCCTTATTTCATCCCTTCATTGAACAGACGATATTCGGAATCTTCATAGAATATACATACTTCAATTCTTCCTGTACTATCCTGAATTCTAATAGGTAGAACCTAAGTGATTGGTACCTCTGGTATTTAAGATTGAAAATTTTAATTAACTTATTGATTCCAATCAGTTTTTTCCATACAAATTTTCATGTATAAAACAATTTATGAAAAAATTCTTAATTCCAATTTTCGATCTCGAGGGAAAACCATTATTGAATCGAAACCCATAAATTAGTCACATTCTGTTTGAAACATAAATCCCTTATTAGTATCTGGAATAGAACTAATTACTTGAAGGAAGTTCTAAACAACTTTGTACGCAGAAATAAGTTTTTGATGTACCAAATGTATTTTTTTTATTTGTGTATCTGTTGTAGGTATTATGTTTCTAGCTTTTAGTGTTCCCTGAACTAAAACTATGATGAAGCGTTTTAAGTAATAAACTTGTTTATTCAGTTTTATGTTCGGTAATGAAATTTATATGGTATGCTGTCTAACCCGAAAATGGTTGTTCTATTTTCATAAATAGTTCTGTCAATAACCTTTTTGTTTATCACGTACAGTGGTACAGACCATAAAAACCTCTTCCTGGTTTAACGTTTTTTTTTTTCTACAAAATAAAACCATATAACCGCAAGCCGCAATAGAAATAGTAATTAGTCAATAATTGGATTTAGATTTAGATGAATGTTTCACTGTTATATTCACTGGCATATTAAAGTCACACATATTCCAACATTATGATGATTAAATTTTATTAATTACTTAAATTCTCTGGTAGATTAAGTTTAATACGAAAATGCTTTAGCCTAATGCAATGGACTTCATGTAATTAAATTGAGGTCACAAAGACAATTAACAATTAATTGCAAGTGTTAAAAATTAACATAACAAAAATTCAATCTAGGTCTCAATGGTCCTCTATCTCTATTTCTATTTCTAAAGTCCTTTTTTTTTCCCAAGAAGATGCTCTAACGTTTTATCTAGTATAGATTAATATAGTGGTAGATCCGTATACCAAAATAGAACAAACTGACAGTATTCTATCGATCCTTCCAAACATGGATAGCAATTTTGGACTTATTAGTTCTCATCAGCGTGCCATAGGCAGTTCTGATAGAATACAGTCAGTCTCCTGTATCCAGGCGTCTCAGGCAGCAATGGAGCGCCAGCTGTGGTAACTATAACTGCCTATGGCACGCTGATGAGAACTAAAAAAGGTTCTAAATCGCGATAGGTGCCTTAATTTATTCTTTTCTTTGTTGTCTTTCGACATCATTTGCCCTTTGTTTTCGTTTATTTTGTAAAAGACTTTGATGAATGTTGTTTTTCTTTTTTTTTTTTTTTTGTTCAAGAATAATAGTTAATCAAGTGTGCATGTTTAAGAATGGGTATGTAACGATTGCACGTATCTACTAACACCACACATAATAGGTAGCTGGCGGATGGACGGTCGTCGGAGAAGATTTATAATTACCGCCAGGTAGAATTTGAAAAATGTAATCTCGTAACTCTCGTCTATTTAATGACAGCCTGTTACAACAACGTTGCTTCTAAAAGAAGAATGTAGCAGTAAGCAAAGAGCACACACGTTATTATTTACGCACTGGAATGTTGCCGTAAGCTGAAAATTGTTTCTGCGATTGTTCAAGCTATGAGCTACACCAAAGCCATCCGCACATGTGTATCAACATAATGCCCATGCCCATGTACCTTTTATGGCTTTAAGAAGATTATAGCGCTGTTCGATAAATTTTTAAAAGAACCGTGTCAGAATTTTGGGGCAGCTGGATTAATAAAATGTTTTATACGGGTTTCTGTACTCGCAGAGGTTGTTTCAGTAGGTAACTTTAATGCTCGACAAAGAACCGATTCGAAGTTGTAATTTATACGGAAATATTTTCAAAGAATAGGTATCTACAAGTAGACACAAAAAGGCATTAACTTTTTCGTAACCGTTAATCGAATTCTACCTAAAAATTTATATTCATCAAAGTCTGTCTACATTTTTTTTTTTTCAAATTTGCCAATTTGACTCACGATCAGTTTCAATGAAATTAAATTTATATTGTAAACGTCATATTTTCCAGTTACACACCAGGGCTAGATTGGGTAAGCTTAGGTAGTTGTAGGGGTGAAAAAGAAAAAAAAATTAATAGGTATATGCGAAAACAAAATGACCCTCACGTTATATTTAAGGAAGATATCTACCAGAAATTTTTTTAAATTATATTTTGCAACTTTTTCGACCTTATTGCTGTTCGTAACTTTATCAAATTTGGATTTCATTTAATATTATTGGCTGTAGATTGTTTCTTGTTGTTCATATAGATGCACAGTCCTTAAAGCATCATTTTCATAAATGCGTGTAGGACGATTGCACGCAATGGTCAACTTTTACTCCCTATCTGTGTGATCCAAATACCCTAAAAGTGTTACAGAAGTTGCATTTCTACTAATTTATTTATAAATGGTTTAATAATCTTTCAAATCAACAGGGAAACTCTTAATTGTCAATAATTACTCTTTCTGCAAAGGCAATGTAACTTCGTTAAGTTAGGTTATGAATATAAATTTGCAAAATAATATCATTTGTAGGACCGTTTACAATGTGCGTGCAATTGTCCTATATAATTATCGATTTCTGAAAATTTTTCTAACCGCTGTGTGCAATCGTCCTTTGCCCACATTTTGAGTAAAATGTTTGTGAATTTTTAGAAGGGTGTTTTGTATTTTTTTGTCATTTGGATGCAGAACCCTTAAAGTATCCGTTTTATAAATATGTACCTATAGGTCATATTAACTAAGTACCAAATTACGTATTTACTTACTCGTTTTGTTACTCAAAAATATTAGAAAAATGTTAACTGAAATTTGGATACATATTTTGGATCGATAACCACGTATGTGATAAACACTTACCAAATTTTAATTACTATTTCGCTATCGTCAGTGTATTATACCATAATGCAGCTGTGAAAAAAATGACATTTGGTTTCACAAAAATGTAAAATGTTCAACAAATTTTTCACCATGTACGTTTAATTTCATGTTCCTACACTTTTGCTATGTTCTAATGATAATTTAACGTGATAATTAATAGTTTTTTTTTTATGGGAAATAGATTAGTACAATCGATAACGTAAATGTTTATATTTAAAATACAGTCACGTACTTTAGTTGTTAAAAATATTTGCAAAAATTGTAGGAAACACGTTATATTTAAATTAAGAATCGTGGCAAACCCAAAAATCGTACAGTCTGTTAATTTAGTAAAGCATATTTTTATTTTAAATATTATTTAGGGTTAACTGTTTAATTTGCTACCTAATCATTTTTCATTAATTGAAAAATATAAAAGAATTTATTTTCGGTGCTTATAAATATTCACATTTTTTATCAGTGGTGGTAGGTAACTAGTCATGTGGCTCGATATATGTATAGGTATCTCATTAAATTTTTTCGTATCAGTAAGACAAAACGTACTAAATGTTTCAGTTATCTACATACTTAGGTACGTACCTAAAGTAACGGTTTCAGGAAACATTAAAAATTGTTTCGATAACTGTTAATATATTTTTCAATTTGATATTATACACCAGGGATACCTTAATATCCATATACGTACATACATAAGCAGTAAAATAAGATTTATTGAAATACAGTTACATTACGGATACAGTTTCAGGTACAAATAATAATTAAGTAAGTGAATTACCAAAGATGGTAATACACCTTTGGTAAAGTTTAGATTTTTTTACTTCTTTTTTTTTTTTGAGTAGCTGAATATCTTTAATTTTGGTTTGTTCTTATAATTCAGTTTCAAATTTTATTACTGGTGTTTTTAATGACATTTCTAAAAAGCTTTTTAGGAGCTTTCGTCTTGACAGGTCGTTATTGTGTTTCTCAGTTTCTCTTCCATCTTGAATAAAAAATGCCTTCGTTCATAAATAAAATTTTCAATAGGTAAAACGTTCTTTGTTTATTTATGTGATAGTAAACAGTCTCATAATGAAATAAAATTATTTCTTTTTTTATAAGTATAATACGCGGATTGTCCTTATTAATTCAGTCAATAACATGTCTAGTCATAACAAGAATCTGAAAGCTTTAAGCTTTGGATTTGGTAGTAGCGTAAGCTGAGGCACGTTTAAGTAGACACTTTACATAAGACTTAATCTTTTAATAAAAAGACTAACTGCAAGGTAAATTCGAAGAAAAATCCACCTTTTTGACTTATTTTTTTGTTCATGTACAAAATCGCTATCTGGAATTTCCTAGAAATTTCCCTGAACATTTTTTCATGTTCATATATTTTTGCTACCTATCAATCATACTACACATATCTAATGATAAATTTTCATGATACTTAGGTCTTGTTGACCTATAATAATTACGAGTTGGCAATTGCTTTTAATATAAACAACGAAGAGATTTTTTTAAGTAAAAGCAAATAGAGAAGATGGTCTTCAGTTGTAATAAATTCACTTTCACCAATTCATTAACAAAGATTGATTCGATGCCGCTTTTTATTGACTCTCCAGCTTTAAACCTTCGTAACAATAAAATAAAATTAATTATAGATTTGCTTTCACTTTATTTCCCATCATCAACTGATTATTATTTAAGATGAGTTACAACATATAAACAATAAAAAATCTTGAAGGCTAGGGATGGCCCGATTTGTATACTGTACAGAGTGTTCAAAGTAAATGTTTAAAAAAAAATGATAGGCTGATGATGAACAAGGACAAAGGCTAGACAACTCGTTATTTGTGGTAGAAAATTAATTATGATTCTCTCTGTATAATTGCATCATGAATTCGTAACTGACATTGTGTATTAGTGTTTAATTATTTTCTGTTACCAAAGGCGCCTAAAAAATCTTTGCCAGCCTTGAACAGGGAACGTTCTTATTGCTTTCTAATGGCAGGACATCATGATTTTTCGTTTATGCTACAAAACTAAATTTAGAATTAAAAACAAACTATGTTCAGCCTAAAAAAACAAATTTTCCAGTTTTAAACTTTTAATAGACCATTTTGAATATTGTACACAAAATTTTTTTAAAAATGATGCTGTATTCTAAAAATATTGACAGGTGGACAATTTCTTTTTGAAAGGTTATTGTTAAATAGGTAATTATTTTGAATACCGATTATAATAATAAATAACATAAAAAATCTGTTAGTGGATTAATAAAGAAGCTTTAACATAAAACAATAAATACACTTTTAAAATTCTTTTGCTTTAATGATATCTACAAATAGATAAATGATATATTCTGAGACATGAACGGTTAGTTTAGAGACATATTATTAAAGGGTAAAACAGGAAGAAAGATATGCAGTGGAGAAATTGGATTATAGTGACTATGTAATTAATATTTAATTATGAACTCTTTAATGTAATGTTTTAAGGAAGTAATTATTAATAGGTACATTTAAAAGATGTATTAATATTTTAGCACGCACGAATTTTATAGTCGGTGAATCATTTTAACACTTTTGGCTTTCACGTCTTTGTTCAATGTTAACGATTGACGTATTCGCGTGTGTTAAGATTGAGAATTATAAATGATACAGAAGTTTCGGCCTTTGATTAAAAACAGGCGTTTTAACATCACTCATGATTTTAATACGTTCTTTTTTATCTCAAGTGCTGTCAGAAATAGTTTTTTATGAACGTGGAAGGGTACTACTGCAATGATAAATATAGTACGTAAATAAAAAATTAGTATATTTTCGATTTGAAGTAAACATATTGACGAATTGATTCATTCAGCATCATGTATCTACCTATTCATTCATTGCTGTTTAGAAGTTCAGACGAGCTGGTACTAAAATAATAAAAAGAGAGTGAATGTTTAACAGTATTATTATAAACAATTCAAACAACAAAGGTAAATTTTATTTGTTTTTAATCATGCGAATACAATCCATTATAACGTTGTAAATGTACTGATAACAGTGTTTGTTTCTTTAGTTGCAAATGTGATAACCTGATAACAAACAACCCAGGCACGTGCTTTTTAGTATTTAAATTGTTATTTTTTATGTCACGTTGCACCTACATATTTAACTCTTGCTTGCATTACATGCAATTTTATATAAATTAATTAATAAACAATAAATATTTCTATTTATGTAGGTACTTCTAAAGAAGTCTATTAAGAATTATGTTTTGGTTCAGTCTACAATATTTACAGTTATACCGGAATTGTTATTTTGTTGTTAGCTATTATTTATTGTAAGAAATTACAAACGCACTATTTTATTGTTCGCAAAGCCGTATAAAAAAATGTTTGTGGAAACTTTATGCGTAAGATCGCGAGGTGCGTAACGGATGGCACATTTATTTACAAGCTGTATCACAAAACCATAAACCGGAAAATGGATGTTTTGTATATGTTTTTAAAAACAGACTGCAAATAAGTTTACCAGATCGACATTGTTCGTCATGCCATCAGGCAGCGACAAACATAATTACATAAATGCAAATAAATTTGTTCTTTTTTTTTAATATAAACTTAAAATTTAATTTTGTAGTTTAAACGGATCAATAGTTTCAAAGAAAGAGAAATAAAAAATCATGTAAAAATTTTAAGTAAGATTAAAATTTGAATAAAAAAATAATAATGTGATAAGTAAGGATCCTATGCAGTTTTGGAATTGAGGGTAGTTACATCGAAAATAATGAGAGGTTTTGAAACCTATTTTCTGTGCTTCATGGCTTATGTACAGGGTGATCCAAAATGGTCTGTTTTAATTGAAAGGGAAATCTGTTTCCTGGCTAAAAAGTAGTTCTTATCTTTTCTGTCAACTGAGATGCAAGACGTTCAGTAATTTTCGACAATTTTTTTTGTTAATATTAAAATGTTCTGGACGTATTCTTACACACAAAATCAAAAATCTTTCGATGCCCCATTTTTTTTATATCGTGGCCTATTTCATCAGAAATTAACCTAAAATTTACTTTTTTTAAATTGAAATCAGGGTTATGTTTAGGCTTAAAATTTGCTCTTATTTAGCCCTTGTATTATCTGAGTACACCAGTGGGTAACCCCAAAAGGTACCTTATGAATGTCATCCTTATCAGGTCAGATCAATTTAGATCACCCTGTAAATCAATTAAATCGAGAAACCTCACATTATCGACATTTTTCTGCGTCTATAGGTAGGTACAATTTTTTTTTTCAATTCGAAATTGTGTAAATCCTCTTAAAAATTGTCTTACGAGTGAGTCTGAAGTGAGTTCATGTAAGTATGTATGTGACCTTATGAAATTCATCAACTCACGATCCTGAAAAAAACAATATCTAATAGATTTTTTGTTTATTTATTAGGTAAACAATTTGTACAGTATTTAAGGGTGTAATTATTAATTACATACAATTCAAATTTCCTGCATTCTGTGCATGTACTTGTAAAGTATTTTTTTTTAGTAAGTGCCTAGCAAGACAATCGACTGATTGGCACAGTAATCTAAAAACCTATTGCCGATTCATGTACCTAATTGAGAACGGCGATACTTTAAACGCTGAATACATAAAGAACAATAAACGTTTATCTACGTGTCGCGGAAAATGTACGTACGTAGCTATGCTTGTTGAAATTCAATATAGTATCTAATCTATGTTAGTGACGGGCTTTTGCCGAATTATAATAACTATAGGCTATAGAGGCTATACAGCTTACGATTAGAGAAAGGCGCCACGCCTCGAGCTTTTTGTGGTTGGTATTACAATATAATAGATATGTACATTTAGGTCTCATGATAATTTAAACTATTCTTACGTTAGTAATCTGGGTGTATTTGATTGTATTGTACATACCTATGAGTACGTTTTAATATCTACTAAAAAAATGATATTGCAACAGGCCCTCTATGAAGTAAAGTTATTCAAATAAAAAATTAAAATGTTTGAGTTATAAAGTTTTTAATATGAATTAATAAATCACCTCCACTTTCTCTGCCTTGTTCACCAGACCAAACAAAAAAGCATTAATAGTTGTACTTACATATTTCCAAAAAAAAAAAAGAACAAAAAAGGGATTCATTCGAAATTGTAAATAAAACGAAAAGCTCAATCATAGAAGTTTGATACATAATGAAGCTTTAGAGATGCCTTTGAATAGTTTTATTCATTTATCCATGTATCTATAGATATGATGATTATTTTCTTAAAAAGTAAGGAGTATACAGTGTGGCCATTTAATGTGCAATATATATATATATTTTTTCATTAATTACACAACAAATAGAAATAATATTTCGAAAAGTTGGTACATGTTCGATAACCATATTAGGTTAATTAACAGGGTAGGACTTAAAATATTTAAATTGTTTAAGAGTAAAGTACTCTTATTTCAGAAAATTCAGCAAAATTTTATAAAGAAGAGTTGTTGAGAATTAAAAGTTATGTCCAAATATTAAAACAAAATTATTTTTTTTTGGGGAAAAATAATTATTTCTAAAAAAGATATTGGATTTTGATGTCTTATCTCGTTAAAAAGAATTTTTATTTAAACTTATCTGGAATTCGTAAATTAATCACAATTTAATATTAGATATTATTTGAGTTGTTAGATCCATTTTTCGTCTTCTACATTACAGCACACAGGAAAAGTTGGGAAAAGTTAGTAAAAGTTTTCGGAAGTACCCCACTTCGAAAGTTCAGACACTACCCTGTTTTTGTTTTGTCATGCACTAGAAATTTAAGTGCCAAATGATAAATGTTTTATCCTCCAAAAACGTACGCTCCACTTTTCGAGTTTTTGTTAAGCGAAGAAGTTTTGGGAACATCCATCCAATTTAAGTAGTTCAGACAGACACAACAGAATTATACCTAAAACAAATCTATTTTAAATCTGTGATAAGATGTTATTTTTTTCGTCCCCTAAATAGAAAATTCTCGTTTAATCCCTTATACTTTTATTAGATAGGTACCTACCTGAAATTACAAAAAAATATATAAACGAATTTTTCTATGCATATTTATGCACTTAAGTAATTAAATACTCCAGTAGTTCAATTACTCAAAATTAATCAAATATGCAGGATATCTTTAACTTTTACACTTAAATTATTCATCTGTATAAGTTGAACATCTTCTGTAAAGGCGCGATAAAACTAACAAATACAAATACCTGTAGATATGTATTTGCTGCGCAATTTGAATTATGATTTATTGCTAATTATAAGTTGAATTTAACTGCTTTACCACTAATTTGAATAACCCTTATGTTATTTTATTTATTTATTTTATACCCCATTATCAGCAGCTTAGATGAAAGTTTAATTTATTGAGCTATAGTTATATATTTAGAAGAGTTTTCTTTTTTAATTCATAAATTTTATGTTTTTGTATAAAAGACCTTGGAATTAGTTGTTTGTGTACATCATAACACCAATTCTAATACGTACCTACACATTAAAAATGTAGTGAATTTTTCTTTTTTTGTTTATTGTTCGAACTATATACAAACATATACATACCTACCCATCATTTGGCATGACCGAGTATGGCGTTCAAAATCATGAGGTCATTAATACATAATTATGGAATGGGAATGTCATCATCCCAATTAAGGATCTCCAGTGAGGATGATTATTTTTATTTTATTTTTTTAATTTTAACACGAATTAGTAAAATGGTATTTTAAAACATAAAAAATTACGGTTGAAATATTATTTGTTAACGCTTATCAAAAGATACATTACCTACATTATGTTTAAAAAAAAAATTAACATCAACATATTTGCAGTGCTCGTTTATTAATAAATTCAGGAATTTATTATTTAAGTTAATATATTAGTATTTCTTTAGAGAACTTTTTTAAACTGATAATTCTTCAACAAAATTTTTAGATAAGTACCTACCGTCTATCTCACATGTCATAAAGTTGAAATTAATTTTTATTTTTTTTATCAGTTCGATATTTTTACATACGTAGCTAAACCTATCTACATTCTTCATAAAAATAAACATCCATGTACCAACATGTTAAGTTTGTGTTATGTTAACGATTAATTTAATTATTATCTTACAACTGTTAGAGGAGATCAAAAAAAAGACCACGATAAATTTTATTACTGGGTTGATATTTACGCTGACCTCCTTGTCGCTGGTATTTGAAGCATTTTGCCTCAATGCACCCCTTGTCTTTAATCGCATCAATGGCACCATTATCTTCTGCAGACAGCTTTGGAATTTTTAACAGCTTATCTTTGTTTCTTGTTTAATGGAGCTTTTTAACTATACAACATTTATTTGTGTGTTATGTAAGCAGTAGGTATAATCGTATTGGTAGGTTCTGTTTGTGTTGTTGATAATAAATCGAATTATAACCGTTATATGTATAGTGATAAATGTCTTCTGCAGATCACAATTTTCAGTGATGATACTTAGCAGGATAATCTAAAATCTAGATATTTGATTTGTCTGATGAATAGAAAATTTAAGATCAATTAACAAAGGGTAAAAAAAATCAAAAGTTCCCTCCAGACGATATTGGAGACAATAATGTTAATTAATTAAAAATATCATAAAAATTTTAGTGCAAAAATTTAACCCTTAGTCTATAAAAACAGTGAAACGTAAAAAATCGTTTTCCTTTCGCAATTTCATCAATTTTGGACGTACCTAGTTAACTCTTTCTAATCTTATTGCGTTTTACAACCTGACACTTTTTTTTTATAAAAACCATAGCAAATTTTGGGAATTGTTCTAAAATTAACAATGAAGTATGAAAAATATTATATTTTTTGAATGGAGACACACGACAAAATGTACAAATGGTCAAACAAATCCGTTTAAAAAGATAAAAAGCGAACTTTTGAAATTATAAGTTATTCTACAACAAGATTTTGTATTATTACGTGAACTTAAATCGAAGATATGGCGAATGCGCCAGGTGAAATATAAGACGAATGTTGCTGGAATAAATTTTAAATTAAACAGGCTAAAGTTACATTTTTTTCTCCAGATTCCTGATGAAAACCCTATAAAAGTGCAACTCACATTTAAATCTTGAACAGTTTTAAAAATTTCTCTTTATATTATAACAAATAGCTTAATAAAAAAATATGTCATTTTACATTTATGCATATACATATCTACGTAATTCATCTGCATTTAAAATCGTAATAACATTGACCTAGAGGAAACTGAAAAACGAAATGCAATTTGTAGTTTCGAGATTCTCGTTTTCTCCCATCTTGTTTGAATAATGTTCCCGACGTACCTAACATATTGCGTGATAAAAAGTTCGAAGTCGCTTTTTCAGAACACTATTCGCACTATAATTATTGTTATTATCGCCGATTCTCGCGGACTTTTAGCCTTTTAACAAAACAGAAGGCTATTACTACCTCCATTCGTGCGGTAGCTTATTAAAGTACCTATACCTATGTACTTATTATTGAACCTTTGCTATTATCAGATAATAACTAAAGTTTTTTGAACTTCCTTGACTTCTGTAGTAGCATTAAAAAAAAATCTGATGAGATTTTCAGTTCCACTTTTTTTTCAGATTTTTCTAACCTGCTTGAAACTCGTAAATAAAACCAATCTTCTTTTGTCGAATTTTAAGAACAATTGGAGTAGAATTAAAGTTTTTTTTTTGTTTGGTCCCATAATAATTTTTTATTATTATTGAACTTTGGACTTATAAAATAAATTTTATTTTTCAATTAACTTTTATTGTTTTCAATTATAACCAACAATTTTTTTAATTGTTTCAGTTGAAATCTGCGTACGACCAAGTGGTGGCGCCGTTAGAGAACTTCAGGAAAAAACACATAGGCGACGTTAAAAGTGGAAAAAAAAAGTTCGACAAACAAACAGCTAAATTTTGCCAAAGTCAAGAACGATATTTAAGTCTAACAGCAAAGAAACAAGAAGCAGTATTACAGGAGGTGAGTTTTAAAAATTTTAAATTATTGTTTTTCATCCCTGGATTTCAGCCACTAAGAAGTTCTGGTATGTAATAAAATCTGTCAAAAACTTTTTCGAATACCTTTGACCTTTGACTAGTAAATTTTTAATTTAATTAGTAGTGTGGAAGAGACTACTATTTTAATGAAAATTTTTAATTCGAATAAGTGGTCGTTTTTTTGACGCTTCTATTAGGGTTGATCCAGGCCAAAGTCATCAAACTAACTAAAGAGCAAAAATTTTATTTTTAATTAATTTTTTATTATGATAAATATACATGCCGCACTTATTAACATGGCCTCGTTGAAGATAATAGGGTGTGTCTGGTTATTTTTAATTTATGTGCTGATAAGGTACGATAAAGATATAATTACAGACTGTTAGTTCTAATGGAGATTCCAATCATAATTCTATTGGCCTTTATTGTAGGTATACTTATTGAGATTTCTACACTGTGGGTGTGACATTGGCATTTGCCTATGTGCACAATGAAAACGCCACGGACCATAGAAAAGCCCTTTATTTCTATGTGAGTGGTAATTATAAGTTTATTAATTCCATGAAGCACATCCTTATTACGAACAGGTCTTTCTGACGTAACACCCACATCGTAATTATTATTCTCATACCTACACATTCTGGTGTCGTTTTATCAGATCAGGAAAGCATAGTGGCAGAATCAATGTATTAAAAAATTAAAAATCCTTAAACTGGGCATATACCAACTGAGGTGACTCTCATTAAAAATAAAACCAACTGAGGCAATTTATTTCCAAGGGCTACCACCAACAGTTTTATTTTGTGCCTCAGTTGGACATGATCTCACATCTGTCTCAGTTGGTATGCCAGCGTTGTCTCAGTTGGACACGATTCCGCTTCTTTTATTTTACATCTGCCTCAGTTGGACATGATATTTCAACTGAACAATTTTTTTAGCTCTTGATATCCTCCACTATTATTACTAATTAATTCCTTAATTAAGTAAGGACTGTCCAATGTTCGAGACGTTAACCCAAATTGCCTTTGGCTTTTTCTATGACGTAGGTCGATGTTTACCCTTTCGTTTAATCTGTGATTTTTAGTTTTGACCTTTTCTTGATATACATAGGTAATTGAGCAGCGTAAACTTCGACCCGCATCTAAAAATAGGTCTTTGTCTTGACGGTTACGTCTGTCATCGTTCGCAGTTGCCTTGCTCCGTGCAAATTACATCAGTTTGCAGATGACGTACATTGACTGAAATAACAGCAATAGTGACGTCACAGGCGAGGGTGTAAAGTTATTGATCGGTGGCGTCATTGATGGTTGCGTGTGCGCGTTTCGTCCCCCTTGCAATTTATCAAAGGATTTAGTTCATGAGTTTTCCCGAAATTCGCTCAACTCTCTCGTTGCTCGCTTAACACGTTCCGTTATACCTACTTACATATTGTATTAGACGTTAACAACAATTCGGTGCTTTTGAATTGCTAATTTTTTTGTATTAATTATGTAAAAGATCTGAAGGATACAAAAACATTTCCGTTTCGTTTTGAAATGTGTGTCAGCAGAACTTCTGGTTTCGTTTATTCTGATCTGTGTGCCACAGGTAAATGTTTCGTTATCAGTTTTGTTGCTAATGTGAATAATATTTAATTTTATAAACGTTTTACAATTTTATAAAAATTATTAATTAAAAAAAAGAGGATTAAACTTTTCAAAATTCCCTAAAGCTTTTACTATTTGTCATCTAAATATATTTTAAGCTGTATTTTTTACACATTTCGCCTCCAATTATACGTAAGATTTCTTCTTCTTCTTCTTTATACCTCCCTACATCTTAACTTTATTTATAGAATTTATTTAAATTTTTTTAATTACTCTCTTTAATTTTCTTTTTTAAATTAAAATTGTTCTTAGGTTTGTATTTTAATTGGTGCAAAGTTGTGTTTCATTCATTGCCTAATAAAGATTGCATGCGATTTAGAAATTTCTACGATACGTGTAACGTATCTACTCCAGTACTAATTGCATCGTTTAAGTAAGTACTTTTAATTACTGGGTAATGAACTAGGTGTAGGTACGTAAATAATTTATAATTTTCGTTCGAACGAATAATATAATTTCCACATCAGCTGCAACTGAAAGCGGGTCTTATTATGAATCTTAATTGCCTTTAATATGGGTGAATTTCACACTTTAACGACGTTATTTCTCGTTGTTAAAGGCCGATGCTTCTGTAGATATGGCCGAACGACATTTTTACAATGCAAGCATGGAATATGTTTGTCTTATTCAGGAAGTACAGGAGCGTAAAAAGTTCGAATTTGTAGAAACTTTACTCAGTTTCATGTTTGGATGGTTGACATTTTACCATCAGGTAAGAAATCATAAAACTTTTTATATGGTCCGAATTCTGTTATCAAATAATAAATTTCTTCGATTAAACCATTCATTTATTGAAGTAAAACACGACGTTTCGGATAGGCATATGAAAATTGTCCTCATAAGATATTGGATAGGAATTTTCAGGATATGTCGTTACTATAAAATTACTAAAATCCTGAAATTTTCAGCCCCTATCCTGAAGCGGTTTTTAAAAAAAATATAAAATGTCAAAACAAAAAAATTTTTTTCTTCTTCGGATTGGATAAAGCGATTTCAATAAAAAATTTTATACGATTTAGATGCCTACGAAGTTTCAAAAAAAAAAATAGTTTCATCCGTATTTACGATAATATAGAAATAGCAATTAATTATTTTTTTATCACTAAAAGTTTAATTAAGCTAAAGATTTGTTCCTTACTTCTTCGTTTATTTAGTGGTACATATCAAAAAAAAAAAACTTTCCTCAGGGTCACGAAGTAGCAAAAGATTTCCGACCTTATATGAGGGACCTTCAATATAAGTTGCAAGTTACCCGAAGTAACTTTGAGGAAAACAGTAAAAAATTGAGAAACAGGCTCCATGAAATGCAGAAGCAATCTCTAGACGAGCCTATCAGAAATTCTAGGGGTCGCAAAGAGGGATACCTTTACCTTTTAGAGAAAAGTAAGTGCAAAAAATATTTTTCGTAGTCGAACATTACGTTTGTATTTTTCAGAGGCTTTTGGTACGACTTGCACCAAACACTGGTGCACGTACAATAAAGAAACCAAGGTGTTTACAATGTTACCTTACAATCAGTTAACAAGTAAAAATATTGTAAGTTTGTAAAAAAGAAATGTGTAGATAAGAGACGAAAAAAAAAAACTTTTTTCTATTGTAGAAAGAACAACCTGAAGTAATGGTTCTTTCGTCTTGCATTCGACGAATGACGGATTCGATAGAAAAAAGGTTTTGTTTCGATCTACAAATCGATTCAAGACCTGGTATTACTTACACATTCCAAGCCCTTTCGGAAGCCGACAGAAAATCCTGGTTGGACATAATGGATGGAAAAGAACCAGTAAGTATTAATTTTTTTTTTTTTTTTTGTTAAAAGTTGCACTAATTTTTTTGTTTTTATCAATTAATTAGACGTACACAACACCAGGAGTAACGAAACTTCAAAAACAAGATTGTCAAGTCTTGGATGAAGTTGGAATCCAGTTTGTGAAAAGGTGCATTGAAGAACTTGAAAACAGGGGCCTCGAAGATGTTGGGATATATAGGGTGGTGGGTGTGTCTTCAAAAGTTACCAAATTATTGTCTATGGGTTTAGATAGACGGAAACCTAATCGTATCCCAAACTTGGAAGACCCTGTTGAATGGGAAACCAAAACCATAACTAGCGCTTTAAAAAATTACCTGAGAAACTTGCCCGAACCTCTCATGACCCATAGGTACCATAACGGTTTCATTGCTGCTGTCAGTAAGTGTTGTATTTATTATTTTTTTAAAAAATTGTACAAAAGTTCTTCTTTTACAGAAAATGAAACACGAGATTTGAGAGTAAAAGATGTACATATTTTAATTCACAGATTACCAAAGGTTAATTTTGAAGTTTTAAAACTTCTTATCAAACACCTATCAAAGTAAGAATTCATCAGATTTTTATTACTAATTTTTTGTTAAAATATAATTTTTTTGTATTTTAGGGTTGCAGCAAAAAGTGATAAAAACCTGATGTCTGTTAGTAACTTAGGTGTTTGTTTTGGACCGACTTTACTAAGGCCTGAAGAAGAAACGGTGGCTTCCATTATGGACTTGAAATTTTACAATGTAGTCGTGGAAATACTGATAGAAAACTACGACAAAATATTTAACACCACTCCGGAAACGGAAATTTTACCGGAAACTGCATCTCCCAAATCAGTCAGTAGTAGCACCAAAATCACTACCACAGCAAACGGTGGATCCCCATATTCGAATTCTTCGGGACATTTATCTCCCAGTGGACACGCCAGTCCGGTCAATTACTGTACAATCGACGCCGTTCCATGTTCCAATAACACACGAAACCAATTCAACAATGTTCCTTCTAATATGAGGCATAATGTCAATTATCACCAGCCATTAACTTGTGTAAGTATCGATAAATCATACAAGTATTAATTTTTTCAGGAATGTCTGTATGTCCTTTTCTTAATTTTTATTTGCAGACCGTTCGTACATATTACGAATCAACACCTGGGACCAATTTATCAACTAGTCTTTATAACGTAAACGACCATCCAAATGGAGTGATCTATTCAATGTCTCGAAGTGACCACATTCCTTCCAATCATCCCTTACCTCAGCAACGTCTTGTTCAACGTTACAATAACTCGTCGCAGTCTGAAACGAATATTCCTGCCATAAGAAGCTACAGTCCTAGTGGACTAAAATACAATAGACTCGGAGGTAATTATGATTCTAATAACTTTTAATTTTACGTATGTATAACTTTCAAAATCAAAAATATAAAACAATTTTTTGTTACAGAACCAAACAGCACAAGCAGTTCTAATGAATCAGTATCTTCAGCATCGAGGGATGGCCTTTACATAACAAACCATGTGTCTCCAGAAAAAAATAAACGGTCTAACAACATCGGCCTTCCATATCCAAAGAGTTACAGATCACCTGGCAATGTGTAAGTCATCACAGCTTTTTTTATTGGTGCATGTTTTGAGTATATGTAGTTTAGTTCACAATTCAAAAACGTGCTAATTTTTTAATATGTATTTTATTAGCACATAACAAATTACAGAAGATGGGAAAATAAAGGCCTTTAGTATTTCGCAAATAACTCGAAAATGATAGTGGCAGCGCAAATTAAAAAAAAAAAACGTCCTTAAAAAGGAGGAAATGTCCAAGAATAATACACCATACTTTTTTCCAATTTTTAAATTATTAATTAATACCATAAAAAATTAATTTATCTAATCGTTTTTCAAGTTGCACGCGCATTTAAGGACGTTTTTTCCAATTTGCGCTATGACTTTTATATAGTTTTCGAGTTATTTACGAAAAAAGAAATTCTTTTTCATTTTCTTCCTAATTATTTATAACTTCTTGTTTTTTAATACTTGTGTCTAGACTAATAGAGGGAAAAACAATTAATACAAAATCAATTTTTATTTTTTTTTTATTAATAATTTAATAGACCAAACAGTAAGGGTTTGTGGGCATCAGTTTGTGCAAAAATCAACTGTTTTATTGGCGTAATAAACCAAATAAAATGAAGAAATATAATCGAATAAGCACGAAAAACGGCTTTCAACATGATTGTTTCTTTCTATTATGTAATGCCTTTTAGTACAAAATTTTAGTGCTGAAATCAGAGACCCTATTATGCAGAAATGTTTCTAATGCTGAAAAGTAACATCAGTTTAGTGTTGAATAGTCGTGTTTTTTTTTTTCATTTATCCCCTTTGATTGTTTTTCTCAAATTTTTGCACGTAAATGAAATTTGCATGGGTTTTAAAATGCAGAGAAGAAACATAGTTGGAATCTTTAACTATTTTAATATGCATGTATGTGTGTGTGTTACAATAATCATAACGTGGGCTGCGCCTCCTACTATTCTAACTTTCTGTGCTTTCTTCTAACACTAAAGGGGCCAAGAACAGGTCCGGGGGAATCTAACTTCACCAATAACTGTCTTATTAAGTGGTAGGATAAGTCCATCTGTTTCTGGCCTCCGGTAAGACTGATTTTTGCTTCCTTTGTGCTTTTTAGGAACTTGCAGTCTTTTCATTTGTCAAGAAAAATAAGTTTAATTGTGGCACAAATTTATGTTTCTATTAAATGTGATTTTTAATACGAAATTCTTAAATTTATATTTTTTTAACTGGCATGTCATCTTTTTTGCTTTCCTTTTATCTGGGCTTATTTACATGTTTCATACTAACTCCTAATAACATGGCGTGGCGCTTAAAAGTAATAATATTAACATTTTTTTAAGAGTAATTAGTTTTTTGTTTCCATAGGAGGGTACGCACTCTCTACGCCTGTTTGGGAGAAAACGACGGTGAATTATCATTTGAACCAAACCAAATTATTACAAATGGTAAGTGACCCTATTTGCTATTTGTCGTCCCTTTTGGGAACCCTACGAATTTTGTCTAAATTTATTAAATTAATTAACAAAAGGCTGCATTCAATTCAAAATTAATAGCATTCTTGAGCGTCCTTTTAAAATTATAATTTTTTTAATATAAAAAGAAAATTATTGTTACCCTGCAGCGTAAACGTTTTTTTCTTTTACAGTACGACATTCCCAGGAACCAGGATGGTTGGAAGGAACGTTGAACGGCAAAACTGGCTTAATACCTGAAAATTACGTCGAAATTCTCCCTTGACATGTTGCTGGTTGTTTGTCCAAATTTTATCACACAACTTGTAACGGCCTTAGGCGAGCTTTTCATCTGCAGGAGACAGATTCCGACCAAAGCGATCCCCTTTAGAGAGACGTGTCATTTGTAAAAACATTTTACTTCTATACAAATAAGAAATCGTGACACCAATTGTAGGTGCGTGGATGTAAATTTTCGATGTCAATTACATAATTAAGGCAGAATTCTAGCCGCAGCAATCACAACAAATTAACTGTGACATTCCCCCTCAACGCATTTATTTTTTTTTACGTAAAATAGTTTGAATTAACCCGAATAATTTATTCTCTAATACTTTATTTAAATCTGTTCTTCCTCTGAAAAATTAAAATTGCTTTCAGCCTCCTTTTTTTTTATCTTTAAGTAAGTAAGTAAATACTTTTTAATCGAGGAAATTTAATATTTCTATATCCAGTCACACCCTACAATTATACTTATTTTGTACATATGTTAATATGTGGTGTATGTAATTGTGGATATGTGTGTTGATGTGATATGTGTTTCAATTCAAGAAAAGGCTATATATGAACGACAGGCATTCATTTTCGTTTTTCTTTACCCTACTACGAAATGTTTTTTGTTTCTTTTTTATTTATTTTCAATTACATTTGTACACGTTCTGTGATAGAAAAACAGACTGGCACGAATTAGAGGTATATTATTAATTGAAAACAAAAAAATAGCCATGGAATGGAACACACAGTGGTTGACTTTACGAAAATTGCATTGCAAATTAAGTAAAATTCCAAATATAACTAAGAGCAATAAGACTTTTGTGTCCCCCTAGTTGTAAAAAATTTTTGGGTTTTGACTGTATAATAAAATATCTATTTATTGGACCAAAAGAACACCAATTTATTCCAAACTATCGTAATTAAATGAGCAATTAATTAATTATTTGTGTTTAGAAATTATTTAGTTTCATTATTCATACATTGTAAAAAATTATTTTCAGTTAATTAATATTGTAGTATTACATCATTTGTGGTTCTTTTTTCTTTCATATTTTTTTATTTATAAAATTTTATGATACCTTGTAAATACATTAAACACTTCGGAATCTTCCTTTTTTTAATAAAAGAATCACAAACAGTTGTAAATACTACTTAAAGTTTATGTTTGCAGTTTTACGATTAGTGCAGTTGATTTGTGATATTTTCGTATTTAGGTTTAATTATTTTACCAGTGTTTAAGTACTATTTATCCACTTTGTTATGATGTTTCAAATATTTTATTAGTTATCCAATATTTTACGTGTATCATAATTAAAGTTTGTGTATATATTTTATTGACCTTGTTATACGTGTAGTTGCTTATTTAGATTCCATAAAGAAATGTGTTGTCGAGAAAATAATTTCTGAATAAATGTGTGAACAGCAATTCGACTTTCATTTTTGCTTTAACTTACAATTTTGGTAATTTGATGTAATAAGTAATTACATTTTTTAATGTTTAAATTTTGAAAAATTTTGTAAAGTGGCTCCATCTATGCAGCAGCGGTAAAAGCATGAATTACAGAAAACTGTAATGATACTATAAATTAAAGAAAACTGTAACTTGACTATATTTTTAATGAAACATAATTAAAGTATCTTATATTAAGATACTTGAATAGAATAATCTAGTGGAATAATCTAGCGGAACTAATGCGTCCACCCACCACACAATCCTGCCCTGCTCCGATATTTTTCCTATGTTAAAACTGGTTTGATAATAATTCATAAACAAGTTGAAAGCGCCATCTATCGGATTCATTTTAACTATTATTTATTTAAATAAATCAACACTGATTTAAATTTTCATTTTATTATATTATATTCCATTGAATTATGGTTTTATTTACTGATTACTACATTACACTAAAATACAACAATCAGTATTACTAATTATACATAAATTTTTTTAAGAATTACACTTACAATTAAATATATTTCACCTGAAAGAAATTTCATTATAATTAAGAAGACTATTAAAGTCTAACGAATATGAATTTTGAAAATTACACTATTTACGACACTTGCAATTATTAATTGAAAAAATTTCAAGTTCAGAAAAGAGGGTAAATAACACCCTTAGAAAAATAATTGACTTTATAGTTTGTGTCCCTCGTGCCTACAGACAAAATTATTAAAATCTGGAGAATGAATTTTGAAAAATAAACTAGTTACAACACTTGCAATTTTTACCATTAATAATTATTGACAAATTTCAAGTACAAAAAAGAGGGTAAGGAACCCCCTTAGAAAAAATTTCACTTCATAGTTTGTGTCCCTCGTGCCTACAGACAAAATTATTAAAATCTGCCAAATGAATTTTGAAAAATAAACTAGTTACAGCACTTGAAATTTTTACCATTAATAATTGACAAATTTCAAGCACATAAAAGAGGGTAAGGAACCCCCCTTAGAAAAAATTTCACTTCATAGTTTGTGTCCCTCGAGCCTACAGACAAAATCATTAAAATCTGACAAATGAATTTTGAAAAATAAACTAGTTACAACACTTGCAATTTTTACCATTAATAATTGACAAATTTCAAGTACAGAAAAGGGTAAGGAACACCCTTAGAAAAAATTTGACTTAATAGTTTGTGTCCCTCGTGCCTACAGACAAAATCATTAAAATCTGACAAATGAATTTTGAAAAATAAACTAGTTACAACACTTGCAATTTTTACCATGAGTAATGAAAAAATTACGGGTCCAGCAAAAGAGGTAAGGAGTTCCCTTAGAAAAAAATTGATTTTAAATTTTTGTCCATGATGTATATGAACAAAATTATTAAAATTTGATAAACGAATTATGAAAATTGTGCTAGCTACAACACTCCCAATTTTAACATGAATAATTTTGACACAATTCAGGCCCAGGAAAATGTGCAACGAGTCCCGAGTCCTCTTAGAAAGAAATTAATTTTATAGTTTTCTTACAAGCCTGAAAACCATTTTTTTTGTTTAAGTCTACATTTATTTGTTTTTAGGTGTTAACTTTCTCAATTCGTCAAAACAGTCATCAGTTCTCCACCTTTTTCAACCCGACATGAGTCTTCGCATTCCTCGAAACTGTCATGCTGTCACCCTCTCTATTCTCCTGTTTCTGCCTCGAATATACCTCTGAAATTAAAAATAAAAATTAATTTAAGCGTCACACTTTTAATTTTTATTTAAAAAATCAGTCTCCTTTACATTACATCGAGAAGAGCCTTTTCTTTTTATTAAGAGATAGTGGCGATATTAACACATAAAAAAAAAAGGAAAAGATTGAACTGTATTTTTTTTTTTTTGGCAAAAATGTTATAATTTTCTTTGCCAATTATGAACAGATTTGGCAAACTTTTCTCGACGACAAATAAAAAAAAAATAATTAACTTCTAATTGTAATCTAACATAAGTATGAAGGATTTTTAACGTTTATTATATTATATATTTATGTATTATATTTCTATTCCTACCTGTAGTTATATTTATTTAATTCTCCCATAACTTAAAATACGAAAATATGTCTTGGATAATTTAAAACTTAAATGATTTTCGAGGAATATAAATTATTCGTATTCAATTCATTTTATATGACGTTCAATGTCGTAAAATGAATTTTGTAATACCGGGTGATAAAATAAAAATACCAATTAATTAATTAATTAATTCAAATTGTTTTATTTTTATTACAGCAATTTTACAAACAGTATGTACAGTTTTATAGGTATTAATATCTGTAAGAATTAATATCAAAACCATTTTTTATCATAACTTTATCAATCCAATCCCTGAAAATGCTTAACCGGACATAAACCCCGGGCAAATTGAATTCTCCGCAACCAATGCCCCAGGATACAATTCCAACTTGATGGTATCTTCCTCTTTCGCCGGAAATGGGACAAATCAAAGGATTCCCTCCATCCCCGTTGCAAGTGTCTTTTTCAGCTTCACCTCCAGCACAAACAAAAGTTCTGTGTAACTGGAAAAACGTTCCCAACCTTGTAGCTCTCAGTGTATTTTCACACTTCTTTTTCGAAATGACAGGCAGTTTTATTAACTTTGGCACCGGATCCACATCCGTGTGGTTCCAAGAACTCGTGATGCATTGATTGTGTTCAAGTGAAAAACGCGGGGGTGGAATGCATATCAAAGAAACTTCTTCCGAAATTTTTAGTGGATTCCTAAGTATCAGAAGAGCCACGTCGTTTTGTAGAGTGTTTAAATTAAATTTTGGATGGCGCATTATCCTCGTTACCAATGCAATTTGATCACCTACAACACATAAAAAGACGCAATTAGCTAAATAATTTTTAGAAAAATTAAAAAAATTACCAATTTTAACCTCATATCTCCCAGTAACATCGTCTGTGCAATGAGCTGCGGTTATAGCAACTTGTGGATGAATTAAAGAAGCTCCACATTTGTGTTCAAACGGCCCAGTTGCTCCTTTTTGTAAACGCAAAATAATAGACCAAGGAAAAACACCTGGCACATGATAACCACATCCTTTTGGCTTTTCCTCCTTTTCAGAAGGATCACTGTCTATCGTAAGTGTCGTGTTACAGCACACGTCAAAATAACCAGTACACTGAGGGTTTTGGAACAATCTAAAATCTTTTCATTTTTTTATCCCAATAAATTATAATTATTAATATTAACAAACCTAGTGTCAAATAATCCAGCACCATTCGTAATCACACCACCCGTCTCTTCAGAACATTGATAATAAGGAACACAAGTGCAATTTGATTGATCATTAACTGCAAAAGCTCGTACGAGAAACGGAATTACAGATAAAAATGTGAATTTTTTTAACATCTGCAAATAAAAAAACTATTCTAAAAAAAATCAATTTATAAAGTAAAATAAACTTACTTACCTTGGTAAAGAAATATCGGAATCAAAATTCAGATTTAGTGCAATTAAACTAAATTCACTAACACAAGAACAATCAGTAATGACAATAAAACCACCCCTCCGTTTATTTATAGTTTTAAAATGCGTTGCCACTTCCCTTTCAGTATTTCTCTACAGAGAGAGAAATATGAAACTTTTGGGACTTCCAGTAATTAGTGTTTACTGGTATTATCAACCCTGTATGTGGGTTCTTCACAGACAAATAATAAATATACATTTTATGTACAATACAATGAATTCTTAAAGTTATTTATATTTACTAGAAAAAAATCATTTTGTAGTTTTTGTACTATACACAAAATTGTTAAAATATGATAAATCATTTTTGAAAATTGAACTACCTACAACACTAGCAATTTTTAATATGAATACGTAATTAACAAATTTCAAGTGTAGGAAAAAAGGTAGTTTCCTTAGAAAAAAAAAAAAATGATTATGTAGTTGTTAAAATTAATACAACGAATTTTAAAAATATTTAAATTTACTAGAAACTTTGTTAATTTATATGAAATTCAATGCGACATTTCTAAATAAAATATTTAATTATTATCAATAATTATACACTTAGAATATATTAATAAAACTAAAACTTTGAAGGGTGCACTTTTTGTGATATATAATGATAACTAGGTAGATAAAAAAAATAAATAAGAAGACAAGTTTCACTAAATGTATTATACAATAGTTTAATTTTTTAATTAATTACTTTATATTTATTTTTTTTAAAAGTGGTAATTTATTCACATTAATCTAAAATATTTAAATATGTAAAAGTGGTACAATTAATTTGTAAATTGATAATTTTTAAAAGAATAAAACAAATAAATGTAAATGGAATTTTGTATAAAATTTAACTGCTTTACGAGAATTGAATTTAGGTAAACGAGTCTATTTATTATTTGAAAAGTACTGAGTATCAGCAATCAGACAAATGACAGGAAATCCCAAATTACCCTAGACGAAATATCCTGCATAAATATTGTAATACCATAATACCTAGAATTGAACAGTTTCTATCAACTGGTTGTTCCAGTATTCATACATTTTAGAAATAATGCTCAATTTTTTTTGGGTGTAAAAAGGCTTTAATAAGTAAATAATAAATATATTTATTTATTTATTTAGGTTAATGAAAAAAGATCTGAAGCACTCTAATTTGCCAAAAAATTAAAACTGAAAAACATTTAAGTGTTATGCAAAAAAGCAATACATACAAGATCTGTTTCTTTTTTTTCAGTTACAAGAATTATTATTGTTGCGGCAAATGCAATAATTTTCAGTTATATTTTAAAATCAAGTAATGGACTGTCATGTGATGACTAATATCTTTATGTCATAATTATTAAGTTAATATTATTAGTTGTTTTCCTGATGATGACCAAAACTGATAGTCGAAACGTTGCATAATTAAAATGATTTTCATTTATCATTTATTTATGATTGATTATTCAATATATTAATTGACTTCTTATTCTGGTTCAAAAATAAATAATTAGAATTTTACTTTTGGAACAGTTGTGGAAGCTGTTTCAAAAAAATATTTTCATTACAAAGGGTTGAAACTCAAAAATATCAGCCAGGACCGAGTAATATAACTATTAAAGTAGTACAAATCCCTATTATTGTTTTGAAAATAGAAATTGATAATTAGTTTATGAAAAGTAAAAATATTATTACCTCATAAATAATTTACTACTGAACTGACCAAACGGATGTTCCCTTTACCCCCCTGGTCCACCCCTTACAATAAAATTTAAGCATAATACTGCACTTGTATAAACAACCTTATTATTTACACTGAGAAAAGGTGATGGTTTTTCCAAAACATTTAACTGGTTAGGTAAAGATCTTTTAATCTCAATATAATCATTATTGTAACGTCTGCCCTGGAAGACACAGCAAAGTGAGTGAAACAAAATCCAAAGCAATTAATTAAACGAGTACAAAATTTAATAAACAGAGATTATTTTCTATTATAGATGTTTTTAAAAATCGTATTGTTATCATTGTTCTTAATTCGTGATGTCCTTACTCAAGAACAATCGTACTTGGCAGAAAATCTTATTGATGAACTCAGTTCTTTACCATCAACTGAAAATTCACAAGCTTGCTTATGTGTTCCATATTGGCAGTGCAAAGATGATTTTAGTGGTTTATTGGAAGATGAGGCCGATTTAATAGACGTACGGTAAGAACAACATCTTTTTTTTAACAAATTTACAAAAAGTCAGAATTTTTTTTTTGCGTTTTAAAAATTATAAAACAAAGAAGGGATGAATATTCAAGATATGTCATCTTTCTTTGTTTTAGATTTTTAAAGGAAACTCCAGAAAATGGAACGGGTTGTTCTGGAGATTTTGATGTTTGTTGCAAATTGGAATGCGGACGTACTAATCGTGATCTCAGATTTCGATCTGTACGCAAACAAACTAAACGTCTAAATTTTCGAATTCTTGGCGACAATAACGACGCTGGATTTGGCGAATTCCCATGGATGTTGGGAATTTTAGAGCAGAGAGTCTACCGTTGTGGCGCATCTTTAATTCATCCCCAAGTTGCTATGACTGCAGCCCATTGTGTTTCACCCGATAAAAAGTACAAAATTCGAGCTGGAGAATGGAACTGGGAAAGTCAAACTGAACCCCTACCCCATCAAGACAGATGGAGCGCAAAGGTAAGAAACATCTGCTCTTTTTTCGTATTTTTTGAATAATTTTAAAAATCAATAGATTTAACTATGCTTGTCACAGAAACCAAAATCCACTATACCACAGCAAAAATTTTGCATAAGTTTCTAGATATTATATAATAGAAAACATTCAGTTTTTTCTGTGCTTATATGCCTTTTAAATGATTATAAAGTTAATTTCTAATGTAATAAACAATCTTATTATTTTTAAATCATTGTATATATTTTTTAAAAATTATTTTTATCCTACATGTTAAACCTTATTTAATTTTTTGCAGATAATAGTTCATCCACAATACAACTACAGGTCATTAAAAAACGATGTCGCCTTAATAATCCTCGACAAACCCTTTAAAATTGGACAAAATGTGGGAATAATATGCTTGCCTAGATCAATTACTAATTACGATCCAGAAAATTGTATAGCTTCCGGTTGGGGTAAAAATTCGATTCATAAAGGATCTTATCAGTCGACATTAAAAAAAGTTCAATTGCCCATAGTCAATTCTGTTGAATGTACCGAAAATTTACGAAGTGCCCGGTTGGGCCCTCATTTTAATCTTCACAAGAGTTTTATTTGCGCAGGGGGTCATGCCAATAAGGACACCTGCAAAGGGGATGGGGGTGGACCTCTAATTTGTGCAACAAAAGGTTCTCCTGACAGATATCAACAAGTTGGAATTGTTTCATGGGGTTTGACATGTGGACTAAAAAATACTCCGGGGGTTTATGCGAATGTTGGCCTTTTTGTCGAATGGATCGATTCTCAAATGGCCAGTAACAATTTTGATGGTACGGTTTATAAACTGTAAATTTTTTTTACACCTAAATTTTTTTGTAATCAATAATTAATATATTATTATTTTAAGAAATATTGTAAATACTTTCTAGTTCAATAAGTCTTTAATCTGTGATTTAACTATACATTTGATTACATTAAACAAAATAATGTAAAACGTCTTTTTTTCTTAATAATTAATAGAAATGTCAGAAAATTAATAAAGACCTTTTAATTCCATAAATTTAATAATTTAAAATAAATTATAAATTTAATTTTGTTTATTTTCTTTTATACAAAATCAATTCTCAGAATCGTTAAAAACGCACTATTAATTATGCTTATAACTGTACATCAGAAACCATGAATAAAAATGCGTAGTAAATTTATATGAATGAAATCGGTTGTCTTTGTCTTTCAAGGTTAAAATTTTGACAAGTAGTACAAAGTAAGATAACCTCACTTTATTTTTATCCATTTACTAAGAAAACTAGTGAAATAGTTTATTATTTTTAACAATTATGATTCAGTTTTTTAACGGATTAAATAATACTTGGATTCTTTAAGTGTTGGATTATATTATAAACGTGATCAATGCTTTTAGGTGTTAGTTTTGTGTTAAGAAACAACGGTCTCATATTTTTTAAAAAACGTGCAAAAACTAATCAATATTACATTTTAAGAATGGCAACGACCAGTAATAACTGCACTATTGCGGTTTGTCAAATGACTGGAACAAATAATAAAGAAGAGAATTATAATACGATAGAAAAATTAGTAAAAGAAGCTGCATCTAAAAATGCCAAGGTATTTCACGTTTATAAGTATTATATGGTGCGCTATAATTTAATAATTTAAGATGGTATTTTTACCTGAAGCATGTGATTATATTGGAACGAATAAAAATGAAACTAAGTCCCTAGCAGAAGGAATCGATGGACCAATTATGACTAAATACAAACATTTAGCAAAAAATAATGATATGTGGTTATCTGTTGGTGGCTTTCATTTAAAAGGTGCTGTTGAAGAGGTAACTAATAGTGACTTGGTGTTCTATTTTTGTTGGAAATATGTATATTATTCCGTAGGAGAAATTATACAATGCACACATAATTATTGACAATAATGGAGACATAAAAGCAGTGTATAAAAAAATGCATTTATTTGATGTGGATATTCCAGAAAAAAATATACATTTAAAGGAGTCAAATGATGTTTTTGGTGGTAATCAAATAGTACCACCAATTAGTTCTCCTGTGGGACCTTTAGGTTTATTAATTGTATCCTTTTTATAGTTGAATCACATATATTACACAAAAATTAATTTATTATAGATTCTTTAAATTTTGTATTAATTAGTGTTATGATTTACGGTTTCCTGAAGTAAGCATTCTTTTACGTAAAAAAGGAGCAAGTGTGTTGACTTTTCCGTCTGCTTTTACCAGTGGAACTGGACAAGCTCATTGGGAAGTTCTATTAAGGGCCAGAGCAATTGAAAATCAATGTTATGTTATAGCTGCAGCTCAGTATGGAAAACACAATTCAAAACGAACATCACATGGCCAAGCCATGGTAAGAACTATTCAAAAAATAATTACAACAGTTAATGTTATACCCTAAATGAAAGGATCTTGTTATCAGGCTATACCTCTCTCTATTATTACTTTAGATTGTTGATCCTTGGGGTCAAATTCTTGCCGAGTGCCCTAAATATTCGGAAAATAATCCTACCAATGCAAGTATAGCCATTACAACATTAGACAATAGTAAATTATCTAAAATTAGACAAGACATCCCTGTTTTTCAAAACAGGAGGGATGATATGTACCAAATAATTGATATTAGCAAGCAAGAAATACCTCCAATAGATGCAATCGACTTTTACATGTTTAATTCTCATAAAATTCCGTCATCTACAGTTTTTTATTGTTCACAACATTGTTTTGCTTTTACAAACATTCGTTGTGTTGTACCAGGACGTATCCTTTTCAATTAAATATTTGATGTTGAAAAAATTAGGTGCGTTTGTTTTGTATTATAAAAAAAGAAAATAAAAAACGTTTTTAATTTCCTTAAAATACTAGATGTACTTGTTGCATCAATAAGGCCAGTTAAAAGGCTTCCATTATTGAGTGCAGAAGAAATTTCCGACTTTTTCCAGACAGTTGTAAAAGTTCAAAAAGTTTTGGAAATTGTTTACAAAGTATCATCATCAACTATTTGTGTTCAAGACGGACCTGCTGCTGGACAAACTGTACCTGTACGTAGTATTTTTGTTTACTAAGTACATTGCAAAACTTTTTTTAACTTGTAGCAAGTACATTGCCACATTTTACCAAGAAATAATGGAGATTTTAATCAGAATGATGAAGTTTATGAAAGATTGGCTGCGCATGATAAACCGGGTCATGAAATGCCAACCAGAAAACTTGAAGAACAAATCGCTGAAGCTACATTGCTAAGGAAATATTTTTGAAGAAGAAAACTAATTGTATTTTTTAAAATTAGGAATGAATTTTATTTTTTATCAAGTATTATGCACTCAAATGTATGAATATTAGGTACTCGGAAAGTAAATTATATTTTAAGCTTGTTTGGTCGTTTTGTATTTCCCAAAAAAAAAAACAAATAACAAGTTTCTGAGCCTCCTGAGGAAAATCATTGAATTGAAACCAATTGAAAAATTTAAATATCATTTTTTGTAGAACGAAAGGTAATTTGCTATAAACAAAAATTTAATTCAGTAAAAACAGAACAACTAATGAGTTCCAAGAACCTTCAAATATGCCTCAAACAATACATTGTCAACGGTTAAAAGGTCTACGATCTTACATCTAAGATACTATTAATGAAATTTAAACTAAATTTGCAGATATTTGTTATCGAGGACGAACACAAAATTGTAATTGTAATTTTGTAACAAGTTTTTGAACAACCTTAATAACTGTTTCCATATTTACTCACAATAAATATTTTGCGTATAAATTACCTTAAACATCTTCATTTTTCCATCTCCCCTTGAAACTGTAGTAGAATAGTCACCATCACACTTTAGTTGCACGGCACAATAACTTTCCTTTGAAAATTTATGTATCCATTTTCACTTAGTCAGTTAATTAATTGCACATTATTAATCGTAAAACACGTTATTATTTTGTAAAGGACGCCACTTCTTAAATTTTTGTTAAAATTTATTAATTCACGCATCTTTTTGAATACCTTGACGTTTAAAACTTAGGTTATGTAGTAAGTTAACAAAAGTTTGTTCATGAAGTTGGTTAGTTAAGGTCATCACCGCCGTGACTACTTGAGTTTTTTCAATACACAACTATTATTTTTATAGTTTAATATTACGAATTGACACGTGAAAAAAGACTTTAAATTAATTTAATTAAAAATCAGTTCATATTTGCGACTAGCTCTTCACTTATTTTAATTTTTTATAACGGGCACATTTTAAAAAGTATCTCAGTTGAATAGTGTCGTACTTCACTTTCCGGTTGAAATGCTCGTAAACGTAGTTAGTGGTTGTTTTGTGCGTGGAGTGGAAGTGTTGCGAGTTTCGCGTTATCAAGTGAATTTTAAGGAACTTTTCTTATGAAGAAAATGACTTCTTTTAATGATGGTAAGTGTCTTACACTTTACTAGCATAAGGATTTAGAGTTAGACTTGCTAATACTTACCTAGTACTTTGCCTGTTCAATAAAATGTTAACATGATCAAAAAGACGCCATTACAAAAGATTTGTCATAATGAAATAATATAGGTTTTACTAAATATACCGAGTCCAATCAATTTTGATTCTGGTCCTATTGAAAACGATTTACTATTGAAAAACTGTGTATAAGTAGGTATTAATATAATGCTTACTAATTACTTGGTTGAGCCGGACTGGGTAAGTAGTCTCTACCCGGGGATTCCCCGCGGAGGTCTGGTCTTGGTTAGACCCTGAAAGAGTCTTTACTTTCGATTAGTAAAATGCGTTTATGTAAAAAAGCATGTTTTGTGGTAGATGGGAAAAAAATCACTAACCTTTTTTCGTTGACAGGGCTTTGTCCCATTAGGTTATAATTACGTACGTACTTAATTAAAAATTTTCGAGGTAAAATTCTATTGAAAGGAAAACAATTATTTATTAATGATTCTTGCAAAACTTACAACAAAAATATTTACTTATACTTGTACTTCAATAAAATTAACAAGCAAGCACTATCGTGCCATGCTAAAATGCGATTTTATAATTCTACCAACTAATTGCAAGGCTGCAAACGTTTTGTTTGGTCGCAATCTTTGCCTTAACAAATAAAGGCTAACGACCCTGAAGAAAATAAAGAAAAACAAAAGGGCAAGTATGTCCACCCAGAACATGGCGTTTTCCATTCCCATAATCGCCATGAACGGTTTCGCGTCTCTGTACTGGCAAAACATTTCCTCTTCAGGGCAAGGAAGTTTTTCTCGATTATAACCGTAAACGGCAAGAATTAGACCTTCCAAAGCGTAACGCAAATAGCTAAAGTACATAGCTAGTCTTATTAGAAATGGTATGTTTGTACCCTGCCCTAGGCCATAAACAGAAAGAAGTATTAAAGGTGCTGATATGCAAGGGCCCACAAACATTCCGTTCTAAAATAGGAAAAAATCACAGTCGATTTAGTTATTTTTTGCATTTGTACAAAAAAATTTTAATACTCACTATCACATTTAAAGTGGATGATATGAGAAGTCCTAAGCTTTCCGAGATAAATCCTGTTAGAGTACACACAGTCAAAAACATAATTATTCGGAAAAATTCCAACGGTTGGGCAGTCAGGGGATATACTATAATAACATACAGGAATCCAAATATCATTTGGAGGGAGAGGGTTGAAACGGTTAAGGCCAAAAAGTACGCAGTTAGTCCATACCATCTGTTAAAATACTCTCTTTTGAGTAATTGCATTTGCATGGGGACTACAAAAAGAAATAACTTAATTTCCGTGAGGACATTTACTAATTGACTAATTAATTACATTTTAATAGAACGGGCATCATGGGTATGTATAGAAAGAATATGATGCACGTGAAACAAAATCCAAAGTTGAATATTGTTTTTGAACCATCGTTCCCCATTTGTAAATAAAAATTTCCTACTAAAAGTCCTATTACTATGTATAATACTGTTTTCAAAATGAGCATGTCCTAGAATAGAAAGGAATACTATTAGAAATGGATTATTAAATTATAAAAAAAAAATATTGGAAACTAATTTTTTATTAAATTGTACCAATTTCGAATGTAAAATTTGTTTGCACTTACCGAGTCTCTCCAAGTTTGAATCCAAAACCTGTAGAGCAGGATTTTAAATTGCAACCAAGGTGAGCACTCGTGTTGCCTTTTTGGTTTTGTAGTCGGTGCATATATGCAATTAGTGTTTCCTATTTCTTCATCTTCATATTCAGGAAGTTCGTCACAAGTGGTGGTCTTGCAATAACTGACCGACCTTCCATTGTCAATGAGATTTATCATTTTATCGGAGAAATTTCCGTATTCGCCACTGCATACTTCAATGACTAAAACAAACTCGATAATAAATTTTTCGACAAGTCAAGTACAGTGGTTCTATATTTACTTTACTATTTAAATATTTTACACAATACACGTTTGTCACCATTTTTTCAGTGTCTGAACTATTCATACTCAATAAATATCTATTAAGGTTAATATTGAACTAGAAATATTGCAGAATTGTTCGTCTTTCAAATAACTCACGAAATGTCACTTTTTTTATACAAAAAAATGTTAGGTATTGAATAATAAACTTTTTATGTTCTTTTTTTTGTAAATATTCTATTGCTGTACCAATACCGTCCTTGAGCTAGTATGTTGAAATGTAAAACTGAATCATTTTTCCACTTTTTTTTCCTCTAATTTCCAAACAAAGAAAATTAGTCACATAAATACTAACAGATGACTCACAGCAATAGTTATTATTTTCTTAAGTGAATCAAATTCAAATTATTTTTATTATCTGGTATAGATATAAATTTTAAATAATCTGTTGTATATAAATTTTTTAAAAACTTACTGAAGTCTGCTGGATTATAATGCGTAGGGCACGATAAGCCTACATTGTCCAAAAAGGGAAGAATATTTGACCCTGTTCCTTGATAGGCACACAATCCTTCCGAAACTATATACACATGGTCAAACATTGCAAAAAGTCGAGCACTCGGTGTATGAAGGGAGCATATCACAGTTCTTCCTCCCTCTGCTAAACATTTTAATAATGATATACATTGTGAACTTGAAAGGTCATCTAAACCCCTAGAAAAAAATATAACGTGAAATTATATTTTTGAAATTTTAATTGAAGAATGTAATAAAGTATACCTAACGTTGATAACTTTTTAAAATTAATTTGAACCTATTTATAATTATGTTTCAAATTGTTTCAAAGCTCTTTTTCATGATTATTATTGCTGGTCATTTCTGTTATTAAAAAACGATTTTATTTGCGTCATACTATTTTCCAATAAATACATTCATTTAAAAGTACTCAATATACATTGGTACCATAAATACATTTTTATTGTTTTTTTTTTAATTTGCATTTAAATTGTTAACTACCGCATGCAATTTATAGTGTAATATGCTAATATGTGATAACATCTTCTACAGAATAATTATTTTATGCAAGTAATGTAGTTAATACAGCGTGTTAATTTAATGATGTGAAGAAAAATTCAAATTACCCGTAACAACAAATTACATATTAGAAAATAGAAACTAAAAATTGTTTTGCCACTTTTTTTTAATTTCCGATTTTTTTACGATACGGTAATTTGCTGTCGAATTATTAGACCGCAAGTGATTAAAATGAAAATTATTATTAATAGTAGATTGTTTGCTGCATTTTGAAAAACATCAATTAAATGGAGTGACTTATAAAAATAGCGCAATTGCAATTGCATTTTCTGATTCATAATTTTACTGCAAGAAATGCACAACAGCTGTTGGTATCTATAATTATTTATTTCCGAGAATGGATGATGCGTATTTTTTACGTACCATCTATCCAGGAATGCAACTAGCTATTAAATTAATTTTACATGATCACCGTTGAATTTTTTATCCGCTTATCTAATTATTCAATTAATTGACGCAATTATGAAATTAAAATTACCAGTTTGTTTTGAACATGCGAACTAAAGTAATATATTTTTTTATATATTTGTTTATATACCTACATAGTTGACAGATGATTATTAAAAAATATTTTGATTTACTTTAAAAAAAAAGTTAAAGGTTAAATTATTAATTAATTAACTAATTTAGGTAACTAGTTTTTTTTTTTAATTTTTGTGTAAACTGTTATTCCAAACTCGATACTGATTTGAATATTTAAGTACCTACATAGGTACCTACTTGATGGCATTCATATTTTATTTTTTTTAAAAGAAACTGTTACAGTTGAGGACAAATATAATTATTATGAGAGTATCCGTTAACTTTCTCCCCTGAATGTTATTTAAAAAATGTGTTCTAAAAATAAAACTAGAGAGTTAAATTACTATTCATGTATTCGTGAGATCACGTATAATTACATAGTAGACATTAGACGTTACCTACCTATTCCTTTTCACAAGAATATAACAATTAAATTAAAGTATCATAACTGAATAAAATTGATTAACGATGTCTTTGTGTACAATGCGAATATTTGCATTGCAGAAAATTATACGAATTTGTGTCTTATTGTTATACGTTTCTGTATAACACAATTTTTTTATCGTGGGAAGTCATTCTTTTGCAAAACAGTTTTTTTAAAAATACTGTTTAAGGTATATATATATATATTTTGTTTCCAAATTTTTTTTTATTATACATAAAAATTTTGTTAATAATTACATTCTATTTTTGAAATAACGAAGTATTAATTTCGACGTCTTTCACCTTTTCAATTAACATTTGCAAGAGATAGAACGAGTTTTAGTGAAACTCCACATTTCACTTTTCAATAGACATGGTATGTGTGTTGGTATAAAATATTACCTATAAAATATTTTTTCTTATTTTCATAGAATATCATAAGAGAAAGGCTTAGGTTTCTCCATGCAGAAATGGGTGGGTTATTAGTGCCAATGTTCACTTCGACCGCAGAGTTGCATTATAAATTATATTTTATAAAACCAAACGCTAGGAATATTTTTTTAACTTCATAATGAAAGTCAATTAATTGTAACTAAAAGTTTTCAAATTTTCTACCATTAATTCCAACATTAAACCTTTATTACTATCAGAAAATCAGAAATTCTCTGTAACCCAACTATGCCTAAAATTTTCTCATAAAAAAATCAAATACGTATTGGCATCCACTTTAATCGTGATTGTGAGGTGACTAACTTAATATTTATTTTTGGCCAATTTGCTGTACTTTTCTTCACATGATGAACACTCACTCGTTCTTTATAACTGATTCTTCTTCGAGTTCAATAACCGGATTCCGCCGACCGTTCAAAGGTTCAAGGTTTATTTACTATATGAATAATATAGTATTACATAACTAATGAAAGTCAGTCGTTTACTATTTATACATATATCTCATTTAACCCAGTAACCTACAATAAATGTGTATATGGACAATGCACACTATTTATACTGATATAAAACACTATTTCGTTTGTTACTTCTCAAACATGAACCAGTTTTTTTTTTACGCATTATTAAGTAATCACCCTCAAAATTTGTGCTTCGATATTATCGAAGGGAATCCCGATCAATTGGCAATGAGTTATTTGCGAATAAGGTTTCAAATAATTGAGAATGCCTACATAAACCCTGTGTTTTAAAAAGTCAGTTGTAATCTTCTTCCGACATATGTACGTAAACAAGGAAGTTATGTGTATTAACTAAAGTGTTCTGATTATGGCCATCTGTAACAAGCTCAAAAGTATTTTACGTAAATGTGTATCTACAAATATATTTCATACCAGTTTACTTCAAAACAAAATATTCTTCATTTTTATTTATCAAATATTTTCAATAAGCACTACACCTAATTAAAGCTTCTAATAATGAATAAATATAGGTACTGATTTTGTAATTATAATTAGACTGTGCTTTTTTTGCAATTAGAAGTATTTTTTTTATCAGTGCCATTAAATAGCATTTAATTAATTATTTAATAACTGTTATTTTTATTTTTTGTCTTACATAGTCTGCTGATTGTTTATAACTTTGTAATAGCATATTTGCGTGTAAATTGCTTTGAAAAAACACTGTGGTTCTTCCACAATTAGTTATTAAATAATTACCTTGTATATGCCATTATAATCACATATACATAGTTTTTTTTACACAGTTATCTTTACATTCAGTATTCAGTGCGTTTTCCCATACTTAGCTTATTAACAAAATAATTAGATGGTAACGCTAATTCTATAACCTAATACATAATTGGCAAAAAAATAATATTTTCCTATGATAAAACCCTTAGAAATATTAGTAAATCACGAAAAATATAGAATGCAAAATATTATGGTTTAAGTATTAAGCTGAAGGTAAATGAAATTAAATGATTCCTTAAAATTATTAAAAATATATCAAACGAAATTAAAAAAATACATAAAAAGCCAAGTTTAATAGATACTTATTTATTAATAAATTTTTTAATCATTAAATCGTTTGAAAGAAGTTTTAAAATATGATTGCTGCAAGTTATAGACCAGCACTAATTTTAACGTAATTAATATTTTATGTCATTAAATAATTATTTTTTATAAATTGTAAGAAAATTGACTTAATATTTAGTACGTGCGTTAATGAAATAATTTTTCTGACCTGAAATTAGCATTTTTAAAATAATAAATTTCAAAATTAGTTATAAAGTTGGCAGTTATTTTTGATGAAAGTACTTAAATAAATACACAGCATTAAAAATAGATTGTGTTAATATTTTAAATTTAATTTTTTTTCTTTTTTTTTTGTTACGATACATACTTAAAAGTGTTGTACGAAATAAGTTTGTTCATACATGCCCATATGTCGTGATCATGTTTTCTACATTGGGCAATTTAAAATAATTGTAAAGTTTCGAAAACTTGATACTCTTTCTTGCCTTGCTCTTCATACGTATTGACGGGCATTTTAAAATTCTGCTCGGTAGGTTCTCATTTCGAAATCCGCCTCAGTGAGTAGACAAATAAAATTAAAAGCATAGCTTATTGTATCACTAAAAGGTCGTTCTTACATAAAAGTGAATTAAATTGCCCATGGATTAAACTAAGCTGTTGCAAGACTGAAGGTAAACATCGTTGTATGTCAGGAATGCACAAAAAAATATATACAAAAAGTTGTAGTAGGTATCTAATTACGTTAAAGATACAATTAATATTAAGTACCGGGGTATTATATTATAAACCTAAAATCTTCCATTATTTCCGGACACACTAACAATTTTTTATTATCTGTATAATTTATGGTTTAATTTTTAATTTATTTATATCCTCATTAGACAAATTACTGTAAAATTGTTTTTTTTTTCTCTATTTAATTAAAATTTGTTTGTATTGTCCTCTGAAAAAAAAAAAATGATGAAGGGGATTTTGTAGCGATTACAACTTCTTCAGGTGAAAACTTCGTGACATTTTACACCTGAAGAGCTTGGAATTCTGCAAATATTCATGAAATACATCAATGAATTAACAGACGTATCTTATCAAAAAATGCATAGATACATTTTACCGTGTAATTTTTAGTGTTAAAAAACCACAAACTAATAAAACACTGAATATTATTATACATGGTTAGTTTGCGATCAAAGTACCTAAGCGCCAATCATAAAATTTATGGGGTTAAATTAGAAAATCATAAAATGTTGGTGAAAGCAGCAGTGGGCGACTATTTTACGTATCAAATACGCCAAATATTTAGCTTAAGATCATTAATTAGCTACTCACTGAAAACAACAGTAAAATGTACAGGATGTTCCGCTAAAAAGTTGTGTAATGTTTTACGAAAGTATTATTATACCTAAGTTATTCATCTATCGTGACCGCATAAAAAAAAAAGAGATCTTTAAATAATATTGATCTTTTATTTTGATTTATTACCATTTCAGAAAAGAATAAGATTAATTGCTGTATTATTTATTATTATTATTAGGATACACTTGCATGCTCTGATAGAGTCTTTACATTTTGCCTATATCTTACAACTTGATACTACTTTAATCTATTACATTTTACCTTCATTTTCCCTAATTTTTTCTTCAACCACTCTCACATACTCACATAACTCCTTCCTTACATCCCCTCTCATGGTCTCTACCGTTAGTTCCCAAATATCATTTTCTGACCTGTCTCGTCTCCATTCCCGCATAAATTGTTTTATCTCCTCTCTTTGAATTATAATTGCTGCTCCACAACAAAATAAGTGAGTTATTGTTTCCTCAGCTCCTCCACATAATCTACAATCCCCGTCTTTAAATCCTTTCTTGTACCCTCTCCCTATGTTCCCACATCTAATCCTGGCCCATACTTCCTTATTACCCTTATTTTTATCCCTTTTATTCAGATATTCCGCCCCGTTAGGTCCTGGCATTATTTCTTTATACATTTTATTATACGTAGATTGTGATATTGCTTCCCATTCTTCGTCTAATTTTTTATTCCTCCACAAATTTAAACCTTCTTTAAACCTGTTATAAATTTCATTTCCACGTTTTCTTTCCCAAATCATCCCACACAAGTCCTTTATTTCTAACCTATTAAACGCATCCTCGATAGCTTTCCCCCATTTTGAAGGGTTTTTATTTAATATACATCTTACTTCTTCTATTAGGCAGATTTTTGGCCACCTTTTATCATCCATCCCCATAACCTCTTTTATGTACCTACCAGCACGCTCTCTAACCGTGTATTCTATATCTTCTGCGCCTATCTCGTTCTTCCAAATGTATTTTGGTGTATTCCTAGCTACTCCTAAAGCCATTTTACAATATCTTCCCTGTACCTTACTCATCCTATCTAACTTATCCCAGCCCCAGATTTCTACTCCGTATAAAGCCACAGCTCTCACCATCGAGTTCATTAAAAGCACCCGATCATCTCTTAGGTCTCTACCGGACCTCTTAACAATACCCCAGGTAGCATTTGCCGCTTTTTGCGCCTTTCCTGCTAGCTTACCTAAGTGACACTTTGTAGTATTTTTCGTTGTGAACCAGTACCCCAAATACTTATATTCATTGACTACATCAATTTCTTCGCCTTTAAATTTCCACCCCTCGTTTTTGCTTCTTTTCCCTCCATTTCTAAATACCATCACCTTTGTCTTTTTAGCATTTACTGTTAAATTATTTTTATCTACGTATTTTTCTAAACTTTCTAGCATGTTTTCTAACTCTTTTGCGCTTTCAGCGACAATTGCTACGTCGTCCGCATATTTCAGTGCCCGAATCTTAATTTTTCCCAAAACAGTCCCACCCTCTTCCCTCCGTATCCACCCCTCTTCGAGATCGTCTATAAAAATGTCGAATAGAATTGCGCTTAATGCACATCCCTGCCTTACCCCTACATTTGTATCAAATACCCCCGTTACTCTTCCATTCACTTGTACTTCTGCCGTGGTTCTCCGATAAATTTCCCTAATTAATGCATGCATTCTTCCTCTAATACCTGCCTTCCAAACCTTGCCTAATAGGGTATCCCTGTTCACAGAGTCGAAAGCTGCTTTGAAATCTATAAAGCCTACATATAATTTTCCTCTTTTTTTCTTTAATCTGCCATTTATCAGTGTGTTAAGAACGAAGATGTGGTCTCTAGTCCCCCTCCCCTTTCTGAACCCTGCCTGGCTCTCCCTTAACCCATTTTCTTCCTCTAGCCTAATTGCTGTATTAATTAAGTATTAAATCTCTTATAGGTACTTAACAATTCGTTACATAATTATGCACTTTTTTGTTATAAATAATCCAGTGTTTTTTTTTTAAATTGAAACACATTTATCTTGAACTTATACTTTAGTTTTATCCTTGAACCATAAAATTATGGTCCAAAGCAACTCTACATTAAAACGTTAAAAAAACGAAATAATACTTGCAAATTTTCACATATATGTAAATATGTTGACGCGTTATACACGTCTAATTATAATTATTACGCGGAAATTAACTTTGGATTCTATGTTAATAAATACTTCCGAAATATTTATCAAATTTAAATTTAATTCAGTTTTAATTCCTCCAAATTCTCTAGTAGTAATAACAGCAACTAAATTTTTCTTTTTTATTTAAAATAGATTTTATAAAATGAATTCGTTTAAATCTTTCTCATTTATTTTTATATTGAGGTGTTCATTCATTGGCATAATATCGAACGTTTCGAACTTTCTCATCTCTGCCGCACCCGTCTTGCATGTTTTCTTTTTTGTTTATACATATTAAGTTTCATTAAAAATTATAACTATTTCAAGCTACCAATAAAAATTACTATAAATGCGGATAACCTACTGCTGTATCTGTGAATACAACTTTTTCTTCATAATACAAAAAACTATTTAATAGTATTGTAAAATACGCAGAACAACAACTAGAAATTTATTTTATTTAAACGTATAATGAATAACAAATAAAGAAGAATGGGTGGCCACTAAGTTAAGTAAGACCTACAAAGTTGTATCAATAGATTTTTCGAACGTGATCTAAAAAATAATGTGCAATAACATCGTTGGTGGTTTAAAAACGTAAAAAAAAAATATTAGGAAATTTTACTAATTGTAAATATTTAATTATATCGTTGAATTTAACAGTATTGTTCTAAAAGATCTACCAGCAGTGTTATAAATATTTTTTTTAATGAAAAAATAGTGATTAACTTACGTTGTAGGCTCATCTAGAAAAATTACAGGAGGATTATTTACAAGTTCCAAAGCTATTGCTAATCGTTTTCTTTCTCCTCCTGAAAGCTTCTCTGTTGGCGTATCTTTAGACGAAGTGAGTCTTAACATGTCCAAAATTTCTACCACCTGAAAAAAAAAGAGTATTTAAAACACAATTTTTCAACACCATATAAGAATTTAAATTATAATATAGGAATAATTTATAAATAAATACTGATTATTTCCAAGATTAAAAATTCTTTTTACATATGAAATGTAAATATATGAATTTTGAATATGGGAATCACCTTTGGGAGGGAGGAGAAGGAAAAAAGGATTAAAAAAAAATAATAAATGAATAATAATAAATGAAAGAGATTTTTGGCAGGATTGCAAATATTGTTTTATATATATAATTTAAAATAAATGGTTTTAAAGTTATAAAAAAATAGATGAAAATTGGTTATTTTCCATTATCTGCAATACTACTAAGCTTAAAATTTGAAAAAAAAAAAAAAAACAGAAAACGGTTCTTCATTTAAGAATTTTCTAAATGAGAAGCTTTTGTCAATTTCTTAATTATTTTTTTTACTTATTGTTAAAACTGTATGCACAAAGTAGAGCGACTAAAATATTAGGTGTATGACCTTAAGAAGAATTATGTGCCTTTATCAATGTCACGGCTAATTTTTAATGTGTTTTTGTAATAAGTTAATATAGTTCTTGGCCTTAAAAACGAACAACTTTTAGGAGTTATTTGACGAGGCCGATTACTGTAAACATACACCTGATTTGTCTGTGTAATTGCAGATTTATAACACATTCCTAATTACATTTGGTAACTATGTTTCATACATCTCTCAAACGCACACAAAAACGTATTTAATCTTAAGCTAAATAATTAAAATATATTTATTTTTATTATTTTGATTAATAAAATAGTACGGCGGTCGTCAAGGGCTAACTCTTCCACACACATATATGAAAAATAGAAATTTTACTTCAAATTTTCCAGAATTAGTATTCCAACTACCTACTGCTTTTCCTAGTGAAATTGTAACCAGGTTCTTGTAGCAAACGTGGTGAAAACAAATTAGGTTTCACCTTACTCAATCACATTTCAGCAACAAAAGTTTACGAAATATATGAGTAAGAAAAAAGGTTTGGTAAATATATTCAGATATTTGTTTAGGTCATTTTGAAATGTTCCAAATTTCGAATTTAAGTTACAGAATCATTAAAATCTTAATTGAACTGCCAGTTTTATTATAAAAGTATTCTTAATTAATTCAAACTGTCCAGATGCGTTTTAAAGTTGATTTTTGCAATATTTTAATACACTAATAATAATTGCAAAAATTAGCAAAATTTGTCATCAAAATATTTTCATTAACATAAAAACATTTTAGTACTATTTATTTTAGCAATTAAAAAATAGCTCATTAAATATAATGAGTATAAAAACAATCAAGGTATATTTTGATATAATTCTAATGAAATTCACAATTTTTGTAAATTCAAAAACTGTTTTTTAATTCTATTGGCAGATAGGTAATATGCAAATATTTGACGAGAGGTTCTGCCCTTGTAATCATTAGAAAACCGTTTCTTTTGCAGTAAAATCTATTCGAATAGTAGGTATTAGATACTGGTAGGTAACTAACTAGTAACTAGTAACCAATACATGAATCTGCAATTTGTTTACAAGCCATTGCGGCCAAGGTATGACGACGTCTCCTTGTACTTGATCGACAAAGTTTTATAAATTGAAATGATTAAACCTGGCGCTCAAAGTTCACATGCATAACTTTAATTTAATGACAATAATGATGCTAAAATTGTAATTTATGTTATGACAATTAATTAAAATCTGGATTACAATTATAGGCACATAAAATAGGTACTGAAAAAAAAATGATGTAAGTCTTACATTTTGTAACAATGTAAAGATTTAAGCATTTATTTTTTTTTCTCTGAACTTCTTTTTACTAACGTTTATTTTTTTATCGTTCCAGGTTTAGTTCCTATTCGTACTCGACCATCAGCCAAATGGTAAGTGCTATTATTTCCCTTATTAGAATTTTTTTTGTATTGTTGATATGATTTGTTGACATTAATTTTTTTATATTGCTTGTGTTCTTCTTAGTGTCAAATTTAAATAATTATAAAACGAATTTATTCTAACTACAATTGTAAGTTGAGTTTTCTTACAAATGCTGATGCAAATCAAATTATCTCTACTGCGACTTAAAACACATTTTTTCGTGTTTCCCTATACATGTATTAGCTGTATTCCAATTTTATCTCAATTTAAAATTCTAATTACTTTGTTAAAGCGATAATAACTAATTACATGTTGATTGACTAGCACTGAAATTAAAACCACATTAATACGTACATCCACTGCTTCATTTACCATTTTGCTTTTAAATTGTAAAAAAACCAAAGTAGATATGGAGGGCTCGTTAGAGAAATATCAGAGGCAGAAACAGGAGTGAAGAGGGGCATAGGGATACAGAGACTAATATTATTAAATTCTTACCGCTATCAATTTGTCTTCTCGGGGTAAATCACTATTTAATTTAAGGTCAGCAGCAACCATCATTGACTCTTGTACTGTAAGCATGGGTTGCAGCAGATCTTGTTGCATGATGTACCTTGACATTTTCCGAAATGATTTTATATCCCTTGGTTTTCCATTTATCAGTATTTGACCACTTGCTCCTAATGTCCTGGAACAAAACATTAGTTATCACTTTAATTTTTTTTTTTTAACATTTCATAAATATTACAATATAGACTTTCTTTATAACACATATTTTCATTTGGCTATAATTATTTAACTACATATATGGAATTTATTATTATAAGGTAATTTAGAAAATACATATACGTAGATATTACAAATTATATAATCGAACATAACTTTAAAAAATTAGTTTTAGTGTTTCTTTTATGATTATTACAAATTACAGTAATTTCATTTCAAATAAATTAACTTGAATGCGCTGCAAGTAGACAAAAGATACAGTACAGATGCAGAAGTTTTGTCTACAGTGAATTTCTGCACTAGTTTAATACTAAAAAAGCAAAAACAAAAACTTTAATGATCTTTAACGTTCTGTTTTTACTGTTAAGGACGTGACCGTTTAGTACATATTTTCCAACATATTACACCATCGAAATAGTTAGACATTTTATGATTTTTTCGTGTTATCTACATTTCTAATTTGCATCTAACAAAACCTTTTAGCCTTCGAATGAATTGTTACACACGGTGTACACCATTAGTTTCCATATTGCTCGCGAAAGTACAAAAAATCTGAGAGGTGAACCACTTGTGCGTTTTGAACTGCATTACCCAATCTCTGAACAACTACATAAGGCTGTGGTCTATTTAATAAACAAAGCCATTAAAAAAAGATATATACTGCATTAGAGGAGATAATATCGATAAACCAAAGAAGTTTGTACTTTCAAAATTGTGTAACTTTAATTTTATAAAAGTTAAATTTTGAGAATGTACTTAAATATGGTTCATGATCACTATTATTAGTTGTTTATTGAATTTTCAGATTTCGACTCTAATAAAAATTGATAAATTTCATTTTTCGTATGGTTTAAGAGTACATATTCAATTTAGAAAAACTATGTAGCGTCTCACATTCCTTCTTGTGTGTTACATATCAATAGAAGAAAGTAAATAAGTTCAGTGAAGACTGACATTTGACTTTAATTATTATTTAGCGATAAATTGAAAGTTATTACATATTAATTTATTACGTTGAAGTTTGAAATCCTTGCATCAGTTTTATATTTCATACTTTTGTTTCATTCACCAATGAAAATTTAGGTCAGTCAGCTTTATCACACTGGAAATAACAGGCTTAGAACCGCATATTATTAAACAAGGTTTTCGCGAATTAAGTGCAGCCTACTTTTGTATCCGGTAATTTTTGACTTTATTAACACCAGCATATTTTTTTTTAATATTTGGCAGACATTTTTTGCCTTAATAGGTACAGTTTGTAACGTTGATTAAAGGACCTACTAAACTCTTTCGTTATATGCGGACGCCGTTATATTAGACTTGATTTTTTTTAATGAACATTACTTCTGAATTAACATCAGGCAGATTTTTTGTTTCCCAAGACACTTTTTGCAATTATTCACCTTAGATTTTAATTAATTACAAAAGCAACAAAGTGACATGACTTTATAGGTGGCTACTGGCTACAATTTTACTAATTAAGTTTACATATTTATATATGTTAATCTTCAGTATATTATCTAATTACTACGTACAAAAATGTGATATTTCATTTGTGGCCATTTGTTATTTTTTATTCTGTCACTAACCATAAATTAAGAACATGTAGAAGACCAAAGTACATTAATACAAATATAATCAAGGACACACAAATAAATTATGATTCAGCCTTTTAAAAGATCATTACCAACTAACAAACATGTAATGAACAATTCGTTGATCTTACATTTTATTTGTTGAAATGTAGATAGATAATATGTTCTGGTTCATGCGTTTATAGGTAACATACAATAGTAATTTTTTTATAGTTAACATAGACTTTTTTCGTGAAACGACTTACAAGGTCCACTGGTAAATATCAACAAGAAAATTCTCAGTTTTTCTTTCGTGACCACTCTTGAATAGACCACATATTATGTACAATTAAGACAATTAATCCATACTACATTTCATATACTACACATATTATTATTTTTTTTTTTTGACATTGAATTTGGGAACTAGAATTAGGAACATATAATAATTAACCAACTATTAAAAATGACTCGGGCACTTTTTGCGTTCTTTTTTAATTTATCTTTACTAGGTATGATTATGTAATTTTCTTTGATTTAGTAGCTACCATTTATTTCTTCAAGAGTAATTTTAAGCTGAAGTTCATTTCAATTAGTTTCTAATCATACCCTGAGTGCCTAATTTGTACGCCAATTTTCTTAACAATTGTTTCACCTAAAAAAGTCATCTTTAGAAGACAATAAACAATGTAACAATTGTTAAGATTTAATACATGCCTGCATCGTTGTTAAAAGTCATTAGAGTAGATATAATTAGAAACAAATTGCAGTTTAAAAAAGTAAAATACTTTCAATGTTAAATATAAAAACTTAGGACTCGATAGGTATAGTAAGGGTAAATAAAGAAAGCCCAACGCTTTTAAATTTATTTACTATAACTTTTCAGTAAGTTTCTGAGAAAAGGATTTCTTTTAGATCTTTAGCTATAAATAATTTTTTGATTATTTTTTTTTTAATTATTATGAAACGCAGAAGGTATCACAAAAAAGACCCTTTTAGTATTTTTGTACAAAGAAAATAAATGCGTTGTTAAATGGAATATGTATGTGGCACTGTGGAATATTTTTACGCAGTTTTACAGTGAATCATTTTGAATTGGTAATAAAAACAATGATATCGCTGTAAACATGTTATGTATGATGCAAAACCGCTAGGTATTGATAAGATGGTAAAATGTTGTTAAAACATCTACCCCAACTTAACACCGTAACCTTGGCTTGATATTTTGAAGCAGTATACAATTTTGAAAAAGTCAATTCATTAATAATATTATAAAACAAAGTAATAACCTGTGGAGTACTTAGACACATTTTGTGTATTTACAAATACCTGCTTCAGTCATTTTTTGTCTCAATTTTTTTCAAAAACGAAAAAGTAAATGTCACGGATAGACTTTTAATATATTTTGCAAATTTATCAACAACAGATCTACTTCTGACATGTACATGTACTTACCCAAGAAAAAAATTATAAATTAGACATCAAAGAACTTGTTCGTTATATATTCTTGGTAAATTAAATTCATCAAAACGTTAAAAATCAGTAGATACGACCTACCTGTACGAGATACTTTTTCATTATAGAATTATTTCGTAAGCTTTTGGATAAATCAGAGAACATACGGCATTCCACAAGATCTACTCGTGAGTGTTTCAGTAGAATATGTTACATAATTCGTTAGGCAACGTGTGTGGATTTAAAAGAAAATTAATCGGTTTACAAAAGTAATAGGTACCTACATAAAGTTCAATCGAAATTTTCCATAAATTAATAAAATAATTTTTATTGGCAGTCTCTATTTACATACATAATTAATTTTGAATGTATCTGTGGTAACATTTCCTTATTTTCATTTTTTTTTTTTAAATATTTCACAGGTTTTTTTCTTTGTATGTAATTAATATATATGTATTTTATTGTTGTTTTACTTTACAAATACAATATTATACAATAAGAAGGCGAAAAGTAACAATGAATTTAATTGTAAAGTTGAAAATGAATTTCCGTTATATAAAAGTAGGTGGTCAATCATAATAATATTTTTTTTGATAACATCGACCTTTGTCAATTAACCTTTTGTATTTTTTTAAGGGCACTAATCACGATAAAGCAGTTTTACGCAGATTAAAAGATCGCATACAAATAAAACAAAAACAATAAAATTGTTTAACTATCTAAAATGAAAATTAATCTGGAATTAACTTTATATTTTTTGAAAGTTCGCAATTATGGTTTTAAATAACTGATTAAATTGAAAGAGATGTAAAATAAGTACCATAAAAATCTTATTTCTTACCAGCTGCTGTTTTTTTTATAACTAACTTCCAAAAATTTTTTGCAAAATAATTAACTTTTTTTATTTTACAAGTCACAATATTTTCCCTACAATATTTCTAAAAAATACTGGTACCCAACTATAATGTGACTATTTACAAGGAATTTCAATTACAACAGAAGTTTTTGTTGATCAAATACTGACTAGAAAACAAATGTAGTAATCGGTACCTATTTAATCTGATTTTTCTTAATTGAAAGGGTCATACAGAAAAAGTAAATTTTGCAAAAAAAGAATACGTTAAACCGAATTTTAATTAATTACCAAATTTTCTTGTTTTTGAAAAATTAATTGATGATTAATTAACATTTTCTTGACTGCAAATTCGTAATTCAATTTTTATTTTCAAAATTCAAATTTTGTAGATAATAAAAAAATATCGTTTTAAATATATGTATTATCATTTCCTTAGACACATTTTATGTGAACTCTGTCAATTTTTAATTTAATCTTTAAGTATATTAATAAATAATTGTCAATACATTCCAGGCATGAACAACCCCCACAGTTGTCAGTAAAATCTCGGTTATAATATTATTACAAAACATAATAAATTTTCTCTTCTTGATTACAAATGCATTATGTGAACAATGGCACATTCATATAAAGAAAAAAAAAATACCCTTTCTTTTTACCCTGATGATAACAAATAATTATTAAATACAATGCTTTAATCAAAATACTTACTTGTAACCGGCAAGAATATTTAGCAATGTGCTCTTTCCAGCTCCTGAAGGACCCAAAATCGCATTTAAATGGCCAGATTTAAATTGCCCATTGATACTTCTTAAAATTACCTTGGGACCTGCAATTAAAATAAAAAATACGTATACCAAATGTTGCAAAATAAAATTAGCGATAAGTACCTATATCAAACATCAAAAATTAATATACATAAATGTAAATCAAAGAGATTTCATCCCTAAATATCACACTTTTATCAAAATTTGCACATTGCGTCTAATTTTATTGCTATATCACATAGGACGTTAATTTGCACTAAAATCCTAATGCAAGTTTTGTATTTTGCTTGTTCAAGTGCAAATGAGCAAGATAAAGTCAAGGATGAGAACGAAATTATGGAGAAGTGTTCTTGCAACTCTTGAGCATTCGCGTCAATGGTGGGCACTTAGAAATTTAAATAATGAATTTTGCAATATCATTTTCATACACATACTTTTGTATTACCAAAACAAAGTCTTTTAGGAAGTTTTAACGTCGGTTTTAATTTACATGTATGCGTAGGTACATACGTCTTAAGTATGAAAATTCGCACAAAAAACAAAGTGTTTGCTATAGTATGTAAACGGGAAAAGAAATAGGTCGAGTGAAGGCCATTGTTACAATTATTATTGAATTTAAAAGTCCACTTAACGTCCTTTTCAATAAATTGAGCTAATAGAGCAATTGACTAATCAATTAATAGATCAAAATTATTTGCACAGTGCTAAATTTATTTTTTTAATCATAAATTTAATTTTAATTAAATTGTGTCTTTGTTTTCAATTTTATAATGGGTATTACAATATTAAAATTTGAAAGTACCTACAAGAATACATAGGTATTATATAAACAAGGTTTAAACTTCTTCAACAATTGATTTAAAAAAAAAACGTGTTTCCAATAAAAAATAATGTAAATCGAAGGAAATAGGAATTGCGTCGATTCTGATGAAAATATATAATTAATTTAGTATGCTAATATACTGGTTGGGATGCATAATGAAATTATTGGAAAATTTTTATATACCTACAGGCAATGTTACGATACATAGGATAAAGAAATTCCAACTAGGTGTATATGTTAAATACGATGTTACGGGCCAATAACCTCCTTTTATTATTTTATGATTACATATTCTAATAAATTCGTTCTGTATTACTCAAAAGAAACATTTATTTCTATGTTAAAGACAAAAACATTGCTGCTGCTCATTTTTCTATTTACAAAAAGTAATGAGACACTATTACTGTCGCTGAACATATACAACTTACACTTAAGAAATCAAAAATTCTACTCCAATTAATATTTCTGCATGTATTATTGAAATTAATTCTAGATAATTCAAAGAGGCTCGCCCCCTAAGTATCATAACGAATTTTACACAACGCGGACACTTGTTTCGTCCACTTTGAATGTGTGGACATGTGTAAAATTCGTGATGGAATTTAGGGGTAAGTTTTTTGAAGTATTTATAAAACACAGTCTCCTTAAAAAGAATTCAGCTTTTGTTTATTAATTATTGAAATAATTATTTTATTAATTAGAAATTCAAGCATCTGTTAGTTGCAATTAGTTCAATAATTTATTCCAATAGGTATCTCTTGCATATTTTATGTGCAATGGTAAATGGTTTCCTTTTCATTATTTCATTGTAATTTGCAATAGTAGATACATTCAGCCTGATTTTCTGGGTAGAGCAAATAATACAATCATCGCTTACCAAGGCCAATTAATTTACCTTGCCTCTATATTAACTGTATTCAAACATTAAGCGTGTTTCTTTGTAGGTATGTACTATAAGAAGTACCATCCATTTATTCTCACGATGACACCATGGGTATCTTAGACGAGACAAAAATTGGCGTTTTTATATCTATGGTACCGCAAATAAATATCAGGCGTGCTAAATGTTTGGGGCAACTGATGATTACACGCAGCGGTCAGAGAAATTTTCAGTTAGTCGATAATTATTAGATACAGGACAATTGCACGCCAATTATCAACGCTCTATAGGTCAATTGCACGCACGGACTTTAACTCAAGACTGTATCTGAAGTAGAAATGAACGAATTTTTAATTTTTTTCAAAATAAAACCCCTGAAAAGAAAATCTTTGCGTGCAATTGGTACATCACTTTTAGGGTTATTTTGACCAGAGTAGGGTGTAAACTGACCACTGAGTGCAATCGTCCTACACCCAAATTAAATTTTATTTTAAAATATTGTGGTGTTTTACATGGTAGGCCAGAAGTAAATAGGTAACATGTAAAGAAAAATCGTTGGGTACCTTATATATCTATCAATATTGCCAACCTTTTTTGTGTCATTGGGATTAACACAGAAACCGTTAACTTATACTGTTTGTTTTTCCAAAAGTGAGACACGTACTAAATATTACGAACTCAAGAAATAGCTATGCACCTAAATTTAAAATTCATGTGTTAACAACAGAATTAATTATTGGGACGATGAACCTTTATATAGGTACTTGCAGGCAAGGCATTGGTACATAAAATAAAATTACGTCCCCGGTAAAGATTAATGGATAGGTAATAAAATTTAGAACTGTAATTTATATTACCACAAGCCAATTGTGTTAAAGTGGGTTAATAGTATTTGGAGACGTATCTTTTTAAAGGGATGCAAATTAAATTTACTGTTTTCTGTTTCTGTGCAACACCGAATTTAGGAGTCTCAAGTCCTGGGGCCAAAATATACTACATATTTGTGGAGATTAGAGGCCCATGAAAATTAAAAAAAAATCTATGTTCGAAAAAGATTTACCTACCCAAATTATTTTTCTGGATCGAAAAATTTTTAAAATTAAAATTGCAAAATAGGAAACGTAAAACCTATTTTAAGAATTAATTACAAATTAGACTTAGATATGAATCATCGGTGAATTAGTACATAGTAAATTTTATTGTTTGTTAAAAAATATGCTCCAGTTACGTTAGAGCCAAGGATGCTGCTAGTTGTTCAGTGAACGAAACCGATTAAAAATAGATCATATTGATACAATGAGCAAACAATACCGCACCTAGCAAAAAAACTGGATTATTTTTCAAAAATTATAAAATTCCCATAATGGGACGTTGTAGGAATATAAAATCATCTAATTATAATTCAGAACAATAGAATTTCGTCGTTCTAATTTGAATTGAATAGCAACGTAGATACTTATCGTAGCAGTTGAAACTTTAGACCTGCTCACCTTTTCTTCCCTGGGGCACACTGAAGGTTAGTTCTTGGAAATCGATGTTTACTGGTAGCAGCCGGGGTAGATGCGTCAATGTACGTCTCTTTATACGCAAAAGACTACCCTCTTCCATCGTTTTATTATTTTTTTTTTAACACCTTATTCTAAACGAACACGTATTGCAACCGCGTATTGTCATTTACTATTCGGTTTCAGTTTCGCGACCCGTCAATACTCCACAATAAATAAAAGCAAATGTAACGGTTTACTTCTGTGGCTTGAACATTACAAAAGCACGCCGTTTACTGACTGAATGCTGGGAGATTATTTTATGATTAGCCCCTCTCTTGCACGAGTGTGCGTTGTGCATGCATAGCTGTAAACGTGTGTGTGTATGATTATGAATTAAAGAGAAAAAAAAATGTAATTTGTAATGTATATTTATTTACAAGAATAAAATTACATTATAAAAAATAATGATCCGGATATTGCACATATAGCACGAACAGCTGCGAAGGTTTTATGAACTGTTATTTTTTTATTATTTACTTTAGAGGTTCTTCTTCTTTGTTTACTTATTATCTCCGGATGTACAGTAGCGTCATGAGCTCATTAGTTTTTATATTACTCATCTGTTATATCGGACAGACCATTCTCAAAATAACATTACAGCTATTAAGTAATTAATTAATTAATTAACTGTAAGACACAACAGGAAAAAAGTTTTGAGGATTATTATTTTGTATGTTAATTTTGTACTTACAACACAACAAAAATATACTGCTGGACAATAATTTCTAATTTTTTTTAAGGTTTTAAACTTACATAGCACCAATATTAAAAAAGTCATAAAACAGTCAACATTCTATTTAATTTGTCAAAAATAAAATGCACCAATTGTTTTTGTCCATCAATGTAATATGTATGGTAAAAAAGCTTTGTTCCTACATCAATTAGGTATCCTTTGTGTAAATAAAATAAATGATTTTTATTTTACAAATATACATAATGATTAATTTGGAAAAACTAATATTATTATTGTTCTAATTGAAGAAGCAATGCGATATAGTATCACATCACAATTTATTATCTGTTTATGTTTTGAAAGAGAAAAATTCCATTCGGCAAGACGTGGTAACTATGTCATTAAAAACTTCATTATCAAAAATACATGATATACCTAGGTAGCTCCGCATATTTTAGGAGATTAGCACATTTTAAATCCAAAAGGAAAGGGATAATTCCTATCATAATTTGAAACTAATGTAATAATTACAATTTTTTTTTGAAATTTCAAATTCAATGTATGTATGTATCTGTCGTGAATTGTACAGGTTCAAAAATTATTTTTAAAGAAAAAAAAACCTCATTCTGAAACCTTAAAACCTTGTATCTACTTCAAGATTGTTAACTTTAAAAAATTTGTTAAACATTAAACACTATATTTTTATTGACTTTTCTGACCATTTCACATACTTATGTACTTTAATTTTACAATTGTTTAATAATATTTATTGAGGCTCTATCCTTGTATAAAAAATTCCGAAATTAAAAATGATATCATTGTTTTAAAATTTTCAAAATTTAGATTTTCTTTATCAAATGTTTTTTTCTCTGTTAGTAATACACTAGATTTACTTAATCTGTTATTGCATACAATTTTTTGGGAATATTAGTAAACAATTATTTGACCACTTAAACGGATAAAATGTGACAGTAAGACAAATGGGTTACTTTATACAGTTATCAAAAAAATTTGGCTTATCATGCGTCTACTCTTCAGTTATGTTAATTTTGGATTTTGGACTAAATTAATTACCAGAGTAATTAGCTGTAATCTTATCTTATCATTACCTACTATTGAAATTAGGGGTATTGATTTGGGCCAACGCCGGCGCCTCTTTTTTGAAGATTACTTAATTAATTTTTTTTTAAAACCTTATATAGGTACCTAGTAAAAAATGGTTTATTATTACTCCCTTTACAGTATCATCGAATGTTTATAACATGGTTAATGTTTTTAATTTAGAAGAAAAAAATTAATACCTAATAAAATTTTGATTAGTCGTAAAAAAATCAAAAAACAATTTCTTTGAATCATTTTCAATTTTGTTTTGATGTATCTAAGCCAGTTCTTTCACCTTTCACTTTACAAACACACGTGACTATGCACCAGTATTTATATTTGTTATTGTACAATACTGACTACAAACTACAATTTTTCGAAAATAGTTATGTGTAACACCCTTATCATTAAATTTTGTAATCATTTCTAATTAAAACAATGGAATACATGTTCTACTTTTAAATGATAAAAATCAACGAAGTATGTAGTAAACAATAGTCAAATGACCAAATTTTTTTTCCTATACATAATAATAATGTGTACAGGATATATTTAAAAGTAATTATAACTAAAATATTTAGATTTAGGGCCGTTCCTAGGGTAGCAGTCGCTGACTTTTGATATAATTTAAGGGTAAAATAGAAACCTTTGATAGAATATCTAATTTAGTAGTCTCAGCTACGATTACCTAGAAATTTTAGTGGGTACCTATGTCTTTATGGCCCATCGGTGCTATGACTGCTAATCTAGACAATTATCTCGTAAATATTCACTAAGATAGTGAAAATAAGAATCAATTTACAACAAAATACTGCACCCTAGAATACATTATATATGTACATATATATATATTCCTGGTACATATTTGATAAAATATTGTGCTTTACACAGTTTATATGCTAATTATAAAACAGTCCTCGACCTTTACGTTGTCTATACAAATGTAATTAAATAGTTAAAAGCCGTTAGTACTTTCTTCTTTGCTCATGTCATGTTCAGGGTTAAAAAATAAATTATTCGGTACTTTTGAAAGTAAATTGTTTATTAGGGTGAATTTAAACTGATATTTATCAACTGTAATTTAATAGAAATATTTTTATTTTGTTTTTTCCAATTACTTTATTTTTATTATTATGGGTTTATATATTTCCAGTAATTTAAACTTTATATTACATTTGAATTTGTAAAAAAAATACGAATATTCTAAAGCTTCATGTATAAAGAAATAATGTTATAAGTTCCCACAACTCAAAAAACGACTACGCAAATAAAGAAATGTGACATGTACTGACTTTTGATAATAAATAACATTTTTTTGTAATATACAGATAAAAAGATAACAAATATTTCTCGAGAGATACATATGAAAAAATAACACAAGAAAGGATTGTTTACGTCATTTCGCATTAATAACAATTAAATATTTCCAAAATCATTTAACGAAAAACTCGAAAAGCAGAATGAGTTTGTTTGTAAATACATATACAATATTACGCTTCTTAACTACTTATTCGTTTAAATTTGCGACGATTTCTTATTTTGAAAATTAAAAATTATTTCAGACTGGTCTGTAAACAGACAGTTTAATATATTCAACGAAAATATTTGTCCATTAAGATAATACCTATTTACCAAATCAGTGATAGTAATTTTAAAATTAAAACGTTTTTAATGTCATATTTATTACATATACTAAAATGAATATCTATATATGCATCATTTTGGGTCGTTTATCTTTTATAATTTCCATAAAAAATATACTTTATCTTAATTAATCTTGGAAATTAAAAATTGATAATGATTAATAAATGGTTGTAGGACTAATTAAAATATCATTTAATTGGATTTGTACTTAAGGCATTTTGTATTTGTATATGTTAGAATCAAATACCGATTTCGGACAATGGTCGAAGAAAAGAACGACCAGAACGCGTTTTGGCCATTAGTATATTGTTAGTGTCCGTAATATTGCTTTCTGGGCCTTTGGGATTGCCAGAACGCGAGTAGGAAATAAGGAAAACGAAAAAACATTCACATTGTGAAAAAAGAAAAACGAAAATTATAGAATTATTTAATAAAAAAAAAAGGAAATGAAAATCCATTTATAAAATATACTTTATTTTTATTTTCAAACAATTCATAAGAGAAAAAGTACAAAAGTTAACAATTCATGAACATAATCCAACTTTTAAAAACAAAAAAAAACTTGCAAAGTTGAAATATCAACTGCAAACAGTCGTCTTAAAAAAGAATGTAAATAAAATAAAACCTTTTAAAAAACATGTTATTCTTTCAACAAAGCATTTTTTAAAACAAACAAAAAAATATATAATATTTGATGCATTAATATCTTACGTGTTTCTTTTTATTATCTTGTTTTATATTATTTTCTGTTTTTATAACAAAAAAGCTGCAAAGACACTGAAACAAATTTCTAACAACGTGCACACTCCAAGCTCTACCAATCAATTTCTGTCTTCCCTGCAAGGAAATGTTTCCTGTGTCGGTATAGTGCAAAGGATAACCGAACATTTTTTCAATTTCTGTTATCATTAAAACATCCGGAGTATTATCTTCGTTTAAAACTGCACCTAATCAACAAATAAAATAGCTAAACTCATTTTTATGTAACATAAAAATTAAATTAATATTTTTTACCTTTTTCCAACGAATTCCTGTTTGTAGTTAAACTGTTCACCTTTCTTAAAGTTGCCGTCCTCCCCGGCATTAAATAGTTTTGAAGACAGGGGCCTTCGTCAGGAAAATCACTTTGCGAAAGAGAGGGAAGATTTCCCCAAAACAAGCGCGCCCTTTTGTGGGCAGAAAGTCGTATTGAATCGCACAATTTTGGTTCGCATCCTAAAAATCTAAAAAAAAAAAAAATAAGACGTGGTATATTTTTACACAAATTTTAATTATTTATTATTTATTAATAACATAAACAAACCTTGTTATTACAATTCGGTAGTCAATACTCATGCTTGCTACATTTTCAAACAACCAAAAGAACGGCCTCTCGTTTACCACATTTAATATAGTTAGTACACGATGAAAGTCAAAAAACAAAATTCCTGTTCCTTGGGGATCTGCAGAATTAATTTGTACATATGAAATAAATTGAAAATCTTTTTTTTTTTAAGAATTTACCATACAGTCCTTTTCTGTTTGGGTTTACGAAACTTAAGTCATTACACGGAGATCCTCCTATTAACAAATCTATGGGACACAATTTTTTAATAGCTTCTTCATTTAAATTTTTAATGTCCCCCAAATGCGTCACGCGATCTCCAAAATTCATTTTAAGAACCGAAATTGCGTCCTTATCTATTTCAACGGAATAATATTTTTCAACTGGAAGTTGTAAACTATCCAATGCTAAAAGGCCTAATAAAATAAAAACAGTAAAGTGTCGTATTTTTTTGTGAGCATTTTATTTGTACCTGTTCCAATACCGTCGAAAAGGGATAGCACCCTTAACTTCCTTCTTTTTGTGGTAATTGAAGGTATTGGTGTAATTTTACTTTGAGTACCAACAAACATGGATCTAATCTGTTAAAAAAAATCTAAAAACTAATAAAAAAGACACGATATTATAATAATGAAAACTCACCCTTTCTTGCCAATCGCTTCGTATTTCCAAAACGTTGCTTACATTTTTAATATCAGTGGAGTCGCAAACGAAACAGCGCCATATTTTTTGTTTCTCAATGTACGTTTCGGCATTTGGTTTTCCTAAATTTTGCAAACATTTTCTGCAATACACCCTGTAATTAGAACGTCATATACGAGTGTTCAATTAAAAAACTAATTAACTCAACATACCGCCCACATTCTTCCATATCACATACTAACATATCTCCAAGGGTGGCGCAAATCAAACAGTAGTACTAAATTAAAATATAATTATTATAAACAGAAATTCTAAGAATATATAAATACTTACGGCGATTTTGTCGTCACCTATTAAAAACGCCGTGCTTCTAATTCTTTCCTAATGATGTATTGTAAAAATAATTACAATTTTGCTTTTAATTAATAAAAAAACACTTGAAGAAGATACAACGTAGCGAAACGTAGGTTATGTGTTAAACAAATTTTGTGGAAATTAGAAGTGTCCTTATTAATTATTTACTATTAATTTATATCAAACAGATTAAATAAATGATAATGTTTTTGTATAGAATATAAATTAAAATGACCTACCAAGCAATTTTTACAAACTGCAGCATCAAATACAGGGTGTTCATCTTCAATTGCTGAAGAATAACAGCATATGCAAATACTGTCTAAATTTATTTCACGTCGCTTTATTTTCTCTATTAAATCTAGAAAATAAATGTATACATACTGTTTATAAACAATAATTTTTAAAAAAAATTTAAATAGTTTTTTGTATGAAAATTTTCCTGACTTACCCTTTTCTTCATATATTACTTGACTTCTTTCAAAACAAGAGTTTGATTTAACATTTTCACTTCTATGTTTCTGTAGTTTTTCTTTTACAATATCAGGCACTCCTAAAATAATTTTTTTTGTGCTATTGAAGTTTGATTCCAATTAACTAATATTTATAATAAATTATAGAAAAACAGTATATAGTGCACATTTATTAATAAAACAGAACAAAGATATTGTACTTGAGAAAGAATATTTTATTTTATACTACTAAATATTCTCTCTTTACCAACATATTCATATGACTTAATTGAGTGACTCCTTAAGAATCCACATAAAGCCCAATCAAGTAATTGTTCATTATTCCAAGAAGCTGTAGTTATATTTCCAAATTCCTTTAATGAGATATAAAACTAGTTTATCACACACAATTTAATATATTCTCTAATTAAAATACCTTTAGAGCTTCCAAAACTCCTTGTCTCCATAACTTTGGTAACTTATTTTTGTTGCTGCTTGTGTACTTTTCATAAAAAGCAGCAAAATTCTTTTTAAATGAACAAATATTTCTATAAGTCACCTGAAGATTAAGTTAGTAAATAAATAATTTTTTTAATATTGAATATTTCACATACTTCTGTGGCCCTGTAATCTCCAAACCAAAATACCCAAAAATGTTCTAACTTTGGCTTTTTAAAGCCTCCATCAATATGACTTATGATAACACCTACAATACAAAATACAGCATTTTTTTGAAAAATACTGAATCTCGCTGGAAATATTTAATCGTATGTATTTTTTTCTTACCTGGCCACCATCTGTCTGTACTTGTAGTTGCTCGAGCCCAGACAAATTCTCCAGCATCCCAATTTGCCAATATTTCATGAAATTTGCGTTTCTTAATAGACATCGTTTAAGTAAAAAAAAAACAACACGACAAAGAAGAAAAACTATTTGCACATAAAAAAAAATTATATCGAAGAGAAGAAACTGCGTCATCCTACACTCCGCATGTGTTTGTTGTTTACATTTGTTTAGAGCGATAGGGGTTTTTCTCATTTGAATTTTTTAAATTGGGCACTAAACTTAGACCACACACCCACGCCTTTGTAAACTTGGTTTTCTATACTAAATGTTTAATTTAATCAAAAAATAATTTACGAATTTGTATTAGTATCCTTAAATTAAATTAAAAACTGACAAGATATTAAAATTTACTTAATACGACATTTCGTATTTTTGTTGTACTTCCTTAAATACTACTTTCATATGAATAAAATAATACGTAAAAAATTAATAAGTACAAAATTTTTTATGATTATACAAAATGATTTTTCAAGTCATATTGTATCAATTTTTTTTTGCCAAAAAAAAAAATAATTAATATACTTTTTGCACAAGAAAAAAGAAGCCGTTTTTATTTACAGGTCATTATTCGATAAAATATATTGAACCTTACTCAATCATTACATCATACTATATTAAGAAAAAACTTTTATTCGATAAGTGCAATTTAATAGATTTTTTTGAAAAGTTTTAATTGTGAAAGTCTCAATCAAATCAAAATACAGATAATTATTTGTTTATTTATTTTTCTATAATTCAGTTTCTCAGCGAATTGTCATTAAAAATGTTAAAAGTAAGATTTTAGAATTAAAATAATCTTGTAAATTTCTATTTTTGGTAAAGTATACAAAAAAATCTGTTTTTAGACCATTAAAAGAATAGGATTAAGTAAATATCCTTAAACAATGATATAATTTTATTTAGGGCAATACAAAACTGTACAAAAATATAAATACAACATCATGTGAACAGTCGTAGTAAACTTCTCATGATAGGGGCAAGTTTTTTGTTTTGATTTGTCGCAACTTCTTTCGTTGTTCCAAAAAGGATAACACACCACAGCCTAAGTAATCAACTAACATTCGATAATATTATTCAAAAAATACGCTTACTTATTATCATACTCTTACATTTAAAAATTAGTAGAAACAGTTTTTTATATTTGCCACATATCAATATTATGGAACAAATGTGTGTTAAAATACTAATTCTACGACACCTTTCGTACCCCATAATTTCATTAGTGCAAATTGCACCGAGTGTTTTTCATAAGTTAAATACAAAAGAAAATTGCATTGAATAAAGGCATATATCGCAAAAAGAATTTAAAGATAAGTAATATTATTATCTATTTGTTACTCTTAAGTTTCCATCTTAAAAACAGAAATGCAGCAACCCTGAGAGTTACGAAAATAATAAGTAAAGCAACGATGTCGAGGGTGTAATTAGAATTGACCATGTCGAGTTCTTCGAGGGTTGTTTTCGGTGCTTTAAAGTGACAGTACTGAGATGAGCAAGTTAGTTTTGGTCTGTCGAAACCGTACGTTGCCAAGGCCGTTCCTTCAAAACCGTATCTGATGTAGGACAAATATGTTATCCACCTTAAGTAAACAGGAATTGCGTCAAACGATACGAAGAAACCGGAGAACAGGAGGAATGGTACAGACATTACTGGAGCTAAGAATACTCCATTCTGAAACAAAAAATCATTTACATTTGTAGAATAATAATTCTCAATAATTTTGGAAATTTGTACTTACTTGGACATTCATAGCAGCACCCACTACAAGTCCCACACTTTGGGCAACGAAAGAGACCAACAAACACGCTGCTAAGAACATTCCATACCTTGATAATTCCATGGGTTGATTGGTCATAAAATATACAATTGTTACGTATAATACGCAAAATATTGTCTGAAAACAAACAGGAATTAATTAGATTATATTTTTCAATAATTTTCAAGTTATTTATTTACCTGGAAAGGTATGTCAGAAATAGTAATGGCCATATAATATGACCTAAGAGAGTACCATCGGTTGAAATGTTCTTTAAGTAAAACAGGCATTTCCAGAGGGAATGATAAAATAGTTATAGTCATGGACGTATACATGAGGAACAACATGTTGAAAAAGAGGAACCCTAAATTGCTCAAAACTTTTGCTCCATCGTTACCAATGTTAAAATATAAGCCTCCTATTAATATTCCTACCAGTATGTGAGCAAATAATCGGAGGTACATAAGAGTCTGAAAATAATTAAATTATCATACAAGGATAACATTGTTTTTGAATATTATTTTTACAAGATCATTCGTGTGTGAATCTACTAAAATTTGGTACAAATATAAAGCGAAAATAAAGAATTTTAAATGTGGGAGTCGTATTTGGGAGACTAATTAGAAAATTCTAAAAATGTGTTGCAATTTTCATTCCCGCTCCCTGCGCCAAAAATTTTGAAAATATATGCAATTTATAAGAAGTTTATGGTCTTAAAATAATTAAGTAAATCTCTCAATATTTTCCATGGTTTTTGAAATGTGTTGCTGAAGTGTTTACACATATCGGTGAAATGAGTTATTTTTGATAAACTACTAATGAATCAGCGCACTTTCAGTTCGTATTATGTGTACCTAATCTTATCATCTTAATTGTAGCACGATATTATGTTTTAATAATCCAACAAAATTGTGCTATAATATTATACATGATTCGGTAATTTTCTAAATAAGACATAAAATCGTTTTAAGCAATTTTTATACGACAAATTCACACTAATGTCAAAGAAACATTTTGAAAACTCACCCAATCTCTTCTGCTGAACAAAAGAGCCCTTTTTAAAATAATAAAGAACTGATTCAGTTCGGAATTCCCATATCGGGGTTGTTGTACAATTGTTTCTTCCAAAAGGCTACTTTCCACATTTGTTGCTTTTTCATTTGCTTCCGCAGAGAGGGCAGTTTCTGAATAAAAAAAAATATATTAAAGCATTAGGAATATTTCTTCCTGAAATAAAACCAAAATAATTACCTTGATTTCCTTTTGCTAAATCAGTGACAACACTTTGTAGTAACAAAGCATCTTGCTGCAGTAAATTCTTTGAATAATTCTTGTTATCAAATTTCTCTACGTGTTCATTTATGGTCTCATTCTTATCAACATTGTTCAAGACTACTGACGACCCTAAAGTTTCGTTGGCATACTTAGTGGCATTGTTTAATGCTTCCCCGGCTATTTTAATATCTTCAGGGAAAGGCACTCCGTCTCTTATATTATTCTTTCCGTTCCCAATGGCTGTAACCAATTTTTGTGTATTGTCTCCATATTCTCCACAAGCAACCTCGATTATAAAGGAGGCAGGGTTGTGATAAGACGGGCACTGGAGACCGAGAGCGGCCAAAAATGGTACCAATTGTTTCGTTGAACCTTGGTAAACGCATTGACCATCGGCTAGCGTGTAGAGTTGGTCGAACATTTCGAAAAGTCTTGCGGATGGTTGATGAATTGTGCATATGATGGTACGTCCACCTCCTGCCAAGGTCTTCAGGAGATGGATGCACTGGAAACATGAAGAACTGTCCAAACCACTTGTTGGTTCGTCGAAGAACATTATCGGAGGGTTGCTGACCAGTTCTAGCGCGATTGAAAGACGTTTCTTTTGACCACCTGATAATCCGCTGGTCATAGTTCTTTTGTGTTCGAAAAGTCCGAGGGTATCCAAGATTTCACTAATCTGTAAACGAAAATTAGTTTTTTTAAAATTTTATTCGAAAAAACGAAAGACAGAAACGATGTTTAAAAAAATTGTCTTTCTTTTTTTTTTTTTTTTTGAATAGATGATACATTAGGGCATTAAAATAACAAGAAATAATATTGTTTAATAGAATTAATTATAAGCCTTTATTTTCTTTGAAGATGACGTAGTACTACTTAGGAGATAAAAATATTTAAAATTCAAAAGTCAATTACTAATCAAATAGAATAATTTAGCTAATTGTAGGTAAACTAAAGATCATTTACGTAAAAGCTTTATACATTACATATTTGTTTAATTTCGTCATGTTAGAAGATAGAGGTAGGTACATAACTCAAAACAGATTAAAATTGAAATTAATTAAAAAACTACTGATGTACTTACAATTTCCTCCCTTTCGTCCGATTTCTTTTCTCCAATTTTCAATTTCGCTGCAACATGCATTGCTTCATCAACTGTTAGATTAGAGTGAAGCTGATTGTCTTGCATTATATAAGCAGAAAGTTTACGAAATTGACTCAGATCTCTTTCATGTCCGTTCATCATAATACTACCCTGCATTCCTTGAGTTCTGTAAAAATTATAAATCTCTGAAATTTGAGTTCAACTTACACACAAACATTTCGATAATTTTTGTAACAGTCTATTATCTACCCTTAATTATTACAGTTGGAAATAATTACTAATAAGTTTAAATTATTTTTCTAAAACAAAAACCTAGTTTTACATTCTTTTACAATTAATTTGTAAAAGTGCCCCACATTATACGACAATATTTCTATTTTATATATTTTACGTATTCTGAAAATTTATATAATTTATTAACAGTTTCTACGGTTAATTTTTTACGCGTATTATCCTTCAGTTGTAAATTAATAACTTACAATATTTTTAAATGCTCTAACATGACCTTAGTCAGTTAGTTTTCAGAATAATTATTTGATTTCTCTCGAACAATGATATAATAACTAAATAGAAATTATTATAAGGTAGAATAGGTAATAAAAGACTGTTATTTTTTTATTAACTCGTGTTATACCTTGAAAAATAAAATTTTGTAGACGTTTTGGACAATGAACATGGTTATTAAAAAAGCCTTGTCTGTGATGAAAAAATAAGTTTAAAACATGTAATTTGAAGGGATATTGATATGATACATATCTATCTATCGTACATATATTAAGATTCTTTGTCTAAAAATGATGCAGTTTTGGATTTTTTTTTTCTTAAATATATTATTTTAATAAGACTCTATATATGACAAAAGTAACCTTGGCAACTCATTTGAAGTAAATTACCATTAAATGTGATTAAAAAAAAAAAGCACTTCTACGCTCTTAATAAGGCATTCTTTTACAAGAAAAAATTCTAGGCAATAAAAAAAAGAATTTTGTAGAATAGTCATAAAAAATATTAAATGACGCCAAACTACGTAGATGACCTAAAACATGTTCTGGAGGTAAAATATTCGACTTCCGATTTTCAAGGCTTAAAAACCACTTCTTCAGTCTTTTTTAACAACTGAACTGGCCTCTTCAAAGGTTATTTACCAACTCTTTTACGATACTGTTGCTGTGGACTTTTGTGCTTATTTTCGTAATTTATTTTACAAGAAACCAACCGTAGAAATAATGTCATGAATGTACCATCTTACTTCATTCTAAGCATCTGTACAGTATGACTATTTCGAAATAGGTACCTACATATGTAGCTTCTTAAGAAGTAAAAAAGTGAAAGTGTACTGTGTAAACCTGTATATATTTACAGATTTACGTCTTATTGGAAATTTTATGTTTTCAAAAAATACTATATTTAATTATTTGGTACTACTTATTAAAAATTTGCACAAATGCTTTTCTCATCGACCTCTACAAGAATCTATATACATACTAAGACAATTTAATTTACATTATCAAGCTTAAGGGATGTTTACTTTATCAGGTGGTCCATTTGATCTTGTATCATGAATTTGGTGTTAGGGCAATATTTTCGCTATAGGCTGTTTACGTTATCGAACGTTTGCTGTATTTCAATTACGTTAATAAAAAGATACTTCATATGCGAAGCCAAATTCGAAAATTATATGGATTAGAGGTCACGTTCAAAAAATAAGTATCTACATAGTAGATAAAATTATACATGGTCTAATTTTAAAGCCAGAAAACAGTACAACATGAAAAAAATTCGTTTGGTTTGTTAACATATTCCCATTAAAACTTTTATAAAACCGTATTTAGGACATTTATTTAATTAATACAGAATACTAGCGAAATAAATAAATAAAATTTCTTATTGTTCAGTGAACCAACAAAATAATACGTTATTTATTGCACCGTAACCATAACGTACTTGAGTTCTACTTAATTTTTGTTTTGGTACCCACATAGATAGATAGATAGATTTCAAATGAATGTATGATATAAAATTTCCACAATTTTCGTTTATGTAATTGGTGAAAATGTGAACAGCAGGAAATAATTCAAGTTTTACCGAGTCATAAATGTAAAAGTTCAAACGTAAATTTCTGCAATACGTGATATGGATGTTAAATTACTGATATTTGACTTGAACATACACGTGTCAATGACATATATGAGGTCGATTGACGAATGTTTTACGTCAATTGTTATTATCAATCAACATGGACTCGATAGGTACATCTTTTCCAATTTTTGAAGCTCTACTGAACCAAGATACACTCCGGAAGTTGGGTTTATAAGTTCTTGAAGTCAATATCTAAACCGTTTATCGTGCAAACATAAATTATCGTAGAGGTCGATGAGAAAAGTATTTGTGCAAATTTTTAATTGGCAATTAATTTTACTGTTATGTATTTAATGTTAAGTTTTGCAAGATGTGTTTTTTGATCTTTCGAAAAGACACAAAAAAAAATAAACAACTTTTTTTAAGGCAATGTCAAAATCACTAAACTACTTGACAATAAATATCCTGTACCTAAATTTCTGTACCTTAAATTAAATACATAACAAGTTGAATGACTTGCAGTACATTTTTTTTGAAATGAACTATACATTTGCCAATGTAGTAAGTCGGTTTGATATCTAATTAACCTTCGACCAAACCATTATTTATGTACTGTCGTCAAAACTGAACTTTGCATCTGTACAATCAAATAAATTTCGTACAAAAAAATCTTAAACAAGATCAAACATGGCGAAAACATAGACCTTGTACCTACTTTTACTCATAAATAAAGAAAATTAGAAATTCTCAGTGATAACGATAAGTGATAGATAAAATTGACGACGAATTATTTAGAAGTAGACGCCTATGTCAATGTACCTAACGACACATAAAAAAATATAAAAAAACTAAATCTTCCTGCTTTTGAAATCGTTGCAATTAATTGTATTGACAGTCCTACAAAGCGGTGATTTTGCATTTTGACGGAAAATTTATTTTTATAGCCTTATTTAACCTACGGAATAACATTGGAAACTTTTTGCATAAATTTTTGTAATTAAATTCATTAGTCAACAACGTTTAAAAATTATATATCTACGGAACTAACAATAAGGAGAAAAAAAGTACTGTCTACTTTTTTTATGTAGGTAGGTACCTATTTCTTCTTTCACATAAAAAGTTTTGTGTAATACATAAATCATGGGTAATTATACACAATAACTTACCCCCTTTCGATTTTATTGAAATAAAAGTATGTTTGTCATGGTGATGTCCTATATTTGTCTTCAATGTGTATGTGTACCAACGCGATAATAACATCATTAGATACTAATTGTCTTTTTGTGTTTAATTAATCTTGCGACCATGTACTGTTTATGTTAAGTTGAGATTATTTATATTTATATTAGCGTACTACGTAGGTTATATGGTGTAGGCGTGGACGTGTGCATTTACACGAACCCACACCTACTACCGCATAACCTATGGTTCGTTATCTAATCTAAAAATAACAAATACAACATGCACCCAATATTAAAATAAATCAACAACACAACTACTCACGAATGATGCCATTATCGCGTTTTACACATACACATTGAAGACAAATACAAGACATTTTTGAAAATTTAGCTCAAAAACACCATGAACGGCTTATTTAGCGCCATTGTGCATAATTATCAAATTATGTTAACGTGGAGGTAAATTAAAAAATGAAAAATATAGGTACTTACTTGTATCCAGTAAGAATGTTCAACAAGGTGGACTTTCCTGCTCCAGAAGGGCCCATAATAGCAGTTAGTTCGCCAGATTTTAATTGGCCACTTACTGATTTTAAAATGGTTTTTACATCTGAAACAAATAGAAATTGTAACGGATATCCGTTTAAATAATTCTACATACAAGTAAAATAATAACTACCTCATATAACAATTTTATATTTATATTCTTCTAATGCATAGGCATGACACTTTTAATAATTTTTTTAACATAATTTCCTATTTTGCTTATTATCATTACATTATTCAGCATCAATTTAATGATTGATTAAAAATATCAACATGTAGATAGTGTTTGTTTTTCTTCCTAACCGTGACATAAAAATCAAACAACTTAAACATGCAATCAAACAACTAAATAAATTGCTGTTACCGTGTAATATGATAATAAAATGAAAAATGAAAATCAACTACTTGTATTGTTGACACTTATGGTACAATGACTTCAGAGACAATTTAAATACATAATAAAAAAATAATTATCAGTTGATAAAGGTACATCATGGCAAAAAAAAATAAACTAAGTGGTACAGGGCTTTTTAAATAACACTCGATAGGTAGGTACGTATTGATTGCCAATTGTATCAAATTATAGGGAGAATTATACATTTTTCGAGATTTAATTGAATAAGTAATTAAAACGGTAATAAATCGTTAAATTCACCTTTATAAAACATTTTAATTGCAAAATAACATGGTATAGGTCCATAACAAAGTAAAAAAAACTTGTTTGACTGTATTTGTAAAACAAATCATAAAACTTTTCAAGGTACCTTACTTGCTAAAAATCATTAGATAATAATTAAGATGTAAATAAATCATTTAAAACGATCGTAATTTATTCCGAATAATTTTAATAATTAAACTGGTATTTTTAAATGTTAAAATTCAAATTTTTGAAATTAGAAACATTTTTGAGTTACACAAGCTTATTATGAAAACATGCTATCTTGTATAAAATACAAAAGATAAGATGATTTCCATCGCCAGTGATCACTATGTACATCACATTAATTTACATTGAATTTTATCATTTTTCATAATGATTCATGACCGACTTTTCTATAAAACATTTGGTGGTCATCTGTACTAACCATTTTAATAAAAACATATTTTGTTCTCCTTTTTTTATCTTTAAAACAACGTACAATTAGTTCTTGCGATAACAGAAAATACATACGAAAAAATTATAAATGCGATTGATATTTTTATGTTTTGTTTACATATTCAAAAATGTCAATGTTATAGGTAGGTATCTATAATAGAGGAAATGAGGAAAAGTTATAATTAGGGACAAGTTCTAGGCAGAAATACGTAAATATTATCTTGAAAATATGTATTTTAAAAACAGTAACTTATTATCGTTAATGAGATACCATTAAGGGCTATTACGTAAAGGTATGCTACATTTTGAGTTATCAGTAAAAGTTTACTACAATTAAATAAAAGCAGGAAAAACACAAAATTCTTAAGAAAATGTTTAGAAAATCTAAAAAGTGTTTCAATGTTTTTATGTGGGTTTGTTTCACTGTCTACTCCAGGTGATTTTATTATTTAATACCTTTAACGATTGGAAAAAAAAAATGTTTTTTGAAAAAATTTGGGTGTAATTTAACCAATTTCGTTTCTTTCAAATACTTTACGATTAGTATTATAGTTGAGGTGACCAAAATTATTGTAAAATGCCCATTTATCTCTCAAGGCTAACTTCACATTCTGAAGCAAACCTTTAATTACCTCCCATGTTTTCTAAGAATGTTCTATACCTGCATCATCAACTCTCATCAACAATTATTGTAAACGTAAAAAAACACTTAGAACAATAGTTGCAGGCGTTTGGAAAAACCTGAATGCATTTTTTTAAACAGAGTTCAGTAGATAAGCGTAGGTACAATAAAAATATTAAAAATGTTTCAATATTTTACATACCTAATATGTAAATTAAAATATTTTGTTTATTGATGGAAAAATTTGATTGAGCATAATTGAGTAGGTACTTAATTTTCGAAATTTTTACGACACATTAAATATTTGTGAATAGAAGAAAGTTAGGTATTTTGAAGGTAATGAAATATTATCTAGTTTGTTCGGTTAGCATTAATGCGACATAATCTGAGTAAAATGTCATTAAAAATTATCATAAACAAACATTGAAAAACGATAAATATTTATCTTAAAAATTGATAGGTTTTGAAACAACTTTTTTACATAAACGACCTTAATACTAGGTACATAGGTATTATCATACCTCCAAAAAATTGTAGACAACATTTTGTTGGGTTAATAAAATTCTATGGTCAAAACAAAGGAATATTAGGTCACAAAAATCCACCAAATGACATTGTTTATCAGTTGAAACCAATGACGTTGTGTTATTCAAATCGCACTTTGAATTTCATTAAAATAATTAAACGGGAATTTTTCGTGAATGTTATACCTATACATATTTTATTTTGAAAAAAAAAAAACAATAGGTACTTACTTTTACCCTGTCGTACATTGTAGACAAGATTATCGAACGCTAGATCCACTTTAGGCCTTTTCGGTAGGTGGGTAAGAGTCTTTTGTTTCGGAACAATTTGCACTTTAACGGTGGAACTGCCCCTATTTTGTAACAAAAGACTTTCGTTAGCCATTTCTTCACTTTTCTCGAGTTTCATTTCTATTATTTTTCAATTAACACTATTACTATCAATTAGTACATAACAAAACGAAGCACTTTTATTAAGGGGAAAATAAAATAAATTAAGAATTTAAAACGATGAAAATTATAAACTCAACAACGGGAGCTGACTAATTACAACGCAAAATGTTCTTTCTACACTAGCTAACAACTAGCAACTCACTTGGTTGCTCGACTACGAATTTTTCTTTTCATTTTAATCGTTGTATCGTGTACTTTGTACGATCCTATCTACTCTAGAACAGCTTGTTTGCGCTTGCCCAGCTAAATTAAACATATGTATAGTTAGCAACAAAAATTGTGAATGAAATTTAGTTTCTAGCAACAAAAAGAACTTCAAACAGCACATTTTATTTAATATGTATTAAGTTTATAAACGTCAGAAATATGCTAGGACGCCTTCTAAAGGACTAGCTGAAGACATATTAGAGGCAGAAACAGGAATAAAGAGAGGTAGCGAGAGATATCGTGATCATAAGTTTTCAGTTTTAATTTTTTGCTTTTCTCTAATGTTTTATTTATTTATTGTGATTAACCATGATTTTTGACGACAAAGGTTTTCAAAATCATCTTTCTTTTCAAGGTGTATTTAATTTCGAGTTGCATTTTTGACACTGATAAAATATTTTGATTTCTTCCTGTTTACTGAATCAGTTTACTCAATTTCTTTTTTATATGTACATCAGTTTATTTGTTTAGTTTTCTTACTTTAAAAAAAATATTGAAAAAAGCTTTTTTTTTCCATGAGAATTTGAAAACAATTGTTCTAATGGAAATGTGTATTTTCTTCAGTTAAACGAAAATTTAAAATTTCTTTTTTAGTTTTAGGCTTTAAACATAGAGACCCAATAGTAGGGACTATATCTTTGATAAATGTAAATTTGCAAAAAATTTTTTAGGTACAGTCTATTTTTTAAATTCATATTTTAGAAATAATAATACATAATTTTTTTTTTTAAAGGTACACAAGTTTAATTTTTATATATCATTGTATATTCTACAAAAACATTTTAACAAGAAAAAACTAATATTTTTTCTTTTTTTTTTTTAGGAAAACTGTGATGACCACTTCAATTATGTGTACAAAGTTACGAGTTAAATACGTAAGTGCTTGTCCACGTTATTTATGCCCTTCGCATGCAACTCTTGCAAACAAAACCGTCAAGGATCTTCATTATAATTCTTAATAAATATAATAAAATTATTCAAAAGATCATGCTGACGTTTACGTGTGTGAGAAATACGTAGAACAAAAGTTTATGCGTCACACGAGCTGTCCGAGGCATGTTAATGTTGTTTAAAACATTGTAGGGGAGATATGACCAGAAATGCTTAAATCTTAAACAAACTACGTAAATAGTTATCTCTTTTTATTTAGTTCATTTTAAAGTCATAACAACTTTTAAAGTCCAATATTTTCTTGTTATTAATTAACTGCAGAAAAGGTTAAATATTGAAATATTTTAATTAAGGGATGAAGTATATATATATTCGATATTATATTTTGTGTAAGTAAGGTACAAGTCTGGGACTAATTACCTTTTTTATTTTTTGCATTTAAAATGTTTTTTCTGTGAAAGATGCTACAAACCGGTTTTAATTAATGCTGAGGAAATATTAAACAAAAAATAAAACCCAGAAAAAAAGAAACTAAAAAGCGAAAAATGAAATACTTTTTTAAGACAATAACTATTTCTAAAATAAATACGTAATTAATTTTGAGTTTTTAGTAATTAAACAAAACACTTATTTTTATTTTCGCTTTTCTGTTTCGTATTTCTTAGGTTTAATTTTTTGATTAATTAATTCCTTAGCATTAATTTCAGAAAAGACATTAAAAAGTTTAATGGCCACATTCAGGAACTGGTATGACGTTATTTATGATTTGTAATTAGTAAATTCCATTTATACTAAATACGATTATAGATTCTGGTAGCTTCCGTTTCAAAGTCTGTATTTATTTTTTTGAGATAAAAACTGCAGGCAGGCATTGGAGAAAATAATTTTGTAATTTCAAAATATACGCGAGAAATTACCTATTTGATTTACTTTTTTTCTATTTATTCCAACGAAAATAAAATAAATATTTTTTGTTTATTTTATTTTTCGCAAAGCAAATTAGAAATGGTAAATGCAAATCAGCTAGTAATTTTTTGTTTCTACAGGTTAATGAACTTATCGAACTTTTACGTTTGCGTATTCTAAAATTCTTTTTAAAAAATATTTTAAAATAAAGTATACTATTAATACATTAAGTTTAAATTTCCTTCAGTTTAATTTTTGATGCATTAGATTCTGTTTTGTTCCTTATAACACGCATTATGATTTTGCTTTCTAATAAATAAAAGTGAAAATAGGAACATTGCGTCACCAATAACAGGTCTGAAGACTCAGAATCAACTAACCACAAGAAATAATCACAAAAATAATGAATCAGTTAAGTCAATTGGTTAGTTAATTTTAGAACTTTTCCATTGTATTGAATCTATTAGATTTTTTTTATTATTTTTTTTTATTTGCCTTGACTTACTTCTTTTAATGAATACAGAATGTTATAAATTTTGTGAGAATACAAAAAAGGAAAGCTTTTTTGAATTTATTTTAAGTAAGTAATATTTAATGATTAACTGATTAATTAACAAGTGCCTACTTGCCTGTTATTGGCAAAACTAAATAATTTATCCATTTTCGTCTTTCACTTTATACACTGATTACTTCTACAATTTCTTCTGAACTGTCTTATGGTTTACTGAGAATTTCTTTGGAACCTGTTGAATTGAACGCTGATGACCCTGTTAAAAAGTACTTCTTGTTTTGTTGCAAAACTTTTACCAATAGAAGGATTAAATTTCAATTTACACAAGCAAAATATTATAAATTTAACAATATTGAGCTGTAGTTTTTGTGTATTTTATTAAGATAAAAAAATTCTAAATGTACTAAAACAGTTTCTTTAAATATTGAGTGTTTTTATTTGGAATTTTTTTAATTAAAATACTTTCTGCAATACGTATATTTTCGTGCCTCTTAATGTAAATCATGCACTACTCTATTTGTTTCGTAGTTTTTAAAATCCCGCTACAAAAAGAAAATTTAAAGGAAAATGTCATACACCGACATCTTGCAGCGAATAGCTGAACTATTTGTGTTGTGAAAGCGCGTTGGCCAAATATTCCAGAAATTTCTATAACCGAGGATATATAAGGATCAGCTGTTGTGGCGTTACAGTCATAGACAAGAGAGGATTACAGTTTTCACAATTTTATTGTTTGCGCAGAAGAGAGAGCTATCGTGCGTTTATTTTGTGATTGGTAAAAAGAAAAATTGTTAAATTGTGTGCCGAATTTGTTTAGTTTTTGAATTTGTGTAATTAATTAAGTGAAGTATTTGTTGTTTATTGGAACAATGAATATTTATTCCGCGTGAGTTCGAACCGGGAGTCAATATGATGACTGGCGACCCATACAATAAGAATTTTCCTCAGACATTATCAGAATTTACAAGGAACTCTTTATCAAATCCTGAATTCGGAATGCATTCTCAACATGAACCAACGACTTCTCCACATTCTGAACTGGGCTTCTCTCAGTACGACGAGAATTACAGTCCCTTCCAAATGGGAGCCTATAATCATTGTCAAGTCCCAACTGCTGGACCTGGACCTTTCCCGTTTAATTTGCCAAATTTGAGCGGCAACTCTAATAATTTCTTATTTTCTTCATCACCACCTAATCCATCACAGGGGTTACCGTCTAGTTCGGTTGTGCATTTTCCTTTTGCCAGTGAAGCATTTAATCAACAAAGTTACCAGAAGAACTTTACCGAAAAACTTAATGGTACTTTCAATGAATCCACTAAATTTATGAGGGATATTTACAGATGCAAACGTAAACCTGAGTCTATTGAGTAAGTATGGTACAATTGTTACTGAGTCTATTGAGTAAGTATGGTACAATTGTTACAGTAATATTAGGTAGAATTATTATTTTTTTCTGTATTTCTGTTAATGCGCATTCTATTTAACAGTAAAGTGACAAATATTGTGTAGTCATTAATTACCTAAACAAAGCACATTAAAAAACAAGCAAAAACATATTAGATGAATCCCAGACTCATATCTAATGTAGGTGTTGCTTGTTTATTGTGCTTGGTAGAGTAAAGTACAAAGTAGAACTAATTATTTTAAAACAGCGTATTAATACCTACTTATATTTGAACTTGGTATTAGGGCTAGGATCTCCCTAGATCAGATTCTATGAACACAAGTAATAACTATAATCTTTATCTGTTATAGAATAATTGCACTTTAAGGATTACTGCTTGGTGTCTAGAATGCGCATTCTGATTAACTGGATGATTTCAGTTTTATGAGAGAAGGTAGTGAGTCTTTTTCATGTGGGTTTTCTTTCTACTGTAACTCGTAGGGGATTTTTAAATAACAATCCAATATGTTTTTCACTCTCCGTGTTATAGCATGTTTCATTTTGATAGCTTGCCACCATTTAAACAACACATCACTGAAGAAAAGATGGCAGAAAGTATGAGTCGCCTGCACATTTGCTCAGAGACACCTGTAGGTTCCAGTGAACCGGAAGAGAAGAAAATTCAAAGATTGTATATGTGCGACGAAATGCGACGATTGCAGGCGGAATCGATAATACCCCACCAGATATTGTCGAAAATTGCGAGACCATGTACTGCGTTGGTCCCTTGGACACCCCCTGTGGTTCCATTACCTGGTAGAAGTGGGGTATTAAATAGTGGTGGCAATGACAACAATAATAATAACAACAACGACGATGAGCTGGATAATTACACTTCAGACAGCGATAAATCTGCGATTGAAATCGAAGTGGAACCCAATCCTAACATGGATTTGGACTTGTGATGTGACTAGATGCTGAATAAGTTTTCGTTAAAAATAGAATTAGGTACTTCATGCAGTATATAAATGTTTTAATATGACTGACTTTGCCATGCGTTTTTTTATTTTTATTTTCTGTAACTTTAATCAAATGTATTTTAATGAGAATTTTGAATTCTGTGAATCCTCTGTATATTCTCCGAAATAAATGTTTTAAACGTAGTGTTTGTCTTGTTTTTCTTGTTTTGTCCTTTCGTAAATGGTAACATTTTGTTATTTCAAATATAATATATTTGTGCGTTTGAATTATTGGGAATATAAAAAACGTGGTAATCCCGGGTTCGAGTCTGCTGGTTTTGTTTTCTTTTTTAAATAAATCGTGTTAAACATTTTAACAATAATATGTCTATTTATAGGTCACCAAACTTAATAATTGCGGTATTATTTCAATAATTACTTTCCTCGCTAATAACGCAAAATAAACTTAGTTTAAAATAACGTTTACGCTCGGTAATTTTATTTTAAATTTTCTAATGAATACCAAAGGCAATATGGTTAACAGATATGCATGGTTGGTTGCAGCAGTTTACGTTCTAAACACGGTCTATCACAGAAGAAATTTTTATTTTGCGCTATTGGATATTCAATTAGGTTAAGTACTTTATCTGGTTCATTTTTGAAACATTGGACACGTTTTCCCTTTTAAATAAGTGCCAAACTTTCAAAAGTAAGAAAAACTCTTCTGTGACGTATTTACATTTTCTATTTGATAGACTTTAGTTGGGCGTGTGACGTAATTGAAATTTTTATTGCTCGGACTATACTTACAAACATAACCCCGAAAACAATCGTCCTATAACCTAATTCTAGTGAACCGGTTTTAAAACGTTTTGTAAGTTCTTTACTTTATTTTCCACTAATTAAATTAAAAACAACCTCGTAACCGTCTAAACAATTCATTTATAGTTTAAATTTCCACTATTTATAGTCTTAAAAGAAAGAAATGTTGTTTCATTTGGTACGCGGTATTTAAACATTTCTTGTGTGAATTAAGAATGTAAAACGGTTTAAATTCTCTAACAGAACGTTTCTTATTTTATATCGTAAGTTTAAAAGTGGTGATTAATAATAAAGTGTAGAAATGGCGAATGGACCTATTGCAGAACGCAACAGAGATGCTACAATCTATGTTGGTGGTTTAGATGATAAAGTGACAGAGTCATTATTATGGGAACTGTTTGTTCAAGCTGGTCCTTTAGTAAATGTTCATATGCCAAAGGACAGAGTTACTATGATGCATCAAGGATATGGATTTGTGGAGTTCATGGGGGAAGAAGATGCAGATTATGCAATTAAAATAATCAATATGATTAAATTATATGGAAAACCTATAAGGGTGAATAAGGCATCAGCCCATCAAAAGAATTTGGATGTAGGGGCAAATATATTCATAGGAAATTTGGATCCTGAAGTAGATGAGAAACTTTTATACGATACTTTTTCTGCCTTTGGAGTTATACTTCAAACGCCTAAGATAATGAGAGACCCAGAAACAGGAAATTCAAAAGGATTTGCCTTCATAAATTTCGCAAGTTTTGAGGCCTCTGATGCAGCAATTGAGGCCATGAATGGTCAATATTTGTGTAATAGACCTATATCAGTATCGTATGCTTTCAAGAAAGATGCCAAAGGTGAAAGACATGGTTCAGCTGCAGAAAGACTACTTGCGGCGCAAAATCCATTGTCACAAGCGGATCGACCCCATCAATTATTTGCAGATGCGCCACCTATGAATATGATGCCACCTGTAATGACTATGGCTCCACCACCACCACCAGTCATCTTAGCAGGTAATTACCAAATTAATCTGTTTTAACTATATTAATTTATGATTTATAGTCCAAAAAGTTTTACAAAATGACTTTGTTTTTCAAAAAGTAGCAATTTGAAACGAGTTATTTTTTTCAATAAATTAATATTCTATTTTGTAGGAATGATGCCTCCACCTCCTCCAACACCGACAAGTATGCCACCACCACCTCCTCCTCCTGTTCCACCACCAGCAGCTTTTCCTTCTGGAATACCTCCACCTCCCTTACCCCCTTCTCAACCACCGCTTCCCCCTGGTGCGCCTCCAGCACCTCCTACTTCGGTATCCTTAGGGAGACCTCCGCCACCTCCCACTCCTACTTCTCAATCTTCATCGTCTCTAACACCGAATGCGCCTCCACCACCGCGAATGATGCCCCCGCCGCCTAACTGGCAAGGTCCTCCGCCTCCAGGTGGTTCTGCAAATATGCCGCCGAATTTACCTCCTCCACCCCCACCTGGAGCTAGACCTCCACCGCCAAATTGGAGACCACCGCCTCCGTTTGGAGCCCCTGGAAGACCACCGTTTCCTCCACGAGGGCCGCCGCCACCTCCTCCTAATCAGTTCGATGGAAATTATACCGAAGGTAATTGGTAAAAGGATTTCGAGTTTTATCGATTACGATTAAAAAAAAACCGTTAAGCTAATTAAGTATTAAGTCAAGGACAATTAAAAACTGGGTTGTACATAACTCTGTATTTAATGGGATTAAGCGAGTTAATAATTTTTGTACCAAGTAAATGTGAAAATGTACTTTTTTACAGTAATGTTTCCGATTTTAATTTTTATTTAAGTAACATTAATTGAAATAAACGTTATAACCTTGTTCTTATTTCGGAAATTGTCTGATTAAAACTAAATTGTATACTACACAAAAAATATTCTTTAGACGGTTACATTTTGCGTTATCTTAAATGGTTGGATAAATAAGTACGTAGAACAAATTGTTTTTTAACATTTACATAGATTTATTATTGTGCTTTTACGCTGGAATTATACAAACAGTCACTATCACTGATAACAATAAATACGTAACACTACAACAAATAGTTCGGTATATTATTTAGATTTACGAAATTACATTAGTTACTGGATTTTCTTTTCTTCGGCCGGTTTTTCTTGAATATTTTTTTGTTCCTCTACAGGCTCGGCGGCATAACCGAATTCATTTCTTCTCGTTTTGTCTACTCGATAAATCCATCTTTGGTACAAGAAAACAAGAAATACTATGTCATCGCGGAAACATCCGATTCTATATAATGTGGGCATTTTTATTACAAAAGCAAACATATCATCAATGAACGTATTTAAAAATTTATAAGTTAACATTCTCCATGGAAGATGAGCGACTGATTTGAGTTTATAATTTATAAAAAGTTGTGGGGTCATCATTATAAAACCAAAAGTTAATAGATATCCGTATAACATGTCTAAAATAAACGAGTACCATCCCTTATGCTCAAGGTAGATCAGAGCATAAACTCCATACCCTAGAAGTAATGGGAAGCAGACCCATGACAAATATTTAAATGCAAGATCATCGTATGTTTTAGTACTGCTTTCTAAGTATGAGCTTTTGTTTTGAAATTTAATTTTACCATCTACTCTTTTTATATCAATTACTTTGGTAATTTTCCATAATTCTATGCACAAACCACCAAAACATCCTATACGAATTAACATATTTGTATCATTATCCAGTACATATAATAGGACAATTAACGATTGAAAAACTCCAAAAATTATGGATCTGACTGAAAGTCCTTCCAAAGAATTTCGATTATTCCAAAATTGAATATCATTTTTGAATGCAAGCAATTCAAAGACAGAGTGTAATAATGACACAATTATAGTAATGGCTAACAAATAGGGATTTGTTTCCAATAATGTTTGCTTTAAAGTGTCCTGTTCATCATCGTTGTTTGTTTCATTTTCATCCCACATACTCCATTTATGACGGAGATTTTGTGCAGCATACAACTGCCACTTGAATAAAGAGATCGGTTGAAATGTTATGTGGAACATTAAACTTTCATTAAGTGGCTTATAATCTTTTGCAAGGTTCCAGAAATCATTTGGGAATAATACTGGTTTGTACAATCTTCCATCATCAGTAAATTTAATGTATTCATCTAATGGGGCAGGCACTGTGCCATAGGTCCACGCAGTGAAGTCAACTACTATGTTTAATGTTATATTTGGATGCCAATGTGAAACAATTTTTTCATCACCTATTTCAGGTTCTTCACTTTGTCCAGTAATTAGGTTTTTAGTGGATTTTGACTTAAGTTTTTTATATTTATTTAGCTGATATTTAGCATATAAAATTTTGTTCTTTCCGTAATCTTGCGATTTCGGGTCGGGCGATTCCCCTAATTGAGTAATGTAACTGTGCAAAAAAAGTGAACCATTATTTTGTAAATGCTTTGTAATTGGAATTTCCGTTTCGTGTGTGTAAATGCCGTCACTGTTTTCTCCTGAAATCCAGTCCCCATATACTAAGTTTCTCTTCATCCACACCAAATTTTCTACATGAAAATCTTCATTAGTTTCGTTTTCTGTTATGTACACAAAAAGAGACATTCTTGTTCCATTGGGAAATAAATTTTTTGCCGGTCCTACACCTGATTCACTGCCAGGAGTTCCGGTTACGTTTACTGTTGTTGGTGATGGAGATCGGAGTCGAAAAAAAGACGTAATAAAATAAATTATTAAAATACGAACAAGTATCGGTTTTAAAATGGAGATGAATGATTGAAATCTGGAAGGTTGTCTCTCTGGCTCCGCTTGGCTGACCTAAAAAACATTAAAAATTTTGCTAATAATCACTGCATATTTGGTTATAGTTCAGTATATAGTTTAAAAAAACTTAGTGGCATCATACATTTAATTAAATAGCTAAAGTGGAGAGGACTCTTCTCAGAGTTGTATCAATCTAGCCTTAGCCTAACCTAACCAAACTTGACAAATGATCTTAACTTATCTGATTTGATTAATATTAATCTAACTAAACGAAAATTATAAGTTATGGAACTGGCTTGACCAAAAATTAACCCAAACTTAAGTTGAAACTTGGATGTATGTACCTACTCTTCTCACCCCAAGTTATTACACTATTTAATTAACTATTTCTAGCTGACTTAAGCAATCCATATACTAATTATTTAGCACTTACCTCATTTTCAGTTCCTGCATTCTCATTAACAGGTTGATTTTGATTTAACTGTACCGCGTTTTCTGGCATATTAAAAACAATTAATTTGTAATTTATTAACTACACTTTGAAGGTTTATGTTTGTCTTCAACTATTGTAGGCATATAAAACTATTTTCGCGTGGAACTTGTAAAAAACAGCAATATACACGTACTTCTTTAAGAACTGTGACACATGATGTAAATGAGAAATGAATTTAATTTTGACAGAACAATCAAAAATGACACCTCTGTCAATAAATGCAATCATGGCTAAATAACCACAATCGTAAATAATTGAAGAGACTTGAAAACTATTGTAAATCGTGATTAGACAGTAACTCTAGTTGCAAAATGTTATTTTATTATCAATGTATTATTATTTACAAATAGAATTAACATTTAAGTAGAAATATGTATGCTAAATGTCCCGCGTTGACCTTATGTGTACTCTTTAGACACCACTTGTTTTTTTAAAAATTTGAGGTTATAACGTGTAATTATAATTATAAATCACATAATTTACAAGTTTGTGGCTTTAAAGTGATGTGTTTTAATTGAATAAATTATAAATTAAGAATCAGGATCATGAATCAGGACAAAGAAAAAGGTATTTAATGTTTATAGCATAAAATGTAACCTTTTCATACCGGTTTTATTATAGCAGCTCAAAAAATTGGGGCAGATGGTTTAACAAAGAAACAGAGAAGAGCTTTAAAAGTTAGTGAAAAAACTGCAGTACCTTCTGGCGTCGAAGTTGTCAATAAAGTAGTTACTTCTAATACAAAAGATAATGTAATTCTTAAGACTAATGAAAATGTAAAACTGCCCGTCCAAATTAAGTCACCAATAAGTAATTTAATAAGTATCACTCCAGGAGATGAACTAAGTAAAGATAAAAGAGAAAATGCAAATGATAAAAGTCAATTAAGCAAATCTGAACTAAAGGCCCAACGCCGAGCAATTCAAGAAGCCCAGAGATTAGCAAAACAACAAAAAAGTCAAACTAAAACAGAGAAAGCTGATGAGAAACGTCTTAATGCAGAATCTGATGGTAATGGAAAGCTCAAAATTGAAGGAAAACCTAAACCTGAATTTGTCCAAAAAATTGTGAAACCAAAGGAAAAGAAAGTTCAGTTATTTAGCCATTTATCAGTTGCAACAAAAGAGAAGGGAAGTGTAGTTGTTGAAAATGTTCATCCCGCTTTTGTTAGATTAGGAGCTCAATATGCATCCAAGACAATTTTAGGTTCAAATGCAAGATGTTTAGCTCTTCTCTCAGCTCTTAAATCTCTAATAGAAAGCTTTGAAAGTCCTCCAGATCAGGAGTTTTGTAGATCTTTGGAAGTAGCATTGCAAAATTGTGTTAATTATCTTCAAAAATATAGACCTATTGCTGTCTCAATGACTAATGTCCTTAGATATTTTAAATTGGTACTGGCTGACTTGAAAACAAATCTTCCAGACAGTGAAAAGAAGGACAATTTAATGAGATGGATAGAAGATTACATGCATGACGAAATTGGAAAGGCTGGAGAGGCAATTAGTATGAAAGTAGAAGAAAAAATTTCTAATGGTGATATTATACTTACTTATGGCTGGTAATTTTACTTTTTTTTTATTTTATACTTTTTTAATTCTGTTTTATAATTTTCTTTTATAAAATAGAAAAAAACTTAAGTTTATTCATTTATTTTCGAAAAGTCGAATTGATTCGTTATTTTTTAGTTCGTCATTAGTTCTAAGAATACTGTTGGAAGCTCACAATAAGAGCAAGAAGCAGTTTAGGGTGATTGTAGTAGATGCTAATCCCCTTTTTGAGGGAAAGGAAATGCTCCGTAGATTAGTTAATGCTGGAATTGAATGCACTTATGTGCTAATAAACGCTGTTAGTTTTATAATGAACAAAACTACTAAAGTGCTTCTGGGAGCCCATGCTCTTCTAGCAAATGGTTACGTTATGTCTCGCATTGGAACCGCACAAATTGCTCTTATTGCAAAGACATACAGTAAACCTGTTCTTGTTTGCTGCGAAACTTACAAGTTTTGCGAGAGAGTTCAAACTGATTCCATAGTTTTCAATGAAGTTGGTATGTTTTCAACTTGCCCTCAATTACTTGTATTGTTTTTTTTTTTTTTGTAAATATTTATACTTTATTAGGACATCCCAACGATTTAATTAGGAGAACAGACAGGAAGCAAGGGGAAAGCGTGAATTCGAAATTGACTCATTTAAATTTAATGTATGATGTTACACCACCAGATTTGGTAACAGCAGTTGCTACTGAACTTGCTATTTTGCCTTGCACAAGCGTACCAGTCATTTTGCGTATAGATCTTGAAAAATCGAAAAAGTGACACAATCATCAATTGCGAATGAGCAGCTACTACTTTCTTCTATTTATTTTTGTTACTTTGCGATATGTAAATAACTAAAATTGAAACCTTTTTTGCAATAAAAAATTATACGATATGATAGTAATTTTTATCTTTAGTTGAATAGTTAGGAGTGATGTGCTTTTGTTGTTAATTTACTTAATAAATAAACTTCAAACAAACCATTAAAATCCATAACAAATACAAATTGTGAGTTTGACAAATTTGAAGCTCATTTTTTATGACAAGTTCATTGGTGCAAACCACATCTCGTTATCTACGTATCACCGTTTCATAGATACAGGATGTTTTTGGAAAATGTACGTTTTCGAAAAACCTCTATAACTTTTTTCCTGGCGAAAATTTTTTATTTCTGTAAAATTATTTCCAAAGCACTTTTTTACGTAGAATTCAACGGCGTTAGGTGAATTGTTGTAAAGTGAACAGTTTAGCTGTAAACAACGTGAACTGTCATTTTTTAAATAGAACACCCTGTAGATTTTAACACGTTTTAAGAGTGCTCAAAATTACCTTTCCAAATATACAACACACTTGATATTTTTGTCAAATAATCTTCAAAATACAGCACTTTATAGATTTCGACAAGTAGGCCGTGGAGTCAAATTACATCGTTAAAATAATAGCAGAGCACTAACTTTATTGTTAAGTAAATAAATTTTACACAATCAGAAGATAATTATGCGCATCAAAATGAATAACACTTTACTTGTCCAATATTTATAAAAAAAAAAAAGTTTTTCGTAACTAGGAAAACATGAGGACCGAAAAATTTATTTTTTCATTCCTGAATGACCGCAATATTACTGATATTATTATTATTTCAAAAAGCAAAAATCACTTAACATTAAATGATTAAAAATTAGATATTGCCACCCAAGCAACTTTTCTTGTTCGTGATCTTTTCAATTCCTAAGCTCCGCCTTGTTATCTTTCCTCGATCCGAGAAGTGCTGCCGCTTGTGTCAATTGTGAAACTAAAACGTTCATCAGCGGCTTTTTCACGAGCGAGTACCCTCCAGCGTGCCATCGTTCGACGGGTACGTTGTACGCGACGGCCACGGTCTTGCCTCGTATTTGCTTCGTACATTTCCGCTGCTCGGTCCCCCTCTCAACTAGCTTATTTTGATGTACTCCTGATGAACGGTAGCTTAATGTTGTTGTATTGTGACGTCAAGTGATAAAGCGAAACTAAAATTTGCTAATGGATTGATTTATATGTGTTTATATTGTTAATATTTTTTGCTGCTGTATAGGTACGTAATTGTTTTAATTTTCTTTTGAAAGGTTAAATTAAATAGCGTTGTAAAAAAAACGCGCCATTTCAATATTCGTCGTCTTTGTCTAATTTATATCTATTGAAATGCTCGAATACAATCTTGTTTGTCTCATATTAACCTAATGAAGTGCTGCTCTTTTTGAGTACTTATTTACTAATTTGACGGATAATAAGTTTACATATAGTATTTTGTTTATAATAATCCACCTGTACAAGTTAAAATACTTAGGTATTATCAACAAAATTGAATCTAATACTATATCAGAATTTCAAAAGTAGTTTATAATGCTTAATTTTGGAACATTAAATAATTTTCGTAGATGTATTTTATAAGCGCGCAGAGGAAAATACAACCGTCTCGCGCGATTTTGTTAAACATTTACGAAAACACCCGGAAGTTATTTGCACAATTTGCTCCCCCCTACCCTATTCAATTTAAGACGTTAAAAAATATGTACCTACCTAAAATGCATCTTTGATTTAAAATTGTGTAGGTAATAGATAAGTAGATAAATATGGGAGTAACCTATCATTTCCATTGGTAAATAATAACAGATATCTTTCATTAACATTTTGAAGTTTTTACTCTAATTTAGAAAACTTTAAAAATCCATAATTTGACTTCGATTCAGCCACATCAAGTCCAATTAGTTACATTTCAAAAACCACTTTTATTGTCTCTATGACTACTATGTTGTAATATCGGATTGTCTATTTTTTTTTAATGCACGTAATGTATGTAAGTATTTTTTTATCTGTACCTAAGCATTACACAGGCAAAAATTATTTAATCGTCATCCTAAGTATATTTTTTTGTCTCGCCATCGTTTTATTGTCCAGGCTCCGCCTTATTTTCCTTACATGATCCGAGAAGTGCTGCCACTTGTGGCGGTTGAGAAACTAAAACGATCATCAGCGGCTTTTTCACGAGCGAGTACCCTCCAGCGTGCCATCGTTCGACAGGTACGTTCTACGCGCTCGTCACGGTCTTGCCTCGTATATTTACGCGCTTCGTTCTCGTTCTCGAGTTACAGCTTGCTTTGCTGAACTCCTGATACTAGTAGACGTAATGCTGTTAATTTTGATGTTTCGTAAAAGCGATATTACAGCGGAAAATGAGACAGAAAAGAAAATTTATTTATTTTATGAATAATCGATTAGTCATATTGATTTTTTATTGATCAAAATCAGTTTCAACTTACGATTAGATGGAGGTTATTCCATTAAAAAAAAATACCTACTTTGTGAAAAGTAGATAGAGTGGAAAATTATTCTTACAATTTATTGTGATGTTTTGAGTTTTTATTCTAAACGGTGCAAATGAAGGGTTGTATAAGATTATCGTGTGTCGCGAGAGGGGTACAACAGCAGTACGTATACGTATGTATACCTCTCAATCAGTCGTTGTTGTAGGTTGTAGGTTGTAGGTTTTAAGAAATAGTGATTGAGTGTGCATCCGTTGGAAAATGACTTGACACAACGTCAAACGTAGCTATCAAATACCTATATAGTGTAGTTTTTCTGGTGTACTTATTTATGAAAAATAAATATGGTACCTAATTGCCCCTTTTATCGGGTGTTGTCGCAATTGTGATTTTACTATTATTTTATTGAGGGCTTTGCGAACTTTTTCCACATTATTTATTATCTATAAAGAGTTAAAGACTTGCGAACGATTTTTATCTGGTTTTTTAACACGAACTTTATTGTTAATTAATTGACTTTTACATAAGTTAGAGGATAATTATGCGCACCAAAATTAATAACACTTTAATTGTCCTATACTTAGAAAAAAATAAAAATAAATCACGAGCGAAAAATTTACTTTTTAATTTCCCAAAAACTAGTATATGGACGATATCCGTATTACTGATACTGGATATTATATTTCAAAAATCACTTTTATTGACTATGGTCACAATTGTCTGGTATTTTTTAATAGATACGTACATATAGTGTATGTTTTTTCTTCTTTAAACATTACACGATCAAAAATTAATTAATGGAAATTTGGCTTTTTTTCTTTTCTCGCCATCGTTTTATTGTCCAGGCTCCGCCTTGTTTTCCTTACATGATCCGAGAAGTGCTGCCACTTGTGGCGGTTGAGAAACTAAATCGTTCATCAGCGGCTTTTTCACGAGCGAGTACCCTCCAGCGTGCCATCGTTTGACGGTTCCGTTCTACGCGCTCGTCACGGTCTTGCCTCGTATATTTACGCGCTTCGCTCTCGTTCTCGAGTTACAGCTTGCTTTGCTGAACTCCTGATACTAGTAGACGTAATACTATGTATTTTAATGTGTAAAAGCTTAAATAGGCACAGCGGGAAATGAGACAGAAAATTATTTGTTTTTCATAGTCATTTTTTATTAATCAAAATGTATTTTCAACCTGCGATTAGATTGGGGTTATTGCATAAAAACAATTGTATGCTAATTGCCCTTTTGCTCTCGTCTTATCACAATTTTATTAAGGGCTTTGCTAACTTTTCCGACATTATTATAAAGATTTAAACGACTTGCGGACGATTTTTTATCTGGTTCTTTTAACGAACTTCATTGTTAAATAATTAACTTTTACATACTTAGAGGATAATTATGCGCATTAAAATTAATAACACTTTAATTAAAAAAATAAAACTTTTTTTCGTAAGACCGAAAAATCTTTTTAATTTCCCAAAAACTAGTATATGGACGATATCATCCATATTACTGATACTGATATTATATTTCAAAAATCACTTTTATTGACTCTATGGTCACAATTGTCTGGTATTTTTTAATAGATACATATAGTGTATGTATTTTTTCTTCTTTAAACACTACACGATCAAAAATTAATTAATGGAAATTTAGATTTTTTTCTTTTCTCGCCATCGTTTTATTGTCCAGGCTCCGCCTGGTTTTCCTTGCTCGGTCCGAGAAGTACTGCCACTAGTGTCAATTGTGAAACTAAAACGTTCATCAACGACTTTTTAACGAGCAAAGTACCCTCCAGTGTGCCATCGTTCGACGGGTACGTTCTACGCGCTCGTCGCGATTTTGCCCACTAAACTAACAAGAACGATAGGTATATTCTATATTCTCCTATCGGGGAAATTTGAACTGTCATCCAACTTCCAGAAATCATAAACATCTGATTTTAATATTTCTGGCTGTACAAATTCCCCAATATCTTGAAAACTACCGAAAATAGTTGCCAAAATACCTGTACAAGGTCGATTCATATTTTAATTTTACATCTGATTATGCAAAAATTTGTATATCGTTCCATTTAAAAAAATCAGGTTTTCCTTGATTTATGTTTTCAAAAATCACATCATTTTATTTGTTGATTTTTCAAAAAAACTAATGAAAATTTTCGAATGATGTGAAAACATTATCCCTTCTGAAGCTTATTTAAAAGGCGCGGCTTTTTATTCAATTTTGTTTCGGAGATACAGAGGATTTCAGAGAGCGCCGTAAGAGTAATACTTTTTCAAAATGACGAAATAACTCCCAAACGGCAACTGTAAGATAGAATGTATGGTTATGTTATCAAACTACCCTTTAAATTTAAAAATTTGAAAATATGCAAGGTGTTCCATTTAAAAAAAACAAAGTTTGGTATCACCCAGGCGTAATGGAACACCCTGTATAAATAGAAATAATTTTATGAAATGAAGATACAAATAGGATGAAACTTTTATTTAAACAGTTTTCTATTTATTTATAATATTAAGCCAGTTTTGAAAGAAATACGCTTAAGTGGAACACCCTGTATGTTGTCTTTTACTGAATTACTTGTTAAACTTATGTGACGTTGAGACATTATTATACTAAATAAATGTAAATGTAAATACTAAATAGCAGCAACTGCTCTGCTATTATTTTAACGATAATTTTTTGTATGTAGTGTGATTTCACGGCCTACTTGTCGAAATCTATAAAGTGCTGTATTTTGAAGATTATTTGAGAAAAATATCAAGTATGTTGCATATTTGGAAAGTTAATTTTGAGCAATCTTAAAACGTGTTAAAATATACAGGGTGTTCCGTTTAAAAAATAACAATTTATGTTGTTTACAGCTAAACTGTTCACTTTACAACAATTCGCCTAGCGCCGTTGAATTCTACGTAAAAAAGTGCTTTGGGAATGTTTTCATAAGAATTAAAAATTTTCGTCAGGAAAAAAGTTATAGAGGTTTTTCGAAAACGTATATTTTCCAAAAACACCCTGTAACTATAAAACGGTAACACTCGTAGATAACGAGACGCGGTTTGCACCAATTGTGTAACTTGTCATAAAAATTGAACTTCAGACGCGGACATCATCGGTTTTTGTCTATCTCTTCTTTAAATAACTAATAGTTTCAGCCTCTACTTTATTGAAATTGGGAATCATATTGCAATATTAAATAAAATAAAGAAAAATTTTTTAATTTCCACTTAATAACTTTATTGAATCTTGACGGTCGTTTTTTAATTTCCAAAGTTTTCAATATGTCCAATTTTCTTTAAAGTATACATTGCCTTTAAAGTTTCCAGTTTGGCCCACCATGCACTTTATTAATTTATTAAATAATTATAATTATTTATTTCCCGTTATAATCCACGTTGTTACGCTTATGGAAATCCATTTCTTCGTTTTCCTTGATCGCCGTGGCAACGGTTGTTTGCTGTCGTGTGTTATCGCCAACATTCCTTTGACGCTCGCTCCTTTGAAAGCATATCATGTACCTATGTATCTTGAAAATATTTGTGTATGTCCAATTTAAATTGAGAGTTCGTGTTGATTTTGTTTCATTTTATCTTTTGTGAATGCCAATGAGAAATAAGAACAACATTACTTCGGTAGGTTTTGATAAAATAGAGTAAATTAAACAATTTTGTTTTATGCAAATTATTTTTCTTTTGTTATAGGTAGGTACCTACCTCGATGCTGTCGCAATCATCTGGTCCAGTAATCATTTGAATTAATTGGTGAGTGAAAAGTTTTTCTTTATTTAACGAAAATAAAATTTCGCAGAAGAAGTTTTAAAAAATTATTAAAAGAAACCCCTCTTACAATTATCAAAGAGTAAACAAAAGTATACTCTTGTTTGGTCAAAACAAACGTAAGAGGTTTCTTTTAATAAATTGTTAAAACTTTTTGGTATTTAAGTACAAATTAATTTTTAAAAACAATGCTTTACGTTATTGCTAGATTCTTGTTTTAACTGAATACAGGGTGGACCACTCGCGGTTGCTTTTTAGTCTTCTAACGTAGAAATACCCAAAAAAGTTCACTTTTTCTTAATAAAATACCGCGATATAATATGTCCATATCTTGGTTGTTTGATAAATTAGAAAAAAACGTCTTTCACGTTCTTCAGGCACTGTTTTATGTAGAACAGAATGGCGTGGAGAAAAAATTAAAAAAAACAAGCACTTTCGAGTTATAGTAAAAAATTGAGTATTTTAAATGGGAACCATAGACATTTTTTTTTCTCTTTTTAAAACTATATATAAAATGTGTTGTTGGTTAAGCGTACAATAAAAAAAATAATCTTTTTGTAGCTTTAAAACTGCTGCTTTCGGCTTTTGTTTTCTAGTTAAAAACAAAAATTGAAATTTTCTAGTTTTGAAAACTTGTTCATAACATGGTTCTTTGTTAATTTAGAAAAAAAAAAAATTATTTTTCGTAGAATACAGGGGTGTATAAAAACATTTTAAAAATCATACACTTTCGAGTTATGGCACAAAGTTGTATTTTTTAAATGGGAATCTTTTTATAGATTAATTAATTGCTTTTCTTTTTGTTTCTGACAAACATTTGTCGTGTATATTATTTTGCTGTTTGAAAGTGCGAAACATTACTTGAATCTTAATAACTTTATTACGTCATACATAATCTTAAAATTATAAAACGTTTTCGAAAATTACAAATAAATAGTACAAGATATTAGAATGCTCTATTTTCAGTAATGAAAATTAGCCCACCTTTTACATTCTATTTCCAAAATTATCGAGCATAACATTTCAAAGTAAAAATTACCGCCAGACTTCAAATTTAACTAAAATTGCAATTTTATGGTTAGTCATGAATCTTTTTAGAAATTAGTTTTAAAAATTTATGTACCTAGGTATATGAGGGCATTATACGCAAAAGGGGTGTTCTTTTTAACGCTACGGACGGCTTTTAACTTCAGCTCAAAATAATGGAAGGGACAGTCCTGTAATCTTTCGTCTCTTTTTGAAAAATTAAAAAACATTTCGTCATCTTCATACTTTTGCCGGCAAATATTTAAACACTATATGCAACTTCAAACAAAGCAACCTACACAACGAAATTGCCCTTTTTTGATGGTACAAGCAGCTTTTAAGATAGACCCAAAATAAGGGATACTTAACAAATAATCGTGCAAATAGGTACCTATAAATTAAATACAGAAAATTAATATTTGGTTACAATTTAAACTTTAAATCATAATCTGATTTTATGTAATTAAAACAATTCAGATGTTAAAAAAGATAAATACATAACTTTTTTTTTCCCATTAAACAATGTATGTATCAAACATTAATTGGAGATGAAGTTTTTTTTTTCTGTTTTTGTACTAATTTCAGAGTTTTATGTAAATAATATTTTATTATCATGTTGACCGTTAAAAACAGCTTTATAGGAACAAAAGGCACAGTTGGCTTTTTATCATGACCTTTTACATTTTCAGCGGACGTTTTTTGTGCGGTCACATTAACATCGGTACGTTATCTCCGTTTGCTTTTATAGCATTCGTTGAAAATATTTAACGTGCTTAGTTTAACTAAACTGAATGTTTCTGATAATCTTATTAAATTGTAAGAAAATATAATTTCTGTATTTTTTTTTCGTATTACCTTCTACGGTGGGATTTTGCAAAAATAATGAATGAGGTAATTGTTTTAGAAAAGTCTTTTTTCGCTTGTTTACAGCACCATATTATGAGTTGTGGCCGTCCCAAGCCATAGAATCGTCTTAACAAGTGAGTAAAAGTTATTTTTGTTATGTTTAATTATTGATTTTTTCGATTTTTGGTACTAGCAAAAATCAATTTTTTTAAAGTAATTTACATTTGTTTCTAAAATGAGCTGTGGAAGCGCCTGGTACTGTGTGTTACTAAAGTATTTAATTAATTTATTGATGTCTTTGTTTAGCGGTGCTTATCGATTTAGGTTAAAAAATTTATATTAAATTAAATATTATAGGAACTACGAAACATTACAATAAATAAGTCATGAATCAAAATTGCGAAATATCCTTTCAAAAAAATATGTCGACTATTATTCGAGATTCAGTTAGAAAAAATATAATTTTTTTACATATTGCAACATGTAAAATCGTAAATATTAATGAAATTGTAGAGGAAATTACGAATTCTTTAATTTTACTATTGCGTTATTTATTATTGAAAATGTGTTTTATTTATTTAAAGTAATTTAATTGGTAATACAACTGGGACATTCTACAAATTTTGGACACCATAAAAAACACTTGGTAGAGTTTCACAAGTTTATTTTGAAATTGTAGATAAGTATAAGTTTTACTTTTTACGTCATTTTTAAAACTGACGAATTTTATTAATTTACAAAAAAAAAAATAAAGAAATCATCTAGAGAAGTTTGATCGTTTTTTAAAAAGAACTCGATGAACATTTCGCATTTCTGGGGCGTCATTAGAAATATAATCAGGAACAATATTTTGGTACTCCTAACGATGTTCTAAGAAAGCCAAATGTAGATACCTATATCGAGTTTTTTTTTATTAAACAGTGAAACTTCTGCAATAGTATTTTTCGATTTATTATTATTTTCTTAATTTTTTTTGTGTTCAATTAAACGGTGACTGTTAAATCCCCGCCTTGTACTTATGTCCCATGTAAATTGCCTTTAATCTCGTACATTCAAAGTATTTTTTTGTCTTCATTATTGACTATTAAGGAATCTAAATTGATTTTGTTACACGTAATTGAAGTTAGTCATTAATTTATAAATAAATTTTGTTTTTGTAGCGTACATGTTTTTTCAATTTATATGAAATTAAATGTTCAAGTTTTAACACTATTCACATTGGACAAACAGTACGTATTTAATTGTACACAATAAAAGATTCAAAATAATAAATTTGTAAAACTTAAGCAATTGCCTTTTTATTTTTAATTAATTCGTAGTTGGAAATGTATAATACTATTAATTTTTAAAAAATGCAAACAATAGTTTCGTATATTTATGGAAAGAAAAATTAGTTATACATTTTAATTTTTTGAGGGAATAAGTACTTGCAATCCATTTTGGTGGGATGCACATAGCATTTCGGTATTTTACTGTTTTTTACTATGTGGCGTATTTTATTATTTAATCTTTTACTGTTTAATAATGTTGTTAATTCGTTCTTCTTGTCTGTCTCTAAAGATTAATGAAAGAGACAGTCTCGACGTTTATTTCAATATTTGAAATCCAAGGAAACAAATCATCTACAATAGTATCGTTCTTCGTGGACTTCGTTGGCTGTTCCTCTCGGTCACCTCTGTATTTCGCAGTGGAGCAAGTCATCTACGTGGTCTTCAGTTGCTGTTTATCTACTTTGCCTTGGAATATTCTGCAGTTATTTAAAAGATAACGCACATCATAAGAAGAATACACTTTCTTGTCTCACAGGTACAACTGTTGCTTTATTTAACTGTTATATTAGTATAAATGTTGGTTTACAATTGAAATTCATAGTTTATATTTTACTCAATCAATTAAATGTGCTAAATGTAACACTTAAATCACTTAACAGTAATAAGTTGTTTTAACTTTTTTTACTTAATTTTAATAATTTAAACTGTATAGTAATTTTAATTTAACTTATCTAATTATCTAACTTATTAATCTAAATTATCATTTGACCAAGTCAATTACTTATTGAACCCCTGTTGAACCCCATAAAATAGGGCGAAACAGTTGTTGGGTGAAATAAAGACGTACTGATTGCATCCTTCTTGACCTTTAGGCGTTGCATTTAGCACAATTTGTTACTGTTTGTCGTTACTCATTGTTCTAAATTAATTAAAAACGTAATTAAGTTTAAATTGGTTGGATACAGTGTTGGGCAAAGTTTAATTGTTGAATAATTAAAAATGAACGATTGATTTATTGTTAATTGCAAGCTTTCTTTGTAATTGTGAAAACTCGCAGTTACCAATTAATTAATTATTCATCGTTTTGATACGTTTGTTTTAAAATTTTCATTTACAAATCAAATTATTATGAAAAGAAATAAAATAAACCACATAGAAACTTTAAATGAAAATGCTTGTCGGTAGATAATTGTTAATCACAATTGACTTAACTGCAATTAATATAGATTAATTCAATTACATTAATTGCAATGTAGAAGTTATAGCTCAATTGCAATTAATTTTAAACAATAACAATCAATTTTTTAATCAATTAATTAAATTGATTGAATTTTTAATTGTTGAATGCCCAACACTGTTGGATAGGGTAACTGTAGGGGTAGGTTTGGATGCCACAGGATTATGGAAGCTAATTTATATTCATATTAATTTAACATCTTATAAATTATTACAATTAAGAACATTTGTTCATAGAAATGTATTTTAAAATGTTAAAAAAGGAGTTCTGATTGTTTTTTTAATAAAATTGCTTCAACTAATTATAAATTCACCCCTAAATCATAAATTTAAGTAATTGTCTTAAATGTAAATGTGTTCTCCATTGTATTGTAATTGAAATTGTGTTGAATGATTTATTTAAAATAAATTTTGTATCACTATAAACATGAAAATAAAAGAATATAAATTGTACTTTTCATTTTATGTATTTTAAATGATCATAATATGTAATATGTTTTATAATTTCCTAAAAACATGCCCAATAAACGTATAACGATCAAAAAGTGTTTAAATTTCCTTTAAAAATAAGATTTATTTAATTTTTGATACTGGTGGCGCCATCGTGCGGCAAAAGGCTGAATTATAGTTTATGGAATTACAGGGAACTGTAATCTAAAGGTGGGTTCACGCTGAAAGTGTGAACCCAGCAGATTAGTCCTGCAACTTATGCTCTCCTGGTACCAAATCCGAAAATTTTAAGAAATTTCGAATTTCCGAAAAATACGAGGTCCGATCAACAAATAACCGGACATATTTCCTAAACAACTTATGCTCTCCTAATACAAATTTCGGATTTTTTAAAATTTCGAAAAAATACGAGGTTCGATCAACAAATAATCGTACATATTTCCTAAACAACTTATGCTCTCCTAATACAAATTTCGGATTTTTTAAAATTTCGAAAAAATACGAGGCTCGATCAACAAATAATCGTACATATTTCCTAATCAACTTATGCTCTCCTAATACAAATTTCGGATTTTTTAAAATTTCGAAAAAATATGAAATCCGATCAACAAATAATCGGACATATTTCCTAAACAACTTATGCTCTCCTAATACAAATTTCGGATTTTTTAAAATTGCGAAAAAATAGGAGGTTCGATCAACAAATAATTTGATATATTTCTCACACAACTTATGCTCTCCTAATACATAATCCCAAAATTTTAAATTTTTCGATAAATACGAGGTCCAACCTATAAATGATTTGACAATGAATAAATTATATTAAAAAAATTTGGGAAGTTGTATTAGGAGAGCATAACCTTATTAGGATAATTACATGAAATAAAAAGCATTAATAAAAGAATTGTATTTATTACCAATTTCTCCAAAATACATCGAAAAATATACAAATTCATGCTATTTAAAGATTTATTGTCACAGTAACATAAGATATTAACAATATATCAGCAATAAACATTGACATAGTTGTAACAGTTCATAAAGTACAAAAGAATGTATCTACAAAGTGAAATTATTAAAAAAATATGTACACAACAAATTCAAATAAGAAATACATTTCTAAATTGTTATATAAATTCGCCTAATTGAACATTAATTATTTACTATTTATTTAAAGTTAATTTTAAATTTGTAATTAACAATTTTGCAAAATGATTAATTTAGTGAAATTATAATTTATCAATTTTATCCTAAGCTAACATTCATATTAATACAACAATTTATAAAGTAAAAAAGATTGTACTTGTAAGAGGTAAAGCAACAGGACAAAACAAAGTGAAATTGGAAGACAAAATATTAAATTAAATGAAAAATTCGAATTTTTCTTATGATGTCCGTTACCTGAAAACTAATGTACAAAATAAGACTATTTAAATATACCACATTTATTAAAACATTTCTAATTATTTGTTAATTAAAAACAATTGGCTTTCTTAGAGCATCATTAAGAGTATTAAAATATTGTTCCTCATTATATTTCTGATGACGCCCCAGGAATGCGAAATCTTTTAAAAAAACGGGCAAACTTCTCTAGATGATTTCTTTATTTTTATTTTCGCAAATTAATAAAATTGGTCATTATTGAAACGTAAACAGTAAAACATCTTTCTACGATTTCAAAATAAACTTGTGAAACTCTACTAAGTGCTTTTTATTATCAATTTTCAATAATCTTTAATTAAAGTTTTAACTCACCCTTTTTATTGTAGCAACTTCTGAAACACTTAAGACTTTGTTGAATCGTTTTTAGATATCCAACATGTGTTTCCAATAGACAAAAGATATCCTCTTGATCCTTTCAGGTACACATAAGTTTCAAAGCAAAATATGTACTTATGGTATCCAGAATTTGTAGAACGTCCCTGTTGTAATACAAATTAAATTAGTTTAAATAGATAAAATACACCTTCAAAAATAAACAACGCAATAGTAAATTAAAAAATTAATTAAATATTTTACTACCATATACACCACTAGGCAGTGGTACATCATAAATAATTGTATTAAAAATATGCTTACACATGGTAGTTGAGCAGCCTCCAGGCTCCAGGTGTATTTTCAAAGTACCAAATTAAATGAGCATCCACAGGTGCCTCAATTTAGAAACAGACATGAATGTTTCACTTTACCAGTTAATGCCTATAAACAGCTGACAGATCTTCATACTTTGTTGAGCGTTCTTACTGAAAGATACAAACAACGTTAAAAATTTTAAATTTATTTAACTCAAAAATTAGAAATTTATATGGGGTTTTCTTAGTTGTTTAATTTTTACCTTAATTAGCTACGGCATGTTGCTAAGGCAGGGCCATGGCAAAAGAATTGTGGTAACACCATCACTGTTGATAACTTTAGTTCTACAGGAATCATCGTTCAATCTGTAGAAATGGACAACAAAACACTATTAAATAAATTGGATATAAAGTAATATAATAACGTACCGAAAAACAATTTTAAACAGAAATATAAAAGATTTTTGTGTTACTAGAATACAAACAATGGGACCAAAATGGGACCAAACAATAACATTCCATAGATAGAAAGATAAACTTACTTCCAATGGAAGTGTCTAAACTAACGATAGTAATCAATGAGAAAAGAAAAGTTAAATTTTTCTTTTCCTCTTGTGTTTAAAAACGTATTTCAAAACTAAAAGTCTGTACGGGTGCCACCAATAAATGTATTAAATTAAATCAAAAGTAATAAGTTATTAATGCACAAGTTACAATACAATTTATATTTTCTATCTTCTATGAGCCATCGCTGTCAAAATGTTGATGTCAAAAATATTAGTTTGATAATCAAGCAGATGTAAACAAAAATAAATAGTCTGATTTTCCCTTTTCTAAACCATTTCCTCAACAATAAAATATAAAAAAGGTGTACGTTTAAATAGTAATTATTAACTTATTCTTTAACTGATGTTGCGTAGGTGACAATAAAAGAAAATAAGCTGGGTGACGTCTATTTAACCTAACAAGTTTCCATTAAAGATAATTGAAGTGAAAGATTTTGTTTAGTGTTTAGTTATTTTATAAGTGGTTTTATTAGTAAAAGATATGGGAAAGTCAGATAACAGCCACAACATTCCTGGAGTTTCGGCTGAAACCGAGGCCAGCAAGCTCTTGGAAGCAGCTCTTATGCAAATGGATGGAATTATATCAGGTATGTAGCATGTAATTTGTTTTAACTAGTTAAAAAATTTTAAATAACTTATTTAATATGGATTATCATTATTATAATAGTAACGAGTCGTTTACATTGACGGCATATTTAATTTATTAAGTATTAATGTCCAGGGTCCACGAATCCTGCTTCAATTTTTGTAGGTATTTAAGTATTTAACTAATCGAAATTTTTATTTTAAATTTCAAAAGAATAAAATACTTATCTAAGCACATCTAGTACGAAGTACTCGTTATGTACTAGTTTTAATTTTAATTGCCATTCATTAGAGGACTGTAAAGTATATCTAAGAAATCTTGTCTTGGTTTACATTATTAATTTACATACCTATTTATTTATTATATTATGACTCAAGGTTTAAAATACATTCCTGCAAATCTTTTTATCGTAATCACGAATATGAACCGGCATATACACATACAGTATGTCACATAAGTGTAAGTAAATCGATTATGTCACATGATATACGAAGAATTTAATTATCTACACATTCAGGGGGTTTTCAAGGCTTTTTTTTTGATAGTGAACTATTTTACAAAAGCTCTTGTTATTTAACTATGCAGCTAGTTTAAAAAACGAGAAAAAAATATTTCGTTTAAATTGTATTAACAGAAAACTCGAATTTTTGCTTGATTTGCCACTGTGGACAAGTTTTTTTATAATAGACCCGTATTTAATATCAATTTCGTTTTATAAAATTTAACAGGCTTCCTAAAGACCTTAAATATTTTATAGAAAATTTCTAATCTGTCGAAATAAATTTATACAAAATAGTTTTGATATTTGAAGCTTCATGGCTCAATTTCATTAAATGTTATAGGTGAGTTACTGTACGTTTTACAATTCGGTTTTTGGTTTTATCAGTCACATGAAATAAGATAGGCAAAAGGTGATAATTTATTCTAGTTGCGTGTTATCATGAATTGACCAAGTTTAACGTTATTGACGAAATCAAGTTTTTGCGGATACTGTAAAATGAGATGAATTTTTTTTTTGATCAGTATTGATGCTGGTGTGCAATATTAATAAAGAATTACAATGATTGTTAGTTTCATGAATGCATTTTTGTTAATTCGGTATTTAATTAGGTTTCAAAAAAAAAATGAACTAAAAATGTTAAAAGCAAACGGATTTGACGGAAACAGTTACTCTTTTAATGAGAAATTTGACCGTTTTATCGAGGAAGAAAATATAAGTAACGAACATTTAAAAAGTGAAAATGACGGTGATTTATTAGAAAGCGAGTCTTTTAATGAAAATGAAAGTGGTTATTTAAGTGAGAAGTGCGAGACAGAAATTAAAGATTTAAGTTTAAACGGAAATTCTTTCAGCCTATTTATTGAAACAGACGAGAGTAAGTCTATTCGAATTTTTTAATAATTGTATGAATCATTTAAACAAAATTTTTTTTTAAACCCTGAAGATGTCCTCATGAGAGTGGTTTATTATTGTATAAATGTGGCAGATTTTTATTTTGAGTGTAATTGTTTGAACAAAAAAAATATTCAACAAATTAACACTTCAAAGCAAATTTGATGCAGACGTTTTCATAGTCACGTATACCATATTTTCTTACTCTAATAAATGCCATACAATTAACAAAGTTTAAAACGATTGATAAATAAATTAGTACAAAGAGTTACGAAACTTGTTATTCAATAATAATTTCAATATTTCGTTCTATGTTTAGTTGGGAAATATTTTTATCAAAAGAAGCAACTGAAAACTAAATTATTGTAGTGTAGCAATTAAAATCCAAAAATACGTTTGGAGCTGAGGATGACACCTTGGGTGTCGAAACTTGTCTTAGATTTCTAAAGGCTTTGTTGGATTAGGGTGTAAAGTGTCGTTATGTAATTTTGTTCTACAGTATATTCTTTGATTTTCATGTATTTGTAAAAATGGCGTTATCGTTGCCTTTTCTCAATTACTCAAACTTCTCAGAGAATTTTAAACAACTTTGTTGCTATTTTGAAGATATTGCTTTGTGTTTACCCTTTTTTATGTCAGGTTTCTCGAGTCAACTTCTCTCGAAATACGTAATAAAGTTCAAACTTAACCGGATTTATAAAACAATATCAGTTACCCATATATACCTAAAGATATGTGCGTACCGTGGACGTAACATCAAACTTCTGGTGGCATCTTGGCAATAGTTTGTAAGCAAATTGTTTGCAAAAGTTACTACGGTAAATCTGGGTGTAGCTTGCATTGGCTCGTTGTTCAATATCGAAACAATTTCGTGGATAGGAAAGTTCTTTTGTGTAGTCGTATACTAAAACAAAAAGAATTTACTGCATACTTTTCTGTACTGTTTCAATCCACGTTGATAGTAAACATTTTTCAATAAATATTCGATAGTTTTTTAAGAATTTGTAGGAATTAATTAATATTAAAAATGAAAATTTTGGAGTTTCTACGTGGGAAGGAATTAAATTAACTATAATTTAATTTAAACTTGTCGAAATGATTTTATCTTATTTTATTTTTGAGAAAAATAAGGGTAAAGTTCAATTCATTACTTTTTGACTGAACTGTGTATCTTTTAAAGATATTACTTATGTTATCTGATATTTCTAAAATAAAAAAAGAAAAACTAATTATTCTAATAATACATATTTTTATTTGAACGTTATTTTGTTTCATTTTTTGAAAGTAAAAAAAAAATATATTAGAAGAATGAGGAAATTATCAGCAACTTTTTAATAAGACAATGAAGGGCTAATAAGAAGACCATGATATTTATTAAAGACAAAGGATTATACGAAGAAATACGTTCATAACTTCAAAGAAAGAACTAGAAAAACTTTTTAATAAATTAGACGGTCTTCTTCGAAATAAAAATGACGAGATATCGAATTTTTTTCATCTTAGTTTGTTATTAAGTACCTAGTCTTTTTATGTATGTATAATGTGAATTATATTTTATGTAATTGTTATATTATTTGTAAATACGAGTGAAAATAGACTGAAGAATTAAAATTTTGACTTTTATTTATCATTATTTATCTATAATATCCTAGTGCCTCTATTCGTGTTAATTAAATAAAAAATAAAAAAAAACTATAGTTAACTGACTGGTCCAATTAAACAATTACAAAATACATGAACAATTTAATGAATTTTTAATAAAAGTTTGGGAAAAATGAAAACAGAAATTCAGATACATACACTGAATTTTTGAAAATTATTTTTGTATGTAAAACTTCTGAAAAACATTGCTATTCGCTCAACAGACTACTAAATTATGAGAAGCCTGAAATGGTGGTTGTTGACTTAATTGGAAAAATAATTTGTCAAATGAAACCGAAGGGGAAATGATTGTTCATATGCCATTTATAAGCAATGAAATTGCTAGTGTCCCACAGTTGATGGATTACTAAATGAAAAGTAATTTATCAAAATGCCGAACGAGTAGGTTTTGTACAAATATTGGTTCCGTATTGTTTTTCGCTTCTTGATTAATTGTTTGGTCTACAAGGTACACCTGCGAATGAACGTAAAAAAAAAAATAACTAAAACTCTGTTAAAGACCGTCGCGACGTTGCTAATGATGACCATAATTTTCTAGATCAATACTCGTCTAAAGCAGACTAAAACTACAAGAAAAAAATTTAGTGTTAAAAATATTTCGAAGCAGCAAAAGAAAAAAAAAACTAACTAGAAAATGTTGATTTTTTTTTGAGATTATTTAAATAAAGTTAAAAAAATATGGTCAAAATCTAACCAGCATCTAAATCTTTTTTTATTAGTAGATCTAATTGGAATCTAATAATTCATAGATTAACTGTTTCAACGAGTGTAGTTGTTTTTTTCTATCAGAGAGTGCAACATTGTGATTGTCTATGGTGGTGGAATTTTTCATCCCTGTCTCAACATTGAAGCAAATGACCCGGTCGCGTCTGCAGAGGAAATTCATTTGTGTGCCCGGTGAAGTAACGGGAACGGCTGCGATAATGTTCCTGTCAGTATATTGTTCATTCGGGAAACTCGCCGACGACGTTGACGACGAGGACGAAACGTTGGCATTGGTTTTCTCTGTAGAAATGTGACGGGAAACGTGACCGTCGCTCCCGGGGGATCGTTTCCCGTGTCTCACAGGCGCAGTCTCGGGGATATAACTACCTTCCCTCGTTTGCCCGCATTTTCACGTTCAGTTGCGTCGGCCCTCGGACGGCATCAACGGACGCTGAGCGTCGCGACGCATTTCATATTACTTACTCACTTGTGGATTTATCATGGTTCGGAAAACTGACGCGCGAGTGATCGGAAAAATCCACGGAAACTTATAACGCGATTTCCATTTTTTTTTGTTCTTAAATTATCAATTAAAAATAAGAACTTATTAGGTACTCAATTCGTTTTATATTACCTATAGACTTTACCAGGGTTTAAAAACTTTTTATTTTAGGTAAATCAAAAATTTGTTCTAATATTCAAAACGTCATGAGACAAATCCTTAAAATTCTTATGTAACTTAAAGAACAATTACGGATTTTTTTTTCACTATCTCTAGTAATAAACTCGCATATTTAATAATTAATTTATCACATTAAGTGGTAATTATAAATAATTATACATAATCACCTCGTTAATCACATCCACTGATTAAATAAAGTTTGTGATTGTTTTGTTACATAAAACCAAAAAAATAAAAATATTTTGTTGCGGTAACGGACTGTAACACATTAAGGGTAAAATAAGTAAATAAATAGATAATAAAACTAACTGAAATTTTGTATGATACATAACATGACATAAGGGTTGCTGGAAACAAATATTTTGCTACAAAATATGAGCAGCTTTTTCCGAAAAGAGAATGTTACAAGTACTTCAAGTTTTATACGTGCTTAATGCACGCTCTAGTTTTCAGACATTCACAAATGTATCAACCCTGTTCTTTTGTAGTTTGTGCAGGCTTTTCTAGAGCCAGCCGGCGCATGCAGTCTTTTGGGATAAGACAAATCTTTTTAGGGAAGTTAGAGTTGAGTAAAAACCACATTAAAATCCACTAAGTTGCTTACACTGTAAGTAAGTGTTTTAATCCGGAACAAGTAGTATTCGTAAACAAAGTTCTGAAGAGAATTAAAAAATTTAATAAAGAAATATGTAAATACGTTTTATTTTGTTTTTGAGAACACTTTCTTGAGATTTACACGAGTTTTCCACTCTTTGGTAATTTTAATTTTAATCTAGTGTTTAGATAAATAACACCCTTAAACCCAAAAGAAAAAAATTGTCTTAAACGTGTAACGATAACAATAATAATAAACGTACTTATTATGTAAAATAATCATCTTATCCAAATTTGATAAGAACAAACGTAAACGCGTTTGAACTATAGGTATAATAATCATGAAATACGTAAATGAATCATATCGGATTTTTTTGAAACGTGCGCCAGCAATAAAAATCATTTCGGAAGTTTAAAAAATTAAACTTTTCGAAACGTTGTGATCCAGGTTATCCGAATGACTCGGTGGAGATGGTTTGGAATGTGTCACTCTGGTCCGAATACGTCACAAGCTGCCTCAAATGGTATGTGACGTTTACTTGTTTTTTCGTTTTATATGACTTTAACTTATCTAAATTCTAAAATTCAATGTAAATGTCATAAATATGATCATATATAACTTTAGTGTCGTAAGAAATCCAAAATGCCAGAAAACGTTTCTACACCAAAGGGTCACCCACAGTTGGAAACCAGAAACGTTCTGTGAAATTTTGAGTCTTTGTTTTTTCTTTGAATTTTTATAAGTGAATTATTTACCATCACTACCCCCTTGTTAGACATTATTTTGAACTCGACAGTTTGTAAAATTTTGCGAATGGTTAACGATGCTCTTTATTTTTTCTCTTGATGTAAAGGCGCTCGTCACGTAGCCGGAGAAAGTTAACAAAACATACAAATAGTTTATTCTGTATTGTTGTAAAAGAAGTCTTTTCTGTTTCATATAATGCTGGCCGTTGTGTCGTTATTAATTAAATTATGCACGCAGTGGTACGCGCTTCACTGAAAATTTCAGCATGTTACGCGTAAAACAGAATGCATGTAAAACTAAATTAATATTTGTTGGGGTCAATGTGTCTGAAAATACGGGGGTTGTCATGAAGAACTTATTGCTATCATTTATTGTTTTAATTAAAAGTAATCCACAATGATAAAGTAATTTTTCTTCGATAATATACCATTCAATTAATTATTACGGAAAAAATAAATTAGAAACGACGTTTTGAACGTCAAATTTGTGATCCTTTTCAAGTAAATGCTAAAATTAAAATTTATAAAACGATGTGTGATAATTTTTGCATTTGTTACTTGAAAAGGATCGAAAATTTGACGATCGAAACGTCGTTTCTAATTTATTTTTTCCTAACGAATAATTGAATGATCGAAGAAAATTTGTTTTATAATTTTTTGTATTACATTAAAATTAGAAAAATTTAGTTGAGGGTTTGATCTTATTTAACTGGTACATAAGGAGGTCACTAAATTAAAACAAGCGACCCTTGAGGTCCACACGAATAACTTCCCAGTATAATAAAGAGTAATTTTCATGAAAATCAAAAATTTCAACACATTTATATGTTTATAGGTCACTGCAGTAATTATTTATAAAGTGTCCACGAGAAGTTTATGTGTGATGTAATATTTAATTGCTAATATCAGTGTTTCATTGTTAATAATACAAATTTATCGTTGTTTATATTTAATTGTGTTTAATTTTTGTTATTTAATATTGTTTTACAATATCAATGAAATTGTACGGTGAAGTTCATAAGATATTAATTGTTTTTAAAAATATTTAATTTTTATTAATAATATTTAATTATTATTTTTAATAATAAAGCTCGTAATGATAGTACAGAATAATATTTATGTATATAGGGTGTTCCTTAAGTCCCAAAATGCTTTGGTTGAAAAATACAGGGTGTCAAAATTACAGAGAAAAATTTTGCTTTGAAGGTACATATTTTGAAATTTTTGTGGTATGTTCCACTTAAGCTTTTGTAAAAATCGTTTTTGCCTCCCTCCCTTGCACCTAGCTTTGCATAAATAAATAATTTTTTATATTTAATAGTTGAAATGTTCCAATAATCAAAAATAATTTTAATCATGTAACGTTTCGACCGTCAACTACTATCACCATCAATAACATTATAATTATGATAAAACACTACAAATGTTATTAGTTGTAATATTTTCAACAAAATGGAACATATCATTTTTGAATTTCGCCTCTTTTACTATTTACAAAATTTGTTTTCTGAAAAAGAAACTATTTAAGTTGCAATTGATGTGCCTTTTTGGTGGAATGCAATACTTTTTTTTTGCATTTTGTTTCTTAAAAGCCGGCGTAGTTGCTTATCGATTTTATGTGTTCTACCTCTGATCCTGTTCCTGTTCCGCTTTGAACATTTAAAATACAAACCTTTGTTGTCACTACTTTCCTGCCTGTACACGGTACGTGAAGCGAATCAGTGTTTAATTTTCTTGTTTCTTTTACTATTACCTACCAATATTTTCTCTAGCCATTTATCCTTTCGGAAAGTTTCTAAAAACATTGTGCACATCTTTTTAAATCGTCGAGTTTTTTTCTGTTTCAAAAATGATTATTTTTACATCTACGTTAAGGTCTCTAGATTGTATCGACTAATAATGGAAAAAGTTTATTGAGTCTCCAGTAAACCAAGTGCCTATCGGTAGTTACTCTTTTTAATTGCAGTCCATGCAGTAATTAGTCAGTAATTATTCGCTCGGTTGATGGCCTTTGAAAATGACGCACCCTCTGCTGTATCGGCAGTGCATAGCCGGTATAGAAATAAGTTTAAGCAGACTTTCCACCAACCCTTCGCATCATGTAGGTACCTTGTAATCAATTCTTGTGTGTGGGGAACGGCATTGTGAGCAGATTTTTTTTTAATGTTCGTCATCTTCAACCCCATACTTTCAGCAGATCCTTTTTGAATAGACTTACGTAATGAACGTTCATTTAAAAATTACATTAAAATATTATTTATCACTTTATCAGAAGTTGTAACATAAAGGGTAGTTTCTACTGTTTGTTTAAATAAATAAGTTGTTTGATACCCATTTTATTATGACCGAATTTACAGTGAGATTTTTTCAAAAAATTTCATCAGATATGTTTTTTTTTTATTGTGTAAAAAATGCTATTTGAATATTCAGTGGATATAAACTATTGTATAAATACTTTTTTGAGGTTTATGGTGCTTATCTTGGTTTATTTTTCATACTCAAAAAAATGAGTCTCTATGTGGTTGTTGGGATTTTATTTTGGAAGCTCCGAGAGTGCTCTATCGTGAATCATAACCATTTACATCAATTCAAGCTTCACATTAAACGTTGAAAGCAAAAAGAGAGAAGATTACATCTTTCATAAAGCAGATATAGTTTCATGGCGACGAAAACTAGTAAAATTGTTGACATAGAAACCTCAATTCATTTTTTTAAAAAAGTAATTAAACTTGTGGACATTTTTGTTCTTTTACATTTCTGAGATAAATATTCTATTGATCTTCCCAGCGTCTCCACCAAAAATCTTCTATTATTGTACTTAAGATGGGTGAATTTGTGATACTTTTTTGGATAATAAAATATATTTCTACCCTATCGTTAACACAGACATGAATACATTTAAAAAAAAAGGCCAATAACACTTTCTCCTTTTTTTTAACCTCGCCTTCGGGGTTAAAAAGCTTTCCCCTGTTCAACACTCTGTCTTGAATCGAGTACGTCTTTGATACACTTTATAAGAGGACTATACCGAACATGAACAACTTCTTACGTAGGTACAACGGGGTTGCTCTTTATACGTGTGTAATGTGTCATTGTATGCAAATGAGAAAGAGGGTGTAGTAGTAGGTATATCTGATCAGAAGGCGTTCAACTTTGTTTCACAGCTGACGGAATAAATTTGAGATGTATCTACGAGGAGATCTGTGAATGAAATTGGTATCTATAGGTATAATAGATGATAAAAGTTCGATGAAGATATTTTGTTTGTCTAAAGTTTAGTTACTCAGCCCTCTGCCTCTTTGTACTCCTGTTTTTGCCTCTAATATGTCTCTAACTGAGCTAAACTATAAAATCATAAAATACATCCCCATTTTCTTGGCGTTTTTTTTTTGTTTATTCTTGATCCTTTTTGTTACAATTTAGAAGAAAAATGTTTGTGACTATTCGTGTAGACGAGCACATGGTACTTTTGTACGTAACCTAATGTTGTGGAACTAATTTATATTTTGCAACAGATGTCGATCGTTTATTGAAAACTAGGTTGCAAAGTTTCGATTTTATTTCGTCACAGCAGTTGCCAATATGCTACATAAACTGCAGCGAAAAGTGAAGGATTTCCTCCAATAAATTATAATTTTAACCATCCACATACTGAACGAAAGTTATTGCATTTTCCCTCTGAATTGAATTATTGTTGTTTTGTGAACGTGCCTATTTTACGTTCTGTTTTATTGAATCTCATAAAAAATTACTTCGTGAAATGCCCCGAACAGCTCCACGATTTCAAAATTTATGTCTTTGATCTGTAATGGAGCGAAATCAGCTGGAACTACTTAGAAGTAATTTCAGTTACTTTTGCGTCAACGAAACCGGTGAAAATTCGTAGATTATTTCTCGCTTAAATCCGAACAATTCCGATCGATTTCTCATCTTAAAGCAATTAAATCTTTTTCATTTCTAGATCGAGTTGATTTTAACTGAATCGATTCAAGAAAAATTTATGCCTTTTTCACTGGTTGAAAGTACTTCAGCGTGCATAAAATGTAAAGTTACTATATCTTCGTAAGGGCTTATACCCTTTTGATTTTCTGAAGTTTCCATTGAATCAACTGTTATCGAGATTAAGACCCACAGGAATCGAATCCGGGAATCCCCGTTCCCCGATCAATTTTTTTTGTATTCTAAATTTAATGCACGATTAAGTGGGAGCGGTTTAGATTCTGGCTTCAAGAATATGTAGAGTTAACTTCAAAAAGAATTATATTTCCGAATCTATCATGGGAGTATCTCAGAGAGCCCTTAGTTTTTTTTTATATATATTCTTTCGTCCGTTTGTCACTATTTTTTTATATGTATAAAAACTCCAGATTGTTTCCTATACTTTGTTACTTTAATACCTAAGGGCTTTAAACGTACTTGCCCCTTAGGATGGTTTGTATTGCAGATAATAAAGAGTTAGTGTTCTTTTGAGGGTGGTTTATTGTTATAGTGCGATAAGATAAAGATACATGGACAGCAATACATAGCAGTTTTATTAACTCTTGTTAAGGTTGGTTTATTCTCTAGGATTTTTAAGGATAAAGAATGGTAGAAAATTTATTGACCAATCAAAAGGATTACACTTTTCGTGATCTAGATCCGTGAAAATTTAAAATTTTATAATAGAGTTAATTATATATTAATTTTTTAATAAATAAATACTTGGGATATAAATAAATTAATAGATTTGAATAGATATTTTAAGTAATTTACTGCGAAGTATTTTCTGGATTAAATTTATTAAAAATAAATATTATTTGGATTAGAAAACTGCCCTGGAAATTTTTAATAATATCGACCACATTTCCTATATTTTTAATGTTAAATGTTAATTAAAACGACTGGAAATTGAATAAAAATTTTAATAATGGTTATATGTAAGTTACTGTTTAACCCTCGTTTCTGTGTAATTAATTTTGTTTTTGAAATAAGGAAGATCCTATATCAAACAGAAAATGTGGGGATTATTTGTTGTGACACAATTTACAATTGGACTTTTCTATAAAATTAACTAACGAAACTTGCTGAAAGTTTGAAAACTTTTATAATAAAAATTTTGACGTTCATTTTAACCAGCAGAAATAATTTTGGTAAATGGTACTTTGGATAATTGTGTTCCAAATAAATTTTGATGCCATTTCTCTTCAATAAACTTATGTATTTATAGTTTGTATATGTATTTGGTTTTTCTTTTTGAAAAAATCGATTGCATTTTTGTACGAATATCACTCCTGTAGGAAATTACCAATTTAACACATTCGGCTTGCACAAAGCAGAACATGATCGTCTGTCAGTCACGTAGTTGATTGTAATCAACATCAGTCGTGATTTATCACCTTTTTATCATTCAACCGCTTCCCAGTTATTGGATAGTTCGTTCTAGTCTAGAATGCAGAAACTCCCACGTCAGTCGGCACACAAACCAAGGGAAAATCGGAAAGCATGAAATTGGATAGTTTGTGCAGACGAGGGATAAAAATCTTAATTTCTATATTTGAACGTCTAATACATTGCACTTAAGGGAGGCTGCTTTTATAGAACCACGAGAGAGGTTTTAACAAAATTTTTTAAATCCACATCACTGAGTTAAAAATAAAAATTGATGAAACTTTGAGTTACCAAAATTAATTTTTGTATTATTGAGTATTATGTGACATACGTTTTATAAAATAAAAAAAATTATTGACTAAAAAAATGAAAAAAGCCTACATGGAATAGGATTCAAAGATGTAAACAAATAATATTTACGCCCATCCGGATTTTTCATTACTTTTCGATGTGTGTTAAGAATGTGTTTGATGAAGTGATTCGTATTTTCATTAAAAGAAAAAAGTACATAACGTTCCTTATTTCGAAAACAAGTCGAGATTGACTTTTCGAGAGGAACATGATTGTTTTTTTTTTTTTGAAAACTCCCTTTTAACCCCTAACACCTAACAGATCCAAGTATCAATAAAGTGAAATGAAACTATTGAATCAATACTTATGGAAGAGTGAAAGACTTATTCAGCAGATTGTTGTCTGTCTGTTTCAGGAAATTTAACGACAGGCAGTCCTCATTCTCCGGACTATGGGGGCTTTTCCAATTCGCCAGTTTCTCTGGGGGTGCGGGAGGCAACGAACGTACTTTTTTCAGCATTCCAGAACAACCCCTCACTTGCGCCCCCCGAACCGCATATCGCTAAAGCCCTCTTGACATGGATACAGGTCAGTAAGAAATTTTATTTTCTATTCTTCGCGGTTTTCGTTATTTAGTGCCTTTCTATGTTATTTCGTTCTACAAACAAAATGTTCGTAGTATTTATTATCCCTCTCTCTCTCTCTTTTGCTCTTATTTTCGTTCTCTGTCGCCAGCTGCGAGCATTTGCCACACATCTTGTGGTAAAAGACACGAAAAATGCTTTCACATCACTCAGGATTTATTTTCAATTGAAGAAAGAAAACTTCCATATTTAAAATACAGAAGAAATGCTCTACATACATTGAACTTGAGTTATATTTTCAAACGTCATTAACCCGTGAGACATTTTTTTAGCTTTAAATCAGTCTTTTTGTGATCTCTTTGCCAAAAAGTATATACAGTTACTAAACTTGATTTTTATATACTTAGGCAAATATTTCTGTGTAGAAATATTTTATCAAACAGCGAAACTTTGAAGAAAATACCTTCAGTGAGGGAGTATCAACGACCTCATTTTATCCCGCCCCAAGGCAACTTGTTTAATTTTCCGGCGCGTCGGAAAATTCTCAAATTGTTGTGGTTCCTAAAAACCTTCAGACGCAAATACTTTCGCATTTTTCTTTTTTGTTTCTACATAAAGCTTCCTCGAAGTGAATGTTTCAAATTAACTGGAGAAATTAAATTTATATAACACACATACTTTTAAAAATTTCCCTTGAGATGAAAATGAGATGATTCACTATTTATTAGTTTAAATTTTCGAGCGTTTCACTCAAGCTGTCGAAATATTTTTGTTTGCAAAGTTGGTCGAACTCCAACAATTCTGGATGCACATTTTCAGCAGTTTTCCATATATACTGCGGTAAGCAACAATTAAATTACAAACTGCGTCTGAGTTCAACACTCGAGCAACTTTTCAATTAAAACGATGATGAAAATTATCACGAATTATATGTCTAAAATTTAGTTTTTCTAATTTTTCAAAAGATTAAATATAGCACCAAATTGTCAGATGAATAGTGTATTAGGCGTCAAGAAAATTATTATAAGAAAATTTATCATTAACAAGTACAGAAATCGTCAATGTGTATGAAATCGTTAATTAGTTGATATTTAACGGAAATATCGCTTTAATTTTTATTGAAAATAAATACCAAGTGTTTCACGAATAAAACAAAAAATACCTCAAAGTATATTCACTTGTGTTTGCGTGATGCGCGCACATTAATGCACCTAGTTATTATTTAATTAGTTAATTTGATAAATTATTCAAAGCTAAAATGGAAGCATAAATCAATTAAGTAAATATTTAACTAAAATTATTTTGGTACATTACATCAATATACACTCAAAAATGTGCTGAAAATTTTTATTTCCCAGAACTGTTTCGGTATCTTTTACATTTTAGCTTCATTAAATTTTATAAATCCTACATTTTTCTCTTGATTTTAATTTCATTTTTCAAAGTTATTTGCATTTAATGTAACTGTTCTTAAAACCCATGTGCAAGGTAAGAAGTAAGTAAACCCATACCAGATCTAATGTTACAAAAGTTATTGTTTCCTGTTTGCTATTATTACCATTGTTACTTAAGGTTTTAATAATACCCCTGAAAAGTAAAGGAAAGTTCTTATTCTTTCTATAACCTTTAAGGGACCTTTTTAATCCTTCCTCGGACAAGCAAATAATTTATAGATATAAGGTTTTTAATCTAAAATTGAATCTCTTCGAAAAGGGGAATTAAAAAGTTCGGACCAAAATTGATGGCATTTGTCCTTATCCAATCGAAATAAAATCAACGTTTAATGGATGACGGTTTCCTTTCAACGTTCCTCTCATCCTTTTGAGACGTTGAAAGCACTAAACGTGAGGGTTATATCAATCACCCTGTACGTGGTTCTTGTCAGCGCTGTTTCAAAATTATTAATAGACAAACTTTACTCACGAGCAACACTTCAACTGTGTTAATGGCGATAACGAAGCGTGAATTTTGAATACAGACGAGCACTGACTGAATCCAAACCCAGTCACATGCATTATATGGCGTGTACAGCCTTTATCAGAAGGAATACAGAATGCATTTGGTATTTGTTTGAGTGTATTCTTTTTTTTTTTAAAGGCCTTTATAATAAGCTCTGAGCGAACCTTTGTAGTACTGAAAGATATACATAATTTAATTAGTGTTAAAAAGGATTTTTTTTAGTACTTATTTGGCAAAATATTAGGTTTGTTAGGATTTTCTTGATATACCGGAAATTGTGAGATTTTAATGATCAGTCTGTGTCGAAATGTTTTTGTAGTAGCTTTAATGGTGTCGGCATTTTCTTTCACCCAGTCACATCGGCGTAACGCAGAGTCTTATTAATCCCTAATATAAAATTTGGAGACATTGTATTCATATACTTTTGTTTTTTGGTTAAGGGTCTAATGAAAGGTGAACCCTCCACCATACGGCGTATGCAGGGGTGTACTTTATGCCACTGCTCAGTCAAGCCTATGAAACGACACAACATTTAGATTTTTTCGAGTTATTTGGAGATTTGTAGGATTTAGATCAAAGTTCTCCATCGTTAAATGAGGAGACGACTGTAAATTTTATTTACACATAACGTACATAAAACAGTAGCGACCACATTAGTAGCTTAAGCACATACGAGGAGGTATTTGTAAGTATCTGGTCTACCATATAAAACGCCAGAATTTATTAAAACAAAATTTAACTTATTCAACATAATCTTCTTTAAGACATATTTAGCACAACACTCATAAAGTAATTTTAACCCTTGGAAAAAATCTTTATCTTGGTCTGCAAACCACTCCTTAAACTCAAAGGGAACATTCGATTTTATTATTTTTTGTCGAAAATCTTTTCGAATGTTTTTTGAGCTTTGAGAATAAATAGTAGTCTGGTGGTGCTAAATTGGGAGAATAAGGGCGGGTGGTGGTTGCTAACCAACTTAAATCCAATTTTAAGAAAGGAAACATTCCGGGTCTCCACTGGCCAAAACCTTCTCTGAGTAAAACTCGACCGGCAAAGCTCTTGTTTCAGTTTTCTAGGTCAAAAGTGGGATAATTCTGTTACATTTCGGAGAACATGATGGAACAGTTAGGGGAGTATATTTGGAATTGTGTGACCACCCTCTCCTGTTCTATTCTTTAGATTTAGCACTCTCACACAATTATTTGTTTTCAAAGCTCAAAAAATATTTTAAGGGTAAATGATTTTCAACAAATAATGAAGTCGGGTGTGCCGTTGAGGTTGAGGAGTGATATATAGGGATTTCGATATCCCGATTTTTATTTCGAATCTCGGGATTTCGGTATTATACTCATATACGAACAGATATCAGCTCTTTAATCAACGTGATTGTTATGTATGTGAGGAAAATGTACTAAGCAGTGCTCTCAACTGTGAAAATCGACTGGTAACCGCGAAAATTTAAGACTAAACCAAGTTACTCTGTGATAATTGTTTGCTTATGATACAAAATAATGTGTCAATCCCGAAAATATCGGGTCATGATAACTTAATCCCGAAATATCGGGATCAAATCCTCTATTGATTAAGAATTTTTTTCCAAGTGTTTAGAGTTGCTTTATGAACGTTGTGCTTCACGTAGGGGATTATGTTAGGCCAGATATTTATCAACACCTCCTCGTAAGCTATACACACATTTCGTAAACAAATGCAGATGCTATTTTGAGATTGTCGTCTGTAATGTGTACATAGTAAAGAAAAGATTCAACCCGAGACATTCACATTTCACAGTCGTCGCCACGTACTATACCTAGTTGGTTAGTTAGCTAGCTTGGAGTAGGGCTTTCGCTTTAACTCGGTGCAGACATTCATTGGTGACATTTACATAGTCTAGTGCACAAACACATACTAACACATTCACACATATAGAGAAGACATTTAAATAATTGTATAATAACAAAAATAGAAAAACAAAACTAGTACTAATGATAATAATTTAAAACAAGCGACAGTGTTATTGTTTTCTTTATTGGTGTTGTTGTTGCTATTGTTATTATCTTTTCAAATAATAAATTGAATGGATCGTAATAGACCGCGTAGGTAGTCGTTGATTATGCACGTAGTTAATATCAATCGGCAGTGATTATTAGTAGTTGTGCAGTGGCAGTGGTGTACACCCTTATATTTAATCCCCTTATCGTGCAGCCACTGACGCTAATAAATTAAGCGGTCTGCATACATTTATGCATTGGCGTCGTTTCTGCTTGCTTGTTGTGTAGTGGAGGATCACGTCGTGTTACGTCATAAAATAATTGCCGGTCGGAAAAGCGACTTGAGTGGATGTTGTCGATAATTTCGAACCCAAACCGACGACAATTTATTAATTGGTTTAATAAGTTCAACGAAGATTCTGCGACGATTCGTGGAGGTTGTGATTTGATTTATTTGTGAGTGATTTTAGTTTGTTGTGCTCCACAGTTCTTTATCGGTATGTATTTGAGATTTACACGCCACTTTTTGAGATAAACGTGAAAAATATGACAATTTCCGCACCCCTTCCGTATATAAGCTGCATATAATGCATTACCCCTTATCTATGACAGTTTAAGTATTTTCCACCACGTATATCATGTACGTATGTGGCATTTTTGTCACCACTAAATTGTATTGCAGTCGTAAACTTTAGGCAAATGAGTTATGAATTTAGAAAAATTTAAAAATTAAAGCACGATCTTCGGAAAATTCCTTTGAATTTTAAATTTTCTCGCTCAATTTTTGTTTTGTTTTTCATGGACTATTTATCATAATTCATTTTATTTATTTAAAAAAGACACAAATGTTTTAGTAATGAAGTGTCCTGACACTTGGAGGACATATTTGTAATAAATACGTAACCGATTAAAATAATTGAAGTGATTATTCATTTAATTCCGTCGTAAAAGGTTGTAAAAGTTGACCAGTTCTTAAGTAGATAAAATTAGTTCGTGGCGACTACTTAACTTAAAATAGTGCAACGACGCATCATCATGTTTTCCCAAGTTAAAAATAACTTCAAACATTTTTCTGCATTTTCCATCGTAAAATTTAATCTTATTTTAAAAAACAAAAATAAGGAAATCTTTCACAAAAAGTACGGTAGTTTTGTCATCTGAATAATTATATATAATGCTACATGCACTAGTCAATGAAAGAATTTGATTTATTACTAAGAAGATGATATTATATGTAACTAATACCATTAAATTATCATGTGTGTACAATAAAGTAACTGTAATATGATCAGAAACAGCAGTAATCTATGGAAAACAGTCACAGAGAATCGGTTCAATGAGTTTATTGTTTCGTGGGTTTTCTGTAATTTAATTTGAAACTTTCCTCTCTCTCCTCTTGCCCGCTTTTCATTTCCGTTTTATGACATCAGCCCTGATTGAAGTCTTATTACACACACTCACGTCAATTTATCGTTTTATTTAATGCGATGGATATTCAGTAGATTTACGATTACATGCAGTCATGTTACATTTAGAAAAACAAAAAAATTGCCAAATTCTAATTAGGACATTTGTTTTTCTAATTTTCACAGAACAATTGCCTAGAGAGCGGAACAAGTTGGCCAAAGTCAGCCTTTAATAATGAATTTTAACGGAAACAAAAAATTACACAATGTGTGCCTGTGTGTTTCAATTAATTAAATATGTATGAAGTTTTGAACAGCAAATATTTTTAAATTTAATTTTTAATTTACCTCAGGTATTTTTTTGAAAAGCCTTTAATGCACGAATTTGATCCTGCTTGGTTACTATGTAACATGAAACTATGAGATACATAGTCGTTGACTTTGGATGATGAAATAGAATTATTTGTTAATTTGACGTTAAAAAATGGACTACAACAAATGACATTGAATTCATTACAGTCCATTGAAAACCGTAGGTTCAGTTTAGAAATTTACATGCATTAAATACATGTTAAAATTGCGACCCAACATAATTATTCATTTTGGATAGAGAGACTTTCGTAGGTGTTACAATAAGAGGGATTGAGGAACGAACCGTATTTTTCAAAAAAAAAGTTAAATAATGTCGAAATGAGAATGTACTCATAATGATATGAATAATTAAAATTTGATTGCCACACCTCAAATTTATTTCTGTTCTGCTTTGGCGCATCCTTCTGTGATTTACGTAGTTTTATTTCTGGAATTGAAAAATGCTAGGACTCGGGGTGTTGGAATTGTCACAGCTCTTCGACGACAAACATAAGTATCGTATAATTTTGGTTTATTTTCGTAACAATGGTAGAAATAGAACAAGACAATGAAGGGGAGAGGTACTGTGGTGGCTGCAGCTGTTGCTATCATCGAGCAGCAACAAGTGCACCATCCTGACGACGATTACCCGGACGACATCTACGTGATGGAGCCCGCGATCCAAAAGATTCTGAACGGAAAATGTTCGGCGTTCGCCCGTTTTAGTCCCGACCATACGTGCGGCAATTTTCACGATCCCACGAGGGCGCCCTCGGGATATTTCGAAACCAGGAAGCATTATAATCGCGCCTCTGATGCCGCTACGGCCATGGAGGAACAACTATTGGGACCCGGGACGGTTAAAAATAACCATTGTTTTGAGTGGAACGTACCAGATGCCTTAGCCACGCGGCGTCAACATAACCAAAACCATCATCACGTTTCGTCTTCATCCGCCGATGCCTTCGACCTCGGCTTGAGTGATCTCACTAATGACAAAGGGAGCGGCCAAAATTGCCGAGGGCTCGGCAGGGAAGTCGATTTCGAAGCGGCCGTCGAGGATTTCGATCTGACTGCCATCGACGTGGAGAAGTTCGTGGCCAAGTACAATAATTGCGACAGGAGAACAGTGATAAGTGGCGATAAAGTGAGGGGTGGCAGTGGCGAGGGCGGTTTCGCAACTACCACGGATTTTTCGTTCAAATTTTCGCGCCTCAAAGAGGGCGAGGGCGATTTCGAGACGAGCTCGTCAACCAGTGAGAGTGAAAGCGATTTTGAGGGAGAACACGTGGTAAACGGAGGACTCGATACCATCACGGAGGAAGAACGCGCCTCTGGTATTAGTTTTAACTCGTCGGCCGGTGGTAATTATCAATTAATTTTATATGGAATTTAATTTAGTCTTATTGAAGCAATTTTATTCATTGGTCTTTAAACTTAATAAGTATTTAAGTATAAACCGAGATTCCTTGAGGATAATATTTGTTGGGGAAAACTTTTGTTAAATTTTGTAAAATTGTTTGTTGAAATTGATTACTGTTTTGGCACATCCAGAAAAACAAGCAAGTTAATGAAAGAAGCAGAAGTTGAAGCAGATTCTATGACATTTTAGGTTTTCATAAGAAAATGTAAATTTTCATTTACCTAAATTTTTTTTTTCACTTGGGGTTGTATATTGAGTTTCCACTCAAATTCGCCATTCGGAATTATTTTGCAAAAACTAAGTTTTATGGAATCAAAAAAATTGGATTGTCGAATATTCCAAATTATTCGCGAACATTTAAAATAATTCTGGAATATTTCAGACCATTCTCCATTTTAGATAATTCCCCAACATTCCTGATCATTTTCGGAATATCTAGAACATTCTAAATTGTCCTAAATCTTTTGTCAAAATATCTGGAACATTCTAAGGTACCTATTCTTAAACTTTTCGAAATATTTGGAACGTTCTTAAACACTCCTACAAATTTTAGAATTTTCTGAATAATACATAACTATTATTCCCTGACACACCAAACGCCCCTCAACCAATTTTTGACCTCCCTTTCTATACTTAATAAATATTGACTTTGGTGAATTATAGTAATATGCATAATGCAATGACCACACACACGATTTACATTGTTTTTTGAGGGAGCAATAAAAGTACAAATTTGAACAACAAGTCCAAAATTTGAGTTCTAGAGAAAGGATAAAGAAAGAACTCGATGGCATGTTTTTAACACAATTTCAGGACCGTTACAGTTAAAGATAAACCCTGTTTTATATTTTTATAATATACTATCACACCTTCTGTTGAACCCAAGAGGTTATTCCTAAATGATGATTTTAAGTGGTAGTTAATGTTTGAAAATTCTTAAAAAATAATAATTGTGTCAAAGTTAAATTTTTAGCATAATTTGATGATAGTGATGATTCTCATAAAATTCTTCATGGTGTGTACGTTTTTCGACACAATTAATTTCATTAGACCGCCTTTAAACTGTCGAATGTGTGCCGAATTCGATTTGGCCACCGTCCAAGAAGTAAGCATCATCTGAAAATAGCAAACTGATAGTAAAATCGCCACGGGTGCTGGTGTTTCATTCTGTTTACTCGTGTGCTCTTTGGGAACCTCGTTCTACGCCTTGCCCGTCATCATGTGGTTGTAGAACAGGCCGTAAAAAACATTTTTTCATCGTTACGCGTGCCATGTGTACGGTGGTGTATGAAATTGCTTCCCTTCGACGAGAAAATTCGTTTTAAAATTATGGAAAGTGAAGATGTCAGCACCAACCCAACTAACAGTATGTACATATTGTATAACGTATAAAAGGGTGTTAGTTACATTAATATATGATACGTTTGCAAAAAAAAGGGAATATGAAATATATGTACTTGGAGTAATGAAAAAAAAAAAAAAACGTACAGTGAAATAATTACGTCTTGATAGGGGTTGCTATTCTGATTATGTTCTGGAAATTTAAGGGTAATTTACTACTGAATATTGAACTTAGGGTAGTAATTTAGACTATTTTTAAAAACCCAATTAAAGATTATTTTATTGGTATTCTCGATTAAAGCAGACTACTCGCTTATTTTTCGCAGAATTATTTCCGTTGCAATAATATTCATAATTATTACATAATTTAAATTAAAGAATAAATAATTAGACGATTTTATTATATTTTTTAATTTAAATAATTATGAATATTATTGCAACCGAAATGATTTCGCGAGAAATAGGAAAAAGAAAGTTCTATAATTTTCAATATTATATCAGATTTAAATTTAAAATAAAATACTACAATTTGTTGATGTTCTCTTGAATTTTGTATTTTTCTATCTAATTATCTATTACGATTGCATTATAATTCGAAAAAGTACAAAATAATAATTTATACTGCTGAAATAATTTCTTCTAACCATTTTTTCATCCAATTTTAAATTTTTTATTTCGAGTGCTTTTTGAAAAAACAAATGCATACATTTTTTAGTTAAGTTTGCTTTAGATTGAATATTTCCGAGACTATTTTTAACTTCCCATGATTTTCTAATGCTCAGCAGAAATTTAAACATCTAATTGTATCTAATTCGTTGTGAACAGGCGCGCGGAGTTTATTTTTAAAATTAAAAGAAGCGGAGTTTACAAATGTAGCTTTTAAAAGTTCTTATACTAAAACTTCTAATTCAATGTTTTTCGACTTGCACTCTAGTGAAACCAAATGAGATCACTGAAAAAATTCTGATTTAATGGATTTTTTTATTGCAGTTAAACTGATTCTATTAGAAAATATTTGTTTGTACAAACGACTTTGCGGTTGTAATTCGTATTTGTTTTGTGTATTTGTACAGCAATTTGATGGCGCAATTTCAATGGTAATCGATAACTTCTACCATCTATTTATCTTCTGATGCTAATTTCGATGGGCAGGGTCGAATTGTTAGCAACATTTCACAGTTGAATTGGCATTCAAATCAAATTCTAAACAGACTATTCTCGGTAAAAGAATTTAAAATAGATCTTAAGTTTTTTTTTGTTTCAAGGGTCTATTGCAAGTGTGGGTGCAAACAAAACAATAATTTTTGATGTGGTTTTAAAATAGGATAACAAAAAATCGCGAAATGATTTATGTACTTATGTAGATTATGTCAAAGCTTAAGAAGTCTTTTAGACTCTAACGGTCATGCAAATGGTAAAAGCATATGGCATTAACGTCATAAACTAAGTCCCTAAATGAAACATGTTTCTTTAAAAGGAAATACTCCAACAAACGTACAATTTTGCTGTAGCTTTGCTGCTTACAATTTCAGTTTAGGTGTCGTTTTCTAATAAAAATGTTTACGACTTTACATTAGTTCAAGATAAAGTTGAGGCAGATCATAAATGAATCTTTAAGAAATATACCATAAGTATCTAGTAATAATAACATAAAAATTCATTGGATTTTTAAAAAATATTTGGATTCCATTTATCTATAATCCTTAAAGAGTTACCATATGATATTCCTTTTATATATGATAAAATATTACGTGACTAAATAAGTAACCCAAAAGTGGAAAGACCAATGAATAAACATATTATGGTTAGTCCCCAAAAGGTAATTGGAAGTGACTTTTGCATTGTCAGTTTTATACACGAATAAGTTAATAATTTTTAATGCAGTAGCTCTTTGAAGATACCTTACCTCGATGGTAATTTTAGAATTTAGAAAGGAAGAAAATTTTTCTTCAATATAAAGAAAATCCCGAAGTATTTTAATTTTTTCGTATTTGTAAATTTAATAAACGTCTACTGGGTATTTTCTTTATAAATATTCTTATATAGGACAAGATTCGTCTAGTCCTGAAGATGATTCCACGGTTAAAGGAAACGCACCCTGGTCAGGAACAACATCAAATCGAGACTCAACATCAGATCTCTCCTCGACATCCTCAGAAAATCAACCGCGTGGCATTGTAAAAGGTCATTTACATTGATTTGCTTCTTTATTAAATTAAATGATAACACTTTATCAAACTAACTAATTTAAAATGCAAATATTTGTTTTGTCGCTGATTTTTTTTTTATTCCTTGTTTACTAAGGATCATAGAATTTTTCTCTTCGATGTACTACGACAGAACAATCCGGAAAGGAACTTACAACCAACCCACTTTTGTCGTAAAAGTCTAAGAACTAAAATAACGATATGTCCCAGTTGTATGAATAAATTATAAACTTCGGCAGTTAACACTTAAAAAATGAAAAAGGGAATGCGCTATTAAATTTTGTGTGAAAACACAGATGCTGCTTTGCAGTTTCAGTTTTTTTTTTTAATAAGTAATGAGTTGATATAATTTATTGCTTTAATTCGGGTGAAAGTTGTGTTTTTCTCATGCTAATTAAAAAAAATAATAATTAAAACTCACCATTACTGCTAACAATTCGTGGTCTTAGTTTCTGAAACAAAATAGTCAAAAATCAGTAAGTTATCACTATATTATCCACATAACACTTAAGGTTTCAAAATAAGAAAAACATGAACCAAATTTGTTTGTGACAACTAAAAAAAATATGTATGTACCTATGGTACCAGATTGTAGAGGAAATTTTTTGAATATATTGCCCATTTTCAAATTCTATCTCGTCATATATTCTTAAATACGTGGACTAAGATAGAGTGCCCTAATATTTCATTACAACATATTGGAGACCTCCAAAACAAGCCCTTTCATTTGATATATCACTCGGTAGGTATAGTATAGCAAAACTTTTTTTTTAATTTTCTAATTTTACTTCCAAAAATTTTCGTTCGTGTTTGTATTTGGGTCACAGAAATTCATATAATATGTACCAAATTTGAATTTATTCAGTCTAGTATATTGACAAATGGACATACTGGCCACGAGTGATCTTTTAAGAGAAATTTAATTTTGTTCCGGATAAAAATTAGTCTCAAAAAATTTTCCATATATGTATTTCAATTCCGTCATAAAATACGCGTCTATGAATCTAATATGAAGCTATATTAAATCTTACTCAGTTACGACAGTTAATTAAATTTAACAGTAACAAGCTTGCCTTCTAAATCGCTTCATGGTTATTAAATGCATACTAACAAAAACAGATTATTACGAAATTATGGAACACTTAGTAGAAGTGTAATTAAACGTACCGACTATTTATTCAAGTAAATTTAGAAATTACGAAAGTGGACATTTTATAAGAAGTAACTAGAATAAATTAATTAGAGAATTGTTTTAGCACTAAAGACTAACACTTACGAAAAAAATGCGTCTAAAATAAGCATTACTAAAAGTACCTACTAATTATTTTTAAAGAAAACCGTTAATTAATGGCTAGTATAATTATTAACAGACAGCAGTTCGTCTCGTTGTAATAAAGATTTTAAATGGATTCGTAAAACCCAAAGTCCGTCACCTTCTCCAAAGATGGAAGATCAACTGCCTCACACAAAACCCCCCATTAACAGACTGCCACCCAGCAGGGAACGTACCCCTAGGCGTTCGGCAGAAAAATCTGCCCCTGGGAGTCTAGATCGCCGGAGACGATCCCACGGAAAAGGGGAAAGGGAAAAAGAAAGAGAAAGGCCACGATCAACGCACATTTTAAAAAGCCCCCCGCGTCTCGAAGACTTTTATCCCTCCTCAGGGTGCCAAAGTTGGTGCTGTAATCCGCACGCTACAGAGCCGTACTGTTTTAAAAATTTTCACCGGCGTCACGAACGATTCGATCCGCAAAAATATGGGAGCAACCCCATGCTCATGGAGCAAAGGTGCATCGACAGGGGCGGCAGTCACCCTGACCTCTACGGGGATTGTGGAAAATGTAGACATGAAAATTTTTGCGACTGTTGTTCGTATCATACCATGTCCAGTTGTTGTATGTTCGGCGATAGAAATTTTCACTGGATGCAGAACTATTATCCTAGAAAGGTATTGTATTCTATTGTCGGCATTTCGTTTTATGGTTCATAAAATTGAAAACTAGGTTACATGTTATGATCCATGGCGTTCTAAACGTTTATGGCAAATAACTCATTTTTGCTACAGATTTACTGGGTAATTGTCTGGCATTAAACTCACATTTGCGCAAGTTCTATGTCATCGACTGCGTCTCATTTTGCCTTCAAATTTATATTTATTACGTATTTTATGGAATAATAAGATCTCTATTAAACGTGTTGTATTAACAAACATACAGGGCTGTTTATAAACAGCATATGATCAAGATGAAAATTTATTTCTCTTTGCAATAATTACAATTATTATTGTTTAACTTTCTGAAAATAAAATGTTTTCTTCTTGTCAGATTGTATTATGCAATAAGTTTTATGAATAGGAAATATACGTTTCCTTTGTAGCTAAACGTTTTCTTTGTAGTTGAATATTTTACATTGAATTTGTTTTTACATAATGAGGGTGAGCCAACAAAAAAGAGAGAGAGGGATTTTCTGTTACATTTTATGTTGTTTTGATTAAAAAAAAATAATGCAAAATATATGAGCTTAGATAGGTAATGAATTATAGGGACCAGATCAAGACGAAAAGCTCAGAAAATTGCAAAACGAAAAGGACAATCTTCACCTTCAAGTACAAGTTCTAAACGAACAAATTGAGGCACAAACCGAAAAAATTACTGAATTAGAAAAGTCTTTGTCAGAACGAAAAGAACGGCTTTTAAATACTGAGGATTTGTTGCAAAGGGTTTGTAAAAAACATAATACGAAATAATTTCTTAATAAAAAATGAACAATGAAATGATTGCGTAGGAAATGTTATCCAGATCTTCATTGGAGACTCAAAAGCTGGAATTGATGTCGACTATTAGCGAATTGAAGCTCCAAAACGCGGCGCTTGAGAAAGACATAATGGATTTGAAATCTAGTTTTAGCAGTAGTGGGAGCATTACTAAGCCACCCTTGAAGCCGCGAATCTCACCCCAGCCACAACATTCTACCCCTATTTATCACGGGAGTAATCAGGTGACTTGACATCCAAATCTCCCTAGGGATTATAGAGGCAACAACAACAATGATAGCAAATTAACTTTGTTCTTTCTGTAGGTGCTAAATTTCCGATCATCCCCCTCCCCTAGTCCGCTAATAAACTCGTTATCTAACAATTCATCTCTAAAAAACGACGGATTGTCCCCACAGCAAGATGTCACGCAACAACCTAAGGTAATACTTTAATACAACATTATTAGGATGTTTAGTAATCGATACCTAACTAAACATTTTTAAACATCTATGAAAAGCTACTGTTGTCACATTTATTTCCGGAAGTGAGTTCCATTTTGTATTTTAGACACCACCTGCAAACTTCCGGAGACAAATTGACGTACATTACGGAAGTTTACCTCGGCAGCAGTTCTTAAGCAACGGACAAATGGAAGTTGATTCCAACGCTAATCCAGCTGGAGAAGTTAAAAAGGGCGTAGCGTTCGGTAGGGGATTTTCCTCACTGCTAGGGGGTCAGGCCAGGGGCCAATCGGTCCCAAACCTAGGTGATAGCTCGAATCTTAGCATGTGCCGTGCTATAACGAGCTTCATACTAACCCCTATATATGTATTATATTATATTATTATTAAGAGCTTATTAATTTAGTTGTTTAATTTTTTTCCTTTTTTTTTTTTCGTTCACCCTTTCCGTTATTAAATTATTGTTGTAAACGTAAACTTGACCATAAAATAGTTGAAATACATGCAGGGCATCTCCAAAAATTTGCAAATTAACCATGCATGAAAAATTTAGTTTCAATTTGGACATTATTTACTAAACTAACAATGAATGATTAGAAATTTTCAAATTCATTTTCAATTATTTAACGAACTATTAATTTCATTCATCAAATCCTGTAAACTATTAAATTTTTATTAAGTTTTTTACCCAACATGTACAGTACATACTAAATGATTTTGATAAATTTTCAAATAAATTTCTAAAAAATCAATTGTACGTGGTTGTATTTGTTTTTTTTTTTGTTCAGCTGAAACACAAAAGATCATCATAGACGATGCAACCGATAATCAGCCGGTGTCGCCTACCACCCAAAGTAACAAAACGAAAGGTATCAAAAAAATATTCGGGAGAATAAAACGGTCCGGATCTGGAAACTTGGAAGATTTTCCAGGAGCCATTGAATTTCAACGAGGAGGAGTTAGAGCAACCGCAGCAGCTCGACTGGGATGGAGTGAACCCCAAATGTCTCCAAAGTAAGTAACAATTTATTGTACGACTTATGGAAGCTTTAAGAACGAGCCCAAAGACTGCGAACGTTGCCGAACTGAGGCGGAAATTGATCGCATCTTTTCGTCAAACTTCGGCTCTCATTAGTGTACTAAATTCTCACTATTACATCTTCGCATATTTTTGTAAATTGTATGTAATCAAATGTCATGAACATTCCTTGATGTTCAATTTTTGAAACGATTGAAAGGAATCATTTTTAATAATAACTTTGTGAAAAGTTTAAGCAAATACTTTCAAGTTATGAAATAAAAAAAAAATTGGCGACTAGGAAGTCTGGAGTAATTGAAATGGGTCTTATCGATTTTCGCGAATCTAATAATTCCATTGCGGCTTTCGCAAAAGTAAGTCAACTATAAATGCTGCACCACAGACTTTCTGACACATAAAATTTATGAAAGTTTTGATACGTAATTGTGCTCCGGGGCTGTGTAGTTGTAGATTAGTAAAACGCCTTGCCTGTATTGTAATCATAAATTACTTTTAGTAAAGTCGTAAGAAGTTTCAAGTAAACTTGGTAGGAAAACCTATTCCATCTATTCGACGTTTTCTTTTTTTTAAACAAAATTTTGATCCACGAGCAATACTTTTAAGAAAGGCTAATTAATTATGTTACGAAAGTAAAACTAATTGGAGACTAATAAATTACAAATTGTATCGATATTTTATAATTATTTTTTAGACCTGATATTCCCTTTTCGGAATGGACGACAGACAATATTTGTGACTGGTTACAAGACCTAGGCCTCGACCAATATATTCCTGAAGCAAAGAAAGTAATTAAGAATGGTCAGCAATTGCAAGAAATGTCCCCCCACGATCTCGAAAAGGAATTGAATGTAAAAAATCCTTTGCACAGAAAGAAACTTCAGCTTGCAATTATCGATACTCAGGAGAACAATTCGAGCGATCCCTATTTGACAAAAGCGGGTAAATTGGATACCGCGTGGGTTTTGAGGTGGTTAGACGACACGGGGTTACCCCAACACAAAGAAGCGTTTCTAATAAATCGGGTAGACGGAAGGGTCCTTCATCGTCTCACCACAGATGATCTGATGCTCATGCATGTTACGTCTATGCTACATGTGAACAGTTTAAAAAGGGGTATTCAAGTATTAAGGGAAAATAACTTCGAACCAGGTTGCTTGCAAAGGAGATCTTTACCGGATGATCCCCCTCATCCTACACCTAAAATGGTTTGCCTCTGGACTTCCCACAGGTAACTAAATCCATTATAAAAAACGAGGCTATAAATTAATTAATTTTATTTAGAGTAATGGAATGGTTGAGAGCAGTTGATTTGGCAGAATATGCACCAAATCTAAGAGGAGCAGGAGTGCATGGAGGTTTAATGGTTTTAGAGACCAAATTTACATCGGAACTACTAGCCACATTACTTAATATTCCACCTGGAAAGACTTTGCTCAGAAGACACTTAAATACGCACTTCAAGGAATTATTGGGAAAGGACATTATTCAGGCGAAAAGAGAAGCTGAGGCTACTCTGGGGTACATACCATTGACGCCTTCAGCAAAACTGAAAGTAGGGGTTTGGATTTAATGGTCTGGACTTTTTTTTAAGACAAACATATTTTTTTCAGATGGCCAAAAAATCTCAGTTTTCTTTAAAAAGGAAAAAGAGCAAAGGTGAAGTGGACTACGGAGATCTTGTTTGTCCTTTGAACCCCAACAGTGAGTCAGGTGAACACAGCGAAAGTGCTATTAGCAGTTTAGGGGGTGTAAGTTGACTAACCTCTAACTTTCTAACACGAGCTCATTTTTTGTTGTAAAAAAAAATTACAAACAATTTACATCAAAAAATGATATTCAGCTTAACTGAAATAAACTCCTAGTGTTTAACTGAAAAAAAGTCTCAGGACGCTAGGACTTGTTTCGGATACTATAACAAATGGTGAGAGAGAAAATATCAGTTTTATTACTTTTTGTTTCATGCTCATTCTGGATATAGGTACCCCAAATACTAATTATTGAATGTTAAGAGCCCATCAGGTAGTTTGCAAAATTATTGTTGTAATGAATTGAATAGATAGATTAGTTTGACGTTTTTGTGTCCTTAAAGCTTAGAAATGATGACCAGCTGGGTTGTTTTTACTAATTACTAATTTCATCTTTAAATATTACGTAATTTAATTAATTTTAACCAACGTCATCTTCAAAGTTTATTAATCCAGAACATGTTATAACTTCTCCAGTTGGTTTATCGAAGTAGTTTAAACGTAAATAGTTATTTTCACAATTATTAAACCGTTAAAAATGCAGTTTTCGTTTATCCTGATCAAAGGATAAAATGTTGAAAATGTTGTATAGTATTTTCCCGATTTCCGACGTCTACTTATATTCTGATTAAATTAGAGTCAGTATTTTTAACTTCAACTAAACTTTTAAGGTTTAATTATTGTGATAAAATTAGTTAGGAATAAACTTTAGATTTGCTTGCATACGATTTATAATTTACTAACAATTTTTCCAAACTACCATTCAAGTTCATAAAAATTAATAATTCTGCATGTCCAATAAATAAAATTATAATAAAAATATGTCAATCTACTTCTGAATTAACTTTAGCAATTGTAAACAAGCGTTTAATGGTAGTAATTTTTTTTAATGGATAGATGACGAAACTGGACGAAGTCGAAGAAGAGGATGCTTGTCGACAAAATGACGACACAACATCCTCTCCTCGGTCATCTGGCTCACCATCATTAGAAAGACAATAGCGCAAATATTGTATGTACGTATGAAGAAAAATAATATTATTAGTTTTTTAAAGTTTTACACTGTTCGATTAATATATTACTATTATAACTAAGTATACAATGAAAACAATATCGTGCGTAATTTGTTGAAGTGATTAACGAAGAGACTGGACTAGGCTAAAAAATAGCAAAAAATACTGAACTGATCACGCAGCTTTTTAACTACGCACACCTTGAAAGACTTTTGGAATTTTTTTAACAATTTTTTTGTATTTACAACTGTGATAAGTTACTAAAATATTTTTTATGTTTACATCTAAACGACTGTTTTAAATTTTCACGGGAGTTTTGTAATATTTTTTCTGACGAGTTGTAATTGTTCATAACTACAACGTGCATTTAATATTTCTGAAAGTCTTTTAAGGTCATGTGAAACTTTTTATAGAACTTTTTGAATTAATTTCTTAAACTTTTATTGTGTAATTGTTATCAATTTAAGTGTTAAACGGTTATTTGCTCAAAGAAATTAATCTCCGAGCATGGTCATTTGTAGCAAATAATCTGTTTTAATATAAATAATGGGAAAGAAATTATTATTAAATACTTAATAAAATTACTTAAGTTTTCAAAAGGCAGTCTACAGGGTAGCTTGGTTTTTTATTTTGTTTTGCTAATTATATTTGATAGTTTTGTAATTTTTATTTATTTATTGAGTCTCAAATTTTATAAATAAAAGAAAATGCATTGTCGCGTCATCTTATCAGCACACTTTATAGAAGACGTGGTAATAAGAACTAAACTGTGCCCACGAAAATGCAAATTAATACTACATCGTTCGGTTTCCATTAATGCAGTTTACATCAAGTCAGGGTATTTATTTTTTCTCCTGCTCTTAATAGAGCGGTCGTCGAATAAAATAAATTAATTCGTTAACTAATTGCAAAAGGGTAAAAAACCGACTGTGCTTTCATTTGTACAGTAGTTGGCAGATCATAAATAAAATAAAGTAAATTATATTTTTACGGTCTACCAATCATCCCACAAATGTTAGTGTTGCAGGTTTGTTGTTAAATTTTGGCGAACGGCTAATTTGCGACATCAGGAATGCAGTTCTTGTTATTATTTATTAATATAATTTAATTGCAATTAATAGGCATTTAAAAATAGAAGCGATCCATCTACTTAACATTGTATAACATAAAAGTAATTTCTTTCTTATTATGGTAAGCATTTTTATACATTCTCAGCTTCCAGTAAGTAAAAAGGATTTTTCGTACTTACGAAACTTGAGGAATTAAAACCTTAATATTAATTAAACAATAATTTGCATGTGAAGAAACCAATGCAGTAATTATAGTGTAAAAAGAAACCCCTGTACCTAACCGAATTTATAAAATTACTGTGACTATGTAAAGTCTTCCCTAATTGCCTTAACTACCAAAAAATGTAGTATTAAATAGTGTAGTCGAACCATTAACTGTTGTTATAATATTACAGATAGATAGTATTATGGGTGCAGATGGTTTATTGCATTTTTTTAAATTGTTTGGAAATGCGGAAAAGGGAACAATTTTTAAAAGTAACGATATCGAAATTAATTATCTCGTGTTTTTGGCTATAAAAAAAAAACTAAATTCTGCACACTTATGTACCTACATGTTAAACAAAAGTATGTAAAACTGTTTTATTCCGTGAATTTCTTAAAGAAAATATTTAACATAGCATTAGAAAAGTAAGAATACTAATTGTATTGAAGACAGTATTGAAAAAATAACGGACTCTGCCGAACATATGCGCAGTGTATTATAGATTTGTAAGTAGTATCACTAAAACCTTATCAATTTTTTTAGGTTTCATACGCCATGTATCCATGTGAATAAAGTTACTTATTAAACTATCTGCGTATTTTTTTTTACCTTAGTTTATTCAAAAGTTAAGTAAAAGTCATTCAAGTGGTTTAGTAGACGTTTTAGAGAAACCATCAAGAGTGTTAGAAATTTGAAAGTTATTCTTGTTTATTTTCAAATTTCTAATATGTATAGTTCCCTTAAAACGTTCAAAGTACCGCAGAATAATTCTCAAATTTTAGCGCCAGAAAAAGGATAAAATTAAATTGGAATATTAACATCAAACAGCGTTTAATATTTTTATTTATGAATGAGTCACAAGGAAATAAGAACTGAAAAAATCGTAATAAAATTATTATCGTAAAGGATTTACTCAAAGTAACAGAAAATAATTTAATTATTCAACGTCCTCAGGCCTTACAGGATGTGATAAAGGTATGACCGATTTTTGTTTTACATCCCTAGAGAGCGCTTTTCGCATATCTGAAACGATTATTATTTTTTTTTTAAACAAATAAATGATAAAAAGACTCAAAAACTAACCATACGCGTTTTCATCCGGATCCCCTGAATAATACTCTAAAACTGTTCGGTAAACTATGTAACCCAAATTTGTGTACATATTAATGGCCACTTTGTTGCTCACCCTTACAAATAAGTCTACAAAATAAGCCTTTTTCCTGAAAGAGACATCTAAAGTTTATAATACCTAATTATAGCAACTGCTTACTTCTCTGAAACGTCTTCTAAACAATTCATGAGAGTTGCTGCTAAACCAAGGCGCCGATATTCTAAAGATACCGTTAGAGCTGTGACGTGACCATGCCAGTTTTCGCCATGGCCCTCAGCTTTACCCATAACTAATACAAAAATAATTTTAACTAAATATTGAGCAGAGAACTAAAGAAACTCACTATAGCCCATAATTTCACCGCTAGGTGATTCTGCTACTGTAAAATATTCTGGCCAATGTGCAAGATACTGCATGTAAAATGATAAGCCGTAAGTTTCCGTTAAAGGGTCTAAATTCCTATCAAGAAAAATGATCTTTTATTAAGGACAGACCAAATGGACTACTACTACTTACACGTTATTGAATTTGTATAAGTCATTACACGTAAAGGGACGTAATGTAGTCATTTTTAATATAATTTCAATTAATATTTTTAAAAATATTTACCAAGTAGATCAAAATAATTGTTAGGTTAAACTTACACAACCACAAAATCATTAAACGTCATGTCTATGGTCTTGTCGAATTTATAGTGTCTCTGTAACATGCCAACAAATTAAATAACAGTAATAAACTAAATAGGTAATTGTTACTAATAATAATAAATAGTTCAGTACAATAAGAGAGTATTTCATATTTCCTTCTAATTACTTAATTAATCTTAGTAGAAAACCAAAATTTTCGTTGTAGTTAAAATATCTAAGTAGTGCTGAATGTAAATGTTTACTGTAAGGCTTATGATAACTGTCATGGTGTCCTGTCAAAACAAAAAATGATAGGTTAATTCAGTAAATTTTACAATTTTAGTCGTGATTTATACAAATTTTTAATAATTAAATTATTTCCGTAAGCAAATGTGATTAGATTACTCCATTTTAGTAACATTGTGATAATAAATTCATTCAAATTTATATTATGAAGATACAAATTTTTGGTGTTTTTAAAGTACTAAGTGTTTTTATCATTTGCATTGGAGATTTCGTTCTTGGAAATAAATTATTTAGTAAGAATGAGTTGATAAAATTGAGGTATTCATTATTATTTATTATGTTGCTTGTACAAGTTTGATAAAAATCTTTTATAGAGAAGAAGTCAGAGAAATGTTTCAACATGCATACAACAGTTACTTAAAATATGCGTATCCTTATGACGAATTACGCCCTTTAAGCTGTGATGGAATAGATACGTGGGGAAGGTAGAGCAAAAGAAACTTTAATTTTAGCATGCTAACTAGGTAATTTTTAGTTATTCACTAACGTTAATTGATGCACTGGATACACTAGTTATAATGGGAAATTATTCTGAATTTCAGCGTGTAGTCAATATTTTAACCACCAAAGATAATTTTGACGCAAATATAAACGTTTCTGTCTTTGAAACAAACATTCGAATCATTGGGGGACTCCTAAGTGCACATTTGTTATCAAATAAGTAAGTGTATAAAAAATGACACATAAGACATGTAATGTAGTTTCTTTCTAAAGAGCAGGGATTGAAACTGAACCTGGCTGGCCTTGCAATGGGCCTTTACTTCGATTAGCAGAGGATGTTGCTAAAAGAGTCATTGTAGCCTTTGATACAAAGACAGGAATGCCATACGGCACAGTCAATTTAAGACATGGAGTGCCTCCAGGGGAAACGACTGTCACGTGTACAGCTGGTATAGGTACTTTTATTTTGGAATTTGGAACGTTGAGTAGACTGACTGGAGACCCTTTGTATGAAGAAGTAAGAAAATTATATCATATTTTTTAACTGTAACTAATAAAAAATATATTTTGTGTTTCAGGTAGCCCTAAATGCCCTTTATGCTCTTTATAATCACAAATCTGCAATAGGACTGTATGGGAATCACATTGACATAGCTACTGGTAGATGGATAGGATTAGATGCCGGAATTGGCGCCGGTGTTGATTCGTATTTTGAATATTTAGTAAAAGGTGCCATCCTTCTGCAAAGACCTGAACTTATGAATATATTTAAAGAAGCCAGGGTAGCAATAGATAAATATTTAAAAAAAGAAGACTGGTATTTATGGGTCTCCATGAATAAGGGGCAAGTTACCATCCCAGTTTTCCAGTCATTAGACGCCTTTTGGCCGGGATTATTGAGCATGATAGGTAAATACGTGTCAGCTCATTTTTTTTTTCGGGTATTTAATTTGACTGGGATTTCTTAAAGGCGACACGGAGTCTGCTATGAGAACTCTACATAATTATCACCAAGTGTGGATACAGTACGGATTTACTCCTGAATTTTATAACATAATTCAGACGGAAGCAGGAACCAACAGAGAGCATTATCCTTTAAGACCTGAACTAATTGAATCCGTTATGTACCTGTACAGGGCTACGGGAGACCCTTACTTACTTCAAATGGGAGTTGACATACTGAGAAGTATACAACATAGCGCGAAAACACCTTGTGGATATGCTACGGTAAGATCGGATGGTGGCCGACAAACACAGAAAGAACAATTTTTTTTCTTATTCCAGATTAAAGACGTCAGAGATCACAGAAAAGAAGACAGAATGGAATCGTTTTTCTTGGCGGAGACAACTAAATATCTTTACCTCCTTTTCGATCCCGATAATTTTATCCACAATCCAGGCCAGCACGGAACAATAATCAACACACCAAACGGCGAATGTGTAATAGATGCCGGGGGTTACATTTTTAACACCGAAGCCCACCCTATCGATCCAAGTGCCCTTCATTGCTGTTACAACATGCCGAGACTAAAGCTGTTCAACGTTAGCGAGCTTAACGAGAGAAGTAAACTTTTCAAGGGAGAGAATCGAAAAGAAAGTGCAAAGAAGAAAACGACAAACGGAATTGAAGAGTCAATTGAAACATTGAATCAGGATGAGAACAAATTAGAACCTGATGTTGCTGTGGGGCAAATAATAATAGAATCCATCGAGTCTTTAGATTCAAATGCGAAAATTGAAAATTCGATAGAGGGAACTGTTGAAGTGAAATTTGATAATGATTCAAGTGAAACTGTCGTTTTGAAGGAGTATATTCATCAAATGTTTTACGAAAATAAAAGTGTAAATAAAGAATACGACTTTCAAAACATGTTCAAAACCGTACGTGAGAAACATAATTATTTAGTCAATATTACCGGTCAAAATGATTATAATTTATTAACATGTAAAGCCCAGTCTTTTCTTCAAAGACTGGCGGTTTTAGGGGAATTATTTAACAGTAAAGATGTGTACTGACTTGTTTTTTAAATATAATAAACTTTATTTATTTACTTGATTAAAATTGTGTTTTATTTCTAAAAAGTAGCAGTTTTTTTCTTGACAAAATAAAAATCTTATTCTATTCGATCGATTACAAAGAAGTTAGTGACTGGAAAATTTTATAAAAAATAGAGGAGACCTAGTTCAATATATGTTTTTCTTATTATTTTCAGATTTTGTGTGTTATTTAAAGAACATTTTATAGGAAACACCATACCATAAAAATTCATGGTTATTGAGATTTTGTTTTTTTTTTAAAAAATGACATTTTCATTCCACTTTAAAAATTGAAAACGCATTTTATTTATTTATAAATTCAGTTTTGTACAAGTTATAAAGCAGGGTTCGTTCTTTCGACTCCATACCAATTTGCCAGTCTACAGCATACAGGGTGTTTTAAATTAATTTTTGAAAATGGCAAATTTCAACATGGCGTAAGTTCATTTTTTTAAATAAAGCGACCTATTTTTTATTCAATAAAGAATTCCGCATCAAATAACACGCCGATTATTATAAAATAACTGCTGAATTCATTTATTTAATAAAAAATAAGTCATTACATTTAAAAAAATTAACTTATGCCATGTTGAAGTTTGCCATTTTCAAAAATTTAAAACACCCTGTATGCTGTAGACTGGCAATTTGGTATCGAGTCGAAAGAACGAAACTTGCTTTATAACTTGTACAAAACTGAATTTATAAATAAAATGCGTTTTCAATTTTTAAAGAGTGGAATGAAAATGGCAATTTTTTAACAAAAACCAAAATATCTCAATAACCATTGATTTTTATGGTTTTGTGTTTTCTATAAAAAGTTCTTTAAATAACATTCAAAATCTGAAAATAATAAGAAAAACATATAGTGCCATTTAAAATATGGAAGTTGGAGTCCGCTTCCGGTATAACCGGAAGTGCTGCAACATTGAAAATATTTTAGCTGAGTAGCGCACATTGAACTAGGTCTACTCTATTTTTTATAAAATTTTCCAGTCACTAACTTCTTAGTAATCGATCGACTCATTTCCCGGTGGGACACCCTGTATAATAAACGTTATTTATCAATTAAAAAAGTGTTTTATTTCTAAAAAGTTTTTGTGTAATTTCTCGACAAAATGGAGGAGACTATATTAAAACAGCAATTTAATATATTATTTGATAAACATCGATTTTTAGACGTTCCTACTGTTAATGAAAAAGGAGGTACTAAAAGTTTTAAAAGAAGTGCGTACGTACCTAGTAAATATAAATGAATACAAATGTCAGAAATTGACAATTAAAATGACAAAATATAAAATAAATTGGTTAGTTATTTTTGAAATAAAATAAAATATGTACCTACTGATGACAAAATTCTAGTAGATTAACAATACAGTCCGATGGAAGATGTTGACGCTTGAAATACTTCCAACCCTTCTAATGGTTAACGTAAAATGTCGAAGGATCTTAACAGCACTCCATCTGAAGAATATACACTGACTTCGAGGGGTTATACATTGATTAAGAAACTTGGGGAAGGTTCGTACGCCAAAGTGTACTTATCTGAATTTTCTAAAGCCAAAGAGAAAAAGCCAACTCAACTAGCATGTAAAATAGTCGATACCGCGAAAGCTCCGAAAGATTTCGTAAGGAAATTCTTGCCAAGAGAACTGGAAATTTTAATAAAACTAAACCATCCGCATATCATTCACGTACATAGCATTTTTCAAAGAAAAACCAAATACTTTATTTTCATGAGATACGCTGAAAATGGCGATTTATTAGAATATATATTAAAAAAAGGGGTCATTTCGGAAGGACAAGCCAGAGTTTGGCTCCGTCAGATAGCTCTAGCTCTTCAATACCTACACGAAATGGAAATCGCCCATCGAGATTTGAAATGTGAAAACGCGTTAATTACATCCAATTACAACATCAAACTCGCGGATTTTGGTTTCGCACGATACGTTATTGATAGTCATGGAAAAAAGATAACCAGCGATACTTATTGTGGTTCTTTATCGTATGCAGCCCCTGAAGTCCTAAGAGGAATGCCCTATCATCCAAAAATAGCTGATTTGTGGTCTGTCGGCGTAATATTGTACATTATGTTAAATAAAGCTATGCCTTTCGACGACAATAACATAAAAAGACTATACGAACAGCAAATAAGTCGTCGGTGGCGATTCAGAGCGAAAGTGGCGGAGTTACTAAGTGAACAAGTGAAAAAGTTGACGGCCAATCTTTTGGAGCCTGATACTACAAAACGTTTCGCTGTTAATCAAATTTTAACGTCGGATTGGTTAGGGATGGATCCCCGATTGCTGACTCTGAATGGAGCTGAGCAAGCGGCTCTACAAAGTGCTCAAGAAGAACGAAAAAAATTTATCGAAGGAAAAAAGAACGAGAAAAAGAGGGACGGCAAGGACGAGGATCTGCTTGTATTCAAAGATATGAGCTCGGAAACAAAACCGAGTACTACCGAAATAATGGAAACCGTCTCAAAACTATAAACCATGTGAAGTACTTTCAAGAAGTAAAATGTAACTGTTGATAATTTTTACACAAAGACCTATAAACATTATTTTTTAGTCAGAGTTTTTATTTTTCGAAATTTAATATTAGTAAAGTCGCGTAGGTATAAGTAAATTAGGTATTAAAAATTTTGTTTATACGGAAACTTATTCTAAAACTACAGAAGTTAAAATAAAATAAAATTTCAATAACCCCCATGTCAAAAAGAAAGACGTACTCTAATTGAAAAATCATAATCCTCACCCCTTCGAAATATCACGTTTGGGACCCTTATTATCTCATCCATTCCAGATAAATTTTATTTATATGTTTTTTGTCTTTTGGGGACACATCTTGAGCCCCAAGAGTGGCTGGTGGGTCCACTGCATTGAGTGATTTCTAATACTTCATTTTTTTGGAGGAAAAATATCTTTTATCCTTATTAGTATTAAAAAGGATTCTAACATAACCCAGATGGACCCAAAAATATGTAAATCAGGAATTCTTCCTATTTCTTGGGAAAGAAACTCACCCAGCAACTATCGATTAAACAAATTCAAAAGTAGCAGTGAGTTAATCGGTTGTGCAATGGATGAGATAGATAAGATAATTCTTTCCTTTTATGCAAAAGACGAGGTAAATAGTAACATAAATTAATTTCTAAAATTGTGTGTCATTTAAATACAATTTAATAATTTTTAACAACAGACTTTTTGCATTGTCCTTTATAATTGAAATCGTTTCACCAGCAACAAAATTTGAAACAGTTTATCTAAATTCTAACATTACGTCAACATTGTTTGATTAACTATTTGAAAATGTAACATATGAATCCTATTGTTTTGAAGGAAATAGTCCAAAAAGAATCAGAGTATATTATAGAATCAATGAAAAGATTTTCCTATTTTTCGGATTGCAATGAAGATGTACTAAAAGAATTCTGCGTTTACACGAGCCTTGCGACATTCGAACCTGGACAAATGATAATAGGGAGCGATAAACATTCTGAGGATTACACGTTTTTTGTCCTTAAAGGATCATGTCAAGTTGTTGTTTGTTTACCAGTAATTGTTACTAAGGAACGAGGGGTTAAACATTACCGTTTGTATAAACCAGAAACCATCACTCATACGACAACCGCTATAAATGGTAACACCGAAAAGAAAAAAGATAATGAAGATGAGAATACTACAGAAAATGAATTGGAAAAATATGGTACAAGTGAATCTGTTTCCCACGAAAATATCAAAGAAGGAAAGTAAGTATGAGAAAAAGGATTTTACCTTTCGAAATTGTCATATAGATATTAATATAAAAGTCCAAAGCCCTGGGTCTAGAGTCTTGAAATTTTTTGGCGAATACCAAGAAAGGATTTTTAAAAATTCAACTTCTAAAGTGGTGAAAACGGGGTTCAAAGTTAATAATGGAAGATTGACCTCTGAATCGGTAGAGTCGACTAACGATTTTTACCTCAGAGTTTGATTTTTTATATCTACTAAGAAAAACATTTTTCGGATTTTCAAAAAAAATATAATTTTCTCAGCAATCGCTGCTAATAATCCCATGGGTTTGAAATATGTTATAGAGGAGTAGTATAATTAACTGTGAATACCATCTGCGGGGGTTAGCTGCAATAGCATAATATAATAATTATAAGCTCAGCCTTTACGAGATTTATTTTAATTTTTGCTCTACAGGACGTTTGAGAAATAATAATTGCAATAATATTTTGAAATTATTAAAAAATCTTATATTCCGAGGGAAATCACCTACTTTGAATATCATGGAATTTGCAGCAATGGCTTCTGAGAAAGAATTTTTTGTAAAAAATTCAAAATATCTTTTTCTCAGTAAATAGCAAAATTTAAAAGCTGATATTTAGCTTGAGTGATTGATTAATTATTGATAATAAAGAATGAATCAATAACCAATTAATTTGTGCAGAAATTTGTTTTATGGTAATAATGTAATTAAATTACCTTTCAAAGTAGTGGTGCTTGGAGTCATTATCCAACAAATTCACATACCTGTAAAAGAAAAATAATGTAACTATTAACAATGAAATATTAAATAGTGAAATAGTGAATTTTGAAAAATAATGTAATTAATATTACTGTATCTAATATGTATCTATTATTTATATATCATTAGAAAGATTTCTTCCCCTGATACCATACATAAATAATAAAACACACTAATTATAGGGGGTAAAAGAGTCTTTCAGGGTAGATTAGAAAAAGATATTAGTATTGTGCATGTATGTGCATATGTGTAATTTTGGGGTTCATAATGTCACGAAAAATATAGAAGGGGGTACACAAAAGTCGAAAGTATTATAACGATACTTTACTGCTTCTAGATGTTCACCAATAACAATAAATGATCGACGAAAAGTAAAATGGAAAAACGATGTGGATATCGTTGATATCGTGTCTTTGCCACCCAATATAAAACCTTATTTTATGAATGTAAATATTTTTACGAAAAATTCAATATTTTAAGCGTTTAATGTATATATTTTTAGGCATGCTACTTTAGAGAACTTTCGTGCTTTTCGTTGGGTGAGAGTTTTGAGGGTCGTTATATTGTAGCAAAAACTAAAGTCGAAATTCTTAAAATACCCCGGCATTTTTTGTTCAAAAAGAACGTGGGAAACGTTTGGAATAAGCTCAAACAATTCCTCGAACAACACGTACCGAATAAAGAAATATTATTTAGAGAATTTGTAAACGAAAGGAGGTGGAGAGCACACATCAAGGAAATAAAAAATGATCTGATAGCAAATAGGAAGTGTTGTTACTCAAATAGAATAGAAAATGTTCCTTATCATTTTAGAATTAAGGATAATTTACTGTAACATAGCAAAAGAAAAAAAGTAAAAGAAAAAAATAAATAATTGTTTTTTATTCTACACATTATTTAACGGTGCTGTCAACAAGTAGTAGGTATAGTTATAAGAAAATAAGAATCCTGGTCGATCCCTAATGACCTGAAACTGAACACAACCCCACTGTGACACCAAATGAGTTGATTATAGGGTTCACATTGCATTTTTTTTATTACAACTTACTTTTTAAAAAATAATGTTAAGCATAGTCATAAAATTGTTGCTATTTTTTTCTTATTACTTAAATAAAATAGTATGCTATGGTAATTTAGTATATATCAGGTATTTTATATAGCAGAATAGACAGTTCGAATTTTTTTTTTGTAATTTGCTTTTTTTTTATTATTTTCTCTAATAATTAAAATGCCAGTAATAGAAAAGGAAAGAAAAAGGCGTAAGGAATCGCTGGTACGTAAAAGCCAAAAGCACAATACATAGCTGACGGGTATATGAGTCCTCAATTTCAGACAGAAAATGAAAAATTAATACGAAATTTAGTATTCAAGCGTAAATTTCGGGCGGTTGTCAGAAAAGTGATTTGTAACCGACCATGGTTGGAAGAGGTGGATGAAGGTAAAACGTTGGGCGACAATGTCAAAGAAAATTTTCTGTTGATTCTCAAGAAGAAAACAGGAGGCACTGAGCTTAAGTTGATGGTAACAAATATTAAACTAATAGATTCTGCTATTGCAATATTTAAGGAAATTTTAGGAAAAAGCTCTTCTGCGAAAACCAATGAAATTACGAACTGAAGATGAAATGCAAAAAATATTTTCCGTTATCGGTGGGATAAAATGTTTTACAAAATATAAACATGTAGGTCATTTAGGAACATTATTCAGTAATTAACATAATATCTTCGTTTTATAAGTACCTAACAACATTTTTCAAAAATTCAGCAAGTTCAAAAGCAGCTGGCAGGACGAATGTTTTTTGAATATTATGGATCTGATCGTTGCATAGTGAAACAGGACCACGAAGGTCTAAAATTATTTGTAATTTCTTCTGGAAAAGTTGCAGTTTCACAGCAATCTATTGACCCTGCAACAGGTAACAAAGTTTCTATCGAAATAGGAGTTATGGAAAAGGGAGCAATGTTTGGAGAATACTCTCTTCTATATGGAAATCGAAGATTAGCAACAATCACCACATTAGGTAAACAATTTTCAAATAAGTTAAAACCAGTAAATTAAGTCAAAGATCGTTCTCTGTCATTTCATATGTCGTCGTGGAATGCAACGGAACATTCTGTCACATTTTAGAACACCTTATAGATAATTCTCGAACACCTGTTAAGATCATCCTGGAATATTCTAAATCGTTCTTGGAAAATTTAGAAAATCATGAATAATTCCACATTTTGGAATATTCTTTAAAATTTTTGAATATATACAAATATTGTCGAATATTCCTGCAAATTATAAAGCTGTTTAGAAATATATTTTTTTTTGTATTTTAAGATGATTGCGAGTTCCTAACACTTAATAAAATAGACTTTGACGAGGTGCTGAAAAAGTACTTAATAGACGAATGGAATCAAATTATATTTGCAATGGGTCGATTTAGTTACTTTAATGGTTGGAACGAGCCGACGAAACGAGAATGTTGCATTTTATCGAAAATTAAAACGTATCAGGCTGGTGAAACTTTAGCTGGAGATACATTAGGAACATCGGAGTATACATTTTTCCTACTGAAAGGATCCTGCCAGTTGGTAGAACACTTATTGGTTACAAGCGTAAGAAGAAATGGTGTTAAATATTTTCTACCATGGAAACCTGCTAGTGAATTCACTTTGGATCACCTGGACCAAACTGAACCATCAGTGGAACATCAAAACGTACTAGTTACGACTTCTCAAAGTTACGAAGAAACTGTTCGAGAGTCAGAAACCTCAATTGAAAATGATTATATGGAAAATTATGCAGATACTTATTTAGAAGAGTTTTTTAGGCGGTAAGTACAATCTACGATCTTTCAAAGTGCAAATATTTTAGTACCACAGATTTCCTTTTTCCTGATGTAATAAATCGTTTATACAATTTTTTTTGACATTTATCAAGAATTTTCATTTTTAGTACAATAATTGAAACTGAAGAATTACGAACGAAACGTTTAACTGTTTCAAGCACACAACAGCTTAACATACAAATACCTGCCGATGTAGAAACGTATTATATGCAAGTAAATATGTTTAATTCATTTCATTTTATCTGATATATTTTTTAATAATTTATAACAGAAAATAGTTTAATTAATTAAATTTTTGTTTTCAGCTTTGTATTTTTAAAGAGTTGTCTTGCTTTGCAATCGGAGAATATTTGAAGAACCGTAGAATAATAGCACTAACGCCCGTGGAGGTTTTGGAAATTCCCAGTTATTTTCTGTTTGATAAAAACGTCGGTAATATTTGGACCAAGATTCAGCAGTTCTTGAACAGCAAAATTCCTTCGAGTGATGCTGTGTTCAATGAATTTGTCAGTTTACGAAAATGGGAAAGATACTGCAAGGAAATTAAAAAACCGCTTATTCAATATAGACCGTGTTGTTACAGCAATAATTTAGTAAATGTACCCTATTATATCAGGATTCGGGATCAAGTGGAGCATAACACAAAGCGAGAGAAATTTTAAAATTTAAAATAGTTACCATAGTTACCTACCTACAAAATACATATAAGAACAATATAGCAATAAAATATTAAAATATTTAACTAGTTGTTTTTTTTATTGTTTACTTAAAATTGTAATCCAGGGTGGGGTAGAAAGTACTGAAAACTAATGGGATACCCTTAGAAAACTCCAGGATTTACATTAAACTTTGTACCCTCTTTTCACATCTTTAGAAGTTGATTTTAAAAAATTCCTTCTTTACTGCTTTTCTGTGTTGTTTGAAGAACCTCTTTACAAAATTTCAAGTCTCTAATCAATTTAGCATTCCAATCCTATCATCTGAATTATTTTCGAAAGAAAAAACTATTTATAAAATGCCTTTCTGACGTTTCCAGAACGTCTGATATTTAGATTGCCTTGTTTAGTTTGACATATTTTAAATATATACCTAATTTTGAAATATTTGTTGCATTGTATTCGATCTATTTTTTTAAATTTTTACTATCATTATACAATAATATGGCAGCTCCAGAAAAAATCAAGAAGAGACGCAAAGAATCTCTTGTAAGTTCAACCATGAAACAATCAATGAATCTGATTGTATTAAAGAAAATTGTTAAATTGTAGTCTGCGGATGAAAAATTGTATCGAAATTTACTATACAAACGAAAATTTCGTGCTGTAGTACGACTGGTTCTGGCGAACATGCATTGGCTGCAAGAAGTCGAGTCTCAAGAACTGGGTGACAACGTTAAAAAGAATTTCCTTATGATTACAAAAAAGGGAAAGGGAAAGACAATGCTGTCGTTAAAAGTATATAAATTTTGAAAATTTGCAGGGCATAATAATTATATTTATATTTGAAATACTCTGCCACAATTTTCAAGTGGTAGCTGCACTTTGAATGTTAATTTTTTTTAAGGAAAAGGCGCTTCTGAGGAAACCGGTGCATTTACGAACTCCAGAAGAAATAAACATTTTATTTACAGTTGTAGGTGGTCTAAAATGCTTTCAAAAATATAATGGGGTATGTATCTATCTGTGATTTAAAAAATACTTACGTAATTTTTTATCTTTTTTTATCTAATAATTGTATGTATATAATTAGTTATGGATTTATAAATATTTTTTAATACACAGGAAGTGAAGAGACAGTTGGCAGGGAAAACGTATTTTGAATATTTTGGCCCAGATCGTTACATTGTAAGACAAAATCATGAAGGCTTGAAGTTATTTTTCGTATTTTCTGGGAAATTGGGTTTATATCAAGAAAGTGTTGATCCTGCAACTGAAAAACCGATAACTACTAATATAGGGATGATGGAAAAGGGTGATGCTTTTGGGGAAGTTTCACTTCTTCATGGTATTGCAAGACCGTATAGCGTCTACACCCATGGTAGGTACATACGTTTATGAACATTAGAACATAATTATTCTGGAAAATGTTCAAAAAATGTCTTCCTTATCAAATTAAAAGATTTTATTTACTACATATAAAAGATAAACCAACAGCATGCAGTAATTAGCGAGATATTTGCAAAGTTCTTCCTGTGTATAGTACTGGTAGACTCGGCGATTTATCCAGAAATTCCGACTATTATGAATATTTTTGCCAACGAATAGAATTCTGCTTGTAGGTACTCATAATTCCTTTTGTGGTTTTAAGATCATTGTGAATTTTTGACGCTCACAAAGGGTGATTTTGACGAAGTCTTAAAACGATACGTACAAAAGGAATGGAACGCAATATTTGACGCGATGAACATGTTTAGATATTTTGACGCGTGGAATGCGGTGACGAAACAGGAGTGTTGTATTGTATCAAGAATACAGCAGTACGAGGCGGGAGAGACTCTGGTGGGCGATGATTTAGGCACTACTGAGTACACTTTTTTCTTACTAAAAGGCCGTTGCAAATTGATCGAAAGTTTATATTTCACTTTTAACATTGACAAAGGAGTAAAATATCTTAAGCGATACGATCCTTCTAAAGATGAACAACACACCGATCGAGCAAAGTCCATATTAAAATATTCAATAGCTGAAGTCATATATGACCACAGCAAAACTGAAAATTTGCAATTTAGTCATAGCACCAAGTTAACAGAGTCATCTACAGTTACTGGAAATAAAAAGGAAGAGCAAATTATTGACAAAAAATCCGAAACCACGAGTGAAACTGGCGATGAAAATGAATTTGATGTTGAGGAGTTTTTCAAATCGTAAGTTGATCAAAGAATGAAATGATATTTCTTGTAAAATATCTTTTTAATTAATTAATGTACCTATAATATCTGTTTCTGAATGAAACGTTTTGGTTTCCAGAACAGTTGTAGAAGCAAAAGAAATGAAAATCCGACGTCAAACTATTGCTTCTCAAGCAAAAGCTTTGTCTGCACCAACGATTCCTCTCTACGTAGAGACGTATTTTATGCAAGTAAAAGTTATAGTTATAAGAATAAATAATCTCGGATATTTCATCTAAAATTAATATTTTGAAAAAATTTTTCGTTATTCAAAAAACCTAAAAGTTAATTAAACAGGGAAGGGAAATCTCTTTAGGAGATGAATCCATATCACAACCTTTTTATCTATCCCATAATACGTTTCTATTTATTAAGACGAAAATGTTTGAAGATTTTTGAAAAACTTCAACGTTAACAAGTTTGAAAATCCAACTCACCCTTATTTCTATATTTATTTTGTCTTTCTGGGCGTATCTAAATTAAGAGAGAAAGCATCAGGAATTCCCATGAAATGTCTCACAATCGATACATTTTTACAGCACTGCAATTTTTCAGATTTGTTTTTTTAATGAGTTGTCCTGTTTTTCAATTGGTGAATACTTGGACAACCGTCGAATAGTGGCAATTACCCCTGTAAAAGTCTTGGCCATACCCAGATACTTCCTCTTCGATAAAAATGTAGGAAATATTTGGAACAAAATAAAACAGTTTCTAAACCTGAAAATACCAACCACTGATATGGTGCACAAGGAGTTTAAGGATCTGCGGAAGTGGAATAAACATTGCAACAAGTTGAAAATGTCGATCATTAAGGATAATGGACGATGTTATTCCAACAACGTTTGCAACATACCCTATTATCACAGAATAAATGACAAAATTGATATTTATGGTGAAGAGGACTAATTCGATTACTTACCTATTTATTAGTGAAGTAAATCAGAAGGGTTGTACATCATTTTTGAACTTATTTTCTTTTTTTCGTACTCTAGTTACAAGTATTGTATTGGTTTAGAGTTAATAAATGTATAAAAATAAATTAGAATAATTTATTATTATAATAGTAAATAGTAAAAAAAAATTTTAATCATTAAAGCTGGTGAATGCGCCGGGGAAAGAAATTAAATATTAATCATTAATACGTAAAGCTATAAACGAATTTGAAAATTATTTTAATTTTTGTGTGCATTTTGTAAAATAATTCATCAAAATCAGTTAATTGTTCCATTAAGTACAAAAATTTAGTAATGATAACCAATTCAATTTCTATTTCAAAAACTTTGTCGGAAGTTAAATAAATTATTTAATTTTATTATTATATTGAAGAAGCGAAACAATTGTTGATTATTAAAAAATCCGTTTATTTTCAGGAAATGTTTATGAAAATTCCTGATATATTTTGCAAATTGTGCTGTGTGACATGTCAAATGAAAGGGTTTGTTGTGAAAGTCTTAATGTTTTTTGAGTAGTTTTAAAGTTATTTGAGAAAATGCCCCCATATATACCTCTGAAACTACTGACCCTAAAATTTTCAATATTAAATAAATTCAAAATTTTGTGTGTAGAAGTTGTTACCATACCAAGACACCATAGATCTACTTAGTACAATATTCACCCCCTAGATCTCTCAGTGGATAAAATTTCGACAGAATTCAATAATTTGATTCGATTTTTTTTTCTTTTTTAAAGTTGGTTGATATGTTAATCGAGCGATGATGATGTAGCGATCAATTTTCCGTGAGCGATGCAGTTTTGTCGGTGCGGCCAGGGCACATGGCGACGGCACACCGCACCGGCGGCGATTATTATGCTGATTCGGCCGAATGCATGCCTATACATACGTAGACGACCCTTGGCGAAATTCCATTATCGTCCGCGGTCCGTCCATCCACTTTACCTTTTTCTTTCTTCTTCTTCTCTTCGGTCGCGGTTACGGACAAAGCTGCAAAGCGCCGGCAACTTGTACGTACGAACCGCGAAGGTGATCGGTTAGTTGGTTCGCGACAGCCGACTACGTGCGGCACGGCCCCCGATTATCGGCTTACTCAAAAAGTGCGGATTCTCGTCGAAAGTAACAATAAGTTCCCATAGGTAATTTTTTTTTTGAAATTCGTCTTTTTTTTAATTTGTTCACGGAAACGCTTATTACAAGTGCCTAATAATTTTGAATTGGATCTAACTTAAGGAAGCAGTGTGTTGTGTCGTTTTTTTTTTTTTTTATTGCACTGTGTGTTAATTTCTTGTTCGTTCATTTGGGGTTTTCCCTGTGCCCAGAGAGGATTCGTATACGCATTTTTCGGAAGTGAGCAAGGATAGGGAGTGTTGTTCGCAACTACCCGGGAAATTTGGATTACTGGAGAACTTAAGGTAAGTGCTTTTTTTGTGGTTATAACTCAAAACGAAAAAGTTCTAAAAGTTTTTATCTGTGTAACTTATAGTCTAATTTTTTATAACTGAATTAAATTGAAAATTTGTAAGAAAAAGGGAATTTCTTTTTATTTTCCGTTTTCTATAGGAACTGCTGACCTTCGAAATAAAGCTTTGACGACCTTTTAAATCAGAGGGAATCATTGAAAAGTTAAAAAGCTTTCATTAGTAGCATTTTTTAAATCCTAGCATTTATACAGAAATAAATACAATTTAGAAAAGCTTTTCTTCATTTAATTTTTTTTTTGCAGTAAGAAACTTCATTTATGAATTTGTACAACATTATAAAACATTTTAAAAACCAATGATGAGAATTTTGACCATTTGATTTTATTAAACTCCTTAAGGGTAACTTCTACAATTTCATAATTCTTTTTGCATTAATTTTCACATTAATTTAAATCAATGGCCTTTATCATAATATATTAAAATTACTCCTAAACATTCCCAACCTTATCATCATTGGTTTTTAAACATTTTTCTTTTCAATTCTAGTTCTTGTCACCTACTTTCGTTCTTGTACACGATCCTCATTAGGATGTTAATTGCTAATGGATGAGTTTCTATGCAAATAAGTTACTTCCTGACCTGATTTAAAATAGCAGGAAAAGGTGAACACTATTTTCCAGTCTGCAGGAAACAAGACTACTTACAATTAAATAGAAACAAAAATAGAGAAATCATTTATATAGGTAGTTAATTAATTAATCGTTTGGGAAACTTCTAAATAATGCTTAATTTAATTTGTTTTATTGTTGTGGTTACGTAAGTCAGTTGGTAAGAAAATAAAATAATAAGTTTTGATTGAGCTCAGGCACTTTAATTCGTAGAAAGATTGATTGCAGCTAGTTCTTTGTTATGGGTACCTGGTCAATCAATGAATTCTTTAAGGAATTTTTATATCGCGTGTCAATAAATTGGTAACAAACAAGATAAGTTTAGAATAAAGAGTTAAACTTCTACAATTTTTGATTAATTTTGAAAAATTCAAATTGGGGTTGCTAATTTCATCATCTGTAACTGCGAGGGATAATTAAAAAAAATAAATTGTTACTGTAATTTCTATTTATTTCCAAATTTGAAAAAAATAAAAATAGAAACCAAATCTTTACAGGGGAACTTAGCTTAGTATTTCTAGACAAAAATTTGTCTTGTTTTGGCCTGCTGAATTTATATGTTAATTTTGACTCTTAAACTTGTACACCCTGTATATTTACGTGATGTCATGTAATATTTTTTTTGAAATGTTTTAAGCACAGTTATGCCATGCTGCCATGGTAGATTGTCCGCATGTGATAGTTAAAAAAAAACTATGTGCATTGTTGGTCCAGTTCGATTTTTAATTATCAGTGTAGCGAAAAGATTACATTCACAGATGTAAAAGTTACCGCGAGATGTAAAGCGATATAAGGATTTAGTTGTATCTTGGCTGCCCACGACATCACCGCAAGAAAGAAATTAAAAAGTACGAGAGCACTTTGTACAGACGACAATTAATCAGGTGAAAGTCGGACGTTATATTCTCACGAATTTGCCGTTTAATTTGCAAGATCATAGTGATTGACACAGAAATTTTGTTATTATACAAATGTCGCCAAAATCTATATAGATTCGAAGTCTAGATACAGACTGATCTATCTTGTCTTTGTAAGGATTCGTCCGTACTGCGCGAAAAATTTGTCGATATCATTTTTTAATCATCAAATAATGATAAATTTTTGAATGAAATGTGGACTTTAAACGATCGTCCATTCCTCATGAATCACCCTGTATATAATATTTAATACTGTACAGAATTATCCCATATTTGTCCCAGAAAATTGACACATAACTTTATGGTTTGTAGACCGAGATGAAATTTTTTTTAAAGGGTTTTTGTGCTAAATGTGTAAGTCTTAAAGGAGATTATGTTGAATAAATTTATTTTGTAAGATCAATAAAAGCAAATCTTGCAAATAATCAAAATTATTATTATTACAATAATTTACTCAGACTAACAAAATTAAATTCCTATAATTTAGGCCAAATATTTATGAATATCTCCCCGTATAACACAGAAAAGTTTTATTGGGCTGTCGAGACAAAAATTTGATAGAGACTGATGCCGTAACAGATGATTGCATCTTAAACTACTTTTGTTCAGGAAGCTGGTACAGTTCCAAATTTGGATGCAAAAAAGTCGTATACCTACTTTGTTCTGACTTACGCCAGACTTAGTTATAAACCATTAAAAGGCAAAAAGACTACGAAAGTTCAATGAAGAAATAACATCTTTCAAAGGAGTTAATAGACTCGAAATTGGTTTCTTATCGCGACGAACACGTTTTTTTTTTAGTTTATAGTACAGTAATTTACAAAACTTACAAAAGTTGATAATTAAAATCGCTTACTATGAAGTAGAAGCTTTTTAAGTTTTCATAGCCAGTGTTGTTACCTACGAAGACGTTTGTATTGTTTACAATTCGCTGTGGTAAGAGTTTCGTTGCCGGTACCATCCTCAGTGGCACCTGGAGCTTAAAGCTTAATAATAACCTGATTTTCCAACTTTTTTCTACCCTTAACTTTTAAAGATTTACTTGTACCTAATACTAACAAGTATTGTACAGAAATTTTTAAATATTGTTTCTGTAGAATGCTGTAACCTGTAAAGCTGCAAGCTTTTACCTGTAAATCTGTAAATTTTAGAAAGGGAAAAACGTTGACGATTTTTCTCCACTGACTAGAACTTTGATGGATTATCATAATTTTATCTACTTAGTAAAAAGCTCCCTACCAAGTGACAAGCTCATGTAATAAATAAATCAAGACAGACATCTGTGTAATAGTTTTAGTAGAGCATGCATGTTGGTGTGTATAAATTAGATAGGTACACTCCCTGTAATTCTGATGAAATGAAACAAATAGTACTAAAGTAAAGATTATGTCCAACTGGTCATAGAATTTCTCCTTACAAATCGAAGTTTACGAACGTTTTGCATAACACATGCACTATTTCCATACGAAATTAACCGACTACCATACATAATCTGTCCGTCCGTTTTAAAACAAAACCAGTCCAGCTACATAAGTAGTAAGAGTGATTGCCTGATCGATGCCACAGATGATGCAAATGTATCCGGAAGAACTTTAATAACAAAGAGCAAAATTCGTATCATTATCTTCATAATTTTCTACTCGTTAATTACATGAAAAAGCATCAGCAAAGAAACTGAAAACAGGTCGAAAATTGACTAAGGACTAGGTCAAAATTGAATTTTCAAAAAATCTAAAAACAATTTTTGAAGTTAGTTTTAGTAGACTTTTATCATAGAGTTTTAATTTAATTAACTTCAGTTCTCCCACAGTTGATAAAATTGAAATTCAAGGGATTCAATGTTGACTCGTGTGGAATTGAAAGTATCGAACATTCAAAAAGACTCAGAGTCTGAAACAGTTTAGATCAATGGTAGTGAATCTAATATGATTTTTACCAAAAATCATGAGAACTTTGGAAGTGCTGTAGAATCCTAATTCTAAAACTTTTATCTAAATCGCAGGGGTTGATTTTTATAGGCACTTACTTTTTTTGTCATAAAAGTGAAGATGGAAAATTGAAAAGATCTTCAAGTGGAAGTTGGCTAATTTCAAGAAAGAGCTAACTGATAAGTTTTCCAATTACAATGAAAATGCTTAATACCCTTTTTACTACACTTTCCCTTCTCCTCCTAAGTGGCACCATTTATATATAAAAAATCGTAATTAACAAAATTTGACCTTATTTTCTAAAAGGTTTAGCCATCACTGCTGCAGGTCATACATTATTATGGAATACTGTAAAAAATTGTCTAACATTTTTGAATATTCTACAATATTCCATGTAGATAATTTCTAAAATATTTTGGAACATTCCTACAAGTTCTATGGTTCCCTAAGAACTAGACTACAAATTCAACAACAATATCATCCTATTTACTAATCATGATGAACAATTTATTTTCGTTAGAATTAAAAAAAAAAAAATGGTTTCCAATTTGCCAATCTGCTAGTAGGTCCTTTTGACTGGTGTTCAGGAAACAAAGTCTAAAACAAAAAATGACTTAATTTTACGGTTTGTAACGATCTTTACGACTTCGAAGGCACGTGCAAAAGTGTCGGAGGTTTTTATGATTTGTCTTCCTGGAAAGCGACTAAATGGGTACCAACTATTTCGAGTGGGTACAATAACGTACCACAACAGCAGTATCGAATCGCACTGGATCGCGTCGGCGGTTGGCAATGTTAACAACACCACACGGTGCCACAGTCATTGACAATAACAATAACTGAAGAATCAAGACCGTGTGGCTGGCTGTATCTATGGTGGTGAGATGCCGAGGAGTTGCCTTCTTTGTTCCTTTTTTTTTTTTTGTACTGCATATTTTCAATGAACACACGGTGACTCACACGTGGCGAAACTCGTTGTATAGTTACAATATTTCACGTCAAGCCACCTCCAACTTTTAGCATTCTTTTTTTTCCATATAAAACAATGTGAAATCGCTGTACCAATCCTCCGACGTAACACACACATTCATAAATTAATAGTCAATGACGATTGCAGGGCCGGAGTGGGCCGATTAAATAAGCATAAAGCACTGCAGGACCGGAGTATGTCGTTGAACGACCATCAGTCTTAGTTTAACCTCAAATGGAGTCCAGGACTTGCAATCAAAAACTGTTTGTAGTTGGAGAGGCTTTTCATATTATTTCAGGAGTTGTAATGGTTTAATAAATTTGATATAAAATGGCGCGTGGATGAATTATACGGAGACATACGTCACCGAGTCTGTTTCATTCTGTCGCACTGCATACCATAGACTTCATTTGAAACTTATGTTGCAGCTGTTTGAAGTTAGCTATATTCCACTTGGGCGCAATGACAACAATCTAACCTGAAATTATCGAGCTGTTGCTAACTTCAGTAATGAGTTGTACGAATTATTTCATACAGATTATGTAGAAGACGCACAAGCTTAATTACCTAGACTAGGAAAGAGAGGAGGGGTCACGTAACTCGTAAGCCGACTCTACGTCGAACATTGTTACATTATTTTGTACTGCTTCCATAAAACGGTGGCAGACAGTACGTTGGTGTCGGTCATTAAAAGTATGAATATTATTGAATGGTGCAGTTAGGTTTTAGTGTAGACGATTATGCGTCCCCTCTCTTTCATGGTCTAAGCTTAATTATTATTACACCAAAATTATTATTATTATATAGAGTTTTGTGTACCTGATATTTATGCATTTCTTTTGTAAATAAATTGTTCTTAAGTAGACGTACTTACTTTATTTATTTATAATATAATAGGAATATAATACAATGTACACAACGGTAGTTATGTATATCTGTCTCACCTGATATTTTTATACCTACAAAATTGCACATTTACATTTTCTGTCGTGCAATTGAACAAATTTATGTTTCTAAACAGACCAGAATGGAGCGGAAACAAAATTTATCGTTCACGGTTAAGTATGTGGGCTAACAGTTCGTTCTTTGCGAACAAAGCACATCTGAAGTGTGCAAATTAACGCGTTACTTTTGCTTTTTTATGCTTTTCTACGTTTGTTTGCGAAATAGTTTAATTAGTGTCATCAAGACGTAAACTTTTTACTTATTTTGCAAATTATTCAGATGCGGTTGAACTAACATAACATGGATTCACATTCTCAAGCAGAAATAACGATAGAAATTGAATTTTTTATTATGTCAATTAATTTTTCAAAATTTTTACAAGTGTACAGTTGAATTTAAATTTTTTTTTGTTTCAATAGCCTGTATAACATTGTTTTGTCGTATGCAAATTGGTAGATCCTTGAGGCGCCGACAAGCAGGTAAAGATTTAAGCCGAGGTAAATGAAAAAAGAGCCACTTCTTTTCTTCGCATTAAATCGCAAAGCGTGTCACTCATTAAAAGACAATAACACAATTTGTACACAATGCAATGTCATGTATCTCTGTGGGTACATTACATGCATACGCGACAGATGACATTGCAAAGTATTTTGCGTGAACTTAAATCGCAATTTCGTCGCCAACGATCTTTAGGACGTAATAGTGACCCGTAAACGGTCGCCGTTCCATCAGAAGCGGGTACCGTTATTAGAATTATTAGTTGTGCTCACAGAGCACACACAGTCTGTGACCGACCCTGAAAAAAGTCATTTGGACGAAGATGAAAATTATATAACATTGTGTTGGTAGACATGGATAATAACACATTGGAAAATTTGGTGATCACACTGACCTTATTTCAAGGTAAGATGAGCAGTGGCGCACATTAGACGAACCCAAAAGACCGAGCAGAATTTGCACATGCAACGAAACGATAAACAGGGTCTTTCTTGTCACATTTTGCCTGTATAATACTTAATTAAATATTCCTAACAATTTGTTTCAACCTACAAGTAGTTATAAGTATTTCTAAAAACAACCTTCTACTTAGTCAGGTCAAAGCAAATTGTAAATTAGAAAATTTAATCATTTAAGTGACTGTTATTTTTCCACAAAGTGGAGCGCATAATGGAAAATTAATTACATATTATTTATAGCTTTGCATTTTTAATTAGCGAATAATGGTCGAATAATAGGTAGGTATATATATCATTATCGCTAATTGAATTCTATGTGACTTTTTATCTAACACTAGAAAATGTGCGCCTCTGAGGATGAAATTCATCACTAGAATTGTGTGAATTTAAGAGTTGATTTGGCAATTTTCGGTTACCTAAATTACCTTGTAATTATTACCCTTCTAGATTGCAGGATTATCTCTGAAGACAAAAGAAATGTTGTAGTTGGTCCCCACGATATTAATTACTTTTTAATAACTGAAATGAAGTAACTATGAGTTTTTTGAGGACGTGAAAAGTAACTACTAACTTGGCAATAATAAATAAACCAAGTTACACCAAATAAAAGGCACATCATAAAATTAAAGCTAACTGAGGCAGTTTTTTTATTTAACTCCTGTGTAAGTACCTGAGTATACTTTAAAGCTCAAATATCCCTTGGCAATAAAATTGCCTCAGTTGGTAGTGTTGTAATGAGAGCTGCCTCAGTTGGTACAGACGTCAGGAAATTGAATTTGATAAAAAATTATTTCAGTTTTATTATATTCGTTATAGTATGACGAAACAAACTGAATTGTAAAGTCTTATCCACCATATTTATCTGCTTATAAATTTGCATTATAAGCATACACGAAATAGTTAATTATATGCACGATTGTAGCAATAAATTATTGTAATTTTTGTTATTAATTCAAACTTTTCAATTACTCACTCCAATGAATTCAGATAAAGCTTTTGGTTGTCTTAATGGAAGCGTTCAATTGATTTTAGCCGCCATTAAGATTAATCGCCTTCGTTTTAGAGAAGCGTTATTTGTCACTCTTTAATCCGAATTCGTCAGCATCTAGACGGACAAGGTCATTTTTTATTCGCAATTCCTATAATTACAAACCAGAAATCTATGGTAGACCATTGAAGTTAACGATTTCTCAGAAAACAAATTTTTTTTATATCAACACATAATATCGATGCATGGTTCTGAAATCAATAAAAAAAAAGTACCTGTCACGAAACAAATCTCTAGCATTTTTTATAAATATGAGATAGGTATATTTTCGATATTTAGAAAGTCATTGAATTTAAAATGGCTTCAAGATATCGTCGACAAAAAGTTCTTCGATGGAGCTTTAACGCTCCTGTAGAAGATTCTCTTCAAAATATACAATGAAGCTTTCTAAAAAAAAGTTAAAAGCTCAACTTGTTAATATTAGACATTAGGGTAAGGGAAGTATTTAGCACGTTGTTAAATTATTCAACAAATGAGAATATAATACGATGCCACTTTATGTACTTAGTTTGTTATTGAAGGAATAGTTTACAAGTTCGTTAGTTCTTCTCTCGCTTTTAAAATAGTTGGTAGATAATAGTTGTTAAAGTAAATAACGCGACCAATAATTTATTTGCATCGGATGCTGCAGTTTATTTTACAACAAACTTCCGTAGACTTTATTGCTATTTTACGATTAATTTAATTACCACCGTTGCTTAATGATAAAACAACACAATGCCTGAATGAGAGGTTTTACTGTGATTGTTATTGCACGAACAGCAATAAAACTCTTCGTTTGGTTATGTTCATAAATTAAAAATTAGAACTATTATGCGCGCAAATTAAAATTATTGTAGTTTTTTTTGTTCCTGCAACAGTTTTTAAATTTTTGACCTTTTTGTGTCTGGTTTAACGTTTTGCGATTTTATCAGCAATAAAATTATTTAGCTACTCCTAAGAAATTTCAAACAAAACGACATATTCTATAAGCATTTTTTTTTAACATTTTATATAAATTATTTGCTTCCAGAAAGATATTGAGATTTATGAAAAAGCTTCCTTATAGCTAGCTGAAAGAGTAGCAAAAGAGTTGTAAAAGTTTATACTTTAGAGGTACATGTAGCACGTTACTGTTTTTACTGTTTAAAATACATAAACCTTGTTAACTGTTTTTCTTGAAGAGGTCTATTGAGGTATTGAGTCAATTTTCTTGGCAGTTTTTTAACAAGTTTCATTATGTACGCTCTATTTAAAATTATTTAAATATTGTGTTGAAATTTAATTTAGTCTTTTTTTCAATTAAGCGATTTTGTTTAATTATTTCATAAGGAAATTTTGAAATGTAAATTAAATTAATAATAAATTATGAGTTATTTAAGAAACTTAAGAACAAACTTGTTTGAAGATGCCTATGTGTTGCTGATTTATTTTTAATATTGGATGCATGTTATATTTGTTATTTTTAGATAACGTACCAAACCGTAAGTTATGCGGTAGTTAGGTACGGGTTCGTATAAATGCAAACGTCCACGTCGCTGATCAACTGGTGGGGTGTCCACCCTATACAAACACCCTGATGACACTAATGGCACGGATTAATTATTATATTGTTGAACATACAGTTGCGGTTTGCAAATAAGTTTATATTGTATTGGGAGCACTTTACATTTTTGAATCGAGCAAAGCAGAAAAGTAGGACAGAACAGATGCTGCAACATAACACAGTAGGTATATACTGTTACAAAAGAGTCATTGTATTAAAAACAATATGGACCGATAAATGTTATTGCTACGAAGTGAATTATGAATGCTTTTATTTCTTTGTGTTCTTATCTCTAGACGAAGGAAGGTGAAATATGAGAATTGTGCATTGCCACAAAGGCAAATGCATAGCAAATAAATCCTGATTATAAACTATCACAGAATTCCACAGTGAACTGAATCAGTCGGAATGATATGCGACTGCTGGTCAGTTATTCGGGTCACTGCGAATTCCATACCAATCATTTGTAGAACGGGGTAAAATACAGGGTGACAAATACACACACCCTTACTCTCTCACGTTCGTTTCTTCAATTATTATTTGTCTATAAATATAAAGGTTTGGTACTTATGTCTGCAACGATTCGTGAAGGGTGAGCGGGGGGTTACACACTTTAATTAGTTAAGATCAATAATGATCGTTATTAGCCTTTAGGCTTTAAGTATCCATACCACCCCTGTGTGTAGTGTTGCCCGGTATTGGGCTGTGGTTCCTTCGAATGGGGTTACTCGTAGTGTAAGGGGTGCTTCAGAGTGATATGACTAGGCTCGACGAGGTAACCTCGCAGATGGGTGCCCCCAAACCAGACAACTGGTATCCAAAAATCGGAAGCCACCACTTATTTAAGGGTAAGATTAGCTAGTCGTTGAAGAAGTTGAATGAACCAAAAGTTTTGAAGTAAGTATGACGCAAAAATATTCTCTAAAAAATTTAGAATTATGTGAAAATTATCCAAGTTTTACAAAAAATGCTAGTGTTAATAGTTATCTGCATATTCTGAGTCGTGGCTGATTTTTCTCGTAACATAAAATCCCAATAAACTACGAAGCTTATAGAGATAGCGAAAACTGCAAATTTAACAATAAATTTCTTTACAAATGGTAGGTAGGTACTGAGTGCAACGCGAGTACAGAATGTAATTAAGTCCGCGAGCATTCGCGTTGGTCATTCGATTATATCACGAAAACGGACAAATTAATGAGATTTTGTGCAGAACAATTTTATTTATTCTGGGTTCAAAATATATGTTTCCTAGTATCACACACGGTGGTACTTAACTTACTTGCTATGCATCTACATATAGATATTTAAAGTCGTGTGTTGTTATTATTATTATTTTTTTTTAAATTTCTATTTCGAAATCCCTTACTAGAATCGATTTCAGCAATGGTAACAGTTTTGCGTATACGTGGCACACGATTACAATTAAACGTGTATTGAAACAAGTCGATTTGTTTTCAGTATAAGAACAACAACAATAATAATAATTATTGTTAGCTAATAATGTGATCTAGTTCAGTAGTGTATCGAATCATTCAGTAAATATTTACGGTTTCGTAATTGCTAATTAAATTACTATGGCGTGGTAATGACCATTGGCCACAGTTATTGCAACAACTTTTACTTTAAAAAATACCGTTACCAAGTGGATGATGATAGCAAAACCATACGGAAAATAGCAAAAAAGCAATCTTCTGCTTCTTCCGTAATAAATAATTCATAAGTAACAGTGTTATACAGTTGTTCTCAACATTTTTCAATGTAGCTGTTTCCTTAATTGGACTTATGGAGTACCTGTTACTAAAAAGGCCCGAATTGTGGTAAATCAAGGTAAAATTTAAAACTATTTTACAATAGTTGTTTGATTGTCACTAACTTTATGAAGAAACTATTAAACGTGAGTACCTACCCAAAAAAAAAATTTCCTTCTTCTAATATTGTATTATTTATGCATTGTTTTACTGAATATGCTACGAACGTTTTATGAATGTTTTCGATTTCACCCTCAGGGTGTGTTGTCTTTTAGGTACTAAAATATGACTTTCATTAACTTTAAATCTCAATGCACACAGAAGTGGCATCGCGAGTGACTAATTTATTAAAATTAGTATTTAATAACAATTGTATTTTGTTCTCAAAATCGAATTTTATCAGTCATCATTATTAAATAGAATAATAACTGTTTTTGATAAAAGTTAACTCATAATTTAAGTGTTCCGATATTCGTTTATCACACATTTAGAGTATAACTATTATAGCAATCACCTGTTACAATGTTGCAAATATTGATTTAACCAATTATACATATGAACATCAGCCATAGTATAGAATATGAACAGATATAACTGTAACTAATTGTAACCCGTTACATTATTAGGAGTTTAGATATGTGAACCTGAAAATTTATTACTAGGCATAATTGGAAATTTTCCTTTAATGGATATTTCAAATACTTGGAATTGTCTTTCCAAAGTTTCTTCGGTACGTGTCCCTAGGGATTTTTGCTGCATTGAACACGTTTTTTTCCGTAACAATCCTGCTAAAAAGACAACACCAAGAAGGATTTTAAAACGATGACAATCTCGCCCAAAAAATATAAAATAATTTTGGGACTAGATTATTTATTGAAGAACGCTTCTTTCGTCTATTTTATGCAAAAGGAATTAAAAAAAAATCTAGTATACGATTTCGAATTGTTACTAATGGTCTTAAGGCTTAAAGAGCTGGCAGAAAAAAATGCGGCAACGCGAACAACTTACTCTAAAGCCGATAGATAATAATCGACATCCCTTCAACAGCGGCAGCTTCGGAAATACCTGTTCCAAGTCGCATAGTCGTATATCATGCACAAGCTCTTTCACTTTCATTACAGAGCGCAATGCGCGATTTGTATCTAATAAGGAATTGCATTACTATTGTTATTATTGTTGTTGTTATTCTTGTTTGATTGGTTGTTTTCTATAGTGGTAATACTCTTCACTTATAGCGTCCACGGCCAACGAAATGCACAGTTTATCCCACTGTTGCCAAAGACTTTTTTCCCGATCGCTGTGAAGTTCAGTTCCAGTTCAACTTTGGTTGACTAAACCACTCCAGATTCCAGAGGTGTGTTCCGTAGTCCAGTGGGTTGTTTCTTGGGATCCACTTTTACCAGGTCGTCGTATACAATTTTGTTTTCTTCGAAACAGGATTCTTTTTACTAAATCGCCATAGATTCCAATGATGTCTTCTATAGATCAGAAGATGTTTTATGGTGACCAACTTCGCCAGGTCTGCAATTTTATTTGTTTTTCATTGAGTGATTACGGTTAGAGACTCAAAGTAGAACCACTTGGGTCTGTTATGATAGTCTCTTTATTCTTCCATACTTCTTCATTTCTTTCAATCACAGGATTCTTTTTAATTAATCACCACAGATTCCAACGGTGTAATCTACAGATCAGTAGGTGTTCCTTGGTGCCTAACTTATCCAGGTTGTCTGCAATTTTGTTTTTCATCAAGTGATTATGGTTAGGGACTCAAAGCAGAACGACTTTGGTCTGTGATTACAGACTCTTTGTTCTTTCATACCTCCTCATTTCTTCCAATCACAGGATTCTTTTTACTAAATCGCCACGGATTCCAATGGTGTGTTCTATAAACCAGAAGGTGTTTCTTGGTGTCCAACTTGGTCAGAGTATCTGTCAAAGCAGCATGACTTGGGTCTACGATGACATTCGCTTTGGTCTTCCGTACTTCCCAATTTTTTCCATTGAAAGGATTTTTATTATTCTTTCATGTACAATATCATATCTCGAACTTTTAAACTTGCATGAAGTAATAACGTTTGTGGAAATTCTTTGGATTATCTAAGAAAAGGATATCGATGGCAACATTGAGTATCTGTCGGCGTGCAGCTACATCCTTTTTCTACCATCCCCGCGTTCCTCCTCGTTCTCCCTCTCGATGGTAATTTATTGCCAATGGATGCATTGCATATTATTGCAGGTGCGCTATTGATGATAAGCACGATTAATGTTTGCGCTCTATAATTAAGAAGTTCACGCGCACGATCTTCCTCGGCTACTCTTATTTGTAAATGTAATTTAAGGCCTGAACGCGTATATGTAAATCCATGTTTAGAACGGCTACACTTATCTACACGTGCTCGCTAAAATATAGCCACTCAACGAAAGTTTATTAACTTACCTAACACTTCAACACTAACGAGGAATTCAATTGAACAGGTCAAATAATATTACATATGATGCGACCAGACATTAATCAAACTTTGAGAAATGTACATACGTAATCTGTATGGTCTCTGGAATTGTGAGTGGTACAAAGAAATTAGGAACTTTGGAATTAAAGGGAAGTTAAGACCTATTAGAAAAGAAGTAGAAACTTTTCGACATCTTGAAGAAATAAGAACGTTTCTAACAAAGTTGTTTGTTCTATTGCTACGAAACGGCTGAATGGACCAAATAGGTACTTTGAGGTCGGATGAGGAAATCTTTGCAGGGGTGTATCTAGGATGTTTGAAACTCTTAAGATCCAAAGGCAATTTTTTTATGTCATTGTCATAATCGTTGGGAGTTCGTAGAGATTAATAATTATCATTAAAATGTTAAGTGACATCAATCAAAGTGCAATTATTAACCGGCTTAGCGTCGAGTTTATACCGCACCGAACGAGAAGGTGATAAATATCGGTTTGGTCGAAACGTAATTCATGCTAATTAAAAGCTCTTTTCGGTGGTTACCTTTGTTCCGTGTTCCTAGTCTACAGTTCATCGAACGATTCTTATTGAACACTTCTTAGTCACACACATACGTAATACATGCATACTTAATACTAATACTTGTTGTATTTTGTATTGTTTGCGACCAGTGTAGTGTGAAGTTTGCCGAATGACGGTAAAAAAAAGTGATCTTGAAGTAATGTGTCAGTAATATTTGCTTTGCCCAAGTTCCACAAAAAGCAGAGGTTTCTTTTGATGTGACAATCACTATGAAATATTTATGTTACATAAGCATAAATTATGTAAATTATAATCGAGTTCTTGTAATTGATTTCTAATGGAAACCTCATTAGAATTAAATATGTACCTAATGTATGTATATTGTTAAAGGTTATACTGCTATAACTCCGGAAAAATAATAATTAACGAATACTAGAACAGAAGAAATAGAACCTGCACAATAGATGAACTAACGTTTCAATTCTTACTAAAGATATTATAAACTACCATGAAGGTGTTCATCGAAATTTTGGGCTTGTTAGTACTCATCAGCGCGCCATGGACAGTTCTTACGGAACACCGATTATTCAAAGCCTTCCACAAGTTTAGCGATTACCACAGATGGCGCTTCCTTGCTGTTTACGGCGGTTTCTTCATCTATCTGCGGATACAGGAGACTCATAGTGGTCGACATTCTGTTGGAACCGCCTACAGCGCACCGATGAGTACTAACAACGACATTTTTTGCGATTACCACAGATGTATTATGTCCATGGTTGTTTGCGGTGTTTTAGGCAAATAGTTTACATGTTTTGACCACTTGATCTTTGATTTTGACTGCTGGTATTAATTTCATTTTGGTATCATAACCAGTCCAGTCTTGGCAGAGGTATGGAACCCCATTAATGAAGGGTTCCATAATACATAGTAGGTGGATACTAACTGGGAAACTAACAGCTATATTTTGAAAAAGATTTTATAATTATTGTTATCGTGTTATCGTGCCTACTGTCTTAAGTCTCGTTCTTGTGAATTTTTTTCAACCCCTTGTGCCTCTGTCTAATGTATATAGGTGATTTTAATTACGAACGTGTCCGATTATTAAAAGATTAAGTGCGAATTTGGGTTAAGCGTTTTAGTCTGTTATTTTTCAAAATAATCGAGTCGAGTCTTTAATCTCAATAGCTGTTGCGGCACTTTTTTCTTTCGCGCATCGTTGGAGAGTCGTGCCAATGTTCAAGGGAGCCACGTCTCTCATGAAAAAAAAAAGATCATTACACAAGCGGTTCTCCTAGGATAAGACGTAGTGATGACTAAGTATGAATTTAGATAATAGGACTGAATAAAACCGTAATCGATAATCGAGATGGTATCCCATAAGAAGGTTCATAACAATGGAACCACTTCGGTGTGTCGTAGTATATCTATGGTTTGAGCTTTATAACGAATATCAGCTATTGGCTCCCTCGTCTCCTCCGCAGAATTTTGGAAACACCCTGGCTCAATTTTTTTTTGAAACAAATGTTGATCTCGAGTGAATTTATCAAAAATAGTTGTGCTACTTAATTTCTGATTATATTTTAAGCAGAATAAAGTTTTTATTTCATTAAAGGTAAAGAATCAAGTTTTATAGCTTAACACATTCGTCCAGTATACAATGCGGTTTAATGGTTTTCATTGCCATTTTCGCAATTATGAAGCACTTTACGATCCGCCACAGAAAGTAAGTATACTTATACCACAAGTTTCAATAGTATTATACTAATTAATTATATGGTTTTGGGACACGTTATTGTACATAGTAGTTAACAATTAACTGTAATTTCGAGCGCAATTAAAAAACTATCAACGCACATTTATAACTTTTTATTTAGTCATTACTTTTATATTTACTACACATAGTTAGTACTAAAAATAAACTTTGTTTTGTTTGATTTAAACTGTTTTATTTAACACATCAATAGACGTATTTAATTTGGTTTCTGCAGTAAAATAATAATTTATAATTAGTTACTGTAAAATTCTTTATTTTTGTTTTAATCCTTGAACCCATACTTAATTTAAAACATAATAATAATAATGATTTTATGACATTTTATAAAGTAAATTTGTTCATATTGTTAAACATACTGCTCTGCATATTGCTTGTTGAATGCATTTGTGAGCTTTTTGCAAGTTTACAATGCGGTTGTGCTTTTTCATTTTATAAATTGAAGATACAGTAAATCGTAATAATTACAGATTATTTTTTCATAGTTTTTCTTAATTTTATAACGATTTTCTGTCTTTAAATTTTTTTTTCACATACCATCAGATGCGTAGTAATACAATTTTGTTTAAATTTAGATTTTAAATTGCTATTTTCACCGCTTATTTTTTTTTATGCTACGCTACTGATACTTATGTACAGTTGTGTTCATTGAAAATGGACAGAATAGATGGCAACCTAACCACTAACAAAATCATGGTCGTCGTTAGGGGGAGCAGTGCGACCCTACAAAAATAGACTACCGAATCTGGCCACCCTAGAAAGTTACCCTAACTACCTTTATGAATTGCTCTTGTATTTTTGTGACGCTTTTTTAAATTTCTGTACCCACTTTCAATGAACATAACACTAATTAGTTGTTAAATATATTATTTGGTGATGGAATTAATTGATTATTAAGCACTGCTATTTGGTGGAGGTTTTTACCTTGCTCTCCAGGTCCCGCTACTACTTCACATAGCACGCTTTTAACCACGTGTGATGTGCCGTAGTGGTATGTCTAGGAGGGTTAAATATGCATCCCCCTTCATTATTGCCTGCTGCACGTTCCCATTAATATTTAACATTTACATATTTTGTTTCAATATTTTTTGTAGCATTGAACTGACTAGGTACTAATAAATAATTACATAATATTTTTAGTTTTTTGATTTATTTTTTTACCACTATTTACCCTTTAGTGTTTTTCTTCGTCAATAAGTCAGGAAAGTATTTTGCATGATATATTATTGTATAGTTTTTGCATTACGTATTGTTAAGATTGCATGAAACAATAATAGTTTTCACTGCACCCAGCTGAAGTGAGCACAAGTCATTACTAACTTCATACAGCCATAAAATACGTTCCAATTGATATGAACCATCGCTGCCGTTTTATTTATATGCAAAAATTTGGCAAAACAAACAACTTCAGGAATGCGCATTAACTAAATATGTACAAAGTATTAAAGAAATTTCTTCTGCATCTTACGGCATCTAGTACCCACACAAAGTGGCACGATGGACATGTTAAATAAATTAAAAGCATTTACGAAATCCCACAAAACATTTCAATTGTTCCGGGCATTCAAATTGACGTTATCGTCCGAGCTTTAAGCTCCTTTTCATGTAGTATTATCTTGTTATGAATGTATTTGAAAAGTGAAACTAATGAATACTAATATACATCGGGAGGTTTAGGTTGGCTTACGACATCAGATACATTTACAGATATTAATCAAGTAACGTTAGATGTGTTTTCATTTAGCACTTTCTTATTGGTCTTCTACAGGGTGTACATAATCATTCATGAAATGAGTTTTTAAACTGAAATTCTGATTTAAAAAAAAGACATTCTTAAAAATTAGGAATTTTAAATGTCCAAGAAAATTCCTAAGGGGTTTTTCTTTTATGAAATTGAAGCCTTAACTCGAACCCGTTTAAGTACGCCCCTGCAATTACTTTTTATGTCTCGCGCCTGTACAGAGCCGGACTTATTTTTTTTTTCGTATTAATTTTTTTTTCAAATGAAGTCATTAAATATTGTAAAGACCACCCTGCACATTCAACTATTGTAAGGTAGGTATTTTGTTGTTAGGACAGGCGGACAGGTCTGTTTATTGTATCTATACGATTACATTTTGATTAATATGTTTTTATGGTGTTTTTTTTTTCGTGGTGTACACAATAGTACCCAAGGTTAAATGTTTTTAAAGAATTTAATAAAGATACCTATACAGCCTCGGGGTTCCAACTAAACAAACTTGTACGAATTAATGATACAAATGGGTGTTTGAAAACAGCCCGTGGAGAACAGACTGACAAAGAAGAGTTTTTTTGTCGACTTTGCTTTGCGTGCTCTTGTAGGTAACAAGTAACAAACAATGTAATTTCGAAGTTTTTTGTCAGTAAGATGTTACATGAATTACAACGTAAGTTATACCGAAAAACATGATACTTAATTAAGACGTTTCGGAGTGGAAGCTGACAGTTGAAATTTACATTATCTAACGGGATTAAAATACGAATCTTTGTGGGATTTGTGCCAGACATTAGACAGCACTTTCTGAAATCTTTGCAGTGCCCACTATAAAAACCAATAGGCCATTAGAAAACGAAAAAGAAAAGAAAGAACAGACACCGTTGCAATTAGTAAAGTAGTATTAATGTCTGGTATAATTTGTTCAATCTTTCGGTTGAAGAAGGATTTTAATTTTGTTGATTATTAAAATAGTAATATATTTTTTTGGGGTCTATAGTCGATAGAAATCGTTTATTTATGATATATTTTATATAATTAAAATGACCTATTAAATAAATCAAACTATAATTACCTAATTAAAATAAAAATCTAACAATAAACACACAATAAATATGATAAGTGAGTTATAGTGAAGCTGTAAGATGTTTCCCTTTCTCTATACGTTCAGTATAAGTTGGGTGGGAATGCATATGGAAGTGGCAGCACTACTTCCGTTACACTTACATCCGTTACACCTTTTATTTTTCATACTCCGAACCATTCAATGATTCTTAAGGAATAAACTCCAAAAAATGATTCAATGTCAGAAGAGGTTAATTTGGAAAAGCATCTTACTTAAGTATTTTTCAACCATCAAACCCTCTTCTTACCAGAAATAAGCAAACGCACATATTTTCGCTCATGCCTAATGGTACAATTCAGAAAACTGACGTGATACAAAGGGCTTTTTATCATTTTCAATTGAACACGCTACATCAGTTGTGTTCTTTCAACAGATCGATTTTATAATAACGCAATCAGGTTGCACCTCAAGAATGCAAAGTCTCGTGGTACGGTGCGGTTATTGAAAATTAGTACTCAAACTACCGTTTTAATTGCTATATTACTCAAGGTAAATGTATAATTAGGTTGAAAAATGCCTTATCGGTACATTGATCGTTGTTGCAAACGAATAGGGAACGCCCTTTCTCAGTTCCCTCTGTTTTCGCAATACCGCACGGCCGATCGCATTGAATTTGACAGGTGGCGTGCAAGACGTTTTTTGCTCTTTTAATCTCGTCCGGATAATAACTATTGGATATTTGTATCTACAAAACATTTTTGCAATTGAAACCTCATTTTTTTTTCATCAGATAAACTCGACGTTTTAAATTTGAAATACTCAGTTCGCAGGGCATAATAACGATGCGAAGATCCATTCCTTTGATTGAAAACCATCACGATAACAACGTTTCGATAGATGGGGTCGTTGTCAGGAGTATCTTAATAAATTGTAATGAAAAAAAAGGGGCTATCCTGAGATAATTTTGGGCAATTGAACTACATGGTTTTCATTTCTTATCTATATTGTTTTTATTAAACATCTCCTTATTGGAAGTTGAAAGAAAAATAAGAATTGGCTTATTGTGAGAAGAATAAGAGGAAAACTGTTTGCTGATGGTACCAGGTTATGCGATTATTCGTCCACGTTTGCTGCTGCATGTTATTAGAAGTATTTAGTTTGCATCAAGTTCAAAGGAGTTCATCGGAACGATCTCCTTAAAAGGGCAGATACTGCATTCGTTCCCTCGGAGTAAGAAATAAACACAACTCCATGTCGGCGCTCGTTCCCTTTCTATCCACCGAAACTCACTATTACCTCCAATGTAGTAATTATTATCGTTTTAATATTGAACTTAACCTTTTTATATAATTTACTTTTCGACCAAGCACGTACCTATACCATTTACAGCACTGAACTATAAAGCACACGCAGCTAACGGTATGGTCAGTGGTGTATCCGTAGGATTTTCAGGAGATCCTTCCTAAACATTTTACCACTCAGTTTGTAATTTTCACTACAAGCTGTCAAAGTTTCAGATCTATTGTCCTCTTAGTCTTACAGAATCTACGAAGAACTATCAAGAAAGAGGTAATTATGCACGACAGCTTACCTTCTTTCGATTTTCTTGAAAAAAAAGTATGTTGCAGAATTCGTCATGCTGATCAAGAATACGTGTATTGGGTTATTTGGTAGTAGGTGTGAGTTGGTGTCAATGCATACGTCCACGCCTACACCATATAACCTACGTAGTACGCTAGTATAAATATAAACAATTCCTCGTCAACCGATCAAATCAAATACAAGTAAACATAATCACTCAAACGGGTAACGCTCAAATACAGGGGCAATGGACCTATGTTCAGTCCCCTAACATAAAACTACGATCCCATGTCAACCGTTCCTTAATCTCATCTTAACATATACAGTACGTGGTCGCAAGATTATTTAAACACAACAATACAAGTACTAATGATGTTTTTATCGCGTTCGTACACGTACACATTGAATACACAAGAATTTTTTGAAAATTCACCATGAACGAACATACATAGGTATATATTCTTGATCAGCATGACGAACTTTACAACATACTTTTTTCAAGAAAATCGAAAAGGGGTAGCTATTGTGCATAATTACCAAAAAAAATACCCCAAGCGATGTTATCACGTTTCACCTGTTTCTGAATATGACTTAGGCTTCTTCAGGGTAATTATCTAAAATTAAAAATTAAGGGAGGATATGGATATTATAATTGTTTTTTTTTTTGTAGGATTATTTAATTTTGGTGTCTTTATTTTGTACCCTTGTTTTCACTACGCCACTGATCTTGAATGCACCGGTAGATATGCCCTGTTATGCAACGGTGTGAACTGGCCGCCTACTTCGATCTCCCGAGCACTTTCTAAATTCACGTGAAGTTAAACTTGGGCTAATTAATCACATATTATTTATACTGATAAGCTAATGACATTGTGAAGCTGTATTTGCACACGTGCTAAAGTCGAACATGTACCTATGTAGGTAAGTAATACTTCCATCAGTCCTTTGTGCTCGCCTACTAGTAACTCAGAAATAATTAAAATTCAAAATGCATTAATTTCGACTTTGTTATGTAATAATTGTATTATATTTTAATTTTCCAAGTGCGCCAAAATATCCTAGCTCAGGTACCAGCAACACCAACGATACACGCGAACAATTTCCACGTATGTATTTTTATTAATTTAGACATAAATATTTTATGAACGTAATTATCAACAATTAGCTTAATTTCATTCTAATCATGGCTCACAAAGTTTTAACAGTGTCGTTAATTTGCGGTGCGATTAAAAAACAAAAAGTGAAAAGGATGACATATTGAAACCGCCACAAACGGCTTTGCGGTTTTTCAGCGTTTCTTCTGGTCATGATAAAACTGACTAATAAATAACGTTAAAGAAGACCTTATTGGTCGGTGACTGTAGAGGAATTATTACGGTAGATTGCCGTTCTTCATGATTAATTAATCATGAACTGTTAAGCTATATATAATTAAATAAATTCAACAAAAGTCGTGGATAATCAATTGAGCAAAACCAAATTAAAATCATCAATAATTACAAAGGCAGTTACCTACAAAATTATAAGAGAGAAATTTTTCATTATTCATACAGGGTGTTTTTGAAATAAATGCGGAGCTTTGGAGAGTGTCAATGAGATGGAATGTGTAATCGCACGGTAATTATAGCAGAAGTAATTCAATAATACACTGTGTTAGTTGTACTAAAGAAAAGACAAAACCTTTTCACAAATAATTTTACTGTCTTTATAATAATCTAAATTCTGTATCATAGTTAAAGGCTGAAATTTTTTTGCTTTAATGAAAATTGCAATAAAAATTTGCATGTTTTTCGGCATATTGTATATGCTACAGAATTGTAGTTTTAATGTCAATATTGAAATTTGTTTGAAACTTGACTCAACAACGGACTTACAAACGGTTATTGTACAAACAATTATTCCAACTGTTTTAATAAACACGTGTCAAGTGTTTGCTAACATGATATGTGAGCATGTTCTTGAATAAAATCTGAGAAAAGCAAATAAATCGGTTGGAAATCCTGTATACCTCGAAGGATCCATTAAATATACAAAAATATCATTCAATTTCAATATTTAAAAAAATGAGACGTTTAAACATTTTTGTAACTGTTATTTCTGTTTTAATCGAAAAAGCTACGAAAAACGAACAAAAATTGCAATAGCAGATGACAATATTCTCAGGAAGTTGCTCTTGGGCAAAACTCATCAGTTCCCAAACATATTTTCAACATCATAACTTAGTGAGAACTTCAGCGTTAAATCTCAGGCGGATTAGTAAAGTAAAGAAATCCCATTCCCGAGCAGAAGATTCGTGGCGAGAATAAAAAAAGGAATGACAAACAATATGCTGCACATCCGCAAGTATAGAATACAAGAAGTAGTGTGCAAGTGGTAAATTTATGAACTGCTTTAGAGGCTCAGTGGTCGAGCCCTTTTTGTTGACTATAATAAAAACAAGTGGACGTTTTTTAACACATGTGCCCATATACAGATATATAAATGTATATGTCTGTCCTTTATGTCTGTACTTCATTATTTTTTTGTAAGCAAATCCGAATGGAATACTTAAGGACGTACGCAGGGACGGACTTGTTAGAAAACATATTATTTGGGCAAATACTGCAAGCGAGACAGAAACAGGAGTAAAGAGCGGCAGTGGGAAACCTAGAGATGTTACATGTTTTGGTCTTCAGACTGAAGAATGACGGTGATGGTAAAGGTAATCTGTCAAAATTGTACAGGACTTACCAATAGTAGAGAAGCCTTCAGGAAGTTTTCTGGGGCTGTGCAGGTGTAGATTCTAAAATAAAAGAAATTAAGTGTAATATAGACCAATATTGATGAACAAATATTAAGTTAATTAAGTAATCGACGAAGCTTTTAATTCTTGTAACTCCATTATTAATACAATATAATAGAAAAACACTTGTAAAAGTTACAAAACTTTATTGAAATACCACAATACTATTTCACCACACAGTGGCTTCCACCTGAGGTACAAACAAAAAAAATTCAATTTATTAATTCTTAATTGTGGGCTTTATGAAATTAAGTTTTTCAATGGTCTTGCGAGAGTCCGTTCCTGTAGGTACCGTGGAAAATTTTAAGTAGGTGGAATAGCTGCGACGCCACCGGAGCTTTTATTGTTTCGAAAGGGCGTGTTTCGCTTTATGACGGAATAAAGTGCGGAGAGTTGTGTTGTGGGAACAGGGTTTATCGTCACATAGCCTCGACTTTGTAGGCAATAACATCTAGGAGATCTTTAAATTTGAGGTCACGACAGGCGAATGAAGACGACGATCATAACTGTACTTGTTACATCGGGCACCATTCAAGCGTTGAAAGTGAATCTTTAAACTTTTTCTGACACCGCTTCGAAGACTTGATTAGCAGTCGACAGGAATTCGATTCTGTTATGTAAAGGAAAGGCAACACACAACGAAATATCATTCATTTACAGAACTCTACAATACCTAAAGTCGAGGCGGTTTAGGAAGGCGAGGTCTGCAATAAATATCGTATTTACACCTGAACATTGTTATTTTACCACATTCTTATGCATAGCTAGCAATATACGTACGTAAATTAACCACCCATAGATCCACGTTATCATTTTTTAATAGGATCGAAAATAAACGATCTTTTAATACCATAACCTAACTCACTTTTTGCGTACATGTCCTACAATAGAGTATAGGCAACCCATCTAGTCTTACTTAACCGTCCGTCCTGTCTGTGCAATTGTTTCCTTAAAATCCGGAGTTGTTGAAATTAACGACTTTTAACTAGAAATTCTCATTGAACGACATTATTCTGCATCCCGAGAGTAGACATACATATAATTAGATTGGAGGAAAATTGATTATAACAATGAAAAAGAAATCTCAGGGATAATTTTTATTTGAGAAATTCTTCATTGGGACCTCTATGTCTGGTATTTTATTATGGCTTTTGCAATATACATACGTATAGATATAAGAGGAATGTGGGTACATAGTAAAGAACTAATTTTACGTAACTGCATATGGCGTATAGGTATGCGATTTTAAATGATCCGACATTCGTTCACATACATATGGTACCTATCAGCGAATTAAATTGCTTCGTTAAAATAATTGAGATAGAACCGTAAAGACAAACTGCCTAACGTTATAAAATTCTGGTTACAGGTGTTATGTTTTATGGATTTCACAGTTAGACCAGTCGAAAAGTAGTAGTGATAAATGCCTACGACGTTTTAAGCGACAAATTATGATGTAAACGAACGTGTAACTACGATATACACACGTAGATCAGCCTTCTCGTGTCTACGACGAGTACAGTTACCTACGAATTTAAAGGAAATTATGTGATACGATACCTACAACTGAAACTGCTTCACTGAATTCATTACGAGAAACATAAATGAATAGAATTTATTAAGGTAAGATAAAAATAGCATTGTTGGAATCGCGCCATTAAAAGGAAAACGGCATGCAAGTCAGTTACCAGAAACAACACCACACATTTGCATATGCATTCGTATAAGTACTGTGAAAACAATCGCTTTCGAAATACGTTTATCATTAAGCAAACACATTTATAATTAATATACGACTTCATTATTTGTCGAAAATCTGCACGTCAAATATTTTCTGAACTTTAGGCTTTCCAATCCTGTTTCCACCAGTAAAACCTACTGATGGTCTAGGATACTGACAAACCTGGTAGTCTATGATGTTGATAAACCTTCTGATAAATATGTAGAAACCACCTCGTGATACAATCATAGAATGTTAAAGTACGTTAATTTGTGTGTTAAAGTAACAAAATTGAAGCGCCCCCATAAGGCGTTTTGTGTAAGCTTAGAATTTTATATACTTCAAAAAATGTTATACATGTATATCTCTAGTATATTCAGGCCAAACAGCGTTTAATACTTCTCAGTTGATCAGGGGTGTGAATAATGATTTGAAGACTGCATCAAAGCCAGCAGAAAATTCTAAAAAATGTAAATTTTTATTAAGTATATATAAAAATTTGTATATAACTGTTTTATATCGTCCACTTAAAGTACCCTGTATCAAAGACCTATGTCGAGAATGGTAAAACTTTGATACTACAGAATTTACTTAGGTTAATGGCTGCATAACTAGTTTTTGAAATCTCCTCGAAGAATATAGTTTCACGACAGTGCAGATCAAAGGGGGAGCGATGTTGAAGATCGTCCCTCATGAGGCTTGCCCCAGGAGCAAAATTTACTTTTTTGTTAAATATCCATCCCTGATCAATCTTTTTATTATTATTCTGGATCTGGATATTTCTTTTATCAAAAAAACCTTAGTTTTGACATTTCTGAATGTGGACTTCCTCTTCGTCGTCGTTACAAATTTACAAATCCTAACCTTAAAAACGTTTGCTTCTCTCTTCACCCTACGTTTAGTTTGCCATTATATATTGCCTCACGTAGAGCCCTTATACGACTTTGTGTGATACAATTGATCCAGATGCTGCACTCATTTTATCGATTGAGACAATTAATGGCACAAGTTTCTCAACTTCCTGTTGAAGTTAACCACACTGAGCGGTCAGTTGTTAAACTTGGTCCGGTTGGAGTTGCTCTTGACGCTGCTGCTGTTGTTATCGCATGATTCAAACACGCCAAGAACGAAGAGTGGTAAATAATACCTGCAGGATTCCAGGAGCAGGAAGTGTGCTGGGACGTATGATTACTATTATACACATACGTAGGAAGGTATGCTAACTTGCTTGGGCGTAGTGAGGTTATGAGTGGAGGAGACGTATAAAACGCGACAAAATGTACGCTTCTAATAGACATTATTCAACAAACGAATGAAAAACGATCTAAGCTTCAAAGTCTCGCAATGTATATGTATGTGCCTGAGACATGAGACGTGTGTGTTATATTTACGAGAACGGTTATGATTCTATATGATAGTCAACATGATGCAAACAGTAGCTCCATAATCTGTACCAGTTCGTTAGCGAGTGCCAATCGGGATCATTTCATCGAGAGTATGAGAATCAAACATTTCTTTGATAATAAAATGCTACGCTGTTTAAAGACATAGTAATAATGATAGCTGCTTGTGGATGGAAGATGAAAGTCATAAGGCAAAAGAAACGTGCTGAATCGGATTGATTGTCTCTTTATTAATGTCGTACAATATAAACGAACACCACTGGCATTTTAAAGCCTCATTAACCATAAACTTTAATTAAAAACATGGTATAAATATGCACTTTACAGAAAAAGTGCAGTAAGGAAACATCATAGCAAGTAACAATTATTCGCATGGATGCATTGAAGAATCCAGAATGTGAGTGCATGTGCGTTCATGAGTGTAGTAAAAATTTGGGAGTACCCATAAATTATAAATATTTTATATAAGACAGTCGATAAGAAGCACTTCAGTTAGTTTAAAAGAATATAAAACACGTAAATCAAAAAGACTGAGAACTAATATAACAGATTCAGAAACACCCAAGGTACAAATGTACTTTTCTTTTAACTGTTAAGTAATAGAAATTGCAAGACAATATAGTTAGTTAGATAACTGTTTCCTAGAGTAACGTCATTCCTTGTTACATCGAAATTATTAGGTCGTACACCGTGCCTAGTGATGTGATGATCGTATAGCTACCTTTCTAAGATCGAAATAGGCTTTAAGTGGCGAAGAACTAAAAATGTAGGATTAATGATAATGACGGTATAGGTAGGTAGGTATGTATGCGAAAGATGAATGAAGAAAGTGTACCGTTAGATTTGCTCTATTATAAAGTTGAAGAATTAATCAGTGTACTAGAGGAAGGTGTATTTATAAAAACGTGCAAACGGAATGGATGCAATAATGGCATTTATTTTTAAGACGTTTTAAAGTAATGATGGTCGTTATAAAAAAAGCCCTGGAAAGAAAACTGGAGCATTAACTATTTCACTGATAGAAAGGCATCTCGAAATAAATGTATTTCCTGTTCTAAAGAACTGTGCTTGGGTTTGTATATGAAGCACTAAATACTTCTTAATTGAAAAACGGAAAGAAACGTTACGGTCAGGGAAAAATATATTACAATACACTAGATTTTAGGAAACAGTAGCTTGAGGTTAGATTTGATCTTTCAAGTACTTGACAAGTAAATAGATGACTTGACTGGTCATTGGAAAACTATTACTTGACTTGAGTTTGACTTGATTTCAAGGGAAGTTAAGTCAAGTATCTTGAATGTCAAGTTAAGCTTTAAATCTCTACAATTTACTTTTCTATTTTACTTACACAGAAATCATCATCGAATAGTCTAGATCATTCTGGAATATTGTAGAAAATTCTGTAACATTCTGAAAAACCACCATTCAATATCGTTACTTTTGCTGACACTAAACGCTGATCAAAATATTTTCGACTCAATCTATAGAAAATAACTATTAGCAGTAGTTGGTCATTGAGAAAAGTGAGGGCCCACATAAAAACACTTGCCCTTTTACTGCTGAACTGATACATTTTCTACAAGATTAGATATATTCGACAAGTAAATCTGTTTTCTGCATTTCGCAATTCATTTCACTTACCACTCGTCTACCCACGTGTTTTTTGCAATCATCTGAAGAAATATCAGTTGAACTACACATACACACAAACGTACACATACAGATATAATACACATACGTGCATTTATTTCAATTTGTCACACTATACATGAGGCTTTAGTCTAACGATAAAGTCAAAGCGTTTGAAGTCACGGGCATAGAAAGTTTATCTTATTGCTCATTTTCTTTCTAAGGTAAGTACGTATACGAAACAGGGCGAAAGCAGTAGGCGTGGGCCAGGAGCTGTCTTTAAGTACTTAATCCACTTTCAAAATATACATGTAGGTACCTATTAAAATCGATCCTATTTACGATTTTCATTATGAATCTACAATAATTAACATCTAAAAAAGTTTGTTAATCAGCAATTCTGTGAAATATGTAGAATTTTAATCAGTTGTGTTCTTATAGGAAACACTCGGTATACAGGTTGTTTGTGCTATCGCAGCGGTTTTGTACAATGACTAGCTAAAGGTATAGCATAGGACAAACCTTTGGATCGTATTACAAATAGACCTGTCGGTTATTATCAGTGCTAGTATATAGTGAACAATCGGCAGTATTTATAATGGCGCATTATACTGTTCGTGATGCAAATGAAATTGGATGCCGTAAAAATGATGAGAAATGAACTCTGTCAAATGTAAATAATGACATCAGCGAGATTCCAGCACGCTCGACTCTGCAACGCGACCATCGCATCGTGCCCGCGCTAGCCCTCCGACGACACGCTGACGACGCTTCGTGGTCATCATATTTTCAATGTCAGGAAGATCAAGAAACAGAAAATATTTTCAACATATTTTTCATCGATAGTTTTCTTGTAGATATTAACAAAAGAAAATCAATCAAAAAATATAGCCCAAAGTTTGGGTAGAGAGGCTTTCCACAGAGGTTCTTTATATAGGATAATAATAGCACTGATAAGAGATGGTTTGACGCAGCCACTGGTCGCAACAACTACTTACTAGATACAGCCACAAGTCGCAACAACAATTTGCTAAATACAGCCACCAGTCACAGTTACAAGTGACTAGATGTGGCCACTAGTTAGATCAATCTCCTACCAATTTTCTAAGAGTTAGTAGTGGTTGAGTGTCGAAGGCGACTACATGTTGCCACAACTTGTGGCTGCCACTGGTCGCAATATTGAAGCAAAATATCATTACGGGTTTTTTGATATTTTGAACTATTAGAATATTTAGAAGATTATTTCATTTCATCCTTTTATAATAATATATCAGTTATTGATGACCTTTTTATTGTTTTATGTTTATTCTTCCTGATAAACAACGTCTGCACTTAGACGATGCTATTCTCAGTCCATGTCTTGTTATAATAACATGGAATTACACAAAAAAATCTAATGCTAATTGTAGTTACTAATTTTCACTAATTTAATATATTTGCCTAGATTCAAAACGCTTTTAATTGATTCAAAAAACTAAACGATTTTTTATTAGAAATGTAGGACTATAGAATAAAATTTCCACTTTTATAGCAGGAGCCAACAGGCGTTCTTCGTTTATAACAAAAATAAAATTGTAAATAGGGTTGTTTGAAAGCAGAAATGTTTGTTATTCATGGGATTGGTTCGGATAATAAAGTTTTGTATTCCATCTTTCCGTATTGGTTCCTGATCGAGCCCTTTGAGGTCCTGCGATCTTATATATACATATAAAGTTAATTTAACTGTTTGTATGTATGGTCCTGCACAATACATTTTTATGATAACAGGTAGCTGTTCTAAGATAAAATTAGGGTTAAATTCGCCCCATCGAACGACTGAGGAGTCTTCATTTTTAGGTAAATTTATAAAAAATATTAATTTTTTGTCATGTATTAATTAATGAATTGGTAACTTGTACATATAAGGATCGCACGTTCCTTAAGTCAATGTTGAACCATCTGTGTGCAAGTTCTTGTGTGTAATTACTTTGGACAACAAATGAATAATCAATCAGGTTTGTTCAAAGGCTTATGCAAATAATCTTGGAGGTACATTACACTCTCGAGACCATCTTATAAAATTTAAATAAGAAACGCACTTATGAATTCTGTTTGTGTTGTACAACAAATTTCAATGGCCTGAGTACACGAGTCGCTATTTGTTTGTTTTCATTAAATGTGTGAAATGGAATAATTATTATTCAAAATACCAATTCTATTAATTTTTAAGGGCGTTTCCATCAAAAGAGAACACTAGAGATAACCAGAGTACGCACTGATAACTAATTTTTTTATGTATGTTTTCATTTAAATAATTTTCAAAATTTTAATCTTCGTGGTGGTAGATAGCATTATTTCGACAGTATAATTTTAATACCAACAAGAAATTGGTAATTTACTAATGAATAAGACTCAATTACCAACCACAAATGGAGAAGGATTTGGAAAAACTGAGTATCTGAATGTATCATTACATTGACCTATTGACCATGAATTGACTTTGTATGAGGTGTTCACTAATGTGTTGGCCCTTATACAGCTTGTTATTATGAAGTACAGTAGTATCTTTTTAAAGAATCTATCTAATTAGTAAGATCTATTGACGAAATTTATCGATTTCCATTGTATTGTATTGGGTAGATATATTGCGTAGGTTGTTGAATTTCAAGTTTCACGTCTTGCAACATCGATTAAGGTGAAATAATAGTATCACCTTCGGAGAACCTCTTTCTTAACATCTCAAGTGCAGTAAGTAAATCAATCAAAGTTTGACCTCTTCAAGAAGCAGGAAGCGAGCTATTGAAGAGAGCGTGCTCTAGTGAATGACGTCGACATGTTAGCGGTAGGTTGGTACACATGGGCACAATAGATGGGCAAAGAGGAAAAATCTTCAACGGTTTCAACAAAACTAGAACCAGTTGCAACCAACAACAAACGACCAATTGTTACAATATCTTTGATGGTTTAAAGTCTAAGTGGAAATAACAAAGAAACGTGCAGAAGACTATAGTACGACCATTCGAAGTGGTGAAGACCTTTATAAATTATTTGTGAGAAGTGCTATGTGCATTTTTTTCTCTAGTTCTGACTTTGGGATTACCTTTCTATGAAACTTTTTGAATATGCCCTTTCTAACGATAAGTTAAGAATTACCTCACTGTCTGCTGCAATCTACTTATAGTAGACCTTTAATAAGGTCTGTAGAGACCTACAAAAGACGTTAGCTTTACTGTCAGTATAGTGAGGTAAATGATGTGACAGTTTCTCTTGATAGAATTCACTAATCTTTTTCGAAATTAACTGATGAAGATTTAGTCTGTGGATTTTGAACTTGATCTATAAAGGATGAAGATAGTAGTTAGGCTACGTATGTCCTTAAGTAGTTTTTTTAATTAAAAAAAAATAGAAATAAAATTAAAAAAGGAGGAGGGATCTAGACTTGTCTTGTATCGAAACGACTTGTAGGTTGTGTATTTTTAAATGCGTGGCATTTACATTTACGATCGGTTAAAAAGCTCTCGTGCAGAAGAAGGAATGGTAACCTGCTTTCGCACGCAAATACTCACATATTATTGACGTCTTATTACATCTTGATCAGCGAGTTGTGGAGATGTTGATACGAAAATATTTTCACGTAAGTCAAATCAGGGACGTGTTTAAAGTGCTTTGGCACGTCCACGTATCGGCCATAAAGCCGCGATGATTCGGATTCCGCGCATGCATTCGCCGATTAAAAAAATTCCAATAACAATACTTGCGGTCGAAAGAACTCGCGAATAAAACAACAATGCCGTGGTAATGAAATATTAACGTGGTGCATGTGCTGTTGTTGTTGTTTCTGTTGCTGTTGTCTGTTCATTCAGCCAGCAGCCAGCCACTATGTAGGCTGGGCCACCTTCTCTCTTTCCTTCTGCAGCGTTTGTCCTGGCGACATTGAAAAAGAAGTCACGATGCAATGCAGAGGTCAAAAACAATGCAAATTCACTCTCGGTAATTTCTACCAACACATTCGTTCTGTAATGTAAATTTTAAACTAAACACGTTTATGTCAATTTCTGACCATTTTTTTTATAAATGTTTTGCACAACGTGGTCATTTTAGTGCAATTTTTTTAATTAATTATTTGCGTTAACAAACGCTGCGCGTAAACGTACAAAAAGCAGTGGAAACTGAAAAGTGCAAAACTTTTAAAGTCAATTGCAATTTTCTTTTCACTTCTTGGAAATTGACGAAGTCGATTCACGTTCGCAACACTACCAGTTTTTCATGTGGTATTAACTCAATCCTAGATAAACTTTGAAAAGTCGTTAATTAGCTATTCTTAGTGAGCAAAGTCTTTAGTTCGCGTTTCTATCTCTCTCGACCTTTCATCCGTCCTTTATTTGTCTCTTTCTTTCTTCGCGAACGAAATGGAAAGCCTTTTAGCTAGCTGACTCGTCCGTATCGTCGACAAGAAGTGGTTCGTAAAAGTGCAGAAAAAAGTAAATAGTACTTGTAGTAATTAGTCACGAAATCGGATTCTCATGCTACTAACCTCTGCACGCTGTATCTAAAATAGCTCTTAAGAAATAAAGATACCTAGTCTAGTTGTATCACGTTTTTTTCAGAAGATGAACATCTATGAATACGTACATTGAGTATAACGGTTCCTATCATTGAAATATTGCCCCAATATTTTGGTTTTTGATTGAGATCTTTTTCATAAATAATTTAGTACATATAAAGTGTTCAAAAGAGTATTTTACGTGTGTACATACAAATCTCTTGACGCACTTGAGTGTTTGTGAACTTGTCCATCATTGAACATCGCAACTAATAAGTTGCTGCATCAATCAAGTCTAAGAATTACCGCTAAACAACTTCTTATTACTACTTTACAAAGCAGTAAAACTGAGCTATATCGTACGCGTGCTTTTACTTTAAAGGCTTAAAGTAAAAACGTTTATGTTAAATAGTATCTGTAGGATCTATGCAAGTTCGCTTATTGACCGACAAATAGAGAATTGCTATCGAATATGTTTTAAATGCAACCGACTCATTACTGAAGGTGAGTGCTTGAATGAAGATGTGCAAAAACAAACAGGCATCGACTTTGATCTGCTCATAGATTTAAATTTATTTACGGAATGCAGTAAACGAGGCGTGAGAACGAAATAATATTTCTATGAATGATAAAATAAAATAGAATTTTTGCTTGTTAGTTTTTTTATCCAATTATTCTATGTAGTTGTGCAGACTTCTTCAGTTTTCAACAGTAACTAAGCTGAAAATGCCCGCATATTTGGTCCTTCGAGCCGGATTAGTTCTGAACGAGTTAAATAACGAAACATATCCAGCTTAGTTGTTCTTTAACCAACATGAATCCTTGGATCTTTGAAAGAAAAATGTGCAGTTACGTTCTGTAATACATCATTTGTACGGGATGTGACAGAGGTTTAAAACTTAATAACATTATTAGTTGATAAACCAAGGTTCAAGACGATCTTGTCTTTAGATGAAAACATGAAACTTAACTTTACAAAATTTCTGTTTGTTTGTACGTACATGGACACTTTTAGTCAGTTAATTTCCGGGTATCCACGACAGTAACTTTATTAACCTATTCAACAACCACGTTGGTATATGTTTACGTAAACCACCTGTCTCAAGTTATTAGAACTTATTATAAACAATAATCGTTACGATGCATTTTTTTGCGGTTTACCTTTACAACTAATACCTTGAATTGTGAAACACCGTGGTAAAGACATATGTTATTTGCCTTCAGTTAGAAAGCTGGACACGTTATTGGTACCTTATGTAATTAACAATACATAACTTATTATTATTCGAATCATTACCTAGGCTCTAATTTAATTATCCTAATTACTTTGTACTTGTTTATTTATGGATTGAAGACGATTTCCCATATTTGTCGTGTTTAATTGTTTAAGTATTATTAACATTCATGTACCAATACATACGAGGATTTTTAACAAATTCTTAAGGTGAACAATATTTAAACTTTTATACAGAAATTGGGGTTAGGATTATATTAAATTTCTAGAAATATTAGATTGTGAAGTCTGTTGAAAACCATTTGTATATTAACATAAATTGAGAAGTTTAATTTCTTTTTTTTTTTTTGATTTGAGAAATCCTCGTATAGAGCATTTAACATCACCGATCGTTTTAACGTCAGTTAAATAGAAGAATATGTCGACTTGGCACAGATCTGCTGTTTAACGGTTATCTGATTTAGGGTTCGTCGAAGCTCGAATTAGACATATCGAAATGCTAATATCCATCTACCCGATGCACTGTAAGGTTACTGGTCGTAATAATTGCAGAGGAGCTCACTATAATTGTCTTACTTGCGAAAGAACGCGATACCGGAATGGCATGATTACTCCCGAGAGTGGACGCGATCCGACTTGGACATTGCAATAAACACGTCCTGTTTTAGAAACTTTTTTTTTCCATGTAAATTTATAGACGAGACGGTCATGCAAGTACGGAATTTAAATTAGACATGAATATAATTTAGTATAAACGTCAACTAGGTCTGAATTAAATCCATTTTTACTCATTCAAACTGCGGGTAAGAATTATGGTAACTAACGCCTAGATAAGACACTAATTTTTGATAAGTTTACGCACTTTTTTTGAAAAGGATGTGGCTTAAGAAACAAAGAAAAAGCCAAAATTGTTTTCGTAACTACGTATAGTAGATGCGCGCTAGTGTGAACACAGTTCGTGTGAACTTCGCAGTAGCATGAACCTACAGTATAACATGACGTGATGAAGGGGGTTATTGGCTGTTTCCTTAAAGGATCTATTAATGTTTTTGACGCTTTAGAAGTACTTTTGATGAAAACCAATAGAATTTCCTTCAGGAGTCTTTGTGAAGATGCTAACCGTGTGCTTTACTCCCTAAGGAAAAAAAGCTCAAAAACCAATCGCAGTGTTTAAAAAACTTTTTTAAAACAAATGGCTGATAATTTTGTGTTTTGGGTGAGTCAACTTTCCACTGCTAAAAAATAATGACTTATGATAAATGTAGATCGCATAATATGTGTATATGTTCCTTTTTTCAACAACTGCCCGTTTGAACTTAAATGTTTTTCTTATATATGGACATTGGTCAGATATGTATGCATTTATGTGAACAATAAATATTTCATTCTTTCGCGACATAAACCTAAGTACTCGTAGGTCGGTTCTTACACCGCTATTTTTTTTTTTAATAACTGCTACCCATATAATACTGTATTAGCCTTATACAGAGCAACTTTTTGCTTGCAATATGCAAATGCTACTTCGTATGGTTCATATGATGCCATCAGAAAGTGAATACAGTTTCTTAAAGAAAACGTACATAATACACCTACGCTTTGTAGATTTTCTTGATCATGCAAAGGAACATGTTATACACAAGGCAAGAGTTAGATTTGGTTTTTTATTTATTGTAATTTCTTTGCATTTTATGTTGGTCAGTGAATTGTTGAAAACTTGTCTGTGTCATAACTGTACCATAATTAAGACGATTTGGAATGGTTCTCTACTATTTTGTTACCATAAATTAACTTTGAAACAAATTAATTGTAATAAAAATGTATGACTAATAGGCCAAATATTCGAACCCAAACCGGCCAGTGAGAGTACAAATGCAACTACTTATCAGTGGCGTGCAGCTTTTAATTGATAAATAATCACCAACAGGAATTACAACGAACGTTATCGTTCACAGCACCGAATTATTTAATAATTATTTCAAGAATTCCCATTAATTTCTAGCATACGATTAATTATTTTTTTCCTAGTCGTACATAACGAGCTTTTACTAATATAAACTTTTTGGTACTAAATTAAGGACCATAAAATTGTAAAAAAAAAAGAAATACCTACACCTGGCTTCCGTGCCATACAAATAAAATTAACATTACGACCAAATAATTAACAGTTGGTGTTGAAAGTAAAATTAGAGTTGACTTACAATTAGTTCATGTATGCAGATTATTTTCTCATGTGCCGACAAGACAAACTAATTAAGATTGAGTTAAAAATATAACAACAATTAAACATATAATCATGGTACATTACATGGTAATAAGAAAGTACATACATTACTTCCATAAACATATACGTGAGATGTTGTCCAGTCGTTGATGCAAGTTGGTTGTAGTAATTAAGGCATTTGATTTAAATCTTTGTCTAATGTAATGTTTATGTAATAATATATATATATAATACGGATGTACATAAAACTATGTTAAATACGTAGGTAGATGTTTAATTAGTTACTGCTTCAAAACTAATTATTAATTTGCTAATCAGTGTAATCAATAAATCTACGATTAATCATCCGTTGATACCGATTATGGTGTAATTATTCGTACAAGGTATGCATGACAGTGGCGGCTGCTCCATAAGTGCCAAGGTGCCATGGCACTACCATACAAAATGTAAAAATTATTTTTTTTAAGCTTAAAATTGAGATAATAACATATCTATACTTCTTTGTCTTTTTCTTGGATTATATTTTCCGAAACAATCCATTATCTACTTACATTCAGTAAATATTTACAGTAAGTAGAAACAAACAGTATAAAACTATTCGTTTAAAGAATAATATTTATGTGTGTATGTGTATCAATAGCAGTCTGGGCCACAATTCAATTGGCACGAAACAGTCGCAGTTTGTGGAGCTTTGCGGGGAGAGAGAGGATGCGAGAGGTACGCGATTTAAGCGGGGATCCGTGCCAGACACTACACTGGCACGGCTGTGATTCATGGTTCGCTTGTATATAGTTGGAGTGAGAATTGTAATTCTCGTTGTTGCCACATTTAAATAAATATCCCAAATTCTAGGGAATTAGGAAGTTGCTTAGGGGAAGGGGGTTACAAATAGCGTATCAACTTTCTTTAAATATAAATTAGTACCTATACTCAAAAAACTGAACCATAAAAAAATAATATTCGAACATTATAAAATGATGATGTTTCTCATCAAAAATTGCTGTCGATAATATCGATAATTTTAATAAGCGGGTGATCAATGTTTTTGCAAGTAAAAAAGAGCGCCGAATGGATTTTGTTTATCGATCAATTTAAATGACTTTTAATAACTTAAGTGACTATCGGGTAGAGGACATAATGCTAGTTTATTATCAGACATTTATGTATAGTGAAAACGCGTTTCAACATTCTGCTAAAGACTATTACAGGTGAGTTACATACACGTATTACTTAAATTGTATTTCACGCGTCTTATACCTAAGAAAATTTTGGCACCACCCTATTGATTAGTCACGAGCCGCCACTGATGCATGACATCTTTTTATATCCTAATACCAAAACATTTTAACATTAATTTATCTTATCGCTTAATGAGTGTAACGTAGTGATTGGTCATTTGGGAAAGATCAAGAATTAACTGCAATTTGTCTGTTGGTTTAGAAGAGTCTTATGTGGAGGACATTTCTGATGGAAATTGGATACTCTAACAGGATGGTAATTATTCAATTTTAAAAAAACTGAAAAATGTGTAAGAAAAACTTTAAGAAGAAACTATCCAATTACAATTTATTATTCGTTTTTGCTTGCGGTTTAGCTTGAACGTATCTGTGATCTTTGTTTTGTCGTATAACTATTTGTTAAGAAGAAACCCTGATAAAAACTACCCTCTTGTATTTCCATCAGACGTTTGCATAATACAATAATGATGAACATATTGAAAATTAATTTCGAAACCGCAAATATTTCCGTTTTAATAATTTCACCCATCTAATTTTTTTCAGTAACATTTTGGTTTTGATTTTCATGAAGGAACTCTAGGGTGCTCTAGGCTTTACTGCGCCCCTTTCACAAGACAGAGTCTAGGGGGGATATTATTTACCCCACTGATCCATAGAAACATCTCCGATAATCTTTTTTGTGCTTTTTGAGAGAACAGTAGGTATCTCTTGGGTTATTGGACTTCCATGACTTAAAATTTTATCCATGTACTATGAATGCTCGTTGGATGCAATTCTGTTTTCCTTTCTTATTCTTTTTTTTTTTAAATTTTTTTTTCTAAACCGACTCTCCTGTCTACGTTACTTCCGGCGTACACGTTTTACCGTATTCATGTTATTTTACCTGACGGACGGTGTCTCAGCAAATCATGTCACGTCCAAGAGAGAACGAAGAGTTCGTAAAAGTTTGAATTGCTACTTTACGGAAGCCCGTTTTAATAGAAGCACGTTTTACACTTTCAATGCAACTTCGTAAAGACTTGGGAATAAACTTCAGTTTTACAATGGCACGTTATCATTCAACTTTTCCAAGCGAACTTAAACACGCCAGCAAAATAGGTCGTTCGATGCCCCGTTCCCGCATTAAACAAACACATGTCGTTATTTCGAGAGCACATTTTGTACCTTCAACAACTCCTCAGGGAATACAAAATCATACATCCACTATCCTGAGATGCAGATACTCATCAAATTTTATATTTCAATTAGTCATTCGAATACGAATTTAGAATTTTGTACATAATCACCATCGTCTTAATACCTACGTAAGTTGTCCAGGATAAAATAATCGTCTCTAAATCTTATAATCTTATGCAGTCAGTCTTTCATAGTATGTTTCTGTATACGGATTTCACATTTCTTAATCTCTTAAGAGGAGGTTTCTAATTTCTTCAAAGGAGACTGAAGCCTCCTTCTTAGCGCCTGAAGTTTCCCAGACTATAGTCTCGTTCAGTGATAGAAAACAAGACTCTTGCAGAGACTCGAAGTTAAAGTTTCTGATTCTGAGACTCATAGGGGATGATATTTTATTCTGAGCATAGTTAGGAGTCAATAATTTTGCTTTGCAAAACTTCTTGGCGTCATTCATTGGAATATCTGTAAATATTTCTCTTCATTGTTCTCAATCCCAATATCAGTGGTCACAAAAGTTTGAAAAGCATCAATTAGAGGTCAAGAAGCTGGACCTCTCCTCAATAGACAAAAAAAAATAAAAAAAATTTATGAGGAGTAGAAAACGTCATAATGGCATTAGACTTAATATTGCAGACGCCCTTAAGATTTTGCGATATCAATACAAAATTTTCGATTTCTATGAGTTGCAATATTCATATTAAAAAACTGGGTTTAAGAAAGCATAGATAAGTATTAATACTACCCTATTTAAATGAGATCGTGTCCAGTTGCTAGTGCCTATTTTTTATCAATCATTATTTTTTTCGGCTATTATGTTAATATGTAGTTTTAAGATTGGTATCGGCCAGGTAGGTATGCCTTAAATAGCTGAAACGTTATTGTTTTCATTTCACTACTGTCTTGTACCGTAACATATTTTTCAAATAAACTCATTAAAGCAACGTTTTCGCATTATGTCTACGTCCTCATGTCTTTGTAAATTTACAAAGCGTTAAAACGCTTGTTCCACTTTCCGATTCTAATACTGTACCTGTCAATCAGAACAAGGATATTTAATTTTGAATAACACCTGAACAGCGCGTGCATATTATCCATACATATGCAGAGACATAATTGGCTGTTCCAAACGCGTTGGGCAATCGTGAATAAGCCAAATTTCTGATGTATTTCGATATTTCGTTAATACTTGATTAGCCAAACTGATGTTGCAAATATTTCGTAATTATAGACTTACAAACCAATAGCAAAAGTTCTAGATATCTCATGGGGGGGATCCCAATTTCAGGTAAACGATGTGTGAATCATTTTGAGATTATCTTTATAGGTCAGATCTTAGCACAAAACTTCAATAGATATTATGTTATCTTTATGAAACGATGTAGTCAAGCGAATAAGAAATTTAATAAAATATTTCTTAATCAACGATTTAAAAGATTTTCTAAATAAAATGTTGTCTATATTTGTGATATTAATTAAACAATATTGACGAGCAAATTAATAAATCTGAACACTGAAAAGCAGCAGTACAAAATCTAGCGATTTCGACTCCGGGCCTTTATTTCGAATCCCGGAATTATACTTGGTCAATAAATATAATTTAGATATAAATGAAAGTAAAAAAAAAAAGATTTAGAAGAATATCAACGTATTTTATGGTATGCACATGGCTAATTTGATAATCTGGCTAACCAGGCTTGAAATCATTTTGTTGAAGTTGTTTATTAAAAAATTTTTAGTAGGGTTTCTTTTAAAGCTATTTTTAAGCACTTGAAATAAGGTTCTGTGAGTATATTCCGAAAAAGTTACAGTTTTACCAACATTTAACGTTGAATGGTGGGGTTTATGTTCTCCTTGAACAACGAGGAAACTTTTTTAACGAGCCATAACACGGTTACTTTTGCATCTTCAGTAAAAACAAAACCCTCTTAATTGCTTTATTTTTTTTTATAAACTTCTATTTTGGTTATATTATTAAAGTATATTGAGTTATTCGTAAATGAACGATAAATTCATCATTCAATTATTTTCATCCCCTAGAAGGGGAGGCAACCGCACCTCTTACTGTTAAAATTTTCTAACTTAACCAAAAACCGTCTTGACTGGCTTATTGAAAGCACTGGCACTCAGAACTTTGTAAATTATTTTGCAACTTTTTAAAATAATGTCAATCTCGAAAATCTCGGGATCAGAAAACTTCATCCCGAAAATTTTAAGACTGAAAAATGGAATTTCGGGATCTTGGGGTCAAATTCTCTAGTTACTTCATTTTCACTGCAAATGGAGCGAGCATAAGCCACAACTAACTTTATAATAATGCTTCTTTAGTTGTTCCTTTTTTGTGCATTCTAGTTTTTTGGTAGAAATATAACAACGATAGTCACTAACATTGAAATACGTAGTTTAACATGAACCGTAACAAGAGATAAGATGTGATGTGGGCGTTGTATGTCTAGAACTCCCGTTGTAACTTTGCCTTTGTCCGACGACATTGTCTTCTAATATCAAATTCGTCCGTTAGTCGCCATCCCGTCCCGTTCCGTCCCACCTTGCAAAGGTCGTTTTATTGTATTTTAATGGGACGTGTAAGCAATCTAATCAGGTGAGAGAAGCGATCGCGAGAAAGGAAAAAATTCACCCGCCCACCACGTGCTGCTGACGAGACCTGAGATATTTCCTCATATTTATTCCAAACTAATTGAAAGCATTTTGCTACCGCAATATGGCTGGTAATTAGCATTTGTTTCAACTAAAAAAGGAAACCGGAGCGTGGGACTGTTACAAGAAAAACTACTTCCTGTCGAGCTAATTTAATCGTTTTTTTTTTGTATGTGCAGAAATTGAGGCGCTTTTATTTGCATTTTTTCAGGAACATGATGCCTTCTAAGGACGTTCGCCAACGTCTGATTATTTATATGAAATTTGAAACTATCCGACAAGGTGTTACGACATATATATTGTATACAATTGCCAAATTTGGACACTCAGTGATTTTTTTACTCGATACGAGTTGTGGATTTCGTAAATTTCGTCTGTCTGAAACGATTACTTGAGATTTTTAAAAAATTTTAAAACCTCAAGAATATTTTAACATTCATTTTTGATTTTTATTAGTTGGTAAAAAAATGGAAAATTTTGAATGCAGACTTTCTCGGTCATTGTCTACATTAGAAATTACTTGATTTTCCTTAAAGTTTCGCTGCTCATACTTTCAGCTTCTTCAGAAAGAATCTCAACAGTGTGAGCAGCGAAACGTTAAGGGAAATCAGTCCCCTACAACGGAACACGAAAGAAATTCTTAGTTATTAAAAGGTGGACCATTTGTCTGTTCTTTAGAAATTAAACAAATAAATCAATAGCTAATGAATTTCGTAATGTCTTAAACAATTTCCTAATCTCTTTTATATACTGCATAATACAATTGATAAACTGATTAAGTGGAATATAAAGTTAGCAGTTGTCTTTCGATTCTTATTCTCAGGAACAGAGTCTGTCCTATAGGTACGATATGCAGTAAAGATTAATGAAGAATTATTCAAATGAGATTTCTCAGTATATCAGTTCCACGATGTATCGTGATAGCGTAACATCAGAAACATGTTACGCTATCTTTACGTTTGATTTGCATCAATAAAAGTATGTAGGTACCTGCAGATCGGCTCTTTTCACACCTTTCGCAGACCATACGACGACGTTTTATTACGCTCGACTTGGTCTGATCAGTGATGACTTATCTTATTCGTTATCCCATCAAAAATCCGTTATCAATCAGGCCGAGTAAATTTTGACAGTATTTACTTACAATGGACTTCTTTCAGCTGAGGTTTTTGACCGCAAGTTTCATGTTTCAAATGTTACCTACCCACGGTCGTTCTTTCGGCAAGAAAATGTACACTTGAGTCGTTGTTTGAGAATACAGAAACTAATATCCAGTACCTATGACGTTTCGGTATTTGATCCATCCGATTTTTGTAGCTAAACTGTAAATGGTCGTCTTTATGCAAATGTATTTAGTTTGGAAGAGGTGTTAGAGTACCTATTGCGAGTTTAATCAGTTTAGAATTGCTATACAGTGTGTCCAAAATTTGAGTCTCACAATTGGGAACTTGCTTAAAAAGTTGCCAGTTTTTTAAAAGTGTCATAAAATACACTTTATAAAAATGACAAATGCTTGGTAGTGATAAGGTTACGAAGAAGATGGATGGTTTTCAGGAAAACGATGCGCTAATTCCTAAAGACAATGTTTGTGGATTTAAAGCGCGAACGAGCAAAGATCATTCCGAACAATTTAAGACCAGGAGAACACAATAATGCTTTTAAATCGCTCGGTGCGGTACTTGAACACGAGAAACGGTATCTTTGGAAGCACGAAGTGAACGGGAAATAGCGTAAAGTCCGTCTCACTTAAGATAATTTAAGAAATATGCAGTTATGCGAATGACGTTAACCGCAACAGGTACATAGTTTAAATAAATTAATATGCCTTGGAAAATATTGAAAAAATACATTTTAATTTTTTGTAAGTACACAATTTGTCCAAAAACGTTACAAAGCTGCAGCACGTAAGAAGCTTTTGTTAATAAAACATTAAGAAATATATTTGCAACGTTATGTAATACTTTCTTAAATTTATTATTAGTTAACATTTCCCCATGACTTTATTTACGTAGAATTATTAAGAAGAAATAAAACGATTTTCCTACTCTTCCTAGAAATTCATCAAGTCAAGTAGCTTGATATTTTACCAAATAGCTTAACTTGACTTGAATTCAAGAAATTTCAAGATGCTTGATAAATTAAAAATTACCTCCTCTCAAGAAAAGCTATTTGTCCTAAAGGATGCTGGGAATCCTTGAGACTCTTCCATGGAGTATTTTAGTTAATTTGATAATCATTCTGAATTTTATTATTTTTCCAAATTTTATCGACTCCTAAATACAAAAACCACTTAAAATAAGCGAACAAGTAATTCGTCCAGTTCAAATTCTCAACGCGAGGCTCACATTCCTTCAATTAGCTTCAAGTACTTGACAAGTACCTACATACATGCTTTGACTTGTCATTGGAAAACTGCTACTTAGCTTGAGTTTGACTTGATTTCCAAGTGAAGTCAAGTCAAGTAGCATGAATATCAAGTCAAGCTGTAAATCTCTACAATTGACTTTTCTATTTTACTTAAACATAAATCATTATCTATCGAACGGTCTAGATCATTCTGGAATATTGTAGAAATTTCTGGAACTTGACTCGATTCATAGAAAATACAATGTGTTGAGCAAAAATAGACATGCTTTGTGAAGTAACTTAAAAGTTTGACTTGATTTTTCAAGTACTTCTGAAATAAATACTTGATTCGATTTATTGTTGTTGGATAATTACTACCTGACTTGATGTTAAGTCAAGTCAAGTCAAGTAGCTTGAATATTAAGTCAAGTCGTGCATATCTGATTTTTTTATTCAACTTTTCATGCAAGTTTCCTTTAAAGATTCCTCCGAATAGACAGAACTCTGATTTTATTCATATAAATTTACTCAAAAACTATGGCCTATACGTGATGTTGCATTCATTGTAACCTTATTTTTGATTTTTACTACGTCTTTTTAATTATTTTTCTCGTCGTATTCCATCAAACTTGACTGCCTCTAATAACATTGCACGCACAAATTGCATCGTTTAAAGTGTAATAAGTTGCAGCATTAGACACCAACCGTAGCGACACAACAAAGAAACTATAGCGTAATGTAGTTAGCTGTAGAATAGAAGAGTAATCTATTTCTTGTTTCCCCTTTCATTAGGAAAACAACTCGGAAAGTCTTTTAGTGCAAAGAAATTTATTTGCCGGCATCTCAGTGATTCTTAATGGAATAAAACAATTACCCCATTCTTTCCGTAATACAGCCTGCCAACTAATAGAAAAACTTTTTGATGGATTGAGCGAAACGAAAAAATTAAACAATTAATTACGTAGGGTAACATGGCACAGTAAATGTATATAGATGTATAGATATGGTCCTTCGAGCCGGATACTAAACATTTCGCATAAGTTGATGTTTCTTCCGGAAATTTATGAGAATTGTTCGTTCACTTCTGTGAATGTGATTGTTAAGATCGTTCTTTTCGCTGTAAGTGGCCCGTTAATGGTTAAAGGTTATAATTATAATTATCGCTCTCACATTTTCGTTGCCCTGAGAGTGTAATTGCTAAATTATTGTTTATGTCACGGCCAGTCTGTAGAATAAATACAGCTCAGATGGTGGCGGTTTATGGTATTTTCCACCAAATAAAAGCACCATAAGTAAAACGCGGCATGAGATATAAAGCACCGTGATGAGCGCGGTACATCACAAACGACCAAATGTAATTTACTCCCAATTACTTACGACTCAACTGCCATAAATTCTATTTATTTACAGAAAATTCCAGTTTTTTTTTTGTTATGTGCGTGTACAAATAAACAAAAACTATTTCTAAGAAAATTGGTGACATTTGTTTCTTCTCTGTTTATGAAAATTTCTATCAATACGATAAAATTATACTTAGATTACTGCAATTTTCTTCTCATTGCCCAACATATAGATATGTTGTTGATTAACATGACCAACTCTACAACATACTTTTTTTTTTCAAGAAAATCAAAAGGGTGTAAGTAATTTTGCATAATTACCAATAATTATTTATCTCTTCGGTTTTGGTATGAAACCACAGGTACTTTAAATGTTTTTAATTTAGAAATTAGAGGATAAGAAATTAATTTTTAATGTAGGCCGCGTGTTACAATAATATTTTAAGAATTTTCTTGAACTATTAGCTGAAAACATTATATTTGTTTAAATTTCTCATTGAAGAAAAGAGTATATTTATGGGGTGTAAATAACAGTAACCCTATAACAACGATATTAATGGATACAATACCCAATGCAACCATACGTATGTATGCCTTGTTAGAAATGCATTACCATTTATCGTATGATTAATGAGTTCAATTAGTTTGTCTTGATTTAATATGTGCAGAGGCCGGTTCTTCTTTTGCGCTCGCGCACCATACGATGACACAGAAAGATAACGCTGCTTTTGAAATATAGTTTGGCGTGTGCGCGATACAAATTCCGCTCTTTTTTTATGAATAAATTAATTTACATTCCACGGGAGAGCACTGATGTGGCGCCCTTGCATAATTATGTCCCGCTAATAACGCTCTCTGTTCTGCTCTGCTCTGCTCTGAACAACGCGCTGTCAGCATTTCTAACAGAAAGCGAAATGTTATCCAAGAGAACAGAGCTTTCATACATCTACATATTTAAGTTTATGGCATGTTATTATTAAAATAGAATCCTACATAAAAGAATACCTACGGTTAGGTGAGGTTAGGTCATTGTTTCAAAATTCTTTTTTAGGGCCACGATCCACTAAATAACCAAACCCCTAAAAAAAAGTTTTTTTCTGACCACTCTCCCTCACTAAAATGTTACGTTTTATGTTAATCAATCGCCTTAATTAAGTACATTTAATGTACATTTTGCAACCCCTATCAGGAGAAAAATCAAGCCACACAAAGGGTTCAATATGTACTTTTATTTCTGCAAAGTTGACACGTACGTTTTGCTTCATATATGATGCTTCCTCAGGCTAATTTTAATTTACTAATATCCCCAGATATAGGACGATTGCACCCAGCGGTCAGTTTACCTAATCCCTACCTACTGTGGTCAAAATAGTAGTCCATACACCTAACCTAACCTAACCGCTGCGTGCTATCTTCCGCTGTCCAATATACCCCTATAGGTATCTGTTTTTCATCAATTAAAGAACCTTTTCGGCCTTCTGTCTGGTTTAATTTTTTCCCTAATTATCGTTAAACTAGGGGAAGATATGAATATGAAAATTCGCTCGTTAGGAACGAAATACTCAGAGTAGGTTAGGTTAGGTAAGGTTTAAAATATTTAAATTAGACAGAATTTATGTTGATTTACTAGAAAAGACAGAATTACTACCACTTTTTCCTATTTTCAACCAGTTTTTTCATATTCAAAAAGAAACTTCTTAGGTCTTGTAAACAAAAATCTAACCTACGCCCTCTATAACTAATTCTTTCTCCCCCTTTTCTTAGGTATTGATTTCCACAGAGCCTTCTCTAATATTTCTTCTTATTTTTAACGTTTATAGAAATGCTATGCAGTAGATGCTTTTTTTTTTTACAAAAACACTTGACTTATTGGCAAACGAAAACAATTGCATTTCTAAAATTCACATATTAATAAAAGCTGCGTTTTGAAATAGGAAATTTAGGTCAACCACAGCACAGTTGGCACCCCATAGAATACGTTGTATTCCATGTTTTTTTTTAACAAACTCGCAGCTAGAGATTTGTACCTGAGCAGCATTAACATAAAAACCGTCGGTTTTTTTCCAGATTTTCCGGATGTTTATAACAGAAACAGGGGCGCAATAAAACTAGGTACGGTAGAATTTTCCTTTGTTTTCCTTTAATTCACCGTTATCGCCCGTATTATTTTACTTTGCTGTACAATATACTCGTACACCTACCTAACCAGCAATAAACGCTTTTTGTTTGAGTAAGTCAAACAAATAGGTTTATATACATATGTGTCTCTGTATAGATACCATATACATGGATCTGTGTGTGAATGTATGTATTTTTACGAAGCTAGATAAAGCAGAAAACAACTTTATACTGTGCACGCTAAAACTGTGCCGTTTAACACGCAAGAATTCGCGGTTAAACCTGAACCATTTCATTAAGAAACGTGTTACTGATTATAACCCACTTTAAACTAAGAGTGTAGTAAATGATGAAACTATTAAAGTTTTAGTAGTCTTTCTAACAATCGGACAATTTAACGAAATAGTTTAAATAATTTAAATAATCTACTGGAGATTCATAGAGGATGAATGAATGCATTAATTTGTGGAGGAAGAATCCAAGATATACCTAAAGATAAACTTGTTTAAATTTAAGAATGAGGAAAATGCTCTTCAATTTCTAGTGTCGATCTTTCGGATTTCTCCATAAAGATTCTTTAACTTCTGAGGGTCTCAGCAAGAGCAAAACCTTAGATTTTTAAAAATTCAGTCGTTTTTCTATGGATGGAGAAAGCACATATGAAAAATGTCATAAAGTTGTCAAAACTCCATAAAAGATGGTAGTCTGTTGGGACAGGTCAGGAGAATGTGGTGGATGTTTATAATCTGTACTGAAACATGAGGTGGAGCCTTATCATGCAACAAGGATAGGTCCTTTCTTATTCACTAATGCTGTTGAATTAATTTTTAATGCATCTGGTCAATTTTTTTGGCAGTACATCACAAAATTCTTAGTTTTTCATTTCGGTAGAAAAGGAAAATTGACCACAGATCACCATACAGTGACCATTAAATTTTTTTGTAAGATTATTACATTTCGGCATGAGGCCAGACTAGGCAATAACATTGAGCCAATGACCTTTTGGCGTCACTTAAATGTTATATCTTCAATTTTTTTATCGCAGTCTATTATTCCTCCAAATTTTTTGATGTTTCAATTGCATATGTTCATCCAATTCGTGAGGGACACATGTATCAAGGTTTTTAACTTTTAGATTCATGGAAATGGTCATTCTGCTTATTTTGCTACGGTTTTATAAAGATTTTCATTTATAGATTCCACAATTGATAGTGGAGGTCATTCGAGAGGTTGTCTATTAAACGTTGTACTTCCTGAAGAAAAGTTTACAAATTAATGACTAATAGTTCTTTCATAAAAACACCCTTGGCCAAAAGCGCTGATTGATAGTCCTTGGTACCTCAGCAGAAGAATGACCAATTTTAAATTTATAAAAACGCATTGTTTGTTTATCATTAAAAGCAAATTAAAGTCTGAATGTTTACTTTGAAAATAATAAAATTTTATTATTAAGAAAGAAATTAGAAATTGTTAACGAGAACTGGTGAGTAAACAATTTTGGACGTGAATTCAAACAATCGGAAATTTCATGTTATGTGTTCGAAATTGTTGTTAATTTACTACATTAGCTACTTACGTCTTGGGGTTCAGGAAACCATAAAAGAAGCAATTGTTGTATCGTTTATAGAAAGCTTTGACCAATTAGTTTTAGTCTAATCAAAAGCAGTCGTGTGAAAGAGCGTCATTTAATGTTTTATAGTTAGTTGCATGCGGTATTTTTATTGCACTTCCTTATTATAAATCTTAAGTGTTCCTGATAGGGAGTCGATTTGATTGCAACAGTGTAAGTACCGTTTATGTACGTACAGTCTGTCTGCCCGTCCTGACTATTTCATAACGTTAGTTGCAGAGATTCATATGATGGTGCATCAATCGTACCACATAAAAATTGATAGTGAGTGCATTTATCTATCTAACAGATAAAGAGCAAAGAGAAGCTGCAAAGAACGTGAAATTGTTGGCGGTTATTGCGGGCCCGACACGCCGGTAGACAGTTAAAGTACGCGCAGTTGTCGGCGACGGAAATTTCATAAATTCAGAAACATAATCGCATTTCTCGGAGGAAATGTAGTGTCAGCGGTATTGGTTTATGCTTATTAGAGGCCTACGTCTCAAATTAAACAGCCAGTGCGCTAACATGCAGACATGAAATGCAAGCCGAGCAAGAGGTTAATAGCATATTGGTTTACTGCTTTGCATATTATGCACGTCCAGGTAGGTTAACCGCAACACCTCACTGCTGAACAAGCCCATGATGATGGTAAAGACTAGGAGGCCCAGAATTCGCTTGCTTCATTTACTTTCTCGCTCATTGTGGAATATGATGATACGCTTTACTATTTATTATTCTTCGTTGTCTACATGCCCATTCGCATTCACCAAGAAAAAAATTAGTTCCCAGAGATAAACTAGGTACCACAACGAGCTGCTGTCAAGTCATACGGAGACGTATTATGGACTACTACAAGTCAGGTTACTCTCAGGCACTTTTTATGACGATACAATAACATATTTAAATAAAAAAAGTCTTTTCAAGTGTGAACATAAAACAAAATGATTGCTACAGGCAGTTTTTTTTTTACATTGGATTCCAGTTAACCAAGTTTCTCTTTTTTAAAACGTCCAAGTTAAGGATCAAACCAACTGACATCCAGGATAATAGAATTAAATCAGAATTTGTAATTCAAACTCGCTAATTTTGACATTTTCATATTTGTCATAAAACAATTTCAGACAGTTGATGGGTAGCCTATATTCGTAGATGAGTAAGTAAGGTTATGGTGTTAAATTGTCGTCCTGATTATTCTTTTTTCTATGGTTTATTATCACTGAAAATTTTTTAAAAGAGAAAAATTTAATTTGTGTTGTACACTGTCCCCAATTGTACTGTATCAAAAAATCTCACATGCATACAAATGTCGATAAACCTTTGCTAAAAGCCGAAGTAAAATTAATGGTCTTGGCCACAATAGTGAACGTAATTTACAATTATATCGCTAGTTTACATGCACACATGGGCTCGAGGACGCGAGAATAATTAACAACAAGCCCTTTAAAAAAAACCGAGGAAAGTATTTATGGATCGTTATCCATTACACTCGATCACGACGCCCACTAAAAACGTGACCGACCTGTCAATTCCTTTTGACTTTTTTCTTTCCGGTCGAAGATTGCCAACAGGTGAAAAATAACAAGTAAAAGCATAAGTGTGTTTGTTGAGAGCTGAAAATTTGATTGAGATAAAAGTTGTAATTTTGTTTGCACTTGTTTCAAAATTTTAAGAAAGCTCGTTTCCACCTCAATTTATGATTTTTTTTTACGATTGAATCATTATCTTTATCTTAGCGTTATATACAAGTGAAGAATCCTCGAATTTGTAATTCAGGATCAGCTATGAATACGAATTGACTGAGTCGATACAAAAGTAATAGCTAATGATTTTGCTGTTCTATAGTGTCAAAGCTCGAGCTTTTGAAATATAGTATTTACTCAGATTTGAAACTAATTATTGCATTTTAATTATCTCAAAATTTTGTTAACGTTTTTTTTTTTTCTAAACAACTTAGAGATAAATGACACTTTGTTGAAGAATAGAATGTAAGCTTTTATATTGAAGTATTTTTCTAACAACGATCTGCAGCTCCTTGAGCTTTTAAAGCGCAGCAAAACTCCGACGTAAGGACCATTGACATTCTCGATTCCCGCAGAGCTTTCTTTAATAAATATTTATCTTTAACTGCAGTGACCCTATTATTATTTTTGTGGTGCATCCGCACGTTTTTTATTTTTAAACGTCAACGACCTTAATCTGGGTAATGATTAAAAGTAATTTTTATTTACAGGTACGTGCGCGGGTGAAGGATCAAATTATCCAAAGCCACCCTTGTTAAAAGGATCTACTGTAAGGGCGAGACCACCACCGTGCACAAGCTGGCGCATGCGAGGCCCTTTCTGCAAGGTTGTCAGCTCCATTTAGTTTTCTGTAGATACTGAACTTTTCTTGTATCGTTTTCGAATATATACATTGCATATAATATTTGAAAAAAAAAATTAAAAAGGAAAGGTAACGCAAAAAGATAATCAAATAGGTGAAGGTTTATTATTTTTAAACAAATTTATTGTTTAAGCAACAATAATTAATTAATGAAAATCACTTTCATGGTGCCAAAAAAATTAAATTGTTGTACCTACCTGAAAATTAAAAAAAAATGCAGAGCTTTCAATATAAAATAGAATTAAAGCCTTAAAGCTCTGTTTTCTACTTAAGAAGTTATGGTGTTAAGTGCGAAAAGCTTTGGCTTCTTCTTCAATTGGTCAAGATTATTTTAACCAATGTAAGTAAGGGAACAGTACCTTAACTGAGCTTTCAGTTACTGCAATTTTAAGAATTGGAATTTGAGCTTATTGGCGATCACCTAGAGATTTTTATAATCCGGAAAATTGTATGCCAAGAGCTTTGAAGTTTGATTAAGTAAAATTATAATTTTGGTGTGACAACGTTGCAAACCACCCTCAACTTTTTTGAATACCCGCATCGGCAGTCAGTTTTCGTGGGGTTGTGTGGGGGTGACGAGGCATTGTGTCCGGACCGTTCTGAATTTGTGTTGCTTCAATATTTTACATGGATTGCTATAGTAACGTTTACTTTTGTGCGTAGTATACAAAGCTCTACCTGCTGACCGTAGAATGCTACCGTTTCCGTTTCTGTTATGCAAGAATGTGGGCCAGCAACGATACTATAACACAATCTCTTTGTAGCAGTAAGTTTATGATCAATTTGCTACACTAGAAATCATCGATTGCATGCAATAATTCTATGCCAGGTAAATTATTGCTTACAGACTATTATTGAAAATTTTACTTGTAGAAAATACGTTACTCATCATCATTTTTTTTTTTCTTATAAGCAGATTATTAATTTTGATTCTACAAACAAAAATCGAAATCTAATTCTTTCCCAATTTTTTTTGTTGAAATCGTAAATTACATATTAATTATATTAAACTTTTGTTTTTTTTTATCACATTCTGGCGACCATCAATAGGAATTTTCACGTCAACACTGGCGTGTATTGATTGATGTTGTATGAATGACACCCACATGTAAATCAAATCATAAGTCAATTTAATCACTAAACCAATCTAATCAAAGACCAATAGATTTTGTGACGATATGTTGTTAGGTAATTCACAAACTGACAAGTTCGAAAATGATTCAATTAAATTAACTTACAATTAGCACAAGAACAAGTGCGTTTTTTTAAAAATTTTTTTACGTGTCCGCAAAGTGAAGATTGCTATTAGTTTCGCGTCCTATTCACTGGACAGCTGACAGACTGTCGGGCTGTTGAACTTTGACCTGCTAGGAACAGTTGTTTTGTTTTGCTGTTATCTGTCACTTTATTTCATTAAAAGAAACTGTAAAATCTTCGACAGCCTCTTAAGTTATGTGCAAATATATTTGCCTTTATGTGGGTGACTGAAATTACCATGTATTTTTAATTTTGAGTTACCCATAGGTACTGTATAATTATTAATTGGGTTTTCAAGACCAAATTGGTCTTTTTTTAGTTTCTTTTTCAAAATCTTACTGTGTATCATAATTTATTCAATTTGAGTGGTTGGTAATGGCACTGAAATATGTCTATTGAGTTCTCAGACAGAGAAAGTGTTGTTGCATTGCCTCAGTTGGACATGATCCTACAGCTATAATTTTATGGCCTGCCTCAGTTGGTGTACGTGCCTTTTAGTGATCTAATTTTTTCTAGCAAACTCATATAATATAGTATACCACATTAATTAGTAGGTTACAGTTTGTGTAATTATGCATATGTAATTATATAATTATAAATCGAATCAAAGTAGTGTCAGGTTAAAAAAAAAGAAAAGTTTTTGGAGGTAAAAGGGAATATTTAATTCTAAGAAAAAGATGTTATTGAGAGTGTTTCGCCTTGCAACCGCGAATAAAACTGTACAATACCGTGTTTTAATACGGGTATAAAGTAATAAAAGATATTTAATTAGCCAGTTTTAAGACAGTGCGCCGTTTTAGAACGACGTTGGTAATGGCCGCACGACAGGGTTCCTCCACTAATAAAGAAATTAATTTGCACCGCAAAGCACAAATCGGACACTAGTAATTGCTTTGGAAGCTGAAATGTCTTTATAAAAAATCGTATTCGATTCGATATGAGAAAATATTGACCGCTTTATAAGACATTCAGGGGAGCATTAATAATTCCTATTTAATTACAGTATACATTTAACTAGCTGCCACTGAAGGTTGTGCAGAAGGTCGCAAAGGCACGTGTGCGTTTTAATTTTGTAAATGAAAATAATTTCGGCTGAAAAAGATTGTAATTAACTGATTAATAAATAATAAAACAGTAGTAAAAACTTTTACACATTTTTATTACTTTAAAAATCGTTTTGTCTGTGACTTTTTCTTCTTATACTTAACTCATGGGGTAAGACAATTATGTACCATTTAGTTCTAAAACTAGGTTTGGTTAGGTTTATATCCACTTAACTTTGTTGTTACTTATCACACGTGAGTGCCACATCTTCATTGAGAAAGTACTGTAGTAAGTTTTATTAAGCAACTCTGTTTCGACAATTCTTTTATGACTAGAAGATGTTAGGACCTCTGTTCTATTAATGCCAGAATAGCCATATATACAATTTCAATCATAAATTTTTCAGAGAAAAAATGTTCTGACGTTTACGAAATTCCTTGTGGGCTATGTGATTCAGAATATGTTGGAATTAACGGACCATTGCTTTCTAAATGAATTAGTCAACAAAAATTTTTAATTAAATTTTGTAATCTTATACCAATACAGTTTTGACTACTGTTACTCAAGTTTTATTTATTAAATTTATTGATATTACACTCGCGTATTGTCTTACTTTTTGTAAATTTAATTTGTAGGTGTAAAAGTACTATTTAGCAATTTGTTTATAAAACATTGGAGAAAACGTTTGTTTTCAGTGTGAAGCAATACTTGCAGTGTATAGGGGAGAGTGTTCATAATATTTTGCAAAAATGGAATAAATATCTATATTTATGACACGGCTATATAAATGCAACTATATACAGTAGACGCTCAGTAACGTGAGCACATTTAAAAATGTGCAAATTACTCAAAAAATTTTTTTTAATCAACCAAAGCTATAAAATTATATTAGGTATAATTATATAAATATTTTGCACGATAAATAGTTTGACTGCTAGACTAAAAGAATATAATTTACACTGTCGATCTTAAGGGTTGGTTTCGCTATCAGCTGTTTACGTTATCGAGCGTCTGTTGCATTAAGTATCTACAGTAACCCTAGTTTGTTACACTGTATTGTGAGAACTATTGCTAAATTGAACCTAATCGCTCCATCTTCAAACTTAGCATCGTATGCTTTTCAATTACATAATAGCTGTAATCATTCAAGTCTATGTTTAGCTGATTGACAGGCGCGATAGCAGGTATTTTATTGAATAATTAAACCACGTACCCACTCTAGTATTCGTTTATTACATACTATAATTATTTAGGACAATTATCTTTCCGAAGTTCCTAGTTTTTAATTGTCGGTAGCTACTTATATTACAATTTTTGATTTTTTTTTTAAATAATGGTCATTCAGCTACTGAGGGTAACTGTTAATTTTCTTTGTTTTGGAATCATATATTAAAGAGATCATTCATTGTCTTTTAATATATTGAATGTTTACGAAATATTCGCGTGATTATAATGTTACTGTTCCTGTTGCTTCTTACTTTCATATCGAATCCAATTAAGAGAAACGACGACATAACACATTAGCAAATTGCGTGATGTCGGAAGTTGCAGTTAATTGATGAGAACGTATAAAGAGGAATGGCAGAATTTCGATTTTCTTCACGCACGTATTGCCGTCCGCGGACGTTGTTTACCGTCCATATACATGTGTACATATTGCGTGCTCTTCTATATAAACAAACTGTCGTTATTTACGACAAGAATATTACACTATCTCAAACAGCATTACTTTATTTCGACCACCTTCTGTGTTCTTGACAAATGTTTACTTCACAGCTAAGTTTCGCATGATTCCGATGAAGAAATCCGTGATGGTAAATATTTGTTATCAAAGAGTCAAATTAAATTAAAGTCGACGTTTACCAAACGACGATTATTTTTAATGTAGGGTATACATTTGGGTTTTAACGTGTACTCATCAGGTAGGAACTGCCTCAGTTGGTGTACCTGCGTTGCCTCAGTTGGACATGATTTCTGTCTCCTTTCGAGATTTAGAGTTGAAAATAAAAACTTTTCTTTAATCTTTTTCAACACTACATTTTAATTCCCAGAAGGCAAATTATGTACCTAGGTACTTAATTAATGTTTAACATAAAATCCTGGCTTTCTAAAACGTATTTTGCTTTTTCTTTAACGTAACAGGCTTCTTAGGTAAACCTTTCTCGTTCATTAAATTTGTATTCCGTTTCGTCTATTAATTATTTCTGCTATCTTACATTGCCATATACGCATTCACTTGTCTACAATAGATAACAACCCCAGGAAGTGTGCATTTTTATTCTTGGAAATTATAAATTATTGCCCAACAACAGTCGGTCGTTTCCACGTGCGTGACTACAGACATATGCATTAGACTTTCTGCTTTAAAGGACATTTAATTTCAGATAACATCTCCTCAGGCAATTACACCGCAACTTTATGTGCCTATAGCGGAATAAAGTAAGAACATTTCACTGCCTAATTTACCGGTGTGCCCTTCGTTGCATAATATTTATATATTTTTGAAAAATTGAAACAAACGCCTTTGCCATATCATTCACAGTTATAGTCCTAAACCCTTGGAATGTTGTGGTTCATTAGCCAAATCGTGGCGTATTTTGAAAGGAAATTTATTATTTACTTAATTTTATACATACATATCTATTTTTTTCTTGAACAAGTTTTGCGGAAATCTTAAAGAATTGAGTTATTGATACAACATATATTGGACAAAGGAGTGGAGTTGTAGATATAGGATTCAGAGAACATAAATGGAATAATAAAAACTAAATAATTCTGTTAGATCTTCGAATATCTCATTAACAATTATTTGTTTAACACGAGATTCAGATTTACATCCCTTAATAAAAAATTTAATTATCGTAATTTAGATTTTGGTAACGATACATTTGCTTGTGAGTGTACATTCATTGTAGTGTAAAACAAATAACTAGTGCACTAATTGTAAGATTAAAACAAACGGGGAGGGCGTTTGATGGAAAAAGAAAGAGAGCTAATACAAGAGCAGCGGACTTATAATAAAAAAAAAAAAGTTGTTGCTGTAGCATCGGCGGAGGCAATTAAATCGGCAATTAATCTGAAATACGGCACCAATACAGTTAGTTATTGCGATGCATGCGAAAAAAATTAATCGAGGAATTTTCACGTGGCCGACCGTTAATCTGTTGTGCTGGCCGATCGTGCCTATGTACGTGCGTCTACATGTACTCCTTTTTAGTCGTCTCGCACAAATAGTTTTACACCCACTAAACCTGCAACCAAGTGAACCAAACCGGATCATACTCAAAATTACTCGATTGGTATCCCATGAGTGTATATATGTAATCATCTTTACTACAATAATTAGTCATGGATTTTGATTAAATGCTCTGAGGAACTCATTACTATAATATGGGTAAAATCACTAATGCAGGTTAGTAGTTTCTTTGGTTTCGATTATCTTTAAAATTTTTATAAGAAACTCGGAAAATTTTAACAAACTTTTCTTGAAATACTACAAAAAGTGGTAGGTTGGCAAAAAAATTAGAAGGGCGATGTGATCGTTTGAAAATATAATAGACAGCCGAAAGCAGATCTATGCACACATATAGATACTTGACAATTTATCATACGAGAATTTGTTATTTCATTGTTTTTTTATTGCATCAAACATTATGTCTAAATTTTTCTTTTTCATACATACAAACACATGTCTTACCTTCCGAAAAAGCTCCGAAAGATCTCTTTGGAAACTCTACCTACCCTAAGTTATTCACGCTTCCCCTCATCCATCTTCCCCTGTTTTGCGTCGTTAGACGTGACGTGCATTACGTTAATTAGAAGAATTCAAAGTCACCCTGTTTTTATCATTGATTTCTCTTTCCCTTTGTGTTACACGTGCTTTCACAAACATTCGTTTGTAAAGCACACTTAAAATATTGAATGCGACCAACAACCCTTGTAAGAACCCTTAATTTATATATGTATGCGGATACATCGCTTCTTAAGAAATACCTTAACGATAACATAATACTTTGTGATGGAAGAATCTATCTGCCAATGATCTCAATGTTTTTGAAAAAGTTTATATCCTTATTCCTTACTTAATATTCATGTGATTGAAACGACAATCGATTGTGCTATTTAAATAATAAAACCAATTTAATTTCCTTGTGTCATTAATTGGTTAAAATTGAAAAAAAATAATTACAAGATATATATTTTAATTGGAATCTGCGTACGCTGTGATCTAATCTAACTTATAAATCTCTGTATCTAATAAAGAACTGATAGGTTCATCACAAAAGAATTGTTTTGTTCCGAATAACTGATGGGACGTGAACTTCTTGAATCTCCTGTAGAGTGAGAGAAATAACTATCTTGATAAAGAACAATCAAGTAATTTTCGCTTTGTGATGAGGCTAGTATTTTAATTAGTTTTATGCGATACATTAATTAACGAAAATGAAGCCTTTAGAAAAAAAAACTGTGAGGAACAGTTATATTCCACAGGTTATTACTGGGCATATGAGTTAAATTTTATTACTACCTATCGTATGTTTTGACGAGATACAGTTTCCTTTACTCATCTCATAGTAATTGATCAATTTTGTTATGCAAATAAGATCATTTAAAATCACCAACCACTGTTCCCAGTAAGCAATAAACTAAAAAAGCACCGGAAGATTGACTACGTTTATTATTTATCAATAATTCAGGATTTCCTTTAAGATTTGAGAGAAACTGGAAGTATACATCCCATTTGCCCATATGAAAATATTCTCATGGTAACATTTTTGGTGTTGTAGCAATGTTTGTATGAATAAACAGGAACTGAGCCAAATTCGTGGAAGACTTTTTGTTTTGTCAGACAAAAGACTTGTTCGACGAATTAATTTCTTACAGGAACTCCATGTGATTCAAAGAATGTCTGTCTAATTAGAGGTCGATTGAAATTTTGTCGTTGTCAAGACTGTGTAAGAATAACCATCGGTAAGTGGAGTCGTAACGACCAAATGCAGGTATATCTCCTTAATAGACACGATTGGAGGTCAATGGCTGCTAGTAATAGGGAACCAACCGATCTATAATATTCAAAATGCTGTTACTGCCCAATTATCGCTGTGGCTGTAGCATTGTCTTTCGCCGTTGCATTTTATTTGGTCGAGCCAATAACCTTCGGATAGCTCGAGATAAAAGTCAATTCCCACGTAGCTCTCTACAAGTAGAGTAAGTTAGAATCTCACAGTCAAACTGGAGCCAATTTGATCCGCACACCGAGAGTTCTGTACTGCAAAATTTTAGGAAAATTCTACCTACTTCTCAATTCTGTTTTCCTTCATTCTGAAATTGGTTATAATTTTAGGGGCAAAATGTGGGATCACGTTTTTTTAGTACATATGGCAGCAAAATATGGACACCTTAAATTTTGATAAAGATCCTTTAAATAACACCCCAATTTCTTGAACTTGTCCCACTGAAACCCTTCTGTAAGTTGGTGCCTTAAAATAAGACAAAAAACCAGTGGATTCTATATCCACCTTTGAAGGGTGTGAATAAGGATTTGTTCTTCCATCGGTGGGTCTGCGTATGGACCTGTTAAACCAACGTTTTGTCTATTGCTGCATTCGTCATCTTCAAGTACTCCCAAATTCAACGTTGGTTCACACATTCGTTCCAATAATTGTGCATGTTAATACTACCTTCAGTAATATTTTGAATGAAGAAATTCATCCCTGGATCGCCTGATGATATAGAGAACTAAACTTGGATCACAGCCAGAGTCGAAGCTAAGCTCATGAGCGCCCCTGCGGATAGCCCCTAGATACGATGCTGATCACAGCCACCAAAACCGTATAGCTTTTCCAAAAGAAAAGGGGCACAAGTTATGATAATCACACAGTAGAAGAAATCCATAACTTATTTTTGTTTAAAACCATGCTTCTAACTTCTACTTCTATTTACTTCTAATACGCCAAATTTAATTAAAATAATTATTTGTGATAATATTTTACATGTAGCTATACGTAGTGATGTTAATTCTTTTGGGTAGTTTTTGTACGTACATTAGCTGACCTTAGCTCTAATAAGATTTTAGAAATTTCTATTCCATAATGTTGGTACCCGAGAAACTCAAATTAAGTTGTTCAAGTTCTTTTGTGGATTTTTGAAGTACAAAAAGTATAATAATACACTGCTTCACTGAGGCGTGATGCACGGTCTTCACACAAGAAATAAATAATTAAGCAATTGGTTACATCCATACAAAAAACGTCAAGTAAACAAAATCGGAATTATTTAGTTCCGTTTCTTCTTTATAGAAACTTCTACTATTATGTGAAAAAATAATTTAAAGACCAGCGCGTGTGGTTTAAATGCCAATTAGCATGTTTATTGAATGCCAACTCAAAATAGCAATCAATAATTTAATCAAAATTAAGTAACATACTATTTGCAAGTAAAATTATAAATAAAGGTACACAGACCTTCTAATCGTATACAATTATTGTTGATTTTATTAATAACAGCGACCTTAAACTTTCTGGAATTGCAGAAATAAGTGCTGTATTATATTATTAAAGTCTTTATACACTTTATAGGAATGTGTGGTTTGAATAATTATTCTAAAGATGAAGGAGATTTTGTAAATTGAGTAATAACTAGGAAGGATATTTTAATTATCCACTAACAGGTGAATAATAAAACTTCATCTGCTAATATTCTGAAATCCATTCTGATACTATATAAATAGTTATAGTTATGCATATTTTAAGTTTTTCCGTTTTTAATTTTCGTAGTAATTTTTCTAATTAATTTAACTCGTGTTGGGTTGTTATTTTTTTTTTTTTTAATTTCAATGTTTTAAATTCCATCCCAGCTATTAAACCCTGTTTTCTTTCAAACGTAGGATGAGCACAAGCATTGAATACGTCCGCCGTTTTCCTTGCCTTTTATGAGAAAAGCGTAGCTGCCAGCAACCGGTTGATTTACCAAAAATAAAAGTGGAAAAATTCTTCACGCCTTAGAGAACATCAAAGAACCCTTTAGCTGTTTGCAGGATTAACACTAATTCACTTTTCTTTCTACCCTGAAGCTAATATTGCCAATAGTACATTGCTATTACATAAACGTCAATTATTTTACGAATTACTATCGAAATAATTATTGTAATAATGATTATTATTTATTTTTCTATCCATGTAGGTAAGGAGAAAAAAAAATTATTTTGATTTCGTTAAATAAATGACAGTTGGTTTATGTCATTGTGATCATGAACTTTCTTATTGTTTTACACCCTGTCTAAGTATCAGTTAACAGTAAACCATGGAGATTAAATTTTAAAAAAAAATCCTCATAATTAATTAATGAACGTGTGAAAATTAATTCAGTGATTTATATTTATTGGAATGTCGAGATAATTTGTCGACAAATCGTGGAAAAAGATCCTCGCATATAAGAGCAATTTCCCGACAGGCAGAACATGCATCGGGGTTGCAGGTTGCCTAGCGACTAACCAGACGACACGAGCGACGTGGCGTCTGATCAATAGAAGTCGGCCGCCGACGAAGACGCCAACGACGGCGGGCGTCGCTTGCTCTATCAGAGGATGCTACACATGCTGCCACCGGGACCGACTAACAATAAGTCGGCTTGTGGTGGACCCCGTTGCCACGCCACTGAATTATTGCTCGCTGCTTTTTGTCTTGTTTCGTTGCTTTGTTCGAATGCATTTCACCACTTTCGCACCACATCATCATCACCACCAGCATCAACGTCGCGGCGCCTTTGCGTTGTCGGCGCCGCGCGTCGCCAAGCAAAGGCACATGTTTATGAAAATAATTAAACGTATTTTTTTTGATGCCAAAAAAATACAATTTTTTAATGTTTTTTTTCTTGCACCTAAAACCTAATGAAACGTTCAGTATGATGTTGTTTGTGACCAAGTGTCTCAAAAAAGTGTTCGTGCACTTGACGCAATGCGAGTAGTCGAGAAGTCACGCATCGCGTGTAGCAACAGCTTCGGAGGTTGACCTCAGTGCCCTTAAAGCATTCTAATGTTTTACGCATTTGAGCTTTCGACTCCAGTTCCCTGCAGGGGAACACTCAAACGTAATTAGCAACAGCAGGGAGTGCGCATAAAAACACCGTGGCATGGGATTCACCCGCTTTATGGGCGAAAAGTTTTGCATTCTTGTCATACCGTATGAGTAAACAAAACTATATCTGTTAAAAAAATTTTTGATGCGTTATAATGAGTATTTTAATTAATTGCATACCTTCTTTGTATTGAAGGGAAAACTAGGTTTTGATTTTAATTTTCAAGTAACGGAAACTTTATACTGTTATCCAATTTGTAATTTTTGGAGATACAATGATCAAAAGAACTAAAAGAAGTTCTTTGTTTTTTTTGTGTTCTAGAATTCCATATTTAATAAATCTTCCACACTAGCCTTCATTTTATACCTAATTTAAGACATTTTTGAAGTTTTTCTTTTTTATTTGATTACTTAACGTGAAAATCTCGGCTTAAATCAAGAGATATAAACGAGTTAACGATGCGTACAAAGAAAAATTTTCCTATTGCTTTCCCAACGAAGAAAAAAGTAAAACTGATGGCGATAAAACTTGGACGAAGAAGCTTGCCAACTTTTCGGTTGTAATTAATGGGCTTGATTACGAAACAAAGATGCCATTCTGTGAAATCTTCCGGATTCTTTATAACGCAATTAGCGGGTGGTTTGTGCTTTGTAGCTACCAACGAAAATTTGTTGCACAATGAATTTGTGGCGCCTAATAATATGTTTAAATATTACTTTACCCTTTCTATTTGTCCAAAAAGGACTCATTAAATTAAAACAAATACGTTTAGTTGCAGATATGCTAATTCAAAAGAAGAAAAGTCTAATTTTGGACAGTTACTCTAATGAAGAAATTACCGCACTAATGGCTTTCGAAAATGTAGGTATTTAATTTTGAGTTGTTAATAGACGGTATTGTTGTTTCGCTTGTGTGGTGTACATTTGGAACACTCTGTATAAGTCGAGCGTCGTTTCGAGCCTGATATATCTAACACGCTCGGCGTATGTTAACGGCTGATTTATTTGCGAAGACATAATCTCGATTTAGAATCGCTGAAGATCCACTCGATTTATTTATTCCCTCCCCGGTTGTTTATTTCTCGCCATTTAGTTAAAGAAAACAAGGTGACACGCTGTAAAACAGACGTCCTGATAAGCTTTATCGCTACTTGATCCGAGATTGGCCGTTGCTTTATAGTGTGCCACTTAACACACGGCCCATTGCGGACGTTTAAAAAGTTTCTAGAGTAGTTTAATTGAAAATGCCGCAGAAATAGAGCGGCTCTGATCTTCTACAAAGATATAGGTACTGCCGACGAACCGGTCAATTTTTCAAATCGCGAGCGTTCATTTAATCGCTTGCTTCAGTTGACGGAAATTGCCAACCACCCGGACAACTTAAGATGGGAAAAAAATTTGTGTACGATTAAAAAATTGGATGTTACTATTGTAATCAATTTGTTAAAAGTATTTTTTATATAATATACTTGAGTATTTTAAAAATGTTTTTCCAAAATTTTCCTAGCGTTAATTTTCCATATACATACGACGTCTAATAGGCCATCTATCGTGACTCACCCTGTATATAAAACTGCATTTCAATGGTTAAAATACAATTATTGGTATAAAATCGAAATGCACGTTCAATTTATTCCCTAAATCAATCATTTGTACATTAGTTAGTAGTCGATTTATTAAAGAGAAACTTTAAAAATTTGGTTTGAAAAACACAAATATATGTGCGTGACGTCCAAGATATCCAAGAGAAACTGCGACAAAATAAAATGTATTTAAAGGAATTACACGCATTAAATATCACTTTTTGTGCATGAATTCGTAGGAAACAACGATTTGCTTCGGATGCCGATGACAAACTCGTGACGTTTAGGTATTTCGAAAATTGTCGATTTCAATATACAAAACGCAACAAAAACTCGCACCGAAATGTTTACGAACTGAAATATTTTAATTATTATCTTTGTAGTTATTGCGAATTAATTTCATGGGAATAACTATTCAATTGGACTCATTCTTTCCAGCGAAAGGAGCAATGAAATATAAAGTTAAAATATGGCACGAAGGTGCTAATTGTTATGCAGATAGTATTATTACGTCTATGTTAAAGAAAGTACGATTTTAACTCTGTGAATTTTCGAGGAAGTAATACATGAGAAAATAAAACTAAAAAAATCACTTACATCATAACAATTATGTTATTGTTGCTTTTGTAGATTTCACTCTCGATGCAGATGCACTAAATTCTCTACAACAAAAGAAATAATTTTATTACAAAATAAATTAGGTAACAATAGTAATTATGCAAATATAATTAAAAAAAAATAAATAAAATGGTTTTTATTTAATGCACCTTTTGTAACTTTATTGAATTATCTATCGTTAAAATTTCCATTAGAGAAATTAGTTCAGTAACTATCCAGAAAAGTTCCTGCAATTTCGTTGATAACTGTTACACTTTAGAACACTACCTAATTTATTTGTTAAACGGGAAAAGTAGTCGTTTAGTGAACGTCAGATAATAGCTGTATACACTCCATTACCTCATCCCATTTAAAGGAAATTCCGAGGTAAGGTTGCACTATGAAAATTAATTGAAAGAGGTAACCGCCTATTTGAGTAACATCATTAGGCTAACCAACTGCCAAATAAGGATAAAATAGTTTATTGCCAGCATATTGCATTGAATCCGAAGAGAAGTTTACAGTAACAGGACATAGCAGAATACTACAGCAATTTAAAATATTTTTAATTGAGGTAACTGTACTTAAATTTAGTCTTTAGGTATAGGTACTATGTAGCTATTACCCACAAGGAAGAACATTTTGGAAATTTTTAAAATATTTTCAAAGATTAATATATGCAGTGTGTCAATATAATTAAATTAGTATCTACTTAATCAAAAATTTGGTAATATTTAGCCTACTTTTTCATTTGTAATTTATTAGCACCTAAATAAATTGGTTTAACGCAATTAATTTAATCACTTTATTGAGCCATCAGCTAATTGCGCTAAATAAATTTTATTTTTCTGAGCGAGCACTCGCGCGAATTGCAACGAATGTAATTGCACCTTTCTTTAGTAACATAATCACTAATTACTAGAATTAGTGATCGTTACTTATGAGAGCTACGATCATGCCGGGTCCTCATATTCACATCGTTACAAACCTTAAATATCTGTTAGTAAGTACGATAATGGCCTGCGCTTAAATTCTTACTTGACAACTCATTATATCCAGATCGTAAATAACGGCAAATCGGTTATTTTGTTTTCAACTCGTATTGTTTATTAACTCCATTCTTACGTCTCGAAAAACACGTCACGAATTGAAAAATGTAAAAAAAAGGGAATCTTTTGGACTTTTTCAATTTTTTGGTAATTTTTTTCCTCTTTCCTACAGGAACATTTAAATAGCTTTCTGTGTCGTCCTTTGGGTTTTCCTTAAGGACAATACATATAAAATACTGATCGTGAAAGGAATTCCATAATTTTGGAAAGATCCAGTTCCACGTCCCAATTTTTTTTTTTTTAATTATTATTAGATGGATTGCTATATTATTACCTACGTATTCAAAATATTTTTTTCCTTCTTTTTCAGGTATGACATATTTTTCTACAAAATCATCACCCCTCGAACTTGGTGTGTTTTTGATTTTGAAATAACGTGATAGAGGTTATCGAACGCTGTCGACACATGTATTGGTGAGTGATCAGCATTTTAATTTGCACATACTTAGTACGATTTTGATTGAACAGCACTCACCAGCTTGCATACCTACGGATACAGAGTCATATACCTCTGTCGACTGCATTTATAATTTGATATCGTATGCAATGTTTCTATTACGAACATTTTACGTTAAATCGAACTGCACTGAATTAAATTACGCGGAATTTTGATTTCGTATTCTCTTTTGCGACTTCGTTATATCAGCGGTTCTGGCGCAGGAAAATAAGTTTTTATTGTATGAGAAAATTTATGTGCAGTTTGATTTCGCGAATTCGCTAGCAAAACTCATTTTACAAATGAAACGTTGTAGAACTTTATTATCTACGTGGGCAGTCTGGACGAACGATAAAATTTAGAATTAAAGAGCATTTTCTTAGAAAATAACTAAATCGAATTTCATGCTATTGTATAGTCGAAATGTGTTTTCAAAAGTTCTCGAACACATTTTATTTTAAGTACCAAAAAAAGTTTTTTATTTTTAATTTAGTAAACAATTTTTTGATTTATATTCGGTACGTGAATGACTCACATCATTAATTTTTGGACCAGACGTTGGCATTAAAACATTGGTTATTTAATAACATGAACATATGTGAATGAATTTGTGAATAAAGAAGAAGAGAAATCCAATTTACACGAATAATAAACTTTTAAAATAAATGCAACTGAGATGGTGCAACAAGAGTATGAATCACGTCATGTACTGTGTTTTGTAGACCTACAGACACTGTTTTTATTAACATAATTGTCTGAAAACGGTGTCAAGTTTACATAATGTTCTTGTGTTTTACTTTCTTCGGTTTTTATTTGTTCTTAATCGAACAATTCCGAAAACCAGTTATGTATATGTTTAAATTCATCCTTTGAAACGAACCGAAGAGATGTGACCGTAATACGACCTACAAAATTTCACTTCTCAGCCAGTTGTAACAAGGAATTACGTTATTTAAATGCAGTACATGACGCTGCTAAACTTTTCGTGTATCGAATGTTGTTTTTGCCTTATTTGTTAAGAAAAAATACTTTCCTACGTCCGTTTTTCAATCTTTTTGATCAAACATAATTGTTTTACAGATTCACTTTATGTACAACAAATATATACGTATGTGCAAATATATATTTCATTAATATTAATAATTAAGTTTGTAATAATGTTTAAACCGACCATTTAAAACGGCATATCAGTTATATCGACCAAAATCATAGGTCCCGGCTGAATGCTATATGACCATTGACCACCTCATAAAAAACACATACCGCTTTTTACGATATTGCTTATTACGACGAACCTCATTAAGCGTCCACATTTAACTAATAACTTGGGAGAATTATATCTGTTAAAACGACTAATGGTCTTATTAACAATTTAAATATAACTATCCACATCTGGGACAGTATAATGATCAGGTACAATATAATGATCAATGGCAATTAAGACAGCAAAGGTAAACAAAAACGTTTCGAATCAATCCTCAGGTACAAATACACGTGCTTGTAGTATAATTAAAGCTCACTTTCTCATATCTCTTCAATTAGTTTGTTACTTAAATGTACGCAAGAGGCACCCAAATATATTTTATTATGGATTTAACTAAACCTACATTCAATAATATTAAATAAAAAATTATTTTGTACCTCGCAAACATCATCGCTCATTACGACTAAAAATGATTGGTCTCTTCGATGTCGTTATAACCGGTTTTGACTGTGTCTTTAGGCCAAGTAAATGGATTTTCAATTAATATTTTAATTAAACAGAAGTTTCAACAAAATTTATATTAACTTGTATAATTACTTAACTGCCAATTAGTAGAAGATTCCTTGCGGTATCCATTTCACGCCCAATTGATTAATTATGAAAGAAATTTGATACAGTAACTTTTAATTTTGTTTTTGGATTTTGCTTTAGTTATATACGAGGTGGAACATAAATAATGACAGACAGTGTACAATTTTTGAATTAGCTATTATTCGAGTGTGACTTTTAATTCATAAAATCAGGATTTTTTTTAGTTTATCGTTTTTTACATCCCATAATAATTAATTATGAACCGTCCTGTGGATCAACTTCCGTTTTAACTTTAGGCGTGGGAAAGTGTACCTACGTAAGTACAAAAAGTAAAAGTGGTTCATTAATATATTCTTTTTAATTAAATGGCTAAATAACATATACCAGAAGAAGGATATTATGCAATTACCGAATGAATTATGGTTTTTAAATGCATAATTGTAACACGTCCCAACGCCCACAGAAATGAATAAAAACCGCTATTTGTTTGACAAAATTTTAAACACTTATCTATAAACAACGCAATAAAAATTAATTTTTATATCTTGTGTAGGATTATTTATCACGATAAACTCTGCGGTTGTAAATTCCTAAACTGATTAGTAGGCAAGTTCGTCATTTAAGTAAAAGTAACACGAAAATGAATTACCAATAATTCCTATTAATATTTATTAAATTTATTTATTATTCATACAGAAACAAGACGGTTAAGGACGTACTAGTCGAACTTGAATGATTATTATAGGTTTTCAAATCCTAAATTATATTACTTAATACATTTTTTTTATGATCTCCTTTCAGATATATAGAGAAACACAGATAAATAATGAAGGTCTTCCAATAAATTGAAGTTTTTCCTATAAAAGTGAATGCCTTAGGATTGCCATCTGGCGAAAAAAAAGCGTCGTACACATTGCATTGTATTTTATAGTCACCTATTAACCTTTAAGTTTTTGCCCAGTTGGTATATCGCCCTAATTTTTTTTACCCTTTTCTAAATAAATTTTCTCTTTGTGATATTTGCTGACTTCTCCCGGTATACATTCTTAAGATTTATGAGTATCACGAATGAAATAGCTCAGAAGTTAGAAAATGACTTTGATTTCGCAGGTAGCTTGGTTGTTTGCATATTAAATGAAAGGAAGATGCCGCCTGACCTGGCCAAGACGTTAATAATTATACTAAATAATAATGGAGTGGATCGTTTGGAGTGTGTGAGTGCAATGAAGAATTTAGAAGAAGGAAACCAATTTTTGCCGATGAATAACAATAGACGTCGTGAGGAGGATTTCTCACGAGCCGACAGGCAATGACCGCGGTATCGAGAATCTGCTTGGAAGTTCTCTTGTGTAACTCAGCACCTTACTTTGCATTTTCCTACCGTTTTAAACCCAGCAGAAATGTGCAATAACAATTAGAATTACTTAGGTGCAATATTCTTATGCATTGTCTTTTTTTTTTTTGTTATATGTTCATTTTTATATCAAACATCCATATTAATAACGTATAGAAACCTTTGAAAGAATAATACAGATATCATGGAGAGTATTGTTGATTTTCTAGCTTCGTGCAGTAGCTACCACATGACTGCAACTCTGGCACAGCCAAAATACTGTAAAAACCTGTTAAAGCGACATCGAAGGGATCACACATTTTTGGACGTTAAAACCGATAGTGGTAATAACCGGTGATGTTTTCGAGGTACAAAATAATTTTTTATTAAGCTTTATTGAATGTGTAGGTACATTTAAATCCATAGATATATATAGGATTAATATATTTATGTGTAAAATATGTTTTGGGGTGTCTTGTGTACATTTAAGTAACAAACTAACTAAAGAGATATGAGGAAGTGGGCTTTGATTATACTGCATGCACATGTATCTTGTTCCTGAGAATTGACTCGAAACGTTTTTGTTTACCTTTGCTATCTTAATTGCCATTGATCATTATATTGTACTTGATCATTATACTGTCCCAGATGTGGATACTGTTACTTATTCAAATTGTTAATAAGACTACTGGTCGTTGTAACAGATATAATTCTCCCAAGAAATTAGTTAAATGTAGTCGCTTAATGCGGTATGTCGTAATAAGCAATGTCGTAAAAAGCGGTATTTTTTATAAGGCGATCGTATAGCATTCAGCCGGGACCTTCGATTTTGGTCGATATAACCGGTATGTCGTTGTAAACGGTTGTGACTGTATTAAAATTTTTAATTTGATTGATCACAGTATCAATATATACTTATACCATTTTTAACGATTATACAGGACGTATTCAGTATGTCGTAACTCTCGATGTCTATAGCTTCGTGCAGTAGTAATCGCTTGACTGTAACTGGCAGAATCAATCTTGCTCATTAAACGATAATTGTTTTAATTTTTTCAATTATTTAAACACATGATGTAGCTCAATTCGAACATTTTTGGATTAACTTTAGGCCACATAATACATTACATATCTACAAATTGCACACATGTTTCTTTGGTTTTTGTTGTGCTTTTTTAAAATTACACTAACCAGGACCGTCGTGGTCATATCAAGAGTTTTATCAGACTCTTTGATATTACAATAGATATAACCATTTAATTGGTATCGTCTCATCCTCTAGGTTAGATAACGAGAAATTCCCATAGAATCGCATTGATCGCTAATTGTTTCGCATTTCACAGGCTCATTATCGGTACGTAATTGTCCACCTATTGCTAAACAGAACACGATTTCGTTCGTTACATTATTTGAATATACTTGTACACTAACGTATACTACGTACGAGTGTCTGTAAATATATACAGTACACGGTACTGATTTATACATAGGAAAGTGAGTATATTTGCATAGTTACCATTCCGTTCCGATCATTTGTTAGTTCTAGGAAGGTAATTGTACCTAAGTCGTGCCGCCAGCGTATGAATTATTCGTGTACGAGCCAGTTCTTAATTTAATTACTGATTGAGTACAATGAGAGCTACTCGTGACTATCAGCCAGTTCTGTCAGGTAAATCTTTTCAGCTTAACGGTACCCCGTGGGCTCCGTGCTCTTTACTCTTATTTTACGTTTAACGCAACTTTGGACCCGGGACTTTACACATATATACACACATAAATATCGTATAATTAGTTTACCCAGCTCAATTTAGAAAATCAAAATTCATAATAATTTCATCATAAATATTTGAGTTCAATTCATTTAACTGGTTTAGGGGTCAAAATTTTTTGAACGTCATCAATAAAAAGGTTTTTATCAGAGGTATGAACAGGAACCAAAATATCCTGCTTATTCAAATTTACCATGTCGGGCAGATTTATCCTTGTTTCGTCACTTCGTATTTCATCAGCTAAATTTTACCTATAAAGACTTTTTCGTGATTCGTCGCCACGTTTCGTCAGCACATGTAAAACGATATTTAATTGCATAAACACCCTTTTAATCAGTAAATAAACTAATTAGTCTAATTTTTTCTCATAATTAACGTAGGTTTTCTCTTTAACCCACCGTTGATGTCCCCAAAATATTCTTAAATTAGTTATACCTACAACTAAAATAATTACCAAAAAAACTTTTAAAAAAAAATGAGTTATTTGACTGCTAGAGACCTACATACATGCCTATATGCAAACTAACAATTGGTACACTTGCAACGTTTCTGTTTAAAAAGTAGGTAATCTTTAGGTCACTCACAGAATGTCCTTAAACTTACTTATACTTCTTACGAATTTTCTTGGATAGGGACGAAAAATTTAAGTTTTATTTTTTGTATTCTATTTAGAAAGCTGCTTTCTTTTATGAATATCTCAAAAATTTAAATTTAAATTTCCTTCAATTACCTTCGAAAAAAAAAAAGATAATAATAATAACACAGTTGTATTATAAATACTTATACTTTTTTTATGTAAATAATTTTTTTGTTTTTCTCAAAAAACTTTTGAAATCAGTATTTTGTCGCCAAAAGTTTATATTTTTCACCACAACAATTTCGCTTAGGTATTCAAAAGATATTGGCTCAATAAAAAAATTACAAAACAGATCCGGATTTACGCATGTATTAATTTCTCAAAAAGCGGCGTATTTATCGGGAATTTCTTTTCACAAAGAATTATTTTCTCCAGATTTTTACAGTTGATTACCGCAAGCTTCAATAAAACTGACGATTAGCTGCCTTGTTCGGGAAAACCCAATCATCCACGACGCAACTAACACGACAATAGGAGTTTCTATGGGCTCAATAATTTTGGTAACGTTCCTTGAAAAGAAACGTCATTCTTCTCCTTTTTTCATCTTTTATGCTGGTAAAGTTTTCCATGAATTCAACTAAACTGTGACAAAATATTTCTTGTTCGTTTTTATTTATTATTGGTATGATCATTGGTACCTACTGCTATAATGATCTTATTTGATTAATCAACAGCAATCCCATGTCGAAAAATAATCTCTGATTATATAATAATTATTATATATTATACTTAATATTAATACTAACTGAGGCAAAGTCAGAACATAATATTTAGATAAAATCAGATTTTCTTCTGTATAAAACAGATGGATAAACACCAACTGAGACAGCCCATAAAATTAAAGCTGGATCGTGTCTAACTGAAAACAAAATAACCTCAATTTTCTTGGTGGTCACCTAATCAACCCTCCACTTTGGAAGCTGATGGTTAATACGTCTGCCTCAGTTGGTAATACCTCTTGGTAAAATAGCAGTTTCAATTGATAGTTTATGACCAGATTTATGCTCCGTAGAGTCATTAGTTTGAGCCATTGTTAAAAATGTACGAAGCAGAACAAAGTTGAACTAATTTGAAATCAAAATAAAAGTTTTCATTACCGACATTTATGAACTTCAAAGGAATTAGGTCAAAATCAGACATAATTTTCGACTTGGCACGTTGTTTAATTAGTTCATATTCTCAAAGTCAGGGTTTTGTGTTACCAACATGCAAATTAGTGGCGAAGATGTGTAAAGGTAGGATTTAGTTTCTTATATTCGCTAAAGACACCATTACTTTTGATTACTATTATTATTAAATATTAAATTGTCGTAACTTGATATTGGTTGGTTAACGAATTAATAAAACTGATCATAAGGAAACGTGTTTGTTCACGTTTTTTACTAACAAGCAAACCACTTTAATATTGGAAAGGTATAATAAAAAAATATTTTACGACCGACTACGTGATCTCCTTTCACGGAACGCAAACATCGTGTTAATCGTTTGTAATATCAATTATCAGTGTTGAACCGTTAAAAACTGTACGAGATGTCTACTGGATTTGCTATCTATTCTTTGTAGCGGACATCAAGATTACCTTCACTTATTCTAACATTGTTGATGAAGTTGATAGGTCAACTTTAGTACATAATACAATAAATGACACATTGCAGAAGCGAACAAACATTCAATATGAAACAGTGAACTAAATAATAAAAAAAATATATAATAATTTAAGTCTTGAAATCATTTTAACTTTGAGCTCTTTTTAAAAGTTTAATTTTCAAGATCAAGACCAAGACCATAGTTTTCTTGGTCTTGGTATTGATCTTGTATAAATATGTCTTGGTCTTTCAGAATCAGGTTTTGGTCTTGCAGAGTTGGGTCTTGGTCTGGTCTTGTAAAAATAACTCAGTCTTGGTCTTGGTCAATCGTGTCTTTCATCTTCTATTAATAAATCATTTATTCTGTTTACTTGGATGAAGGTTTTTTTTTGCAATTCCTTTAAAACGTTTATGATGGGTATCTGATCCTAAAGCCCTTTCAGGTTTTTTTTTTCAGACGAAAATCTTTAATGAGTATCCATTTTCCGATATTATTATCTCGCCATTCGCTCAGGTTATTCTAAGAAAAGCGAACATTTGAATAAAGCTTCATAAAGTTTCGCTATATCTGATAAATAAAATCAAAAGTAAGCAGGGAAGCGGAAATTTTATCTCTTTTGGCGTTACGTTACGCTACCTTGACATCAGCATACTTAGTTTCTTTCAATACCAAGTACCCGTAGTCAATAATGCAAGACAATTTAAATAAATACTGGATGAATTGCAAATTCAGCTGAGTATATCGCTCTCATGAGATAAATTCTGGGCCAAATGACCGCCCGCCCCTTCATACATGTACATATTATAAATATATAATACACTAAAATACATACATATTTATGGCTTTATTAGTGGTAAACCACTGAATAACAGCTGCTTCAGATTTTCTTGATACGTTGGTTTGATAATATCAAGAAAAATTCTCAAGGCTTTCATCGTTTGATGTGTTCCAGACGTTTCGTCATTTCTTGTTAATGGCATCTGCAGCGTTAACTTGGCTAGTGCTGAGACGTCGATCTCAAACTGTAATACTGACGATTCAGCATCAGCCAAATCAAGATTGAAAATGCTGTCAGCAACAAATGGCGAAACGTCTAGAAAAGCAGAATTCTATTTCGTGTGATTATTTGTGTACATTAAATATATACATATTGTAACGACTTTTCTAGTAGAACTTATTTATTTAACGGATATTTATATTACAACTATTTATTTAACACTTAAACACTAATAGAATACTTAAACACTAATATCAATTCAACGACTTATTTATATCACAAGGAAAATGCGTATTTATATCACTCGGTATATCGTAGTTCGCTATTTATATCACTCGTTCGGAAGCTCACTGTAAACTGACTGACTACTGGCCACGTCAACAGGTATTTATACTGATTAGGAACAATCCAGAAAGTTCCAGAATTACATACTAGACTTTACTGGAGTGCCTATTGTGTTCGTCTGATTTATGGCCTTGTTTATCGTCATCAAAGCGCCGACCGACGTCGGCATTCTTTGAGCTCCGCTTATCTGCTGTCGGTTCTCGTCGCCGCTATCGCACACACACACGCTCGCCGCACTGCTCGCTCTCGTACACATATACGCTCGCTACACTGCCCACTCTCGCACACATACGCTCATTACACTGCCCCCTCCTTAAGGGTGATCCGTCCCGGATCACATCTTCCGTTCCTTCGAAGGATCATGCCGGTACTTGCAATTCTGTCCCCTAAGGCACCCAGTCGTCATATGGAAGTAGCAATCCACCGTCCTTGGCTGTGCGGGATCTCGTTGGGGATTATTGGTGTATACCGTTATTTCGACGCCGCTCCACCGGAACAGTACCTCCAACATGCTCCGCACCACTTTCCAGTCCAGTCCATCCAACCCACATCCTATCCTTGGCATGGCTAACCTTGTGGTACCTGTGGATAGCAGTTGGTCTCTTAGTTCCACCAACGAATTCCATAACGAGCGGTAGGTGGGCTTTTCAGACGACGCCTCCTTAGTAACCAGGTAGTAAATGGATCGGTTCCCGTCCACCAGACTTAGCACTTTCTTTCCATCTCCAAGTTGGTCCTGCAGCTCTGACAACCGGCCAAACTTCCTCTTGAATACGGTGGCAATACCGCGATCCATCCTCAAGTCTTTGGCCACACAATGAACCAGCGAGTCCGAAGCAGAAAACAAATCTTCGGATCTCTCGGAGGTGACACCGAATCTGGAGTTGGCATATAAGCTCGGCGTGGCCATAAACTCGTCATACTGGGGATCCGGAGAACGAGCTTGCATAAGCCTGATCCGTGCTTCTTCGTGATTGTCACCGGCATATGGGGCCAAACGGTTAAAATGGACAACCTTCGGTTTTCCATTTGGTGTGCGTCGAATCCGGTAAATAACGTCATTTATTCTCTTGACGATTGTATATGGACCTTCCCAGTGCTGCTGTAGCTTCGGCGAAAGACCTTTACGGGGCTGTGGATTGTATAACCACACCATGTCTCCCTCCTGGAAACCTCCATCAGTGGCCCGTTTATCGTATGTGTCCTTCATGCGATCGCTAGCTATCTGCATCCGGGAACGTACTTCCTCATGAATATCGTCAAGTCTTCTGCGAAGATCACTAACGTAGTCTTCTCCGGCAACGTCCTCACCAGGTTTGCAGCCAAACTTCAGGTCACATGGTAACCGTAACTCTCGACCAAACAGTACTTTTGCTGGTGTTTGTCCAGTAGTTTCGTGAATCGATGATCGATATGCCATAAGAAACAGTGGCAGATGGCGATCCCAGTCTCTTTGATGTTTGGAGACCACTTTGGACAAGTACTTGTTAATGGTCCTGTTCATTCGCTCGACCATGCCGTCTGATTGAGGATGCAGAGGTGTTGTCCGGGTTTTGTGAATGCCTAATGTCTTGCAGATTTCTTGGAACACGGCCGACTCAAAATTCCGACCCTGATCAGAATGAAGCTCCATGGGCACGCCGAACCTGCTGATCAGGTGGTTTACGAGCTCCTCCGCTACTGTCGTGGCTGTCTGATTTGGGAGTGCGTACGCTTCAACCCATTTCGTGAAATAGTCCATCGCCACCAGGATGTATTTATTGCCACCATCGGTCTCTGGAAACGGTCCTGCGATGTCAATGGCAATCCGTTCGAATGGACTGCCGACATTGTACTGGCGCATAGGAGCACGCCGTCGTCTTTGTGGCCCCTTGCTGGCTGCGCAAGTTGTGCACTTCTTGCACCAGTCTTCAACGTCCTTTTTGCAATTGACCCAGTAAAACCGCTCACGGACTCTTCCAAGGGTCTTGTTAACACCAAAATGTCCTCCCGAAGCATCGTCATGGAGGCACTTCAAGACTTCCCTTACCAGGCTCTTCGGTACAAGCAATTGACGTTTGCTCTCAGTACCATCCTGGTTTTCCACTATTCGCTTCAGGAGTCCATCTTCCTCAACAATGGAGTCCCATTGGGCCCACAACGATTTTACCTCCCCAGATTTAGCGGCGATCTCATGCCAGGTCGGTCGTCTGCCTTCATTCTTCCATTTCCGAAACAAGCTCAGTACCGGATCAGAACCCTGTTCCGTCTTGATGTTATCAGGATGCCATTGTTCATCCGTGACGGTTATCCTCCGGACTTCTTCATGTTCCTCCAGGCGCTTGCAGTGCTTGCAGTTTTCAGAACATGGTCTTCTGGATAAGGCATCAGCGTTCTTATGGCTATTTCCAGCTCGATGTTGTATGTCGAAGTCGTACTCTTGGAGTTTTTCTATCCAACGCGCGACTTGACCCTCTGGATTCTTGAAACTCAGTAACCACCGTAAAGCAGCATGATCTGTTCGGAGCAGGAACTTCCTTCCATACAAGTACTTATAAAAGTGCTCCACGCTCTTTACTACTGCCAGTAGTTCTCGTCGGGTTACACAGTAGTTTCGTTCGGGCTTGGATAGGGTCTTGCTGAAATAGCCGATGACTTTTTCCTCTCCGTGTTGTATTTGTGAGAGTACTGCGCCTAACCCAACATTGCTAGCGTCGGTGTCCAGAACAAATATCCCCTCTGGTATCGGATAACTCAACACGGGTGTGGAAACGAGAGCTTGCTTTAACTTTTCGAAGGCAGCTTGGCAGTCCGGTTCCCAGCAGAATGGTCTGCCACTTTCTGTTAGTCGAGTCAATGGCTTGGCAATGTTGGCAAATCCAGGAACGAAGCGTCGATAGTAAGTACACAGGCCAAGGAAGCTTCTGACCTGATGTACGTCAGTGGGTACTGGCCATTCTCGTACGGCTGTGACTTTCTGCGGGTCGACTGAAACGCCGGTCTTCGTGACTACGTGCCCCAGGTAGTTCACTGTCTCCTGAAATAGCTGACATTTCTTGGGGCTTAATTTAAGGTTGACATCACGCAGCCTTCGAAGTACCTCTTCCAAGTTTTTCAGGTGATCGTCGAAGTCTTTTCCGATCACGATTATGTCGTCAAGGTATACCAGGCAAGTTTTCCCAATCAAGCCGTTCAAAGCCGTCTCCATGAGCCGTTCAAATGTGGCTGGCGCATTACACAACCCGAACGGCATCACGTTGAACTGCCACAGCCCGGTTCCGATCGAAAATGCCGTCTTCTCTTTGGCCTCAGGATCCAGGTCTACTTGCCAGTATCCACTTTTAAGGTCTAGCGTTGAGAATATTGTCGACCCCGCAAGCGTGTCCAAGGTATCATCGATGCGTGGCAAGGGGTAGCTGTCTTTCTTGGTGACATTATTTAGCTGGCGGTAGTCAACACAGAAGCGTGTAGATCCGTCCTTCTTCTTAACCAAAACTACCGGCGACGTCCATGGACTGGTCGATGGTTCTATTATTCCGTCCTTCCGCATGTCGCTTATAATCTTTTCGGCCTCTTCCTTTTTGGCCAGTGGTAGTCTCCTCGGTCTCTGACGGATGGGCTGCGCTTCGCCAGTGTTGATTTTATGGACGACGATGTTGGTTCGCCCTTTCTTGCCGTTGTCCAATGCGAACACGTCTTGGTACTTTACAAGGAGTTCCCCTATTAGACGTTGTTCAGGTTGATTACGGTTTTCAACCGCCTCCTTGTACAGTTTTATCAATGCCTCCGGAATACCTTGAACTTTGCGCATCCCTGAACTCAATCTTTTAACTTGTGGCATGGCAGTGTCCTGGGCGTGTAACTGGAACGTTTCGCCGTTCAGTGTCACATTCTTTCTCCGGAAATTCAAGCAGAAGTCATATTTTCGGAGGACGTCCAAACCCAGTATTACATTGTCCTCTATTTCTGCCACTAACACGCAGTGTTTAAAAGACGTTCTTCCCATTTGGATGTTGACGTAACTTTCGCCCCTGACTACTACTTGTTCTCCAGTGGCGGTACGGAGCTTCCATTGCGTTGGCAGAAGTTTACTGGGCTTGGTCAATATTCCGGGCCTTATGATTGTTCTGCTAGCTCCAGTATCCAGCAGAAATGAACACTGCTTCCTGTTTATGAGTCCAGTGAGAAAAAGGCTGTCAGTTCGATCTTTCATTGTCTTAGTCAGTGCTACTAAACCTGGGGCCTCGTGTCCCGGGACCGACGTTTGCCCCGCCGCGTCGTCCCTGATTAGTTTTCCGGAACTCGGGGCACGCGCTCTTGAGTAACCTCCTCGTTCTTGCAAGCGCTTCTAACGTGTCCCAATTTCCCGCAGTTCCAACATCGTATTGGTCTCGGTTTCTTGTTTAATTTTCCCACTATCCTGTTAACTATTTCTTCTAGTCTGTCTCCGTATCGACCGTCGGGCTCCTCCCTTAGCTCACGCACTCTACCTTGCCGTTGAGATGCCTGTTTAACGACGTCATACTCCAGTGCCCGAGCCAACGTGTCAGCGAGTGTTTTGGGCCTGTCCAGTCGAAGTCGCTGTTGTATGTCGTCATCCCTCAACCCATCGATGAAAGAATCGACAGCCAACTTTTCTAGGGTGTCGTCGGGAGTACCTGGATACGCGAGGCGGACCAGACGAGCGATATCGGCCTCGTATTCTTGCAGGTTTTCCCCTGCCTTCTGACGTCGGTTTCTTAGCTGCACGTGACTGACGCTTGTCATATGTGCCTGACCATACCGCATCTCTAACTTCTTCACTAGGTGTTCATAGTCGTTCAATTTCTCGGGTGGTATGGTATCCAAAATCTCCTCGGCATTACCATGCAGCGCGCAGACCAGCTCGGAGGCTTTATTTTCCAACGTCCATGCGTTCGACTTCGCGGCCGTTTCAAATTTCTTAAGGAAAGTGGTCCATGATGTTTTCCCGTCGAATTTAGGTGGCTTCGTATATGCTTTCGATGAAACCCCGTGTCCATTCTCCTGCTTCACACTTCTGGCTTCATTATCGATCTGTTCGGAGATTGTCGTACATAGAAACCTTTCTTCTATTTCTTTAATTCGTGAATCTATTTCTTGAAATTTTCCTGCAAAATTCTGTTCTGTTTCGGCCAATTTTGCGTCGAATTTCTCTAAATTTTCCTTCAGTTCTTTTGAATTTTCGGTTAATTTTTCTTCCAGATTTTCTTTCAGTTCTTCCAGATTACCTTTTAGTTCCTTTGAATTTTCGGTTAATTTCTTTTCCAGGTTTTCTTTCAGTTTCCCTTCCAATTCCATTGAATTTTCCTTTAATTTCTTTTCCAATTTCTTTTCCAGTTCATCCTCAAATTCGTAGGTATTCGGATCGAAACCTTCTCGTTGCAAAGCTTCCTTGAGTCGCCCTTGTAAAGTGAGCTTGTTACCAGACGTATCTTCGTCTCGCTCCTCGAGTTCACTTTTCAGTTCGGCAACTTTCAACTCCAACAACTTTTTCGGCATTTTGATGTATTTAACTATTTTTCCTCTACTAGAAAATTCTCTTTTTTTTTTTTTTTGGGGAATCGATTGGCTGAGCACCCCACACCTGACACCAATGTAACGACTTTTCTAGTAGAACTTATTTATTTAACGGATATTTATATTACAACTATTTATTTAACACTTAAACACTAATAGAATACTTAAACACTAATATCAATTCAACGACTTATTTATATCACAAGGAAAATGCGTATTTATATCACTCGGTATATCGTAGTTCGCTATTTATATCACTCGTTCGGAAGCTCACTGTAAACTGACTGACTACTGGCCACGTCAACAGGTATTTATACTGATTAGGAACAATCCAGAAAGTTCCAGAATTACATACTAGACTTTACTGGAGTGCCTATTGTGTTCGTCTGATTTATGGCCTTGTTTATCGTCATCAAAGCGCCGACCGACGTCGGCATTCTTTGAGCTCCGCTTATCTGCTGTCGGTTCTCGTCGCCGCTATCGCACACACACACGCTCGCCGCACTGCTCGCTCTCGTACACATATACGCTCGCTACACTGCCCACTCTCGCACACATACGCTCATTACAATATGTATAAATAATTTACTTATTTATGCTCCTCAAGAAAATCGTTACCGTTAGGTATGTTTTGCCTTGAGACCAATGTGTCATAAGAGCAATGCTGAAATGTGTACTCATGGCGGTCAATCTAGATAGCAGCTCGAAGCGGATATAAAAATGTTTAAAGGTATAAGCACATAGCACAAGGCTTTTATCACGTGGCTTTGCTGCATAAGACAACCAAGTTTCTCTCTTGCTCCGTAAACATTTTCTTAGAAGGACATAAGTAGGATATGTTATGCAGCAAGCAATGTTATCACTAAAATACAACATGGAGCAAAAGCTCAAAGTTTCCCATGGAAATTGAGGCGAGCTTTTATCATGAAAATAATTTGAATGTAAAAGACTGTACCATTAAGTTGATAAGAGCTTTTCGAATTTAATTATTGGGTGTTGCATGTGTGGAAAAGTCGGAAAATTCCCATGAAAATTTTTGCTTCGAACTCAAAATTTCAAGATAAAGGCTAAAGGTCTTTAAAAAAATAAAATTTCATGAAAAAACTAACACCCCAAATTTTTTTTTTGATAATTTCGTTCGTGTGAAAGTCACTAGTGTGGCGCGTAGTTGTTAACTATGGTTAATAATGACAGTTTAATTCGCATTACCTACGAACGTACATTAACATACCTAATTGGTTCGTCCTGTTCAATTTAACTACACACATTGAACTGTATATGCATACTTGTATTTAAAAACTTTAATGGTGCGTTTGCCAGTTGCTGATCCCTAACGGAAATCTCTATGAAACTATTAATTTTGTCGTTTTTGTCTATGCCTCCGGCAGTTTAATTTTCTGCGTGGTGAAAACTAGTTTAGTGTTAATACGTGCGAGACCGACTGATTTTGCAATTAATTTGATCGTAGGTAATTAATTAGGTGACATAATTTCATTTACACATTTCATTGAAAAATAATTAAAACAAATATATCGGGAATGCACATGAGACCTTTGGCTTTCGAACTTCATTAGAATTATTTACCGTAAATTCTTTATCATACAGTTTATCAAATTCTATTCAAGAAACGTAGTCGTGCATTTTTTTTTAGTTATAGTACCACGTTAATTGCTTACAAACAATATGATATTTATCATTTATTATTCTATGGTCATGCAGAAATTGCTGCACACAAAATTTCAAGACACGTTCATCTTCTTTGCCTTCACGTTTGCAAATTTGACTACTCAAATATTTCCTGTAAATGCGTTACTATTTCAGTTATTTTCGGTGCACAAGCGGATAATTTTAATAATTTTGCATTCTGCCGACAAAAAATTGACATCATCAACCAACCCAAAGCCCATTAATATATACATACATATATTTATTATGTATGCATGCAGAATATGAAGGCGTCAATTTACAATTATAATTGAGTATCTATTGCAGAATATCGTACAACAACCAATTTGTAATTCGATAAATCATGAATCAAAAAACTCTTATATGCACATTATAAAAGTAAATTAGTAATGACAACGAATAAGAAGTTATTAAGTAATTAGGGCGTATCTATACCAAGAGCCCCGTTAATTTGATTTAATTTTAAAATTTTAGATGAGCAAAATGTGAGTTCGTGATGCTGGAGATTAGAAGTGATAAAGTTTTAGTGATAAAATGATAGTTATTGTCTTTTCATTTTATTTATTAGAAGTATTATTTAGCTAGTCCCTAATAAACTTTATCTTTATCTTTTGCTTACAATTTCCAAATTAAAATTTTATGAGACACCCTGTGTCTGATGCTACTCCAATAAATGCAACGTGGGAACATTTTTGACTTTATTAAATATAATCAGTAGCAAAATGCAAGCTATTATATAAATGCATTTGTTTAGTTGTTTTAGCAGTGAAAAAACATTTGCATTGACGCTACAATTTGTCTGCATATTAGCAGTGTTTGTGCTACTGAAAGGCTACTGTTTGTCTTTTCCACAACCGTTGCAATTTTTATTTCGCACCAGCGACAATACATTTATTCAAACTAAATACAGTAGCTGATATCATGTATGTTTATTGTGAGTGTAAGTAAAGATGTAATATTTTCTCCATTATGTACACTTACATACTCATATCGTATTATACAAATAAATATACTTCAGCAGGTAGCCCGAAAAATAATCACATTGATGATGGTTGTGTGTACTTTGCGGCAAACGATAATAATGGTTGTAATTCGAAGGCTGTAATAATTATAAGCAGACATGATTACAAATACATGCACAAGTGTACAGATACGCTGTTGATAAAATTACTTATCTTGCTAATCGTCATCTTATTGTAAAACATTTCGAACTAAACTAAACTCACGTTGCAAGTTGCCGAGCTTTAGTTAGTTAGCAGTTTACGCTCGCGCTTTAGAAAAGGTGGTTTATCTCTCGAACGTGAAAAAATAGTTTCGAAGTATCTGGGAGTGTTAAATTAATAATTATTATAAATTAGGCAGTCATATTTGCCTATCACACTTATGAACTAAAATGTTTTAATTTTTACGGACGATTTGAATTAGTATCTAAATATCTGTAGTTTATTGAAAAAGGCAAGAGAATGTATCTAAAGTTTCTGTTAGATGGAATGTTGCCAAAGAAAAATGAAGAAAACGATGAGAGGTAACATTTTTTTTTAAATTTAATTTAAAAGGGGTTCAAAGTTTGATATATCGATCTAAGGCTCAGCTCAAATAGCTGACAATGTGTTACGATGCTTGAAATTTTGCACAACGGTATCATTCACTAGAAAATATTTTTTTTTACCTAACCTAACCTAACCATACCCCCCAAAATACATAGATGAAACAGAGTTACTGAAATACTTTGAAATATTTAATAGAGTTAATTTTAACTATATTCATTTGAATTAACCAAATAATTAAATTAATGAAGAAAAATCGGTAATTATGCACAATAGAGCTTACTGCCTTTCGATTTTATTAAAAAAAAAGGTATGTTTGAGAGTTCTTCATGCTGATCAATAATACATGTATATGTTGTGCGCGGAAATGAGCCTTTCATGGTGTTTTTGAGTTTCTAAATTTTCAAAAATGTCTTGTATTTGTCTTTAATGTGTACGTGTACCATCGCGATAATGACATCATTAGTACCTGTATTAAAAGTTTAAATAATATAAATGCATGTTCTAATACTAATCTAGAATATCAAAATTTTTGGCAGAGGTTCCTTATTTGTATGCAGAAAATATTTAAAATATAGTATGCAATTAATAAAATCAAATTTATCATTAATGAGAGTACATAACCAGTTACATATTATAAATTGTTTGGAGTTTAGGTTCTTATAAGAAGTAACGACTTAAGATGGTGATAAAGGTTGGTCATTTTCTAATTTCGCTTTTACTACTACAGGTTTATTATGTTTTTCTTACTGACGATTTGGTCATAATGGTTACGTTTGGTTTCTACTGTATTTACTTGCAGTGTCTGAGCTATAAATTAGAAACGATGTTTTATATCCTTTTAAAGTTACTTAAGTAATTACTTCAAAGTTATGATCCATCGTATTTCATAAAATTGGTGGCATGTTTTCTATTGTTTCCTGTTTTTTGCTATTTCAAGTTAATGCCTGCCAATTCCAATTCATTATCCCATTACGATCGCTATTCGCAGCTTTTAAATAAACACTAAAATCTGCACATTACTCCCAAGTTTTAAGGGATGTTGCTTGATAATTTTAGATTAACTTCACTCCAAAGTCCAATATTTAATTAAATATAAACACACATACATATATAGGATAATAATTTAGGAAAACATTTATATCTAAATGAGTAATAGTATAGAAATTTTATCGGTTATATTAGATAACAATAGTAGGTAAATATTTTTATTTTAATTATTTATTATTAAGTACCTACGCCGATGGAATTTTTGATCCTGTAAAATTCTATCAGGTTAAAGTTTTTTTAGTACATTTAAGGGATATTTAATGGACTGGTACCCAATTTTAGGTAATAAATCTAACCGATTTTATGGTACAGTCGGAACTAAGTTCAAACAATATCAATTTCAGTAATGTAACTACCCTTCTGAAATACTCTCCAATAGGGATTCATTTAGTCCTACGGGGAGTATTATGAATATTAATAAAAGTCAGGGGAGTGTAATAGATTAAGCTAATATTGTATAATAAATTATGAATGAAGTGAATAAATAATAATTTTTTATTTCCAAAAACAAGTTGATAATAAGTACTTACAAACTCTTTTCTCTACATTTCAAAACTGACGTGACATATTCGAGAGTAGGTATTATTTGCCAGCCTCTGTAAACTGATACTGAGTAAAAAGAAAATTTGTTTACACTTGACAAGTGGCGCTTAGGTACAGATGATAAAAAATTGATATATGTATATCCACAGCTCTAAAACGTGCCTTTTCAAGGAATTTTTTATTTTTTCTAAAATTGGGTACCAAAATTCAAATTGTTGTTTGTCTGTATTTAAATCTTCATACATTAAGAGAAACGTACATAATTACGTGGGTATTAAAACCTGGTTTCAGTTGTAGCCAATCCCAGAAATAATTTGACAAAAGGAAGTTTAATAAATTATTTATTTTTTGTCAGTCGAATTTTTAAACACAAAAATTTAGAAATTTATTCTTCAGCTTTAGTTGTGTGGAATGTTACAGACATGGTAGGTTAGGTTAGACAATCTGTTTGCAACGAACAAGTGACCCATGAAATGAACGTTAGCCATTACGTTGACCGCAGAGATCAAGTGACCTATGGCTATGTATTTCACGCATGAATGTCTAAGTTGTAGGTCCGATGAGAAAGAATAATAAATTTTATGGCATAGGCATACTTTCTATACAAGGACTTCATTGACATTGAAACCCTCAATAAAATCACGTCACTCGTACACGTCAAAGAATTATTACCAACCCATAACTAAATTTAACGACTTTAGGGAAACATTTTGTTTTATTTCTTCTATTTATGTATCCAAAGGGTGGTATTGTAAAATGATGATAAACGTAAATGTGGATTTGCTATTTTATTTTCAGATGTGAAGAGGTAGTAGTGGCCATGGAGGAGGAGGAGGAGCGCGGCCCTGAAGAAGGCTTCCTGCTCGTGCGCATCCATGTGCCAGAGCTCAATGTGCAAAAGTGCCTGCAATTCCCTCGGGACCAACTCGTTTGGGACGTGAAGCAGCAATGCCTAGCCGCGCTACCGAAGGTATGATTTGCTCTAATGATATAATCTGTTGGGTTGGCAACTAACCGATTGTGGATTAAACTATTTAGGCTTCCATCTTTACTTAACTGGTCAAAAAATTGTATTGAAGGGTTGTTTTTATCTCAATTTAAAAACGGGGGTTGTTTTATAACATGAAAATCGAAACCGCCAAACATTGGGACGTATGCGTCTTCAGATTCTCATATTTTCTCCTTTAATGAAGTTAAGTACATCCTATTTTTTAAGTGTTTTGTCGGCAAAGATCAGAAGTTCAGCAAAAGGTCACTGCTAATTAATAATTAATGTAATTTACTAAAATTATCTAATTTCCATTAATCCGTAGTTACTTGGTTACCAACCCAACGGTTCTCTTATTAATAAGTGATTGTTATCCTTTCGTCGGTTTGTTATTACAAAAAAAAAGGAGACGATCCTTCAAGTAAAATTAATTGATTTGTTTTATCTAGCGACTCAATGGAGCCACTTTGTAATACCTTCACGTACAAAACGCTTCTAGGCAATTACATCATGTACACACGTAACTAACGTACCTGAAAACTATGTGTGTATTAATAAAACTCCTTGTCACAGATTGCATTTGAACAAGAATGAACGTTACCTTATCTTTCGATAATTGATATTATTTGTAAGAGGGAAGGAAGGTCCATACGAAACCTTGCAATGATTACGACAAAATATTTTTATATTGTGGCCTAAATTGAATTCATTTTGAAATTATATTTATAGCGATTGGGTAATATTAAATTAAATAAAACGAATGAAAGATGATAACATTTTTTTTTGGGAATCTTTAAATAAATAATCTTTGAAAAATTACTTATCGGTCAAAATGCTTAGAATAAGTGTCAGTGTTTGCTTGTTTGTGATTTAAGATATTAAATTTGAATTAATAAAAAGTAAATTAACAATTACAAATGAATGAAAATGAAGTTATGAATGTGTGATATTTTTAAAGGCAAATTGAATTATTAACCTCTTAAAATAAATGAATTTTAAGATCCATTAGGAAGAGCCTGTAGTTATTGACGAAATGTAAAAACGAATCAAAGACAAAAACTTTAAATTTTAAAAATATTTATATATGTATTATGTATATTTGAAAAAATACCCTCTAACAAGAAAAAGCTATTCCTCTAAAAAATGTTGGGAATCCTTGGGACTCCTCTACAGTGTACAGTACTTAATTTGATAATTTTGAATTGAAATCTATTTTATTTTAAAAATGTATATCATTTAATAATTTGTTATAATACAAATTTGTTTGATCTCATTTAAAGAAGCGCACGACATACATGTCGATACATGCCCAATTCTAGAGCGCAAACAGCTTAAAGTTATCAAGAAAGGGACAAAGTCTTACTTTTGAATTAGATTGATTGTTTTACCTAAAATATTTACCTACAGTACTGATAACAAAAAGAAAGCGTTATCTTGGGGATTGTCAGTAAATCCACAGTAAACGAATTAATCCTTTATTACGCACAATTTTCGAAGGAATTTTTATAATACTTTAAGTAATCAAGTTTAATGTACTATATACGCCTAATACATGACAAACTGCTCATCAGTAACTCACGATTAGTAGAGGGTGTATGATAAAGATTTTTCTCTATGGCATGGGGATGCTTTTATGACGATGAAATGTATAATTATTGTAGGAAAGATATATAAAAACGTTGAGGGAAAATAAAGAAGAAAAAAAAATTAAAAACCTATGTCTGTACATAACAAAATAAAATATGAATACCATTTAGGTTTAGGATGAGTTGGGCTAGATGAGGTTAGGTTTGGTTAGGTTAGGTTACAAAATAAAATATGAGCTGCATTTAGGTTTAGGTTGAGTTGGGTTAAGTGAGGTTAGGAGTAGCTGTACCTGCAACTCAAATAGGAACAGAAAGAAAAAATCACTTTACATGCAATATTTCAGGAATGAGTACATGATTATAATTGTTAATTACATTATGATTAAATTTATACTGGGTGATTTGTGTAATTTTGTATAATTCTCTTCTAGTAAGTAATTGAAAAATAAAATAAACAACGGGTTTCTGTCACAGTGTCACAGTGTTAAGCAAACTTTAGGTACTCGTATTTAACATTCCATGCATTCTTATTAGAAGATAAGTTCTTGTCAGATCTGAACGGTCATTGGCACCTTTTTTTTAAACTTTATTCAGCGTTACGCAATAAAAGTATGTACTACCTGTTGCGTGTTAGGTGCGTGCTTGTATGTAAATCTACGCATGTATATGTTGTACACATACGTAGTTGACTTAGATACCTCAGTGTCTTTTGGTATTATGGCAGTTATTCTTCATGTGGGCGGAAGTATCTAGAATGATAACTGCTCTTGTATCTAGTGCTATATTAAAAGACATGAACACTGAATAGACAAGTTTTGTTGCTTGTAGCGATGCCTATCTTTATCGTGCTTTAATTTATACCTATGCGGTTTTATACGAACCTACGTAGGAGATTTCGACGTGTATTTGTATAATCATTTGACTTTTTATGGCACAATATCAGGATACGCGCCAATTTTGTCCATTTTTTTTTTCGTTTTATAATTTGTCATAGTTATATAGATACACATAATCATTTTTTTATAGTTTAACAGTAAAGCTGCTAGCTACCTAAAAATGCTCCATCTGGCCTTTTAATGTCTCTTTTTATAGATTACTTTAAAATTTTATTGTCAAATAAAGTCGCAAATGTATTTATTAAAGACCGAACTCTACTACATACTTTTAAGAAAATCAAAATTTTGCATAAAAATTGAACGAATTGAAATCAATCAGTTTTTGTTATTTTATTTTATACTTTAATTATTTTATTTATTTGTTTTTATTTCCGATGCTGTTGGTTTCCTAGGTGACGGCTTGGTTTGGGGTAGGTACCCTCTGAAATGTTTTCTTCTGCTCAAAGCATGCCACTATGCATATATTTTTAAACTGCACGAACATTATACAATTAATTTATTTAAGTTTCTTTTATTTATTAAAAATTATGCACCTACTAGTACGTCATTGCATTAAAAAAGATATTCTATTTACCAAATAACAATTATTTTGAAATAAATAATCGTATTTACATGTTAATATTTGCATACCTACCTAGTTTGTTAATATTTTCAGTAAACTGTCGTAAATTTATGCATATCAGTGTTTTTCAATCCCACAGTGTACCTATTCATTGTACCTACGTTGTAGGCAAATATTAATTTTACATTTTGCAAATTTTAGGTAGGTAAATGAATTCATTCTTTTGTCGTATTTTTTTTTTTTTAAGCAACATAAAATTTGGAAAGTGCTAATTGTTTAAGAGCTCTTATCACAATCATCAGATGCCTTGATTAGTACAATAACCTATTCTGATTAAAATACGTATCTAAATATTTTAGTGCTTTTGAGGGTCATCAATGTCTATTGAAGATTCTTTTTATTGTCAGTATGAATTATTTATTAATTAAAAAAAAGTAATAATAATTAAGTTGCGAATAATTTCTAATATCAAATTGACTTTTATTAATCTATAAAATGATGATGTTTTGTTTGCTGTTTATCTGCTGTATAAACTATTTATAACAAGGAACTTAAGTAATACATTCTCGTACTAAAAATTAATACATCAAAACTTCTTAATTCTCTAGACGAAAGGCATACCGTCCGTCTTATCGCGAGCCATTAATCTTAAATTGATAATTTTTTGTGTGAATTCATTTCCTTAAAACAATAATTTAATATCTGACACTATCAATAAATTTCGTTTCGAAACTATAATTTAAATTTTATTTTTATTGCGCTTCTATAAATTAATGAATTATACCGAAATGGGAACGGCTTTTTATGGGTCGTTTTAGTAGAAAATTAATAAAAATTCCGGTAGAGTTTGTATTTTTTTAATACTGAATGTTGCAAGTAAAAAATGATGAAAGATAGACATCTGTGCTTTTTTTGGCTTTTAAGAAAAATTGTGAGTTCTGTTTTCTTTTGCTGGTTTGGTGGTATCAAAAAATTGAAGCTTTGTCTTTCGCTTAATTTTTCGGAATTGGATAAACAGTAGAAATCTATTAAATTTTTTAAATTCGAAATTAATTATTCGCGTTATTGTTATGTTTTTCAATTAAAGATTCCAAACAGGGTATGGTGTTCGAGTATCGTAAGAGGCACGGGTCGGTGCATTTAAGTTTAATAAAGACTGATTATCACTCGAGGGTTAGTGGCACATTATCCTAACAATAGCCGCGGATTCTATTAATATTCATTTGGAATACGCCTTCAGCAGACGAATAAGAGAGTTCATCATATTCAGAAAAGGACATTAAAGTTTATGGGAAGAATAGAACATGTCGAAATGATTGCGGAACCTACACAATTCCTTTATATTATATTGCGAGACCTATTTATTGATGGTCATGTTTAAACTATGGAATACCTACCTAAATGGTAACGCTAGTTGTATAGGAAGGCCGTGCTATTTGGATTTAAATAGAAATAAATCTTACGCCTACCAGTAATACGCTCTTGAGTATATGTACACATACACAGCAACGGGTTATTTAAATAATTTAATATTCTATACTCTCAAGGGTAGAGTGATTTATGCGTTTTATCCCGAGCCCATTACATTATATTATTACAGGAATCAAGTCGAAAATATCCAAGCTTGTTCATTGTCCGGCTACGGGGAGATGTACGTTATAACAAGCCATATCTGCATGCATATATGCGCTCGAAGCACATTAATCTGCATGCGTATCTTAAATATTGTTTCAAGGACGTCGTGCAACCATCCACTACTTTGTATATGTATGAATTACAGGGCCGAACTGGCCCTTGATTTATAAAATCTACAATATCTACGATAAGGGTAACATTGAACGAAGTTTATTTTAAAGAACATTCTTTAATATTCCAAACATTCTAACCACTTAAAAATTCATAAAAAATCACATTGGAATGTTCAATAATATTTTCCAGCATTTTTGAATATTTTGGAACTTTCTAGATCAGTATTGAACATTTTAAGATCTTCTCGAAAATCTGCAACTTTTGAGAATACATTCCAATTATCACTCGAAAAAATTGAGTCATTCTAAAGTATTCTTGAAAAATTTAGAACTTTCTAGAGCATTTGCGAAAAATCTGTAGCTTTCTAGAGGATTCTCGAACATTCTGAATTATTTTCAAAAAGTCCGAAACATTCAGGACCACTTTTGAAAATTTCAGATCATATTGAAATGTTCAAGAATATTTTCCATCTTTTTCTTTAATATTCTACAATCTATGAAACAGCAGTAGGTACATTGTTTTAGTTTATTTTAGAATTATGAAAAAATAACTAAAATTTTTATTTCTGCTTCAAAATATATCCCTAATGGTTTTTCTTCATATTGTGGTATTTTTAAAAAAAATCATGCAGTTATTTATTAACCAGAAAAGGATTTTTGTTTTGTTATAAATTAAATTCCTTAAAAAACACTCTTTGAGAAACTGCCAAACTACCACTAATAGAAGATCAATTACTGCTACCATTATCAGTTTCATTAGTACTATAAAAAGAGGAAACTAAAGCTTGATTAAAGTATTAAGTTTAAATGTATATTTTTTTGTTGTTCTTCCGTTTAGAAACTTCTGCAGATTATTTGATTTAAGAAGTTTCTAAGAAACTTTCCAATTTATTCTTGATTACTCACTTAATTTGATTTTGGGAGTTGAAGTTGAAATAAGTCTTAACAGCTTTATCGCTGTAGCAGCGAAGTTTAAATTACACTCTGACTCTAGACTTTAGATGCATTTTATTGACATTGTTTCATTTTTTTTTTTAAATTTCTACTCTTACAAAAGATACAACATTTTAAGAACTAATTAAGTATCTTTTATTATTATATTTGTCATTTAGATAATTTAGAATTAAGTTTTGACGATCGATTGTTTGTGTATGTAGCAAAAACTCAAATTTCAATTAGACCGTCTCTGTACTGAGAAAAATTATGATTAAATGACCACGAGTCGCTCATGAAATTTCCATGGGGCATCGAATTAACGTTTTATAATAATAATTTCGATATTACACGAGTATGTCATACACATAAGGCGAAGGCGTTTATTTTTTGTAGCGGTGGTTGTGATATGTTCGTTATTTATTGCTTTGCCCAGAGATATGGGGTACTTTAATAATAAGCTTGACCAATCAACCAATAATTTCGCATGAGACATGTAATTTTCGAGAATATTAATGCACCTAAGTTGAATTTACAGCATATCAGTTGGGTGATATAGTACAAGTGTGTTGTCACACACTAAAGAAAAAAGTCAAAAAGTTGAATCCTGAAGTTAGCATCAGACTGCAGACAATACGAGTGAGCTTTAGTCGTAACTAACATCATACAGCGCTAACGTACGTTCCAATAGATTTACATAGTACACTGTGGGAAAAAAAAGGAGACTACGTGACGTATATGTCAGAGTGTAATTCGTCCACACCCAATTTTATAATAATGCTACTTTACACGTGTTTATAAAGTGAAAAAATTTCAGTTGATTTACTTGTTAATCCTAAAAGAATTTTCAATGTGGATTATTTTTATGAATCTAATCTTTTATTAGTTACTGATACCATCGAATTTTCATTTAGCTTAATCCATTTCGTCGATACAATGCGAAATCCTGATGAAAACTTTTTAATATCGGGAAATAATATTCAGTTTAGTTTTCCTGGGCACGTAGTTAGAAAAGCATAAGTAGTGGCGTTTGTTTATAATAAAATTTCTGATATGGTTTTGCCAAGTCCCTGAACAGCGTCGGCAGTCGCATGACTTAACATACATATCCGTTTCTCTATACCCAATATAGGTGTTAGTGTTAGCGCTAGTTCCGTAACGCTTACTTCCGTTACGTTCATTCAATATTACTCCCTATATTTTTCAAAAATGGAAAACATTTACAATTCGAGCGTATTGTACCTAAATTGTCTGAATGATAATACTAGAATATCAACAGGTTTAAATTTTAAATGGTTCAATTAGAAATATGGCCGGTTTCTCATAAAAAATTCCATTATTTTCCCCGACCACGATAAAATACTATGTACATACACTAACCACACCTCTGCGAAATATGCGCATACTTTACAGTACTGTACGCTATTATTCATAGCGTTACGCTAGTCTACATTTTGCAAACATCCTTTTGCGCAAGGAGAAGAAGGAATACGTTTTAGTTGAAGATTGCATCTGGTCGTTTATCACTCAGGCCCTCGTTGATCTGGAGCCGAGCATGGAAAGCAATGCAGCGGAACAGCGGATGTAAAACATTTGAGACATAGATTTCTGTCCACTTAATAAGGTGCCCGCTTTACATTGATAAATCTTCTTTTTCTTCTTCTATTTCTTCTCCTTCTGAGTTTTCGAGCTCAATGATGCACCAGTTCAAATATATAAATCGTGGAGTAAAATCAGTTTCCAGACATCTACCTTACCAACTTTTCTGAATGAGTAACAGTAACTTTAATTAAAATCGTCACCAGGCACCAACCAAGTTAATACCGAAGAAGAATTAAGAAGCGAAACGTCTGGAAAAGTAAGTTTCTATCGACCTTTAAAATCTTTAGTTCTCATGAATTACCAAATAACTCCTGAGGATGCTCTTAACCGAAATGTTAAGGGACAAATAATAATTCACCAAGATGAAGGCTAAAAACTCGAAACAGAGCAAAAAATTAAATCTATTAATTTAGAGCCCTCCAATTCTTCATGGTTAATATCACGAAAACGAACTTATTCATTGTAATCAATCATTTTGTTCAGGGTCTCACTGGATATTAGTTTCAACTTCCGCTGTTAATGATGAGCTGTCGACGACAATATATTATGTCACAATGAAGATAACTTTTGTAGAAGTTTGTAGTCCCTAGGTACATAAAAAGTTGATTCTTAAATCCATTGAGAAATAGGGTTCCACAATTTCTGGAACGTCAAGGAACCTCAAGCTGTCAGAAGAAAATTTTGTTTGATCACAAAAAATGTTTTTCTTTTAACACAAGAAAAAATTTAGTACTTCTTCTATTATCTACGACATTTCTCTCTTGTCTTGTTTCTCTCGTCCTCAACTTCGTGTTTTCCACGGTGTGAAGATAAAGATGAATCGTAGGTACGAAGAAATGGACGATCAGAACGACAATAAAAATTGTTGACACCGTACGGGTACCAACAACAACAACAACGTCGCACGGAATGGGATGGGACCGTGGATGGTGGCATGGTATGTCTTGGTGTGGAGCTCGCGGCTCTCGACGACGACGTCGACTACCACGATGGTGAGGTATATGCGATGGACGACGAGAAGAAGTACGGTGCATGTTCCATGCCCCAAGCCCGACACGAGTTCTTTTGTTTCCAACCACATGTCGCACTTTGTCTGCCATTTTTAGCACCCACGGTAACTTAACACAACACACAATACAAACCAAACGACCGAATAACGAACGATAATAATGAGAAAGAAAAGAAAAGGAGACAGAGAAAGGAGGCTGGATACTTTTCAATCCGATATTGCGATTAAAGTATACGGATAGACGAAATACAGTCAAAACCGGCTATAACGACATCGAAGAGACAACCCATTTTTGGTCGTAAAAATCGATAATCGTAATAACGAGGTACAAAATATATTTCTTTTAATATTAGATATTGAATGTGTAGGTAAACATAAATCCATAGATATTAATACGGTGAATATATTCATGTATAACATATTTTGGTGCGTCTTGTGTACATTTAAGTAACAAACTAATTGAAGAGATACGAGAAAGTGGGATTTGATTATGCTACATGCACGTATATTTTGTTCCTGAGGATTGACTCGAAACGTTCTTGTTTACCTTTGTTATCTTAATTGCCATTGATCATTATATTGTACTTGATCATTATACTGACTCAGATTTGGATACTTTTACCTATTCAAATTTTTATAAGACTACTGGTCGTTGTAACAGATATAATTCTCCCAAGATATTAGTTAAATGTGGTGGCTTGATGATGTACGTCGTAATAAGCAATGTCGTAAACGCGGTATTTTTTATAAGGCGATCATAAAGTATTCAGTCGCGACCTACGGTTTTTGTCGTTGTAAACAGTTTTTACTGTACATACCATTATTTACGAGAAGAAAAATAAGAATTTACTTTCAGTTTCGAGCGTTTTTGTTAAAAAAAAATAATGCAGTCATTTTTTAATGCACGAAGTTGTCAATTCGAGCTACTTCTAGAGAAGGGTATTGAAAAATGTATAGTAAGTTGGGTGTCTGGAATCGAAGAAGTTGTCTAGCAAAATAATTTAGAGATTCTAGTGTTTTAAAAGTCAAATGAAGGGAACAAAATCGTCTGGAATACAAAAAACTACCCTCCGAACAAGTTTCATGAATTTTTCCTAACATTTCTGTTGGTAATAGAATATCATTACTTTCTAAAAAAAGTCGAAATTTTAACTGGAGTTTTCTAATAAAGTTTTGGTAATCAAGTTTGAAAATAAGTATTTGCTGAAAGCTCTTTTAATGGTTTGACATTTCAGTGAGTTATCTTCATTAGAGGAAATCCTCCCTGATGATGTGTGTCATTGTAGTTATCAAAACGTTTAGTAGTAGGAGTAATAATTGTTTAAACTAATCTTCTGAAAATTTTAATCATGATAAATACTGATTAGTTTATTTCAGATACATTAAGTCATAGAAGATAATTGATCGATAGGGAAATCCAACTCAAAATATATTTTTATCAACTATTAATTAGTTTGCTTAATTGTAAGTAATTAATGTAATGGTAATCAGATGTTCCTTAATGTAATGTTGGGCTTACTATAGGTAGATATTACGCACTAAGTTGAATTTTCATTGTGGACGATGTATTATTTTTGTTGTGTTTTTCAAACCGAATACAATGTCGTCATACAATCAGCAACAAGTCCCATTATCTATTTATTATATTCTACCCCCCAAGGTGAAGGCTAACTTTAACAAAGCGGCATTCTTTGGTGCGTGCACAGGCCATATTATAGCCTCACACAAATGAATAAATAGTAAGTTATTATTAACAAGCAGTCCTGTAACTGACCCGGAGCAGGAGTGACCTTTGCGAACGCCCTTTGCATGGATGATAGTTATTATTAAGTACTATATTTTATTTATTACTCCAGCATTCCTACATTATACAACTCTTTTATGACAGTTATTATATCTTCCATTTATCTTTACTATAATACAACAACGTAACGCTTAATTAAAAACAAAAATTTAATAAACGTTATAAAAATTCCTGTCTAACAAAAATAAAATTCCATTTTTAACCAACGAAAAAAGAAGGAATTTTTCTTCTCGTCTTATGTATATTCACGTATATCTTTCTAATTCTTTAATTACTGGATAGAAAGTAAGTAATTTAAAGTTGGTCCATTTAAATTTACAGAAAAAAAAAACTCGAATTCGTTATATTAAAACTTGTCGACAATATATATTTATCTGTATAAAACCATAATCTCGTAAATAGAATTTTAGAAAATTCCAAGGTTGATCTCGATTAATTTAGAAAATTTCTAGGAATTTCCAAGGAGGGTTGCTAAGGCAACGCTATATTAAATTGTAGACCCTGAGAAAGGACTAAGGGAGTAATTTTAGACCACCCTAGTGATTTTCACATCAAGTTTGAAATAATATCCCCAAATCTCTAATCTTAATTATTATTTTACTTTATTAACTTGTTCCTCCATTTGCTAATTTGAATTAAGAAATATGAAATATAAATTAAAGTAGAAAAATTAATTTTCAATAACAATAGCATTACTAACAGCAGATGTTATCAAAAATATTTTCGCTATAATCAATATTGTATTATCGTTTTATTTTACGATGAATTGTGATAAATAAACACAAATTTCGCCAAAGTTTCCTATTTCCTTTAAGGAAATTTTTAATTATGTTTGCTTCAAAAATATAGATAACTATCGGTTTTTATTCATCACAAATTTTTATTCGTTGTCTAAAATGATTTCAAGATAAAGTGGGAGGCAATGGCAAACTACTTGAGTACCTATATTTATGTTCAATATTAGTAATATCTATAGTTAGCATAATAACGTGTGTACTATTATTGTTTTTATAATTATATTTAAATGAAATGAAATGAAATATCTACATTGATTCTAAAGGTGTTCTTGGTTATCGTATCTAGTACAATCAGTATATAGTTATCAACGATATCAATTAAGAGGATTTTGCAAAAACATACCTACTATTTGGTATTTTACTTATCAGTATCAATTTTTTTACATATAATCAAGAGAATAGAGAAGGTTTCAGTCTCCCCAAAAATTTAAATATGTTATTGGAATTAAAGATAAATTTTGTAATCATAAAAGTAATATTATAGTTTATTAACTACGATTTTATTTGATTAATTTTTTGTTTTCAAAATTGTTGATTTGAGAATTAAAAGTAATTTTAATGAATAAACTTTAGCAGTGAATTTACTCAGGTTGAAAATAGTTTATTTCATTTTAGAAATCCCGCGCTGGTAAGGTGGTTTTATTCATATAGTTCGTTGCAGTAATATGTTCCGTCCAAACGGACCAATTTAATGTCACAGTAAAATTCCCACAAGTAGTTGCTTTTATGCGTTAGTTTACGACTCCGTCGTAAAGATGCGTTTTCTTCCACGACGATAGAAATATTTCGTATTCATAACAGTTTAAAACTAATTAAGTAAAGAACAAAAAAGAGTCGCACAGGCTTGTGTACATAATTTTAAACGCCTTTTTACCGAAGCAAATATATTTGTTTCTCGCTAATAATGTAAGAACTAAAATTGCTTTTACCTGCTTACCTTCGTTATCTGTTAGTTATGCCTGTTTAACTTACTTAATAAGTTATTTTTTAGAAAATCATATTCATATCCGTCAGAAGTTACTAAAAACTAATTTTTTATGACTAGTGAATAATTGATATAAGAAAATCGGAGGAATATTGTGGAACTGAACTAAACAAACATTGAAAACCCTAGAAACCTTTATTGGAAACTTAAAACAAGTTTTGACACCCTAGATGTCATTCTCAGTTAAATTAGATTAGAAATTCTGAAACTAAACCAATGAAAATTAAGGAAAATATTAATTCAGTGTCCTTCACCCTCCCTGAAATGGAGATTCATTTAATCTCTGAGGATGACACCTTGGGTGCTGAAACGCGTTTTAGGGTTAAGAATGTTTTTGTGTCAAATTTCAGTAGGATCTACTATCTACTATTACTGGTGGAACTTTTTTGATTAATCAATTTTAATTGAAGTATGTAATCCACAACGATTTATGGATCATGTGTATTTTGTTGATTTAAAATTACGTTTCGTGTGATTGCCTGGAGTTATGATTTCTAATGAACGTGGTTCGTAGATGATGCTTTTTCCATTTTGAAGACGCATATTGCACAATCGAACAGTTGTGCATGTGCGAAGAAGAAGAAATGGTTAAAGTAAAATATTGTAGAGGTCGGGCGTTCATATGAACTTCAAATTCCAAAGGTAATGGGTAATAAATTCGATGCATTTTACGGCGCTACGCTGGCTGTTGCTGTAATAATCATGATTATTTTCTTCTGAAATACCCTACGTCTACTGAACCATAGATGTTTCAGCCTCTATGGCAACTGATGTATGTACCACGCATATACCACTCGCAACGATGGGTTGTATCTTCGATTTTATAACCACTTTTGTCGATACAACTCTAAAAGTTGATTTAGAGTCCAATTCGTGACTGTAACGCTTCTATTTTGTCATACTAAACGTCAAATTAAACGCTTCTAATAAAGCCTTTTCTCGCTTTTTATTACAGAAAATTGTGGACCTGTTTTAATCAACATTATATATTATTTAATTACAGGTTTTCATTTTACTACAGTAGAGAAAATATTTGTAATAAGTACCTACTCATTACCTTCAACTCACTCGTAAAAATATTAAAATGGACTCGACGCGGCGGTACAAATGGCCTTAAAAAATATTGAATTATGTTTAACGAACTTTATCAGTTTTCAATTTAACGAAGAAATTTGTTTTTTCTTATTTTCTGTTTCGTTTCATTATTGCTGAAAGTAAAATTTCGTTGATACCCTTCAAGTTAATTTTCAATGTTTTCCGAAACAAAACGACGAACATTCAGGATTCCAGATCCTTTGTTATGTAAAATTGAAAGGGAACGTTGTGTGCTTTAAGCAGGATTTGCGTTCAAACGTTTGCAAGGAGATGGAATTATCCTTTAGTTTTCTTCACGTTTAATCTCAGTTTAAATCAAATGTATGTGTTTAAGTACGATTCATAAATCGTTTCGTACTTCGTGCGATTATTGGCATATAAATCTGCGCCCGAGAGAAGGATTTATATGTGGCACAAGTTAACGATTATTATACAGGGGGAATTTATTGATCATTTACACAGAGGCGCCGACGTGGATATGCAAAATGAGAAAACATCTTCGCAAAACAAAAACAAAAAAAAAATTTAAAACGAAAATAAAAAGAAGAACGAAAGCAGTTAAACTCGTACTTTATGGGGCAGTAAACCAACTTATATCTGATCTATTGTGCTGCAGACGGCTTCTTATATTGCTCCTTTTACATCTGTACATTGAGGTTATTGTAATGAATAGACACTTACCGGACCATCTCATACGCTTCCATATCTTAAATGGACGCAACCGTAATTATTCCTTAAAGTATGAGCCAGACTTGTTAAGTAGATTCCTTAAGCAAAGCAATCGCAGTCGCCACAGATAAAGTTGAAACTGTTATTTAGAAATGCACCAACAACATTAAGAGGTTGGTTGAATGTTCTTTTTTTTTAATAAAAACAGAGATATTGTTAAGTGAGAAAATTAACCGAGACCGGCCGTTTATTTACTTGTTAAAACAGTTTAGACGAACTACGTAATTAGAAAAGTAATTACTCAAATCCACGGCTAAATGGAATAATTAATTCGATCTGAGAAATTCTAATCTATATATAACTCATACACTAATTGAATCATCAATTGCATCTGTAAAGTTAATGTAATTTAGATTTTAAAATTTTTAATGTATTCAGACGCTGACAGAAATTTCTTTATTGTACCTTAAAAATTGTAAACTCAAAAATAATTTTTTATTTCTGTTGTCATTCATCATGTGAAAATTTATTTCGTTATAAAAAAGTTTGTTAATGCCTTGTAAACTTCTAAAATTACTGAAAAGTTAGTAATTGCGTCGATATGACGTAAAGGCTCTATAAATTTTTGTATACACTCCACTATACTCTGCGCTAAATCTACCTTATGGTATGATAATTGTATGGTAAATCAAGATAAAAATCTACCTAATGATAATAAGCAATAATTTTATAGATGCTAGCCCTTATCTTTGTTTGTCTATGAATTACTATTTAATAAATGTTTTTATATTAGAGTGTAAATTAAGTATCTGCCTTTATTCTATGTACAATAATAAGCGTCAAATATTTCGGAACAGTGTCGGATTTAAGTGTTTTGTCAGATCAAAGAAAAAAGTTCAACATATCCAAATTTCTAGTTACAAATGTGGTGTAGAATGTAAAGAAAAATTTATTGTTTGGTAAATTCGATAAATCCGGCTCTGTGTTTGAGAAAGCAATAAGAGACGAATCTAGGTGTACCCACCGGATTATGTAACACTTCTTTCCCAAACAATAAGATGGATTACAAGAGAAAAATGCCACCTGTTTTGAATAGTTAGCAGCCACTATTAAATTCAAACATTCATGAATAATGACTTCCAACCTGAAGCCTGATAAATCATCATAATGTTCGAAAGAAAGATTGAAAGTGTCAATTTCTAACCTGGAATTGCTGTTAGAAGAAGATTTAACATGCAGTAGAAAGTAATGAACGTGTTTTAATCCTGATTTCTTCCTACAGATAATAAAAGGAACATGAATGGGTCTTTTGTAATGTTTAGAAAATTATTACACAATTTTCAGTAACTAATATGTAATTTTAATTTCTTATAATTGGCGTTTGTCTGTATGTAATGAACTATAATTAGTCTCCAGTAAAAAACGTCGTGTTAAAACTAATGACAAAATTGAAGTTAAAAGAGGTTTATTATGAAGAAACTATAAACGCAATAAAAGTTTTTCTTCATTAGGGATTTGCTTGTGAAAAATATTTTAAAAATGAAGTATTTTTGGACTTTAGATACTATAATTATCTATGATTGTTTTATAGAATCCTAAAATCAACTTTATATGTAATAATTGTTAATAATTTATAAATTAAATAATAAAATTGTTTGCATAATTTCATGAGCTTTGTGTGCAATGAAAAAAACTGCAGATTTATGCACTTTACGTTTGCACGTCATTAAAAAACCATACTCAGCTTTCGTAAAGTCCAATATGCAAGTTAATACAAATAAAAATGCATGTGCAAAAGAGACATGATGCTTAGCATGCTGGAAAGCGATTAAATTTCATTTGAAACTAAGCACTACATGGACTTTTAGAAGTTCGAGGTTCACGCACTAGTTTTTATTGTTAGTTCGACAGTAATTCGAACTTCAAACTGAACTCAACACGGCTACAAAATCAACATTTTTTTTTTTGCAATCAGCAAACTTTGTATACGTACCTAGGTACGTGTTTGCTGTACGGATATTCGTTGATATTTCTTTTTTTTTCTTCTTGTAAATGCAAATACAAGATTGGAATGTTTGACTGCCACAACACGGTCGACAATAATTTTATGAATAAACACAGAATTTTCGAAATATTTAAGGAGCAGATTCTCGCTCTCCAATGTTTAAATAACATATGTAATAATTAACAACATCTAAAAGATAAATTTTTAACAAATGCATGAAATTATGACAACTAACTGAAAATGCTTATAATAAGCCGCATGAAAATTGGGATTTTTTTTAACTAATTGTAAATAAAACTTACCTTTAATTTTCAGGAGTTAAAAGAAAGTTTCAACTATGGCCTGTTTTCACCGCCAGAAAATGGAAGGGCGGGAAAATTCCTGGACGAGGAGAGACGCTTGGGGGATTATCCCTTCAATAGTCATGTGGGATACCTGGAGGTAAATATAATAATAAATTAAATAAAGACTAACAATAAACATTCTCTCATTCTTTCAAAACCAAAAATAGAGGAACTGCATCTGACACGTTCTCATGTTATACAAAGCGAAGGTGCATGTACGTTTGTTTATCCCATTGAGAAATGTTCATTATACACCCCATTAGCATATATTCAGTATTTTTTGACGTAGTCGTTTGAGAACTTTTTATTGCGAAAACATCGCCTCATGTAGTAACTAACCACAGACTATGCAGACTAATTATTCATTCACACCCATTCACTGGCATCAGACGTAATCTGATTCACAAAACAATTCTTGTTAAGTACCTATACAATACACAATCCCACGGTTACTGATTTTTATTATACTTATTTCAGGAAATAACCAACCTGAAAATTACTGCTGAAAAACACATTTACTTATAAAAATAAAAACTTGCATTGTCTCTTTTAATGACGAAAATATACTAGAAAGAAACTGTTCTATGTTCAAAAAAATTTGAAAAAAGCAGTCGCAGTTTTCCGTAAATTTTTGCTTTGATAGTTTAATCTGATAACGTTAATTAAATTAAATTAAAATTATAATAAATCATTTAATAATTTCTTTCCCTTAACACGTTTCATTTAGTTAAAAATTATTTACATTTTTTGTCATTAATTTATCGTGTGGTTTTGTGGTAACTTCATGTTCAATTTTATACCAACAGGTCTTTGTATTAAGCTTTCATTTAAACGTGAATATTATAATCATCATAAATATTATGGTAAATTAATTTGCTCGTATACTGGTCACGTATCGCACTTTTTACTCTTTGCAAGTGTTGTAATTTAGACTCATGCCACAATTACCAGCTTCGAGAATTCATATTTCATTATATCACATAAAAAAAGAAACATGCATAAGGCAAGATCGATAGCTGGTAAAATAATACTAAAAGTAATAACAATCATTTGGTATATAATAGCTTTGCAGAATAAGGACCTATTATGTATTCTCTTATTATTCTGCAGTAAATTATCAGTAAGAGAGCAAACGATCCATATTCATAAACAATATTTAGTACGATATTGATCTTATTACTATTACTTTTAAATATTTGGCTTAATTATAAACATGAGAAGAAAGGGTTGTGAATCAGGGTAATTTTCCTTTAAATCTTCTAATAAAAAATATGTTTTTCCACGAAATAGCTTTTTAAAATGTTTTTTCTTTCCTTATAGTTAAAATACAAAAGACGTGTTTACAAGATGCTCAGTGTTGATGAGAAGCAACTGAAAAGCCTGCATACACGAGCAAATTTGAAAAGATTTCTTGACTATGTCACTAACGGACAAGTCGAAAAAATTACTAAAATGTGCTCCAAAGGCCTTGATCCAAATTTTCACTGCCAGGAATCAGGGGGTAAGTTTCATTTAATTTATGATAGTGATAAAACCAAGACTATTAACTTCTTAACGATCTCATTTGTAAAAGAAAAAAAGACTCAAAATACTAAAATGAAAACTTTCTGTATTTTGAAATAAATTAATAAATATTATTATTGCGATATTTTTTAAATTTAATGTTGATCTTTGGTAGGTAATTAATCAAAAGAAGAATTTCAAAGTTTCGCGAGTTACAATTGAATTGATTAATATATTACGTATAATTTGATTGTACATTTGAATCAGTTCTCTGTCGCATTCCTAGAAACTCCATTGACTATTGCCACTAAAACCAAGAAACCCGCCAAAGTCCTAATAGGATTAGTGAATGGTGGTGCTTTGCTCGACTACAGGACGAAGGACGGTTCGACAGCGTTGCATCGTTCTATCGAACATAAAAATTTAGAAGCCATGAAAACATTACTAGAACTTGGTGCGTCGCCTAATTATAAAGATGGCAAAGGGTTGACACCACTTTATTTGACCATAACTCAGAACTGTGAATCTCAATATACGGAAACGCTCCTGCACGATCATGCAACTATCGGCGCTCAGGATCTACAAGGGTGGCAGGAAGTCCATCAGGTAGGTCAATTTTCCTACATTTGTATAAGTGAAAGAAGCAATTAATCTGTCAGGAAGCTTTTAGTTAGATATAGCGTAGAAACTTTATCTTAAAGGGGAGAGTTGAAATTCCTATTTGTCCCAAATTATTTAACAACTTGGTTTAAATTAATACATGACCAGGAATTGAAACACATTTATTAAAAGAACAATATGGTATTTAAACAATTTTCTTCTCAGAAAAAGAAGTACAGGGGACATAGGGAGAATTATACATCGCAAATAATTAGCGATGTTAATAGATATTTTTGTTTTTGAAAAATGTAAATGTTGGTTTAGGGGAGGAAAAATTGGTGTTGCATGTCCAACCATTTTCTATTGTTTTTTTTTTAAAGAGATTCTTTTATTACGTGTCAATATTTGTCCCATTTCCCCCCATAAGAATCTCTTCTGGGTTACCATTTCTGTATTTAATTAATTCGTGCGCTAATTTATTATGAATGAGAAGGTATTACAGCACTTAAATTAAAAAATGAGTGATGGTATAGGAATTTGTATCACCTGATGATGTACATGTCACATTTTGGGATAAGCAAATCTGACGTTGAAACGTGAAAAGTGAGCATTAACGACTTGCGGAAATGGACTTCTAATTAGTTCGTTTCGGCGTTTCGAGCAATCAGAATATTAATTTCTAATACGTTGTGAAGCTATAGAACGTACATGAGTGCTGATAATATGATTAAAAGAGAATAAATGAACCTGTCTAGCCTGATTCTCAATTATGGAAGTTATAAATATGTAATCTAAAGTGGGCCGAATAGCTACAAATTGTTAATTAGCGAATTTAATTGAGTAGATAGTATCGAGCATGAGTTTAAGTGTTTTTATTCAAATTTTAAATATTAGTGTCTGTTACACTAACGAGTTTTTTTTAATTTCACTAGAAAATTTTTGAGTGAAAACACTACTGAGATGTAACGATCATGTTAAAATTTTTTACAAGTTAAATGTCTTAGAACATAGTTCATAGAAAATGGTGAACACGCCTGACAGTCCATTGCTTAACTCTTTGGGGTTACCAGTGACGATGACAAGTGACAGCCACAAGTCGTTAACGACCACTATGTAGGTATTTCAGTCTCGGCAAATTGACCCAAATGCCACTTGTGGCCCCGTCTTATGTCTTGTAAAAGTGACTGGTGGCTGCATCTAGCCTCTTGTGACTACGACTCGATCAATTTTTCCTTTTTTTGTACATGTGGCTTTTCAGTTGTTTTAAGACCCATGTTTTCTGAATAAATTTATAATATAATAACATATTTTGTGTACGTAAAGCTACGAGATTATATTTTTTCTTGTTTTTCTTTTTACAAATTCATATCCATTTTGACGTGGGTAACTCAATCCCTTGTTTACGTAGCTTTTGTTTATTATTTTTTCCATCCGTTTCCAGTCTCCTCACGAAATTTGATATTAACCACGTGTCTAATGTTTGTTATCAATTTTCGATCTTGGTGGGTCCGTTTTCGTAGCTAAGGTTACGACCCCTCGCACGTGTATTTAAGCAAAACAAACGACGGTTTTTGTTTCAGGCTTGCAGGACAGGCTTATCGCAGCACCTGGAACAATTATTGTTCTACGGGGCGAACATGAACGCCAGGAACGCTTCCGGGAATACGCCGTTGCACATTTGTGCGGTGTTCAATCAGGAATCGTGCGCTAGACAATTGCTATTCCGGGGCGCTGACAGGCAAGCCCTAAATTATGCCAATCAGACTCCCTACCAAGTGGCTGTCATAGCAGGAAACATGGAACTGGCCGAGGTCATACAGAATTTCCGGAACGATGATGTCGGTATGTTGACAAATTTTTTTGATCTGTTTTAGAAGCAAATTAATTCGCATGGTCCGTTTTTTTTATTGCATTGCATTTAATGAAACTGTGCCATATTGTCAATGTTCTTCTTCTAGTTCTCTTGTTCTCTTCATTTCCATTTCGATCAAATTTTATTTTGGATAAATTTATCAATTATTATTAAGCATGTTTTGTGGAATTTCATTAATTTAGATATTTCAAATTAGGCGGAGGATTTTCGAGTCCGAACCAAAAATTAATTCGATGTTAAAATAATCAATTTATTCATAGATCGAGGGAAAACTTGCGTCCTAGCCATGGCTTTCCAAAAAGCTTCTAGGTTGTTATAGTAAAAAATTTTTTGTGCCCAACTGTATATATGAATGTTGTCGACATCTAGCTTTTTCTGTAATGCAGCTTTTAGACTGTTAGCTGTTATTTCAGTCCCATTTCGAGGACCTCCAAAGTATAATCCGAAGCGTCGGTCAGCAATAGGTTGGTTAAATCGAGCTCCTTCAATGAGCTGTTTAATGCTGCCCCCTTCCCCATGTCCTAGTGACCGATCCTCGGCTCCCTACAGCTCAGCAAGTTCTAGCGTTAGCGAGGGAAGTGCAGCCCCAGGTCACGAAACCGATACGGCTAGTATCGTTACAGGTCTGTATCAATTTCATTTCATTCTTCTCAAAAGTACTTGATTTGATTACCAACCATCAGGTCACGAAGAAAAATGTATGACGGAACGAGTACTTCTTTAAACATATTCTTTTATTTTTGTATCTCTCTTCCTTTCTAAATTGGCATGATGAATGTGCATTTGTAGCATATTTACTTTTATATCTGAATGTACTTTGGAATGGCTGACACTTTTGGAAAATGTTTTTTGTTAGTGCAAATGTTACTTAAATAAGTATTATTCTCGCACGATAACTTGGCACTTGGGGCAGTTAATGGGTGAAGAGTTCGAGCCCAAACCGGCCAGTGAGATTAATATTGTAAAAGTCTACCAGTGGCGTGTGGATTTTAATAGATAATCGTTCAATGATTTTAACAATTAATTGTTTTGGGACACCACTGAATTAATGTCTTCATTATTACCAACATGGTCTATGGTCTAAAGTTAATAGCAGGCCATCTTTGCTTTTATATCTTCGGAGTCAAGTTAGAGTGCGATTATAATACTTCCTATACTGTAAAATAAAGTCTTCACTTTAAAAATATTTTACCAAATGTAAAGTTCCTAATATTGGTTATACCAAAATATAGTGTTATAATGATCAATTTATACTCAGTGCTTGCACTGGGTGTTACAGAGAAGAGTTTGGGCGATACAAGTGATATAGTCAGTGATAGTTCCGGTGTCGGTACCGCCAACTCAGATACCACCAACGGAAGTGTTTCCCTTCCTGGCACAACTGTTGTGTGTACGGAAAGCTACTCTTCGAAACTCGATGGTCATCTTAACATCCGAGAAGGAGACATTATCGAAGGTAAGGCAAAAATTTAATTCAAACAAGAACTTTTTTATCTATATAGCATCTTAAAAAGCAAAATATTTCGTCAATTGTAAACCTAATTGCTAATTGTCTAATAAGTAAGAGATCGAAAGTTTTTCTAGAATAAAAATAAAAATTATTCAACTTGTTGCTAATAAGTATGATCTGTTGGTTATTATTCGTATATGTGTATGCATGTTTGTTTTTAACAACCTTGAAAACAATTCGTGATCTTCTCAGATCGAGAAAATTGTTAGCATAACAAACTTAAGTAACTCGTTCGACTTTGTCATGTGCGTCATTTGTACTTAGTCGTTCTATAATCAATTGTGGGCACCTGTTCGATTAAAGTTAACATTTAATTGTCGCGAAATCATTTTTCTTTAAACAATAACGTATTTGCGATGTAATGGTAAAACTTTTTTGCGACATGAAAAAGAAATATTTACTATTATGTAAGTTAAATTTAGTACTAAATACGAGATATTTATATTAGAATGTGTTATTATGTAATTTGTGCAGTCACTGGTGCGACAGACGATGGCTTCTTGGAAGGAACGATTAAGACAGGGGGTTGTAAAACCGGCCTATTTCCCTCTCACTGTGTGCAGGAAGTCAGGTTACGACATCATAATATTCAAGCCCCCATGATGATCGCCCTGGATTCCCGAGTCCCCAGCAGGCCTGGAAGTGGAAGGGTAGCTGGCAGAAGGGAATGTAGTAGTATGACAATTGCGGCCAAACAATTTGCAACTGCGCCAAGATTAAAAAGAACGTAAGAATCACTACAAAAACAGGATGATTAATCCTTTTATTCGTTGGTCCTATCAAAATTGTCCTTTTCAGGTACGTGGGCCTTTCGGTTGAACCAAGAACGGTGGTGCTACATAGGGGACGTAAAGGATTTGGATTTATTTTAAGAGGTGCAAAGGCTACATCTCCTCTTATGGAACTGACTCCTTCCGAAAAATGTCCGGCTCTTCAGTACCTCGATGATGTAGATCCCGGAGGAGTTGCTGACAGGGCAGGCCTCAAGAAAGGCGATTTTCTGTTGGAGATCAACAACGAAGACGTTTCGTCTGCTTCTCACGAACATGTAGTGGATCTAATAAGGAAATCGGGAGATCTGGTCTCTATGACGGTTGTATCTTTGGGTCCTCCAGTGTTGCCTGGTTCCCTACCCATGAGCAAATCTACAGCAGGATTTCCTGGTGGCAACACGGAACATACAAACAAACGACAATGTGCTACGTTACCAAGAAAATCTACTTATCAATCGAGCGGAGTTGCTACCATTGGACGGGCGGTTCAAGCGCCTTTACCACCACGAAGGGACCCAAAAACTACCCTTAGCGTTGGTAGGGCGAGGGCTAAGAGTTTGGTTGCTGGATTAGGTAAATAACAACTGAAATAACCTCTTATATTATAACAGTAATGGAATGATTTTGTTTGGTTTAGAAGCAGGAGGAGAAAAAGAGGCTGACGATATGACGAAATCAAGTTCTGCAGAATCGGTTCATCAGCAGGTCATAAATATTTCACCTCAAGCAAGGACTGCGTCGATTCGTCAGAGACCAATTTCGAGTCGAATTACATCCCTCGAACTTGAAGAACTATTCCAAAGACAAAAGGGAGAGACCGGGAATAAACAGGGTATGATGGGAACATCGAATTTCCAAAGCGGTTATAACACTTTAAGTCATCCTGGATCACCAGCCAAATCATCTGGAAGAGTCTACGCCAGCGTGGCCGAGATGAAACGAAGCAAAAATAAAGTAAGAATGTTCAAGTGCAAACCAGGACTAAATAAGATCTGGTTATTTTAATTTTTCAGAACGTGAAAGTTCGTTTTCAAAATATATTCAGTGAAGGTCCAGAATTACGAAGAAATTTCCACAGCACACCTGATCTAGCAAATCAAGAAGCGTACAACGAAGTTTTTATAAAACATCATCGTAGCCAAGACGATGTCGATCTCATTGGAGCGAATCGCAATCAGAAGCCACCCCCTACCCATCCTCCACCACCACCCCCGGTAGGCCAAGTCATAAAAGTCGACGTTTCTAAAACGATAAAACCGGAATATGGTAATTTGTCCAGCAAGGATAATTCCGAAGAAGGTATTGTGTCGTCCTTTAAGCCAACAGCAAGTGCCAAACTTTACGCGTCACCGGAAGACATGAAAACAGTCGGTTATCGTTCGCGAAGTGTATCGTCCCAAATTGCGAAGAACCAGCTGAGGAAATCTCATAGTATGAAATCAAGTATCAACACTAAAGCTGTTGCAGGTGCAGTGTCTTCTTCAAGGAACATGAATCCATATGCTCAACCAATTAGAGCATCTAGATCACACTCTACTGTAGGTAAGGTATTCGGAACCTTCATCGTGTGTTTCTTGGTCCTTATTGTTCTAATTTATTTCAAGGAACAACTAAAGAAAGGAAGAAACGGGTGTTTTTAAAGGATCCCTCGAGTAATTCTTTAATTTCAAACAAGAGTCCACCTCCTATACCTGAACCGGACTACAGTTGCAGTGGATCTGAAAACGAAAGTGGAGATGAACAGAAGGCACATGGAAAGTTTCCATCGAGGTTACCTACTGTCCATCTTCAGCCTGTCGAAAACAGCGGCAACAGTAATGCAAGGTAATAAATTAATTTATATTTACATCGAAAAAAGAAAAAAAAATTAAATATCAATTTCCGTTTTATTTCTCAGTGGAAGCAGTTCAAGTGGAAGTGCATCGATGCCGCACAGTATTAGTGTTGAAGAAATACAAAGAGGACGAATTATGTTGAAGTCATCGAAATCCTACCCAGATGATTTTCTGAAGAAAGTGAAGGATATCGACCCTTCTAATGAGGATGCTGATAACAGCTCGTCGGGGGTGAGTTCGGATCAGGAATTACCTCCTGGACCGTCGATAGAATTCGGAGAAGGATTATCACACGAACATTCAGGTCCGGAATTATCAACCAAGTCACAAAGGCACCAAACAAGTAAGACAATTTAATTTTAACTTGTAAAATTTTCCAATTGTTGGTATTTATGTTTTTTAATTTATTAGGTTTGTCAAGGAACGCAGTTAGTTTATCTCGATTACCACCCCCTTTAGAACAAGATCCGGAGGAGAAGGAAGAATTCCGCCTTCCGCCACCCCCCGAATTCGACGAAGCTGCGGCAGCAGCTATGGCTTCCGCGTCTGCATCGGAAGCCGTCCTAGAACCACCCCCTCAATTTAGTGATAACAGGCAAGTGACAAGGGTCAGAATTGTCGGTGCAGTTCCCAAAGCAAATTCTCCCCCCATAAATACGCAACCGAAACTCAAACAAGGGAGGTTGCATAGTCAGTGATAAAAAAACTTAGTAAGTAATGCTATTATAATTAACTCGATGTAGATTTAGTGTTTTCTACTGCTAACGTAAACCGTTTTACTATTTTCGTGAGAATATATGATATTATGTATATGCTTCTAAGGCACGACACACCGATTTTAAATTTCCATGTAGTATTTTTTATCAGGAAAATTTTTTAAATACAATCAGCTAATTACACACTCTAATACCTTAATTGTAGTTGGTCTACATTATAAAGCGAAACAAGTTTATTTTACCATTAGTCCGGAAGGTGAGGGCAAAAATTGTTGATTATTTGAGGTCAGGTAAATTTTCTCGATGAAAAATTACATGACTTATTAATCTTTTGAAAACTTCCACATGGCGTTTGAAGTGTTATTTTTGAAAGGTGAAACAAATGTAATGGCGTCAAATCGTCGACCATTTTTGCTGTCGAGTTTCGAATTTTTTCCTGTAGTTCCTTCGTGCTTAGTGTTTAATATAAAAGTCAACAGTTTTCTTTTTTTTTTTTTTACTTTGCATCGAAATAGTTACGAAACGATAGAAAATTCGTATTTTTGATTTTATTAACGTTGCAAAAGAACACCTTGCTTCAGTTTACATAAATGTTCTGTTTAGTTTTAATAATCCGCGTAATCCGTCACAAAATAGTATAAAAAATATCTGATAGTCTCCTGCCAAAAATAACTCCTGCAATATAGTCTTTTAAAATATGTACCTAAATAGACGAAATTTTAGAGACATAAGCACTAATTATTGACTGCGTTACCTTTCTTATAACAGGATTATTTTTTCTAATAATTATATATTTCAAAATTTTTATTTTTACGAAATACAACAAACAGTAATCAAAACAATCAGCTATCAACACGAGTGTAAGATTTTTTAGTTGTAGTTAATCCAGAAAGAGCTCTGTATAAAGGACAAAACATGGCCATAGTTTTCACAAACTTAAAAATCCTTCGCCCTTATTGATAATTGGCTATTTTGGTTACTTTGCAATGAAGATGAACATTATAGACACAATAAAAAATTTTGCAGGAGAAGTAGTTTTTATTGCACGAAATTTTTATAGTAAAAATTATTTTTTTTTTTCGAATCCGTATAAACGCTGCTATTATATTTTCGTTGTAAAATTCAATATGCTCAAATATTTATGAAAATAACTTATGTACAACTAAGTGTATATATTTATATGTAGGCCCTTTGCAACTTTAGTAAGGTAAAAGTAATAAGATAAACAGTTTTTGTATGACACTTTTTTGTACGCCAACTGTTTAGAATAAATTCCGTCGAGACCAAACTTTACTTTTGGTAACTACGGAATAAATTGGTACTGGTTAGAGTTTATACATTTTATAAAATACGAAATACGATTAGATATTAATAGATAAGATGATTCAGAAGCATTTGATTTCGTTTGAATTAGGGCTGCACATCAGAATCTCATCCCATATATAAATAATTTTATAATTATTAATAGCAATATCAGACTCAAACAACATAATAAACTATAACTAGAAAAGGAAGGATGTAGCCATGCTTGTGTGTAAATAGTATCAATTTATTACTATTAAATTCGTTATCATAATATACTTATTTGAGGTAAAAACTGTTAAGAGCCTATGCACAAAGTGTATTTTTAACGCGCAAATTAATTGTGCGTTAAAAATACGTAATGTTTAGGCCATAATCAATTTTGCCATAAATGGGCTTTTAAGATATAAATCAGCACTCCGTCGACGCATTTGTAAAATTTAAATGTTAACGTTGTATTTACGCAAAATTGCACGAAATCGTCCTAACGTAAGAAATGTTATTAATGATAGTAATTTTCGTAATTATTAATTTGGTTTCTATTACATATATAAACCTCAAGTGATTTATTTTCGAGGAAGACAGCGAAGTTTGCAAATTTTCTGATTCATCTTTAAACTTCAGTATTGTTGTATTATATGTTATGCCATAATTTCTTAATTGTACCTTATTAATATTATTATTACTGTCTAATATAGTTAATAATAAAACTGTTTGTGATGTCAATTAGGTGAAGCATTTATTTAATTGCATTTTTTTTTGTAAATAGAACTACTTGAAACTGCGTCTCTCCAATGTGTATATTTTTTATGAGAACAAAAGGATAACAGAATTTGTAAAACATTATTTATTTTACTAATTGTTATTTAAGAGATAAATACCACTTTCACACTTTTAGTATTACCTACGTTAATTTTTCATCGATAAAATATCTTTTCCTCCTTTGTACATATTATTGTGTTTAACACTATAAATATTAAATTGTCAACATACAATATTGGTTTTATTCATAAAATTCACATATCATATTATTTTCGAATAATCTACATCATTCTAGGATTTTAGAGAACATTCTAGAACATTAAGGACGATAATGTACCATCCTGGTTCATTTTAACGTCTTTGAATTATCTAGATCATTCTGGAATTTTCTAGAACATTCTATGGACTTTGACAGACTACTCAACATCATTTAAAAAAAGTTACATCGTACTAGATCATTTTAGAGCATTCTAGAATATTTCAGCAAAATCCAGAATATTTTAGAAAAGTTTCTAAGTGATAGAAAAGAAATATATTTTTCCAAATATTTGCCACCCATAACAGCCCACTTCCACGCAACACGCAACTCTACCAAACTTCGTTACTCATTGCAAGAGGCCTTTAAATTATTTGGGGTGATCTTTCAAATTTTGCTTATTACCTTTTAGGTACTATTTAAAGTGAGAACAAAACATCAGTGAAACAGCAGCAGTGTTTCTATGCACTTAAATTAACATTATCTTTTCTCTCTAGTTGATTTGATTAATATCCGACCAATTCAAGGCAAGAAAATTGCCCTTTCTTTAAGTATTCAACGTAACTAAATAACGTTACACGACATAACCTTAATCTAATCGAAAATAATGTTATTTTACGAGAAATATATAAACTGCAAGACCAATAATTCTCGCTAATTATTTGCATAAAACTTTAGGTTAGGATAATTTATAAAATTAAGCTAATTAACTTACATCTAATCGTTAGGTGCATATGGAAGTACATATTTGAAAACAGTAGGCTTACCTTTTGAAGTACGTCATTGTGGAATTAATGATGCATTCTGGGAACAACTTCTCACTGCGAAAGTATTCCCATAAAACCAATGTATCTGCCACAGTAATCATTGTCAGTACACACACGTCTTAATTGTTAATAAATTCGGATATTAATTGCAATTCACGTAAAATGCACAATTCTCGTATAAAACGTTCATAAATTCACTTGACGACGACCATTTTAAACGACGACCGACCACGAAAAGTTTCTCAGGACAACTGACGATTTGGTCCGTAACAATACGAATCGGAACGAACAGGACATATGTGTATGATTTTTCCTTCGTAATTGCACGAATTAGAACGAAGAGAAGGGAAAGTTCTTATCCTGACCTTCGATAGGCGATGGTTTTAAGCAAACAACAGATATAATAATGTAAAAAACACAGAAATGATGAAATATTTGTCCAGTTTTTTCGCTTGAATTATAAAGACCTGTTACAAAAAAAGGACACAGATAACACATCCATTAGGAGATTCTAATTAAAAGGCTATTATATGAAGTTGATAACTTTTTAACGACTTTACGTTTTCTTAGAAACAAAAAAAAATGTATAACGTAATAGTTTACAATAGAACGAAATAAAAGAGTACAATAGATACAATAAAAGAACCTAATTTTTGGTAAAACAGTATTTGTTATCCAATAAACTTTGTACCAATTTTTTTGAAATGATTACAAAGTCAAATTTTTACTATTTTTTATATATTTATTACAGAAATTTTTACACTAAACTTACGGATTATTAAACATAAATAAATTTTAAGTAAAAATCAATTCGGAAACTAACAGATTACGATTCGAACATTCACATTTAGAGAAACGGCAGTGATAAGTACGATTCAAGCCCAAATACTATTTTTTATGTGGAATTGATACATGTACTTGGACATTATTTGAGCATAAACTTTTAAACTACATCTCTATCATAATAATAATCTAAATACTTTTCCATTTTCCTTTTCTATCGTTAAGGTAATTAACGAAAGAGAAATATTTCACAATATAATGTACATAATATTTAAATTATTCGATAAAGAATTTGAGTATTATACACACTTTAATTAATAAGTTTGGTATTTTTTATTTTTTTGTTAACTTACATCAATCCATTCATTCGTTTCATTCTTTCGTATTATTATTTCTTTTTTTTTACATTATAATAGTAGATAGTATTTATTCTATTAGACAAAAATTACACGAAGAGCAGTTCATTGTTAGATATTAATTTCATTTAGCCGCTGAACTTAAACTTCTGTTGAATGGCGGCTTATATAAACGATGTGAATAGGTGTGACGTCATTGTAGTTGCGCGCGCATTTTAATGACGTCACATACATTCACTGCATTTTAATAAGTTTTAACGATCATTTAAATACATCACAAAATAATTAAAATTACAGAGTGAATTCTGGTTCATCAAAAGAACATTTATCCCTTTTAGCAGCATGTTTTTTTCCTATTTTCTATTCTTAACCGGGAAATTATTCCTTTTATCGTCAGTCTGTACCTTAAAGCAATACAGCAGTACATCGACTATCGTAAGTATGTGATACGCAATAACTAATAAGTATATAATAATAAAAAATCAGATTCTGTCAGCAAAAGAAATAAATTAATTATTGTAAGTGTACATAGAATAAAAAAATAAGAAGTTGTCAGCTAATCATCTACTTAATAAAATCAGGTATAAGTAAGTACTGTAGAAAGTATACTTATAGTGGTCAATAGCTTAAGTGGTCCACAAAAATTTCATGCAGTACATTTTAAAATATTTCACGAATTTTTTTCTTGTACTAATTGTTAAGGTATAAAAGTAGAAATGCAAATAACATTTATGTATGTATGTATATAAGTGTACTAATTGCAATATGTTTTGTATAAACTACAGACCTAAAATATAAATTATTCGGTGTTTGTAAAACCGGCCCTTAGTGAACTAAAATGGAAAAAATTAATTAAAAAGTATTCCCAAATAAAAAGCAACTCAAAGTTCTTTAGTTTATTAACTGAGAAAAAACTTTCACTATATGAAGCAGATATTTTCGAAGTAGATCAATTAGATTTTTGTGATCTACTTTGAAAAAATCTGGTTTATAAATCGATAAAATAAAGACCTTTGCTCCTTGTTCTTCTGTTGCAATAGAACTAAAATGATTTTCTTCAATTTTTTAAGAAATTTTACAGAAACGCTCCTTACGCGATTATCGGTTTATAAACATCCCTTTAAATTTATAAAAAAAAAAATTAGTGAAGTGTATGATACAACCGAAATCAACTAATACCCCTTAGAAGTGATGGTGTTCATATTCGAATGAATTACAAGAAATTTCGTGTTGAGTAGAATCAGTTATCGTAAAATATATTTTTTGTTCCTGTATACTGACAGTCGTGTGATAGATATCTCATGGTAGTGTCGACAAATGAGTGATTTTTTCATGATGGTACATTTTTCCATAAAATGGATATGTATCTAAGAATTATATTTACAGCACACAAAGCTGATTAACCATTAGGTGTTGTACTAAAATTTAGATTGTTTCCTTCAGTATAATTCAGAATAAAAATTTAAGCAAAGCAAATTAACGAGAGAGATTAATGTATGGTGTGAAAAATTAAATGTTGCGGTACATATATTTACATAAAATGACCATGAAATTTAGCAGAACGCTTTGTGGCGCCACACTGTGTTCGAAACAGTCATAAATCTATTAAATTTATTTTACAACAGTTTATAACAAGAATCTCTCTAACAGCTAAACATCGTGATGTATTATATTATACTTTTTGAATTATTGTCGTACGATAACCTAGTACAAAAGCCTTAAAAGTTGGATGATTAATGGCCGCAGAGTTTGAGCCCAAACCGGACAGTGAGAACAATATTTAACTGCAACCGCTTACCAGTGGCGTGCGGCTGTCATTAAACGATGACCATCAAATATTAGTATCTAATTACGATTGAATTAAATTTTCGTTTTAAATTTTATGGCTTTTGGGCCAAGTTAGCTACCGACAATAATTATATATATATATATGTAGGGATGGTAAAATTATTTAAGTTAAAGTCCATGCCACCAAAACTTTGTAAATTTCACAATAGTCAGAAGGGATCTATATATTATATTATTTTGACGTGACATAAACTTTAGATATAGTATTATAAATATAATTATCATACTATTATGAGGACTGCCTACACTGGGATGGTTATAATAATTAATAATAATTATCATTATTGTTAACAATATACATGCTTTGTTTTTCTCTTCGTATTTAAGTTATTAGCTTTGGTTTTTCTAAACTTATGTGTGCGTCTCTTAGTTTAAATTGAATAAATAATATAATAGATTAAGGAACGAGACGATATACAAATTATATACACAAAGTACTATTAATATAATAGTTACATCGAAAACGCAATGAGCAATCAAATTTGAGTTTCTACCGTATCGTTTCACAACAACAAAGTCGAGACTAAAGGATCAATAAGTATATAAATGCAAAAATATTATCTTTCATTTATCAATTTAATCCAAACGGGCCTTGTAACTAGTTTTCCAAATTTCGGCTAGTGTTACGGCCGAATGGAATCTGTGGAAGATGCACAACGGCAATGTGATACGTTGTATAATTGCCCATGCGAGAAAACCATAAAATTCCAATTGAATAGGATTCGCCTCAACTTTTTGAGTTTCGAACGTGTATATAATCCACATAGTTACGTTGCAAATTAGTAAAAATGTAACGATTTGTCTGCCTGGCTTTGAACGATCGTGTTCCGGAAGATGTACGCGACGTCTCGAAACGTCTGCTATAAACAGCAGTTGAAGAACGACCTACAAACACATACTTGTAGGAAACCACAACCACCTATTCAATGGAGTCAACACTGGCATATACGCAGATCTGATTTTTAGGGTTCCATACCCCCAAGAGGGTATTAAATTGAAATTTAACATACGAAGTTCTGTGACTTAAATGGTGACGTGTAATTTAATTAAAGGAATTTTAAATGTGGGGGTCCTTTTTGGGGGGCAAAATTTAAACAAGTACCATGTGACATATTAAATAAAAGGTTTTGTAGTCAGGGTCTCATAGATATATTTTTGAAATAAATAACTTTAAAGTTATTTAAGAAAATAGAAGAAAACTGACTATTTAGGAAAATCTATAAGAGGCATGTGTTCTCAAAATAACGTTCTAAACCTCTAAATATCTTCCAACAATTGTCATCAGTGCACAGGAACAGCAGAAGAATTCAAATCGAAACAAGAATTTTAGGAGAAAATTTTTCATTAACGGAAGATGAAAATTCAACGATTTACCAGATCGAAACTCAATCAAAAAAAAATTTGAACAACTAATAGCTCCAATGGATGAGCCGAACGTTTCAAATTTTCTTTTATATTACGTATAATGAAAAAAAAAAAATGTAAAAAAACTTACCTGTAGTACAGATAAGAGTCCAGTGATCATGACTAGTAAATTTGGTTCCTTGGTGAAAGCGTTGAGGGACCCTGCTATCACGCTAAATACAGCGTAAGTAAACAATCCAAATGCCGAGACACGCAGCAGAATATCGTTGAGATCATTTTGCTCATCAACCCTGAACTTGAGCGTTTGCACCCTGCAATTCAGGTCCGAAGACATGTAGCGCGTTCTGTTCAGTAAGCACATGGGGGTAAGGCCGAAATGAAATGGCAAAGCATGAAATAAAGAACAAAAATGCAATCACTACAAAGCAAAATAAACAAAAAAGTCTACAATAAACATAAACGAAATTTTAGCGTTAGACACATAAAAATAAATTACATCACAAGAAGAAAATAAAGCCTAAAAGAATCATAACAAAATATGCCACAGGTAAAGTCAGAAAATATATTTTTATAATAAATAATAAAGATATTTTTTGATATTACATACCTCACAAATCCGATGATAATAGCAAAAATACTAAGCACCATAAGTACACAATGAGACACGTCAGCTAAGTAAATGGCTAGAAGTCCCAAATCGGGATGATGTATCAGGACAAAGAATAAAATCAGGCATATCAGGGAACCGACTAACATAAGTAGTCCAAAGAATAATCCCTTGGAAGCACCAACGCAATCTACCCTTCCATGTTGAGCATGAGCCATCGCAACCGCCCTTCGAGACAACATAATTTCCAAACGGTGTTCCAGATCCTCTTCCGTGACATATCTGCTGAAGGGATAGCAAAATTCAAAAAAAGCGTTCTTCTTATTGTTACTCGAAGTTAACAGACGATCCAGGTTCGAATAGAAAGGATCAAAACTCACCTAGGATTTCTTCCAATATGTTTCCACATCACGTAAATGACAGCAGCTCCAATTAGCGAATATTCGATAATGAATGGGAACAGATATGGAGCTGAATCCTGCACTATGCTACCCATTATATTAATTCTACCACAATTGAGAGGATTTGAATTTAAAGCTGTAACGTTTGATGCATTCGTGTTCCAACTACTGATCCAAGCTTGAGGTGATATTTCGTCGAGAAAGTTTGTACCATTGAGAACTGCAGGATTTTCTTCAGCCACTAGACACGAGAAATTAGCATATAATTTGTCACGTAGATTTTTATGGCTTATAATAGAAAAAATAACTAAAAAAGTATTTTGAGATATAGAAAAATAACGTAATGTGTCTTGATTCTAAGGGTTTTGGGCATGCATTTCACCATTACCACGTAAGTAACTAAATTAATCGCAACATGCTTGTCAGTGATGTTAATAAGCGTACCATTGACTACATTCTCACGAAAATTACTGGGACTTCGAAAATCGAAAAAATTCTTAAAGTACTTCGTGGTCGAAGTTGATGCAGTCGTATAAACTCTCTTCCACATTCTAATGGGCGTTGTCATTGGAGTTGTGTGATTGAAAGGCGCAAAAGTTGTTGTTGAAGTCGTTGATGACGAGGTTGTTGGTATCATGGGTATTGTCCTAAAAGTCCTCCATAACGGTGGAGGAGTTGGAGTAGTTGTGCTAGTAGTAGTAGTAGTAGTCGATCTCATAAGACCTTTAGTATTAAGGCGTTAATGGGTCAGTTATTAGCAAAATAGGGTGCTAAACAATATTGTTAGTAAGCGGGGTGGATTTAAAAAATTCTACCAAAAGGTGCACAACAAATATGGTAGCGAATGAATTTTGGTCTTTACTCCAAATTTTTTGTCTTCCCTTCGCTTACTGTTGTTGTCTATAATCTCTAATTGTTATTTATTGATACAATAGTATTCCCACAGCATGCACTATAAACAATACTGACAGTTTCTGCTTAAGAAACACTTACGTCGAAGAGTAGTCGATGGAGTTGTTGTGGGAAAAGTGAAGCTGTGTAAGTTTTTAACAGCTCTGGTTGTTGTGGAAGCGATATTTGCTACTGTTGTGCTTAATGTCGATGTAATTGGTAGTGCAGGTTTCACGGTGGAAGCTGCTATTAACAAGTGGTCGGGCACAGCTTTATGCGTGCCCAAAATCGTGTTGGCATTTCGGAGAGTATGAATTCGTATACTCTCTGCAATAAGTGCTCATGAAAAACATATTTTTTTCTATCTATGTCACACCAAAACCTCCTTCAAGCGGATAAATTCTCAAAAATTTTTGTCCAAAATTGTTCAAATATGAGTAAAAGATTAGCATTTATAAAAGGAAATGTGTCCGCTTAAAAGGAGTGTCCGAAAATAAATTTCCAAAAATCCAAAATTAGACTAGTACCTGCTAAAAGTCCATCGTCGGTAGTTTCGTTAACTAATCGTTTATGATACTGCGTGATCTCTTTCAAATATTCCAAAACCAACGTCCTAATCCAAACGCATATGTTCGTCGCTACAATATGCATGAGACCGAATCGGGCTATCACTTTGAATCGGTGAATATTTAACTAAAATAACTCACGGATGCAAACCCCCAATTGCAAATCACCAAAGGGTGAAAACTTACCCGAGAATTCATAAATATGAAGTACATTTGCATGAAAGTGAAAATCATTTGAAGTACAGGATTTACACCCCGAAGGATCATGTAGCAAGGCGAAGTGAACGGTATTTCGAAGAAAGCTCCGAATTCCAAACCATTGTATATCATGGTACCAAGTCCAAATGCTACAATGGAATGGTGAAGATATAACAGAAATTTTTGTAATGTAATTGTCTTCAAAAAAAAATTAAGAAAAGAAAACAAATGATTTTGAACAGATGATTGATTTACTAAAAATTTTTGTTTTGTACCTTAATTTGTTAGTGTTCTAATTATTGGTGACATATTTCGTACCTATGGCTCCGATACGAAGAAAGAAGCTTCCGTGGCTCTGGTCGTTTTGTGTCGTTTTACGTTTCCGGAGAGCTTTGTTCACCGTTCCGGCTTCGACATCAGTGACGGCGGAATTGGGGGGTGGACAGGGCACCTGCTGCGACTGTTGGTTACTTTCCTGTCGGAGAATAGGGGGGTCAGACTGAAGTGCACCGATCTCGGCCACAGGGACCGGCACTGCGGACAGTCCCGCATCAACAACCCCTTCAGAGTTGCGACGATACGTGCTCTACCCCCGCAAACCAAATGAGAATAAGGACAAATAATAAGAGAACAGAAAGAGAGAAGAAAGAAATAAAGAACGAAAGAGAAAAAGTGTTAAAAAGGCATCATGCACCTCAGCGGCGTACGTCATCGACGGATTTGCGTGGAAAGTGGAAATTGAATTTACGAAACGTCTCATATTTCCTTCAACTTAAGATCAAAGTTATTAAACTAAAAAAAAATTTACTTTCACAAATTGCCTGTTAATGTTTAATTTTTTTGATTGAGTTTACCTTTAATAAGGATACTGAAAATTAAATGAAAATGTAATTAATAGTCCAATATTGAGAGAGTTTTCCACTAGAGTCGCTATGATGGGCAAAAATAATTGTGTTATTTTGTTGGCTGTTGTTAGGTTTGATTAAGTAATGTTAAATTGAAAAACAAAATTAATGAAAGAGAAAATTGTTTGACCGAAATATCGAATAATTAACTTTGGTGTCGATTTGTAATTTCATAACTTTATTGAAAGGCAGGATAATTTTAGACCTTCCGGGTACAGATTCGAAAACTGATGAAATTTACATAGTTAGACAACGAGAGAAAGATAGTTCCACTACTACTACTTCTACTATAGAAACTAAAAGGAAGAAGGAGGGTTAATAGTATTTCTATTTTTTTTTAAGTGGTAAAGATGGCTTTTTATTGTCATTGTTTTTAAAGGGTTGCAGAAATTGTTCTTAAAAAATATATCCTGATTATAATTTTAAAACATTTTCAATTTTCACGATAGTTAACTGCAAATCTGTCTTATGATGTCTCAATTCCAGGATGGTCAGTTATAAGAACCTTTTTGAAAATAAATCATAGAAAGGGTTTTAAAATTTCGTTGGACATTTCTTAACTTTATTGGGACTTGAATCAACATTTTTCTTCAGGAAAGGATTTTGGGCTAGTCAATCAATAAATTGTTCAATATCCTGAAGGGCATAATTAATAGATCTAACAAACAAAAAATAACAATTCTTATTGACACTTTGAAATAGTTTTAAAAATATTTCTTTGAAATTTTCTTCATTGCTGATTAAATTCCTGCGATTAAAAATTGTAAATATTGAGACGTCCCAAATTTTTGTCAAATCACAATTTAGAAAGGAAATTAAAAGTTATTTTCAGAAAAGAATTTGATCAATCATTACTCAACCAACAATATTTATGTGAGCTTTCTGATTGATTATATCGAAACATTTCACTGAAGAGCCTTAACTTCTACTGTATAACTGGCCAATTAGGCTCTTAAAATATCATAATAAATATCATGAGACAAAAAGCCAATTAACTCTCCCAAAAATAAAAAATGAAGAAAAAACTCGGCAAGCCTAATATTCGCAAAAAAAAATTAGGAATTCGTTTCGGAGAAGGGTGAAAAAAAAATCATTAATTTGTACTAATTAAGTAGATATGTATTTTAGCCAAACAGTTTTCTCTTAATAATGGCTTGAGGATGAATAATAGAATCAATCGCATTTTTTCCACTCAATGCAAAAAAAGTGCAACGAACCTGTTCTCACCTGGCTATTGGGGGATTGGGCCCTCTGGTAGACCAAGTCCCGTTTCTTACGAGGAAACACTTCTCTCTGTACACGCACATCAAGCTCAACAAAACATAAAATTTAACAAACAAAAGAAACAAGGGATTAAGTTAAACGAAAGTGTCCAGACTGGCGGCGGGCTTCTCAGGTGATAAAAATTAAAAATTAATTTTTTTTTTTTTTTATCATCAAACATGCTCATTAACATAACGTGTCCATTTTCTCAATGAGGTGTCAAAATATTTAGTCCACGTTAGTGTGTTATAAGTAAGTAAATTATAAGTAATTAAAAAAATGTAGGCACAATAATTAACGAACTTATTTGCAAATTATATTAAGAAATTAAATTATATTCGAACATACCATGCAACTGCCACCAAAATTTTACAATATTAATCCGAAACTATTTGGTGCGTTGTTAGACTTTAACGTCGAAATGTTTTGTTTTTTTAGAAATTACAGCTAAAATATACCTAAAACATTCCAACTTCTTCTGTTTTTTAATTATAATTAATATTAACGAGGAATTTGTAATAAATAAGTTCTATAATGAAACTAAAAGATTACTTTCGTTAAGACGTTTCATGCCATAACAAATAAGACTTTTATAAATATCAAAAAAATTCCGATTTTTAACAAATAAGTTCAACATAAATTAATTTTTAACAACGAACAACATTTAAAGCAGTTATGACAACAACAACATTTTTTCTTACCTTTTCTTGTTTCTTATCCTTCTTCTTATCTTTATCCTTATCTTTATCTTTCTTTTTATCCTCTTTCTCCTTTTTCTTCTTCTTTTCCTTTTCCTCCTTCTCTTTTCTCTTTTCCTCGAGCTTTTTCTCTTTTTCCTTTTCTTTAGCTTTCTCTTTCGCAGCCTTCTTTATGGCTTTCTCCTTTTTATCGCCACTACAGCATGTGCTTTCTTGCAAAAGAAAGCAGAAGACGTATAACAAAAAAAGGATGCTCATGCCATAAAGATAGGTGAAAAATCCTTCGTAGTAATAAAGGGGAATACTGTGGGTCACTACATCTGATATAACGTAAGCTACGCATACTACTATCAATAGCTTGGCGTATATAAAGCTCGTTATTATGAATAGAGACGTCCTGGAATAGAAAAATGTGAAAGCACAAAAATTTACAAAGGACCACGGTTTAAATTGAAGCTTTCGAAAGGGATCTCAAATGGATCTCGAGGTTGAATTTTAAAGTTATTTTAGGGTCAAGTTAATTGTTATAAACAGATATAAAAAGAAATACCTACATTTTCGACATAAGACACTAAATGTGCCTAAATTTTACCCTCATTATGGGCGTCAAAAGTTAAAAGGTCAGTAGAAGGTAATTATAATACAATATGACTCAAAGTTAAATTTTAGGCGCTTTTTGAGCCTGAGGTCAAACACATAAGTAACCGTTTAATAAAATCAATTTGAAAATCAAAATCAGGTCAAATTTAAGATTACTGTTTGATGTCTCCCTTTTGGAATCCTACAACTTTGATTTGAGATCTTTGTTCTTAAGTTACTCTCAAAAATAGGTTAATACATATGGCCCACCCTGTATTATCTCTAGCCCTACCTATATTTTAATCATTTAAAATCGAATTATGACCCTGTATATTTCCAACTCTATATGTCTTTCTATGATTCAATATCGAATCACTATCATTTTGATTCTCGATGGCTAAATTTGTAGGTTTTTTTTAGGAACTACAGATTGGTAGTATTTTTTTATTTAAAACTTGTGGGACGCAACGAGGCTTCCGTGCTTTGTGACAAATTACGTACAGCACGTGTTTTATTTTTTTGACATTGCCAGACGAGCGATGATGATAGATAAAACACGTGTTTGAAAATTGTAACGTATCTCAAGGCTCATCGAATTCCCAGAGGAATTACCCAAGACATTACAGCATCTACACATTTAGAATTTATAACTTACAACTGCTTCAATTAATTTAGTATTTATTTTAGTAATTAGCAAAAAAAATGTAAAAAGTAGTTAAAAGCTCTTTCGTTGGTATCACCTCTTAAGTAATAGTTTACGTAAATATCACAAAAGGTATAATTATTGAATCATTTTATTATTTAAAAGATAAGCCTAAGTTGTTTACAACTAAAGTGGTTAATTGTCATTAATTTTTTGGGCAAATATTCTCAGTTACATGCGTAAGTATCAAAAAACATTTAAAGCCACAAAAGTAGTACAGAAATTATGCAAACTTTTAATTTGCTTTTCTAATTTCTATGTGAAAAATATAGAGAAAAACCTAAATTTTGTCTTTAATAAATATGCTAATTTAGAAAATAGATCAAGTTCGTTTATATTTAACTGGATTACGTTCAAAATTACTACGAATCGCAGCTCGTCGTAGTAAAACTGTTTGCTCTTGTCACACGTCAACTATTTCGAATAGTTCTCTTTAACTAATATAAAAATATTTTAATGCACAATAAAATAGCCAATGAAATAAATTAGCGATTAAAGGGTACTTTGGTAATTGGAATAATTACATTTTGCGGTCCGTACGTAATTCTGCACCACACACACACCACAACGCACATCAGAAGAATTCGTTCGTACTGACGAATTTTCTATAAATATTGTTTAAAATTAGGGTATAGGTCAGCACCAATGGAGTCACTGTATACAAAATGCACACCCACGGTCAGCAATCAAAGTATTTGTAGCATTGTGCTTTTGTTAGACATTGATTTCCTGTTAATTAGGATAATGTGTAAAGTTAGGGAAATAAAAGCGTTGGTAAACACATTCGAATAGCAAACTATAAAAAAATTGGACTGCTTTTGTACTTATTCTAATTTTAAAGAAACTCCATAATGTATCTACACTTTTTCCTATCGTGGCTAATCTACAAGTCCTTCTCTACCCCTTTTTACTCCTGTTTCTGATCCTAATACGTTTTTAACTAGCTCTTCATGTCTACGAAGATATCCTACCTACTTTCGAAAAAGTATTTAATTACAAACACAAATAATTTGCTCTACAGAGGATTCAAAATAAAATACAAATGTCTATTTTTGTGTTATTTTTTAAAAAGTATTTGAAGTATATCTCCGAGCTTCTTATATTTCTTTAATATTTTTTTCCAGTTTAAATATGTTAGGTAATAAATAATAATTATAACATAATTTCTAATCCTCTTATACTTAAATTAAAATAAAAAATTATTCAGAAGATTATAAAAAAAAATCTAAATATGTATTAACGAAATTGAACTTATTATTAAAATTATTCTATACAAATACTTTTCCAAAATTATAACCGACCAATCCTCCCTTTTTTTTTTTGTAAATATAGTCAGCGTCAATACAGAGGTGATTTAAAAAATATTTAGTTCTAGAATATAAAATCAAATAAAATAGAAGGAAAATTGCATTTTAATACTGATCAAAAAAGTTTATCTTTGCTTTTCTTTATTTAATAAGTTGTTTTCAAAATATTCTCCCACTTGTTATAAAACCACCCCATTTCTAAATTTATCATCCACCATACAGAGTCGTGCACCAATTTATTTATTGTATAATAATTATAGACATATTTATATTTTCCATAGATTTATAAATTAATTATAATTATTTTTTCAATCCATTGGCATTGTTATCAATGAAGTTTAATTAAAAAACTTTGATTATAGGGATTTGGACTTAATTAATAAAATTTATTTTATGAAAGATCTTTAAAATTTCATTGAACGTTTTGCGACTTCTATTGCGGTTTCATCAGTAACTCATTTTTATCTTTTTTACGTTGTATTGTAATCCTTAAGAAAAACTCAAAAATGGTGTGTTAGTCAAATTTCCATTTTTCTTGTTCTTGTACAAGCTGGGGGAAAAGACTCATACTTGAATGGATGGACTTTCATTTAAGAACAAAACTAGTCCCCCTTGCTATGGTTTATACCCACATGGTCCTTAATAAAAATTAATTTACTATTTACTCTGTTCTATAACTACCAACATGATATAACATCATTACCAATAAGTGTAGGTTGTTAACAGTTGTAGAGTTTCCCCTCTTGAATTTTTGTTTAATTCTTCTTTTTGTAATTTCTTTTGTATGACAATAAATCAATACAAAAAACTGCGCATTGTGGTATTATGAACACTGTATTCAAAAAAATATTAAATTAAATTTCAGTAGAACTTAAAAATTATTTGCAATTATAAGTGTGAATTATCCTTTTTCTTAAGGTTATAATAAGTATCGTGAGATGAGATTGAATTGTTCCAGATTTTCACATAAAACAGAATAAGAAAAGAAAAAAGGATCTCAAGTACTTTAAAAGAGAGCAAATTGTCCTTGCTGATAGTATAAACACGATAAGAATTATTACCAAATACTTTTGTTCTTAACAGCAGCTCATATTTATAATAAAGTTAACTGAGTGTCGAGTACCTTTTGTCAGGTTTGGACTGAACTTTTTTAAGTTCCGCTTCTTTGTTAGTGGCGTTGTTTTTATCCACTTCATTTCCGCCACCGTGCACCCTGGCTACAGGAAGCGTCGCCATGTTGTCTACAGACTCCACCTCCACCGTAGCAACTTTAACTTCATTATTGCCTCCAACCATTGTTAAAAAAAGATTCTACCATTCAATAAATAATATTCAGTCAATGGACAAGCGACATGTCATCATCAATTCGTTGTATTTAATTGTATAAAGTTAACACATAACTAAAGAGCAGGTACACGTTCGTCGATGATGGTGATTTAGGCCGGAATCCGATAACGTGTGTAAGAAGCTTTCGACATCACATTTTTTTCATAAAGAGTCACTCCCTTCCGTTTCGTTAGTCGAGATGAGACGCGTTTCCGTCACATAATCGCGACGAATGTTTTTTTATTTCGAAAAAATTTTACGAGACGCTCGATGGCGCGCGAACTGGCAAACGAAAGTACGACGCTCGACGTCGGCACAAAAGAGCTTTAAGCTCGTCGGTGTATGGTACAGGGAGAGGGATGCTGCAGGACGTCATGTGACTAGTTAAGAGGCTGCGATTGGGCTGCCAAGCTGGGCCCTGGATGTGACCCACTGACCTCGCCTTTCTGTATCAATGATCCTCTATGAAAGTATATACCGTAAGCGTTTTTCAAGTACTCGTTAATTACTCCTTGATACCGTAAATTATATCCCCGCCCACCACTGTTTTTTTGCTGTTCAAATCGAAACTGATTCGTAAAAGCGGAAACTAACCAGTTTCGACCCTAAATTGAACCACAAACTCGATACGTACTTGAACGGTTTTAGTGCGAAAAATTGGCTAACAGCTTTTAGTCCGTTCCTTTTCGTTTTTTGGGAAAAGTATCAAAAGGGGTAACGAAACAAGAGAAGATCGAGGATTCTGGATAAAGGGGTTGCTTATTGATTTTGTTTTGTCGCACCCCTCTTCTTCGAGGGCGTTGCTGTATGATTTCGCTTCTAATGGTCTGAATTGTTGAGGTTTAAACGAAGCGTTAAACCGCTCGGTGCACACAAATTCCATTTAAAAAAGAAACGTATTACAGTAAACCCTCTCTTTAGCGGACATCGGCGGGACCTGGCAAAATGTCCGTTGTTGGGAGGTGTCCGTAGTTAAGAGGGATAGTTAAATAATATGTATAAAATCAAAAATATTTTTATTGAAAATACAGAAGTCGGGCAAACATTATACACAAACAAATACGTGCAATTTCAGCAAAAGTTCTTTTATTCGCAGCCATGTTAATCGGACAAACTCGGAACAACTGACAACTGAACGAACGAAATATTATTTCAAGAGCAGGTACATATATAATTGAAATTATTGGGAATAAACAAAATTGTACATTGTATTAGGGGTTTATGGTTACCGATTCCCGGGTATTTCCGACGATAAACGCATTCTGTGAATCACCAGCGGCGAGCGGCCACACAAAAGGAAACGGCAAAGTTCTTAGATGATTATAAAACATCTGGTCATATCGTCGGGTCTAGTAAAGTTGTCCGTTATAACGAGGTGTTTTCACAAATACACAAATATATTTGTACCAAAACCGACTGTCCGTGTCCGTTTTTTAGAGGGTCCGTTGTCAAGAGGTTAGAAAGTGTACAAAGTGAGTAGGTACTACATATTTGGGGATTTAAATTAGCTCCGTTATGTAGAGGTGTCCGCTTTTAAGAGGTGTCCGTTATCAGAGGTTTTACTGTATGTAAGTAAATTCATTAATTTCTGCACTGGAAAATAATTAGGAACAATCATAAAAACCAAGGAATCTAATTGCTTATGAAAATTGGATAATGATCCTTACAATGAAAAAATCCCACTCACTAAATACTTATAATAGTGATATTTCAAGGATTATCAAAAATGAAGAATCTGGGTTGAGTTAGGTTAGGTTAGGTTGGATTGATTCCTGTACCATGTGCCAAAAAATCAGTTTGTTGATAGCCAAGTCATAAAATGTTTAAAGAAGTCCAAACTTTATTGCTTTATACGTATAAGTGCTGTGAGGGTTCGAAACGTGGGTGGTGGGTGAGACGTAAAAAATGTTAAAAGAGTTTGAAAAGAGTTCCACTGGAGGAATGATGAAAATGCAGTGAGTAGAAAAAGTTATAAAAGGGGCTCTACGTAAACCACTAAGAATTTAGAAAATGCTTTTGCAGTATATGAGGAAATGCAGGGGTAGGAAAATGGAAAGGCTAGTTAGAGATGTATTAGAGGCAAAAACAGTACTAAAGAGGAACTGAGGGGGACCTACATTAGCTCGCGAAAAGAGAAGGATATTAGAAGCTTGAGTTTTCAGCAAAAGATAAGATTAGCTCAGGGTGGAAGAAGTGGAAGAATTTCAATTTTAATTATTTGTTTTATGTGCATTAAATTTTTATAATAGTTAAATAAGTTGGTACACATTTTATTGCAATTACAATATTTACTTCGTATTGTACCAGACGAAGTACGTTGTTTCATTTGAAGTAAATGCACTCGTAACTTCTCAACAGCCCAGCATGAATTGTTTGCTCATTTTCTCACGCTCAGGAAGTGTTATTAAGGGGAAGCCACCATAAATCATGCCGTATTTGTCGTTTCCGAACTTTTTTAGTCTCCTCACAACTTGTTAATTAAGTTGTAAACCGAACAAACTACTTCTTCCTTTACCTATCTACATATTCATTCAAAGTGTACGTCGAATTGAATACGAAGTGTTTCCTTTTCCTAACATTACCGATCCCAACGATTGCAAAACAGACTTTATTCGAAATTACAAATGCTGAAAGTTTGCAAACTTTGGCTACAATTTAGACGTGGAAAAAATTGTAAATCCAAACCAATTGAAATTATTTTTTCGATTTTATCATACAATCGTTATTTGTATCTTTTGTTTCAATTCAAATTTTTGACAGGAAACATGTTAACCTAAAATACAAAACTAGATTTCAATCTGGAAGTTATTTTGGTTCTTACATAGATTAAATTTTAAAGATATAAGTAATGATTAGAATAATTGAAGCACTTTTAATGAAACAAGGATCAAAGAGAATGTACTCATGCTTCAAAAGTGTTGACGCACAAGCGCTGACGAAAACTTTTGGAAAGGAACTAAATTTTCAGCAAAACAGATTCAAAAATAACAATGTAAGTGTTCAAAACAAATCAATATTTTACACGTATTTACAAAAGAAGCAGCAATTAAAAGTCGATGATGAACTAATAGAAAAATCCAGCATAGAAGCTCTAGACACAGACTTCGAAGACGTTAAAGACGCATACAAGAGTAAAACGTTATGGGAGTTGGCAAGGGGGTTGTTAGTTTTCAAATTATGTGGCAGTAATTTTCTCATGGATAATAACCAAAATATACTAAGAAAGATAAGGAATATTTTGGGAGACCGATTGTTCTCCTGGATCATGAAGCTCACATTTTATGGTCACTTTGTGGCTGGCGAAGACGAGAACAGAATACAGCCAACCCTTCAACAGCTTCGTTCGTTTGGGGTTAATCCAATTTTAGATTATTCAGTTGAAGAAGACATTACTAAAGAAGAAGCTGAAAAACGGGAAGTTGCTGCTTCGATACCGGAAGCCGGAGACAAAGTTGACGTGGAAGGGTCTTTAAAACAATACCACGTGAATAAAAAGTTCGCAGACCGAAGATACAAAGTAACCAGTGCTCATACATTCTTTTACATAAACGAAGCTAACTGTGAAAGGAATATGGTAAGCTTCATCAAATGTATCGAAGCAGTGGCTGGTTACCCTTACGGAAAAGGATTTGCAGCCATCAAACTAACTGGTTTGGGAAGACCACAGTTACTTCTTCAACTGTCAGAAGTCATAATGAGAACCAGAAAGTTCATGACTCAATTGGTCGGAGAAGAAGGCAACGTCCTGCGCCATCATCTCAAACCGGAAGATTTGAAAAAGAAGCTCGAATGTTTTGGGTCCAAATTTAATGTCGATGACTTTTTGAAAAAGGTCACAGCCGACAAAGAGGGAATTCTACATCTCTTTCCCTGGTCTGGCATCATTAATGACGAACTGAAGTTGGATCACACGTTCCTTATACCTTGTTTGAAAACGGGAGAGATGGTACCTTTAATTACCCAATTAACCGAACACGAACAAAAGACTTTTAAGAACATGATCCGTAGAATGAAGACCATTGCTAAAATTGCAGAAGAACTGGATGTCTACGTGGCTATTGATGCAGAACAAACGTATTTTCAACCGGCAATATCGCGAATAGCCATCGAGCTAATGAGATTATACAATAAGGACGAGCCGGTGATTTGGACCACCTATCAAGCCTATTTAAAAGACGGTTTCAACGAATTGTGCTCTGATTTGGAACAGGCCAAAAGACAGAACTTCTGTTTCGGGGCTAAATTGGTAAGAGGAGCTTATCTGGAACAAGAAAGGGCACGTGCCAGAGAAATTGGCTACTCAGACCCAACAAACTCCTCATACGAAGCCACAACAGAGATGTATCATCGAATGATAGATAAATGTTTAAAAAGAATAAATGAGTACAAGGAATTGAACGAAATGCACAAAATTTCAATTATGGTTGCTACCCATAACGAAGATTCTATCAGATATTCTTTAGACAGAATGAAAACTTTAGAAGTAAAACCGGAAGATAAAGTTTTGAGTATCGGGCAGTTACTGGGGATGTGCGATCATGTGTCTTTTCCTTTAGCACAAGCAGGATACAGAGTGTTCAAATATGTTCCATACGGTCCTGTAACCGAAGTGATGCCGTATTTGGCGAGGCGAACAGCGGAAAATAGGGCTGTTTTGTTGAAAATTGAAAAAGAAAAATCTCTCTTAACGAAAGAAATTATGAGACGTATTGGATGTGGGGATGTTTTCTATACACCAAGGGGAAATTATTGTCCAGTGTGACAAAATAATTATTTGTGAAAGATATAAAAAAAATTAATTGTAATTAAGGGAGTAATTTAATGGTGTTAAAAAAGTCCTCGAACAGTGTAACGTTATTTTATTTATTTATTTTTTTATTATTTGCTTTAGTACCCATGTACGTGTGAGTCTCTTCCCTTAAATAAATCGAGACCCTTACACATACATATGTACTTTTTTTTTTAGTTATCACAATAAAAATTGGGTCAAATTTCAAAAAAAACTTTATAAATGCCATATTCATCGTACGGGGCCCTCGCCCCACGACTCGCACTCGTCAAATTTTTATTACATAGTTAAAGAAACTTGTTGGCACTAAAGGAAGAGTTCTTTCTAGTGTTAAGAATGTTAACACGACAGCTGAAGCCAAATCTTTCTTTGTACTTTTTACATATATGGGACTAACAATAGACAAGTGGATGTAACAGATTCTATTTTTTATACCACTTTCTTTAACTCAGTTCACTGACACTTAAACATCAATAGATTTTATTTGAGAACGATTGAATACATTTGTATAAATTATTTGATCTTAAATGTACCATTTTATACAATTCGTCGCGCCTGTCAAAGATCACATACGTGCCAAACAGTTTAAATTAATACTAATAGTGTATTAATTAACTGTTACAGTTTTCAATTTTTATTATTAAAAGCAATCAGTAATTACGAGAAAGTGAGTTAATTGGGAACTCTAAAAAACCAAAAAATTAAGGAAACGTGATTAAAAACATAGCTTTGGAAACTAATCTTTATCATTAAGGCTTTTTAAGCAGTCACAGACGGCAAGGACAACGCCATCTCTGGTGACTGTTGAAATTATTAAGTTCGGTGATGTTCAAAAAGTAATCTTCAATTAAATTTATTTAGCTTTTGACCTCTAAACATACGCTAAAGCACTTGGACTGATATTTCAAGCTTTTTAGTTCTCATCAGAGCGCTTTAGGCAATGGAATACAGACAAAATTTAGGTTCAGTCCACAATATATTTCTTATTTTAAAATATGAAATTAATATAAGCACATAATTTCGATTTTCTTGTTTCGAAATCAACTTCCAACATTCCCGTCCATTCCCAATAACCCAAAGGTCTCATTAATAGACCCATTTTCCCTTAATATAAATATACAGACACACTTACTTTGCGTTCTTTGGGAAAACCCTTCTGTCTACAATGTGATATTCTTCACTAGGTTCCCGAGGCATCAATGGGATTCTATCAGTCCTGTTATGGGTTGGGGAAGTGTGGGAACCATATCCATCGGGATTCAACTGAAAAGTCAAAAATATTATTTTCCATAATATTTAAAAGAACCAGGGATGTTGTTTACCTTGACTACAGTTCCTACAGTTTGTTGATGTTGTTCTAGATTTAGGGGCGGAGGGGTGGGTATTGGTTTACTTAGCGGTTCCATGGCGATTTGTTCCCCTAATAATCGCTCTTTCATCTCGTGTATGTACGGACACCGTTGCATATTGTTGATTTTGTACTGTAACAATTAAAAAATATTATAAATATTTATATACGTAATATTTAAATGATGTGAGTTATAGAAAATTAAAACATACTTTTTTCCTCATTTTTAAAAAACACTTTTAATTAATTAATTTATAGACACTGATGACATAATTGCAATGTGTAGGTAATTTATGGGTGAAGGTAATCGCCCTGAAAATAAGGGCTCTATTATCGTAACGTATTAATTAGTTAGGTAATTAATGAAAAGCTTCTACTTGTAATCAGATTATAGTATATAATACGCCAGGCTCAACACGGCTGTCGTATACAACAGCTACATCAGGAAACATTTCCTTTTACTAATAAGATAAAACCGATATGGTGATGCTCTATTGTGAGAATACGAACGTAAGTGCACATTTAATTAATTAATTAATTAATTAATGGCGTATGGATAATTGTGATGAGTTCCTTAACGATGGCTTAAGAATTAATACCTGTAGGTAATAATTTTCAAAAAATTGTAAGATATATAAAATGCAGTGGAGGCGCTGGACGTTTATGAAAATTGTCCTCATTAAAACAAAGTAATAAAAGCTTTGTTACATTATCGCATGCGTTTACTGCGCTGGTAATTAATTAAAAAAGAAAAATATTAAATGGCTGAAACATGCAAAACAAAGGCTATTTTTGAACCAACTTTATAGCTTTTTGGTGCAATAAGTATTAAAGCGAAGCTTTTGCCTTTTGAAATACACGAACATAGTTAATTAAAGCTGAAGTTAATCATAATAAGAAATCTTAAAATAAATCTACAGGGGATAATATTGAAATAACTATAGACAATGTTGTAAAATAAGACAGTGATTTCATAAATATTAACAAATGACTTTACCAAAATTTAACTCTCTTGGCTTTCATAAAGGCCAAAAGCTTCTTTTAAGTTGTAAGTTACAAATTTGGCGTTTTTTTTTGGAATTTACTGAATTTCATACAAAAATAAATTCTGGAATTAGTAAGTTTGGATCTTGACATTTTTCCAAATGGTCAGAATAATTTATCATAACAACAGAGTTGCCTCTCTTTACTCCTGAGTCTGCCTCTTATGTGTCTCTAACTAACTCTTCATGCCTCAGAAAGACCTCATGAGAAAGGACACTCGCGTCCTTTTAAGTGTGAAGTGATTATGGAACAATTATTAATTTTTAATTAATTAAAGAATAATTTCATAATTGAATTAAAAAAAAAATAGTAATTAAGAAAATGTTATCGACTCCTAATTCTAGTGCAACTTCATCTGAGTTAAGAACTGTGTTTTTGGTGCTGTAAAGTTTGAATTAGTTGCAGACGTCAATAAAATAAAAAATATTCAATATTTTCTTTTATAAATATCCAATAATAATTATTTTGTCTGTTACACTTTCTATATAAGTAACACCTATGTATGTAAGTAATTTCTCTTGAAATGTAAACTGATATTTCTGGACAATTGACTAGTTTTCATTGCTATTTATAGGAAAGGTGATTAGTCATTGGATATCGAACTATCTGCTACTTAGTATCTGTCTGTCTGTAGCTGGGTAAAAGAAATAAGTAGTACACCAGAAGTGCAGGAAAACTCTCGACACGCGAAGAGATCGAGGGACACAAGAGACAGTATCAGTAATTGATTTGAGCCAAACCAGTTACAGATTGAACTAATGATATCTTTTACTGTTAGAAATACCAAGAACTAATCCCAGATCGCGAACCGACAAAATTGATGGATGCTCTACTTAGCAGGGAATATGGTAGATAAATACAGATGGCAAATTAACTGTCCAACATAACATGCTAGTCGAAACATGCACGTAAAACTTCCTAAAAAAGTTATTATTATTACAGTTTTGATGTTATCAAAATAAAATTTGAAAAAATGATCTTATTTTGATTTTTTGGATTTGATTTTCATCTGCTTGAGTCTACTGAGTATCTCTGTATTTAAAAGTATTCTAAATTTGTACTATTGTCCTTTTAAAGTTAAAATTGTCCATTAAAACCCTCGTTATAAACTTACAGAATGCAATGTTTTAAGACATTCTATGTAGACATACTTTTCATGCCTGTTGTTATATTTAACAAAACCATTGCATCCTAAATTAGATTCTACTCTACTCTATTATCAAATACAAATTTGCATAATTTATTCAAATATATGCAACATAGAAACCAAAAAATCAAATTGAAATGGTAATTGTATGTCTGTCAATCTACTTATTCAGATTTTAATTTCCAAAGTGAACAACTTCAGATCAAGTTTTGTCATTTCGTTTAGGAACACAAAGAAGAAGTTATTTAACACCCTTTTATTTTTTGGAATAAGTACCGATATATACTTACAAAGGTCAGGTCAGATGACAAAAAATGCACATTAATAATAGATATCACTACAAACTGATAGGTTTATTATGCGTTTCTTGTGGAAATGAAAAAAATTATTCTTAATAACTCATATTAATGTCTACAAGTTTATCTCTGATGATGCAATGCGCTAAATATATTAAACTAAAATTGGAATGGAATATCAAATGCAGTTAAATTTTGCTAATAAGACAAAATATATTTATAATTGTATTGAGGTTATTAATTCCACCAATCACACCAATTAAATCGTTTTAATTATGTTTCCTAGGTCAAGGACAAGATACATTGATAATAGGATGAACTATGAGGATGTCCATCCACAATGTTTTACAACCATTTTCTTTGGGAACCATAACCATAGAAAACGGGTTAAATCTAGAGGCATATTTAGGCACATATAAATTGCTAAATGAAGTTGCATTAAATTACAATTAAATTTTACTAAAATTATTGAAAATATTTTAAATATCTGTTGTTTTAGTAATTAATAATAATGGTCTTATATAATAGAATTTTATGTACAAAATGGGGTGGACAAGTTGATGTACCATCAATGTTTGGCTCGATAAAATTTAGGGGCGGAATTGTATCATAATTGCCAAATTTAATCAAGGGATGGAATCAATCATTTTCAAGCAGAAATTACAAAACGTTGAGATGCCTTGAGGGTACCTGTTGGTTAGTTTAAATTGATTCACCATTTGATATATTTCTCAAAAGGTAGAACTTTCCACTGAACTTTTTGAAATTACTGTAGTTGAAACAGGGTTTCATTTGTCCCTTAATCTCTATATTTTTTCATTTGAAAATGACCCACAAGAGTTGAAACAATATTATAGAGACAATAAACTTTAGTGAAACTAAATCCATTTTTGCTACTCAAAATTTTTTTTTTAAAATTTGTTAGAATGTTTCACAAAGATTGTGAAGCCTTTTTATAACAATTTTACTTAAACTAAAAATGCAGAAATTTGATCTATGTAGATTTTGAAGTTTTTAAAAAAAATTGGAGAACTTCAAAAAAAATACTAGTGTCTACGTAAACTAATAAACTAAACAATTCTAACAGGAACTACATTAGTATTAAATTGATTAAAGATTATAATAATAATTAAATGTAAATTTCTTTATCAGGAATTGTTATTGTTCCAAATATACTAATAAAACATCTTTCTCCATAAAAAAAACTAATAAATAAACGAAAGTATGTACATCTGATGTCCAAATGGATAAGACGTTTTTCCAAAATATATGTAGTTCCCTTCAATTAATTTTTTTTTTAAATTTCGAGATTTTTAAACAAACTATTAATGTTGCAAACCTAAATAATGTTATAACAAGAATTAATTATTAAAGCTAATTAAATGTCAGTTTCTGCATTAGGAATTTTTAACACATATTTCAAAAATACTAAAAATAAATTATTTTTTATAAAAATACTAATCAATTTACAAAAATTTCTGCATCTGATGGTCAGCAAGCAGCCTAAATATATGTAGTTCAAATCACAATCTCACACGCATGAGATTTCCTTACCTACCTCATCTTTACGTTTGTTGTGTTTCACTGGCAAAGACGATTTAAAAAAATGAAACAAGAGCGTCTAATAGATGCCGGCAATTCAGCCACTTCTGGTGCAGGTCAACTTTTGTCCGTCAGAACTCGCGGAACGAAATGACAGTCATCAAACAACCAGCAACAACGTGCTCTTCAGAACTAATCTAATTTTGGTAAATAAAATAGTACCTAAGTTAGCTACATAAAGCAAACACACAATTAAAAACATATATATCGTATATAAAAAAAAAAACACTAATGTCCGCTCCCGTCTGTCCATCCGTCCGCCTGTCTGACGTTCTGGATGTAACACAATGTGCCGGAAACAAAATACTGACCGTATACGAAACAAACTAACTTTTATGTAAAGTGCTAAGTATATAAAACGGTGTGCGTGCTCTAACCGAGTCTATAGGTCGACAAACTCTAGTTTTGACCCCTTCTTGCTCTTCGGCTGTATACTAACTACGTATAACAACGTATTAACTAACTCGCGACTCCACAATTTTCATTCGCGCACTTCCATAAAAGTCGTAGTACCAACTAAAACTAACGGCATGTTATTTTGGACTTCCTTTCATTAATACGTACTGGCGTCTGCACCACACGACCTTTCCTTCTTCATTCGTGTGGAGTCGTCGAGGAGAGCGACAGCCGGCTAAAACAACACTCTTGTTTGTTCCTCCAGAGTGGCCAAAGACAATCGACACATCAAGAACACAACGTGGGCTTCAGCTTCAGGGTTAAATACAACACCTACAGATTGATTCTCAAAACGGAAACGCGACTTCCACGCAAAACTTTCTCTTCAATGGGATGAAAATTTTTATTTGGGGATGTTCCATTACCACTGACAACGGAAGCAAACACCAAACAAACTTTGATGAATGTATTTATTTAATTTACTAGAACCAGGTCAAATATTGAGTAATATGGAATTTGCTGACTACTATAACGTCTACCATAAGGACCAAAAGGTTATCGTTTTGAATACTCTACGGTATGAAATGGTCTCCCTGTTTAATACCCTACTTTGGGAGTCTGTTACTACTTCTGCCTCAGTTAGTAACAAAGAAACCGTCTCAATTTTGAGAGGAAACGACTATGAGGTTACGGTATGAAGCGGGCACTCTACTTAGAATATTTTAAATGCTATGCACCAACGTCCTGTAAATTCTTGTGTAATAATTTTTCCTTATTAGAATTTCATAAATTATTAAAAGCTATGATTATGCCTATAATTAAGTTTGAATTCCTGTTTGTTTTACAATCCATGCAAACAGCTGCTTTTGCTAAACGTGATCCTTAATAACAGGTGCATCTGCATAAGAAGTAACTAGACTTGATGACAGACCGTAAAAACAAAGCAAAAGTTTTCTTTTTTGTTTTTTATTTGTCCTGGGTATAGATACAAAACGTATGTTGTCTGTGCTCCCATTTATAAAGCTAATGATGAGCAATTTCATGTACTTGAAACAGTAGGTATTTCTAGTCGATGAGCAACTAATTATTTTCATGAAAAATTTATGAACTAATTAGTATTAACGATATCATACAATACGATACTAAAATTGCCTGCTTATGTAAACACAATAACATGATATAATTATTAAAAATAGTACAGAAAATTTTCCTAAAGTTTCTTCAATTTTTCAGTATCTCAAAATTCTCAATTAAATGAAATACGAGTAGGTACAAGAAGTTAATTTCTATAGAATTTTCATTAGAATTTCAAATACTGTTTTATGCAAAGTACCAGTAAGACTTTTATAAATAAATTCTGTGAGAACAGAGGGTTTCAATGGAAATTGTTAAAGGAGTGGTTCCATTATTGCAAATCTTCTGTTGAAAGGAGTCTTTGAATTAACAGATTACAAATCAATTCATGGTGTTTACTTGCATCATGTCTAATGTAAGACTTGAAATTTTGTAATTTAAAATACAATGTAAATTTCAATCTTTGTACAAGGCCATGAGTCTTAAATTAAAAAAAATCTCTGTGCCCTAGGATTGTATAAAATCCTTTTACAATGTGAATATTTCTCAATAGAACAGTATCTTAACAACACAAATTGGGTGGCTTTTTTTGGTTTTATACATAAAATCCAAAACGTATTTTATGAACGTCATAAATTTTCATAATTGGAAAATGTTAAGTGAAAAACTTTTACTTTCTGTTGACGTTATTTTATTTGTTTGTTTTTGAAAGCATCGATACACCGTGAAAATTGGACGATAAAATTGTAAATTTTTATTAGGCGATGATGTCAAAGATAGCATTCTAAATCAGTTTCAAGAGCGAGCAGCTTCCTGGTTTCAACCGTAGCGCCAAACGCCCTCGCCAGCATTCGAATAAATATATAACAAATTCAAAAATAGAATACGATTTGACTCAAACATGAAGAACTTGTAATTGTAATAAAACAGTTTTAAAAGCATCAAAATTTGTACTCCTTTCAATGCGTTTGTTCATAAAAAAAAAAAAATTAGGTGCATCATGCCACATGTTCAATAAGTTTTTGATTGGAACTTGAACCATAAATGCTTATTTATAGATAGTCTTCTACTATACACAGGGTGAATTAATTTCGAATCCACTTATAGCTATTAATTAAGGTAGAATTAGAAGTGACCATAATGCAGCCACAATCCATTTTCTGATAGCTCTCAATATCTCATAAGATCTGGGAATATCCCTACACTAAAGCAAAAATCTTTGTTCCAATATTTTCGAGCTTATCGATATTTTTTTTAATATTCAAGTACCACAAAAATTGTGATATTTTTTCAGTAAATTCGATTAACGTGATTACTGATAATTTTTAATGTTTTAAGTCAAAAATTGTGGAAAACAGAACTATCAACTAGAAATATGGTAGATTTTAGTCGACAAAAATGTCTATTGAATACATTTATACCTTTTTTTAAGTATAATATTACATTTTAGTCAAGGTGAAATTGTGGTCACTGAAATGTTCACGCACAGTATAGGGTTTCCAATATATTTAGGATCGTATACAAGTTTAATTCCTTTTCTACACAATACTAATTAAAAATATATTACCCTAAAATCTTTGTTTGTATTTAAAATATTTAAAAGTATTTTTATTCTAAATATAGAAAAAGTCGTGTGTTTTGACTTTCGAAATAAATTAGTTTGCAAACAGTGACACGTGGAAAGGTTTATTCAATTTTCTCCGTTAATTGCTTGTGTCATCAATGAAAGTTGCGATAATTCAAAAGACAAATTTTCGATACAGTTCAATTTGAAGTAAAAGTAAAAGTAACTTTCTGTAAATATCAGCAAAAAATTTTAAGTGAATTGGAAACTTTAAAAGTGGATAAAGGAGGGAAGAAGAAATAAAGTTAATCGAATGCATCTGCCAAAAAGCGTTTTGTTAGTCGTTTATTATTTAAAAAAAATTACTTTAATTTGTGAAAATTAATTAAGTCAGGTCTGAATTGGTTTTTTTATAAATGACACAATATTTGAGTAAAATAAAAATCAGTGACCTTTATGTAATACGATAGGTAACATAATCTTTTTATTTTTTTATACACGTTTATATGTCCAAGGGCTGCTTTAATTTAATAAGGTAAATCGATTGGACCAAATCAATTGAGATTTTCACGGGCGCGTAATCAAGTGCTTTTAATATTGGAGTTTTTTAAGGGGTTTCCTCTTTAGTCTCCTTTTTTATGTTTTAAAAATAACATTATTGATTATAGATACAACAGAAAAAAATAATTCTTTGTTTTAAATTAAAAAGATGACTAACTGAGTCTAGTACAAAAAAAAATTATTATTTTCATTAGTTTTTTTTTTTTATTTATGGGAACACATCCCCATTAAATTTAATGGTTAATTGGACGTAAAAAAGTAGTGTCATTTATAATTTCCACTTTAAAAGCACCACACCCTTTATTTCTAGGGCACGTTACGTAAAGGGTTGTAAACTTGAGCTAAAAATGTAATTTTTGAAATTATGTGTAATATTAATAGTTTTTATATATTCTCTGACCCAGTTTTAATTTGTAAATAACATGACACTGGAAGGACAACCATTAAATTTTAGGGGCAATAGAAAAATTAATTAACTCTTTTATAACAAATTAGAAGCATAATTTTATATTTATATTTTAATATCTAGATTATTATCTATTTTTATATGATTCGAATTTCTGTTTTGAAGATTTTTTAACAAAAAGGAAAACTAATAAATGAATACCTAAATAATAAAATAAGTAAACTGATTTTCAAAAATTTACTTTACGACCAATTAATGCAAATTCACGTAGATTTGCATTAGTTGCACATTTTCGTTCTAAAATTCTCTTTGTGTCTAATATTAGTAGCTGTTTTCCCAACAATACACCACATCCCTAGTGACCCAATTGGCATCTAGGTCGCAAAATACAAAACCCACATTTGTACCAACGGGAAATAGCACCAAAAAAAAAACATTAAAAAAAAAAAGTGACAAAGAAAACGACACCACTACGTACAATTACATGCATATTATCGCGTACTACAGCGTAAAATCTACAGGTATGGGGTGAAAGAACTTCAACATCACAACTTACATATCTAACAGTGCATTTAATGGTTTGTTGATATCTATTCAGTTCTTCGTCATCGGTCATTGTGCCCTTTCGATTATTAATTTCTTCTTATTCATGTTGTTCAGGTTTTTAAAAAGAAAGGAATAAAAATAAAAAATATTCGATATCAGATGGCACACGTTAGCTTGTGTAAATAGAGAGGGGTTTGATGCCTTGGTCACCGCGGAGTAACTGACGAATCGTTACGTGTTGCTGACGGTAGTTAAGGTTTTCGCCGTACGGCGTCGCGACGTTCGTGGCGCTACTGTCAGCGTCAAGCAGTCTGCTGTTATCATGTCTTTTCCGATTGTACGATTTTGAGCTTCGGGCGCCTATTGTACCTCACGTATCACACGCCGATGCGTGCACAGAATCGGGACAAGAAGATTTGTACATAAAACGACCGACAGTCAACGTTTTAAATGTTTACGATAATCTCTTATATCAATAGGACCGACAACTATTTAAACTCACAAGCAGATTAACAACGTAAGAATAAAAGGGCAGTTTCAGAATTAAAAAAAAATCTGTTTCCTGTTCAGGATTTAAGTACATTTTTTTTACAATTTCTAATGACTGATTGTTGTTTATGGTTACTTAAGAAGAATCAAATGCAAGATAGAATGATCATGATGCTTATAAACAGAAATTTTAATTAAAAGTGACTTGTAAAAGCATAATGAGATTGTTTCACTAACGATAAATATTTATTGTTATCTACAATATTGTTTCAGCCATCTTCAAGCCATTCCCAAGGACTAAAACCTGTTCCTGAAGGGGTTGAAATAATTTAGTGAAATAATTCTAGTGTTTTCCTGATATTCGTTAACTAAATTATTAAAATGACAAATTGATTTCTACTAAAATTTTGAATTTAAATATGAAATATCGGAAAATTTTTATCTGTTCAATTTCCACTTTTAGAAAACTAACTAAAATTTTAATTTCCTCATAGAACATTTTGATGCAAGAACAATTGCTGTAATCTTTTATTACTAATTAGCACCGCATTTTTAGAATTAAGAATTTAGTAATCGATAATGAAATTTTGGTGTTTTTTCTTGTTAAAACTAAAAAATAAACATGTCTCAATGTTTCAAAACGTATGAATTTTTGATAAAAATAAAATAGCAATAAAAATTTGATATCTTCGTAGTGTTCAGTCATAACACACACCTGTTCCGCTTCAAACAAAGGCGTCCCGACGCTGGGAACGCCGATCGAATGTATGTGGTACTACACATTCTAAAAACATTTAATTTGTTTTCATTGCGGACATGCAACCCCCGCGTTCAAAAATAACAAGTGTAAAACACCTCAACTACAACTTTTAAGCTGCAGCTTTTCACGCAGAATGAATACAAAATGCACCAAGGGATGAAATGTATCAAATTTCGTCTTTAGTAAACCTAATATTATTTGTAAACAATTACATACTTAAATATTTAATACTTACGATTCCATTTTACAACTGATATGTTAAAACCATTAATTTAAACATTTGCCTATCACTTTTTTAAACCATTTTTAATTATTGTTAACTAATTTAGAGATTTGTTTTAAAACTTAATCGATTGATATGTACTCAAATATGTATCAGAGGTAAATTTAGAAATTGCAGAAATAATTAATATGCAAGATAACATTTAATTTTTTTCTATGGTATCGTCACTAAAACTCACTATTCTAAGAATGCATTTGGACGCGGTTTGCGTCAGAGGGTGCGTGTGTTTTTACCCCCTCTACGTGTTTGCATCACGTGACCATCTGGGGTACACGAGGTCTTTGCTACCCCAACCCCAACTTAATTCGCAAGAATGAGGAAGGAACTACACCCCCAATGCATGTTAATGTATTGGATCACCGACAATGGGGACAAAGAGCATCAGTCTTTTCGATCCATTGAGACGAATTTGAAAAAGTGGAGATGCTGCAAAGTATCACCGTTTGAAACGAGATGAATTTTAAAGGAGTACCAACTTTAATACTTCTGTAGAAGAATATTTTATAAATAACTGAATTTTGTCAATTAAAATAGTAAATGTTTAAGAAGTAACACGCTCGTAATTATTTTTTTCAATTGTAAAATATTAATTAAAATGTAAACTAATTAAATAAATGTTTTTATTGGAAATGGTGTAATGTGTTATGAAAACATACTTTTCGTTTGAAGAAAATATGGGTGTTTTTTTGTGGAATTTAACACACTGAAAATAATCAACGAGTGGTTTAATGAGCTTTTTACAACCTCTTACGAAATTGTAATTGGGGCATCATTTAACGCTTAGTGTATACAGGAAGAACCATTAAACCAGGCGTCTTGTTTTTGCTAGAATCGAAGAAACGGTAAATATTTATAAATTGCCCTGTTATTGATTGATTGCTAGAGGCAAAGATTATCAATCACACCAGGAAGAGATTTATCATCTAAACGAGTAAAATCTAGAACCGATTGGTCCGGTAATGTAGCGGAAAATCTAAACAAATTATACGAACTGTTCACTGCCTAGACGAATTACTGTTTTTTATTTTGCTTGTAATTAGGATGTTTAACGATCAATTTAAATTTTGAATTAGATAAATTATGATGAAAATATGACAAAGAAATAACGGTACCATGAGGCACAATGTATAAGACAAAGAATATCAAGAATAATTCTTTTTTTAAGTTATCATCATGGGCGTAATCAGGGGCCCGGGGTGATTAGTGTGGGCAACGGACAATTGCACGCAGCGGTCAGAGAATCAATTCTCATAATGCAATTATAACTTAGCTTTTCCATGTTTTTCTGTTGGTTTGAAAGAGTATTAAATTATTTATAAATAAATTAATAGAAATGTAATGTTTGCGTGCAATTGACCCATCACTTTTAGGGTTATTTTTACCACAGTAAGGGGTAAATTGAACGCTGCGTGCAATCGTCTTACACCCGATCAATGCCCACCATACAATACCTCATTGCTAACCCTAGAAAAACACCCTAGCTACGCCAATGGTTATTATTATGAACTACAGCAAACTTTTGAAATAATATAGTAATTTTAATATTATTCGTAAATATATTTTGCAATAAATAAATATTTCTGTTGTTTTGTCTGTATTAAAGTGATAATTTTTACCGAATAGTATAATTAAAAAAGAAAATTAGTTGCTCTCTGTGCTTTATTTTTATCTATAACGCTTAATAAACCTATGAGTTCATTGTATTCCTATTGTGTTCATAGAGAAAAAAATTTTTAGGGTCACTTAGGGTGCAATCATGCTTATATTAATATACAAAGGGTAGATACTCGTATATTAAATAATCAATGAGACAATGATGACGGTTAATGGTGTCACATCACAAAGTAACATTTTAAAAGCATGATCAATAAAAATTATGTTCTATCTTTAGATGTGCTCACTCAACCAACCCTTATAGAGTTGGAATTGAACATCTAGAGCCAGAGCAGGGGAATTTCGAGGGAAATTTGTAGAGAATTTGTAGAAAAATAAGAAATGTGTCATTATATCTTCATATTCGACCTTTAGGGGTAGATTTTTGATTAAAAAAATTAGCCCACATCTGTTCAACGATTTAACAAGTATCAAATAAAGTTTCATCTCCTATTTCAACCTCTTAGGAGTAGATTAGAAAACAAAGGTAGACTGTACCTGTTTTCTAATATCAAACCATCTTTATGCCAAATTTTGTCAAAATCTGGACTTTCGCATGTATAATATTAGACCTAATTAATTGATTAATATAATATGTTATGAAATCTTGAATTTCTGTTAAAATAAAATTCATTTTGGAAGAATGGATAGGATCAGAAAACAATATTATTTACACTTTGACTGTGGGAATTAACAAGCCGTAAACCACGTTAATTATATTATAACTAGTTAACCTTCAGGTAGATGTCGAGGAAATAATTACTTGTCTTACAATCAAATTATTAATACGTAAATAAAAATAACTTATTGTCTTTCACGTCTGTATCAAACGGATACAAATTGTAACTCAATTTTGATGCTTTTAACATTATTGCACGTCCCTTGGGTTAAGCAGTTTTATTTATTAATATTAAAAGGCAATAAATAACAAAAAAAAAATCTTTCTGTTTTCGTTTAATATATCGCGTATAAGCAAATGGAACAATAATGAATATATTAAATAAAATATCCATTGAGTAACGCTAGAATAAATAAAACATCTACAGCCAACTCCTAAAGAATATTAACAAACGATCATTAATTATATACAGACCACTTAACAACGTCATCTTATGGCACAGAAAAATTTGCGAAAAGTATTAACAAAAATATACATACATAAATAACTGCATACATTCAACTTACGTTCTATTATGTAAGACGTACTAAACAAATTCGAAACATGCCCATATTTTTTGTTATTAATAATTAATATAAGTAAATATTAATTATTTTATTCATTATCCATAATTAGTCGTAGGATTATTATGTTAAATGCAAAATTCACACGAGCCAGTAAAAAATTAAATGTCACAGTGGATTTACATCACTTTATATACTTTTTTCTTTTTCAAACTACCCTCTAACGAATATTGCTCCCGTTTAATGAGGACTAATCGTAAGCGCTAATTTACAAACACGAATTTTATAATGTTTTCACGAACACATCAATTATGTGACTGAGTATGTGCTTAAGGAGTGGGCAATGTCATAGTTGATTAGAGCATAGTCCACTTGAAACTAAGTGCAATAGTATGCTTTCTATAAAACAGGTAAAACCAATTTGAAATTATAAAAATTTCGTTTCAACTTTTTTGAGACTGTTACACAGGAAAGATTATGGGGGGTGAACATTAATTACTAGAGCTTAAAATGAAGGTGGAAGAGAAGTCTAACAAAATGTCATCAAATTTCTTGCAAAGGGAGTGAAAGTTGTTAAAAATTTACTGTTAACTTTTTAATTCAAAAAAATAAACATGATCAACATACACAAAAAAATCATTATTTTTTTTTTACTTTTTACAAAACGTAAATTTCACGTGAGGTGGAAAAGGGAGTCCCTCCATATCTTACTAAATCTCACCAAAGAGAGGAGAGTGACAGACAAATAATTAATAAAAACTGGAAGGTATCAAAAGACAGAATTTCTAATTAAGTAAATTTTATAAAAAGATAGATAATTATTAATATTATATTTGTCTATTTCAATCAGAAACGTTATCAATTAAAAAAATTGCTGATTTAAAAAAAAAATGTAAAAAATAACTTGAGGATTATCATACTCAAAAGTGATTAAAGGATAAGTTAATTTAATCCTTAAGATAATTATCAATGCAAAAATCATATCAAATTATAAACTGATAAATTAATTTGACATGGAAATATTTTTGAAAAGGTAAGTAGTTATAAAAAATTATTTAAAAGGAAATTATGTTTTCCCAAGAAACAATTTACCTTAATATAGAAAATATGAAGCATTTTTTATTTTTTTTTCGGTTTCGTTTGCTCTTAAGTAATTATGAATAATTTTCAATTGGACTATATCCAATATTAACTTCACTTATTATTACAATTATCCACTACGATACATTTTTTATTTGTACCTATGTGCCTAAGAAATAATTCTATCTTTATTCAGTCTGCATGAACTTGTTTATACCAAAATGCAAATGTGAATATTCATAAAATGTATGTAATGATGAGTATACATTGTATGTGATGTTTGTACTTTGAAGTCAATTGCATGTTTTGAATTGAGGAAGACTGTTTTCCTTAACTAATTTAAAAAACTACCTACGTCTTATTGTTTCCTGCGATTCTACAGAGCATTAATTTTTATTTTAGGAATCCTTTTAATTATGTATATGTGCAACATATCGATACATTGCCTCTGGTATCTAACCAATAAATAATACTACCTGCTTACCTTCACCTAAACGATATAAATAACGGTTATTGCCTGGACCGTAGGTTTTATGTAAGACCAAGAAATCGCCCACAAAATTTTTTTATTCAATTAATTTGCATTTTAAATTAAGTGCATTCAGATTTTTAATAGATTCGGTTGAAAAAAAGGCTAAGGTTGTTTATTTTAATAGTTCATGTCCAAAGCATGAGTACCAGTAAGGTCAAATTCCGGCTTAAAATAAAAAAATTACTTAAAAAACTACGGGCCTTACTAATACTCATCCTTTACCATTTTATTTGTCTTCTATGAATATTTGTAATGATTAATAAATTATATTTTATTGCAATCGTTTGGCCCAGTATTTTATGATTAAAATAATAAGGGTAAAGGTCGATTTATACGTATCCGTGCTGCGTCAGTGTCCGGCAGAGAAATAAAGACAGTGTATACGACATCAAAAATACTCGGTCTCGATACTGACACAGTGCGGACACGGCATGGATGTGTGCAAATCGACATTTATAATTTTCTTCGTGTTATTGTTAATAAGTTTAAAAATTTCAATTAAGACATTTACTATTAATACTTACTTATGGACAAAATTGAAGCATTATGACACAACTTGTAATACAGCTATTATACAATTATTTTCTTATTAATTATAATACTGAAAATGTACAGTGTTTAGGAATTCGGAAAAATGGAAATTGTCTTTTATTACTATTGTATTATTACAGGGTTTGCATATATGAAAATTTTTGTTGATAAAGGTGGCGATTTTAAACATTTGTAGAACATTTCTCACGATCAGACAAACTTTATTTTTCTATGAGTTCGATTCTTAATAGGAATCTTTTTAACAATAAATAAATAAATAGTAATCTTGAGGGTGTCATTTAATTAATGAAAACAATACGCGAATAAAATGATATGAGATGTCGTAATTCGTCAATTTTCTTTTAGTTAAAACGTGAATTGCTGATCTTTGGTAATTATCACATGTGACAACCAATGTCACATTCAATTGCTAACCCCTACATGTACGTCGGTTTGATTTTGTACGCCCTCTTCCAAATTTCGCAAAGGCATACGGTGGAATGGAACCGATAGAATATTGCCAAAGGCATCGATACGTGTGTAATAATCGTCCATGCCCAAAGGCCGTAGAAATGTAATTGAATCGGATGGGAATCGGCCCTCGACTTTTCTAACGTATTTAGGGCCCACATCGCTAAATTCGTAACCAATAAGAATGTGACAATTTCTCTCCCCGGTTTCTTACGAATTTGATCCGGCGTCACGCAAGAGCGTCTTGAAGCGTCGAGAATAAAAATAGTCTGGCAGGTTGTTTGGAGAACGGACGCCAGGGCCGTTACTAGGGTGAGTATTGTATTTTTCTCTATCGTAAATTGGCCCCCAATGATGGTGAACATGCTATAAATAAACATCCCCGTTTGCGCCCCCACAAGTAAAATATTATCTAATTGGAGATTTCGACCACCGTCGTACTTGAGTTGGCGTATTTGCCACATCCCTAACAAAGTGGCGAGGAAGGCCATCCCGTAAAGGGTTAACTCGCAGATATTGACCTCTATAAGTGCAACAGTTGCGAACTCTTGTCGCGATATTAAAACAAAGAACAAAATAAGGGAAATTATGGTCATAACTAGAAGTAAAATACCAACGAATAATCCTTTGTGAGCCCTTGCACAATCAACGGAATAATGATGAGGGCTTCTTCTGTACGCGTATTCCAATTTCTTCTTCTCCCCATTCATATTGGGGGTGGGAAGTTTAGAAATTGATTTCCACATCACGTAAAGGATGGCGGCACATATTAAGCTGTACTCAATGGTACAAGGGAACAAGAAGGGAGAAGCATCTTGGACTAAAGTCCCCAGGACATTTGTTCTTCTACATTCGTATATCCGATGGGGTCCTTTCAACCCTCTGGCTACTATATGATGTTTATTATGATCACTGACGTTGTCGTGTGAAGTGAGAGGCAATTGAAATATGTTATTTTTGAAAGCCAATCGATGAGAAATTCTTAAAGAATTGTTCTCTGGATTGTAGAATGTCAGGATTTCGTGTTTCGTCTCTTGAACTAAAACGTTCAACCACACGGACAAATTCGTACCGATCATATGCATCAGACCAAATCTGGCAGCTAACTTGTGCTTGTAAATCTTCATTTGCTGAAAACAAAAGAAACAAAGCGTGTGAATCATCGTACTAAACATAATAGACAAATGACTTCCATAATACCATAAATATGTGAGCACATGTTGTAACTTACTCTGAATTTTTAATGAGCCTCTTTATTTCTATACATATACGATATAAAATACAAAATGAACTGCCTTGAAAATGATCTGTATTCTCATAAAACTAGTTGCTATCATAATTAAAATTAAACCTTTAAATATAGCTCGATGACGAAATCGTTTTAAATTTTATAGCTTTCTTTTTGCAAACTTGTGGTTTTTCATAGATCTTTGATTACCTACAGGTCGACTTGATATCGGTAATTAGAAAGGGAACATTTGTAATTTAATAATGCCAGTAAACTTTAGCTTAGTTTATAAATAAATAACACAATACACAAAATATAACTACCAAAGTTAAAAATTAATTCATAAAAGATCCTTGCTGGTGATACTATTCTGTGTAGGGTTTTTGACTTTTACTAGTATTTGAGGAAAGATCCTTGGAAATTTTTAATTAAAATTGAAGCAAGCTCTATAAGGGTGAAAAATTTGTACGGTGGGAAAGGTGTGAAAAATGGAGATTTGTGAAAATATCATAGATAGAAAATGTCAAAAATGAGATGTTGCTAGTAATTAAATTAAGTCATGAAATGAAGAGATGAGATGCTAGAACATCTTCTGAGACATGTAGGGATAGTTAGAGACATATTAGGGGCTGAGACATGAGTGAGGATAAACAACCTAACCTAACCTAACCTATAAAATATAGTTGAGAATGTGGGCTATTTTAGTTTTTGGTGAATGCGAGGATTGTTGTTCGAATTGATGTCTGAACACTTAAAAAAAAGATGATAAAGGGATTTTTATACGTAGATTTTTTACCAGCATTAGGAATAAGTTTATTTTCTTCATTTATTTAGTAAAAAAAAATAAGAATTTGCTGTGATATGTTCCTAAACTCAAATGTATTTGATCAGAAATTTGCAGGATGTAATAAGGATAAATCAGAGGGACGTTGAACCGACGCTGCTTCTGATGGAACCAATTCAATCATGTCGTTTCGTAGTAATACAGTTCGTGACAGGACGACGGAAACATGAGAAATGCTTGATGTATAAATCGCTTTGCATGAAACATCAACTTTCAATTAACTCAAATGACAAAAATGCACTTTTACTTACTTACATGTGTATTAGGAATAAAGCAAAATCTGTGTACATGTACTTTGTCATGTCTTAATAAATATTTAATGATAACTTTATCAGCATACATTTAAAAAAAAATGCTTAAAGGATCTATTTAAGGATAGCATGTTAATATGACTAAGATTTATGGAGATTATCTCAAAGTTGATAAACTGCTGTTATCAAAATTGTACTTTAGTCTCATTGTTTTCGGCCTAAATTATTAAAAATGTATCACAGATCCATATTTTTTAATTTGATTGAAGCTACATTCATTTCAAAAGCTTCTTACACATTCCACATTCATTCATGTAGAAGCTCATAAACAGATTTTGATACATAATTAAATTCTACTATCAGACATTTGTACTAATAACACTTATTTCCAAAAATCGTGTTTCTTTTTTAATTAGGCATTTAGGAGGGAGTCCAAGAGGTACTTTCTTCCTTCTGCCTTTTCAGAAAAAATACTTTATTTATTTGGATTCTTTCAGTAACCAAACTAAGGCTATGAGCCCCTGCAGATCTCTGAAAGTGGCCTGCCATTTCTCCCCATCTGCATATTTCGAAAAAATTTTAGTCTACTAAATTTATCATTTTCGTCCCATTTAGGAGCCTAGGAATTTGGTGCGCTCCCCTTCCATCACGGGGTTTGCAGAAGCTTTATTTACCCTTTTCTCTCCATATTATTAGATTTTATTTCCTTTCCAAAAGGGAAAATTTTCGTGTTTGATAAAAGTTAAAAACTAAACGATTGCAAAATGCAGTAGGTATTTAAGTGTATACATTTTTGCGTTGCATGTTCAATGAATGATTCGGTTATCCACATAAATGGTTCTTTAGCCGACTACTGAACCGCGGCACGCAAGTTTTCACATACAATGCGAACGGGTGCGGGAGTGGAGCGAGTTCTTCGTCGGCATGCTGTTGGTTCTCCACATTTCTAATAAATAAGCAGAACGTAAGTCTGACCGTAATATTGACCTGGAATGGCCTCATGCCTGAGCCGGAAATATATTTACATTTTCGTGTTTTATGTGCCGCTGACTTGTACACACAACCAACATAATGTAAACGAGCTGCGAGAAAGCATTGAATTACAGAACCGGGAACACTCGTTGCATTTGTCAAACCACAGGCGTAAGGGTTTACTGATATGTATGTTAATTAATGTGAATATTTCTGATTAGAAACGTTCTGGTGAAAAATATATACAGGTACATGAATATTATGTCTAGGCACTTATATACTTGTTTGAAAATATTTAATTGACTTTTCTTGTAAGCGCTCAAAAAAATTGTTATTGTAAATAATTAGATGCACTAAGTGAAACTTCTAATTTACTTTTTTCCCCTTGGGAGGAGTTTGATGATTGATTCTCAATTCATTATAGGGGTAGATACATATCTACTATAATGAAACGAAACAAAGAGCTTTCTTCCACACACACATACATACATATATACGAAAATCAGACCAACTATGAGGGTGCCTCTTTAGTTACTCAAATCTAAGCTTATATAATATTAAATTTTTGTAGATAAATATTTATGTTTCTCTTACAATATTATCCAATTTTAAACTCAAAAAGCTTTGGGCATATAATAACGTAAAATGTCACGAGCTTTTAGAATCCTGTGCCAAAAAAATTGGTATTTCCATTGGTTTAATAAAATATTTTAAAAATCACCCCTAAATATTTATTTTAATAAAATATTATTTTCTTATGTAGGATTAAATAAACATATCTGATATTTCCTATTTATTTTAAATCTATTATTTCATATTTTGTTGTTCTTCAACAAAAAAAGGCCACAATGTGACGCACGAGAATATCAGCTAAACCCATACAATCTGTGAAATTATAAAATCTAAAAACAACATTAATCAAAATGTGCTCGAGGGAGCGTAACACGTCCCGAAAATAAATAATTGTAATTATACCCTTTGCTACAGTACACAGGGTAATAATAATAACAAAATTGTGGTTAGTTGTTTATGGTTTCGTTGTTGGTAGGGCGTTTATGTATAATATGAGTATCCGCCCATTGTAATAACGGTCGCTAATAGTTTCCCTCAAGAAACTTATAATTCGCTTTATGGTCAATAATTTATTTTTTTATTTCTGTTTTCAAAACAATTTATGGAAAATAAAGCATCATCGATCTTTATCATAAATATTATCGAAAAAATAAAATACAAAAGATAAAATTACGCTTTTGCTGCAAAAAAAAAAAAAAGAGAATGGTGTTACCATAAAAGGGGTCTATTTGGAAAAAGGAAAAAAATTATGACTTTTTAGGTTTATTGGCCACATGATTAGTTTTATTTCTTTGGGTGTAATCTCCTGTTTAACGTTTCGTCGGCTGCTTTGATAGGCATCTTCAGAGAGTGACAGTTTTTCATGTAGTATTCAAATGAAGGATGTCTGTCGTAATAGTCGACGAAACGTTGGACAAAATAGATAACACATCTTTAGGTTTATGGGGTGGAAATATGGATGTTATATAGAAGAAACTATTTTTTTTAATAGACTAGCAAAAATGGTGTAAATAACATCGACTGTTAAATATTTTAATTAAAAAAATATTGTTACACGTCTTTAATAAAAAATCTGTTTTAACTTAATTAATTTTTATTTATTTTATGCACTTAAAAATATATATTATCCCGAAAACTCTTATAAAGCTGATGTTAAATGTGGGTACTTATCCACCATAAATAATTCAAGCTTAAATTGCTTTGATTATTGTTGAGCCAGAAGCACTTTCCTATTAAAATACATGTAACGATATAAGACACTTTGTTACAATTCCGTTACGCACTCCTTTTCGATTTATCTTGTTTTCCTAAACTGGAAAACACGACCTGACCTACAATTTGTATTAGTTTTTTGAATTGGTACGTATCACCATATTTTTATAGACTCTGGTTTTTATCTCCGTGAGAAAAGTACCAATTGCTTTTGAGATTGTTATCTCAAATACTTTATTCCAGTATCAGAAAATCATTATTTTATTTGTGTCGATTTGTCATCTTTATATTTTATATATTTCCAAAAATAGTTAGAAATTCTAATACATATTTTTATATACTTACTTCGTTGTTTAGGAATATAAAATACATCTGTATAAAAATAAATGCCATTCTCGTGGCAGGAGTGAGAGCAAGCAGGACGTTATGGCATTTTGTGTTTCTTTCGAGTTCGAAATATTGCCCAAACTCCAATCCTGAATATATCATACTGCCAATACCAAAAGCTGTAACAAAAGGACAAACTATATTTACAGTTATCGTCATTGTAGTTAATGAATTAAATAAATCGTTAATTTTTTTAATTCTTATAAAACAATTACGTTAACTTTATTGTGAAAGAAAAAATTGATGCCGAAAAAGACAACGTTTTCATTCGATGCTTATCAAGAAAAAACAAAATTACTGAAAATTAAAATTCAAATGAAATGTTTTTCACTTATTCTCAACATTCAATGATTTTGTTCCTGAATTTTTGACCGAAGTTAAAATTGGCAAGGTAGGTACGAGATAAATCTTTAATTAAGGTAGTGACGGTACAGAATGTTTGCCGTATGCACTTGAAGCATAACATGACGATGACGGTAAATGTTTGGAGCCAAGCCAGCAGGTAATTACATACGAGACCACTGAGTTAATTAAATCTTCGGTGGATATTAATTGTCGTTGCTTAATAATGGTACTATTGTCTTTAATTATAATATAAAATATGTGCCTTACCGACAGCTCCTATTCGTAGATAAAAGCTTCCGTAATGGTATTGTTTAGGAACTTGACCTAGCAAGGAACTCTTTCTTTTTGGCCTGCAAACATCCGAACTTGTTGTGGTACGACTTGTCTCTTCTGATTCTCTATCCGATTCATCACCACTGTCTGATATGCTACTACCCTTCATGGATTTCTGAGAACCTACAAATATCTTCTATAAACAATATTTTTATCGAAGTCGATATTAAGTCAAAATCGATGATCATCACTTATTTATGTTCACAAATGTATGATTATCATCCATAGAATTTATAAACCTTTTAAATAATGGAAAAAAAGTTGAAATATCAAAAAAAAATTTAATATTGAACAGATAAGAAATAATCATTTAAAATTTGAACTTTAAAATAAGATGTACTTGTCGATTCCATTGATTACTAAAATATAATTCATTGATAGGTATGTCAAAAAATTTGTCTTCTCAAGAGAACGTACGTATTTGAAAGAAAATAATAATTAAATTTTTATCTTTAGAACAAAACACAATAAAGAAGATCACAAAACTCGATTTTCTAAAAAAAAAAATTGCGTCTCTCTTTCCTATGAGATACAATATTAAGGGCAAGAAACAGTATGCTTAGCAGTGAAAAATTGATGAGCAATGAAACGTAATCGTCCAAAGAAAGAATGTAATCAATACTGAGCCAAAAAAAAAACAACTGTGGAGAGAATGCAATAAGTTTCTTTTCTGTTTGACTCTTTTGTTTCTGGAGACCCTTGAAAAAATCAAGCGATTAAATTTTTGAAAAATTAACATTTTGTATAAATAGTGGCTCAATACTTCTGGGATCTCGTGATTTAGACTCACCATATGTGAAACTGTTTTTATTTTTTTTAGAAATTATAATTTTTACCAAAACAAAAAAAAAATATAAGTCCGATAAAAGTTATTTTCTTTTTTTTTTATCAGCAACGTTTTTGTAGCAGTAATTTGGTTTTCTTGTATTCTAAGACCCTTTAGCCATAATTAGCTATTATACCTAATACTCATTCAAGTAGAAATTTACTTCTTTGTTCTAAAGTATAAAAGAGCAACGGGCTGAAATGGTAGCAATTTCAGGAAGATAATTTTGTGTTACGGCCCTTCGTCCCTACGTTGCTGGTTTTCATGCAAACGGATGATCGTAAAGAATTCGAGACAATTGCCGTCGTTTCATAGTTTAAAACTAATCCTTACTCAAGTCAGCCTCTTCCTTTTTCCGTTTCCTTTTATCTCTAAGCAGCATCGTATACAAGTAAAGCATGAAAAACATGCTTCCGATGTAAAGGTAAAGATAGTAAACTTCGTAAAACGAGGGTGGAATGTATGTGGATAAAACTTCTGCCATAGGAAACGCCGTTCCCATAACTACCAACAGCTTCCCGTAAAGGGCCGAAAGCGTCGTAGCCAAGGCGTCCCTGAAATATTCCCGACACTCCGTTAATATCATTCCCTTGGCAACCAATTGCAAAATTAATGAGAGAGAACGGAACTAATTTAAAAAGTCATTTTTAAAGTCAAACCTTCAGTAATGCATCGAAGAAATAATAATAAAAATACATTAAAAAGAGGATTTCTCATGCATTCGATTTGTTTCCTCAAAAATAAAAATATTCTTATAAAAGAAACCTTAAAATTATAACACAGATGGCGCTCTTCTTCATGTCTGCATCAGCTTATTTATCTATCTTTGAAGGCAGGAGGTTCAGTTTGTTCAGTTCTGGGGAGTAAGTTTCTATGGAATACTAACCAAGAACATATTTTGCTCTATCTCTTTTTTTTTTCAAAAATACAAGCAATTTTGAAATTTATCTTGTTTGTTTAAGCAACTAAATATAGTGCAAGATTATTAATGGGGTTGCTTCAGTTCATCTACTGATGGAAATATCTTCTTTTTTTTCCTAACACTATCACAGAATTCAAAATGTAATAAATTTGAAGTTATAAACCGTAGTTTAAGGGTGCTTTTAGACTTTATACCTACGAATCGCGACCCTACTTTTTATACATACGTCTTCAGCCACGGAATGATTTTGTGAATAAAAAATTATGTGATTTTAATGAACATCAGTTGCATGGATTCAGACTAGCTTTGAATAGCCAGGAATTTGAATCCAAAGAATCTGATGCGGGTTTTGTTTTTACACTAATTCAAAATTCGTACTTGTGCCTTTTTGTATTTTCCTTTTTCATTGAATGATTGATACATTTTAGCGTGATGTAGGCTGGGTGAAACTAAAGACCTGTTGTTATTTGTTCAATCGTTTTTCGTATCAATAACCTAAAAATGGAGAGCACTTGTAGGTGACAATGATACTTAAAACTTTATCAGGCGATTAATTCAGCTTACAGAGCTTTCATGATGGGGAAGTTTTTTTGGTCTCTACAATCAACTGTACATGGCTGGAGTGGTTAAAGGGGTCGTATCTATCCCAGAAAAAAATATTTTCTGTGAACATTGTTTTAATATTCTTTTATTCAGTTGATATTGACGATTTTGTGAATCTTTTTTGCTCCCAACTAACAGTTTATCTGCTGTAAAGCACCAGGTTTTAAAAATTCTAGCTTTAAACTTTTGTGGTAGCTTTTTATGTATTCTTTGACGTACATGGATATCAGGAACGTCAAAACAAATTTGTGCAAGCACAATTTTTCATTCTCTCTAGCACAATCAATTGCCACGTTCCTCATATAACAAAACGATTATCACTTTCCATCCATTTTCATCTTGATAAATGATTTTATCTCCCCCACTGACTCATCCCCAACGAACAGTATAACATGATCAAAACATTCGCTCCAGTAGAACAGGAGATGGTGAGACAGAGAAAATATAAAAAATTGTTCTTTTTTATAAACATGACGTTACATGATACCTTTTCATTACCGTTGTGAAAAACTGCAACATGATTTTTTTTATCTACTTTGATAAAAAAAATGCTCATAATTTTAACTAAAGCTCTAAATAATTACAAACCAACGAATCGTAAAAATCTGTGAACCTATTTTGAGAAAGTGTCAACTCAGTGACCTTTAAAGGTCAGGGAGTATTAACTAAAGTTTTAACACTGAATTGACACAAACGTCAAAAAAAAATTCGTTTTGAGTTTCGAATCAATAGCTTTCAATATAAACCCTCATAAGATTTACAAAGGGCCTCTAGGATATAGAAGAAAGTCAAGAGATAATCAAAAAGAGGGCGCGCTGATGGGCTGCAATGGAGAGATACATTCGAGTCAAAGCGGTGGAGATTTGGCTTCAATATTTTGTTAACGAAATTTTCTCTAGCTAATATAAAATAACTAAATAATTCGTGTATATCGAACCATAAAACAAAGAAGATAATTTTAAGCATCCTCAATGGTTAAGCGTATTTCCGGTATGGGGACACCCACGGCTTGGAGAAGCTCCAGAAGACGCGGTGTTAAGTGTCGGCATAAAAACTTCATAAATTATTTTGACAAACCAGAAAACTGTGTTTTAGAGCGACGCCGTAAATAAGCTCTTATGCAGTTGGTTTGGTAATTCCGAAGCTATTCATAGAACAGTCAACTTACCACGACAACAGAAGGAATCGCTACCCCAAAAGAAGGCGCAATCAGAAATTAATCTTACTTTGAAACTCCATTTTTCGTTTATCATAAATCATGTTCGGTAGACGGTCTACTTTGTGAACAGACCCTTCGTCCAATAAAACATGACAACGGGGAGTTTTGGGGAATGTTATGATACTGATATATATATAGACAGTTACTTTAGAATTAGGGGTTGCTGATAGATTGTACGAAAATAGACATTTTTCTTGTATACCATTTTCGAAATACTAAGGAGATGTTTTAATTCAGTCGTTAAAAAAGTTTCATGAGTGCATCTGGCATCCGATCATTAAAGGTACCCTTTTCAAGAATTGCCACTTCTTACAAAATTAATTAAAACACTCGGAAGACATTCCCATTTATTGATCGAAAGGATTATGTAAATGGTAAGGTATTAAAAGGGAATCACTACTGAATACCTACGTATTAAATATTTTTTGTTAATTTCCTTCCTTCCTTATTATTGACAGCCGAGCATCATCTGCGCGAGCGTTACGGAAAAAATATCTAGAGAAAGTTTAACTCACTCTCATTAAAATTTAAAAAATATCATAAGCTGCACCAACAATATTTCTACACGTTAGCAAAATCAAACGCTACCCCAAAACTTCTCTTCAATGTAACGCCTGTGATTGGCAGGAGATAGTCAGTAGGGTGGTTGTGTAAGGGTTCCTTTTTTTTCGTACAAAAATATGATGTTTACCCAACTGACAGGTACATAATATTGAAAATTGTGTTTGAGTTTGGTAGGGAAATCTGTTGATGTTGACTTCCGTTATTTTGGCTGATGAAAACGTCTTTATTTTTTCCTCACTTCTTTTCACAGTTTTCGTTCTATTTTTATACCTGTTTCGTCTTTAAAGCAAAGGTATCAAGGGGCTTTACTACGTTTCCTTTACTTTCAGTTACATCACCTAACGCTACGTGCTTGCGGCAAAATAATTTGCATCTTTATTGGGAAAAAAGACTTTAGTCTCTCCAACTCGATTTATTACCTTTTCAAGGTACGTGATAATTATGTTTTAGGGGAAAGTGAGAATTAAGATAAATACACGTAGATAACATTAATTTTCATTCTTGGTTTAAATTTTCTTTATTTTTTTTCCTACCTAATAATTACATATGTAAACTGGAAGACGTTTAATAGAATTTTGCTCGGGGGTAGTGTGTTGTGAATTATAATGTTCTTTTTTCCTAAAATAACTGTACAGACTGTAGTTAATTATTTATAGGAAGTCAACTCTTGCTTCCAGTAAATTCATCTGTGTTAAAATACGTTTAAAATATCATTAAAATGGATTTTATTGTGTGTAAAAGGTTATTTTATAAATAAAAAATAAATTGGTTAATAAATTTTATTAAACACTTACGCTCCCAGTTGTCTCCATGTCATTTGCTTTTCAGCGATTGATTGTTTCCTTATCATCGGAAAATTTGTAGGGTAACCATAATGATAACCGATTGGAGCTAAGGCTAAATGACTTGTCTGATAACTTCTGAAACAATAGAATATTTAATGATACGGAGTGTTTCAAGTTTAAATGGTCAAAATAAAAGTCTGAATTCAGAACCCTAAAACAAGAAAAAAATTCTTGTGAAGGTACGTCTGAAAACGCTTTTAATGGACAATTTCTACTAAAAGGAACACATATTTAATAATAGGGGATGATTAAAAAATATGAATCTCTTTTCGAATTTGCAAGAAAAATTATAACCCAAATTTTGGACTCATCTTTTAAGCGTTTAAAGACATACTACTATAACAAACTTTTTTTTTGTTTTGGGATCTTGAGTTCAGATTTTGACTTAACCCTGAAACACCCTTTATGAGATTCCAAATGAAACAACGTAGTACTCAACGCTAGAAAACCCAGAACGAGAGCGTTTATCGTAATGAACTTCATGTTAATTAAGCTGTTGTTGATTAGCAATTAACTTACTGTTAAATTTTGCAACCCTTTTCGCTAATTCCTCGCTGATTGTCTTGTTGGGTTTACCGGGGACGTAATTTGGTTGGTCATTATCTACAAACCTGACTCCTAAACAACAACGTCGATGAATTGTAGTCATTTTGGACATAACAAGCTGCTAATTGTGAGGTAATTTAGCACCCCGACCAATGCAAAATTAACATTTTACTTTGAATACAGAGTTAAAGCGAACGAAATATTAATCAGTATATTGTGCAGCAGGGGTAGATAAAATAATCAATATTGTGTGTTAAATATTTTTTAAACGATTGATAAAAGTAAAGTAATGAGGGGTGAGTTAAAAAAGGGATGATTGGGGGGTTAGTTTTTCTATTAACATTGCAACAGTACCTATTAATTTAAATAATAAATGTAAATTTCAGTGGATTGTAAACGACATTGCTCTTTAGAAAACGGGAGTATTTTCTTTTTGGACTCGAAAGGTTAAAGACCAGAAAATCTCAGTCATGTTATCGTTTTCGTAAGAGAAGTCAAGTGGTGTTCAAGTCGTTCAAAGGCTGGTAGAAATGAGACAATTAGTGCTGCCCGATGTAGATGGTGAAGAAGTAAATACATACGTACAAATACATGCAGTACAATGTATAAAGTTTTGTACGACGACCTCTGCAGGCCCGTGAATGTGTAGATCATCATACAGCCAACGCCAACCCTCTCGAGACCGCGTACTCACTTCACGCAACCAAACAAAAGCTTTGAAAAAGTACGGGGGCTAAGAAGATGCCGACACAAATAACTTGTCTGTTCATTGACAGGAACTTAAATAAACTTTTAAAGCTTTACTCAGGAGAACGAGGAGACGGAAATGGTGGTATTGTCTAATTTTAAAACGTGAAAGATTTTCGGATTTATTTCGACGTATGTTAGGAGCACGGCTCTGAAAGAAAGTGAGAAGTGTTTAAAATCCGCTTCTATAAGCAAAAGACAAAAGTAACATAGATTGAAAAAGTTATAAATGAGGAGTTATTGGAGAAAACAGAAGAACAAATGGGAACCAAAATATTATGAAAAATAGGACAGACATACAGGATTAATTAGAGATATTTTAGAGGCAGAAACAGGAGTTAAGAGGGGTAGAGGGATGCTTTGATTAGAGAAATGTTGGCAAGCAAGACTAGTTTTCAGGGAATCCTTAGATTAACACAAGGCAGAAAATTTGTCTTTGGACTGATGACTCTGCGTTGATAATAATAGAAACACTTTTTGTGGCTGAAGAACATTTTTAGTTATCTACTTAATAAATTACAAACAAAATCCATCATTTGGCTCCTGTCGTGGAGATCACATAAGTACTAACTCCCATTTTTATATTTTAAGTGACAGAAATATAGCATACAGATGCTTTTGGAAGAAATAGTGTCGAAAGGTTGAGGAATATCCATCTTTACATCGTCTGCTTCCAATAAATTTGTCATGGAAAAAACTTAAAAACCTAAAAACTACATCTTCTACTTAGTCTATTTCAAAATTTAACAATATTTCTATCGACACAAATTTTTCTTTACTCAATTTGTATTTTTTTCTGAGTTCTTTTTGACGATTATTATAATTAAGCAAGTTTTTTGAAAAGAACCACCCGTTTACTTCCAACTTAACTTCCCTAAGTCTTGAATTCTTCCTTTGTCCTCAAAACACCTGGATCGCTTATTGTCTATCTCCACACGCAATAACGTATCCCACCCAATGACAATGATTTCTTACCCACAACAGTGGTTCGTTCCCCCAATGTAATTAAGGCGTAGCCAAGTAAAAGAACTTCTGCACGTGCTGTATAAATACTTATATCATGTCTAAAAACCGGAAATACGTATTTTTTGTGGCTTCCTTGAAGAACAAAACGTCTCCAATAAAACCACCCTCCTTGACAGAAGGTGAACGCTTTTTCCGGATTATAAAAGAATATAATGAAAAAATAACGGGACTATGTCAGAATTGTGTATGAATTTTCCAAAATTAATGGTTTCATCAGATCCTGTATGGTATTTTTAATTGCAAGACTTTAATTAGATCTGTGGGGTTAAAAAAACATTCCACCTTGGATAAAATAAGGATTATTCCAACCAAATACGTTCACGTTACTTTTAGTACAATCCAATTACCATTTAAGTAAAAATGCGAAATTAAATTTTGTATATTAAAAACCAAAAATAAAAAAAACCATAAAAGTAACTAGCGGTTATTTTTGATGTACCAAAAAGTACAATTAAATGGCAAGTTACACGTGAGTTGTTAATACAAAGGACATTGTTTGCAGACGTGCAGGAAGTTCCCAATAAATGGTAATTGTTATACTTAACGCTAAATAACTTCGTTTCAAAGGCACACGGTTAGAGCGTGTCTTAAAACAAAAACGACAATTATTTATATAGTTTTTGCAAGTGCGAACTTATAAATAACCCGATAATGACTTTGAACTTGCAAAAGTAGAGGACTTTTACACAGGTGTTAAACATTTTTTTTTTTTAATGAGTTGTAAACGTCAGATGTGAATTATTTTTAGATAAATTTATGGACGTCATTATCATAAAGTAGCAAAGAAAAAGTAAAGAAGAAAACGAAGTAAACCGTACATGTGTAAAGTAACCAAAAGTAGTAAGGTCTCATGAAGGCTGTAAGATTTTTCATTTTTTGTTAAACTTACAAACAACGTTTCATCTTTTTACATAGGGTGTCCTCAGAGTTCAGTTCTTTATGATGTTCTATATATAAAAAATATAAATCTCACTACGTTTTTATTTTTTTGTGAAGAACCACGACAATACTAGAAAATAGTCGATAAATCTACTAATGTCTAGACCGGAAATTAAACTCCATCAAATCCGGAAGTCTGAGATCCGTAGAAAATGTCCCAATCATTAAGCTTCCTGACATTAAAAGCTCTTGAAGATTTCTTCGCGTTTAATGCACTGCTCAGCACACCACGTGAAAATCAAGAAAATTGCAAAGTTGTGGAGTTATTAATTTTTCAAAAATATGCATTTTTTTATTTGAATTCTAACCGACGATTGCGAGATATATTTTTATTTTCCTTCAAAGGATAACTTTAATTGACAGTAGCAAATTGACCACCATATGAACATAAAGCAAATCAAAATAAATTTGTTTATAATTCCATTAAAAAAAGAAAAAGGTTTCCAGGTTGATACGAATTTTAACTAAAAATTTAAGAGGATTATTGATGATGTGGAATATTTTCTTGAAGAAAATTTGTTGGTGTGAAAGTTTGTAAAAATACCTTTGAGCCGAAGAGATTTGAACATGTGCTGGACCCTGCTTCACTGTGGAGACCGAAGCGGTTGTAGCAGAAGGGATTTTTACAGGGGAGGATTGGTGACTGAGTGTTTCGGGTGAAACGATAACGGCGCTATGTGACGCCGGAGACGGCAGCAAAGGGTCGACACCCCCGAGAGCGCTGCTCCTGCTATCGCCGCTCACGTTTTGTGGTGGAATTGTTGGCCAACTGAAAGTAAAAAAAAAAACGTGGAATGAATAATTATGCAAACGTCATTTTATTCGCCAGAACTGCAGGCGATACATTTTTTACTTTATTCGTCCCATACCAACTGATTTAATTATCCTAAACGAAGGCTAATTTGCATGTACTCATATATACAGGGTGTTTTTATAAAAAAATTTAAACATTAAAGTAAAACCAAGTCAAAACAGTGACTTTTTTACCCCTATGAACTCGGTGATATTAACCTAAAGCTGCAGGGAAAGTAATTTCGTTTAATCACAAAAGCTTTTTGTTTAAAAGTAATTATTGAAGTTTCAGAAGAAATCTTGTTTAGGTGTTAATCGAATTTCTAGTTTTCTCGTCGGCAAACAAAAGGACAAAGAAGAATCTAATTAAATAAGACTTTAAAGCTGGAGTTGTTTGCCAGATTGAAAAGAATAAACAAAAAAAGCAGGGGTACCTTAGGGTCCTTTCCCTGAGGCCCATTTCCACATGAACTTTGAACTTCACAACGGGCGGCGACATTAAATCAGTGAGCGCTCTCTCATGATGGTATCGGTCGTGTAGTGTGGCAAAGACACAACAGACAAAACTAAACTGAAACCGCGAGGGTAAATCAGAATTGAAGATATTATCTCATTGTCTCAATTATGTTATTATTGTTGTTGCTTTTGCCGCACACCCCCCCCGCCCCTATGTGACGCGACGTGACGTTTTCAAACGCTAAGTGCTCTTGCAATTTAATTTGTTAACACTCGGCTCCAAAAATTGCTTAATGGTACACACTTCCGAGCGGTTTTCTTTGACTTTATGCGTCGTTATAAAGATAGAATTAACATCTCAAAAACAACCCCTAATAAAATATTTTTTTTGTGATAAATCATAACATTCCCTTTAAAGTTTTTCGAGATCTTCCAGCATAAAAGCACCATCGAAGTCTGAAGGAAATTAACTTGAATTATTCTTGCATAAAAAAGTTATAAGATCGAAAGAACTGAACGGAAAAAGCATTGAACAAGGAACCTGTAGTAAGATAATCCAATAAGGGATGGAGAAGGTAAAAGCACTTATTATATGGAACTTTCCGATTCGTTTTCAATACGATGATGAGAGACTTTTCCACAAGTTGTTCGTTAGTTAAATTAGATCGCCACTGATGGATGAAGCAAAAAAGGTTTTGCTTGCTTTTGAAGATGATACCGAGGAATTATATATACGTATCGAAGCAAAAAGCCTCTTTTTAATATTTAAATTCTTTTTAACATAAAGGGACTGGAACACATTTTTGTACTTATAATGAAAGTGTCAAAAGTATTTGACATCAAAACAGGAAAAATTAGTCATATTTCAATAGATGTTTTTAATTAAAAATTATTTCATATTAGCACCTACTCTAAGATTCCTCCTATTTATCAATGAAAGCTCTTTTCATTTACGTCAATATATATACAAAAGCTTTTTAGAAATTCAATTAACATAAATTTATAAAATTTGTCCTCGTCCAATTCGTTGCTTTTTTTATCGTTGGTGAATCATTTTATTCCCATGCACGTGTCTAAGTGTACCATTGGCAACTCCTATCTGCAGGAAGGGTGCAAAATGGCACTTAAAAAGTGAAGTGGAACACTAGGAGCCCTTTCGAATTGTCTAGACAATAGCAGATGCTCTCAATAACAATAAGTAGTACTAAAATAAGAAATCACAATTGTTTGAGAACAACTCCAAGAGTTTCCAAAGAACAATTCTTCATGGGAGTTAATAACAAAAGAGTAAAAATTTTCGAATTCTCAAAAATAAGCTACCAAAATTAGAAATTTCTATAATTCTATCATCAATTGTCAAATGCAAACAGACAGAGGAACACCAAAGGCCCCTTTTTTAAAAATAAATGTTGCCACCATTAATGAGCAAGGCTGTTGAACTTGTAAAATGAAGTTTGTTCAAGTGGGGACATTGAATGGTTTGATGAATGTATGTGTGGTGGTTTCATAGGGGCCGGTCGTCACTTTTGATCATCGAATATTAGCGAATTCGTGCTACATCCAATTATCCAAACAGATGGCTAGTCGAGGTGAGAAGTTAATCCGGATTTCGAGGCGAAACTTTTCATTTCCCGTCATCAGACGGCTCATTTAAAGCCGACGTTTGGTAAGCACAAACTATCCGAAAATAAAATATGTGCACACTCACTGGAACAGATTTCTACAGGAGGAGCAGGATATTTTATGAAGAAGATTATATTTGCTGGAAAATTCATAAATCACGAAAGAAACCAGAAAGCAAACTTGCTTTTGGAGGTAGAAAATGTATATAATTTGAGTAAAAACTGATACTCTGTATGTGTAATTAATTAGAATTGAAATTAACGTTCATGAAACTCGTTATTGATTTGACAACCCGCAGCGTACGTTTTGTCATCTTTAATTAAACGTAATTATTCCATTTTGAATTATTTCCCTAAAGCAGCAATATCACAACTGACCCCTGAAAATCCATATTACAAATCGGTTGAATTATTTATGAATCACAGAATATAAGTTGGGCAGACAAAATTCAATTAGATGCCGTATAGAATTTAAATTAAAATATGGATTGGATTAGCACCCATACGACTGAAGGAAAGGATTAAGGATTAAACAAAAACTGCTAAAGCAGCCTTCTCAGGACTCTCCCTGTTGGACACTTTTATATTTTATTGTATCGAAAATGTTGATAGAAGAAGAAGCATTAAAAAAATAGGACAAACGATGCAAAGGGTAATATAAAAGTCTAAAAGGGAAAGGGGAGAAAAATAGGTAGATTTTGGGGCACTGACATGAAGGGGTTGTTAAAAAGGAGTAAAATGACCTGGATTAGATTATTGTACGTAAATAGTTATGGATGTTGATTTCTTGGGTTTTGGAGTTAGCAAAGATAGACTAAGGATTTGATAAGAAGAGGCAGCAAATAGTTTAATAAATGGAAATTATTATATGTGCTGCTATAATAAATAACAAATCTGAGGGAAGATTTTAAATTATGTAGTTACTAATACAGTATTACTTCATTATATAATCAATTATAGATCTAAACGATAGCAAGGTATTTAAAAAGAAGCAGTTTTTAATACGTATACTCAAAGCACTGTCGAAGACAAATGGTGGTAATTACAAGAAAGCGATGAAGAGATTAGGAAAAGCCCGTTACTTTCTGTAACTTCATGAACTTGCATTAATCAACAATCTTTAAGTATTCGCTAGTCAATGGCGTGTGAGCTGAACCGTTATTTAGCCAACGCCCCCATTTATTTTTTATTTTTACGTGCCACGACTGGTCACAATGTAATAACATAGTAAATGTAACACGTTTGATTAACCATAAACTGCACTTGAAAAAGAGGAATTTCAAACTCGAAAAGACAACTTATTTATTTTTCTAATCTCATCCCTTAACAGTTGTTAAAAAAGTGGAAATTAATAGCGAGATACTAAGAATTTTTTCCATTAATATAATGGAAATGAAGTTAAGCTTGGACAAATATAAATGTCAGAGGCATTGAGTGGAGGTCACTGTCTCTCAACATACGTAACTTCCGGATAAATGTAACACCTACCGTTTAGTTTTGGTATTGTGCCAATATTTTCTAACAGACATAAACTAAGTTGACATCGGAATCTATTTTAATCAACGATTCAAAAAAATACTCTTCTTGTGTTTACCATTTTCCTCGTGTTAAAGAAAATGTGTATCAGTAAATTCATTTGTGAAAAAGGAAATGATCTAGACAAATTGCAGTAGTAACTAAACAATAAAAAAAATTTCGTCTGTCTTCAAAGTGGCATTCCAGGGGTTGTGACCCCCTTTCCTCAAGAATATTATGAAGAAACTCAAATAACTACATATACAAGAACAAGATATATTTAATGTAAGGGCTAAAATCAGGCTTTGAGGACCTAATTTTATTTTGTAGTCCAAATAAATGAAGTAAATTGATATAATTACTTTTTTGTGTGAAGCAATGTTTAGTAAAAATTGTTTAAAAAAATCCTTATGTAAGTATAATATGGACGTACAAACAACCACAAAATCCAACTCCAAAACTTTTACAATAAACGTCTGAAGTTCTTTTTAGTAACAGTCTCTGAAGAAAGTAACTTTGTTACTGGAAAATACTTTAGACGGTTATTATCTAAGTTTTGATGATGGCATTTGAACTTTTTCCTACGTTCTACAATCTTCAATCTCCTTGATATGCATAATAAAACTATATTTTAAAAGTTTAGTTCATAACCTAATTTTAAATTTAAGCCCTTAGAAATCTTAATATGTAAATAATAGGGGTATTTATTTTAAAAAAAGTATTGAGCAAAACCAGGTCCATGTATCTACCTCAAAATTAAAACTTGGAATGGTGAAAGCAACCCTATTTTACTGTAGATTCTTTTGGGCTTCAAAGGAATGAGTTCAAAATCAAATCTTATTTTTAGATTTGGGTAATGTGTAAATAAGTAAAATTTTTGTGATGTTTGTATTAATCGTAAGAAGTACATTTAAAAAAATATTTAAAATATATAGTTTTTGAAAATGATTTTCCAAAATCCTTACATGAAAATGAATGAAATGTACAAGTGCATCATTTATTTATGTAAATATCGCCTCAGTTGTTACTGTTTTGATGAGGGTCACTTCAGTTGGTATACGCCTTCGAAGACAACCCTTCAGACCCCACATGGCCATCTATCAAGAAGCTGAACTTCTACCCAAAAGATAAAAATCACAACCAAAATTTATCCAAAATGCAGGAGGTAATAAGGACCTAAGACTTGATATAAGGGATGCCATTAAGACCTTCCGTTACGTCACTGATTATTACTATTATTATTTTTGCTTAGTCAAGGCATTCGCCTTCCGTATGGCGTTAAAAAGTATCATGTTACACGTCAAATAAATCTTTTAACGCTCTTCACATGAGTTATGTTTTGTGTCACAACAGGCAGTGGTTTTGTGCGGATTAGAACTGGCTTGGAATAGATAAAGTCGAGTCGAGTCGAGTCTTCTTTCATTTGCGATTCGCTCATTTACCACGTGTCCATGTATACTGTACATGTTCATGAAATAAATACGAGACTACAAATCGATAAGTCAATACAGCGACCGTATCAATACGCAAAACTATCTGGATATTGTTCGGATGGAGAATGGAACCATTTAGATAAACAATGGAAATGGAATTGAGGCAGAAACAATCCATTAGGAAATTGAAATGCTGGTGATTTAAATAAATCAAAGGACCAACGATAATGGATCAACCAGTTAAAGGATTTTCTGTGAACAAGTTAAAAAAAAAAACATTTCCCAGCTGGATAATAGAAAATTGTCGCTTTTGATAAAACCATAAAAGCTCCCTCTTATATTCCTGTAATGTTTTGCTAGTTTTTTTGGAAACTTAAATTTGTTTGTGAGGATTAATAATGGACAACGAGTTAAAGGATTTTGTGTGAATGTGTTAAAAAAAATTACCAGCTGGATAATGGAAAATTCTCACTTTTGATAAAACCATAAAAGCTCCCTTTTATTTTCCTGTAACGTTTTGCTGGTTTTTTGAAAACTAAAAGTCATAAAAATGTGAATTCACGTTACCAAGCCAATTTTAATAATAATTTACAAATCGTGGAATTCTTATTTTTGAAATTACAATTAGGAAGTTCAAAAATCCAAACAAACCATTGCCATTCTATAATTTTATGTTTTTATTTTAAGTTTTTACTTCTATCATCAGTCCCTATAACTGTTAATTTGTTTTGTACACTTTTTGGTAACAAATCCAGAAGTTTTCACGATAAATTAAAAAAAAAAGCTTTTTCAAAAATGCATTAGAAAAATTGAGTCATGTAACTTCTTCTCTAAAATTTACTCACTTGAGTATGATATGCTCATTTCTGAAGAAAGCACCCTTGACAGAAAAGAAATGACGTAAGACCAAATTGGGGGTGCAAATACACATAAACTCTACAATTACATATTTTTTCGAGATAAAATTTCTTTTGGGTATGCATAATTTAAATACACTTTTTCATAGAAAAAACTCCTTCAAATTTCTCGCAAATACTTTTATAATTTTCCCACTCTAAATCCTTATTTTAAAAATAGAAATTAGAGGCTGTTAAACAACATTTATTTCTTTATTTCAATTTAATTTAATTAATGCCGCATACAAAAAAAACTTCTCATTTCATTTGTAAACAAAATAGGCTTGCGGCAACATTTGCGGCGATGTCTTGGCCCAAGACTCCTGGGATTCTGGGGTTCTTTGACCTCCTACAAATTTTTGTAGAAGTAATGAGTACCAGTTATTCAGCAGATGGAGATAGGAATGATACGTTAGAAACAAAACCGTCATGACTGGTTTTTTATTTGACAGCCGCGTAATTTCGCAACGACTTCAAAGAAAAATTCCACAAAAACGTTTAGAAACCCAACACGCGTTTCGACACCAAAGGAGCCATCCTCAGCTAGGGACTATTCATATACTCTAGCACGTTATACTGCTCATAATATGGTGGAGGCCCAAGGTCCTGAAGTAGTTGAGGATAGCCCTTGATGATAACTGATATTGGTCATTGGTTACGAATCGATAACTATCTGTATAACGACTTTTCTGTCCTGAACTAACTCAAACTCAGGCTTCACATTACTTCTGGGTAGTCTTTGGCGATAACCAGATTTAGTTTTCGATTATCGATAAGTAGCAAGAAATATCTATCGATATATCACTCATATTTTAATGATACATCAATAATTATGGACTAATAGAGGTCCCAGGGCCTTATCACCTTCCTGAGTCCAGTCCTGGTTGATAATAAGGAGCCATTTAGTGTTTAAATTGTTAAAGAATTTTTTGGTCTAACTCAGCATTTTATCAATTCCGGACAGTTAACAGTCGCGTGTTGAATGAACAATATTCGTTATTTAAATGTCTATTGTACCCATAGAAAGTTAAACAGACGCCTTTTAGATTCTATTGTTTCCCGAATATGCCGTTAGCTTTCTGTCGCTTCAGTTCCTAAATTGATAAAACAGACAATTGTTATGGAAACGTGAATATACGGCAAAACTGTTCCTGCAAATAAGCTTGTAATAACAGCCACGTTTTGGCGTGGTCAAGCCAGTTTGTGGCTACAAAATTTGCATAAATTTACTGAGCTTTGCAGTACACTAAAGAAGACTTTTGAAACGTATGAGCAAAAACAAATTGCAATAGTCTATGGATTACAAGGTCTATGATTATCCACACTAAATTTAAGTATTTTGAAAAAAATAAATTAATTCTAAAAACTATGATGGTCATTTTAATGAGAAACAAATTATTTTAAAAAAATCTTAAAGTAATGTTGTTTTATGGTGATTATGATATTAAGATACCTATCTTAATTAAGTAGGTATCAAGTAAATAAATAAAAAGAAGTGTCGAATTTTATTTCAATAATTCTATAAGTTATCATTCTTTCAGAATATCTTTATCACCTAAATCTTCATCAAAAACAAATAATTTCAGCTCAGGCAAAAAAAAACAATTAATGAAAATTACTTTAACTGATCAACGTTTTCACTGTTAAATTCAATCATCATCAGGTAAATAATTTGTAACATCAATAACCTAATGATGGTAATTAATAATTATTGGACTGTAATTAGCGTTTATTGATTGTACAATTTATTTTGGTAATATCACCTGCAAAATTAAACTGTTGTAACTGAAAACTGCTTTTATTTTTTTTTTTTAGGGATTTTTAAAACAGTTGAAACAAAGACTGATGTACAAATTTTTCTTAAGATTGGACGCGAAATAATTTGCGTTCAATATAAAGCTTCTCCCTCCGATTTCGAGGTGGATTCTCACCTGATCCTCTCCTCTTTGATAACTGCCAAAACAGTGGGAGTGACCGTAGTATCAGCCGTAGTATCTCCGTGATCAATTGTAGAACTCGTTGCGATTTCCTCAATATCCGAATCGATTCCTTTATCCAAATCCATATAGAAGGAGTCGCGCGAATCGCTGGATCCTCTCCTGAGCTTTAAGCTCAAGTCCGGAGAGCTGTCGTCCATCTCGCCGAATTTCACGCAGGACGAAAACGAACACCTCACTTACTCATCGATATCTCGAGTTGCGTACAAAATACTTACTACTACTACTACGTACATTATTCATGAAAGAAATCCACGTGCCACTACGTCTACTAGTCCTTCACTAACTTTTTATATCACGTCGATACATCCTTATCCTTCAATATTTTATTTTGTAATCTAGTACAAATCCAAACAGTTTATTGTGTTCAGGATAATTTTGCATTATCCTTCGGTTTGTTTGAAACACTCGCGTCGAAGTCCTCCACCGTTACTACTAGTAATACGAATGTTACTATTACTACTACTACTACTACTGGTGGTACTACAACTATTTTTGTTGATGTCAGGACGACGCATTGTTGCGGCTCCGAACGCTCTTGACATAGCAGTCACCAGCGACTGGTGGTTGTGAAACTGATTGTGAACGAAAGACGAAGAGCTTTTAGCGTTGTTACGGTACCTCGGGCTCTCCGTAGCCATTCTTGCGCAACTGCACTGCAACACGCGTGAAGACCCCGCACATGATGTTGTTGCTTTTGGCTTCGGGGTGTGTCAGATGGACCAATTTTAAAAGAAGGAAGAACTGATCCTCGAAACAACAGGATTCTTGGAACGAACGAAATTCACTCATTCGAGTTTTTTTTTTTTTAAAATATTACCTTTACCTATAGATAATAAACAGATTATCCTTCAAAGGATAATTCTGATCGTTATCATCCACAGGATCCAGAATTACTTTTTGAATAATATTAATTTATTTCCTTATTATTTACAAAATAGAAATAAAACGTTTCCGTTGTAAGGATTAGTTAAAAGACTGCAGTCCTTTAATTATATACAGGGTGAGCCACTGTGGATGGCCTATTAGAAGTATATGGAAAACTAAGGCTAGGAAAATTTTGAAAAAAATCACATAGTAGTTATGGCATATATTTTCAATTTTGTTGCACTTCCGGTTATACCAGAAATTGATGCCAACTTCGTTATTTTAAATATAATAGTATATTTTTTACGACGAATTCAGATAAAAAGGGAAATTTTAACCTAAGTTTGATAACGCACTTGTTTACCTAGGATGAACAGTTTCTGAGATAATTTAATTTATAGAAAAAAAAATCTCAATCGCTACCAGAACTAAGTATAAAAGATCATAATTTCTACCAAAAATGACTTAGGGTGTTGAAATTTTTACCAGTTATAGTCGAGTCTTAAGCTTAATTTCCTACCAAAACTTCGCTTCATGATGTAGGTATACAGAGTGTTCAGAAAAAAAATCCAAAATTCAAAAACTTTAAACAGGAATAACTTCGATTTTTCAAATGGCACCTACCATATTTTATTTTTTCAAAATTTTCCCAGCCTTAGTTTTCCGTATACCTACTTCTAATATGCTATCCATCGAGGCTCACCCTGTATATATTTGCTTTTTCTGAATTATTTTACAATTAATACAATTTTCGGACCGTTTTTCCCTTTTATAAAGGGATGTTTTCTGTAAGTGCTACAATCTGTTTGAAACGAAAGCACTTAAGCTTAAAATGATGACGGTATTGCGAGATCGTTTTCCTTGTCACAGCCGATCTACAAAAGCCGAGATTTCCCTGCTAATTAGGGAAAGATGCACAAGAGCAATTTCACGCATGACGGTCGTGAATGGCTTTCAATAAAAAATGTGTGCACTCGCACTTCTGCTCTCTAGGCCATTCGAAACTCACTTTTTTTCCTTCACACATTTATTATAAGTAATTACTTTTCTTTTGCTATGTATAGTTATAAGTGATAATTAACATTAGACGTCGAAAAGGCGTTAAAAATAATCAGTGGTATAAAATAGGAACTTAAGACAAAATGAGTATTTTCTTCAATGAGAGAACTGGTTATTTTAAAGAGAAAATCAGGAAGAAAAATGGTCATAAAATATCTGAGAATATTTCAACGTAAAAAATTAGATTTTTTTTGCTAATCCCTACAAATGACGGTTGATTATTTTTTTTATAATATTGTTTCGCGAAAATTTCTGTGTTTGCAACTACCAAAAAATTCGACATAAATGTATTTAGCTGCTCAGCGCCTTCGCCACATTCTAAAACAAACATAATTGAAAAAATTTCAAATTTGAAATAAAATACAAATGAATGGTCTCACTTTTAAATAAAATTAGATATTTAAAATTGATTGCTACAATGATATATTATCACGAGGAGCTGACTGATACTTATAATTAATTTTCAAAATTTGTTTCCAAAAAGAGATAATTGCAAAAAATTATAACACGTATTGAGGAGTAAAATGGGTCATAGACTTGCAATTTCACTCTTGATTTTGTTAAAAATACAAAATCAAAATTGGAGCTTAATTTTCAAAAAGAAAACGAAGTCACATCTTCAAGATTTGATCAATAACAAGAAAATATGTACTTAGAAATTAGTCCTAATTGTAAAAATTATTAAACAAGTTAGTACTTTCGTCAAATTTAAATTAAAGTATTTTATATGACCTAAACACGGATGTGGAATGTAGATAATTAAATTTTAAATATTAAAGATAATTTTTGGGGGACAAAATAGAAAATTAAAAAAAGTTCTGCAAACTGTATTCTGTCACATTACAAATGAAAGAGCTTGTTGTGAGGGTTTCAAATTCTTTTGAAATAAGTTATTAAAGTAAACCCATACTTTTCTGATGTGGGTAATTTTCTTTTCTCTTTATAGATGAGTAAAATGAAATGAATTACAGTTCTAAATTTTTATTAAGAATCTAAATCAAAATTGAAACTTATTAATTAAAAAAAATCACGTCTTCAAGATTTGATCAATAACAAGACCATACTGAGAAATTAGTCCTAATTGTAAAAATGATTAAAGACATCATTATTTTTTTTCAAATTTAAATAAACCACCCCCAAGATAACGTATACGTATTTTCTAGGATTCTGTACGTCTGAGAGGAAAAACGGTACAATGATAGGATAACTCGTATGTCTGTATGTCCATTTGTTAACGCTAAATTGATACAATAGGCTGATTAAATTGAAATTTTGTATACGTATGAAGATTTATAACCCAATCATGGACGTCAATTTTGGGGGGTAAATTAGGAAGTTCAAAAAAAAATTCCGCAAGATGTACTGTGTTACATATCAAATGAACGAGCTTGTTGTGAGGATCTCATTTTTTTTTTTAAATCAGTTATTAAAATAAACCCACACTTTTCTGATGATAGTGATTTTTTTTATTATTATTATTTTTTTAATGAAAATTAGACCCTACTGAAATTTGTTTTCTGTAATATACCTATCCATTTTAGAAATTAGATAACAGAATGAATACTTGATATTCTACGGGAGTACCTACGTTCTACGTGTCAAAAGCTAATAACTAGAAAATAATATCAAACAACGTGCTTTTAATGTTATATGTGTTGTGTTCAATGCCTTAGGTTACTAAATAACCGATGTAACCGCATCATTCGATACTTCCTACATTATAAGCAAGTAAAAATGCATAACAGAATTTCCTTTTCGCTGCTTCTCCTTCATCCTGGTTGCTATATTATCTATGTGTATCTATTAAACAACCAAGAATGTGTATAGCCTTAAGTTACTAACACAAATTAATATACGTACATAATCCAGCTTCATTAGTAATAATAGTGATTAATTATTCATTATAATCTTCAATAATTGTACCTTTGAACATAAGTAGTAAGGGTTGTCAAATCTAAATCATATTACAGGCACTGGCAGGTGAAAAACGTCATTAACTTACAATTATTTATACATATTTATAATGTGCTGACTTCTAACTAACTAAAGTTTTATATTTTTATATTTTATATATTTTTTTTAATTTACCATCTTACCTTGTGCAAATTAAATTAACTATAAATAAAATAATTTGGGTGTTTTATTAGAACAAAAACTTCACTTTCTATGTACGTAAAGTATTTTTGAACATTTTCACTCGAGTTTTATTTAACCGAACCGACCGAAAAAGACTGACTGGTATAATTTTGTGTCATTCATTCCACACTGATGCTATAATCTGAACGATAACAATTTTTTGCCCATTAGAAGAATAAATAATATAGAGATTTTTTATTGCATATCTTTCTCGGTCAATGAAGATAAACAAGTCCTTGAGTCTTCTATTCGACCAAATGTCCTCCAATTTGCGTTCACAAAAGTAATTTTTTTTAATTTTAATTTTATTTAAATAAAAAATTATACAATGTTATTTTAATTTACAATTAGTTTTATTGAATACAAATTATGTTAGAATGTTAATTTGTAAGCCATGTTTTTATTTTACTGTCGTGAATCAGCAATAGCAATATTTTTTTTAATAAAAATCAAATACTAACCATTAAAAAAATGGTACATTTGATACATGTTTTCTAATTTTTAGAAATGTAACAGACAAAATTAGACGAATGATTCCAAAATTTTTTTGGTAATTAGAATTTGATAATAACTCATATTTTTTGCCATGTTTTTGTTATTGTCAACGCATTACTTATGTTGTAGACCACTCAGATTTTAAAATTTTTATTTTTTCTAATATGAATAATTTATTTGATTGATATAATAATTCATGAAAAAATTAACATTTCGTTTCGATAAATAATAGAAAAAATCGAGAAAAAATGGGATCAACTTATTTAACCAAAAAAATTGTAAAAGTATTTAGTTTTCTATGGAAAGTAAAATAATTATCTTGAATTGAATTAGCAGAATATAAATACACAATAAAAAAATATATAATTGAATTAAAAGTATTAATTGCGTATTATATCGTAATGAATCTTATCGAAGTTTTCTAAAAACAACTTTGGTTTTATTTTGTTTAATTAATTTCGAAGATAATTTAAAATAAATATGCATTAAATAAAATAAATTAACTGAAGAAAAAATATTTATTTGAAATTTCAAACTAAAACTATATTGTGCCGCCATCTGCCAGTCGACGATAAAATCTTACGAGTTTCATTATTTTACAGATTACTATTTATCAGGCGGGAAATTTTTAAATTTGAAATTGACGCAAATACACGTAACATTTCTGTATCTTTCAAATTCTATTAAATTCTTTTATAAACTGTTTTTAAAATGTAATTAACCTTTCTTTCACTTTTTAACTATAGAATGAAAATTAAATGTTTGTTGTTTAACCAATTTATTATCTATGTATTATAAAAAAGAAAGAATAGATCACAGAGTACGATATCATTATAAATTCTCTTAATTACGCGAAAATATAACTAAATAACTATCAATAAATGAAACAGACCTACAGATTATCTACAATTATATTCAGAATATTAATTAATATACATAATGTGTAGGTACTAAAATACATTTTCATTAATTAAACTTATAATACATAAAAATACTCTCATTCGTTAAACCATAAAAATATAAGTATCACTTAGTTATTTGAATTTGAGTTTTAGAGAATAATTAGGTATACAGCTTCTTAGTCTTTTTGCCTTCTATTTCCTATTTTTTTCCTACGCATTTTTGCCATAGCAAACCGCCACAAGAAATTGCCGTTATAACGTAGACAATGACTAACAAAACACCCCCAATTATGAAGTACATCTTTACATTTTTCCAGAACATTACACGAGCCAAATTCCGACTGGTTTTTCGAAAAGTGACAGACTAGAATTGTAATAAAATTAATTATTAAGAGAAACGCACGATTTGACTCATATTCGGTCAGTAACTTACATTGTTGCTTAAGTTTTCGGTTTTATTTACAAGTAATTCGAGACGTTCGCCACGCATAGCAATGTTATCTGCAGATAAAACATTAAAATTGTTACACTGGAAATTAACAGTGCAGCATACAACAAACAACATTTAAGGAAATGATAAAGATATTGGAATTATTATCAAGAACTTCCTTCAAGAAATATCAGTGAACAAAAGCAGGAAATTACTGTTCACCTATTTTTAAATTACTAATATTTAAAAGAACTTATTATCATTTTTATTCATAAAAAGGGGATGTCATTGATATATATTTTAAAAGAAGTTAAAATAAATCATTAACAAAACAGCAAATTGCAAACAACTTTTTATAAGGCAAATATAAATGAGTTACAGGAATTACTGCACTTACCAATATTTTTAACCATAATATCTTTGAGCTCGTCCAACTCTCCATGAACTTTGGATATGGTATCGATATCTTCAGACTCCGAGTAATGTTTCATTTCGTTTGCCAAGACCCTTGCAAAATCTGAATTCATAGCATAAGCCATTGCGTTTTCTATTGATGATTCATTTGCAGCTTTGAAACGACGTTTGACCTCGTTGAGAAACAAAAATGCCCTCGATCTCTCAAACTCCTACAACCAAAGCCAGAAAATTACACCTTAAATTGATACTGCAACATTAGGAGAATACTTACATCGTCAGTAATGCACATATAAATGACTCCGTTTTCGGAAACGTAATGGAACAAGTAATTTCCATGGGAATAGGTAAGTTTGTCATTGTGAGATGGAATTTTTGAAATAATCTGTTCTGTTACTTCAGCAAAGTTGCCAGCACAAGTGGCATATTTTGCTAAAATTGTTTTCCCTCTGGATATTACGCTATATAAAATAGGCATCTGAAAATTAACAATAACAAAGATATTTACGCAAACGTATGTTGAAGGTTACTAACCTTTCAAATTCTCAAATCGTCTCTTCTACCTATTACAATCACAAATCAATCACATCTGGTACTTTCCTTCTTTTTATTAGATACCTATATATTAAATAAGTTGAAAAAAAACTATTTACATGTAAACTTAATCGAAAATACAATAAATATTACTCGTGTTGACAGATTACTCACAATAAAAATTAGACAGTTTAATAATATCAACTTCGGTTATACTCGGCTATTTTCGTTTTCTAAATTTCAAACTTATAATGACCATAAATTCCGTTAATTAATTAAATAAATAATAAATTACATTTCCGTACAGTTAAAAAATTCAATTTTATATTATTTAGTTTTTAAATTAGTGTCTCTTGTACGAAAATTTAAAAAAAGTACGAGAATTTCATAAAAAAATAAATAAAAAAGGCATATAAGTGCATATTAGAATCAAATTTTATAGTTTTAGAATGTTTTTAAATAAATAACAACATAAAAACATATTTTGAAATTGTATTTTATATTTATAATTTCATTTGATTAATTTTTACGTAATCGTAATGTATGTCTGGTCAGGAGAAGTACACCCTACCAAGCATCGAGGGTGACTAACTAAGGAATGCAACTCGTGTTGCATTAAAGGGTTCCCCAACATCTGATTGGCTAATACCGGCGCCATCAATTACATAACACACAACAAAACAAGGTCGGATGCCACCTGTTCGTCTGGAATTCCCTCATCTATTTTTTATTGACATATTTAGCGCCAGACATTATTCAAACTTCAAAAAGGGATTACTCGGGTGTTTCTGAATGGATTTTGACGCGGTTTTCTGCAAAATTTGATAAATGGAACCACCAAATCATTATTGTGGCCTTTTTTGCAAATTTTTAGGAATGTATTTATACATGTTCAACAAAATATTGAGTAAGTATACAATTCATTATGTTTAAATTGTTTAAAACAATATTTAATGTGTAGAAATATTTAACCGAATTAATTATGTAAAACGTTTTTGTAGTAATTGAAATCATTAAATAAATAGTTTCGTTGTTTTGATTATTAGTTTAATACACATATTTTTTTTTTTAATTTTGATGTTCTCGAGAAAAATTGATTCTAATTTTATCATTTTTGTTGTTTATAATTTAAAAACTAATAATTAGAATTTATTTAATTTAACAAATCGTTTTAAAAACTAATTAGGTACTTACATATTTATTAAAAAAAAAAAACATTTTAAATTAATATATAATTTATTTAGCTAAATAATAACTACTACAAATAATAATAATAATAACCACAACGCCGATGTAATTACAAATATTTACAAAAAAATGAATTTTCTTCATATCTATACCAAATGATGGTAATATGTACAGTTTAAATAGTTGTTTTGAGCAAATTGTCATGAAATGATCATAACAAGCATGTTGTAGGTAAATACAAACAATTTACAAGAAAAAAAAATGAATTACAGTATAAAAAAACAACTGTGTGAAAAACGGCAGTATGTATCTATCACACGTTACTTAGTAAAGAAGCTATAAAAAAAACAAAAAGAAGGAAAGTAAAAAGAGGTAAGTTCTACTCACTGTTATTAAAGAAGCATCGCGAGGAATTGATAAAGAGAAAGTTCACTACTAAGAGGCAAAAACAAACTAAACTACATAGGACAAGTAAGAGAAGAGTTAGTAAATTTTAATATGTTTATTAATCACAAAAAAAAAGCAAGAAAATAGTAACAAAAAGTTAAATAATTTAATACACTAGGAGCACACGGATTGTATTTTGAATTTAGTTGTCTCAAAAAACACGTCGTATCCATTAGCTTTTACTTAAAAAAAAAAAAAGGATTACAAAATGACACACTCTCTTGGCGCGTCGTATTTGGGTTCAAAATCATAATTTTGAGACGATACATTATCCTATATTTGATGTCTAAAACCAGCTAAGGATGTTCTAGGTATATGTAATGTATTAATGTTGACGAAGCAATGCTGAAATTTGGCAGATGAATTCTATTAGGTTGAAATTTTTAGATAAGAGCCGTGATGAGTCTTGCTTTGAAGTTAACTATTCTTTCACTCGTTTGGGCCAAGCGCTGTAAGAGAATAAATAATTTATTAAAAAACCATCATAAAAAGCAACACAAATTGTCACAATAGTCATATAGATGGTCAGTCATGGTCATATCTAATTTTTTTTTTGTTTGAAGTTGTATGTAATTATTTTCAATGCAACACGGTTTTAAGTTGAAAAAATTATTGTGATCAGCTTTGAGAAAAACATTAGTAATGAAGAGTATTAAAATTACCTACATTATTATCTATAAAGAAAAGAAAGTATTAATTTTTAGTCATTCGACGTATAGGTTGTTTTAGTAAAAGCTATAAAATTATTTGTAATTGTACAGAAAATCCATGTCGAAGTGTTTAGTGGAAAATTTAATCAGAATAGATTTTACTAAGACTTATTTTGGCACTAATTATATAAGTAGTTATTTATAACATAACAATTAAAATTTAATTAACATATAAAAATTAAACCAAGCAACAAAAAAAAATAACAATGAAGTCGTGCGGTCGTCTTCGTCAGTAAATTCATATGTTTGACAGTCTAAGTGTAAAGTTTTTAATTTTTTGTTTTATGTCGTTTACTAGTTCAACTTTTTTGCGATGGACGGCCTAAAACATTTAAATATTTAATTATTTTACTTAAATGTGTAAATTTTACACAATAAACTAATACATAATCAAAATATTTCGGTTATAAACTTACAAAATTTTTCAAAAAACTTAAAAATAATTAATTATTAAGTGGTCATTCAGTAACCTCAACTATTGCTTGAGATAAATTTTTAGAATTTTATGTTAACCATTTTTGTCTTCAAAATTATGAATAATTGTGAATTCTCTTGATAAAAATCACAATTTTATGATCAAAATAAATTGAATGGTTTAATTGAAAAATTTTGTTGTTTGAACATTTTCTGTTGTTCATTGGGCATTAATTAAAAATTAACATTGTTAGGTGTTAGTTAAGAAGTGTGTAATACAATTAAAAAATTGTTCAATTTTGCCGAAAAAATATGATTTTTGGAAGAAGATTCCAGAAGTTTATATATGACTAAGATATAAATGTTGGTTAATTTTTTTAGAAATTTAAAAATTGAAATTTCATTATTTTGTAGAATAGCAATAATAAAAAATTAAACTATAATTATTATTGTAATGTTATGAAACTGCTCTGTATTGGAAAAGTATTCTTAAAACATTTATAAAGGTTGTATTTTTGAAAATATTTTAATTTTTTTTCCAAAACGTTATACTTTTAGGTAGGCACTTTTCATTTTAGTGACGAAGATTTTTTAACATAGTCTTCATGTGAGACACTTAAGATTATTAACCTAATGATAAACAAGACGAAAGATTTCAAACTATGGACGAATCATTTATTTCACAGTTTTAATTTGTTTGCATGTAGCATTTCCTCCCTCTCGTTATTATTTAACCAGCTTTTTGAGAAAACTTTTTTTGAAAGTACTTTGAGAGATTTTGGACCTCTCTAAACAATTACGTGTATATTATTGAGAAATATTACAATATTTAGAATAATAGTAACAATTTAGATAATTAAAACGACCAGCCATTAAAACACTTGCATATAATTTATTTATGCATGTGAAATATTACTTTCATTTATGTGTATTTTATTTAAAAATAAATGATACTTAATAAGTATCGTGTCTAAATTACAAAATTTATATGCAATTACTCGATATCAGGTGGTTCACAACTTTATTTAATAACCGTTTAGATATACACATTTATTATGTGTAATAGTAACGAAAGCAATTAAATTTATTAATTGGATATTTAAGTTCAATCACATAATTACGGCAAAACAGGTTTCATTTTCTCCCTTTTTGACAAGAGACTTGTCTGTTGGGCAATGTTTATTGTTTCATAACATGTACACATGGCGTTTATGCAGACAACCAAATACTTGTTTATTAAAAAAAGACATATTAATTCTGTTATTGCATAAGTCTTATGCACATATTGTTAAAATTTTATTAGTTACTTTCTGTTGTGTCGGAGTAAATCCGTTATCAAGGGCACAAAACACATGCATTTAACTAAATTAATTTATAAATTTTTTAAGTGATCCAATAAAACGAAAACCTGTATTTTTTGTGTCGATTAACAGCTGCACGTATGCACGTAATAAAAAGTGAGGAAAAATGAAAGTGCACTTACCAAAATGAGGTCTTGAATGAGGTTGGCAATACCCCTGTTGGCAACGACTAAAAGTCGCGTTATGGGTCCGGGAATTCCTTCGGTATGTTCCGCCCGTGGTGATACGTCAATTTCGGCAACACCACCCGCTCCCGCATCGGAATGGTCTTGGGCACCCGAACCCGTAATTAACTGCAAAAATTACTTCAAATTATTAATCGAAAAAATTTTCTATGTGACGTAAAACACCTTCAAACTGTTTACACTTACGACTGTTTAAATACAACCTTGTAGCGAGCTTTATGTATTTACATGCTTTACGAGTACTTCTCTACCTTAAAATTAATTGAGCGTATTACCAATTATGTATAAAAGTAAAGTAATTATCTTATGTAATTTTAAAATGCGCATATGCATCCCGTTTTGAAGAATGTATGACGAATTGGTTGCATAATAAAAATGGTATAATGGTAATACAACTGGTAATATACCTATTATAACATACTTTTTATAAATTACTTTATATTAATTTGGTAACAGATTTTACTTTTAGACGTTTCGCAGACAGTAATATCTTCAAGAATCGGAACATTAACCAGAATATTATTTCTGAAGATGACAATCGACGAAACGTTGAAAAGAAAAGTCTTGCATATTGAACGACTACGAATGCCTACCTTAATTTATATTTAAGTAGTTTCCATATTATATCGAAAATGTAATATAATAAGCAATTAAAAATTAATATAAATTTTGTAATTCGAAATAAAAATTATTGCTGCCTTTCAAAACTACTTTTTTGATTGACGTAATACTAATTATCTATGGATTGGAAAATCCACGAAGAAATTTGTGAATTTCAAAAACCTGGTTTCCTTTAACATTGTTATCTATCTATTACTATTTTCTACATTTTTTATTTTGTATTTACACAATTTAAATTTGTTTAAACTATAAAAACTGTACGTAATAACGAATTATATTTATTAAATAAAAGTGCAGCACTTACCTTCCCTTAACTATGTATTTAATTGTTGCATTATAAAAAATTTCATGCATTTTTTTATTTCTACGAATATTTACATTGATTTGTTGTAATATACGCGTACTATTTTTTTTCTAATGGCCTATAAAGTTACTATACTAATAAGTACATAAATTTTTGCTATATTGATGATTGAGTATCCATTTTTGCTTAAAAGTTTCGTACAATAAACATTTGTCGTCAAGTCTGTTCGTCTGTCATGTCTGAGATACACATAAAAAAGGATGTCGTAGAGGACTAGAACAAGGAAAAGGTCCGAGGCTGCCAAGAAGGAAGAAAGTTTAAAGAGCTGGAAAAAAGATGCGTTCCAAAAAAAAAAAAAGAGAATTAAATAAAATGAGCAATGGAAAATGAATGGAAAGATCCGCAGAAAAATTAGCCACCGTAAAATGAAGTGTAACAAATAGTGCTTGAAACCACAGACATGACATTTCCTCGCGAATATGCAACTAATTAACAAATCATTGTAAACTCTTGTAAATTTACATCTACTGCATTCTCAAGCACTATTTATATTTACATTTTAGTAACTGTTTTTTATTATTATGTGACAAAAGTTAGAAGTTATAATGTAGATATGCAGATAGAGATATTATTATTAATAGATATTATTATTTATTAACAATTGTTATAACACCACACGCCCATGAACATAATTAGATTATTATTAAACGAAAATTGGATAGACAGGAAATATTAATGTTGTTACTGAATTATTAAAGACACTATTTGTTATGGTTGCATAAAATAAAACAATACCCATTATTTTTTAAACTAATTTTCTTTACTGGCTTTAAGGGGGTTGAAAAGTATGTGAGTGTATAACTACAATTAATGATGTGAAAATTAGGGATCAATTGCGTGGCTGACACACTAATTACATAATTAGTTTTTAATTGGCAAAAATGGCATGTTCTTGATGAAATTCTGTTTGCACTTGGATTTTCATTTGATAAACATGGCAGAGGTGACAAAAGTTTACTTGGTTAGCCTAGCGATCCAAAATCATGATTTAAAAAAAAATATTTTCGTAACGAGGCTCCCATCGAAGTAATATTTTTGAGTTTAGACAATTTTTCAGAATATAAAACCATTCTTACACTTACACCCTTAAATGATATCAATTTTATGTAAATCTGTGATGAAACAGAAGACACCATAAAAATTATGGTAGATACCTTCACCTTCTATGTATGTATATTCAAACCCTTAGTGAATCTGTAAACAGCACTATGTTTTTATTTTTTTAATTAAATATTTTAATTTTTGTCATTAATTAAATCCATGTAAAAGAAATGTTAATTGAGTTATGGCCATAGTGCTTATATCTACATATTCACATTTTCGTCCACAAAAAGCTGAAATATAAAATAGCCCTTCACCAACAAAGGAACAAACTAAGAAAAATGAAAGAAGAAATTACAGAAAGTAATAGGTTCGGCGTAGTCTGGGCGGATACCTGGGGGACGGAGACAGGGACGGCGACTGCAGGTACAAGTGCCCCTGCGTTGGGCGCCAGTCCAAATCCTAAATTTTCAGTTCCAGCTACCATTCTGTATACTGTGCCTGCGGCTCTTGCCACACGATCTGCTCCATTCTAACAACTCATAATGTTAATATTCGAAAAAAGAAAAACATTTGTGTTCGTTTAATGTAACGTAAAGTCTTGTCAGTTAATAAAAAACAACTTTAATTATGGTCAGTAAATCGAATTTTTGTAAAAGTGTAAAGGATTTTCTACAGTATATCACAAAAATTTCGAAATGTGTCAGATAAAGTCACAGGAACATGCTTTGGAAGCTTTATCAATGTTCTATTTTCAAGCTAACGTGGTCCATCGAGCCGGATTTAATTTTCAAAGATACTAAATTATAATCCTCACAACATTATTTAAAGTTTTTACTTTATTTAATATCTCGGATATTGTTAACTTTGCATAATATAATGGTGATATTCTCTATTTGTTTAACATTATAGTTATTTTATCAAGCTTAGATTAAACATTTCCTTATTGGTCACCGATCGGTGAACTGTTCCATTGAATACCACTCAGTGTTCTTTCTTCCTATAATTTCCTTGTCATAGTAAAAAGACTCATTAATATTTGAAACAATTTTTGAAATTGAGGGTAAAGATAGGTAATTTACTACAACAAGGTACCTCCATCTTTTTTATTATTGGTTAATATTAATTTTTCTCAAAAACTATCTACGTGTATATAACTCTGTTTACTCCTTTTTCTGTCTTTAATATGTCCCTAACTTCGCCATCATATCTCTCTTTTTTTATTTTTTATTCGTTTTCAATTTTGTTTTTCAAATATTGATAGATACAACACTGTGTATTTATTAAAAAAAAAAGTAAGGGAGTAATTAGTTTGAGGAAGTTAAACCCAAAAACCGTTTTACATTGTAGAACTGTTAGGTTTTTGATTTTCATGTGGTTTTGAGAAATCTTTGATCTTTGTTCTGTTTCCAAGGCGTTCAGTTATGAGTTGTGACCACGAGTCTACGTAATTTTGCAAATTTGCAAAAATCTCTAACAATTGTAAGGAAATGTGGAAATGCTTGTGTGCCACTCAATTGTGTGGGTATCCATTTGGTACTTGGATTTATTCTTATCACGTACACGCGTTGTGCGTTTAAATAAACACAACTTGAAAGTTGTTACACATGTATAGGCTGTGGCATATTGCAACATCGTAATCAAGAGCAAGAAATAAACAAAAATAAGACAGAATTGACCGGCTTTCACCAACCATTACCTACGAAGGTTTACGAGGGACAATGTTCTCACATTAACTTATGTCACATTTTCTACCTAAGAAAAACACTAAAATTATCATAATATGCATAATGGCATAAGATGCTATGATGATGTTAAGACTTGCAATAATTATTTCGCAATAACGTGACGAGTCTTGGATACGGTAAAAGCTTTAAGTCGGTATTGGGTCTATTTAAGTTGCTAATTATGACCAGTTTGTAGAATTACCAAGTTTTTGAAAAATATGGTGACATTTGCAATCGAATGAAAAAAGTTAAAAATATTCAAGTAGACAGTAAACAAATAGTACTTATACTTGAGTAATAAATTCAACAACTTAAGTGTACTAATAATGAAGATTTTCTACCGAAGACATATATTAAATTAATTAAACATCAACGAAGAAATGCAAATGCATGCATAAATTAATTTAATTAAGTTTACTGAATAATTTTAGCGACTGTTGTATAATTTGCATTCGAAAATTCCAAACTTTTGAGCTTTCTAAAAGTATGTCTTAACGACAGAGCAAATTTCGTTTCTGACAACCCAATTTGGAAATTAAGATATCGAAAATTGCATTAAATCAAACTGAATTTGTTATTTGAATATTCAGTTTAGTAATTTCTGCAAAAAGAAACCTACCTATAGTTCTTTGTCTTTCTTTTAAAATTATCAGAAATTGGATTTTTGGAAATTTGTTTTTAATTTCATTCATGAATCACTTAATTATTTGTTAGTGGACTGAAACATTAAAAAATCTTCAGTTGTTTTGCTGAAAACTTTGAGTAAGAATTAATTATTCAATGTCAAAAAGGAATTAATAAAATTGTACGTTTCTTCTGAGTAAATATCTAATAAATTCTAGATAAATTCGATTATCGTAACTAAAACTTTCTAAAAATAATTAAAGTTACAAAAGCTACCTAATAAGTACGTGTTAGCAAATGGAAATTTAACAACTATTTCACAGAAAATGCAAACATTTATGATAACAATAAACTGCATGTTCGATTGAATATGTATTAAACATTATTTAGTTTTGTATTATATTTCCTAAAGAAATACTGTGTTTTATGCTTGATCGGATATAGGCAGCGGTTTTGTTATATTATTTCATCTATAAAATATTGTTCTCTGTAACTCAAGTGGCATGAGACTAAGCCATCATGCTATCTATCATTCCTTCATGTTACGTAATGTCGACGTTCGATCTTCGATTCTGATCATTAAAACATTATATAAAGTTAATCAGGTTTAAAGGCATCATATTATCTGATTTTTATTTTGTTGGGATGTATTTAAGAAGACATCTTCGATGAAGGACTTTAAATAATTGAGTTTATGGATTTGCTTTAATGAATATTCTTTTAATATCTAAATCTATATGGGGCCTGATAATCTCTTTTGATAATCATAAATAAAAAAATAAAAATATTTCATTTTGAATATGGGAATCATTTTTGGGGGGAGAAATTAGAAACTTAAAACAGAAAAGTCTTGTAAACTGTAGAATGTGACATATGAAATGGAAGGGCTTGCGTTGTGAAATACTCAAATATTTTTTTTTTTGAAATAAATAATTTTGAAGTTATTTCAGAACCCAAAAAATGAAATATCAGAGTACTTTCTATCGCTCTGACTACGTATTCAAGACAATAATATAATCATCAATTCTTCTCTGTAGTACCTACTATAGATACCCAAATAATAACATTGTAAATAACATATTCATCGTATGGAACCCTAAATAGTAATTTATTTTGCAAGCAAAAGCTAAATATCTATATTATGACATTGGAGTAATTTATTGATAGTTGTATATCAAACCAAGTGTATCACAGAAGAAAATAATTTAAAAAAAAATTCCTAGTAAAGAAATAAATAAGTAAATCTTGTTATGAAATAACTATATTTTATATTTATTTATCAATTAATTACAAAAGAGATGATCAATAAATGAAATGAAATTTTGGATGAAAATGCAAAGGGTTTAAAGGTAAATTCATAGATAAGTATTTTTTGTATATTTCAATTATTTACAAATGCTATCAAAAATTTTTTGTTTTATTTGGCGTAAACAAATAAATGTGAAATTATTCGTTTTACCAATCGTATTAATTCCTAACAGAAATCTAAAAATATATGTATTTTTTACTATACAGCATCTTCTTAACAATCGACATATTTTACTTGTAAGTTTTGGAACTGCTCCGATGACTTTAATTAAATTAAATTTTAAGTAGTTACTTAATTTAATTTAACCAAATTTTTTTTTTTATGTAAATCGTTTGATTATGGCATTTAAATAGTTTAACTAGATTAAACAGGTCGTTGAACCAACAATAGAATTTGTGGTAAATTTTATTACGAAACTGCCAAAGTTCCAAATTACAAATTAGTGTCTAGTATATAAAGTTGGAAACATTATTCAGTATACAGCTAATTTTTTTATTGAAATTTGTCATCAGAAACAATATTAGAAGGGGTAGTAAATATATAATTAAAAAAAAATAAAATAAAATAAAAAAAGCAATAACTGCTTGGGAAAGCTTCACAAAAAATTTTTTTTAGTTTCTTTTTTTTTTTTTGTGAAACTATAGCAAGTAGTTTTATTATTTCTCAAGTGAAATATGCGACGTTAAATATTCTTATTTTGTTTATTACTTTCATTTGACATTCAAATGTCTGCTTACCCTAACTAAATCGAAAAGAAAATTTCCAGAACCATGACTGTCCCCTCCGAAGGGCGAGTATCTCTTGTCTCGGTCGGCATCATCGGTTTCGACGTTCGAAAGATCGTTTTCAGGCGCTGGTGCTACATTGCTAGCCGAGGCCGCAGCATCCTGGTCTTGAGCCTCTCTAGCTGTCCTTATTTGCCTGTTTAATTCACTTTCTTCGTTTACAGAAGACTGTAAAATAACAAGAAAAAATATATAAATACACAATCTTAAAAAAATTAAATAGCTATTTATAACTTTTTAATAGGTATGACTTTATTTCTCGTATCGTGGAATGAAAACTCTAACAAATAAGATTATAAAAATCTTAATGACGATAGAAAAATATCGACCAAAATACGACAGTATAAAGAAGAATATCCGAGTAAAAGTTACATTTGTCAATCAATCTTCAAATAAGCAACAGAAAGGTATCAGGAAGACCACAAAACACGAGGGGTGTAGAACGAAGTAAAAAAGCTCAAATCCTAATGCCAAAACTTAGACAGAAAAACGTCTTGGATATTTATCTCGAAAATTAATTGGAATATTTATGAATGGTCTAGAATGTTCCAAATATTTTAACAAGGATTTATAATGTTCTAAGTTTTCCAACAGTAATAATAATCTGATCTATAATGTATAAATGTAAAATTATTCCATAGTGATTGTAAATGTTCCATAATAATTTAGAATGTTCAATAATGATCTAGCATGTGCTAGATTTTTCGGAAATGCTCCAAACTTTTCTCAAAATTTTCTGGAATGTATAAATAATATAAAATATTCCATTTTTTTTCAGAATTGATTTAAATGTTGGGGAATAATTTATAGAATGATTCAGAATGTCAAGGATCTTCTGGAATTTTTGAGAATAGTCTTGAATGTTCCAGATCTTTCCAGAATGATTTAAAATGTTGGAGAATAGTTTGAAATATTCGAGAATGATCCAGAATGTTTCTGATTTTTCGAAAGTTCCAGATCTTTCTAAAAGAACTAGAAGTTCTAGATTTTCCTAAAATAATCCAAGATTTGTATAATTCTTTTCAACATCTTTAATCACTGCATTCAAAATTTCACTTACAACTAGAAGTCAGTCATCACCTAATGGTTATTTGAATCAAAGCTTTCAGTTGAACTTTTTATTTACATCGTAATATAAGAATTGTTGAAATTCCTTTGATTAATTATTTATTAGTGAAAGGAGTAAACAACAAGTCACCGTCAATGTGCAACTACAGATCGAGTATCAAGCTACAGACTATTATCTTTTTGCACATTGTTTTTAACTTCAATGAAACCATTTAATTGCCTATGAAGTTGCAACTGTTTGGTAAATTTAATCACGTACATGGGCATCGACTTCTAAATTTCTTAAATTAAAAATCAACACTATCAAAAAATGATAACAATCTAAAATGTTAGAAGAAATAATTGAAAATTGAGTTTATAGAATTCATTTGGAGTGCAATGGGAGAAATCTACTTCTGCGAAAATTCCAGAGGATTTACTGAAAGGAATTTTTAAATTATCTTGAAGTTTAAATCTCTGTCACTCCGTGTAATCATTTCAAAGCAGTTTCGGTACCAAAACCCATGGGATGCCATTCTAAATTATTTAATATTAATTATCTGTCCACTCTGACATAAATGACTACAGCTTCCGTATTCGAAATGATTTATGAAATCTCCAGTGAAAGTATTACAAAATCCTTTCACGAGCAATGCATTTCATAGTCCATTTGATAATGTAATAGTTTATGGAATTGGTAACCATGCAGATGACGCTAGATTTTCATGATACGATGACCAACTGAACTGTGGAACTCACTGATGAGGTGGTGTCAGTTATACTATTTTTTTCTGTTGTTGTTGTTGTTGGTGTTGAAGAAGTTGTTGTATTAGATGATTTATTAGAATCTATTTTATTGTCTTCTTCATCTTCGTCCTCGTCATCGTAGTCTTCGTCTGGTGGGAATGTGGGGAGGACAACGTTTACAGAACTTCTCCCTTCGGAACCTCCACCTCCTAGACCTCCAGATCTAAGCAAAGCTCCTCCCACTATTCGAAAGATCGTACTTGTCAAGTTTTGGACCACCAAGTCAATTACCTAAATTCAAATGTCTTTTGTTATCCTGAAAGTTTCTTTTACATTTCTTCATATCAGTATCAGTGTTGCTCAGCACCATATATAAATAATAAAATAATTTATTTTTTTTATTGATAACTCAAGAATACTGGGGGGAGTCATAACCAGGGTTGGCTTCTTTAGATTACAACTATTTAAGAAAAGTAAACATTTTGAGATTCAAAAAATACATTATTAATAAAGCAGCTTTTGTTAATTTTTATTGTATTAATGTTTGTGTAATCAATATAAACAATGAACAAGAAACCATATAATGAAAATTTTCTTATAACATTCAGGAAGTAGTTTACCAAATATCTATGGGTATTACCTATGGCTGTTTATGCAATATGTTTATCTGCATAATTACATACCAATTTCGTGTTGTAAAATGACTGCAGCTTTTAATTGACGTCATTAATTAGTTTCGAAAGTGCGTTTCGTACATATTATTACCCAATAAAGTCAATACATTAGTGAAAAAATGGAACACTTCATTTATAAGGAAAATGTACCGTTTTGGTGTAAACAACTAAAACGTGTAGGTAAGGTACTTTTTTTATATAATTATGTCACCAAAAATAATTTTGTTTGAAAGTCAGTTAAAAGGAGAAATTTATTTTTTAAAAATAAAAAATTATATTGCTGAATTGTTTTTTATTGGAAATAATTTTGGTTGATTTCTAAAGCTACTAAAAATGAAAAAGTAGCTTGAAAGCTTAATAGTAACAAAATAATTTAACAAATAAACTTCAAAAACTGGACAAATGTTTCGTCTTAATCAGCCATTCCCAGGACCCAGGAGTATTGTATGCTGTACAGTTTTGTTGTACTGCTGAGGATGACTGCTTAAGTCGAAACAGTTCTCGAGCTTTTTAATTACATTTGTTTAAGTTTTGTCGTTTTTTGGTATTTTGATGATTTTCTTATAAAAAGGATCTCTTTCAGATATTCCAATAATGTGACGAAAGGATGTGATACTATCAAAGGACTTTAATACTAATTAAGCTGAATGTTGAGGGTCATAATTTGTACCTAATCATTTTATATTCGATTCAGGCAATAATTTCAAATGGCGACGATCCAAGTGCTTCTCGTATTTATTTTTTATCGTCATAATGAAAATTATAAGTCCAAGTACTAAGTAAAGATGTGTTACAAGGCTGATTACGTTTAGTATTTCATTGACGTTATTGAAAACTTTAAGTACGTTATGATGTGAGTAAACCACAATATTTATTGTACGAGTTAATCGACTTTTACACTATTTATGCCTCGAATTGGACACGAGTGCCTGCGAGAACAGTTGTTTTGGTCGTAAAATTTTACTGTCAATTTTGAAAACAGTCATAAAAACCTATCGCAATATTTTATTGTCTAAAACACAATTAATTATAAGGAACCTCACGCAATTAGGTCATAATAATTTAACATGTAGGTACCCACTGCAGTTTCTACTCACAAACACGAAAAATAAATTTTTCAATTAGGTTTCAAAAATTAAAAACAGTAACAGAATTTGTGTATACATACATATATTAATAATTATTGGAAATTTGAGTCTGTTTTTCATGAAAAAATTAAATTTCCCAAATAAATTTTATTCTTAGTAAGGGACTGAAGACGTCAACTGGATATCGAAACGCGTTTTTAAAATTTTCAAATGTTTTTTGTAGAATTTTGGATTTATTATTATTAAATATTAATGAGTTTATGATGATGTTGAAGACTTCTTCTGGTACATTGGTATTTGGCACATATTATCACAATCTCTTTCGATTTAAATATTCAATAAAAGTGCTAATGCTAATAATTTTTATTATCATATACGCGACAAAATGTTACAAAAAGGTCATAAGAAACATTTGCATTAAGCGACTATCATAAATAAATAACGCAAGAATATGTGATGCAAGTTAATTAATTCATTGAAGAAATATTTGTACAGTATTTAGGCAATATTTATCACCTAAATAAATTAGTACCTGTAATTAAAAATAATGAAAAATTGCGTACAGGGGAAAAACCATAATTGTTTTAATAATTGGGGAAAACATAAATCACACTACGTCGCTCGCATGTTGTCTGTTGGGTTCAAATTCATGTAATAATCTTGCGTAATTTAAGGTGTTTTGTAAAATTTCTGAATCTATAAACAGTTTGGTCTTAAAAAATTTCATAATAAGTGAATGTTGACAGGTGGCAAATAACTGTAAATTAAGTGTATAGGTACATATGTAAAATTCATTGGACACCATCAGACAGATTTATAATGAAATTTTGTCTGGAAACAGAGAAAAAATGTCTCAGTGACCCAAAAAATACTAGATTAATATGCGACTATGTAATAATTAAAAAAATATTTAATTAACGCAACAAATATCCTGCGAATGTATTTAAGGACATACCATACCTACTTTTTTTTATTTATTCTAGGTTGATTACTAAACTCGTTTTTTAAATGGCATTTGGTTCGTTAGAGTGATTTAAATATTAAATGATTATGTAATTTTTCGATATTTGTGATAGAATTTTGATAATATGACCATGACAACAGCATCATCAAGGTAGAAGTTTTCTTAATATTGGAATCTCATTTATTCCTTTCCATAATGAATCATTACAGTAAATCTCTATTTAATATAAACTTTATAGAATAAATTGAAACTTATCCAGTATTTTGTGTACGTATCTAGAAAATAAAATTTTATTCGATTTTGTATTTTAGATCAGGGTCGCTAGACTTTTACGACTTAATTTGATGATTACAGTTAATTTTAGTTGGTTATTGCAGCAGATAATTAAAAATGTGTTTAAATTTAGCATTTCACGAATAGACGAGGCTTGTCCCACAAGTTAAGAATTTTTTCGTAATACACGTCTATGGACCTTATCCGTGGTGAAACCTGGGGCTTATTTGCGGCTAAAGATACTTGAGAACACGCCGTTTACATGAAGCCTTGTGGTTGGCTACTAGACTTGTTTATTTTTTTCTGCATGCAATATCGTTTTTCCTTGCAAAATTTTATTACTAAAATTGATTACAATTGGCGGTCACCAAGAAGAAGCCATTCCAAATTAACATGTCATTTCCTGTTTACAATATTGATCCTAATTCGGATCATTTAGTATTTTTATTTAATTTAGATATACATAAAATTATTTTTTTACACTTATTTTCATGTAAAATTAATTTTACATAATCCTAATGTGATTAAAACTACACGCCAATTTAAAAGGATAACTCAAGATGGGCTAAACTGTGGATTTTCTTTCTAAACTATAAGATCCACTCAATTATTTTCATTTGTTGTTTTTTTTTTAAATTTAAATAATTAAAAAACAAGAACAAATGTAGTGAACTTTAATATTAAGTTAGTTTATCTTGCCAAAGAATCAAACACTATGATTATTATCTAAGACTTCTTCGAAAATGTTTTTGATAAAATCTTTTATTGCCTAAATTACAATTGTGTAAAATAATTCCTATAAAAAGAAATACAAGGAAATCATTAAATTCGATATAATTACATGGTTGTGTTCTTTAAAATAATACTTAATTATTATTCAAAAAGCTAATTTGGTTTTTGTTTTTTAATGACTGTTAAAAAATTCACCGAATATATTGCTGAATTATTGATAGTAGTAAGATAATACAGTTAATGCAACAAAATTAGACCCCCTGTACTTTTAATTACATAATATTTTGTTGTTACTACTATTTCGTTGTTGTATTAATTTCACTTTAAACAGGCAAATGGCTAGAGGCATATCCGATTAATTGTTTGACATGTTATAATAACAAACTTTTTAAATGACTAAGCTATAATATGATTAAACTTTAGAAATTAAAGAAAGTAATTCTAACCTCCCTACGGTGCTGATTTTGCAACAACTGATGATCGAAATAGACGTATTCTTACCTGGAACAGTTCGGGACAATACCTTCTCAGCATTTCGATAGATCGCCGGTTTCTCAGAGGCGCTAAATCACTCACAGGTTTTGATATCAGAGCCTGTTCATTTTATTTGAATTAACAACAAAGAAAATAAAATAACAATGAAGAAGAACCAATAAGAGAATGAGAAAGAAGATGGGCAAATAAGATCGTCTTGTTGATCTTTATTCGTACATGAGACGTCGAGATGTTTCTGTCTGGATGAACATCTGATACCCACGAAAATGAAGAAATAAAAGACACAATAAACCTCCAAAAAGTCGACAACAGTTACGAAACCTTTATGTATGTAAAAATGACGCTACATTGTTATATAAATGTACGTAAATAAGGAATTATGCGATATTACAATGACGTGATTAAAATATACGTATTCCTGTAAAAAAACTTAACAATAAGGAGAAGAAAGTTGACATGCTGACAAAAATGTTAGATGTAGAAGAAAATCTTAGTTGATGTTACAAATGTTATGAATCATGCATAAAATAAATAAAATAAAATAATTTGTTAGTCTTAGCATAAGCATGGATATCTCATAAACTTTATATAATTCCTTAATTGCAATAAATCAAGCCAGTGTATTAACAAACAAATTTTTATATTTGTCTGATTTGGACGAGAATTAAGTTGCATATTTCGAAGATACTTACAATAAATATAAAAACCGCAACAAAGCTTTGTTGAAGTTGTTATTGTTTAATTATCTCGGTTATGGCTAATAGTCTTTTTAAAAACAACAACTAAACTAGTACCTCATTAAATCACGACAAAAAATTATAATTACTGTTATTCAAATTAAATATTTTCACATGTATCTATCTATTAATATTTCTTGCTTTCTCAATGTCAAAAACGAACTAAACATCGTTTTAATGTTCGTATTTAAAAACAAAGTGCCTGTTTATTTTATTAACAACAAATTAAGTACAAATTACGCTAAACAGAAGCCGAAATCGCTGCTAAGAACAAATTTGTCATCTGTGTCAATATTGTATCATTTAACGATTTTTACATAACATTGGTAATACGGCAAATGGTATGTCAAACATTAAAAATAAACATTCTATTGAAAGTATAAACAGCCGAACCTTAGCAAACCATATACGTACAAAGAAATTAATTTCTCTGATTTAGTTTATTTATAAATCTATAAATATTATTATTTTATTACTTAGATTGTATGAAAAAATTGTGCCGTAGTGGCATTTATTTGATTTTACATGTTTATTAGCAGTTCTAAATGGAGACACCAACAGTGCATCAAGCGACGAACTTAGACGATATGATTTTCTTTGAACTAATTTAACTACATTTACTTAATGTCTTGGACATATCATTGAGAAACACAATACCAGCATTAACTAATTGAATAAATGAATAAAAAGTATATTCAAATTTTTTGAAAATAGCTTCACAGGAAGGTACAACATTTATAGTTTTCTTTTTCTAACAAAATCAGGTTAATTTATTGGCCCAATTTTTTATGTTCACGTTTTATATACAAATTAATGCATTTTTTTGAAATAAGTAAATACAATTAAATATGAATCTCAAGATTTTGGAAGTAATACATAAATATATGAATTGTCACAGTCGAATTAGATGGACAAATTTTGACGATTTTCCAAACCATATACATACGTGCAAAGAAATAGATTTATCTGATTTAATTTATTTATAAATCTATAGATATTGATATTTAATTACTTAGATTGTATGAAATAATTGTGCTGTGGTGGTATTTATTTAATTTTAGTTGTTCATTGGCAGTTTTAAATGGAGATACCAACAGTGCACCAAGCGACGAACTTGGACGATATGGTTTTCTTTTAACTAATTTACTTAATCTCTTGGAAAATATAGGAAAATTTTGACTTCACATGAATATTGTTCATCATTTTTGGCTTTAACTGTAATCTAAAATTAAAAAAATAATATTCACAAATCCTTTTTTCCAAGATTTGATGGTCAGGTTTGCGAAAATTTTTGTTTCCTTTTTTTTATTAAACGATTTAATATTAAGAGTTGTTAGTTAGTACTTATGGATTACCCAGCATGCAATCTGGGATAAAATTGGGATACTATTTACAAATTTAATGCATAACAAGATAATGTTTTTTTTCTTTTGGTCAAATTTCCATATCTTAATTTTTTTAGGTATGTATATTCCTTTGGTTATTGTGTGACGTGCTGTATATGAGTTGGTGTCATATTATTAGCATGTAAACTAACAAAATTGCGTTCGGTTTATAAATGGCATTTCTTCTTGGTTTTACTTTCGAACCGCATATTCATAACTTTCAACAAAGTGAAAACAAAATTACACACAAGGTAGCATTTAAGAATTAGTTATGTTTGCATTGGTAACGGTCAAATTATTAACAGTCCGACGTTACATTGACGTCTGCGTACTTTCTGGTAATTCCCCCCTGTGTATTAGTTAATATCCAATAGCACAATAATTGCACAGTTGAATTAAGAAATAGTTAAATTTTCACAATTGACTAAGTACAACTGGCAGTTCTGACGAAATTTGCGATTTGGAGAACGAACGAGAAACGGCATTACAAAGGAAGAAAATGAATTTCACAAAAAAATAAAATCACAACTATTATTATTATTATTTTTCTTTCGATTATTGTTATTTACACCGAATTGTAAATAAAGCCATAGGCGATTTGCACACGATATTAACATGCAATCGGTTTAGTTGCATACAGGCAATTTTTTAGTAAAAATCCTAAATTGGTTTTATTACCACATTGCAATTGCAAACAAATCAATTCAACATTTTGGCGTAACCTTCAATTATGTTGTTGAATAAATAAATAAATAAATGCATATCGGCTTTATTTGACACGAACATTCGTTTACGGATTTTAGTTTGAAATAAAATTGTTACATAATAATTATTTTTGTTTCTTGACGTTTGACATCGGGAATTGTTTTCTTTTTGTGTCACAAAAGAACAAAAGCGTAATCATTGGTTATTTAAGGATGATTTTCTTGGCGCAATATCGTACACCGGATGTTATCATCTTCAGCAATCTGTACGTCTAAACCGTATCCGTGATATTCAAATAACCTGTGCATGACATAATGTGTACGTGCCAGTCAATGACGAACGGGGGAAATACTTTTACAATCCAACGCGTTACTTTCACTAGCTTTCTTCACTTGGGCTCTTTGTACACCACGAAACCAAATGCTCCTTCTATGTTTTATTAGCTGTTACTTCCACATTAATAAAATTCAATAGGGTCTAATTTAAATACATGCAATACAGTATGTCCCAACTTTATATAAATTAAAAGGTAATTGTAAAGGCTCCTGGGAAAATTATCTATTCAGATGCAAGTCTTCCTCTACCCCCCTTATAGTCCTATTTCTGCCTTTAATATGTCTCTACCTCTTTGAGTATCAATTTTGGGCTCCTATCATCTCATCTGAGTTCTTAACGGTTCTAACTTTTTGACTAAAGAAGTGTTAAGAAAATTTGATTAAAAATTTTAATATTGGGCCACACTGTATATATATTAGTTAAGGAACAGTTAATGAAGTTGGATGTGTCGACTTTCTTCAATGCATTCACGTTCATCAGCGACCGTTTGACCTCTACGAATGACGTTTTCCTTCTTCAGAGGTTACCACTTTCTGCTTACGGAGACAATTGTGCACTTAAAGGTTACAGTGAGCGAAGGTCAATTAAAAAAAAAGTTATTAAATATTTTCTTACGCATATTTAATCGAAAATATATTAATTTGTGTTGTTGCCTTATAGACATTCGAAAATTGTGAAACAAATCTTGAAATTACGATTTATTTTTTTGTCAGATTTTTTTATATGATATTTATTCATTGACAGGGTAATCACTATAATAATTGTAACCTTAACATTATTTATTTATTAGTTATTTAGTCTATTGTGATTGACAATAATTTTTTAATTTAACTGGACAAGGTCAACGCAAAATCACCTTCAAGAGGTAATTCTGAACTTTGATTTATATAATTATATAATTAATTTTAGATAATTTATAAAAAAGTACGGTTAGATTATCTAATAAACAAAACATTCATGATTAATTAAACAATTATTCAAACCAATTAATAACTAATTTCAGTGAGAATATGGTTTCAGTTTTTATAAAGTAATCCACGTTGATGTTTATAATTATAAATTAAATTAATAATTTATTATGCACCACCTTTTAAAGTTTTAAATGCTACCTTGTGAAGATTTGTCGTATATGACTGACCATGATCGTTGACTTCACCGATGGAATTACGACTGTCTTACCATATTCAAGACTAAACGCAACTCAGAATTTGTTTAACATTAACAACCGATAACAAATTCAATGACGTCCACGTAAAAGATTCCTTTTTGAATAACAAGAAGTTAAATGACGACAAAATAGCATTAAATGGAATCAACACACAGGTTTATGAGAGATTTTGCAATAAATATATGTTTAACATTCCTGTATGGAACTATAGAAAAGCTTTTACATTTTTTTTGCAATTTGTGTAAAAAAATTGAAAAATTTCATGAGATTATCCATTTAAAATTAGTGGAAAAAGTTTCTAAACTAAAACATGCAGTTACTCATGCTAAGTACGAGCTAAATTCCACATCACAGTAGACATAACAAAAAATAAAATCTTTATCAATATAGAATCTAGATTTTGAAATTAGGTATTTGAAGATTCTATTTTAAAATTAAAACGAAAAAATGGTTTTCATGATTAAAAAAGTGTAATTAATGGATGCCTAAAATAGTAAAGTGCAATCTGTCATGGAATAGTGATCATAAAGATAATTGGGCACCTTAGTAAGAAATTTAGACAGTAAAAGTGTTTGTCGTTGACCATGTGTGGAATTCTAGCGTTCCGAATAGTTATGTGTACTTAGTTAGAAAAGTAAAAGTGAGCAAACAAGCTAAGAATCGAAATGAAAAGAGCGTAAAGTGAGCAAAAGAGGCATACGTGTGCATGAATTGGATATGAATGTATGTAACTAACCTGATCGTTTATGGGCGAAATAAAACTGTTTTCCGCTTCGAGAAGTGTAGCAGGAGCTGCCCAACTAATCGTCACCGACACACACAGAACACACACGACACTGAAAAAGGACCTCATTTTGACTAGATTGGGTTACCACACCTGAAACAAGAAAAAAAATAACATAAATAATTTTATTATGGTAGATAATTAAAAATTAATTAGTTAATGGAAGGGTTGTTCACTGTAAAAAAAAAGTACATGAAGGATAAATAAGTCAATAAGTAGAAAAAGAAGAACAAAAAGGACTTGTAGAATTGGTTAGTAAATTAGCAATAAAAGGAAAGTTAATAAAAAGGCAGATGCAATAAAAAAAGTTTGATAATAAGTACATAGATCGTTGTTAAAGGCAAAAAATAGCAGCCATAAAGTCGCTAATAAAAGGCCTTGATTATTTAATTTTTTAATGATTTCTATGGATATGTACTATAATTCCGGCCTTTGGCCTTTGGCATTAAATAAGTTAGTCGTCTATTCGACTACTGATATCTCCAAAAGGAAACGTAAGCAAACGCTATGAGCACAATAAAAAAGAAATATTTTTTAGGATATCTGAAAAAAGCGTACACCCTCATGTCTTTGACGAACTATAATAAAAAAAAAGAAGAAATTGTTCTATTTTATTTTGAATTTAAATCTGACATGATATTGAAACTAGAACTTTTAGCAGTAACTTAAACTATTTTAGAAACTCAATTAAAAGTGATTTTGTTTTTTTCTTTTGCTATTTCTCGCCAAATCATTTTGGTTGCAATAATATTCGTAATTATTTAAATTAAAAAATATAATAAAATCGTATAATTCTTAATTGTTTAATTTAAATTATGTAATAATTATAAATATTATTGTAACTGAAATGATTTTGCGAAAAATAGAACAGTACGAATAAAATCATATTTAATTGGTTTTTAAAAATAATCTGTAATACTACAGAAAGCTTATATATTCAGTAGTAAATCACCCTTAAATTCCCTGAACGCAATCAAAATTATTTATTAATGCAAAATATGCAGATACAGTGTGATGGATATCAGAAATGATCATCTTGTACCCTTAATTCATAAATAGAACATTAACAGCAACCCCTATTAAACGTAATTAACCCTCATCATATTATAAAATTTACTAATTAATTATTGTTTTGATTATTAACTCACACGTATAATTCAAAAGTGTCTCACTCTTTATAATTTAAGATTAAATTTTTTTAACAAACTAGAAAGATATTTTTTTTCATTTTATATTCTCGTCCATTAATAGACAATGCCTTTTTATTTACAGCAGAGTGCAGAGACCATGCAGCAGACCAGATATGCTTTAATCTAGTTTTTAAGCTCTTACGTTACTTAACTAAATTATAACATTTTCGAATTGGATTACATAAATATCTGGAGATGCTTCACGATTCCATTCGTTGCAGTAGCATGCAAACATATGGTTGCTAATATACCTAATTGACTCATTACTCAATAAAAAAAATTCTGTTGAGTTCATGATTGCATCTATCTTTATATATAAAAAATATATATACTGAGTGTTTTAATTTTAAATTATTCATGAAAAAGAATCTGATTGATTGTCATTATTTGTAATAGACATATTACATTTAAAGTAAGTACCAATTTCATAAATACATAAGGCATTCACTCTGAATTAGATTATTTTCCAGTTTCAATGTAAATTCAGTTATTATGTAATGCGTTTACGCGCTAGAAACGGACATTATTGTTAATAACGCATAATTTTTGCCACAAGTCACCCGTTCACGTCCAATTAGTAACCGGTGCTCTACTATTACTAACAAATTTTAATTCCGACTGATACTGAAAGTAGCTACTATTTACTGAATTAACAAAAATTGAATTAATTTTACAACAAACCGTTACCGTTACACTTCGAATAACAAATAATAATATATCACATATATCTACGACATTTAATCACTTACGTATAAAACGTGTATATTTATATCATAAAAATTGAAATTCTATAAGACTTTCTGGTTCAGCACACCGTGATAATAATTAATCATTCACACTTTTAAAACGTTCAAACTGAGCGCTCTTCGATAGATGTCTGCTTCGCTGGTTTGTTGTTAACTGGGTGGACAACACTAAACAACTGGCTGAGTGTTGAAGAACTAAAGTTACGTGAGGTAAGTAGTACCGAAACTGAAAAGTCTCAAGGTACTCTCAAAGGTAAAATATATCTACTGACGGCTTAAATGCACCAAAATTTCTAATAATTAATATTAAATTAGTCATATATTTAAATTCAATGCCGTTAATAAAACATAATTCTACAACACTTAATTACGACGATAGGATTTTTTAATGACGAAAAATTAAATTGTTAACAGCTTACACATGGATTTTCCAAAATAAAAATGTACGATTCAAACTTGTATATTATTAAAATTTACTTAATTAGCTTATTTCATTTTTAATTTGCTCAACCTATTAGAAGACTAAATTTGAGTTCTATGGAAATTTATATTTCTATGGGGTAATTGATTTTGAAACATAACTCTATGAGCTTCTGCTACTTGATTAAAAAATTAAGAGTGAAAATTAATTATTTGATATCTAAATGAGGTTTTCCTAAAAAAAGGAAACATTTAAAAAAAGACAGATCTTTTGTGATGTTGAGAGACAAGTTACGTAATGCACCTGCAATATTATTTTAGCGTTGAGTTTACCATAGACACTGTAAGCAGTGCCTCAATAATTGTTTATAGACGAAAAGAAGTCAAAAATGAAATGGTTGCTAAATTTTATGCATGCAACCTGGCAGTCTATTTCGAACCGTTTCTAAAATATTCGAAAATTCTCTTCATTCATGCATAACTTTTTGCAAAATTTGATATTACATTAAAAAACTTTTGCAAAAGGTAACCAACAGTAGCGAATAACAAATGGCAAATGCTTTAAGCAATAGTTAACAGTTTTTTAAACAAAGCTTATTAAAATTGTTTCTAACAATAATACAGGCATATCTAATTTTTGATCGAAATACAGAGTATTTGATAATTTTTGATAAATATATTTGCATTATTTGACAGCTGCGTTGATAATTAGTTGCAGAAAAGAAAAATAGAATTTTTGATTTAACCAGACATTTCTGACACAATATAATTAAAAAACACTCAACTAATATAACGTAAAACACTTAATAACAAATGGAATATTTTTTTTTTGTTACAGAATTAAGATAATGTTAATCATTCCAATAAAAACGTAACGGAAACATTTTTTATGGAAATATTTCTAAATCTAGATCATTATGTTATTAAAAAAAATTTATAAATAAGACGGAAATTTATTTAATTTAATGTTATTAACACAAAGAATTAAATTTTTTGCCAGCTCAATGCTTCATTTTCGAAAATTCGGTTCACTGAAATTTTTATTAAGTCAGTAATTTATAACAATCTACTCAATTTCCTCAAGGATAGTTCGGGATCCTTTGCAAACAATATCTCAGAATAAAATGCCATTAACTTTTCAGAAATTAATCCGAATGTAATTAAAATTTAATTAAACCAAATTAGGTGCTTTATACTTATAGTTTCATCACAATTAGTTGCTTCTTAATTACGTCCTTATAATTTGTGCACGCATGGTGTTTCATCAACCAAGCGTACCACACTTAAACTTTCATTTTCATTTTCTGATGATTTAATGCCACTTTTATATTATACGAATAACTTCCGAGTAATAAAAATGGAATTTTGCGGAAGGTGTACGTACCTAGTAAGTTTCTAAACAGCAAAATTTTCAGCTATATCCGATAGTAAAATCGAACATATTAAATGCCTACATATATGTACGTGTATATTTTATAATTTATAAAACTTGCTTATGCAGGAATTTTCCTTTACACAATTATCTCTAAGGCGCTTTCACTAAACATATAATTGTTGTGGTTAGGTAGGTACATATATTAGAGCGATAAATATCTGATTATATTGTTATTGGTTGGTGCTTTATTTTTTTTATTAAGCTGTATTAGAAATGACGGATAAAGCGATTAAAAAATGAAAAATTTACCGAAAGTCAAACTCAGTGGTTGATAACGACAATTATTGATCAATGCAAATGTTAACAATATGTTTTTGGAATTAATAAATCATCCATTTGTTCATATTTAGGTGGAGATATCAATCAGAGTTAGATATCAAAAGTATTTAAGAGATACCTAATTGATTCAAATAGCCTTAGAAAACGCAAGCAAAAATTGAAATATTTAATGAAATAGTTTCTAGAAGTGACTTTTTTATTAGGAGCTTTAAAAAATTTCGAAAACTATTTTTTAAATTTTCATTTGTTCAAAATTAAATGGATATTTCAATTCTTGATAAAGCGACGAACCCAATTTGTTTTAAAGGTTTCCAGGTACAAAGTCTCATTGAAATATTTTTCGTTTAAGAAGTAAATGATTCAAATAATCGTAGGAAACACATTTCAATGAAAATTTTAAATATTTCATGTAATTCTATCTAAAAATGATCTTAGGTAATAGGTATGAGCTTTTTGACTAGGAATTTTAAGAGATTTGCCTTAATTAACCCCAGTTGTTTTTTTTTTTTAATAGATCTGGTTCGAGTTATTTTTAGGATTACTTTTTGTTTGATTGTTCAAGTTCAAAGGAAAATATCAATTATAGATAAAGCAACAAGCTTGATAGATTTTAAAAAAATTGGACACTGCAAATGAAATTAGGAAATGAAAATTCCTCTAAAATTGAGAATATTGAGTTTATTTATATTCAAAAAGAGTATTAGCCATTATGAGATGTTAATAGAAGAAATGTTAAGGGAATAGATATCAGTTATAGGTAAAGTGACGAACCTGGCATATTTTAAAAATTTCTGTAAACTGAAATGCTTGTCCAACGTCCAACTAGTTTTTTTAACAAAGACGAGTAGAGGTATCTAGGTACCCCAATACCTCAATTTTTTGGTAAAAAAAAGAACAAAAACCTGATCTAACCATTATCCTACTCAAACTAACTTGATCTTTTCAGTATTTCACCAATTTCAATGACTAGTGCGTATTGAAGATAAGTTATTATTTATGCACTATCATAATTAGATAATGTCACAATTAATTACATCAACTGCACCATGAAGGTTATCATAATAATGTAAGAGAAAGTACCTGGCTGTAGTTAAGCTCAATTAAACGTTCCATTAGGTAAGTTTACTTAGCGGGGGTACCTACGAGTTTTCTCAAGATTTTTCCATTTGTGAGAAACAAAGTCCACATGATAATTAATTTAAAGAAAAAATATCTGAATAGACTATTGCTGCACAAGTGTATCTATTCACTTAATGAACTCATAAATACACATGCGTGCCAAGATGTATGTGGTTGCATCAAGGACTTGTCGGTTGCAGTGCAGTAGATGATGCAGTCAAATATAAAGGACTGGATAAAAGTATCGAACCCTCGGATAAAAAAAAATATTGCAACAATTGTTGCTGTTTTTTGCAAATTTTTTGTACCTACAGTCGTCTTCATCTTTTTTACTTACCCTTTACGTTTTTTGATAAAATGTGTGGTTTCTTGGGTGTACAACTTGTGGATTTAACATTACGATTCCAAAAGAAATTTTTTGAAGGTGTTGTTTCGTCATAAATATATTTTATCCATAAATCCGGTGTTCCGATACTTTTTTCCAACCCTGTATAACGTTATTAAAGAGTACTTGACTTAAGTGAGTGTAAAATATGTGCTCGGTACAGTTCGTGAGTTGCAACAAGATTTTGTTACTTCTCTTCGCATATTTTTTATCAAGTTAAGTAAGTATTTACGAGCGAAGAAACTGGACTAGAATCAAGATTTTTGCGATTACGTAAAGTATGAAACGCTGTTTGCAAAATTAGTTGACTGTCATCATCATCACGCTGCATTGCGATCACATAGCACATCCTCAGGGCTTTTCTGATGCCTGTATGTTTTAGATTTCGTTTATATTAAAACTAGAAGAGATGTCCCTGGTGATTGAAGAGACCGTCGACGTATATAGTAAATATTATTAAGTTTTGAATGATCTTGGAGTTTTTTTTAGCAATATTTTATTGTAAATATTAAAAATTGGCTCCTTAAAATGTAAAATTATGAATCATGTTGGTCAAAACCCGTCACTATCACATCTAGCTAATTATATTAATTGTAAAGTTCAAAATCCAACAACTTTTGTTAATATCTTCAGTCTAGCTGAAGATGATATTCCTCTTATATTATGTACCTATGGGTATATTTTAAGATAATTTTGGTGAAAGGCTTAAGTGATTACGAAATCACATCATATTCTTCCAGTGAATTCCACATTTCGTTGTGCTTCCTTGCATAATTAATTTTGTGGAGTTAGGTAAGTGAGTTACATTGCATGAAATATTTATGGTCAAAATATGCATGGTTTTTGAATATATATTACTTTTTATTATCAAAAGAATAACAGCATACTAGAATTTTTGGTATATTGTATATATCAGACATGAAATTTTAATATAAACATTCTTGCGTGCTCTCTGATGCATGAAATACTAGGCACAATTTAGCTGTGATCTAACTGTGACATTTACAGTAAAGATGATATGTACAATAACGATAATAGATAATTTTACTATCATAAATTACACAGATTTGTATCTATTCGAAACAATAAGTTATTGAAGAAACCTTTTTTGAAGGGATTATAACTTTGTGTAATTAATTCAATTAGTTCTATTGTAAAAATAAGTCGTCATAATTTTCATTATTATACTTTCGATATTCAAAATATTGAATAATAATTGAGCGAGCATAAACACAGAATCACTTTACTTTGGTTTTGTTTCAAAACTGAGCTACATATTTTCGTGGTCTGGTAGTTTTACAGTCCAGGATGTTGAATTTATAAAATGCGCAATCGTTTTCCAAACAAAATAGATTTTTAGAAATTTCCGAAACAAATAGTTCAACGAAGCAGATAAATGATGCAATCGAAAGTTAGGAGACTGGGCATAATAATTAGTTTACATTGTTCAAACATAGCAACAAGAACTTGACCTTAAATTACCTCCTCATGACTAATCAGGTCATTTATAATTCTCTGAGCCTCAGTCTCTTTTTAAGCTTACTCTAAATAACTGCAGTGAAATAGTGAGCTGATCCGTCAGCTTTTTTGTTAAAAGTGCTCTGAGCGGCCGCTCTGAAATCGTCCTGTTTTGAGCGTGCGCTGAGCGGCAACTCCTATTTTAAGCGCGCTCTGAGCGACAGCAATTATAAACGAGCTGTAACGAAGGAGAGCACTGAGCGGACAGTCTTTTTTTAGAGTGCTCTGAGTGATCGTAATAAAATTGTGCACTAAGCGACAAATTTTAATTAAGTGTACTCTGAGCGGGCGTAACCTAACCTAACCAAATCCACGGTGCTTATAATTTGCATTTGTTGAATTAACTGACAATTAGTTTTTACTACAATTATTTTTACAATAACTTCTTTGTTAATAGATGATTTTCAACGTACAGATAATAGATAATAGACACATGTATACAACTACAAGTATTTAAATGAAAATATACGTACGTTAGGGACATTTATTTGAAAAGAAAGTACTTCATTCTTGCCTTTTTCAAAAGAATTTTTTTGGTAGAAAATAGGAATCATGGCTCTATTTTATAGAATAATTTTAAATGATGATCACAACATTTAATTAGAAAAGAATAGAAATTCCTGAAAGTTTCTTATAGAATTTGGTTATATTTCGTACCTACAGAATAGAAAAGTTATTTAGAAGAAATAGTAAAATGACGATAACTAGTAAAAGTAGTGTGTAAAAAGCATGTTCATTCAGATGAAGATAACAAATAGATATTTAAATAAGGAAGATTAATCTACTTTGGTTTAATATTAGTATTAGAATTTTGTTTAGATCCAAATCTTATCCTGATCTTGATCTAGAAGTGAAAGTACATACTATTGATGGATCTGTAGGGATAAATTATATTGATAAGAGATTGAATCCTAGAATCGATTTTTCATGATTTGTTCCTGTTATTCGAAATGTATTTTTATTTTAGTTGCACTAATTATTGGCTAGTAATAAATTACATAATTACAACTTATATTGTTGTACCATGTTAAATAGTTGTTGACTACTTTGCAACTTCATCAGGTGACGAATATAAAAAAAAATCTTGATACTACATTATTCTTGTTTACGATATTATCATCTTGGTCAAGTTTCAACGATTAAAAGCTTATACCATTAATAATTATAAAAAAATAAGTATGTAACTTCTTCGAAAGGAATGTACCTACCAAATAGGCTAAATAGACATATCAAAATTTGACTAAATAAATTGAACACAATTTTAATGATGACCTATTTTCCTTGTTATATAAAAATTCAACGAAGGCGACTATTATCAAACGTTCGAAAAAGTCGATGGATTTGCGGAATTCGACATGCTTTCAAAGCGAATCGAGCGTAAAAATTGACGGAATGACGTAGACGATGAATTTTGTAGGTAGACGAGTTTGACGGTTCAAACAAAACGAAATACATCTATGTACATACAAACCAAAAGGTAACTTTTGAAACAAAAACAAAAAAAAATAGAAATCGGTCACTGCATAAGACACTAAACATGTATATTATCTGACACTATTTGTGTCACACGTAGTCATGTAGGTAGAAACAATTTTTTGTAATGCAATGTCTCACACTAAATAATTTTACAAATTTTTAAAATGTTTTCTTTTTGTCTTGTTTTAGATATTGTAAAATTACAATAAAAAGTTTAATTGTACTCAACTATGTGTTTTATCTAACCAAAATAGAAAAGCTTTTTTCAAAATATAGAAATAAATGCTACATTTAAGAAAGATACCTAACATTAAAATTGTCACGCAACGTAACGTCGAGACACAATTCGGGAATCCTAAAATTTATCTCAGTAAAGTTGCGAAAGTTGAAAGAATTTTTATTACAGTAATAGATAATAAAATAATGACAACAGAGTTGCTACATCTATTAAATAAGAATTGTATCAATTTAATCAAAGTTTCATACTTGTTACACGACTTAAAGTCAAAATTATTTTTGGTTGTAATTGGTGGCGCCTAATGATAGTAATTAGAGAACAAAAAGTTGGATTTGTAGTAAACATTCTTTGCTACTCTATTATGTTATTTAAAAAAAGGATTGTTTTTACATTTGGTCAGACCAGTTGCGACAGACTGTCGAAAACATAAACAATCTAAATAATAACAACGCCACTTTTTTTCAAAAATAATGATGAAATCTATGGACAAGGCAAATGTTCCTGTATGTATATCCTTGAAAGGATTTTAAACCTTGAAAGTAAAACCGCATATACTATCAACTATAAAGTATACATTCGAATTTGTTTTTCTTTTTCTTTTTTGGATGTTCCTTTATACATAATTAATTAGAAAAGCTGTTTAGGGTCTCAAAAAGCTTTATGATATACATAATTAGTACGAATATGGGTTATTTTGTTCCGGTTAACATTTCTTCAGTTTAGTCCTTGTAAAATTTTTATCACTACAATTATCGACCATCTGACATTTCAACCCACGGCAATACATATTTATGTGTTTCTATAACGTAAATGTAATTGATTTGTGTTATTTCCATTTACAACTTCTGTCAATTATCCACACATACTTCAAGTCAGAGTCGGTTAGAATTTGCACAAGTTACACATTTTATTTTCCGACACAAACCTACTAATACAACATGTATATGTCCACGATAAGTGCTCGCATTCTAATCACATACACATGCATTTGGAGCCAGAAAAAAAAAGGGAAATAGAAAGGCAAAAGTCCTGTGTGCCCCATAATGCAGTTCTAACGACAGACAGACGCTAACATTTGTTCCATGCAGCGCCAATCTGGTTGATAACTTATTAGTACTGAGTAACTTTCAATGTCTCCGTTCTTTCTTCCAAGTGTGAGTTGGCAGGCGCAGAATTAAATCCGTTTGTTAATTAAGGAGCAAAAAAATGCAACTGCAACTGTTGCACAAGGTGGAGACAAAACGTGGCGTGTGGGAGGAGCTTTTAGTAAATGAGAATTAAACTTGCGTTTATCTGTGGGTAAGTAGCCAATGGTCTGTGGACCTTCGGACAACGTGCAAAGTTGCCTTTTTTTCCTATGTTCATTGTACTATAAGAAAAAAGGAAATGCAACTGATTCCTTTCACCGAGCTGAAAAATTACCAATCACAGCCGGTGTTGATGAAGAATAAGAAATTAAGTACAAAATAGAAAAAGTTTTGCGTTTGATTTGATGCTAGAAATAACAATAAAACGATCACATGAGGTTGAAGATAAACAAAGAAATTATTTTAAGGATTTGGAATTACTTTTTGTGGAATTTTTAAGGGAGATTACCTAGAATTAATTAAATTCGGTTTTGAAATATTGTAGAGTTCTTATGTTATCAGAAGGAAACAGAAGCTACCTAGGTAGTTAATTCATCTTAGAAATTGAAGATACTCCTTATCAAATAAAGACCAATAAACCACCACAGATGCGCAAGTAAACGCCATCTGTAGTAATTTTCTATAATGTGTAGAAATATCTAAGAATGTATGAGAGTCGATCAATGAGTACCAGTATTTGACGAAAGGTGATGTTGCTGAGGGAACTTATTACCATTGTGTACCATCATCTATCAAACGCCCCATACTAAGTTTTTAGACTAATTCATAGATCAGTTTTTCTTTAGCAATCAATTTTATTGTACATCTTGAGAAACGAGTCACACACACCAGCACATACATCTGGTATTGTCCCAACCAAACTGTAAAAACTGTGCCAAGTCGTACGAATACGGTGGATGCAGTAGCAATTTACACGTATAATATGTAATTGAGTGCTAAATAAAAACTAACCCATACTATAATTAGTCTAAAATTTAGTAGTGTCATTTGACAGATGACAATACACAATGGTAATGTCAGCCTCTCTCAGCTACGTCATTTTTCGTCAAACATCTCGTCTTGCTGAATCTACAGTTTAATGCAATTCCCAAAACTCTGAGCGATTGTAATTAAAAATTTCATAAATCAACTGGTCTAAAGAATTTTATATTAAAATTGTTCAAAATGTTTCGTCTGACTTCTTCAGTAATTAGAAAGACGAAACGTTTGGAATAATTTCAATATAAAATTTTTCATATCTGTTGAGCTATGAGCTTTTTAATTAAATTTACCAGTACCCAAAGGAAATTATGGAATCTAAATAATTATTTATGGTCAATGATTGATGCATGATTATAGTCTTTCCTGACAATACTCAGAAATATAGATCAAAAATATAAATTATTTTTGTCTTCTGCTATTTAATTAAACAATTTATACTGGTTGAAGTTACAAATACTTATTAAATTAGAAACTTTTATGTTTGTGAAATATTCGTTTTGTTAAATTTTAGATCTCCTGTGTTTCCAAGACTAAAATTGCTAAATTATTTTATTTCGTTGTAATTCCATAATAAAAAAGCGATCGCTTTTTAGATTTTTCCAATAACAAAATACTAAAAAAACATAACGATAACCGATCTATTCAAACGACGTTGTAGTACGATTCGTGACAAAATTACGTAAAAAATTTAGTAATCGAGCGTTAAACTCTAATGGATAATCAAAGACAATTTGTAGGCCACGTTGGAAACGAAACAGAAGCTCAATGTTACAGAAATTGTTGGACTCTTCAATTATTGCTGCTTAATTTCATTATGGCACTATAATATACACATAAAAAATTTCACTTGTGTATAGAAGAACGAATTGCACAAAGTCGCAAATTTACTTATTCTAGAGTCGTACCGGTTGAAACATGTAACTAAGTACACAACAGATCACGTACGATGTTTGTAAATGTGTAAAGACATGACCATTTTGAATGGATTTGCTGAGGTTGTAGGTCAAAAGGTTTATTTCTGGGAAAGCACTAATATTTGTAAAAATGAAACTAACGATGTAAATTTGAAAAAGAACAGTAAGTAAATATTTAACAAAACAATATGTAATTTTTGAAATTTGTGTGGTATAGAATTTGGGAAAAGTCAATATCTTTGGTTGTTTCTTAAAATTATTTCGTTTATTGTACAAGTATTTAAATCAAAATTTAATTGTGCTGATTCTTATCAAAAAATTCTATTCTTGCTTCAACTGCCTACTCATATTCTCAATTTAACTAACTTTTTCCTGAACTATTTCCAAACAGTTTACAAACGACTGTTGTGTTCGTTTCTTGTTGGACATGTGACCTTCTAAAATCCACCTTTTGTTAATATATTTTTAATCCTTTTACCGCATTATCTATTTTTCGTAGAAAAAAGTGGAAATTGCTTGTCCTCGAATTCAAGTTTGCATAGTCAAAAGTTCGAGTGAATAAGTATAAGAAATAATGAAATCGGTGTTTAAAATTTTGTTTTCTTTATACAGTTAAGCAATCCCCCTATTAGTACATGTACCTACCTTTCAAATGATATGTTACGCTTTTAATATAACTTAAACACAATTTGACTAAATATATCCTACAATAACAATTATTAAACCGTAAAATGTAAAAAACTGAGGTTCAGGTTCAAAAGCATGAATTTCACTCCCATAGAACACGACAATTTAGAAATTTTAGTTTTAGTACCGTGAAGAAGATTAGGTCCATCAAAGGATTAAAAAAAATTTTATTTGACTTGATCCTTTTCATTATATTTAAATTAAGGGAAACTATTGATGAGTTAGTTTTAGTAGTTTTCAAAAAAGAAAATAAAGAACATATTTATGAGACAATCGACAATGCTCTGTGGGATAGACAGGACGTTCTTTCAAAATAAGGAATAAAGAACCCTTCAAAAGTTTTTAAAATCATAAATATAATTCAAAATTTTTTAAAGAAAATTACCAGTCTATTAATTTTTTTATTTTCTTGGAGAAAAACTTCAAAATCGAACTGTTTTGCTAGAAATGAATAAATTAGTAGACAGTGGTAGGTTTCGTCTTATACTTGACACTATTTTAAACTAAAACGAGGGTTACGGTTATTATTCAGTAATTGCAAAATTTAGATCATTGTTATTATATTGCATTATAGATTTAAACTGAATCGTTTTTATAAATTATGTAGAAATCACTCGGTATAAGTTTGTATCTACCGAGGTACAGACAAAATGGAAAACGTCCTTTTGTTTCAGTGATTGAAAACGGTGATTTTTTTACTTTAGAAACAAGTAGACTTTCTAAAACTAACGAAACAACTACTTGCTCTAGAAAATTATTTAAAAAAAAACGAATTATGATTTTTGTGGATCAGTGCAACACGACTCAGATTGAACCTTGAGGCTGGACATTTCCTTGTTCCGTTGTCGCTCTTGTCTTTTGAAATTATTCCAATTTTGTTTTATTTAATATTAGATGGAAGTTATAATTATTGTACTATTTGGATAACAAATATAATACGGATAGCTGTACAAAAATTATTTTGTAAAAGACGTGTCTATAAATGAATTGAAATGTAGGCCATACATAAAAAATATGTTTTAAGTATTATCAGCAGAGAAGGATTCAAAAAAATTTGTTGTTTTTTATCATAGCACCAAAATCTGAAAAATGTTTGAAAAAAATTTAATAATCTGATTAGCAGTAATTCTTCTTAATTTGGTCGTTCTGAGATATCGTTGAGTATTTTTTGTTATTGCTTAATCGATTCTAAGATTTATTTAAGTTGTAGGTAATTTGTTGTTCTTCGTAAATTTTGGTACACTTTCACTGTTTCATTCTTAAAAGATTCACGGATGACGAGTCTTCATGGCAGTAACAAACCCATCATTTTGATTAATGAACGAGATACTTAAGGTAATAGCCTACTACTAATTATGATTCAGACGCGTTTCTAAATATTTTACCTTCATCAGTCAACACAAATTTATAATAGGTACAATGGATCTTGTCTCGAATGATATAAATTTCTTTGTTTTATAATATTGTGTAGAGAAAAATAATTATTTTTTACTAAAATCATCTAAAAAAGCCTGCTAAGTGCTATAAACGATATGTTTTGTTGAAATCGGTATTATTAAACGTTAAAACTAATAATAAATAATTAATTTTTGTCACTGAAGAAGATTTCAAGTGAATTTTTCAGAACAATTAGTTTATTTATTAACGTACGTAGACACGTTAATTAAAAAATAATTATGTACTTTATTGAATATTTTCAGGAATTTAGCATTAAATTGTAATATGTCTGGTAGACATTTTAGGGCATTTAGAGATCTCGTTTTTGTATAATAGGAAATAACATAATAAACAACAATACAACCAGCAGTGAAAAATTTAGGTTGTTACAAAATATACAAATACTTGAACTAAATCGAATTAACTACCTTTTAATTCTTTGCTAATAGCTACTTTTTATATTTCTGTTAGTTCTACTCTAGACACTATAACAAAAATTTTTATTATTTAACAATAGTAACTCTAAGATTTTCTAAAAAATTGGGCCATACATTTATAGAATACTAATTAATAAAAGCAAACTTTTATCTAAAGCAATTTCTCTTGTCGCGTCTTTTGGGAGAATAAGTAAGAGAAAATGGAAAGTAAAGTATTTTCGAAACACTCCCAAAGTTTCGCACCATTTCATAAAGAAGCCGAAATAAAAAGCTCATTTTGTGGTGAGTACGACATGAAAGATAGAACTGAAATCCTTCAGCAATTTAATACTTTAATAAAAGAGACATTAGGAAAAAAGTGCGACCAGTAAAAGTTGACAAAGTATGTAACAAAAAAATATACATAATGCGTTACTTATTAATTAATTTATAGAATAATTAAGCGAAACATTAAATTAATTTAATCATCAATCTTGATACTAAATTAATATCATCATCACAACAAAATTTAATCTAGGTTTCCTCCTGAATCCCCTCTCAACTCCTTTTCTTTCTCTAATATGATTAATCAGTTTTTTGAAACAATAAATTTTGGTGAAGTTATGAATATTTTTGGTTTTATTATTTTAGTATTTTTAATAATTTTGTATAGGTTCGATTTGATTGTAACGAACTTGTTTGCAACTTGTCACTCACTACCTAAGTGGCTTCACAATTAAATAATAATAAGGTCAACCACTAGTCTCTGATTATATTATAATTGTCGGTATGATGGCATTACAACATTCCAAACACCATGTAATTATTATATTTTTTGTTAAAGAGAATTATTTTAATGAATAAATTTAAAAAGACACACCTACCAATGAGTACGTATGTTACTAAGTACTTTAATAATTTTTTTACTTTTTTGGAAAATATGTTTTAAAAAATAACACAGACTAGAAGCTAGAATTATTAATTGTTCTAATAAAGAAACTACTCTTCATGTGAAGCAAACAAAATGTTACCCTAGCAAATTACTTCCGGATGAAATAGCTTGCAAATTTGAAAAAAAGGTAAGAAGAAAATAGTCTAAGCTGCATACTGCCTGGAGGTCATTCTTTCCCATTAAGGTTTATCAGTGAAGACAATTAATTCTGGATAATTTACAATATATCTATCTAAAGGAATTATTATTATTAAAGGAAGAAAACGAATGATTTTCATTAATTATTTTGTTCAATTGATGTGGGTTCACCGACTTATGTAAAATAGTGTTTTTTAGAAGATGTAAACGACTTTAAGAGAATGATCTAAACACATAAATAATATTGCTAATAGCAGACTGTAAATCCGGCAATCTTAATAACAAAAAATTAAAAACCAAAATAATTAGTTCATAAATAATTAACTGTTATATCAAATAGAGGGTGGTGATGCTGTCACTCAAATGATTCATCTTAAACTGAGGTGTCTGTATATACCCCACCAATACTCTCTTGAGTATGATGTTTGTTTAAATCATCTTAAAGACAGTGGTCATCTAATATGAAACTAAATAGCCTCGGGTCAGGTAGAATGTCAGATTACTTGTTAGATGTATATAAATATCTATATACAAGCGACGAGGCGACCGCTTTGGTGTAAAGTAAAAGTGTAGAAAGTCTTCACAGCAGCAGCTGTCTGATCAGTTTCGATTGAACTAAATTATTTCTACGCTACAAAACCAAACCAAGCAACAAATAGCGCGATTATTCGTGCTTATCGTTTTAAAAAGAACTCGGCAACTTTTTTCAATATCGATCAAAGGCTCTAACTTTAATAATATAATGAAAAATTCACGAGTACAAATGAGAATTGAATAACTAATTGGAGAGAGTTGCAAATATGTGTTTGAACACACACTAAAATGTAATTATTAAAAAAAAAAATTTGGGTTAGAACTCCAAAGTTTGTAGAAAAATACTGTTAAAAAAATGAAACAAACTGTAGATATTGAGTGAATTTTTTGCGGATTTTGAGTGGTTTTTAATTAATCGAATTTAAATCAACATGAAACCACAACGTGCACAAGCGAAAGAAGTTTTTTTTTTTGTTGAATCACAAAAATTGGGTTATTTAATACGATACGACGTCGATTCGTGGATTTCTCTTTAATTCCAGAAATTTACTTTCGATTTCTTCTTCAAGTTTAGGAACAACAATAACAGTAGCAAGAATAGTACATATTAAAAGCGTCAAAAGCATCTCCAAGTACCAAAGCAATACACTGATAAAAGCACTTGATAAGGTGTGTGTTAAGAAGCACACGCGACACTCTAACCTTCAATCGTCGAAAGAAGAAGCACTTAGGAAAAAGTAACACTTACTTTCAGTAAAAGAGCGACAATGTTTATTACACCAGAACAACACAGAAACGAAATTGACACTGCTGCAAGATATAAAGGTGGTAACCAAATGATTGGGTCTCCCGCCATGGGAGCTTTAAGAGTGGTACAGGAGCGCTCGCTTCGGCCGTTCCGCGAACCAATTCAAAATTGCAAATTTTGTAAATCCTTTGTCGGCACGGATGATTTCAGCGGATTATTGCATGCACACGGTTCCGAAACTCCAACAAGGGGAAGGAAAAGTAAGAAATAGTTATTTATGACCGAGAAGTGTGGCCATTCGGTTCAACGTTTTTTACATTGGTGATCCGTGAACTATGTACGGAAAAATACGATTCCGCATCTGAAAAACACTTTTCGGTTCACTACAGCCGCCTTGATACATTCCACACTTTGATAGACACGACGCGACGTTTCGAAACCAAATAACGAAAACTATGATATTATTAGGTTTGTATTTAGAACAAAGTGCAAATCTGTAGGTAATATTTCATCAAAACCATGTTCCAGACAGATCCGCGAGAAACTACAACCTTCAGTCAAGTTAATTGAAAACAATTTTAAATTGTGGCGTTAACATGATTCATAAATAATTTTTTTTTAATACAAAATTTTGAATTGTGTAAATTAAATCAGTCACAATAGGTTCAAAAACGGTAAAATTGGTCTATATGGATTCATACTTTAACGATTCCTAATTCATCCCTTAATTTTTTTTAGATAGTACGTTATAAAAATAAAGCCTCCGTTTCGCTTATTTTACCAGGCTTTATCAAGGCTAAAAAATTAAAAAAAAATGAGAATAATTACATACTGTACAGTTGTATAACGTGGATTTAATTATTTACTAATGATTTTTTATTTACCTGTACACTGTTTTTAAGTTTATGGTCGTTTGTTTTTTCTTTTAATTCTTGTTGTTAATTGTTTATTATTTATTTGAAACAAAATTTTCCCTGTCAGCACGAACGGTATTACCATTTGTACTTTCATGTAATTTACTACAGATATTAAACTTTTTGTCGTTCTGTGGTTGGAATTTACTTCATATTTTATTAAAATAAATTCAATTAGTTATTATTAGTTGAAAGTTATAAAAAAATACTAAAATAGGAATTAGAATCTAGTTATTCCTTACAATCATGTTTTGAGCAGTTCATAAATTTAAAAAATAGCTAATTTATGATTAAGTAGTTGTTATAATTATTTATACTGTGCATCTTTGTTAAACTTTGCAGTGTTGTCACAAATTGATTGGTTCCTTAGCGATTAAATAATTTATTTAAACATAAATAGGTTTACTGCACATTCAGTTATTTATATTATATCGAAATAACGATGATATGTGCTCAGAAGGATAGTTTTTAGTTAATTAGTTATTTCAATGGCACACATTGAGAAAGCTAAAATTTGATTTATGACAATTTGTTGCAAATATTGTTATACATAGTATCATCCTCATTAATACTTAATAAATTAGTGAGATATAAATTATTGATTGCGTATGCGTATCAATAAACCTATATTTACCTTTTAATAGCTTTTGAATTATTTATAATTCTTTTGCAACTCTATAATAAACTCATCATAGATCGACCTTGCAATAAAAACTGATTTACCCATTAAACAAAAATATGAATAATACTAACTTTTTTGCATTTTGCAACTAAAATTTACATACTTTTTTTATTATTTCATTAATTAGTTTCTTTATAGGTCAAGTACTTTTGAATTTATTATCGATTGATAACGGGATGAATATTCTTTCACAATATTACTTTTGATATTAAAAATGCCATATAAATGCCATTATTTTACTATTTTGAGTTAAATTCTACTCAGAATACGAACTATAGTTACACAATAAATTTTGGTCATCAAAATGAATAGGTAGCGTTTGTTCCATTTTAGAACGTTTTTTTTTTGTATAAATAATGATGTAACTAAACTTTTTAGGAATAAATGCATCTAGAACTGTTGTTGCATTAGCAATATGATTTTGAAACAATATTTGCAATGGTAGGATTCTAGCAAAAAGGTGGGACAAGGACTATAATATTCGAAGTAAGTAATAAAAGTATATATTAAAATCTTCTGTTTGTACTCCAAAAGTCTCAACAGAAAAATAATCTACCATTGAAGTATTGGTTCTGATTTTGCTCTATTGGAACCTAGTTAAAATTCTTATATTTTCAAAATAAATTTTAAATTCATATGTGCATAATACATCATATGGAATGTTTTTGCAATTAATTTATCATGTTATATAACAGATACGTATGAGACAAAAAAAACATTTTTAATTATCTAAGCTCTGGTGGCGTTACAAATAGAAAAACATTTTAATATCCTAATTTAAAGTAATTAAGTTATGATATGCTTTAATTAATTACTTTTCATAATTATCACGTTATACTCTTTATGGCTCTAAGCCTTTACTTTCGTCAAAAAAAAAACTATAAACATTTTCATTTATTGATAGTAAAAGTAATGCAAACAGATTCTTACAAAGTTTATTAAAAAGGTACTGTAAGAATCATTAGCTGCACTCATGCCTTTCAATTATGGCGAAATTAAAAATTGACATGTACCAATATCCCTTTACAACATGCCTTGTTTATTATACACCACTTACAAAAGTCTTTTTTTTTATTGCTAATTAATATTCACTTCAAACAGCTATAATTTTAATATACTTTTCATTAATAGCACCATGTTTAAGGAAAAAATTTATTAGTTACAAAAAATCAGTGTTATAATAGTACAAAAAAAAAAAAACGAGAAAGTTTTGTGTCATAACTTGACTACTAAAGGGATGAACAAATACTTTTTAATGAGTTACTGACATTACTAATTAATTATAAGTTTGTATCTTTTATTACCACTATTTATTAGGTATAGCATTCATTTCAAATTTTTTTTGGAAAACACTTTATTAGGAAAATATGGACATATGATGAAATGCTCATAATAACACATTAATTTATATACAGTATTACTTTGTTTTTTATGTAAATGTGTTGTTTTGAAATATTAATGGAAAACTTAATGAATTAATAGCCTGTTGTCAAAAAATAATAAAAAGTATGTGTGTGTAATTTTTCGCTATATTATGAAAGCAAAAATGTATTTTATGTTTGCTTTCTTCTGTTTTAATGAAATTAATGTGAGAAAATTGTCATTTTATTTTGTTAAACACGTTAAAATTATATACTGTTTAAAAAAAATACATTTACGGTTACTAATCAACAACCAACACTAGTTTTGTCATTTCATATACATAATAATTACACGAGTAATTAGTGGGTAGACTCCAGTTAATTTTAAAAAAATAAATGATTTAGTTGCGAAACACCTAACAATAAATAATTACCCTTAACTTAAAAGGCTGTTTTATTTGCTTTTAAAAAAAGTAGAAACAAAGCGGATTCAAAATTAGATTATTATACAGGAATAAAAAAAGTGGATAATTGTTCAAGCTGGAAAAAAAAAATAAATTGCATAATTACTTTCAATATAAGTAATTAATATAATGGCAATTCTTGATACACAAGAAATCTAATTCAAATTAAAAAAGATTGTGTTCTCGTTTCATAGTGATATTTGTTGAAATAAAGCAAATGATTAACCCAGTGGATGGAAAAGTTTAGGAAAGGAAAAACCAAAAATGGAAGAAAATTAAATATACCTATACTGTAATGTAATATGGTTACAAGCCCTTATCAAAATTATTTTCCTCTGTGCTAAATCTTATTCCAAAAAATTTCAATTTCTAACTTATAAAAATAAAAGAAATATTGTAGGTGTATTTTTTATTTTTTAAATTAGATAAAATCAATTTGTGTGTTGTAGTATTTGCTTTGAACCATATAAGGTCAGAAAACAGGAAGGGTCATAGTTTAGTTCACCTGATTTGTATCGGTTTTATGTACGGAACAAGAGTCGTGCTTTCAGAAAACGTGACGTTTATTTCATGTAACTAGTTTACCTGCTTGGTCACAAATAAAAATAAATAACGCTTTTATTGCATTTAAGTAACAACAATGGTGAACGTTGCAAATATAACTAATTAATACAAATGAGCAAATCCAACCTTGAGTATCAAATTTGTTCACTACTTCGTGTAAAACAAAATATAAAGTTAAATTTTGAAAAACTTAATAAGTTATTAATAAAGCAAGTGTAAATAGAAATGTATCAACAATGGTAACATTAAAGGTGAAGGTAAATTTATTTTAAAGGAATAAATAGTGAAATACTTTTGGTGTAATTGTTAAAAACTTATAATAAATTAGTTAATTGATTTTTTTGCGTTATTAGGTATCCCCTTTTTTGTTTACTAATTTGCAATTTTTTTATTAAGGAGAATAATTTGATAATAAGGAATTATTTTGAAAACAGAATGTTTGTAAGTTGGCCTTTTAAGTATGAAATCAATTTTACTTAAAAACGCACTTTTATATTTTAATTTTAATATTTTATCCAAATTGAGTTAATACAGAATGTGAAATCTGGCGGAACTTATTTAATATTCCACTTTTTATAGGAATCGACAAAAAGAGCTGTAAAATTGAGGAAATATAATAAACCTAGTTAGTAAATTACACACATATTTCACATAAATGTAACAGTTTTGGAGGGAAAAAAACTTTAGAACATTAGCACCAGAAAGAGAGCATTTAAAATTTCTTAACTCAAAATTATTATTAGTTTGCGAAACTTGAACCTGCATATACGGTCCATATTTTTTAATTGATTTTATTTTAACCTATTTATTACAATCTCCTTAATCGACTTATATTTTTATCAAAGTATTTCTACCTTCTTCTAGTAAAAGCCTTGTTCTGCTGCAATTAATTATAATTTAATTTAAAGCGTAATTCCGAAAACCGCACAAATGTTGTTTTACGCCAAATTTTCGAAAGTGCTTGTTAAGTTGGGCAAGTAATTCTAAGTACAGTGGCTGTGTAAAATTTGAAATATTTAATTAATAAAATGCCTCAAAAACTAAAGTAGGATAAGATGGTCAACCTTGACTTTCGCTTTATTTTTAAAAAATTAACAACAAATTGCATAAGGTGTTACATTTTATGCTACATTACCTTAAGGTATTAGTAAAGAGGAAATATTGTATCGTTATGGAGTTATAAGTTTATGAATACTTGTGAAACTATAATATGGATAATATTATAGGAAAAACATAATTTTGAAGTTTTTATAGATAATTATTATAAAAGATTAATGTTTAACAGTATAAGGTCCCCGTTTTTTTTTAAATCCGTTTTAGTACCTACGTGCAACCAATTAAGTAACGAATTGCAGCGATTAGCAGCTCGGTTTTCTAGATCACCGATTTTTAACTATTAGATATTAAATTTAAGAAGTGTAACGACACAAGTGACATTTTTGTTTCCTCGTTCGAAATACCTTGAGGGCGTCACAAAAATTAGGGCAAAGTGCAACTAATTATAACACAAAGGAAATCATAACAAAGATAATATGCTATAAAAATTTGTAATACGTGTTTCCAAAAACTTGTCTTTTCAATAAATTGCTTCATACATTAGTCAAAATTTCTAAAATTTATGACAAAGGTGAGAATAATTTTCTATTTATGTGCTACATATTTTGGTGTACATATTCCGAAATTGAAGTAATGCAATAGTGCCCCTAACTCTCCTGAGAGTCAACAAAAACTCCTTCTCCGGCTGCTCGTGCTTTATTAGTTTAATCCTTCTTTTACCCAAAAAGTCTGAATAAATAACCAAGGAAGCAAATTAATGTTTAAAAATCGAAAATTGTAGTGTTACCATAATCAATAGAAGAGAAAATTAATAGGCATAGTTAGGTTAGATTAGGGGCAGGGGTGGGTTCACCCTACAAGACTCATTGCTATTAAAAAAAAGCTTACTGAAATTTAAATATTAACACTAGCTAATCAAAAATCCTGACACATTCAATGGGCTAATTGAGAACAATAATGGTAAAGGGTGGACGAAGAACCTCGAAATGGAATAAAGAAAAAATATGAATAGGAAGATGTGTCATTGCAACTGGATATCATAATTAATTTCTACTTTTTTTTGAGACCCATATATTTAAAAACAATTCTTGGTTTTTATAGTCAAACCTCAGATATTTTATTTTCTGTCAAACTAAATATTTTCTTTATACTATATAAATTTTCTTTAACATCTGCAGACAAAATGAATATGCTTTATGAAAAATTAATTAAGCTGAATTTGGAATTTTGAACAAATTAATAAAAAAATTAAGAAAAGTTAGAAAAAAGCAAATAAACAAAGAAATAATAAGATCCAAACATACCGTTGCCTTTACACTGACATCAAAATCTTCAATCAAATTAATTAGTGTTTAAAATATTAGTTTCTCGTTTATCTGTATTTATGATTTAATTTACAAAATCATAGAACATGACTGTAAATAATTTATTATAGTACATATTGGAACTATCTAACTTAACTATTCCGTGCCACAAATGCAATTAAATTCGAATGAAAGTGTATTTCCTCCTGGTTCCTTTCAAATATTTGATCCAGATGAAAAACATTCGCAGGTGAATGGCATTATAATTTATTCACAAATTTTTCCATTTTCCTATTTCATTAACTAAACTGCAGCTGATATTAGTTTCTAGATCAAATCCGCTTTTTTTCATGAAAACACGTATCTAGTTCAAAAATTCCACACCTTCTTAGGAAATATTTGTACATAAATTAAATATTGCACAGTTGTGTAACATAAAGCTCGAAATTTTTGATAGCAGGTACAATACTGTTTATACGGTTAGTTGACGAAACTAGAACTATTGTATATTTAGTAAAAATATCGTAAAGAAAACGATTTTTTCCTTTTTGAATTGATTAAAAATGTGCTGCAACTGCAATATTGAACTTGCTCAATATTCAATTTTACGTGCAATTTGTATATCCAGACGTATTCATTATTTCTTTTATAAACAATCATACAATCAATAAACATTACGTTAATTCAATTAAAAGTTGCATATTGTGGGTGTTCTTCTACTTGTTGGATTTAAAGTTAGAGAATGTTATTGCCCATACAAAAGAAGATAAGTAGGCTATGTGGTTACCACTTTCACATGTTTTAACTTTCCCTTTCTTTTCAGCCGCTTCTTGTATATCCGTCTCTTTCAAAACTATCTGGGTATTTAATTTGGCAATCGTCACTGTGTCTTCAAAAAAAAAAAAAAAAAGAAAAGTAAAGAAATCCGCCAAACTTTAAAAAAAAAAACACACAAATAAAGGTTATCTGGAATTATCTATGGGATTATGAACTCCATAGAGTACCTATAAAAATATCTAAACATTCTTTGATCATAAAACAAAGTTTTATAGTGTTCACGCAAGCCAATATATAAGGTCCTTCCTGTCTGTCCCACATAACCGTTCTCTCAAAAAACCAATTTCGATCTGAAACATGTGTTATCATTTTGTGTAATATTTTGTTGTTAAGTAACAAAAATTCATTAATTTTTTACTATCTGTTTCTAATGATGAATTATTTTGTTAAATGATGTAGGTATATTTCGTGTAAATGTATTAATATTGCAACTCTTGCACAATAATTACAATATCAAATTAAGGAAATTATTTTGTTAACAATAATTAAACATTTGTGGTGTACACGTAACGTAAGTCACCTAATTAATTAAATATGTCTATGAACCCACGCCTACAAGGAAGGTACTCATTTGGCTAAATACGTACCATATTGCGTTGGTAATATCGTGGTTCAGCAGCTCGTTTAATTTTAATCATCGTACTTTCGAGGATTATAACAAAAAGCACCTTTAAAATACGCTTGCACGCGCTGCGTGATAATTTAATTACTCTATTCACGCCGCTGATCTAGTTAGAGCCAGACGAGCAAAAACTCTAACATTTCGAGAATTCGAGTGCAATTCTTGATTCAACAACGTTGCCCAAATTAATTCTTTAAAGATATAAATAAAAATTTCGTGATTACACTACCGAAATAGGTATTTGAGAATAAATAAGCAAACATTTTACTTTCATATTAAATAGTTTTCTTATGCAATAAGGCAACAAAAAAAAATACTAAGTAATTAAAATTTAATTAATTTGGAATAATATATGTATCAGTTTCAAAGCTGGAGAGACAGTTAGATATTATAAAAGAAAGTAATTGTGATAGCAACGGTGAAGGTGCTTCGTTAGGAAGTTTGGTAATTTTATTGGGTTATTAGCATTCAAAGTGAAAGTGAAAGAATATCTCATAGAGAACCTTCTACATTTACTATCATATGTGCATCTAATTAAGCAATAATCATAAAAAAAAATTCTTCAAATAACTTACATGATCCTTAACAATAATTTAATGTACCTTTTCCCTTTGCCCATCTTTAGTTCCACTACTGCCACTAATTAAAACTTCTTATTCTTTTTCAAAAATCATAAATTATAACATAAAAATGTATCAAAAATATAATAGTACAACTTCAACAGAAATGACAATTGTTTGCTATAAAATTAAAGTGTATTAGTCTGTCTTAATGACGTGTATTGTGTATCATTTAAAAACGATGTAGGTAATAAGTATGTACTTTCAATGTTTCGACATTTACATCATAACTAGTAATCAATTTGTACGTTAAATGTAGACGATTTCTAACATAAATACCTTCATTGTAGCGTATTACCACTTAGAAGTAGTCATCGATGTGTTTGATGCACCCATAAAGCCAACAATTATGTAATTTCTAATTTGAACTGAACCATCTTTGCAAGGTATTTAACCTGAATTTTATGCCCATAAAGGACTACGATATTTTTTTAAACAGGGAAGCACTCACTTAGTTAATTTAATGTGATGTGGGATATATCAATTGATAACTAAGATTATTCTAATTAAAAAAAATGCAACTTAGATTAGTAATTAAAATTAATTTTTTAGACATACACGGATATTTACAGACAATAAAGTTATAAAACACAAAATTAATTATGTCCTGAAATTAAGACAAATATTTTTTGGCTTATATCAATACAACAGTTGTATGCTGTCTTTTCTTCAACTAGAAGTGCCTGAACAAGAAGTAAAAACAATTCCAAAAAGGATTAATCTACGTTAGACAGATAATAAATAATTTGAAGATTTTTTTTGTTCACTAATTGCGAGAGAATCAATCAATTTCACTGATTGTGTGTAAATAATATGTAAATTTAAGATTTCATGTAATTTAACACTCAAATGGAATATTTGTATAGAAATACCTTTTTACGTAATCAAATGTCATTTTTAAGCAGTACAGATGGTGCCTTTTGGTAAAATAATTAAATATCGGTAATAGATATTTCAATAACTTTCACTGATGATATTGGTAATTAATAATGCCTTAAGACTATTTATTTATCTTCAATTACTTATGCTAAAAAATTTCTCTTTAAAAAAAAGAATCAGTTTGTTGTTTTACACATTTAGAACCCAGAAGTATTTTGTTTACTATACAATCACAAGGTTCGTATTGAGATTCATATCGAAAAGTCTTTACCTTGACAATGAGAAATCACATTTCTACATTAGGACGTCTCAATGACTCAAGTTAATTTCGAAATTTGCACCGTTCCAAGAATCTACTTTCATGTCATATACATCCGCAAAACCGAATTCGTTTTTGGAGTAAATATCGACTGCTTTCTATTTATTTAAAAATAATCGAAAAAATATATGGTTTGGCTATGTAGAAAGCTACGAAAAGACATATTTGATGAAGTGTAGACTAATTTAATGACCGTTTAGTGAAGAACAGTTTCTTAAATGTCAGTGCAATCAAAAATGTTGCTGAAGGTAATAAGTTTTATTGTATTTGAAATAAATGAATAATTCTCAAAAAAATTTGAAATATTTAAACTATGAAGTGGGTTTCTAAAAACTTGCAATTAAAATTATGAAGATTGACTGAATAAAACGCATTATACGTATGTAAACCAACTGAGGGAGGCCATAAAAACCAACTGAGACAACGCAAGTACCGACTGAGGCGGTTTCTACCTGACTGAGCGCACGTTAAAAGTAAATGTAGCTTAACCTAATTTACCGTTTGGGTTTGGGAACCGGTTAGTACGTCTGCCTCAGTTGGTAGTCCCCTTTGGCAATAAAATTTCCTCAGTTGGTAGTGCTTGCCTCAGTTGGTAAAAGCTCCCCTGATGCTCACTTTTACTAATACTATGGCAGACATCAGAATATAAGAAGATTCATATCGACTTTGGAACGTATAATTACAATAATTAGTCTGCGTGCAGAATTTATTGGGTGTGAAGGTCTTACTTATCGAAAAATTGAGTCAATTAGCAAAGGAACAGTGTAAAACAAGGGTCTACAAACCGACCATTTGTAACGGCATCGTTCCACATGTTTACCAAGAAAACCAAGTAATATTTACATACTTTTTGTTATTTGATTTTATGCAATAACCAACTATCGCGCTAGGCTACACTGGACCAATAGATATCGCGATTTTTTTCGAATAACCCACTGCATTTTTGCATATAGTTACGTTTTGCAATAGAGAAAACAAAAGCTTGGTAATTACTTACATAAAATAATACAAAATTATACTTTTTAATGTAAATATTTGTGTTTTATAGCGATCTTTTGCAATTTTTGTAATGTTGATATTATAAATACCTACGTATCGCGTTGTGGCTGTCATAGTAAACAGTTCCACAACGAAACGCTGTGTCGATATCGATATTAGATTGATTAAATAGTAATTAGATATCAGGAAAAGGGCACACATTAATTTTTGGTAATGATTTTTTATCCTTTGCTTTTATATAATTAATGGTCAAATATGAGTGGGAATAAATATTACAAATTCAAATTTACTTTTTTTTCTCCAGAATTGTAGAATTCAAAAAGCTCCCTTACCTATATAAAAAAACATTTTAGATTAAATTAGAAGCTATGTTATAATTGGATAATTAAGTAATTAAGTATTTATAAGTAGAACTTTTAGATATTATGCCCCATCTAATTCTTATTTTTCATCATTTGAACCTAATTTGTAACCCTCTAGTGTCTATTCTGAAGGTCCATTTTTAACTTGTTTTTCTAAAAAATTATTATTTTGATATATTGACAAAATACTGGCTTTATTTTTCTTTCACAATAATAAAATTTTTAAACTTAATTATTTAGATCTCCAGAGAAATAGTTAATCATTCTTATTTGTTACAAAAAAAAATAATGAATTAGATTCGATGTGACTGTTCTCATAAGAAAAAATCGTATATTAATTAGTTTCCTAAGACTCCAATTTTGCTGTTTCTTAATGTTCTCAATATTCGAAAAACTAAATAATCTTTTTTATTTATTGTACAATCTTTTTTGATCAGTTTTCCTCACGTTCTTTTATCTTATGAAATTTATAGTAAGAAACAAAGTTTTCAATTAAAATCAAATCTTCTCTTTCGCCCACTGAAATTCCATGAAATCCAATTCTTATTTATTGGTTTTTAACGCATTTTTTATAAAAAGAAAAGGTTTCAAAATGCAGTAATTAGTTATTTTCAGTTTAATGTGAACTTCAGTAAACATTCCATTTTGTTAGTTATACGATAAGATTAAGAAGATTTTAATTAATTTTTAATTTGAGTTTAGTCACAGATTTTCTGTTCTCAGGTAATGTTTAATTATCAAAGGTTTCCAAACTAATCGTACTGGAACAAACTAGAGAATAAAATGAAAACAAACATACAATTTTATGCAAATGTTATTCAATTTTCTTTTTTTATTTATCCCATTCATTTCAAATAAGAATATCAATTATTATGATAATAAAAATATTTTACCACCTCCTTAGTTGTTAATTTCTTAGAAATATAACAAACTATCGTAGTAAAAGTAATAAAATTTTTATGGTTTATTTATAGGTTCGTAGGCAACCTTTTAATCGTATCAGTACAATTTAAACTATTAAATTATTCGGTTTCGATGGAGTCGCCAGTTTTACGAAATTTGGTTGCAATAACTGACGACCTCAAAAAGAAATTGGCCTATGATTGATTATATAATCACTTGCTCCAGTTGCTTCATCTACTACCGAAAATGTTGCTATCACCAATTGACAACGCCATAAAAAAGCTCCTTATATAGACGTCAAGTCATTCCCATTTGAGAAATAAATAATTGTCTTGAATTTTTGTGTAACTTATTTGTATAGCGACAGAAATACGAAAATTGTATCAGACTGTGAGGAAATTATAATTAGTACCTACCTGGAGTAAACGCAATATCAAATAGAAATGATTTTTGAATGTCGTTGTAAAGACTATTTACTCGATTGACTTTGCAACATGCTTCTTTATCTGATATTTTAAAAAATACTTAATATAACTAAACCAATTAAAGTAGTTGATGCGTGACAAAGGCATTCAAAAATAAATTGCGGTGTAAAAGCACAAAAAAGTTAGGGTAAACAAATATTACTTCCAGTTACGAGGTAAACACAAATATTTTCTCATAAAATACTCATTTACAATTAAATTATGTAATTACTTATTTGAGATTTTTGTAATCCACCCTTTCAAAAGTAAAAACAATCAACGAAAACGAATATACAACCAGAAGATTCTTTACAAATCCAACATTTACGATCAAGTCAAGCAGGTGTCTAAATATAGGAAATTAATTTATTACCAAATTACATATAAATAAATCCAAAATTTCCAATTCTAATATCGACACACATTCACTTTCACTTAATCCGTACTACGATTGTAGCTAATAAAATACACTCTGTTCTGTTGTGTTTCTTTCATCCAAAGTTAGAATAATCATTATCTGAGCTTAAGACAAGGATGGACGTTTTCAAAGGTCACGACCACGAAAGATCAAGATTGCACATATATATTGAATCATTGTCCAATAGGCAACTATTAAGTATATGTAAAAGAAAGTAATTTTCTCTTCAATATAAACCGTAGATGCTTTCGCTTACATCCCAATATGATAATTTACTCATTAGATCTGTCTCTAACGATGTAAATTAATATTAATATTAATATACAAAAGTCAATGTCTTTCAAGATATTAATTTATGTACGTACATATACATATGTAATTATTTATTTGATATATTTCCGGCATCAGTTGTATTTCTATGTAACAAATGATGACAGGGTTTAATGGTCGGTTACTTAAGATTACTACAATGCAATTAGCAATTAGATAATAATTATTTAATTAAAATACCCAGAAAGTGTCTATTAAAGCATTTTCTTAAAAAAAGGCCAGCTACAACACTTCACTGCTTTTTAGAGTTCAGGATTTTAACGCGATTTATTGAATTGTGGTGTAAATACAATTATATTAAAAAAAAAATTATTATAAGATGTGGAATTCACTAATGAGGGATAATAAACTCCCTTACGTACCATAGAATTAGTTACTAATATTGTTATGTTACTGAAAAGTTTCAAAGACTGTGCGACTTTGCTTTTTTGGGTCATAGGTTACCTAATACACAAGATAGAGGTTACTTAATTACATTGTTGGATAACTATTGGATTATAGAATGACTTCTATTTGAAAAAGAGTTTATGAAGTGTGCACATTTTCTATTATTTCAAAAAAACTGCGGAGATATCAGCAGCAGGTAAGCGACGAACCCGCATTCTCTGCATCTTTAAAAGGATAAAACAGGCAAAACTCCTGGACCAATAAAATTGTATTTTTGCACAAAAGTTCCTCATACAATGCATGCAAATACAAAGGAAGGTTTTCTTAAAATACAACCCCTAGAGGGTTGAAACAGGGTTAAAGTAAACTTAAAACACCTACTCGAAGACTACTCTATAGTCTTCATTTTTTTCCACGGAGGTTCCCTATTTATGTATGGGTAGAGAAACAGAATTTACACAGAAGTAGGGGCGTAAAATGAGGTTTCTAAAATGCAATTTTGTACAAAAGTTCTTTTAATATTTACTTATTTATTTTTTTATTCAATTATTTATTCATGATACACAAGATTTGGGCAATTTTCATCTCTACACTGTACGATATTAACAAATTTAGATGATTATAAGGGGGTGGTAAATTCATTAAAGAATGGAGATATAAGTACCTACAAATACTATTTGATGACGATGAATTAATTATTAGTTAATTTCTTGCCAGTTATAATTTTTTTAAATCCATTAACTCTTTAAAGGATATTTTAAACTTTAACCTCCTACGTGTGCCATCTGGGGGTTTGTAATATAACAGAATTACTATTAAAATTAATGTTGAATCCCAAAATAAATTGCTAGGCTCCTGGAAAATAATATAATAATATTCTTATACTGTTCATATGAGAAAGAATGTAAAATTTTTGATGATGGCAATCTACATACTGATATCGTTGTAACCACTGTGCAAGATAAATTATAGATAATCAACACGTACGATTAAAGTCCAATAAAAAGTTGAGGAAGTATAGCAGCGGTAATTTTATTAGCGAAAGTTATGTCTCTTTTTTACATTACTTTCATATACACTTACACTGTAGCAAAAAAAAATAAAATAACCCAACAGATGTGAAATACTTCTTAATTTAGACATAATGAATCTATGTACGAGACGATTTAGAATTAGGATCCTTTCATACATTGAAAACGAACGAATGAAATGAATTATTGTCGCATAATTTATTGAAAGTTTTCTGTTATTGCACTTTTATAAAATGATTGCTTTCTAAGTCACTGGCCATCTGATTACCACTACATTTCACCATCTTCCTGTAAAACCATATACTTAAAACTTCATGTTTTTGTTAAACTATACAGACATGTAATAAAAGGACATTACTTTTTGCTATATACAAAATTTAACTGTAGAACAAGTTTATGCAATATTGTTATGTGACATCTTCACAACAGCAACAATTTCCATTCTTTTAGTTGATTTATTACAGTACATGAAGTGGTACAGTTAAAATAGTTTTATTTTTTATTGATGTTTTTATAGTTTACATGAAAATGTTATGGTTTTTAATGCTAGGACACCTTTTTGCACATTATTTGTGTTTTCCTACAGGAGAAAATTTAGGAAATAATTTGCAGGTATTAATTTTTATCACATTTTACGGTTTATATTTTTTCTTTTGAATCAATATTTTATTATCCATTTAAGAGCTTGCGAAATAACCATTTGCATATTGAATATTAAAAACTTGTTTGCATTTACCACCGATTGTAAAAATTACCTATTTCTGCCATTTGTGCTCTACATGAATCATTTTTTTTTTAATAACAATTACAGGTTCATACAATCCTTTCATTTCATGCACATATAATGGATAGTTAATTAGTAAACGTGATCGATTTATATCAATTAATAAAAAAATTACTAATAAAATTAGATTATAAATACGTTTATTTATTATATTCAAACTAATGGCTGTGGCAATAAAAAATTACTGCTGTTTTGGATCTTACATAACCACTTGTGTATAAATGTTTTGTAGATATATGCAATTTTAAAATGATTTTTGAAATTTTAAAATGTCAACTACTTTAGTGGGTTTAATAATTAATTATAGTCTTTACTAAGCATGATTCGATGATTTCGAAAAGCAATAAATTTTTTTAGTGTTCACAAAAACCTTTAATTTAAATACGATAAATAACTCCTTTATAACTTCAGACAATCGTCACTAATATTGTAGGTTTAATTTTTTATTCTTATTTTCAGTCTCCTCGAGTGGATGCCCTCGATATAAGGCAGAATATTTCTGATCCTATAGAAAACGAAATCAATACCTCAAATCAATTAACTATGATTTGGAATACAACAAAAGATTTAACAAATACAACAACTCTTCGTCATTCATACAATAAAATCAATGATGTTGAAAATATTGACGTGAAGAATGACAGAACAAATAAAACCACAAAACGTCAAAGACAAGAAGATAAAGACGATAATGACGACGATGAATTTGATGAGTCAGATAATGGAGGAGGACAAAACTTTGTTACAATGCTGATTTCTTCTCTACTGGGAAGTTTGAGTACTGTGAGTTTATTATTTATAAAATTTTGAATATTTAGTTTTGCTATATTAAATAATTTCTTATTTTCTACAGCCTGAAGGTGGAGTCGATGTAGAAGCTTTGGTTGCTCTTATTGGAACTCTAAGTGTTGTAAGTAAAGAAGTACATTCTTGACTATAATTCTTTTCACATTCGCTTATTTTCTAATCTAAACCAGATGAATAATGATGGGACTTTCGATTTTACTGGTTTGCAGAACACCCTGATGAATTTTCTAGGGGTAAGTATCAAAAATATATATATATATATACTAAATGAATGTTTTTGTATCTACTAAAATCTTTTAATTCAATATTTTGTCGATGCAATTTGCGAATTAGGTCTCAGTTCGACAGAGAAAGCCTTTCAAAAAAAAAACTTCATTTTTTTTTGTTTGAAGAAATAAGCCTTTCTTTGCTGCAATTGGATAATTTTAACATATTTAATGCAGAGTGCAGTTTTATGAAAGTGCTGTAACAATTAGATATTTAGAAGCAGAAGGCTATTAAATTATTAGTTGCTGTTACTTTTTAGATAATTAACGTAGATGTCGTAAACGTAATTATTATTGCTTGGTTCAACGGTAATAATTGTGCCTAACAGTGTCACAATAAACGTGTAACCGGTGTTCACATTCAGTCACATTATCCAAGAACAAGTGTACAATATTCAATAATTACCATATTTATTTTTTTATACGTACTGGATTAAGTTCGTACGCCTTGCGGTTCTAAAAAGCACGTACATGTACCTACACGTATGCAAATCAAACTTTTTTCTGCGTTTTCTGTGGGAAACAGTATTTCCATTATTTTAATTTAGTTTGCAAAAAATACTAATTATCAACATAATATGGAAAAATAAAAATAGTGTATCCATAAATCCACATGACCAAACTGCAAACGTCTTTGGTAAATGGAAACTCCAAAAATTAATGCACAACAAATTCTTATCAAGTTGGCGTTCAATCATCGTAGGATGTTAAAAAACATTCTCTAACTTTTAGAAATGTTTAAGATCATTCTCGAACATTTCAAGCCATTATAGAAGAATTTAGAACATATAGATCTACTTGAAAGCTCTGGAACATTCTCAAACAGCCTTATTATGGACTTTTTAAATCATTCTAGGAATCTCTAGATCATTGTAAATCACTATCAAAAGCTTTGGATAATTTCAGATCATTGTGAAACATTCCAAATAATTCTTGGTAAATTTATAAATTTATTGATCAATTTTGAATATCTAAGAACATCCTAAGGCCTTCTGGACCATTGCTTCAATTTTCCAAACTATTTCGAAAATACATCACTGTTACAATATCTTAAAGATACGATACAATATTTATTGAGATGCTCAAAAGAATCATATTCGAAGAGTTAATCCACTCGTATCGTAATGTCTAACATAACAGATAAAATAAATTTTTAATGGTTTATAATAAAGCAACCATATTTTTTGAACTTTAAGTTTACATGTGAACATTTTGAAATTGTATTTATATAAGATACTTTCAAAGCTACATATGATAGATAACATCATAAAAAAAACGAGATTAACACAAAAAAAATGTAGGCAAGGCCTATTGCTTCGCTTATGTAATTCTATAATCGTTTAAGGTGCATATAAAAATTACTGTCCTTTCTCTTTTTATTATTACTTACCACGTAAAATTGTTTATAATAATAGCGTTTGATTCAGATTTAATTACTGGAAATGTTTTTGATGTAACAACTTTTATAATGCTGTATTGTAAGACATATTTGGAAATATTATACACCTGAAAGGTCGTTTATTTACAGGAAACTAGGATATCTGCCTTTGCAATCAATTACCTAAATGAGCTATCATAATAAATTTAATAAGCACTATTTACTAATAAATAATATGTCTCAGTAAATTTTACATTTATTACATAGATTTATGATGGGTATATTTTTAAGTCACAATGGAATGGTTTCTTTAAAGTAGGTAATATTGTTAATAATAATTCTTACTCATTGTTTAAATCACAAAAAATTGATTCATGTCTTTTTTTTTATTGATAAGGGTGGTGAGTCTGACGTTGGAGCTTTTGTTGGAGGACTTCTTGGTGCTGTAATAAAAGGGGTGGCTAGTCCCCCAGGAGCTGTAAGTCTAGGATAACATACATAAACTACTACAGACAACCAAATGAATTGCTATAGAATGTTCAAGAAGAAACGTTTGTGGCAGTTTATTAATCCTATCTGTTATCCAGAATATCCAGTTAGGGTTATGTTCTGTCGGAACTACCAATGGCGTGCTGATGAGGACTAACAAGTTTAAAATCATGATTCACGTCTGGTGGTTTCGACAAACTGCTATTTTATTGACGTATTGTTTCAATTTTCAGAAAGGAGCAGGAAAACTAACCGGAAGTATCGTTGGCCAACTGCTACCAGCTTTAAGTGCACCAGTTAGTAGAACCTTTTTTTTATACATTACTCATTTTAGTTTCATACCCAAAAGTAGTTTTATTGTACTCAATTACCTTTTTTTTAACTTTCCATAGTTTAGAATCACAAACTGTGATGAGATAGATTATTTATTTACACAACATATTATCACAATGATCCCCAGAGGATTGACTGTTTTTATTGAAATCAATGCAATATTCAATTTGTATATTTACAACTACTAAATAGTTATTGCATAATTAAACGGTTTGTTTTAAAATTTATGTTTTGATATATTTCTAATGATAAATAGTAAAATGGTCCCAAGTTAAATACTCACTTTGATGGCTCATGTGACTTTAGTTTGAGTCTTGTGATGCATTTTAAATTAAAGTTGACCATGGGAAGACTGAATTCATTAACATTTACTAACGGTTTAAAGTCATAGTTTTCTAATTCAAAAATAATAGTAACATAATTTTAATTAATTAATTAATTTTGAGGCACCAAATGAAGGTAATGGAAATACTGCTAAACCTACTGCTAAACCACAGTTGGACATTTTTGGATTTTTGAAAGGATTTTTAGCCAAGCTTTCGGGTTCGTCAAGTGGAAGCAGCACCAATAAGGTACAATACTACATTTCTACTTATAATTACTAAAATAATTCAATATCCAACCCTTCAGTATCAAATCTAATATTTTTTTTTTTTTGAGTTTATTGGATATCATAACATCATAGTAATATGTCCACTTGAATTTTGTTTGATACTTTCATTTCTTTTTATTTCCACAGTGGTAATATTTTTAGATAAACCAGACACCAATCTCGAGGGTAAAGGCAAGTTACAAAAATTATGACATTACCTATTACATTATCTATATTATTTTTAAATTTCTCTTTAGTTTAAACAAGAGTCCTTTAAGTTCTTCTTTGCTATAATTACGTCTTCGTTGTTTACATATTGGGATTTACGAGGTCAATAATAGGCTATAGAACTGTGAACCCACCCATGCTATTTGCGGATTTTTAGTTTAATTAATTCTGTATTGTTGTTATATAATAACAATTTTAACCAGAATGTGACATTTACGTAGGTATGCAGATAATATGGGATAGAAAGTAATTTGGAATTTTGAAATGAATCACCATAAAAAAAAGTCGTTGGTTAATTCCAACAGTTTTTTAACCTTTACTTTCATATAATGAAATTATAGGCTCTCTTGACTTGATGTAATGATTATGTGATGTAATACAATAATAAAGTATTTATTTTATGATACACATTTTTATTTAAGAGGTAATCTATTCTATTATCAGTTCAACTCGTATAGAATTTTCAAACTGAGAAACTATATTTTAAACTCTTAAAATTTCCATTTCAAAATAATTTTACAAATTTGATAATACTCCCCTAATTTCTCTTTGCAATATTTTACACCTTATTCTCATCATGTAGTGTCAATTAATTAATTAAGGAAAATAAAACAACTCACTTCTGCAAAGACAAATTATGTCAATTATCGTTTTGGTCACATAACATTGTACAAAAAAAAATAACAAGAGGAATTATTTAAAGTTTGCAGGGTAGGTAACAATTAAACATTAAATTAACTTTCTCCTTCAATCGAAATTTGACAAATATCAAATTTCCCTGCCAAACGGAATTGTCGGAAATTCATCATCGTCAACGAAAACGATGTCAATTGATAAATTTTTGGATGACCCAATCAATAACACCCATTTCGGGCAATGACACCAATAATTTCGTCGTTGAGTCATCTTTTATATAACATGCCAATTACATCCATTAAATGTTACGTGTGTGTGTATGGGAATGTAGTATGTAAAATTTTAGGACATTTCCTAATGAAGTAATTAGTAAAAGGTACCTACTTTTAGCAGCGATTAAAGAAAGTCAATACCTTTTTTTTTGTAATAAAATCAGTCTTTAAGTTATTGCTAAAAGTGCAGATAATAACCAACTGAGGTGGAAGCCTTTCCAAACTGGTTTATGTGAAGTTAATGATGCAAACAGTATCATTAAAATTAATAACAACTTCTCCTTTCAAAACGAATTTAAAATTTAGAAATGCATCTTTTAATTTAAAGTTCATAATGTGAAAAACATTTTTTTTTTTTGTTATAAAGTTTAAGGTGCGTTTATTTAAATAATATATAAGGTAATTTTCTTAAAGTGGCTATACGAGAATTTTACTTACATAGCATTAGTAATATTGTAGTTCTTCAATTCGTTATGAATACGTTCATAACGGCATCTATCGTATGTCTTTAAAAATTTTAAATGTTCATCTTGCATCCTAACATAGATTTCTTATCTTCCTCTTGTTAGATAACAGTTATTATATCATTGGCATTTCGTAAGAGTTCTTTTGAAGAGTACACTTCCTTCACCTTTAACCTCTAATTATTTAAGAACGTGAATACTAAAGGTGTCGAGTTTGATTGAGTCAAATAATTAACAAAACTTTATTTTAACACTTATTTATTTTTTTTTTTAATTATATTTATTGTTGTATGAACAAAATTTTAAGGATGAATATTAAAAAAATATATAAATTTAGCATAAACTTTGCTGGAATATTAAACTAAACGATCTGATAAAAGCATTTACAATTCACTAAGGCTAAGAAACATTGACACAAAATAGAATTTCTAATATCAAAATATCATAATTTATTTAAAAATCATTATACAAAATTATAAATAAAATTATTCGTCTCGTTTCAATATTTCTTGGGCTTTACTTTAAAGAGAGTGTACCACAATAATTTCTGTTGTTTCCTACAACACCAATAAGCATTAGCTTAAGCACTTCTTCGTGTGACCTAATAACATTGAAGTGAGAGTCTCCAAAGTATGTCTTCGTTAGTATTCATTGATTAACGAAGACATTGAGTCGATTTTAATGTCCTTTTGAAACGCAAACTCAAATTGTTTCGATTGGTTTTATTGACTATTTGTTTAAGTGAATTAGAAATACGAAATAATTAAAAAACAAAACGGTCCTAAGTTCATTGTTATTAACTACCCTGACTATTTAGTAAAAATAGTGCAACGTTTTTTAAGAGGTTCAAAGTTCTCAAAGCAGGTAAATATTAAAATTTCTTTTTTAGAACTTATGCAATTTCAAAACGTAATATATAAATGTTATTCTAAAACCAAGGATAGAAAATTCAAATGTTTCTAAATTGCATGTTAACATACATAATGTACAACATAATTAGTGTAGAAATATAACTTTTATGGAATAGGAAATTATTCCTACAAACAGTAAAATCAGTCAAACACTTTTGACCTAAAATTTTACATAAAAATTAAATAAGTAGACATTTGGTGGTTGTAATGGTAATCAAATGGTTGTTTATGAGCCTAATAATATTTACTTATGTACCTGTAATTAATGTAAACATCTTGGGTAACAAGTCCCAACGGGTATATGCCAAAAGTGTTTCTCTATGTGGTACGACAAGTTTAATATCATATCGTCTTGAAATAGTGTTGTAAATTTAAATGGACACGTGCAAATTGCTCCTTTTTGCAATGCTTTAATGACAAGAAACAGGTTTACATTACTACATTTTCACTGTAATCATAAAGGAAAGTGCCATTTAAGGAAGCAAGTTACTATTTACTTTCCTTGTTATAGTTTGTTTCTGTTTATACAATAGAAGAGGAAAAGTTAAGTGGCTGAAATGTTACCTTTAGTTACGTATAAACTAGTCAAAAATTACTGTAAACACAAGACTAAATTTTCTGATTTTTTTATTTTTAAAAAGTACCTAGGTACTTTATTATACTGACGTATGTATCCCTAAGGAGCTATGATATATTCGGGACTAGAGACCGAGGTTAAAGTAAACGGTTACTCCCAGACGTTTCGTCGGAAAATGTAGCTGACATCTTCAGTGGATACTGCGCTAATAGGGTGACGAGACGTCTTAGAAGCATTTTTTTTGTGAAAGTTTATATTTAATTTTAATATAACTTCTTTAATATGACAAAGAATTAAATTACAATCATTACAATTGTTCTGCTTCCCCAAAATATATGGTCCAATAATTCTATAGGTTTTGGTAATTGTATCGAGGATCTTAAGAGAATGTTTTTTAAAAGTTAAACAAATATTTTTCCTAAATGATAAAATTTAACATATTCCTTAATCTTTATTTTCATTTTGTCCACTTATTTGGTGTAGAATATTATTAATTTCATTGTCAGTACATATGTTGCGTACAATACCATGCTAATTTATTAAATTCATCTAAAATTGGATCTATTTTTATTTATATTTCCTAATAAAATTTAGTGCCTGCTTATACAAACTGCAATTTTGTATTATTTATTAAAGACAATTAATTGGACTATATTTAATTTCATGTCTATTTTGTAACATTTTTTTCAACAAAGTGAACTACTTTAGTTTATTGACAAATACTTATACAGATACAATTATATTTTATTACAATTGTTAAACCGTTATGCAATCATAAAAATTATTTTCTAAGGAGTAGGTCGCAGCCTACAGAAATCCCTCCATAAAAGAGCATTGCACATTGCTATGTATCAACAGGAGAACAGAAAAGTTGCATTAAAAATAGTTCATTAGTATGTCCTTGTTGTACGGAATCAAAAAAAAAAATTAAATAAAAAGAAATATTCTAGATATCAAGAAAATTGTTTCAAGCCTTTGAAGGAGTGGAATAGCTTTTGTGTTAATCATGGATTAACACTTACCATGAAAGTGCAGTGATCTAATTCAATTTGGCTTAATAAAATATACGATTAATGTGGTAGCATATATTAGAGACAGAAACAGGAATAAATAGAATGACCTAAATTAGACTTCTGTTGACAAATAGTTAAAGAAATTGATTTTCGAACCAACAAAACTTAATGATTTTATTTGAGAGTTTAAAACTCACTTATGCTTAACATTGCTCTTACTATAGATACTTGTAGTATGTAGAAACAGAAAGGCAAATCACTGTAGTTTACAGTCACAAACCCTTTTTATTTTTATTCTTAACAACTTTTTTAGTTAAAAATGGTGAATGGCTTCTTAAGTTCTATTAACATACTTATTTTTTTTTTTTATCAATGTAAGTGTTTCATAGTATAAATAAAGATCATGGCCTGTATGACTAACCAATCGATACAATTAATAATTATAATGACAATGTTAAACTTCAAAAAAACAGTTATTAACTTAAAAACCATTCACTTTAGAATAATTGTTTGTTATTTTTCAAATTTTAAAGAAATAGGAAAATCCGGATCAGTTATCAAGAACTATTATGAAATTATAATAGCTGGTTTTCTATCTATTTACTACAAATATGGTAATTTATTTATAAAAAGCTAAATTAGTGAACATAAATATATATAGTTTCTATTTAAACCATCAATATGTCTTTTAACCTTTTCTTTTTTAAAATAAGACTTCTAAATGTATATTTCATTACAAGAGAAATTTATAGAATACGATATTTAAATTTGAATTCTTTATTCATTTCCTGATGTACCGGAAGTGAAAATTTTAAGCTGTGTTTAATATTTCATTCGATTTAAAGATTCCTTATTTTAACTTCTTCCACTTTCATTAGTAAAACCATCCAAAATAGTTATACTGTCATTTAGAAAATAGAAATACAGAAAATTTTGTGGATATTAATATTAACGTTGAATTTAATTTATAAAGTTGAAAATTCATCGTGGAAGTTTAGGCTCCACACCCCATACATATCTGAAAAATACCTAAATGTAATACTTCTTTTGGAGAGCCATCCTTTGGGACAGTAGATATTTTTTCATTATCAAAAAGGTATATTATAAATACGTTTATTATATTTCTTAACACATCTATTAAATTTATTTAGAAAATATAATTTTTAAGTAATCATTTCTTACAAAATTACAAGAAATTAACGTTAAGTGATAATTAAAAAAAAATTGCTGTAATAACCGATTATAACTAAACGGATCCGTAATACCCTTATTATTGTTTTAATTGCACTTACATTTCCGCCGTAACATATTTATGGCACAAGTACATAGATAAATATGACTGCTGTAATAAATTTCTTTAGGCAACCCAACTTGCAAATAGTAATTAAACTATTAATTTATGGTCATTTTAATTAGAAACATTTCAAAATTTTTCTTTGGAAAACGTTGGAGTGTTTCGTTTATTAAAACTTGTTAGGACATAAAACGCAACACGGATAATTGGGAGCTACTTCTAATTATTAATTAACGTTAAATTTAACACTCTCTTAAGTGCAATTATGAAAAAGTTTTATGGTTTTCTTCATAACATTTGTTAAATATTATAAATTTAAAATCAAAATAATTTTTAGTTAAGTATAAAAATAATTTAACCGAAAACCCTTTTCTAAATTGAATTCATTTATTTAACAATTTTTGACTTTTAAACAATTAAGTGAAAATTATGCAATAAATTACAAGTAAGTAATTAATGTTTTGTATGATAACAGTATATCACAATTAATAAATAATTATCTCCTGCAGACATAAAATTTAAAGTGTGGTAGCTTTCCTCATTTTTATTTAATCTTATATAAAATTTAGTTTTTTCTCACAAGACTTGACGTTTACGTGTGTCCTTCAATTTCACCTTTGGTGGTGGTGTAAAAATCAATTGATTGTTTGCAGATTTATTTATATTGCATATCCTGAAGGTCACCCTTCACCTGCGGCAATTTGCCAACAAAAGCGCCTTTCTATGGACGCATTTTTATTTTTCCTATTGTACTTACTTACTGTAGGAAGGGACTTTTGAAAGTAGTAATTAGTAATAGTGTAAAATATTGTGCGTTTTTTAACAAAGGTTTGCAAAATTACTCTGCTCATTACCAACAGTGGTTTCTTTTTCTATTTCTTTATTATTAAAGTGAAGATTTCTCTTAATATTAGGAAACCACTGATGTGAAAAAGTTTAGATTATTCAAACCACAAAAGCTTTTACATGCAATTGCGTACATTATTTACTCATTAAGAAAAAATTGTACCTAACGTTTCTATTTTAAAGTAAAAATGAAAAATCAAATGCATAAAAGACGTTGTGAATTAAATAAGGTGGGAACGACATCTTTAGGGGGACTCAGGAAGAAACAGTCCAAGGAAGTTCTTCTGAAGATGTCGTCCACGCACGAAACGTTGAGGATAAAAAGCATTACAGTCGATGAACTGAAGGCAAGAAACTCGAAAATAATTTTTGGACTATGGAAATTTGATTCATATTAAGATGGAAAGTTTTGTGATAGATAGGGAAATTAACACTCTCACTGTGTATATTATACTACTAATTAGATTATAAAAGTAAAAGTAACTAATCTGGTTATGTAACTTGCTCTTGAGATGTAATAGCATCTATCGCTTCAGCATTTCTAATAGCAAAAAAATGTTTTATTGAACTTGCAAGCTACAAGATTTTCATTAAGTAATCGTGATGGAGGTACTAAGAATTGAAATTGTTTTAACTTTAGAAAATAGAATACAAATGTAGAGATTTTTAAGTTTAACTTTTTTAATGTACCTACCATTGTACCAAAAATTGAATTTGTATAAATACATTAATTATTGGCAATTGCAAAGAAATAAAATTCATATTATTGCATTTGAAAGATTTTTATTCTTATAATATTATTAGAAATTAATAATATTTTAACCTTTCTTCTGATTTTTAAAATACTAACTTTTAGCTAATTTTGTTGAATTCCAATCCAAATAGGGTAAACCAATTTGTTGTTAATATGGTTTGCTATTCACAGTTAAGTATTAGAAAATAGAAATAACAGTATGATGCAATGAATAATAATTAATCGAAAAACAGTATTTTGCCAATTGACACAACTTTCAAAATAAACTACTGTAAAATACTAAAATATAATCTCTTGAAAGAATTTTTTCTAAAGAACGTACGTAGTTAAATATGAGGTATAAAAGTGAAATATGATTTACTATAAACCACAAATCTTCTAAATTATGAGGTGAGATATCAACCATAACGCAAAGCTATAGATATTTCCTTAATTATTACTCTTATATTTTATTGCAAGCTGTTGAGTTTATTTACAACAGATGTAATAATAACGTATTAACGTATATTCCTACACCATTTAGTTTTATGGTTTAAACATTTTAATTAAATATTTAATTTTGTTTTTATAGTCTTGTAAGTATAATTTTAATTTCATATAAATATATTTATTTAGAAACACTTTGTATTTTAAAGTTAAAGAAACTATTACAAACACGTAATACTGCAAAATTTTTTGTTATTTTGGAAATGGTTCAATAAGGTTAAATGAATAATTAATTAAAATTAATTTTTTTCAAAAACCTTATATTTATTTGAATTTTCTACCTAGATTTTAAACGTCATTTTTATCCAATAGTTGTTAAAGTAAAAAAAAAATAATTAAGTCACATAAACATAAATAATAATGTTTGTTTATCTGTTTGCAACTTAAAGGTAAGAAACCTCAAAAACTTAATAAATAATCATATCCATGGATAGATACTAAATCGGTTACTAGAGCAATGATAATGGATTTTCTACGACATAATACCGTGAAACTTATTCGATTTTAAATCCACCGAAGCGCTCTAGTCAATAGCTCAATCCGTTACGTTAATCAAAGAAGACTTTTTTGCTCCTTAACACTGGATATACTTGCCTATACATAAAGATGAGGTAACATCAAAAAACTTATTTAAAGGTCAATGGCTCTGAATGCTCTTTTTACTAACGGTGCATGTGAAATGAAGACATCACATCATAATATATAAAAAAAAAATTATTATATGTATTAGCAAATTATGCATCCAAAAAGGTGAATCAGTCTTTTTTTCTGAAGAAAATATTCTTCCAGGACTTTTCAAAAACAGTGGCTAGAAATTTGATATTTAGCAGAAGAAAACAGACAGGTCTGATTTTATGTATATTGGTTAGATCAGGAACCCTTTATGTGCAGACTTTAATCATAATACAATAATTTTCATCTTAAACCATAGATGGCGTTTTTCCTACCGTCTGCAGTAGTATATTGATGTATCTGTAAAGGAGAGGGGTTCAGTTTAGACGTGGATCGCAAATCCGAATTTACTAGTTCTCATCAGAGAGCCACTGTAAGCTCTAACAGACTGTTATAGACTAAACTGAACCTGATGGGACAACAGGTGGATTAATGAACGACCACAGACGGCAAAGGGAAAGCCATCTATGGTAGTATTTAATAAAAAAAAAATTTACCTAAAAAAGAGTAATGAATTCGTGGCTTAATTAATAATTAAAGTCGACTACTTTATTTCAAAATTAATTCTTTATTAAAACATTTGTCACATTTTTTTAATATTCCACAAATCTTCATGTCGGAAATAAACCAACTGAGGCAATCCACATCAAAACACTACTAACTGAGTCAAGTGTATTAACTGACCCCTAAAGTAAAAAGTAAATTAGGTGACCATAAAATAAATGGGAGTGAGGCAGAAACCGCCTCAGTTATTACAACCGCGTTGTCTCAGTTGGACATAATCCCATGGCTTTAATTTTATGGTTTCCCTGAGTTGGTACACGTCTGCTTATTCGGGGTAGTCTTTAAGACGTTCGGTGGGTTTTGATCTAACTTTACATTCATAAAAAGAAGGTTGTAGGAGGTGTCATAGATATTATTTTTATCTAAAAAGGTAATAGGTATACAAAAGGATATTATTTCGCTCAATCAGTCTCAATTAAACATTTTTGTACTTATTTTTAAAAGCATAAATTTCCAACTGAGTCAAACCGCATTAAACCGCAACCAACTGAGGCAATTTTATTGTCAGGGGTACTACCAACTGAGGTTCGTGAATTAAATGACCCCAATGTCAAAAAATACTTAGGTGACCACAGAATGGTGAGAAAGAAACCGCCTCACTTATTGTTAGTACAACTTTGGTACCTCACGATCAATTGGATAATTACATAGGTAAAGGTTATCTAATTGATTTTTGCAACAAATTATTCGAATTAAATTGTTTAAAAGATGACAAAATATTTAACCTCTGGCAGTTTGTTCTCTAATTTAGCATATTAACATTTGTTGATGGTTGTATAGAAATAGCGTTTGTCAAAATTTATGAGGAGTTTAAATATCAGAGCTTTGGGGTCTGTTGGTAAGCTTCCTTGACCCCTTTGATCCGATTCGCCATTCTTCGAGCGCACATGTTCAGTTTTAGCCGAGAGTAAACGACCTACATATATGCCTACTAGAAATAAGAAGACTTTTAAGACATTATCACATTCACCGTTCAACTGTCGCCACTCTAAAGTGTAAGTCCTCGTTTCACTCCTTCTTCGCTCCTTTCTTATGTTCGTCGATGGTGTGGTAGTGGGCACACGACCAAACCACCACGAACATCGTACTGACATTCAAAAATTAGTGCACAGTAACCACGTGACCTACGTGATGTGATCACCCCTTAGTGACATGCATGTACCATTTTGGTTATAAAGTGACACGTTATCAGAGCTTTTCGCATTACACGAGCTTTAAATTAAAAAAGTTAACAGTAAACGAATACGCAAACAATATAGTGGTACGACATTGATTTTTATGTCTTTTGGATGGATTTTTATTTATTTTTAACGAAAATTGTGACCTGTTCTGGTGAAGTGGGTTAAAGGACAAAATTTTGTTATCGGCGACGTATGTGTTTTTGAACGGTTTCATAACGATTAAATAAAAATACTCTTGTACAGTTTCACAATTGATTAACATAACTTAAGTTTTCGCAACTTTTTCCAATTCGCTTTGCACATTAAAAATTATTATTCTTAACTGCTCAATCGCGTCATTTAGATTTTCCAGATAATTAATTATTTGTATCTATAATTATTTAATACTTTCAGCTACATTATTTTTGTTTGTTTTTCAGAAAAAATGAACCTGCTATTCTGTACAAGTTGGACTTTAGTTCTGGCAGGACTCCTATTCACAAATGTCCACAGCAAAAGCTTCAGCAAAAGAGAAATATCTGACTCGGGAATAGATCCAACGAAATTCGTAAGTTTAATGGGTTTCTATTACTTATAAAAAATACTTTAAATTTTTGAGAGATGTTCAAGTACGAATTTATTTAATTTTAAAAACATTTCTGACGTCACGTCATCAATGAAGACGATACGGTTCGTTGTTTAATTAAAGAACTTACATCTGTCCTAACAAAAGTAAAAGTGGTTGGTTTGTTGGTTGGTGATCGAGAGTAAAAGTAAAGCCGGTTGTGACCATACGCGTTTTCGTTTGTGCAACGCGAGATATTAATAAAACTTAAAATGCCTGAATCGCTATAATTGGTATAACTACCTGTATATATTATTAAAATGGAAATTAATCAGTTACTTTCTAAATAAAGCAACCTTTGAGTTAAAACAGCCTTCGTATCCTTCAACCAACCATTTATTTTTCTCGAACTTTTATTTATTCGAGTCCATAATTAATTCACAAACGTAAGAAACAAATCTGTAGTTGCTACACTTTACATAAATAATATTTTTTTTAAAGACAATTGTGCATATATTAACTCATTGTTTCAATAAACAAACAAACAAATCATACAGTGTTACATTAAATTTAAATAATACGTATAAAGTTTTAAAAAAAGACTATGGAAAAAAACTATAAATAAAATATTAGCTTATCCCTTACACCATAATAGTTTTTTGGGGATGTATCAGGCATGAATATTTTTATTTACATAATTTTCAGTTAACTGTTTATGCAAATAATATATGCACATTATGTAGGATTTTATTAAAAATAGCTTCGAAAGCTGTGGTATTTTCCAATTGAAATAGCTGCATTTCTATGGTATTCATGTGTAGCTTGGAGCAATGTTAGAAGGTATTATACATAATGGACGTGCCTACTTCCGGAATATCTACTGTCTGCGTAACTTTTCACACTTCCGTTTTCAAATCAAAGAGAAATTTCTTGTACCTAGTCCGTCAGAACCAAATTTAGCAAGTGGAATAATTTAAATGAACAATTCTCTTTGGTTAATTGCATTTCGTCTGAATCGTATATAGGAAGTAATTTTAAATACTCTATTATCAATCAACATTTGCAGATAATTAAAGATTTTTAAACGAATAAGCACCCGATATTAATTTTTTTTATCATTCAATATAACCCTGAGGAAGCCTTGTTCCTGAAGCAAAACGCTAGTGACTTTTGTGAATAATTTAAAACAAATATTGCTCTTTTATAATCATTTATTTTTCTATTTCTCAACATATGGAATTATAACGATAATTCCTATTTAATTTCTTGAACTCACCCCCAATTTCCCAAACAAATTAATCCAAAAATGAATAATTATTACATATTTAAAATAAAAACTAATTTAAGGCGTTTGAAATCGTTAAAAATTACATGAGAGCTGAATTAAAGCTTGAAATCGAAATCGGGTTCGTCGCTTACCTAGTTGAACTCTCCGATATAAATTACGTTTAATCTATGAACTAACTAACTTTTGCTCATGTCAGGTGATGTCACTGTAGTGTATATCAAAGAAAGCAGCTTTTGACACAAGAATAGTTTCTTGATATCAATGAGAAAAAGGACAAAATGTCCTGTTTTATCCGCACAATATTCATTTGTCCATACTACTGTACACGAACAAAATAAAAATTAGGGACGATGGAAAACTACTTACTGAAAATTAAAAAGAAGCTTATCCCAGACGTAGTTCAATAAAAAAAAAATATTGTGGTGAACCAGAGATTTTAATTTATATTTTTAGCAAAAGCTTAAGTTCAATTCCTAAACATGTGTAGGCAAATTACAAACTACAGTAGACGTCACATATAAATAAATAAATAATTAATGGATTTAAATTCTTGACTTAAAAAATAAATAAAAGTGTAAGTAGAAAGTATTTTGGCTCCTCAGTATCAAAAAATTATTCCCCCACTTTCCCCTTCCTCTCATTTTTAGAACCTTTTTTGTTAGGTTAGGTTAGGTTGGGGACCATTTTTGACTTTTCCGAAAGCCATTTCTATTTTTCATTCCTATTAACCTAACCGAACCTAACGTAACCTAACCACCCCACAACTTCTTTAATAAACACAACAAAACTGCAATAATAATAATTATATTTGTTATTAATCTGACAAATTAGTGTATCAACAAATCAATTAATAACCAAAAACGAATAATAAAGAACAATACTTCTGTTATTACTAATTGGCTGCAGTCGTATTTTTGAAAACGGTTCTACTACCTTTTTTTGTAACAGTTAACGACCTCCAAAATTACAAAAATTAATCATAGATAATTATACCTGCATTAGCCCATCATTTACTCATACATTTTACGCTCGGTTTGTGCAGTACCCTAATTACTTCCTGTAAAATAAAAAATAATCAAAGGCCCCACCGCACCGGTACTTACCGAAACACTTCTTCCGCCATCTCTCGTGTAAAACAATACTTATACAATACCCATGTAGATTTATGAGCATACTAATTTATAATTTTAGAATCCATTAGCTATTGTCGTGGTAAGAGTATAATAGTATACATGGGAACGTATATCGTAGTCTCATCTTTGAAGAAGGTGAAAACGCAAAAGAATGAAGAGAAAGTGAAATAGACATTATTCATTTATGCAATATTGATGTTAGAATCCTTTGCTTTAGTGCTCACGCTTCCTCGTTATTTCGATGCACCTATTGTGAATTAAATTGAACACATTAACTAAAACACCAATTAAGTATTCTACGATGTATTTGTGCTGGTCTAATTAAAGAGAAAATTATAAGTAGATTATCGTACTTTAGAATCTAATTAAATAATTTTATAAACACCGTCTACCAAAAAGGATAACGTTAAGAGATTGTTATCAAATTTACAGCTGTTGCTGATTTAATTTTAGTTTATTGTTTCAATTAATTTGCAAGAAAATACATATAAATATTATCGGGAATAGAAATCCGGCTCGATGGACCACGTAAAACTAAATTCAACTGTTACAATACACGAAAAAGTTTCATAAACAGTAAAATATTTAACTTTATATTAATTTTCTTTGTTAAATAATTAAACTCTAGTTTTTTGACTATAAATTAAATAGTACTAACTCGATATTGTTTATAATGATGACAACAAAACTAATAGGCATTGCGTATCAAATCCAGGTTATTTATCTACAAAACTGTACAATAAGAGAAAGCGTGAACATATCGTTTTAACGAAAACTCAAGAACAATACTATAAATCATACTAGAGCTAATTACTTATTTTTTCTAATTACCATTTAACGCTGTTTCTTAAGATTAACAAGCAAATATAATTGAGGTTATTTACACTTGTGGAGTCGTATGTATATTTGCTTATTAACTCGAAAATTAATGACTAAAAGTGGGCGCAGCTGCAAATTGTACGTTACCTTAAAAAATGCAAATAAATTTGCCAAAACCAATTTACAATAATTAATTAGTGAAATAAAAATAAACAAAAAGATGTTGATAATGATGATCTCCTTAAATATTATTAAAATCTAAAAAAAAATCTAGACAAAAATATAAAATTGAGGCGAGTCATTCGAGAGCTTATGAGTGACGGATCCTAAAAGCTCTAGAAAAATACATATTGGAAAATGCACATTACTTAAAGCTTGTGGTGAATGTGTGTTACATGCTTCGGTTTGCAATTGTATTTACACCTTGGCGTGACATACATATATGAAAGTTATTAACAATTTAACACACATGGGTATTGATATATATTATTATTTCGTACATATCTAGGATCTGTATTGACATAGCAAAAGTGCATAAATTGTGTATTGTGCATTTTAATCCTACCTACGCTCCTAGAAAACTGCACTCAGACGTTTGTTTATTGCAAAGTTGCCAAGGAGACATTCTTTGGAAATTTGTACTCTACTTCACAATTGTTAGTCGTACATTTACTTTCCAGTTCAAATTCAACACTATTTAAAAAATATTTTTCTTTGTCTTTGGGTTTTTGGATTATCAATTGTTACGTGAACTTAGAAAATACATATTTCAGTTCGAGTGAAAAATTAATATTAGTAATTTTTGCAATAATTGATAGTAAAGATTGAAAAGAAATCAGGTAAGTTCAAGATCAAAATTTAAAAATAAACTAAAATCATAAAATTGACTATTTTGTTCTTCATCCCATCATCTTAACCAATACAGTAGTAAACTTCGTAGGATTCTTAAACTTTCTTTGAGGAAAGAACTAAATTTAATTTGTTATAATAAGGTCGCATGAACAAACCAGACGTATCATTTGTCTATCATTACATCTTCAGTAGCGTAGAAAAGTGTAAAGCAATTTTAAGGGTCATTTGGTTTCAGGAAGTGAATATTGCAGATATAGATCGAGAGAAGAGAGGCTATTCCAACCATCACGACTTTCCAGTACCTGAAGTAGATTTTAAAGCGCAAGGAGTGGAACACAAATATGCGCTCAAGAATGCGCTTCTTGGTTTCGTATTCCACGTAAGTATTTTGCAATTGCAATTTTACCGTAATATTACAAACAATTCAACACTAATAACGGCTTACAAATGACAGTTATATCTTTTTTCGTAAGGTGAAAATACTTGAACAAAAAAAATTATCATAATAAGGAAAAAAATGATAAAATGTTTTCATAATTGCAACTGTTACAGAATTTTTCTTAGTTTCTATCTTGAAAATCTTTAATTTGTATACTCAGTCAAAAAGATTTTTTTTCTAATAAAACCATAAATGAAGATAAAAGGCAAATCATTTTCAAAGAACACCTACTGAAAAATTTTCCAAGATTTTTCCTAGCTTTATGACGTAGCAATCACATTAGCGTTGTGAATTTCTAAGAAATAAATCCCCTCTAAGAATTCCTGATGCATTTCCTTTTTGAAAAATAATTTTCCACCCTCTTTAAAAGGTTTCTGATTAAAACAAATCATCATAAAGTAATAACAAAGATTTTTAAAATAAAAATACATAGATACGATTACAGCTTTGAAAAATACTTTACAATTTCTCTTTCTGGCTACAGCTGCTACTGATTAGAATTTTTCTGGACCAAAATTAATCCATCCCAGTGTCATGCATATCTCGTTCATTGTCATGACCACAACCTTAATAGTACCAAATTGTGCGTTAGAATGTTTCTCAATTTATTGTCCATGCACGATTTCATAAATTTTGTTAATGATAACGAACCGTATCTTTAAAGATACAAAGTTACACAATTAACTTTAAATTTTGTTAGGTACGGATATGTTACCGTTAAGCAACGAATTAAATTGACATTGGAAATAACACAAACTTAATGGATGATATTCTCAATTGTAGGCAACTTAAGCAATACACCTGCCTCGATTTCTTTTATTGGAAGGCCACATTAAAAACATATTACGATACCTACCGTCAATTTGCCTCATTTTCTACTATCTTATAATAATAAAAAAACAATTTCGTATTTGTTTATAGCAAAATTATTAATTATTATTTTATTTTCCTAATAATTTTACTGATAAAAAGGAGATCCGGCTCGAAGGACCATGCAGCATTAAGTGCAAGTAAACCGTCACAAGTGTATCATGACTACAATTAAATTATTAAATTTTTCTATGGGATGTCCTATATAAGTAGTATTACAAAATAAAGAAAAATTTTGATCTTCTGTAAAATACTTATCGTCGAAAAGTTTTAAGATTGAGTTAAAATTAATTTTTAAACAAACGTGTTGTATTTTTGTATTTATTTATTAACCAGTTAGAATTGAAAAGTTTATTCTGGCGAGATTTGAGTTTTATTGCGAAATCTTTCTTAGAGTTTCTAGACTTAATGCACTAAACTGTAGGACTGACCATATGTAGATCACAAACACGTATAATTAAATTCGATAAGTATTTTCTACTAAAATACTTAAGACTTAGGCTCCAATAAGTTTCCACACAACTCGAATATAAATTACATTCACTCAATTATTGGGTTAAATATGATGAAAGTATCTACCCACTGTATTCACTGTAACTAATATGGAAATTAATCAGAATTTAGAACACAATTGCGCACAAATTTCGATAATTTTATCTCAAATTTGAACTGTACTTAAAGAGATTTAAAGCAGAAAATTATGCTGAAAGTAGAAAAGAAATTAAAAAACTGTAAAAGACAAATGTAATTTTTTCATGAAAGAAAAACTAATTTTCAATTTTCCACCAAATTTTCATTTTGAGCGTCACAATTCTTAATTTCTATTTCAGAAAATAAATTCATTTATTGACAAGAAAACCGAATGGATTGACCACCTTGACAAATCGAATATCCCCAAAAACAAAGCCGCCGGAATTTATCCTCCAAAGGACGAGAAAACGACATTAGCGGGAGCAATATCAGGAATAATCGGGTCAAAACTGGAAGCCGCAGGACCTGTAATTTCTTTCGTTACTCATAAAATTACGAGTGGTAGTTCTTTCTTCAACAAAGGACACGGAGGTGGTCTCGGGGATAGCGGTGGTCTTCACGGAGGCTCAGCTGCTGGAAAAGGCTTTGATGTGGGAGGTCAACTTGGGGGTCTTCTAGGAGCTTTCGCTGGAGGAAGTAGTACTAGAAACAGTGGGGACTCTTACGGAACTTATTAGTAGAACTACTATACGTGCTAAAATTTGAATTTTCGCAACGCAAAGTAGTAGAGAAATTTTAAATCTGAATTAATTTTCATCTTATGTCTTTTAGCCTCCTTGTTCTGTTCCTTATTCTTTTAAATCTTTTAAAATGAAATCTATCAAGTCAACGTAAAAAAAGAAAATTTGCTTTAAATTTTAAGTAGGACGAAATATCCTACACAGTGATATATCGTTAGGCCATTCTATAGAAATATTTTAGTTACCAAAATACTATTAAGAAACCGACTGTGCAATTAATTTAATTATGATATATTTTCCACTTGCAACTGTGGTTCATTAATTTGTTATAAACAAAAAAAAATGATTTTTTTAAGTAAAATCTTTAAAAACTAATCAGACTTTCTGGAATTATCGAAAAACGACATTATCAACACATGAACTGGAATATTAATTTTATTTTTCAAAAATTCGTATCTGATTTTTTAAAAGATGCACCTACAGCTCTGCAGATTTCAAAATAATAAAGAAATGTATTCTTGAAGAGGAGCTTTACATTCCGTTTTTATATTTGTTATTTGTCCTTTAAGAAGTATCCAACTTAGTCGATCCAGAACTCATGTTGTCTACAATTCGAAATTTCCTTATTGGTTTATAAGTTATATTAGAAAAACTAAAGAAAACTCATTTTCTTGATTTTTTTTACTTATTACACACAAATATTTGCGAATGGAAAATGCATTTTGCTTTTAATTTGATGACAACCGGATCCTTATTAGTATTTTGTTTCAAAAAGTCAATAATTTCTTCTTTTATTGATTGGGCCATGAAACTTAAAATTTGGGGATGCTCTTTTTGTTCCTTTAGTAAACTTTAACTAAGTATCTTTCCTTTCTTTCTTGCGCTTAAGTATATTTTATTAAATTTTTTGTGATTCAGCAGCATTCCACCAAACGATTGCTAATTAATTAATAATGCAAAACGTTTAAACCATCGAAAGATGGTAAAAAGTTATTTATTTTACTGCCAAATCGTCAGAAAATCTGTGTAAATTTATCTATTTCAAGGTCTTTATCTGAAAGGTTGTAAAGGTAATAGCAATATACAAACTTCAGCTTAAGTTTGTCAATAGAAATACTCATGTTATGTAATAATTATTGTCAATTAATTGAGAAATGTACGGCTGCCATTTTGTTGCTCAAAACCGTGTATGTAAATATAGTTGTTAGATGTAGATTTTTTTACATTATTATGAATGCTTTAAAAATGGTGAAAGCTACATACAAGCTTACAATTAGTGAAAATTACGACTTGTCATTATTATATTTTACATGAAACTTATCTATTATTTTCATATTATTTTGCACATTTGTACATACTTACGAAATTTGGTACTTTTGTATATAAATTATAACAAATAAACGTTATTTAAACTTTTCTTACATTTTTCTCTTGCCTCGTTCCATTTTAAAAAATACATACATTACAATCTGACATTAATACTAAAGCCCACCTGAAATGAAAGGTAATTGCACCTAATAAATATAATCGACCAAGGGTAGATAATTATTGGAAAGTATAGAAATTATAATCTATATGGCAGTTATGATTTTTATTTTCAACAAATATGTTAATTTAAACAGTTTAACTCCAAAACCATGAGCAGCAGAATGGTAATGCACTCCACTTAACGTTATCTGATGGTAAATTTACAGGTTACTTGAACCGAATGAATAAAATTAAAATTTGGCAATTCGAGTGAAGAATATTGGTTCAAAACGTGTGTTTTTTTATATGACCAAAATTCATTTATGATAACTAACTAACTAAGAAATTGTTGGATTCGCTGTCTTGTAGTATATTCTTGAATACGTAGACTAACTAATACCTAGACCATAGACTTCTTATAAGTTTTCCTTTTATATACCTACAAGTAAAGAAATAATTTCTGTATGATAAAAATATTAGGTTCACTAGTTTTAGTGATAAAGGTTCAGCATGGTCAAATTTCGTTAAAATCTTCTTGTAACTTTAAAACCATTTATTTTAATTTTATCAAATAATTAACCAATACCAAACTTCAATTTAATTGGATCAATTGACTGACAGACAGGCAGACAGAATCACAAGTGATCCTGTAAAGGTTTCATTTTTTTATTCGGACTTACAGAACCCTAAACATAACTGAAAAGTTAGGAAACGGTGACAAATTTCTTGTTTTCCCCACAGTGATGGTAGGAATTATCAAATTTTAAATTATAACGAAATATCAGAAAAACTAGGTAACATACTACTGATCCACCAACATGTAAAAAACACCAAATATAGTTTTTTTTTCGGTAAAAAATGATCTAACAAAAACTAGACACAAATTTTTGTCCATAAATGGAAAGTTTGAACAAATAAAGACTGAACCTCTCAGTTAGGATGAATATTTCAAAAAGGCTGATTACAAAGGTTCAGAATATTTCACATATGACCCTTTTCTGTGTCCCATTTTTTTTTCCAATTTTATGTAGTTTTTTAGGTTTCAGTTGCTGGAGTTATCTCTGTAATAACTTGGCTGTAATATTTGTGAGCTGTAAAAGTATTTCCAAGGTTCTGTTGGAGTTCTGTATCTAATAAACTTCCCTTTTACTTTCGAAACTACCAACTTGCTTTTTGTTTCCTTCTTTTAGATAATTCAAAGTTTGTAAACAATAAATTATTTTTTCATGGCTTTGGATTAGATTCATTTATTTATTTACTGACTATACTTATTTTAGACAATTAAATGTACTGAACATCTCTACCATGTATTGTAAAATTCTCCTGCTTTATTTTCCATTGCTTAAACTTATTGTTTCTTTTTTAGGTCAAAAAGAGGTTTTCGTGGCACGTCAGTTCAACCCCCAAGGCTCCCACAACAACCGAAGACATAGCAATTTTTGAAAAAGACCAACCAGTGTCTTTGGACATCCCAGACAGATTATTTGGGTCATCTTTTACACTGGTCACTAACCTTTCGACAACTATTGGCGACTATATCATCGTAAGTTACTTAATTTTGGATTCTTTTAAATGCAAACAGATCCTTATGTAACATCTTGCGAATTTTATCATTAAGAACCTGTTGGCCTGCATTTTGCACATGATGTTTAAATTTATCATCGCACAAGACTTTCCGTGACGAAATAATTAAAAAGGCGCCGTTAATAGGGTTAACAGACAACGACATAGGGTCAAATAAGAGATATCTGACACACAGTTTTGCAATAATTGTCTTTTGAAAAAATCGCAATAGTGGTGTAGATACGTATATCAATGTCTAATTAATAATTGCAAAATGTTTTTTTATTTAATTGGAGGTGTATGATATGGATATTTAAAATAATTTGTGTCCTCAATTTTACTTGACGTTAAATAATAGTTTAAAGAAAATTAATAATGTATAATTTCCTTATTATGTATTTTAGAATTCATCCATGAGATTAGCCAATGCACTGCATACTCTGCAACCCCTTTTAAAGAAAATTGGCAAGGGTAACGATTTGGTGATAGAAGCAACTGTAAATGATAAACCAGTTTTCAATGATAATGGAAAATAATACTTATACTGATTAGTCACAATAATTTTTTAGGAATTACTTTACAATGTTGTCATAATATGTATCTATTGTTCTTATTATTAATACTCTATGGCCATTTATTGTCAGCCTTATAAATACAAACAAACGTAGTTTTATTTACTGATAATTAATCTTTATTGATGATTGTTTAATAAAATTTAATAAATTAACTCTGCACAACTTAATTTCATTGACCTGTTCTAAATTAAAAAAATTCCCAAAGGAAAAGCTCGAGAAATGTCAGGTAAGTCGTTTGAAAGAGTGTTTTTGGTAATGATAAACAATATTTGTTATATTTCTTCATGAAATCTCAAAAATGCATTTCTAAAGTAAAGGAACGTTGCCTGTCTGAAAACATCAAAAAAAAAATTAAGGGTAGTTATACTAAAAAGTAATTGAATGTGTTAGAGGAATTTTCTACTTGTGTACATGAATAAAAATAAATATTTATCCCCATTTTTGTTGTAAAAATTTTTAAAAAATGGTGCACATGGGGACAGTCAAGAGAGAGAGTAATTTTGGGAAGAGAAACAGGATATAGATTTGGCTTCAAGATGTTGTCGTCGAAATTTCCCAAATATCTTTAAATTCGGTGGAGCTTCGACCAAAAAGCTGAAATAGCCAGAAGGGCTTTTGAAGTTTTTTAATTTCCACGTAGAAATTTTGGATACAAACCCGTTTAATATAACTAATTATTTTTAATAATTTTCCTGTACAGAATAAAAGTTTATGTATCATTGGATATTAAGGGTAATAACTTCCGGTTGTTTCATTTAATTTTTAGTATTTTTTGGAATTTTCAATCATTACCTATACAACGATGATTCAGTAGGGAAGTCACTGACAGTTAAGTGTACTTATGCAAAGGGTTATGTAAGAAAAATATACTTCGTTCTTTCAAAGGCCTTGACTCACTTGAGCGTTTCTTAGCCTGTCGATTCACTTATACAACATTTACCGCCTATAATTCTTATAGTTGCTTTCTTGTAATGAAGAAGCATTTTTACTTACGTCCTGCGTCGTTCATGATATAATTTGTTGATAGTGAAAGTAAATACGTCAATTGATACCCAATTGACAATTACCGGCTAAATTTTCGTTTGACTGACCAAGTAAGTTATACACAACCTTATTAAATGTTAGATTCTAGTTCGGTTCATGTCCACTCAATAATGTTAAAGAAAAGTGACAGTTAATAAGGCAATTAAAAAGAATTAATTGTTTATTACTCATTGGTTTTTGTGTCTGCTAATTATTCGATGAAGATCCTAAACGAAACAGAATTAGTTGTTAGTAAATCTATTAATAAGCGTCTGAATAAAGAAAATTATTTTTTTAAATATGTATATATGAAGTAAGGTTTTCAGATTTTGGGGTGAAATTAAAAATATAATTGTGCTATTAAGGAGAATGTAAGTAAAATTTAAATTTAGTGCTCCGTAATCCTTCTAAACTAAAAAAAAAAAGAGGGTGTCCTTTTTATAAATTCCTTCATTAATAAAAATAAAATTTGATAGATATTTACAATAATTTAATGTAATAAATAATTAAAATTTAGACTTTATTTTTAAGGTGTGTAAATATAAAAATTTACATCACAAAATCCTTGAAATTTAAGACATAATTAATACTAACCTTTATTGAGTAAATCTCACCTGTGGTGTTAGAAATCATAAAATATATTGGGAAAGCTCACACAGAAAATATGATACTGACCTTTTTCTTTCAAATACTTTATTACCTGTCAAGTCTATACAGTATTACTGAAAATTCTTGACTTCTATTTTCTTTCATAATTCTAAAAAATTTCACAATTGTAGTATGTGACCAAAATGTCATTTGTCCTTTGTGATAAGAAATCCACAAACATTCTTTACAAAATAAATATGAAATACTTGGCAATCCTAAGTGATATTATGTAAATGATTATACGCAAAATTAAATTGTTTTCCTTCTTAAATAATTCACATTTGTTGTAATGATTTTCTAAGTTGTAAAAAATTAATTTCCAATTTTTCGGTTGTATAACGAGGAAACTATTTTTAACATTTCGTCTCGTACAAATTACATAATATCAAGCCTGAATTCTTGTACATATGGTGATAGTATTATGCTTAATAAATAAAGATAGATGTAACAGAAGAGAGGGAAAGTTAACGGAAGAGTTACAGGTTGTATCATAAAGTTGCTATGGTCTGCGATCTAGTCTTTTGCGATTCTTGACCCGAAGAATGGCCCCACAGTGGCCCAGTTTTAACTTATTTTAAAATAATTCGAAATATAAAAAGTGAGTGTAATAATGAAAATTATGAAAATATTTAAGGGTATTTAATATCATTTTCCCGTTAAAGTAAGTAAAATTTTTAATATTATTTATCCTCAAGTATGTATGTCGTTATAAATACACATTTAGTTCAAAATTTGTTATTGATTTACTAATGACTTCATATCACTCTATAGTACTTTAAGAAATTTTAAATGTTCTTTTAATATAATTTTTGATAATGGAATATCTCATAAATGTCCCATAATTTATACATATAAGGTGTTTCACACACTAAAATTTACTTTTAATTTTGGTATTGTTTTTTTTTTTTATGTAATCATTCAACACACACCTAACATAAGTTTTTTCTCAAAGCGGCGAAAACATTTCCAGCGAAAGTTATTTGTTTGGATTCGCTAAAAAGTTTCTTTAAAGGAATGCGTACGAATTTTAATATCGTAATGAAGATTTGTCAACTGCACGTATCGGGTTATTTGCAATTCTTCACGAAGAATTTAAATAGAAACCTTTTCACTTTTAAAGCCTTGTTTAACAGGAACATTGTGCAAACAGTTTACTATGAAAAAATAAAAAACCTCAGTTACAATACACTTCCTCCTTTAAACCAACTTCTATACGGAAACGAAACATAGAAGATGATCATCTATTCTAAAGAAGAATTCACTTTAAGTAAATCATAGACATAATGTTATGGAGCGGGCATATAAGAGGAACGCACCACTAGAAGTCCGGCAGAGGGCAAAAGAAGATCAATCCGCTTCCCTTCGCCTTCTGATTGGTGTTTCATGCCGTCAGAGCTTTGTAGCACCAATCAGAATACAATAGACAAACACAGAAAGAGCTCAACTGGTTCTTCTTCTCTCTCCCAGCCAGAGGAGCGCTTCCACTTATACAGGCTGACATACCATGCTATTTCTACCTATATTGTTACCCCTATGATCAATTAACGATGTTGTAATTTTCGTAATTTACATTAAGTCTTTTAATTACCATTTCGTCAGTTCTTAAAAGCTTTCGTAATGCGTTTGACATAATTTTTGAAATTTTGATTTTAATATTTCATTTCGTTTCAAAATTGGTAGGTACATTACATAATTGTTTATTAATATCAATCAAAATGTACACATTCGCCCGATTATTTTATAGACTGTCATCATACAATGATTTCGTCATGTATATAATTTCTACAGTATTAGTAGGTAGCTATATTGATATACATGTGGATAGTTAATGTTTCTACGTGTTAATTAGTTTGGATGGAGTGAAAGTAAAATTACCTACAGTTACCAGTACAAACTGACTTTAATATGTAATTTATTCCAGAAATAATAATCAATGAATCTGTTTACGGATATCCTGTTATTTCTTCTGCTAATTTCCCATGTCAATTTGGAACCAGAAGTTAGTAACAGTAAGGTACACAATAAAAAATAAATAGTGAAAACCAATAGATTGCTTATTTGTTAATGTTACTTTAAGGAGTCATTTAAATGTTTAATTTTGTTTTAGCTTTCCAATAGTAATCTAAATGATTTGAACAGAGACCGAAGAACTTTGTTTTTCTTCAAAAAAAGAAAACCAGGTCCAATTGAAACTGTGCTGCGCTTAATGATAGATGTAAGCTAGGTATTATTTTCTTGCACTGATCTTTTGTATTATATTTAAACAAAATTTTATTGAACTAATTTTTTTCTTTCTAACTCAAAAAAAATGTTTCACAAATTTTTATCTGCTTCTGTTGCAAAATATCAGCATTAAAAATGAAAATTTCTTATACCTAATTAAATAAAATTATTTTCTTTATAGCAATGGAGGGACACGAAAAATACTATAAACAAAGTTACCAGTACTGTTAATGCCCAGTTCATCGATGAAAGTCAAGTTGTAAGTATATGCACACTCAGGGAGTCTCTTGTTTCGCATGTGGCTTAGAAGAAAGTGAAAAATGCTGTTTTTTATAAACTGAAGAGTTAGAGTTAAAATACACCAGTTTTAAAAAAAAAAGTTGAACTTATTAAGTTGCCATATCTCCAATTCGTTTTGAAGAGGTATCTAAATATTCCTAAATAATTCCGAACAATATTTAAGCCATTCTAGATTATTCTTGAAAAATTAAGAATATTTTGAACTATTCTTGATTATTCTAAAAAAAATCATTCTGTACAATTCAGGATTGTTCTCCAAAAAAATCTAGCATTCTGAACCTTTCCAGATAACTACTGCAGAATCATAAACATCTATTTTAGATAATTATGGAACAATCTCAAACATTCCAGATCATACTTGAAGAATGTCTAACATTCCAGATCATTATCGACAAATCTCTAACATCTTGAATCACTCTAGACCATTATTGAACAATCTTAAACGTTCTGAACTATTCCAGATTATTTTCAAACAATCTCAAACATTTCTGATCATTATCGAAGCAACTCTTACATGATTAAGCAGCCTTAAACATTCTAAACCATTCCAAATGATTATTGCAATATCATGAACATTCCTGGTCATTATTCAAAAATCAGAAACATCCTGAACTTCTTCAGTTCTTTCTCAAAAAATCTTGAATACACCAGATCATTACTGAAAAATCTCGAATATTTTGGGCCATTCCGGATTATTGAAACGTCTCCAGCATTCTGAACCAGTCTAGATCATTCTAAAATATTGTAGAACATCCTTCTACATTAATTAATATTCTGGGACATTCCAGAACATTCTGGAACATTCCCGCAAACTCTAGAAATTTCTGGAAAGCTCTAATACATCACTGTGACCCTATAGCAAGAAAAAACAAGTGTTGGTAAAGATGATATCACTCACGTTCACCCACATTTATCATTACTATCAATCACTACAACGAACGGGTGACAATAGGTGGTTATGGAGAATAGTGAGGATCCACATATATACACAGAAAATGTTCAGAACTTTTTATTTTAATTTTTATTGTTGTTGTTTTTTAAGAATTATTTATACTTTAGAAACCCCAACCACAATTGGACGAAAATGCCACAACAACGGAAGGTCCTTACAGGATAACAAGAAACGAACTTTATCGCATAATTCGAAGAAACGTTAAAGGTATCCAACGTCTTTTGAAGATAGAATTGCAAGATGCACTAAGTGTAAGTTTTTCAAAAAGCTGTCTTATCAAAGCTTCGTTTTTTTTCTTTTTAAAATGCTTTTATATTCGTCCTTTCAGCAACCGAAGCCGAGTTATAAAAGTCTCCATAAAAGTGCAACAAGAAATACGAAAACGTAACCACTAGGTGACATTGAAAATACGTGCCAATTGTTCTGTGATAGTTTTTAATAGTTGTTTTGTGTAAGTAAATAACACAGTCGAAGAATAGGCCATGTACTTACCAAGAGAAAAATTGTAAATAAAACTAGCCATGATTTTTACAACAATAATAGCAAAAATGTTACGTTTAGGTATTTATTATTTTAACAATATTTTCTTTTTGAATTTATTAATATGCATTCTTGTATATTGTTCTTTATGCATTACGTAAAAATTAAAAATGTGAAAGGGATTAATATAAACCGCTCTTGTGTATGATGGAAACAGAATAAATCAATTAACATTTCGTTTTTATATGGTTCTTGAAGGTCAACATCTACATTTTGCAAAAAATCGTTTATTAAGCTGTGTGCAACTTAAGATTTTTTTAAACATAAAACCTGAAAGCAACTGCATTTACATTCACTGCATACTACATCTACGTTGGAACGTGTTGTTTGTTTCGAAATCGATTAAAAAAATATGTTTATTGTATAAAGACAAACAATAATATAGAAGGGGTTGAACAGCCTTAATTTATTTTATAAATGTTTTGTAACTCCGAATTAAAAAATTGAAATCTTATAAAATCACTCGCGTGTCTGTACGTCCCTTCTTCGTATCCACTTTGCTCCGATTGAGTTCTGAAAGTACGTGCCTAGAAAATTCTATTAGAGAAAAAAAGTTTTTGCAAACTCTACGTTGTGACATATCAAATGGAAGGGTTTGTTTTGGAGATCAAAAAAATTTATTTTTTATTATTTTTAAATAAATAGTTTTCAAATCAACTATTTTATTGAATTAACATGAAAAATAAATAACTGTAATAGAACTACGAATTGCACATTAATTAATTTACGTATGTTTCGAGTTTTCTATAAATATTAATTATTTACTATTGCAAAAGTTGTTTTAAATGTCGTTCTGTCCTTAAATGTGCACTTAAAGTATTCTATAGTTTTTCTATCACATTTGCTTAAACATTAATTTTTTGCAGAAAAAAAAATATAATAATTAGTGCTGGAGGAATAAATTACATTGCAGACTGCACCTCAAGAACTTAAATTATTACTGCATTAACGCACTTATAAAATGCTTGTTTAATATATAACTAATTACACTTTATTGAATTCTAGCAAAAAATGAAGGTTTGCGTAAATTATCTAAGGCTAATGTTTAAAATTTAGAATGCTAAAAAGTATGCACACGATTTTATTTATTTATTTTTAGTTTCTTTAACTAATTGAACAATAGGCTGTAGGCTTTACCATAATAGTCAACAACAGGGTCACTAAATATTTCAGAAAAATTATCTTATGTTAATCATTAATTATATTCATATATTAATTAGATTTATTTGTCGCTAAACTACCATTTTTATTGTAGGGTTAACTATAAACATGTTTTTTGCAAGATTATATAAAGAAAGGAAAGCAAGTAGTATTCATTGCTTAAAATCATCTCATGATTTATTACAAAATGCAACATTCCTAAAACAGTTTATGACGAAACATAAGTAATAACACGTTCAAACATTTTTTTTTGGGTTAAATTGTTTAGTTTTACAATTTTAACGAGCATTATGAAATATGACCATTTCGTTTGATCATTAAAGTTATATGCTGTAATATCAGTAACTGTTGAAATTGAATCTATTACAAAGAAAATACCATTGTGGAAAATATTACAAATTAGAAGTAACAAGTATTAGGTTTCTAAGAAAAAAAAAGAGGGAGATAGAAGGGTGGACCTTCTTCCTAAAACTGAAGGGCTAGTAAGATGCATATTAAAGACAAAAACAGGAACAAAAAGGGGAAGATTTGGCAAATATAACCTCTCCAGTAAACAAAAGTATCTCCAAAAGAATGAGGTTTTGGAAATTTAACCCTAAGAGAGTAACGATTTTGGAATACAATCAATTACAAATTTTGTATAAAAAAAATATAAATGTCGTTCGAAATCTGAACTATCTAAGCTGCGAACAAAAATTTATAAACAAATATGCCGTATTTATGTAAATTTTATGCAAAAACAAATAATTAGTTAACGCGATAAACTTAGTCCCAAAAATTATTCTGAAAATATTTCCTAAAATTAATAAAAGTAATGCCACAATATTTTGAAACAAATTTTATTCCTGTAAACACATATTGATATAACCATGGAATTTACAAGAATGAAAACAAGCTAAATTTACATACTGAATGATTTTGTCTAGTGTTATCTATCGACCTATTGATCTATTGCATGTAGCATCAATAACACATACCTGTATCCAAGCATGTTAACATTTTTCTTCTTAATTTTTTTTTTTTTTTTTTAATAATTTATTATTCACTATATTTATATATTATCTTTAATAGGATACACGTGCCTGGTGTATTAAACTTTGTCAAAAATTATTTATTTATGATTGAAGGCATCCAATATAACGAAACACGATATGATAATAATGGTACCCTTCGAGAAAATTAATCAAAAAAATTGCCAAAATTTGTTATTACATATGTACAAATGGTGGTCGTGCCTGACACATTTCTTTGTAAAATTTGAGTCTGAATTTTGGCTTTAAAAGCTTCACTGTCACCACACCATAATTTCCAAGAAAAAATTCTATGAAAAAAAAACTTTAACAAGGGAATGAGTAGTATTAAACAGAAAAAAAAGTGAAAATATTAGAAACATGTTAAAGGAATTAGGATATTTAACAGTAGAAAAAGAAGTACACAGAGATGTGCTCACTTTTGTATACAGACTAGAAAACAATTTATTACCGGGGTACTTAGAAGGATTAGTTAATAAAAATAAAGATATACACCCATACCCAACAAAACAAGCAGAGAATTTCCATATTAAAACAGTGAGCAATAGTAAAGGGTTAAAATCAGTATTGCATAGAGATCTTACAATGTACAACAATAAAATTATTAGGGTCCATAAGAAAATTTCGAGCAAAAGTTGGAGATTGGCTTGAAAATGAAAAATATGATGTAATGAGAAACTGATGTGGTATACATAACAGTTATTATTACTTAAAGTAAGATCTCATATAATTATTTTGTTAAATTATGTAACATACGTAGATATATTTATGTCATTATATTGTTTTTACGAGCTGTTAAATGTTATAATATTGTTTTTTGTGCATCTTAATTAGCCATAGGCTATTTGTATGTAAATTAATAAATAAATAAAAAATTATGGAGCGTTATTTTTTGCAATTACAGTTAATTCGTAATTCTATCACAATTTTATCTTTTAGTTATTTTTTTTGTCGCCTTTTGTTTATGTTGTTAATCATACAACTTAAGCTATCATTTTATGCAAAAAATTTAAAAAAAAAGTAAATTTCTCATTCTGTTTTAGAATTAATTAATTAATTGTATTACGTATAAGCTGATAGGTATATTAGTCATTATAACAGTTATTTCAAGTTCTCTTTCAATTTGCGTTCATTCATAAATAAACATCGAAGTTATAAGATGTCATACCTAAAGAACGTTAACTGATTAACTGACCTCAGTTAAAACCAAGTGCTACGTGCTGCAGATCACCTAAGTTTCAGTAAATCGTAAATACTGAGGCTGACAATAAGTAGGTACATGGGTAATCTTAAATCGCCCTTGTGTTTATAATTTAATTTCCTCAACAGTGAAATATATGTATGTATTGGTCTATCTAGATCTCGTTACGGTTTCAAAACCATATAAAAGCCATTTTATGCTCAAAATCCCCCGTATTGTACAAATCTACCAAAGAAACAGTAAAACAGCAGTTTTTACTTCAAACGTTATTAGATTTCACGCAATCGCCTCCTTGCAAAATTGCAATTCTCTCAAGAATCGAGATTCACTTTCCAGTCCCAGATAAAGTGTTACATAAATCTGCATTTCCACAAGAATCTCACTGACGTTTCGTCACTTAGACATTAGTGTATCTATGTATGTCTATGATACTTTTAAGTAGAATTACGTAAAATGAAATCGAGAATTTTCAATCTTTCAACTTTTGCAAAATGCAATCTATATAGGTCCCCATATACATACACATGCAGTGGACATCGTCATTGTGAAAGTGGAGACTGTATTTTTTTTGTATTTATTGTTTTTTTTTTAATTCAACTGGAAGGTGTAAGTCGAACGTGAAAGTTCCACATACTGATACTGGAGAAAGGCAGCAAAGAAAATTAATTCGTTTGCAGCAAGTACAGACTGAATCTGAATCTGACCTAGAAAGAAAGGGTCATGCAAGTCCAGTTATAAAATTTGTTCTCCTGATGAACGAGAATAGTTAGTAGTAAGTAGTAAGTCAGTTAAGAGTTCACACGTGTACTATTAGCAGTCTGTTCGGTGATACCGTGGGAAACACCACATCCAAAATGACCAAGGTAAGCGATCTTTTCAAAATCCCATTTATAAAATAATTTTTTTTTTCTTTTTATTAAAGCCATTTATTGCTCACTAATTTGTCATAAACTATACTTTGAAATTATTAAAAATCTATTCAGTAATTACTGGTTTATTGACAATTCGAAAAAAATAATAGAGATTATTTTCAATTTTAAGACATTATTATATGAAAAGATTCGTTTGAGAAACCTTACCAGCGGGCTTTTAAAATTGCAAAAGAAAATTTCGATTGTCTTAATTGTATGTTCCTGTATCTGTTATCTTGATCTTAATTAAATATGAAATCTGTAGTAGCTAAATTTATTTAAAATATTATATATTATTTAAACAGAATGGCAATTATGAAACGAGAAAAAAAATGTACGCGAAAACAGTAAGTTTAAACTTCTGAAGAAGCCACAAAGGGGTTAAACACGTTTTCAGGAAAAATTAGAAGTTGTGGAAACTACAAGTGTTTTTAATTCCTTGGTATTTGTATTGCTAATTTATATCAAATAAATTATTAAAAAAATCCACTGAATCAAAAGAAATACCTTTTATTTGAAATTGAAGATAAATGTCAGCAGGAGTATTCTGCAAAAAAAAATTTTTTGTTCTATACGTCTGTATAGGTACTTTTTGTATTCGATTTTCATATGATATTTTTATTTTAACAAGAACAAAAAATTAAACTGCAACTAACCAAAAATGTTTTGATCAGATTTAATTAAGTCCAAACGTAAAAAAAAAACATTTCTACCAAGACAACAATTCTATATATGTAAATCTATTTACCTAATATTATAAGAGTTCAAGGAAAGATAGACTGTTTTAAAATTAAATATTTTTATTGTTTAGCAAGTAGGTATATAATTTGCATAATCAAACAAATTTTCCATTTGATATATTGTTCGGCTATTTGCACATGGGATAAAAAAAAATAGCGTGACGCAGAAATGGTAAAGGACCTTATCAAAAACACCAAAGAATTATTTTCTGCCTCACGGTAGATATATAATTATTACCCACAAAATTTTATGGCTATTATAAAAATATCAAACAACTGTTTTACAAAAAAAAAATCTGCCTTTTAAGGTGATGTATAATTAAGATAAATTATTTTCAAAATGTCATCGAAATGTATATAATGTACTTTAAAAAATCATAGCTCACGATGGTAGGTGATTTAGCATAAAAATGAAATTAAAAATATTTTATAAAAAAATATACAAAGCTATTATTTATAAATTTCAAACATTCGCAATTTACTTATGATTTGTAGCAGACAAAATAGGGAACTATCATCTCAGACCTTGTTTAATTTTTAATTTTCATTGTGCTTTGGTTAGACATTAGAAATATGAGTCTTAAGAATTACACGAGCTTCCATTCCATAAATATTTAGTAGGACGTTTTAAGACACGAAAAAAGTAATGGTATTACTAATTTTTAAATGAAATTTGGAGGAACACATTATTATACACGATTAGGTATATACGTGCCTCGAAATTTAAAAATCTAAAAATATATTACCTACGTTTATAAGCCATATTATTATTATATTATTATTTCAGTTAACAAGACTTTTAATGTTTATAAACACATAATACATACTTTTAAAGTCATTTTCAAATTATTTATCAAAATTAAGAGCTGTTTTACGAATAATACATAGCAGTGACAGTTTTAACCCATATTTTCTTAATTAAATCGAACATAGTCCTCGTTTCTTCTATTCTTCTTTATGTAAAGAAGTATGCCACGTACCAACCGGTATTGTGTTGTTCTTATTTTCTTTTCTTCATTCAAAAAATTAATTATAAATGCATTAACGCTTCCATCAACTAACAAAATATTACAAAAATATAAATGTGCATATACTAATTTTTTTTTTTTATCTATTCCACTATTAATTATGACCGTAAAATTGAGGTTAACAGGAAGAGAGAGGATCCACTTAAGACTAAAAAAAAAATGCTTTTCGCCTGTAACGTAATATATATATACACATATACGAACGTGCCAGAAATTTAAAATACACGTCAAAATTATCAACTTGGCAACCCACTTCCTTATTGACGTAATCTTAACAAAAATTATGACAATCGTACCTTGCAGCTATTTAATTATCATCTAAACTTTAATTTTATGTTTATGCAATTAAGCAACTAATTACCTTAAAACACCAATTACGAATTAAAATTGTACGTACACACGGAAGATACGGGCAATTGGTCAACTCGACGAGGTAATTGGTAACACGATTTTTCAATTATTGAAAGTAATCGATTTGATTACATATCATTTAGATGATTATTGGAAAAAATAATTTTAATTAATTATTATTTGCTAACCCAAATTGTCATTTTTTCTACAGAATACAATAGAACATATAACTAAATTCAATTACTAGCTGCTTCCACAATCTATGGGATTAAAAAAGTGTTCAGTTATTAATTAAATAATGAATTATGTTATACAAAAAAATAATTAAATGACAAATTATGTGCATAGCCTTAGCTATTCAGTTTATTCTCTCTTAAATTTTTTCAGTCTCTGAACCTGAAATAGTTTCTCATAATTCCTTTTTTCTCTTTATAACTAAAAAATGTTGCCTTATAAAGTAGCTATAAAAAACGAGACGTGCAGGTATAGAAAAACCTCCTTACCTAACTTTTGACAATGATAAAGTGCCTGTAATCTTTCAGTAATTTTAAATTTAACTCAAAAATAGAAAAACATGAATTAAAGATTGTATGCATGCATAATAATTACTATTTACAGACTTTATGTGACTACAATATCAGATTTTACAGTTTAGATCATTCAAAGAAGTTTTTGTGTTATGTTAATACGTAGAATACATTTCGAAAACAAGTTAAAAAACTTTATTTTAATTTCTGTAATTATTTCTTTGTAAAATTTTTATTTTGAGAGACATATTAGAGACAAAAACAGGAATAAAGAGGGGCAAAAGTTCTAAAATTGATTAAAGTCTTGTTGGGACATACCATAGTTGAAGGTGTTAGATGTTCTAACTGTCGAAAAATGCTAAAATGAAAAAGGTGTCTTTGCACTGATAACTTTATGAAGATTGCCAGAAGTAAACGCCTCACGTTTCTTAAAATTTTATATTATTTATTTAATGACCACCTTGAAACCATGGTATCATTAACCAACCCATTGCAACATGTTTTATAAACTTGTTTTCCTATTTTGCATAAACAAAAGAAAAAATAATTAATTCTCTTAAAACTATTTTGTTGTTTTATTACAGGCAATTGTATTTCTGCTTGATAAATTTGTCTGGATGCTGCTAATTACTGTTATAACAACTCAATCTCTCCAATTTGCTGGCATTGTCCCAACTCCTAAGGGTTTGGAAGAAATTTCTTATGAAAAGGTAATTTATTAAATCTGATCTTATTAAAAAAAAAAGAAAACGACTAAATATTTGTGTTGGTCCTTAAAAATTAAAAAAATACTTTTATTTAAATTTATAAACAATAAATTTAGAACGGTCTATTTATTTATTAATTGTAAGCCAAACAAGGTCTTATAACGGTAATTCATTTAAATTAAACGTGTTATTTTCAATATATGAATTTATTACTTCTCGTGAAAGTGAATTAAAAAATATAAAAAATATATTTCATTAATTAAAAACCATAGGATGGAAGCTCATAAACAGAAGATTAAATAGAGATAAATAAGCGTACAAAATCTAAAAAGCTTTCGACGAAAGAGAGAGTAACTAATTAGTAATCAACATCTGATTTCACCTGTAAAAAGGATACATCATTTATAATCAAGTTTTAATAACACTTCCCGTTTGCATTGAAGACGTTGTACCATAGACGTATTATTTGTGAGGAGTGTAAAAAAGGAAGATGATAGAAGCATTTTAAATACTACTTCCGGACACAAGTTGAATAACTAACAACTACTTTTGTAAATACGTCACAATTCGAGAAAGTTGAAATTAGTAAAAATTTCTTAGTTCTTCTGTAATTTAGTAAAAGTTTATTTATTTTGCTTCATTAAGATCTAAACAGATTTTTTTAATGGAATTTGAGAGAGCATGATTAGTAAATATTTGAATTATAGATTATGATTACAGATATCAAAATAATATACGAAATTTTTTTGGTTTTCTTCACGAATAAATAATTAAAAAACACTTCATGGAAATGTTAAGACGTGCAAGATAAAACAGTTTAATTGATGTAAGAAAGTGGATGAAAATTGAAAAATTTAAAAAAATAAAAATTATGAAAGATATCGAGAAAAATTTTAATTTTATCCATTTGTCATCATAGCACATTTTTCCGAAACGTGGCACGTGACATGTACATAACTTTCTCTAAAATTACTCTCGGGAGTCCTCGAGTATCCTACATTAATTGTCTTTTTGGTTTTATTACATTTTATTTATCAATATGCGAACTGAAATTTAAAAAAAAACTAATGTAAGACGTAAAATAACTCTCATTAAATTTTAAACCTTTCCAGGACAACAACTATGAATTCCATATGGGAATCGGAGATTCCGGACCAAGGGGTAAAAGACAAACCGATGGAGCCGGAAATATAATTGATAATATATTTAATGTAAGTAAATAATCTGAAATTTTAAATACCATTCAAAAATTGAAAGTGAAGATTGAATGTCTTAATAAAGCTAAAAATTTTGAAATGAAAATTGCTAGATAAGATTAAAATCCAAATTGACCGAGTTCCAAAGTTATTATTTCAAAAAAAAAAAAAAAACATATAAAAAGAACTTTTACTGAAACAATGTCCTGGTGATTTCAATGGCTTTATTTCTTGAAACTTTATTTTTTTGTGATTATGAATAAATTTCAACATATATCAGCTGTAACTGCAAAAAGTATTTTTTTTTCAGAAGAAAATAATGCAAAATAAATTAATCTGCGTTAGGATTTTTGGTTTGCTTTAAATACTTTTGACAATAAGATATTTTATATCGAACAATTCGAAATCCATTTATTCAAATTCCAGTGCATAATTGAAGGTTGCTTTTTTATTGCTGTAAAGTAGTTAGAATTTCAAAACTTAAATTTAAAATACCCTAATATTGGAGTTAAATATTGAAGAGAACTCAGTTAATGAAACTAAGGTATTTGGAAGGTGGTGGAACTCAAAAAAGAAAAACCTGTAGAAATACATATTTTAAAAATTAATAAACGACAAAAATTACCTTGCTAAATAAATATAGAGCCAAATGACTTTAAATAAACAATAGAAATGAGATAAGAATTGGCTTCATTCTTACAACAAGTTGTATTTCCTTTTGTCAACATTTGACTATTCTGACTGTAATAATTCAAACTTAATATCTTCTTTCAGAGTGACAGTCAGAGATTATAATAATGTTTCGGTTTATTTAACCACCATCTGACTATCATCAACATAGGTATACTTACTTGCATCTAAATTATTAAAAAAGGTTTTTTATTTATGAGTTAATAATAGTATAATAAATATACAATATTCTTGTTAATTTTAGTCTGATGATGGTTAAATAAATCGAAACGTTACACAAAAATATTACAATTCTGTTAATTTTATTTTATCACAAATCAGTACAAATGCACATAAATATTTTTTTTTTCACAATTAACTTACAATTTGATAAATATATAGTATAGTTTGCTTAGTAGTACACACTAACACTTGTATTAATTTATTAGATGCGTTTCGATAGAGGCGATATCGTCATCAGACATAGACCGTATAGAGTAATAAGAGCTGTAATGTAAAGTGTAAGTGTAGTTCATTATAAATAATTATTTTGATCCCTTACGTAAAACAATTTCGTTATTACCTATATTTAACGTGTATATACAATATTTTAGCTATTTACACTTTTAAACAAATAAACAATGCGAAACTTTATTTTGCAGATACCAATCGCAACCCTAAATGCGGTAAGTGAGTTAATAAGAAACACGAGGGCAAGAAGGTTACAGAGGGTTCAAGAAAGAGCAGAATTAGAAAGAGCTGTGGAGACTGACAATAAAAGAACCCAAAGGGATACTCCTGATCATCCCTTGGTCACTCCTGGGACACACTTTCATGAATCAAGTACCAAAGCTTTGCTGAATTTGTGATTGCGGTGCTGTTTTCGTTTGTGATAAACCAAAAACTTTCCTAATTTTAAATGAAAATTGACAGGCAGCCGTTGTGCAATATATGGATTTTTTTTAAATCTTTCAAATGTAAAATGATGAAAGATTTTTTTTACACATTTTGTCGTTTGGGATATGAATTAGTTGACACGAATAGAGTAAGTAAAATGTGTGATAAAAATAATTAAATGAATGGTTGTTAATTAGGTAAAATAAAATTAATTTTCCCTTATAGTAAGACTAGCTAAAATAACTTTGCTGAACGTATGCTTTAATAATAAATTTTAATAGCTAATTATATAAATAGGTAATGTAAATTTTCTCGCTTATAAATGTAAACTAAGTATGCAATAAAATAAATGAGATTGTAAATTTTAAATGTTTTACTAATTGCAAAACATACATACTTTCCTGTATTAGCCCTATGCAGATATCATTCCCAGCTATAATTAATCGTGAACATTTGGGATCATCTTCGAAAAATCTAGAGTATTCCGGATCATTTCCGAAAAATATGCAATATTTCCTATAATTCTCAAAAAGTCTTTCTGTGTCATTCAAAACTCTTGAACACTCTGGATCATTAAAAAAAGAACATGAAACACTGGATCATTTACGAAAAAGCTAAAGCATTCTGGATTTTTTTTTTAAATAGTGGAATATTCCGAATATTTTCGAAAAATCTAGAATTTTGTGGATCAGGATCTAATAAAATGGAACATTCTAGGTCATTTTCCAAAAATCTAAAGCAGTTTAGATCATTTTCGAAAAAAGAAAAATGATACTCTGGATTATTTATTTATTTGAAAATCCTAGAATATTTGGAACAATTTTCGAAAAATCTAGAATTTATTGGATAATGATCCAAAGAAATGGAACATTATAAATCATTTTCAAAAAATTTTCGAAAGAAAACTTGAAATACTCTGGATCATTTACGAAAAATTTAAAGCATTCTGTTTTTTCTTTGAAAATCCTAGAATATCCGGAATGATTTTCGAAAAATCTAGAAATTTCTGGATCATTATCTAAAGAAATGGTGGATTCTACATCATTTTCCAAAAATCTGAAATATTTCGTACCATTTCGGAAAAATTTGGGACACTAGATCAGAAATGAGCAACCTTTTTCTACATCAGGCCAGACACCTATTTTTTCTCTGGAATTCAAAATAAAAATAGAAAAGCAAGTACCTAATTAGTTTCTATACTGCAAAAGTATTCAATTTTCGTTATTGTATCAACACATTTATAACAAACAATTAAACATTTTTAGAATTTTTTTTTCAAAATAAGAATACTTTTTTAAGAGACGTCTCAGCTTATTCAAAACAAACCTGTATATAAAGTTGTATATCAGTCAAAGACAAGTTCGTCGCTTATTCTAGCATTGAAGTATTAATTAAATTACTGATAATTACTCACAAGAACAGAAAAAGACCATTTAGTAACTTTCAAATCAACAAAATATAAATAACAATTCGTTTGCTTCAGTTAGTACATTGAAATATAACAATAAATAAAAATTTAGAAGGTTGGATAGAAACTTTTGATCAAAACTCATTTATTTGTTAATTTCCATTATCAAATTAATAAATAGTAATAAAATTTAATTATATTGCATTACACGAGCCCTTAGAGCAAATGTTTTCTTGTAATTAGATTGTATTAACAAAATAATTTTTTTACAACCCTTTGAAAAATAAACATAAAAGTAAATTAAATGATTTTTAATTTTTACTGGGAATTAAAAAACTTTTCACCTTTCTAAGAAATGCTGACAGTCCATTATATAAAAAAAAAATTATAAATGTGCTTTAAGATTTAGTAGGTCACATATGCATATGCACATGTAGGCTAAACCATTTTAAATAAATTTTCTCGGATTTAGGTACGTATCACAAAAGTAGAATTTTTACTTAATGTCATCTAATACAGTTAACACGATTTCTGATGTAAATGCCTGAAAAATATAAAAAATGACGAGGGACTAATACCCGGTCACTCTCTTTTTGAATTCTCTAATTATAATTTATTACGACCGAATTGGATTTAAAAAAACTTGGCAGGGAAAAACGTTTATAACGTGCGCTCTCTGTGCTAAAAATTCTTTTCAAACCAATTAGTGCAGTCGTTAGAGATGTCTTGTCAATTTACTATTTAGAGCAATATTAACTTTTCTAAGGTAAGTTAGTAGCTTATATATTTAGTAAAAATTGATATAAAATATTATAAAACCCTAGAATAGGTACCCTCTGTTGTTCCAAATCTTCTAAATGAAGAAATTACTTTTAATTTTTGGTAAACTAATTGTACTTTCACTTCAAGAGTCCGACCCATTTGCGGTAATTTTTGTGTTACCCTAATCAAAGTAGAATAACAATATTGATAAGTTTTAGAGAGTAATTAAGGGCAACACCGGAGAGATTGGTTTAAATTTATTAGGATTTCATGTAAATGTAGGGCTGAAACCACTTATTGCCCCAAACGGAGTCGGTGGTACTGTCCATGCCCAAGCTGGCACCCCTTTTGGGCAATATGCCGCAGCAGGAGCTCAAGGAAAAGTTGGTAAGGAACTACTATGACCCTTTGGGTGTCAAGACATAATGACCAATTTTATAATAATTATATAAATAATAACAGGGATAACACAAGCTTCAGGAAATGTCTATGCTCAAGCTACAGCAGGTCAAAGCATTGCAACTGCAGCTGTAGGAGCAGAAGGAATTGTAGATCCTCAAGGTAAGTACTGATTAAATTTCAGTGATCTACAATTTAGTACAGGAATAAATCAATTTTGTTGTTTCCCTCTGTTTCCAGTTGGTCCTGTAGGAAGCATGTATGCAAAAGCCTACAATGGTGATGATGGTCGTGGTATTATATTAGGAAATTCGGGTATGTATAATTTGTTTAAGTTATTAATGAATAATTAATGTTGAACTTCGATAGACAAAAGAAATATTATTTAACCTTATATTAAAATGTCTCTTTGGGAATTTAAGATGAAACACTCACTAATACCTATGATGTGATAAGAAACACTGGTGAAGAATCAAGAAATAAAATTACCTCAAAAGATGTTCCACCAAAAGGTTTGTGTAGGCGGTAAACTAAATAAATATTCAGTACAATTAAAACAAAAAAATCCAGTTTTATTTTCAATTAATAAACACAATTTAAATTAGAGGTTTTCCCAGAACTTGTTCTTGGTATTTTCCACAATTATAACTAAAGAAAGCAAATTAAACATTTAAATGCAATTAACCGATATATGAATATAATAATAAAGTTTTTAATTGAAACAAACAATTTCAGTTGATATTCCTGGATTTGGTCTAACTAAAACTCTACAAAATTTGAGTTTATGGGTGGGAAATTCATGTAAGGTTTTTTAATCATTAATAAAAACTTAACATTAATGATATTACTTATATTACTAGCAATCGTTTTATTTTTCCAACAATGGATGAACAACCAAAGTTTTATTGATGACAAGAGTAGAAGTAAATTTTCCAAAAGCGATGTAATTATAATTGAAAATGATTTACAGTCTTCTATAATAAGGAACGGTGGAAACTTGCATGAAGGTAGTAATATACATGTATGTGTTTGATACCATATAAGCGATTAACTAATTAATTTATAACTTAGGATGTGTTTAATTTTTTGTTGTTTAATTAATTTCATTTGATAGATGAAACCTTTTAGGGATCAGTTTTCTTAACCAAATTACTTTTTTCCTCATTAAAAAGTACTTGCATTAATTTTTAGACGATGTATCAAAAAATCCCAACACTAAAATTAATTATGACAAACTAATTAATACCAGTGAAGAAACTTCTAGTAAGTATTTCATATTTCTAACAATTTTTTGTATGTATGTATGTAAATGTTTTTTAGGTCCAGGAGTTTTATCATTTTTTCGACAATGGCTGCAAAATAAAACAATAATTGATGATAACAGTAGAAGTAAATTTGTTGAATCCAAAGAATTACTGGCCACCCAAATTTCCAACTAATGTCAGCAATGAAAGGTTGAAAAGGACACAATAAGCTTTCAGAATTTTTTTTTGTTGTAATTGTTAATACGTCAATTTTTCTTCAGACGAAGTGTATCCAGAGTTTTGGCCTTCTAGTTACAGTTTCAAGACATCTTATGATATTAAAATGCAATATGTAAATGTGTTTTGCTGTTGCAACCTGGAATTTCCAGTCACTATGAACCATTTTTTTATTTATTTTTGCAAAATATAAAAAATACACACAGATAAACTACAAGAATTTTTTATTATAAATAATATGTGGACAACAATTCATGAGTTTAAATAAAAAATTTTTGGGAAAACGATAAAGTTTATGGCCTTAATATAAGGGTCTTAAATACCCATTAAAAACTGTGTACCTATTGTACTTTTCACTAGTAGTGGAATAGGTTAAAAAATTAGACAGAATTAAAAGTTTTGGGAACTTAAAAAATCTTAATCAAAAATAACTCAATAGTAAACAATGAGGGATGAAAATGTTTATTAAATTCTGCAACTATGACTTCAAAAATACATTTACGACTACCAAACAAAAAAACGTTTTAAACACCTAAATTTTAGCCTGGCTAAGCAATTTGGCCCTTTATTAATTCTGATTGAGTTTGTCGTAAATTAAATTTTACATTTATTTTGCTTACTGCGGTAAAAGCTCAAATAAATAATTTGTTTAAATGGAAAAGCAGACCAAAATGTTTTCCTATTATATAAATTTTGAAAAAACAAAACAATAATGCATACTCAATTTCTAAAAAAGTTCATAAATGTTTGAAAGAAACAGAAAACGTTACAAACTTCTAAAATTGTTGTTTTCTTCGGAATTACCACAAGTGTAGTAAATGTAGTAGTATAAAAGATCAGCCTTGGATCAGTGCCTCCGGTGGCATGTGTATTTCCACACAGTTTATTTACTCTTACATATAGGTATATAATTAAGTTTCGTACTTGGTGAACAGTCAGTAGTTTATATCGTCCCACTTACATCAAAGTTGTGCATCGTGAAATTTTAGCTAGTCCGTAAGTTAATTATTTTTTGTTTGTTTTAGTTTATAAAAGTAAAAGTACTTTTACCTTGATGGAACAATCCACAAAATTCTGCGTTATTTATTAATTTTCTCAACTTTATTGTTCGTCAACATGAAATTCAACAGAACTTTTTCGAATTTTCTAAAATGATGGAAGGAGTTACATTTTCCAATTTTTATTTATAATAATTTAGTCACAATAATTGTAAAGTACAATTAAAATTTGCTGTAGTATAAAAAATACATTATCATAAAATAGAGTCAGAGTCCACCCCTAATTATTTCTATTTTAAAATCTACTTTAGGTGGAAGTTTTTTTAAAATCTTCATTCTACTGTGAACTTTTTATATTTAATTCGTAGAGCTTTAGGTAAAGTGGTGCAGTTTAATGAAGTGGTATTTTGTAAATATATTGAAAAATTATTATTATAGTTTTCAACTACATATTTAGAAAATATTGTGCAAATGGTAATTTTAAAACGAAAGAATTATTTTAAGTAAACCAATTCTAGTGGTAAAACCAAGACAGTGAGGATGTTCAGGTTTTTTGTTTTCAGTTTCTTTACCAGCAGTTTCTTTGTCCAGATTATTATTTCCTTTTTCGGGCATTAACCACAACAACCTCTTCAGTGCCCCTCATCAGACACAAGACAAGGCAATGCCCCTTTTTGTCCCTACACACGTTATTATGAATCTGGTTCTTCTTCAGATTTTATACACTTGTGTCTGACAGGATTGAATTTAAGATTCCACCTGCGTACTTTTTAATATTCAAACCGTTGCTCACTGAAGCTATTAAAATAGTGCGTGCTTACATACTTTCCTAAATTATAAAATCCAATTCTTTGTCTTATCGATTATGGAATTTATGAATTATTAAATATAAAATGAAGTAATTTTACACATGGAAATTTATGTAGATATGTATGTATTCAGAACATTTCGCATGAATGAGCAAAATACATTAATTTAGATATTATCACCTGCCATTTTTTATTAACAAGAGGTCGAATACTAAAATTTCGTCCTATTTATCTTTATAAATTTAACGATACGTGTTTTATGAAATGATAAATCTGGTACATTCGTCTGTATATAAAAAGATTTTCAACTAACAAATTCAAAAAAAACCACTTCAGTTGTGAAAATTATTGTGATATTTAGGGGTAAGTCTCCTTATTTATGGACTTATTGAGTGAAAAGTGTTTCAAAGTTTTTTGAAATGTGAAGCCTTTTAATCCTTTATAGTACAATGATAAAGCCTGCTTAACATACAACTGTTTTTAATTATTTATTGCGTATTCATGATGAATAATTGTAAACTTGTTTAGTCATTATCAGGTAAAATTCTACGACGTATATTCGAATTTAATATTGCAAAAGTCTGAACTATAAATGTTTCCGAATTATTATAAAAAAGTGATTTTTGTCGTTGATAAATATCATACTGGAAATAAGTACATGTTTACTGTGACAATTCATCCAAACATTACGAAAATAAAAGAAACAAAAATTTTTGTGAATCATTTTTTTCTAAATCGTTTTTTAATTGACTGTTAATTAAATATTCAAATATACAATATAACATAAATGTTAATGACAATTTGTGAAATGGTACAAATAAATATTGTGTTTTTCCAATTACCAAATAAAACTAATCAAAACGCAATTAAAGACGGAACCAAAAGTAAAATCTAATATTTATGCATTTAGGTATTTTTCTAGGCTTTTTTTCATGAATTCATTGAGCAGCATAAATTAACGCAATGCGTTTTTCACTTTAAATAAAACTTTAATCCGCAAATTAATTCTTTCACGATTTTTTGCCTTTACGTACGTATTACTAATATATGAGCCACGTACTTCTAAAAATGTAATAAAATTCGCTGGAAAAAGATCATAAGGTCATAAAAGTGTTTATAAAAAGTAAACATTAATTATTTCACATTACAACAGGTTTTGATCAGTAATAGGTAATTATTTTGTGACGTGATTTCTTTTTACCAGTTCCACGTACTCATTTCGCCTAGATTAATTTAATTGTATGTTTTTAAATTTATCTTCTAATTGAACCATCAAACAAGAAAGTAATAATTATAATACATGAATGGACACAACTTCAATTTATAGTTTCAAACATTGAGTTATAAAAAATGAACTTGAATTTTTTTGTGACAAGTGTCAACATTGTTAGTTATAACAAGATGATGTCCCAGATTAGCATAATTCTACAGGAAATAATAAAACCAGACGATGCTTAGCCTCGAACCTAAGGTCAAAAGTGATCTAAATAGAATATAATTATGACAGGAATATGAAAAACTAAATTTTCCTATGGTAATAATATCGTCAACGAAACTAATTTTTGTTATTGAAGGAAATTGAAGTTTTTCAAGTGTAGAAAACTGAAAAAATGCGAACGTATAATATTATGATAATCAAAAAGTAAACAATTTGCTCACTGAATTAGTTGCAAAAATTATATATACAGATGTTGGAATGTGTCTAGTGTTTTAGTAGCATCTTAAAATCTTCTCGACATACTTCCATAAAAAGTTTTTTAGAATCTTAAGAAAAATCAGTTACACAATATTTGTTTAAATGTAAGTCATAAACTAATACGTTTGATTTAAAAAAAAAGTGCAAATAATGTAAATTCAGAAGTATTCAAGTAGCCTTTTAAAAAATATCCAACCGGATCTAAGTTTAGTGCTAATTAAATAATTACAAATGCTCTTTATTCTTCTTTTCCATTTGGGTAAAATTTTTGGTTCATAAGAAATTATATTTTATAATTGTCTGTATAATTATATAGTAAATAAGTTTCTGTTGAATTTACAATACCCAATGACAATAATAAACTTCATGTCATTATTATTTAAAACTTCCTATGTATTTTACTTAATTAAAAATCAACGTAATACTTAACTATAGTAACTTATGTATTATGTAATGAAAGAATAGGTCAGGTACCTTTCGTTTGATGTGAAAGATTTTACTCATGGTAATCCTTCACATGTGACACATTAATTATCTACAATTTTTTATAAAAGAAATTGTGTAGATGGAGAAGTTCATGCATCTTATTACATAAGGCAAACAATTGTTTAGCTTTTTTATGGTTATAACAATTTCCCATAATTCACTCATGATTTAATAACGAAAAACTGAAAACAAAGAATTCAGCTTCCATTGTGCGAATATGGAACAATTTTTCCTTAAATTACGACAAAAGTGTAAAATTGTTTATGACTTCCTCAATTATCAACAATTTTGTTTTCACTAGTATTTACACATTTAAGCGTTATTTGTTAAATGAAATTATTATTTGTTAGATGAATTTCAAAAACGTAATAAAAAAAATACCACGAAACAATCGTGTAATTACGAAATGAACCATTTTTCTAATATTGGTGTGTCATTTTAATTATTACATTTAAATATTGCCTAATAATACCAAGTCCGGCACTGCTTTTTTGAATTTATTTAATTTTTTCGATTAAACATTCAAATATATGTAGCATCTTTAGTTAAAAAGAACAATTATAACAATTTCGAATACCTGGTGTTAAAATTAAGACTTACGCAATTTTTTTTGGTGACTGGCCAATACAACAGACATAGAGACGTGACTAATTAGAAATAAAATTGGATCTTAATTAAACCAAGATGAAACTTTTGAAATCATTTTTTGTTTTGCAATTTAAATTTAATTGTTTTTTTTTTCAATTTTTAACAACTGAATTGTTTTTTAAGCTCAGCTACCTGAATGTAATTATTTTTTTATGGTCATGATTTTCATAGCTTTACAATTGAGCTTAATAAAAACAAAAACTGAATTTAAAATTTCTTAAATCTAAAATTTTCTTCCCTCGATTTTATGGCGATCGGTAATTGTCTTCATTAAATTTTGATATTAGAAGTCAAATACATAGTGGAAAATTCTTTAGGACGTTATGGCTCAAATAGTTGAAAGCTCGGACGAGAATTCAAAATCCTCAAAATCCTTCCAAAAACAAGACGATCCTAGTACAACAAAAAACGAACAGGACGATTCATTTAAAGACAAAGAAGAGAGTGAAAGTTCAGAAAATAATTTTGAAAATCCGTTGCTAAGGTATAGTACCTACTAGAAAGAAAACACCTCTTCATTCTTCTTCTCTTTTTCTATTTCCGAATACAACTTCTGATATACAAAATAATTGCTAAAAATTTTAACCAAAATGAGAAAGAAACAGTAACAATTACATCCATTCAGTTAAGAAGATTGACTGATAAAAATTCCTAAAAATAAAGTAAAATAAAATCTGAGTTTTACATTAAATTGATTGATTCAAAAGTCCATAATAAATTTCATTATGTAGCACTACTTATTTAATTAGGTACCAATTAAATTGACTTGTACAATCACCTCATAATTAAAAACGAGGAAAACATGACGCATGTTTTTAATATTCAACTCGAACGTCAATTTTTCCTGCAGAATACCACAAAAAACAACTCCAAAGTACGATACGAAATTGCAGGTATAAAAAATATTAAAATGGAAATAAACAAGTATCTCACAATATTTTGGTAGGCAATATAATTAATTCAATGTCTTTAATTCCTTAGAAACAATTTTATTACAGTTGTTACCGTGACTAAACATTTCCGCGAAGAAAGCAAAAAATTTACATTTTTAGCACTACAAGAAAATATTTTTATTCCTCACAAGATGAATATTGAAGTATTAAAGAAGATAAAATTAATGATACATACTTTTATGTAATATCTACTAAATAGAATTAACTTTTGGGTTGGTTATAAGTCATAAGTACTAACGTAAGCAATTTTTGATTCGATGGGGGATTTTCAAGCAAAAAATCCTTTTTCTTTTTTAGATTAATTCCAGAAAAAATGAAGACCGCTGTACTTATTCTTTCACAACTTGCAATTTCCGCTTTTTCTTACCCAACTGAACCAGTAAGTACCTACTCAGTATAAAAGTACAGAAGTTTTTAAATAAAAAAATAATTCAATTTTTTTAATAGTTCCAAAATCCTTAAATTAAATAAACTACACTAAATTTGTGATCACCTAAACAGAATTCAATCTTGTGTTCCTGTCCTCTATATGAAGATTTTGAAATATCAATGTTATTAACAATTTTTCAAAATTTGAACCCAACTTTCTCAAGTTACCAACAAAGTCTCGAAATTTTGAATTAATTGCAATAATTTCAATTTCCCATTTCATTTCAGCCTCTAATTAGCTTCGATAAGGGAGGAATTGGTGTCAACTTTTTGGGATATAATGCTCGTGCAGGCTTAGGAGGACTGCTTACAGGTAATGCAGCAGACGGTGGATTATTTGCAGAAGCAGGAACTCCACATGGACAAAGAGCAGGAGCAGGACTTGGTGGCACAATCAGTAAGTAAAACTTATAGGATAAGTATAATTCTATTAACCACTTCCTTTGGATCCCTTTTACACCCTGGACGTCCAGGGATTTCAAATCAAATAATGGAATATGCTGTGATAGAATGATTATGTCCTTGTTGCAGATGAGGGAAGAGCTGCAGGAGGATTATATGCAGGAGCAACTGCAGGAGGTGGTGTGTCAGCAAATGCAGGTTTACATGGGGCTACAGGGGAAGGTACTTATTAGTGTCTTCAATAGGGGGATGGTAATAATGATTTAAAAATATTTCGCAGGAGGATCAGCCGGGGCACTTTATAGTGGCGCTTCAGCAGGGGGGAAAACGTACAGAAGTGAAAAATATGGAGGAACTGGTAATATACATATTTTATGATTTTATTGCACTTATTGTTCCTTTTTTTTTGCATAAATTTTTTGATCAGGGTTAAGTCTAAGTTATGGACATGTATTAGGTATTTTAATTGATAATCAAAAACTTATTCCTATAAAATAGTTAACAAAGAAATAGAAGTGGTCAAAGAAAAAGTAATAGAAACACCAGTACCAGCACCAGCTCCAGCTCCAGCACAAGCAACTGCAGGTTTCTCTGGTGGGTTATACGTATCGAAATCCATACACGCGGCTCCCGCACCAGCACCAGCAGTTCACGTTGAACATGTTGTCGAAGAAAAAGCTCCTGCACCTCAGAAAACGTATATCGAAAGAACGGTCGTTCCTAATTATGTCGAAAAGACTATCCAGGTGCCATCCTACGAAGAAAGAGTAATAAGGGTTCCTACAGTCATCGAGAAGAGGGTGAAAGTTCCCGCTCCGCCCACAATTATTGAGAAAGAAGTGCCAGTTCCAGAAGCACCCGCTCCACCTCAAGTACATGTACAAAAAATTAAAACAGTTCACAGACCCTTAAGAAAGCACTGGCGTAAATATGGGTACGTCCAAGTCGATTAAAACGGAGGTTAGAGCCTGTGGAGTGCTTTTTGTGCTCGAGATCTTCTATTAGTCCTTCGGCTTCCATAATAATATTTAGGTAGAACTTATGGTTTTGGCCTTCCATCAATCAGCAGCCTCTTTTTCTCTATTGTTACAAACTTTTGTAAATATATTTCTTGTTGTTTACATTTCTACAGTTTTCAAACTAATCTTCTGCTAATTATAAATAATATGGTACCAAAAAAAAAAAATGGACTTGAAAATGTGAAACATTTATAAAACTATTAATATTTCTTTTCTTTACAGCAAACACTAATTTCTAGTCTCTGTTTAATCCAAATAAATAATTAATTAGTTAATAAGTTTCTAAACTTTTTTTTTAATTTTATTTCTTCGCCTATTTTCTTTTATCTTTTATAATGTTAATTTTCCACTAATTAATATAATTGATATATCTTTAAGAATAACAGTAATTATATATATTTTTTTGTAATAAGGAGGGGTGTTAATTATTTTTTGATTTTAGAGCCGGGTCTGTTAGCGTTAATCCGAGCGTGGTCTCAACCTCGGTGGTAGAAAAACCAGCGTCAGCTGATATAAACTCTAGTCTTTATGTAGAAAAACGGTACAATGGGCAACTTATAAACGATATATTCAATGTAAGTATAAGTAGCATCAACTATTTTATATTTTTGTAGCTACAGGATTAATTAGTTATTTTTAATTAATTGCAGATACCAATATCTACACTTCAAGCAGTAAACCGTTTAGTGAGCGGTATTGGTGGTGGAGTTTCGGGATCATTTACTGCATCAAAACACTACAGCACTTACTAGACCTTTTTGGTATTTCCTACTCATAGATATCTATAGTTTTCGTGTTTTTTTGATAATGTACATATTTTTATAAATAAAAAATTATAAATTACTCAAAAGTTTCACTGATTTTCCAAGAATTGATCATCTACAATTGATAATATTTAATAAAAATGTATAAAAACAAAAACGTTTCATGTAAAGGAGTTGTATATATTAAAAAAAGCTGAATACATTGAACATTAAATGATGTCATAATACGTCAAAATAATTATTTTGGCGTTTCACTAAATCATCAGTCAAAAATGGCACCATCTCTCCTCATTAACCTTTGTACTAAATTAACCAGAGCAGTTAAAAACCACAAAATCAAAAAATTCATTGGTCCTCAACGAATAGTAATTAAAAATTGTTGCAAAATTCCCACAGGAACTGGACAAGGGTTAGTACCGCGAAGATCCCTTTCATGTAACAACATCTATAATGCGAAAATGCTTGCAAGAAAAAATAATTCGTTACATTTATTAAGGAGTAGAAGTTACAGCACCTTTTTCACCAAAGACTATTTGTCAACAGTAGAAATGGGACCACCCGCCGATCCTCACAAACGAGTAAAAAAACTATTGACTCCCAATATTTTTCAAACACGAAGTGGAAAAACCGCATACAAATTAAACTGTTGCAAAACAGGGAGATCCCGTCGAAATGTTTATGATGTTTTTAACAATTATGCAAACGATCACAGTGTACATCATACAATTGGTATACCGGATGCCTTGCAACCATCTCATAAACCAGCGAAAAGTCCTGAAGGTGCAGAACTTATGTGGTCGTTTTTTCTTAGGTAATTTAACAAAAACATACTTAAAAAAATTGAAATATACTGAACTACAAATATTGTATTGAAAATCAAAATAAAAATAAAATAAAGGGGAACTGGTTTTGTATACGTACATAGTTTTCAGTTTTTTTGAATATTCATTACCGTCCTTGTACTCTTTACACCTAAAATCTTCCTCTTGAATTATTATATTTAAGGAAGTTAAATTATCGAAGAAGTTGGGAACATTTCATTAAATAATAATTGAAAAATTAATTAGATAATGAGTAATATTTTTTGGAGATTATATAAATTTAATCTATAATTTAACTAATCCTATAAACTATATAAAAATAATATAGAACACAAAAGGAACTAACTATTCTACCAATTTTCAATTCATGGTAAGTAAATATTCAGATATTATAGAAATGAGCTTTTGGCTTTACTTTCAAATTAAAAATAACAAAAAATTATAAGAATTATAAATAAATTATATTATAACCCAGAAATAAGTTTATATTTTTCATTCTTCTGTACAATTCCGGTTCAATTCCCTAAATGGTAAGCTTAAGTTAGTGATACCCTGGTTTCGCAGATGCAACTAATTCTACATATGTACATAGCTAGTGCAGCAACCTACTTACTATTAGTTACTAGGTACTATAAACATTTTCTAACGTACACTCGATAATTTATGTACTAACAATTCCGTTAGAGACCACTTTTGAACAGCCAAAGAGGAGATTGTTGAACGAATCTTCGAGCGGTGACGAGGGTCAAAAACCAACAGAAGAACAAGCAACCGAGTCATTCAACTCTTTTCTTTAAAAAATGTATTTATCGGTGCATTCTCCTTTACGGGCACTGTCTAGGTTACCTATTTTATATACCTACATGTACATATAAATTCTAGTTCTCACTAGGTAAGGAAATACAGTCTTATCTATGATTTTATGACTACATTTGTAGTAATAGATTTATCTTCTAAAGGTCCACACACAATTGAAATTTCGGAACCCTTTTTGAAAAACTTAATCAGTTTTATTTAGAGACCTTTGTCTATAGAAACAAAAAAAGAGTAAATGTAGCTTTAGTAGTGAAATTCCAATGACCTAACATTTGATATTAACTGAACTATATGACCCAAAGTGGGTAGGTGGCTTTCCATTTACACCCATTTTCTATTACATCAGGGATTACAATATACAAAGGTCAATCTAATACCATATATATATGTACCTATGTACATATAAACATTTTTATTACATAATGACATTATTTTCATACTAATTCCTAAAATTTACTTTTATATAACCGAATTGAGAAAGAAAAAAGATACGTGAGTTATAAATTTTTTTTTTAATCCACATTGTTATTTTGAATTAAGAAAATTTTGAAGAAAACCTTGTAGAATTTACGACATATACCTAAAGTGTATTTTTAAAATGTTTTTAATTTTGTCTCAATTTATGTAAAAACTAATCATCAATAGAGCCCTATAGAGGCTATCTTCAGATATAAACATATACCATCCTGAAAAAGGAGTATTCTATGAGACCCTGTAAGTTTATAGATGTCACTAGCCAACAATATCCTTAAACGTGTTTTTCTCCTGGGATTTCCAGGATGAATAACCTCAGGAGGTTGTTTTTAGTAACCAATTACTAAGCTGAAGACGTGTCTGACATTTACATATAACACCACTTTCTTAATCTGCTGTAGAAGTCGTAAAAACTTTAAAGAACTGGTAAATCGCTGGTCAGTGTTAAAATTCTACTATTTTTTATGATCTAAACCAGTTAAAAAAATACAAAAGAGACACAAATGTTAATGTTAACAAACGTAATAAAAATTTACAATTCTACGTTTAAAACGTTATCTTTTATTGACCTTTCATCTAGAGCAGCAATCACCTAATGGTCTGGAATATTTTTTTTTGTAAATCAGTAATTTTTCGTTATAATCTTTCACAAAATAAATAATTTATAGATAAATTAATGAACATTTGCCCAGTGTGATTAATAGAAAAGACGATCCTGTTAATTTCACCCTTAAATCCATGAATCATTGAAGGACATTGTAATTTTACTTAAAGTATTTAGTAAGTGGTGCCTATTAAGCTTAATTTACTGCTTTAACGCGAGTGCATTTGGTCATTTTATTTAGAAAGGTGGGAGATAGCAACGCTAGGTGAAGCGAGAAACTCGCTTTGCGTTACAAGTTTGTTAAGTGACAGTGCAACGAACGATTGTTCTTCGATAAAATTTTGAGGTAAGTTTTCATCAAACTCATAGATACACAAATTCTTATTAATGAGAGAGAAAGTAAAAATTTTAAAAATTATTCTACAGTAATTAAATATTTTTCTGTAAAAGATTCAATCAGGATAATAAGACAAAATATTGTTGTTCAATGTAAATCTCTTTAAACGAAAAAGATTAACGAACATATTAACAAGAAGGGTTAAAAAAATTTATGCAAAATTTGTATGAGTTGTTTATTTTTAAGACGAAACCAAATTGGCCTTGCATATGGCCATATTTAGCTATCAGGTTGTTTAAAAACCACATAAACCATGCATTGCGTGATTTAGCAAACAATAAAATTGATGTTATCAATATTAAACTGTGGATCATTTAAATAAAACAATGAAGAATAAATAAATTCCTTCATTTGTCGTAAAAATAATCTGCAGTTGTGTTTCACCAGCCATTCGAACAAGAAGTGGTGTTGTAGTGAAGTATCTAAATCTTGTAAGTGACTATAAAAAAAATTTATTTGGTATTCTATCTTCGAATAATTTTATTTCTTTGACAAATTTCCAATTACGAATTTTTTAAAAAATAATACGAACTTCTGAACTTATTACTTATTTTTAATAATATTTTATAATAACTTTTATACCCATTCGAAAACATTCACCGGAATATTCTACACAATCCAACTTTCTTTATTAAATAATTTTTACAATTTTATTTTTCCTACAATTCCTATGTAAGTTCACTAAACTTTAATTGCATCAATTTAATAAACCTAGAAACAAACCACATACTTAATGGTGAATTAATAAATATATAGTGTTATTTGACAATATATTTAGCTAGATTAATTATATCATTAAACGTTTTAATTAGTATACCTGCAATTAACCAACTAATAGAAGGAGCACAGAAAAGCATTATGTAATTACTAGTCCTAGCTGACCGTGACCAAGCACCTTTCAGGGATAACGCTTTTAATGAAATATGTATTTAAAAAAATTTTTTTACAACAAATTCAATCCAGATTAATGAGTTTTTGCAAACAAAAAGTCTGAGATAAAAGTTATACGATTGGTATTTTAATTAAACATTAATTTTCTGTCATAACTGCTTATGGTATGCTGATGAGAACTAACAAGTTCAAAATGGAGGTCCACGTCTGCTAATTTCGAGAAAATACTGTCCAATAACATCTTTTGTTCTATTGGCTGTATGTGTTTTTATAAAAATAAATAACCCTTTCAGTACTGACTCATCTTAATTATTTAAATTGTTTGTAATAATTAGTGATGAGTCTAATTATTAAATAATTCTTATAACTAAAAAAATTATTTGCAATCAACATTGAGACTCAACAACATCATTAACAACTTCTGCACGCTTTGGGATTGTTTATATGTATTTTCAACAAATTTATTTATAACTACGGTGCATTTTAATATGTTTGTAACCATTTTCCAATGAATATTAATTACTTGTCTTCAAACTAAGTAACCTTGGGTCCTGGCAGATGTACAACTAACTCTGTTACGTTTATTTTGAAATACTAAATTCATTTCTAACTTTCACCGTAAAAGTGAAGCAATGTTAGTTATTATTGTCCTATACAAAAATAATTCTATCGGACCAACACGATCATTCATGCCCATTTAAAATTCTTAAGCGCGGGAAAAATCGCTTAGCCATTGTATCAATTTTTTTTTAATTACATTGAACTTTGATTGATTCATTCGATTTGGCTTTCTCCCCAATCGACTAATGCAATGTGAGTCAGCTATTTAAGTAAACAATTAATTGATCACTATTAGGTGATTTATTGGATGCTTTTATTGAACACACAAAACAATAAACGTTACAACTGTAAAATGGACGTAGGAGAAAGTAGGGTAGCCTCTAACACATAAATAAAATTTAAATAAAATGAATTTGTCTATATTTTGCTTTTAAGACACACCCAGGAAATTTCTTAAAGCTCATTGACTAGATATTAGTACCTAACCTAATTATAAATATTAAAATTATTTTTTTGGAAAAATAAAGGACCTTTAGGTAACCCAGGACGTGAGTATCAATGGTGACCTGAACACTTTTTGAAAAAATCATTGAATTTTTTCTTTAAAAGTTTTGTCCATTTGATCACTCGATCTTGATCTTCTTGGAAAATATTTCTCTTTGTTGTCAAAGGAATTTTCATCATACTTTTGTCTGACTAATTCCTTTATTTTTCCTCCTGTTTACCTCTATTACTAATAATTTTTTTTAAATTTTAAAATTTTTCAAGTTTTGAAGGCTACAGTAGATTGAAACATTTATTTTTTTTTTCTTAGAAGTTTATAAATTATTGGAACTACCCAACCTTCCCCTATATGTGCTTAAAAGTAACTATGTCAAATACCAATATTAAATAATAATTTAAATGTAAAAGTTTTGATTGAAATTTCCATACCTTCTTCTGTCAGGTGTCTCTTAAATTTTTGTAAAAAAAATTGTTTACTATTAATTAAAGTATGAACAGTTTGAGTTGAGTTGCTTAGTTCCAAAAAGTTTGTAGAAAGTAAAAATATGGAATGTTTCTCATGTCATCAAAAAGTAAAAGTTATTAGCACCTGTAGAGTTCGTTAGATAATGGTTATTTGTCACACAGCTGGTACCGTTTCATAAATGTTTCGACATGTTTCTAGTACATGGCAAATTGTGTTCATATCCATAGATTTGTTTTAATTATTTTTTTTAAGTTACTAAAATAAAAAAAGTGCAAATATTTCAACATATTCTAAACGAAACTAAAGCTTATATAACACCTTTCAATCCTCTAGAATAAAAATATTTTCTGTAGCTTACAGTATGATTTAATAAAAATAAAATAAATTCTAGATCGTTTCTTAGAATCTGCATATGCGAATAATTGTTAAGATATTAAAAAAATATATACATCTAGGAAAAGAGGAAGGAATTTGTTGTACCTTTCAATATTAATAAATATAAATAATACCAGGTAACTTACATTGTGAACAAAATTAGATTAATTTTTTATTAAATTCAGCTTTTTATTTCAACGCGGAATAAATATTTTGATACTTTAACTATAAAATATTATGTATTACCATAACTAATTGTAATTTGTGGTACCACATTCACGCTAATTAAAACGATTTTTGTTGAATTTCGCAAATACATATTAAAATTTATTGGCTACCAATATAATTATACTACTTTTCTGGAAATAACTTAACAATAATAAAAATACATTACAAGTATTTATTGTAGGTAGGTAAAACTACTTTCTATCGCCTTGGATATTAAACATGAAAATAGTATTATATTATTTATTATATACCTATACAGTACATAGTTCTTATTAGATATATCACATGACTGTTTATTCGTCACCTTGTAAGAAATAATTCTATAATAATTATATAGATATTAAATAAAATAACTCTGTGGGTAGAAATTTTTCTTGAAGAAAAAGTAAACATTGTAATTACAAATATTCATTGCAAAAAACAATCTATAAAAGTGGATATGTACACACCTCAACTTATTCACATCCTATTCCCTCTAGCTCTGTTTCTTCCCCTAACATGTCTTTAATTAGCCCTTCCTGCTTTCATTTGAAAAATACAAACATTTGTCAGACCAAGTGTGGAGATTCATTAAATTTTTATGACGCATTTTAATGATTCTATTGAGTATTAAGAAAAGTAATAAATACCATAAGTGGAGGAGAAGAGGTCAACTATTGGTACTCAGCATTTAGAAAAGAAATTCAATTATAATTTGTGTCGAAACTCGAATGTATAATGTACTTATATAATTTAACATTTTCGTAGCTAGAAACGATGAAGAAAAGCTCGGATAAGAAAACCTTATTAAATATGATATTCCTACTGCCAATGTAAGAAAAAAGAAACAATATCATATAATAATTACTACAACTCATTTCAATACAAATTTCACACCTAAGTGAACGAATATAATATATGCAGTTGGCTAATAGGTACTAAAAGGCTTATCTGGGTATATTTCACAGAGGTTTAAGACCATATAGGTACCTACCTGTATGTTTCTGATATGAATAAAGTACCTACATAACAAAATACCATTTTTAACAATAATTTATTCTATTCAATAATAACAATAACAATTTAGATAATAGTACAAAATTTTCACATTGCATTTTCGAAACTTTCTATGTTTATGTTATAATTTTTGTCTAGTTCTTAGAAAATTAGAAATGCAGTAAACAACCTATATGATTAAATGAAGTTGTCAATGATGACGGATTTTATAAAGAAACGTAGTTATGCGTTCGATGTACCTAACCATTACAGCGTTATATAATATTTTAAAAACGATGTAGGTACCATTTATAGCATGCAAAACAACCATTCTTTAAGCTCTTACTCAAGAAAGCGAGGTGTTCTGCTAACTCAAGTATAAAAGGTCTAAGACGTGATTTAAGTTTCTATAGATTTATTTCTAATAATAACTGCATTATATTCTTCTATTATAAATAAAAAGGAACATCTTGTAGATGATTAATCAAAGTAAAGTAATTGAAATAGCTACAGAAAAACAATCAAGAACTGCAAGAAGTTTTCAGTAGCAAAGTAGCAAAATTACTTTTTAAAATATGGGGTCATTCAAGTATTACTCAAGTACCAAAAGGTATCTTTGATTTGCTTATTATTGATGACATGGGAGCAGGGGTTTGAATGTTGACTACGTCAATAAAGAGATTTAAGTAATACTTGAATGGACACTAGTTAAAAAAAAGGTAATCGGTTGTTAATAATTAATAATACTAATATCTACTCATAATAAATAATAATCAATTAATTTTTCATTTCTTTCAGAAAATGGAAAAACTAATATTTTTATTTCTTGTATCAACATTGTCTCTGACTTTTGGACTTCCTGCTAATCGACTCGTTGATTCGGTAAGAATAAAATGATATCAAAATGTTTTTATACATAGGTACTTATATTTTAATAGAAAAACATAAAAGAATCCACTTAAACGTGGAACGAGTAAATATTCAATATATCGATATTATTATTGTATAATTTGCCAAAGCCAAAAATTAACAACAGTTGGTGGAAATAACTGTAGTGTTGCAACGTTTCGACCGTCAATTTCGGTCATCATCAGACTAGCAAGTAATAACGTCAATAACTCAGATAATAATCAATGATTCTATAATATGTTTTAATTATATTACCAATTAAATTAAATTATTATAACTCCTAATTGTTACACCTTATGCTCACTATCGTACGTTAAAAATTCTTTTTTCAGAGCATATTCCTCTTAAATGTTATTCATATTTTTAAAGTATTATTTTTTTATTATAAGTAATTTAACTTACACTAATTTTAGTCTGCTGTTATTCATGTCGACAATCACAAATCAAACCGATAAAAGTATCACAAACCACTTGCTTCGAATAACCCATTATATTTGCCAAGGAATACGCGAAGACTGGCTAGTAGAGGCTCATCGAGTGAATAAAAGGGCATTAGAATGATGTCACAACTATTTTTGTTGTTGATATCAAAGACAGAGAAGGTTGAAATCGAGATAAGCAAGGAATGCTCTGTTCTCGAAGGAAAAAAGTTAATCGTTTCTTCCATAAGATATTTAAAAGCATTCATAAAAAAACGTTTATTAGGTGCTTTTGTATCTGTATCGTAAATATGATTTTAAAGACGACAATTTTATTTTGTTACTTTGAACCCTCAAATAAAAAATAAAACAGATCATTCACTAAAAAGATATCTAAAGACTCATGAAAAGACCCAGGGCAGAAAACCCTAAACAGTAGGGTAATGAAGGTAACCATATTTTAGCTCAATCTTCAAAAGGGTAACAGAGAAAGGTGTAAATAAAAATAATGTGTGACAATTTCTAAAATTTCTTTTTTTAATCCAAATTACCCCGCCAAAATATATGGGTATAAAAATATGTATGGATCCAAAAAAGAATTATTATTAATCTTGTTGTCTTCATAAGCTCTTGAACATGTACATAGTGAAAAGTCCTTTAAATGGATAGTTCAAGGATGAATTAATGATATGCATTTTACAATATTTCAACTATGTTACATAATGTAAATATCCGACTTTCATCTAACATATTTTTTTCTACAAAAACACGAAGGACATCAAACTAAACAACAGCTACAAATATGTCAATTTTTTTATAAACAAGAAGAAATAAATATGTATCTATAAAATACATTCACCTTAGTTTTTGTGAACTGTGCAAGGCTTTGTTGTTCAACTTTTAAGTTTATTCGAAAAACGGATATATCGTCATCTCAACCAGGTCCGGAAATAATTAACTTGGCTATTTAATATGAAATTTCGGCAAAGCGTAACCTTCGCATGTAATACACTTGTTTGCATGCATGTAACAATTTTGTTATTTAACATAAAATGAACAATGTACAAACAAAATGATTGTTCCTCGACAAGTTTATGCACAAATTGCTACATGCATATTTCCTACATATGTATCTTTTTTTGAGGAAGTCAAAAAAAATTTTTTTTTTGCAAGAATCACAATTTAGCTTAGAACTTTGTAAATATTAATCGAACATATAAAAAAATATCAGTGGGAATATACACCTACAATTATTTTCAGAATCCAGATGACTTTTTTGGAGCAAACTCTCTGGACGCTGATCCGATATCATCTGAACAAGCTGAGCAGTACAAACAACAACTTCTTCATCAACAGAAACTTCAACAAGAATTACTTTTGGAAGCACAAAGAGTAACAACTCAAATTTTACAAAACACTGAAAAAACAGTTGTTGATAAAGAATCAGATCAAGATGATAGCAGATTAGTACCTACATCAACAGCAAAAGCTGAAGAAGAAGTTCATATCACCACAACTGAAAACGAAATGATATCAACTACAATTACTACAAGTACCACAACTCCATCAACCACACAGTCCACAACGACTTCTACCCAATCTACTCCATCTACTACCCTCAATGTTCCCCAGGGACCTAACAGACCTCAAAGGAATCCTCAACCTGTTGGAGTGTTAACGCGAATAATTGATGACATATTTCAGGTAAAAATACAATTAGAATGTTCAAAATAAATAATCAAAACCCAAAAATGGATTTATATATATAAAATGGATTTTGTCACAAATTAATTTTTTTCACAGATTCCAATAAGTGTTATCCAATCAGTAGCACGACTCTTGAGGAATCCATTTGCCCCAAGAAGGACACCAGAGTCAACTTCTACGTATTAATTCCTCAAATAATTATTTATAAAGGTTAATAAACTGACTGGTAGAATGTGATTAACGTCTCTTAGGCAAATTAGTGATAGAACTGTACATAAACTTGAGTGAAAAACATTAACGAGGAAGTAAATACTACTATTATTAATTAAGGAGCGTTTCACTCAGCATCTTAAGTTAAGTGCTATTTAATAACAATTTACACGCTAGAATTATTATAAAAGAAACTACAACTAACAATTTCTAAAAACTGTAAGCATTTTCTTTTCTTTTTATTTTTTAAGCTTTTTAGTTTTATTTTTGTCGACTGTTACGATGTTGAAATACATACTGTTAGGTATAAAATTTACTTTAGGTAGGTTTAATGATTTGTTAAAATAAACTGAGTGAAAATAAATTTTCTTTAATATTGTGTTTTTACTCTTCACACAAAAAAAGGATTGCGACATTTTAAGTTATCTGCATACGGAATAATTTTTATGGGAAATATTTTTTTGGAAGGAAAAAAGTATTAAAAACTGTATCGTGTCAAATATCGGATCAAAAGATTTATTTTGAAGGTGTCATACAAATTTTATAACAATTTTACAATAAATAGTTTTAAATATATTTAAGAAAATAAGCGAAAGTCGACTATGCCCTCCCCATGTATTATCTCTTACAATATTTAACCCACAATTTTAGGAAATTCAAGAAAATAGTCCTTTAGGTAAGGATTACAAAATAATATATAAGAGGTCTAATATTTTTATATAATAATTAAATAGTTCTGCATGACATGAAATAAATGTACATCTGAATGCGCCAAGTCTGGGCTATATGGGGGTGTACACAACATACCAACATACAACGACAATAACATTTGGCGAGCCACGAAAATGTGCTTTGGATTATCTTGACGGAAAACAACAAAATCTATACATATTTAAATTGAGATAGAAGTGAAGCCAAATAATTTCACATTACATTTCTTTTTTATTAATTAAGGGTAGAATTCCAAACACGTTGATAAAACAATCAATTATCCACAAAATCCGCAATCAGTTATTTGGTAAATAATTTCGATTGACCAAAAATTTAATAGCTTGTACAAAATGAATATTCAAAATAAAGTTGGAGAAGATACTTCTAGTTTCCCTGACTTAATGAAAATATTCGTACTTTAAAAACCCAAAAAACTGGAAAAATCGAAAGCCAAAAATATAGATGAAAAAAAAAAGAAAAACGAAAAATTTCTTGACTTGTAAGGTGAAGCTATTAAATATTTTAATAAAAGATAACAAGCCTCTATCGTGTTCTACTTTAAGTAGGTAGGGATTAAAATCGTAATTTTTTAGAAATTGCTTAACATACTACTGCGTTTTATTCAAGAAGTGGAATTTCAATCAGAATATGAATATTAATTTTTATTACAAAGCTCTTAAATTCCATGTCTACTTAAACTTAAGTGTCAAATACATCGTATATAATTGCTAAATTATAATTTTGTTAATAAACATAGATACACTTAATTTGTTATTTAAATGAAAGGGGGGTACAGTATCAGATATACATAGTAGGTACAGTGGAGTAAGCTAAAGCTTACATGTAAATGTGCCCATATGAAAGTGAAAGTGTAGATATCCATCGAAACTATTGCGTGATCATAACTTACCATCATGTAGTGGAATCTTCTGTCTTTTTCATTATATCAAAAGTAGCACGAGACAGAAGCTGAGTTTTGATGCAATCGTCTCACTTTAATACACTTGAGTACCATCAACAAAATTGTTAGTGTTTAATAATATACAATAGGGTGAACACTTCAAGTGGTTGACTTTGATATACAATTTTTTTTTGTGTAAGTAGCTTCCAGGCATTTTTTTGAGTTCTATCTTAATTTGTTTTGAAAACTTTTAAAACAAAAGAAAAAATATTCAATCGTTTTCTAAAATGTTTATAAACAAAATAAAAGTTAAAAAATTGTCCAATACGCACTCAACGAAATATATAATAGTACAAAGCCATTTTTGATTCACTTTACATTTTCTTTATTCTTAAATTGCCATTAAAGTTTTTACATATATCTTTCGAATTTTGAAAAATATCATTAATTAAAAAATTGTAGTGGATATTAATATATACAAATTACTATTTTTCTGAATTGCGTTAACTTCTATCACAATCAGCACCAGGAGACAGTTTATCAATCAGAAATCACATTGCATCAATTAACTATGCGAACATTACCGATTACAGTAATGGAAAGCAATTAATTCTTAATTATTCATTACAAGTCGCAGGAACTTTCGTTAAAAAAAGTTTTTAACATGCGACACTTGTGCACTATTACCAAATATTTCAGCTTTCTAAATGCATACATGAGTTGGATGAAGTCCAAAAGTAATTGTTTTAAATGCAATCCAGAGTATCATTAGAAAATAAAGAAAAAAATGTAATTAATGTGGATTCATTTTAATTAACTACTTTTGTATTTAAATATCTTGTAGAAAAACATCATATACGTACAAAAAAATATTTATGATAAATTTAAATGTTTGAAAGTGTTGGGAAACATCCTTTTTTGGCCTGATTTTTCCAAAAGTTAAACCTGTGATATTTTTGCACCATAATGTGTCAAAAACAATCATAATTATTGAAAAAGCCAACACCAAATATTTTGCTACAAAAAAATGTTTACCTAAGATTGCAGTTACACCTTCCTGGATGTTACACATCCACAGGATAGGTGTGAGAGCTTATCCCACCTAAATTAGACTTTAAGATTAATTGCGTTTCTGCTTTTCAAAACATGTCATATTTACTGCTCCCACTCATTTATAGAGAAAATACAATTGCTGTGGTGGAAAAAGTCTTGTTGTAGTCGTGTAGGTATAAATGATCTACATTATTTATTATCGGTTCATCTATCGACATAGTCATTTGTCTGTTGTCTTTTAAAAAGTGCAAGTGTACTGTAGATCTGATTGTGAGATTTCATGCAGGTAACAAAAAGTTCCTTATTCATATTTATGAAAAAAATACTTTTTTTTTAATAATTAAAAAGTTACTTTTATATTTTTTAAAATCCATTTAATAGTTACAATTCAATTCACAAATCCATTAATTATTTTCTGATACTATATGACCACAATTTTACAGAATATCACTATTTGTCCAGAGAAAGTTATATTTGAAACGATGAAGTGAAAATAGAACTTGTTTTATTATTTATTTACCTAATCTAGAAAACCACAAATTTCTCTCAACAAACACCAACCATCATACTCATTCTCCCTAACCTTCTGAGATACCAAAAGGGGAAAAAAGACTTTTTCTGATAATTTAGAAATTCGTGAAAGCGTTCATCTTAGTGGGTTTAAAACTACTTAGGTGATTATTGATTGTAACATGTCTTAGTAACAGAACAAGGTTTTGATTAAAACCCAGTATCAATGTAATATTTCTGTTTTAGGCCAAAATGTTTACAAAAGTTATTGTTTTCTGTGCCATTTTTATCGCAAAGTGTAATTGCTATCCTTCAGGAAATATCACAGATAGAAGTGATTTTGGAAGTGCTAAAGCTGCTTTGGCCCAACTACCAAATCAAGCTATAGAGTTGATTCGACAAAAACCTGTGAGTTTTTTTTTTATAACATTAATATTGTTATGAACAATAGTTTGTGTTTACCTCGAGCAAGATTTTTTGTTGGTGTATTTATAAATGTATTATAATTTTTATAAACATTACACAATAAAACAATTTATATTCCTTTCTCTTATAAAAAAAAAGCTAAAAAAGCATAAGTCTTTCTATACATAATAATAAATAATTGATTATTTCTTTAATTAAATGTAATTGTTACATAACATAATCTTTCCCCTCTCTGAATATTAAATATACTTCTATAATTTATTAAAAAAAAAAAAAACTTTTAGGTATTAGTGCCCACTCTAAGACCGTATAGCCGGGAGGAAGCAAAATTAGAACACGAAAGCCCCCTGAGCAAACCTGAGTCGATTTATGGACAAGCTCAACAATTCGTCAGCAATATAATCCATCCCAAACCCATAGTGGACACCATTTCAGAATCGGAAAAGTATGGAAACACTGGTGATAAGTTCAGAAAACTTAACGACTTCGTCGTCAACGGCTACGAGGGACTTTCAAATTTTTTGAACGCAGCTGTTGACGTAAGCAAACGTTCCTAAATTTCGAAATATTTTTTTTCGTAAATTTAGGTGAAACAAGGTATTTACGTGTTTAATAAAAATGTAGGTAAATTACGGTAAATTATTTATTTTTAATTCAGTACTGAAATAATAAAGTCTAAACTATTTTTTTATATAAATATTAAAAAAAGCCTCTATTAAACATTAATAATCTTTGAAATAATTTTAGATTCCTTTTGAAGCTATGAAGCAGATCACACGGAAGGCAAGCGCATTACTTGGGGATATCGGGGCTAAAATTGTAGGTTTATGAAAATAAGACAAAAAAACTTTTGTAGTAAAATTTCAGATGCCATTGAATTATTATAAATATATATTTAATTTTTTTATATTTGTAATATACATATGTTTTGTAAATAGTCTTTGTTGTGATAAATATAGTAGTTACATTTATATTACATTAGACTTTTTTTAGATACCTACAGCAATTTTGAAATTCAATATTCAATTCTTTTTATTAAAAATAAATAAATTTAATATGTTTTAATACTTTTTCGTGTAATCTGTAAGTAAAAACTATTTTCTATAATTTCTTCAAAAGATTTTAACTCTATAGTTTTGAAAATAGAGAGAGACGGTCAATTCTAATCTATTTTCTCAAATAACTTCAAAACTATTTAATTTAAAATTTCAGAAAAAATATCTATGGTATCCTCACATTAAATGCTTTCATTTGATATGTCACACGGTATAGTTTGAAAAACTTTTTAATTTTCCCTGCAAAATGAATAAAAAAGTTTTTAGTTTTCGTACTTGAAAAGAGAAGGACAAAGGCAAGATTCAAATGAAAGAATGTTTTCATATTTATTACAAAAATATTCTCTGGTTACAGGAATCTCGAAAATAAATTAACATCGAAATAATTAATAAAACACAATTACTAAAAGCTACGAAAACAAAATATATTAAGAACAATAATTAAGAGACGTAGGTATTGTACTTGATATGGATCTAACCTTTAACTTTTACTATAACTTACAGATGTAATGAAATTCATAAAGGAACTGAAACAGTTATTCTAAAAAGTAAATAAAAAATATGTTTAAGGGAGCGAAAAAAAATATATAAAAAATTATTAACAATATAATTTAATTCAAAAAAAAAATTTTTTGCTATTGTAAAAATTTTTTAAATGAAAATAATATTTAAAATAAAAATATTTTGGCTAAAAACTCAAAGAAATTATATTAATTTTTCTACACACGCGCTACTTTTCGCTCCTCTGTTTATTATTTTTTTCTTGTCGATATTTTTAAAAAGTCGTACATTTTGGTTAGCATAAATTACTAAAATTAGAATTGATGCCCCGTTAGTCATGCGAGATCCATAAACGTTAAACTCCACGAAGAAAGAAACATGAATACTTACACAGCATCCTTAAAACAATTTCCTCCCCATTAACAAAGATCAGAGGGAATTAATTATCCTTTTGCTCAGTTTCACTTACAAAGACAATAGGTACCAATTAAAGCTATATTTACCGCGCGAGCCTTTACTAGAATACTATAAAATAATATAGCAACGAATCCTCCTCATTCTCATAGTATTTTTAGGTCAACAAAAACAAACACAGGCGTTAGAAAACGTACGCAACATAAATAACGAATCTGCACGCACAAAATTTATACGAACACAAACACAGACACACGTCGATGATGATGATACCCTATCTATATACTCATCATGGTCATCATTATCTCACGAGTCGTAAGATTTATAAGTGTAAGAGCTTCGTTTGTGTTTTACTGTGCAAAATAACAACATCGACGATATAAGACCATAGAGCTGAAAAAACACGTCACATATACAGAGTGATCCATAATATACTTCTTGTTAAAGGGTGCAGCCAGGATTTTCTTCAGAACAGCGGGAGGGATGATGAGGTCATAAATGGTTTTATTTAATTGCTCACTGTGGCACCATATGAACCATATGGACAAAAAAAAACACAAAAAAAAACTTTTTGGCGCCTTTTGATTGAGAGAGAGATTGAGCCACAAAGTTGACATATTTATGACACCCATAGGTGTAATAATACAAATTACCATATTTTTTAAAATTTACAACCCAAATATCAGCTAGGTACTCAATTTACTACAATTCTAAAAATACTTCCACATTTATTTGTAAGGCTAATGTTCTGTTAAGATCAATCTCACCCGAGTAAATCATCGTTCTCGAGAAAACTAAATACGTATTAGCTGTATACAGAAAGTTAAATTTAGAAAACTTTCAAAACACCATTAAGTCCAGTCCATTGGCTTGAAGAAATATTGGCTATTGCTAACATTGTTTTCTTTTTTTATTTAATGTCCAAATACACGTCCACAGTATGGCAATTTATAAGGAATTTTCAATAGACAAAACAAATCAACCACATGGATACAAACCTGAATAAAAGCAACTGCAAGGCCTACAACTCCAACTATATGTAATCTTTGGATAAACCACATCTTCACCTGATCGGAACATCCCTTAGGAAACCAGTAGTCTGGAACACCTGAACGACCACATCCTTCTGCGACACCCTCAAATTTTACTGCAGGAACACAACATGAATCTGGAACCCATTTTTTTGTTGGCCATGCATCTATCATGTACCAATCTTCGTAACTTTGAACACCACAACAGTGGAACTGAAAATAGGAAAAAATTGGACTTCCATTTAATCTTCCTTGAAAACCAAAATATCTATAACATATCTTTCAAACCCAGAAGATCGCCTACTACCCCATCTCTCCTCTCTCCTACTTTCCCTCATACCTCCTCATTTCCAACCACGGTATATTCCTACTACTAACTCGTCCACCGTCCACGTTTCGTATCTGTGGCCTTTTTCTAATCTTCGTGAGTGAAGAAGTGATTTTTGAAATTTACGTAACAGATAGATGTTTATAATGATAAGAGAAAAATATGCAAATAAATTCTTGTAAGCTGTTGCAATTCCATTGGTAAATTTATCTACCACGGAAGTTAACACCACAAAATGTGATGTTCTCCAAGGCCGTTTACTCTATGATTCACTGTATATATCTAATTGTAAGTAAGTTGTGTTTCATGTTTGTCGTCGAGTACATTATAACCAATTAATTGTGCACACAACATTTTTTTCTTTGCGGAAAAAAATACGAAAACCACTTTAGTAAAGGCCAGAGTTAAGGTTACCTACCTAGCTAATTTTATAATAGAGTTCCGTGGGCTTCCGTGGCTGTAGTTTATTGTAAAATAAAAATTTTGGGTTTAACTACAGCTCATCAATTTATCTATTGCCAACGTTTCTTCCTCTCCAATATAGAATTTCTTGAAGATTATTTCGTTTTAAATAGATTATCTAATGCGAATATGAATTAATTGTGGTGAAGGATAGAACATAATTTACAGTTAATGAGGAATACAAACTTCTGCTAGGGTAAGTAACCCTTCTATGGTTTTTATAACATATGAATAGGTACCAAAGAAAAACTTTTGGAAGGTCTTACTCCCCCAAAATCTTCTAGTTCTTATTTTCTTCTAAAAAAGGTGCTGATGATGAACGTTGATAAAATTAAAGTGATTCGTTAAGATTTTATGAAAAACCTTTCTAAAGTTAATTGTTTATTTATTAATTATCCAACAGATTTTAACTAAAAACTGTAATTTCTTTGTGCGTTATTCAAATACGTAGTAATTTATGGGTTTTAACAGTAAAGCTATCAAAAAAAAGATTTAATTAGTTCCGTGTTTACTAAACTGATAATTAAAAAAAAATTCCTTGAAGGCATATTGAATTCCCACAGTAACCCAATGTTGGTACCTATATTAGAAATGTTTGTATGGCACTTAGCACATCCACCAGCAACGAATATATTCAGGTAGGTATAACAAGCTGTTTAAACAAAATTCTTGTTTATCGAGACCATTTCTGGGAATATTATCACACCTGTCGGTTATTAATACACATACCAGAAGGGTAAACCGAAACATATTTTCGAAAATTGAACACCAAAGAATAGCAACCAAATTAGAAAGGAATTTCTGTGTCTTCATTCCAAATAATTTTCTTAAAATTATTTTTACTGACTAATTAAAAAAAAATTGCCAGAAAAATAAATAAATAAGCACTAATTAGAAAGAACTTCCTCATCCGCTGACACACTACGAGTAATATTAGACAAGTTATTTATAAATGGATATTACAAATATACTATAAGTATCTTCTAAATAAACAAATATAATTTACAATAAATCGTTTACGTTTCGAACCCAATTAACTAATCGTAAGTATAATTACGCTATGTCCCAAGGAACCATTTGTGCACCATTTTTTATCAAAGGTACATTCCTTTCTAAATTCTTTTTCCTTACCATCAATAAAATTAATTAATTTAATCTGGCAGGTACGCGTATCCACATCCTACGCGTTTTAAGTACGCAAAGATGTATTAGTACAAACTACAGAGTCGTATAAATGTATGTAGATAGTTTAAAAAATAACTCCAATAAATACGAATGAAGAAGAAGAATAAAATAAGAAAATGCTTTCAAAATATTTACATAATATCTTACTTCGTTTTGGAGATGATCCCAAATAGATAGTAAACTGTTTGGACCAGTTAGGGATTCGTTGTAATGGTGCATTATCCCATCTTTAAGTTCTTCACGTAAGGCATGACCAAGGCTTTCCCTGAATACGAACGCCAAAGATCCCATTAGAAATTCTACCATAAATATGAAAACTACCAGACTGAAGTACTAAAAACACAAGTGCAAAACGTACTTACTATTTAAATTATTTATAATTTTTCAAAATATTTAGTAATATAGTACAAACACCAATAAAACTTAGTTATTGGATTTGTCGCTGGGGTATGAACTTTTTAGTACAAAAGCTTCCAGTAAGTGTGGACTTAAGAGCCTCATTGTGGTTGATGTAGACTATAACGATGTAAAAATTAAGGCTCCTTTCGACAATTTGGTTTTATTTAAAATTTCATTCTGAATTAGCTTATCAGATGCAAATAAATTAATTTTCAAATTGATTTTGATTGATCCAACCTAACATGTATCAACAAATCGTGTATGTTGAAACAAGCATAAATTTTGTTAACTTGTAATTTTCCAAAACATGGCAATTTTTTTTCAGTATCTATAGATATAAAAAATAAAAGAAAACATACAACAAAACTTAAACTTCCGTATGCATATAATTAAAAATAAAGTAGTGCCAGCATATTAATAACTATGAACAAAACTTTCTAAGTGGCTCATTAGTCGTTTTGTGTGACACTTTTCCCTAGAAACGAGGATTAATAAAATTAACAATTGTGAGAGTAGACAATATTATCATTGTATGTCTTTTTTTTTATTAACTAAATGCAACGTGTTATGAGTAGTACTATATATAAACTTACCGAAATTAGCATAAACCTGCTTTGCATCCAAGATCCGCAACAAGCGCAAAAAGACAAAATACATGCTATTATTCCCACGACAATTGCTAAAATGTCAGCGCTGAGCATTGCATATTGGGGCAGTAGGGTAGCGTACCCTTCGTATGCTACCCTCAACCATATGCCAACACCCAAAATGCCACATCCTGTCATCTGGAAAATACAAAAGAAAATCGTTATGCTAGAAGGAAGCTGAAGAAAACTTGAACTTATACCCTTATACAAAGTTCACAATTGTTATTAAGACTATTAATTTATGAAAAATTTTATAAAATGTTCTCTAATATAAAACACTGAAAATATTTTTCTTATAAACCAAAGTAATACAAACTATCTCATCTGTACCATTGATATACATAGAAGGATTATGCCTCCATCCTTTCGCCTTTAATAGAAGATTTCTTCAGGTCTAAAAGTCTAGATGTTATACTTTGTTGTACATTATTATAGTACAACTATCTTTACTATAACAGAGTATAACATCTAGATTTGTAGCCCTGAAGAATCCTTCCATTTAAGGCGAAACGTTGACTGTTGCCGTTAGGGAAGATATGTACCATAGATAGATCAATTTTTGTTACAATTAACGTCTTTGATGGACCAAAATTTATTTGGCTGCAACTGGAGGCTATTTTATTTATGTATTCTATTTCCTAGCTGGAGGTAATTTAAGTCAACATAAACAGAACTCAACATAATGTTGTAAACTAGATACAATTTTACTATGTATCAACATTCCAGTTTTATGTGCATGTGAATAGAAGAGAAAACTTCCGCAATACTGAACTTGACATTCCTACTAAATGGTACATGTACGCAAATAAATTTGAAGTAGGTACAACATGGCAGATGACCATCTATTCTCCGAAAGCGTTTGGTCTTTATTTCAAATTTAAATAAGAATCTCAATATTTTTCTTTGAAACGTAGGAAACAACAAGCACATTCAAATTGTTGTATACATAAAAATTTTATTTTTTTTGGTTATTAATTCCTTTCCCAAATTTATTTTTGTTCTTGCTTTAAAATATTGGAGGATAGGCCAAAAATGATTCTTACCAAATAGATGATGATGATCAATGGTGACCAATACCAAACCTGAATCTAATATAAAATACATTTGCATTTCGATAAACTCTTCCGGATTGAGTCTATTTATGTCAACGTATGTAAACCCAACGTGAATATTTATAACGGAAACGTTTATTACCTCTTTGTTATCCAAAAGCTTATAAATAGCCTTCCGATATAAGCTACCGCTACAGTAACCTATTCTTGAGTCATTCTTTACCCTTAAGAGGAACAACCAACATCTGAAGCTAATTTTAATTAAACAGAAACAGCTTTTACTCAAATTACACTTATAAAGTGCTAAATGTGCCCACAAATTTGTTACTAAATCCATCTTTTAGTACCTACAGGAAATTACGTATAAGTTACTCAGTATTTATTTTTAATTTAAAAATTACTTTTGAAGTGCTACCTATAGCTTTCGAAATGTCATACATAGTATTAGTAGTGGGTGGCAGATTTATACTTACGGAAAATATGCGAAGGTGTTTATATTTAAATCTTTCACAAAATTGCTAATAAAAATTAGCAATCGTTAGATTACGTAAGAATAATAGATGACTGGACTAATGGATCTCTGCTATTGGAACTATTAAAGAAGGTAAAAATGTTTGTTTATAGTCACCTAAAACTTACCAAATCTCCAATTAGAACAAGCAAAATTTGGTGAGGAAAGAAATTTTAAGTTTTTATTATAATCAATTTTTTTCAGAATTAATTATTGTAAAACACCTTTCTCTTATCAAACATTACGTAACACGAAAAAATAAATGAAACTCATTGAGAATAGAAACGCCAAATAATTCTTTCCACTTTACTTCCAACTTTTTCTGTGGTACCCACCGCAAACGTACCTGTCACGCTTTTTTAAACTTCATGTACCAAATTGGTCTTTTGTAAAGGACCAATGGGTTTAAACGTACCTACATAACAATAATTAATAAGCTCAATTTTATTGTGTACATGATTTACAATTACTGATTAACCTTTCACGAACGACCTCTCAAGAACAGTATTGTTTCCGATAATAACGAACTGTTGGTAGTTCATCTTCCTCCGCAAAAAGAAAAGGTATTAAATGAATGTGCATGATCATGAAACCGCTACCCAAGTGGGTAATTTGCTTAAGAATGGGTTACCGTTAATCATACACCATCTGACAAAGGGAAGACCAATTCAACGACAAGTGCTACACAAAATCATTCAATGTCGATCTTCACATCATTAGCCCCTTTTAACAATTCAACTTATTAATTAATTCACTTAAAGTTTGCAGCAAATAAGATACAAAATAATAAATTAGTATCTAAAACATATGGTGAGTAATGTCTCTTTCTTAAGAAAGTATAACAACTTCAGTATCATCAGTTTTATGATGAGTACCTACTAATGGGTTCGAAATCGCCATCCTTAACTGTTACTTTCTGACCAAGAATTTAACTTTAACAAGAATCTCTTCATTAGTAACAATAAATAAATTATAGCGTTTAAAGGTAAAAGTAAAAGGATTCCTTCTACCATAAAGAGAACCAATGTACTTTGTTCTGGTTGGGTTGGGTTAGGTTAGGTTTTTCCTTTTTTTTTTTTCATTAATTTTCTCGTAGTATTTCAGTTTCAAATAAATTTCAGTATTTTTAAAAAATTTTCTTACCAAAAGAATAACATTCAGCCAACAAAAGATGTAGCGGACACAAGTATATCCGCTCCTCGACATGGTTTTGCTAGCTGTTGTCCATCTGAAAATAAAAAAAATAGATATGAACATTTTTTTTAACAATATAAATTAACAATTAAATACTGATGAAACAAAACATAGCATGCACTATAAGAAATAGTAATTTTATGGTTAATTATTTGAATATCACAAATATAGTATGTACAAGAGGTAAAAGTCTTATGTCATACATTTAAGTCATAGTTGTAGATAGAATATGACACAATAAGTACATAAATTTAAAAAAAAATCTATTTATTTAATTAAAACAACAAAAAAATTACTCACAAACATGCGCCCTTACATTTCCTTTTATCATAGAGGATGCGTCCAATGTTTACTGATTAAATTTTGCGTTTATGAAGCAGAAAAGATAAAAAATAGTTTACAAATCATAATTTGAACGAGATAAAAGTTCGTCAATAAAACAGATAATTTTTATTTATTAATAAACCCAATATAGCCATTTTAACACCTTTTGGCAATGGGACACCTCCTGCGACAAGAGCTAATACACATTAAGGGCAAAAACAGGAGTAAAGAGAGGAATAATAATTAAGTAAAATGTTCAGATGGACCAAATATTCTGCCACTGCCTTATGTTCTTACTCAATTACAATTAGTCTAAAAACAGCTTAACAGTTGGATTATTTCATATTTAAAGAGAAATTAGGTAGCATTTCTTTATTTTTCTCTTTTCTATTAGCAAAACACCTAATCAAAACGTTAATTTACAGAAATGTTAACATATGGCAAGTTAACATTTATTGGAAAAAAGTACTTGTTAGTGGAAAACACAGCATGGACTCGAAGGATGTTCATAAAACAAACAACAAGAAGTAAAAAAATTTATTTTTCAACCCAGATGCAGAATAATTCCGCTCGACCTAGATATTAAAACGCACTTACTAATAGTTAATTTTGAATAATAATTAGAAAAAACGGTGAGATGGAAGAAACTAATTGACTGAAATTGTTATTAAAATCATGTTAAATGTTAACCTAATCAATTAACACTTCTCGTCTCTAAAATTAACACATGTACGATAATAGATCGTCGAGGATTCCAAGCAACAAACTCACGAAAACTACATTTTTAGAATATGTAGGTACCCATAAATCCACATTTGTTTATTTATATTCTGCATCAAAAGTGTTATATTCAAAGATAATTTACTAGACTTCAGGAATTTTAAACATTCGTTTCTAATACTAGTTTTGGTCCAAAATTAGATCTAAATCAATTGAAAAAAATTGTGCTGTTTTTTTTTTAATTTTCTCGTAATTCTCTCTCATGTAAAGCAGTCACGAACATTCATTTAGCGATAAACCTTGCACTTAACTCGAGTAATCTCAAAATACTAATAACTATAACAATTCTTTTTGTAGTAATTGTCACGACATATATAAGAAAAATATGTAATCTTTTACAGTATTAATAGATCAATTTGTTGTCAACGATTTAATTACTGTAAAAGAGAGCAATACTGCGTACAGCCATAAAATTTGTCTCCAAAGATTCATTAATTTTTGATGCGATCGATAACCTTTTGCCATCAATATGCTGTGGAATATAGAAGTCATTACCGTTTTAATTTATCGCCAGCGCACTTGGATTTCTATTACCGCAAGTAATAAACGAAGCAATAAAAAATTTTAACTGTGTGCTTTTGTGCTTTAATAGCTGAATAATTTGAAGCAATTTCGGAATAATAATCAAAGAAAACTCAAATTTTCCATCAGAATATTTAATTACTGTAAAATATAAGAACTAGAAAATACACAAATCAAAAACAGATGGCCTCATTGTTTGCCAATTTTTTTTATACCTGACAATAAAATTAAGAAATTAAATTTTGTAACTAGAGTTAATTTTAGTTTTTGTTGCTTTTCTCGCCATAAAAAGTTTACGATTTTTCAGGTAGGTAATAGGTGTTGCTGCTTTTACAGAACATGCAAAAGTTAATCGTATTTTTTGCTCGTATCAGTTGTGCATGTGTCGTTACATGTATTCCAAACCATTGCTATTAACCATAGAATTTCATCCAAAGTAATCACATACTTTTTTATGGGTGCACATGAAATTTAAAATTTGTTTTTAACATAAACAATTAAGTAGATATGTTGGCGGGTTCTACATTTATTATCAAGGCGTTAATGTAATAAAAAAAAGCTAAAAAATTAGTAGGCATTTTATTTTGATGAATAATTTTTGGGTTGTTTTTTGACTTCATTTTTGTACTTATGTGATTAAAATATTCTCATTGAATACAAATTTTTGTTATCCCTCATCATCATGTCATGGTGTTTATTTGTATGTTATTCCTCTTTAATGCACTTCTTCAGTTGCATGTCTAAACAAGCTAATCGACTTTGAAATGATAATTGGGCAGTTAAGTTCTAGCTCACCCAGGTATGAATTAAACGCCTATAAATAGGTCTCTGACATTTCAACCCGTAAAGTCTACAATTAAATGCAACCTTTTAGATGCATTTATTCAGATTAATGTATACCATTCCCATTTCCAGCAAAGTCTTCCACATATCAATGTCGAATTAGCAATTTAAATCGTTATCCAAACGGTCATTTGCTCTCTATTAGAAATCAGAAATTCTCGGAATTATTATTTTTTTATTTATGTTGAACGAAAACGATACGCTATTGCCTCGATTGTAATAAAGATTGAAAAATATGCAATTTATGTATAAGAAAGTCCATTGTCTAAGCGTCGCATGAATGTAGAGATGTATAAAGACGCGTGCCCATCAAATTTGCATTTATTCATAAGATTGACGAGATTGGATTTTTTTTTTTTTCGAAAAAAATTGACCATTATCAACTTAATAAGAGAAAGTAGAACGTCATATAGGCATGTAGATATAACATACAACACAGCCAGCTGCAAAGCCTTTTGTCCGCTTTTGAAATACCCCATTGTACACAGAACAAGTCTTGTACCATTAAAAACCGTCACCTAATTCACTTTTTAGTATGCCACCGATTGTTAGATCAAATCTTAAAAAAATAGAACGAAATACTAACTCTACGTCCACAAAAAAAAAGAAATTTCATAAATAAAAATTTGGAATCCAAAAATATTTTTACACAGAAACTGAATTGAAATTAACGATATTCTTCGATCCTGCTGTTGAATTTTAAATTGTCTCTGTGGAATTCTTAAATTGTTATTAATAATTCCTACCATCTAAATGAAATAATTGAGTTCTCTTTTGTACTGTTAGATTTTGTTAAAATAAATTTACGTAATATTTAGTCTCTACAACAGGTAAGTAGCTAATTGAATACGTAAATAATGCAAATGTTTCTATAAATAACCATGATTTGACTTTACAAAAAGCAAATTAATAATGTTAATGTCTAATTGATAATTTAAGACGTGTGCTTAATTCATTATGTTCGTAATGAAATCAACATTTAAAAAAAATGTGTCAGATATGTACATAAGTGGATATCTGTTAGATGAAGGAGCATGGCGCAGCATGTCTCTTTTATCAGCAGTAATAACTATTAAATTTGCAATGGTCTGTGTAACCTTCGATGTGCTTTTACAATGATGTGCAACTATTAGCATTGATAATATAAAATAACCAATGACAAAACGATTTTTGATGTTACGTAAAACTCAAAATCAATTTGAAAAATTAATTCAAAATGTGGTTATTTTTAGTGCTTTAATTGTTTAGGTAGTTTTGTTTTTAATTTGAAAAATACGTAAGGAATAGAATCATAAGAAAAAGGACGACTCTAAGGAAGTTCTATTAGATTTCATAAATCGTTTTTTTTTTTTTCTAAAGAGAAATTTTAGATAAGGGTCGCGTCTTCAAGATATCATTATGCGTTTAATTTTTAAATTTTGTGTTATAAACATTAACGAAACATATTTAACACAGATTAGATGAGTAAATGATAAGAATCAAACAATTTGTACTAAATTAAACAAGGTGTAATGTACAACAGTAAATATAAAAATTCACAGAATTTGAGGAAATTTCCTATACTTAAATAATTACTTAAAAAAAAAAAAAACTGATAAAAGTTTTATTTTTGAATACGTATGTACCTACCTACCCATCTAATAAAGTGTTAGTTTATAAAAAAAACTACTAAAAGTACATTTTTATGATCTTGCAAAAGTTTTGTTAGAAATTAATGGACCAATTAAAGATAAATTAAATCTTCTAAAAAACTTACAAGCTTAAATTTCCAAAAACTGAGAAACACTAGGTACTTTATACCGCATTCAACCGCATCATTAAAAAGTTTAATCCATAAATGTTTTAGTTTATTGTTTATGGACTTATATGGTTATAAAAATACAATGTCACAGTTATAACATAACGCGAAGGTCAATTAGAAACTAGCGCACCATCGCGTTACGTGCGTGTCCCGCAGCCGAGCGCGTTTTGAGCGCAACCAGATCCATGTTTGATCTCTGGTTTTAAACGTCCCACTCAAAGTATAAGGTCGGTCATATCCGGATGCCATCGTTTCGATAAATAATTCTTCATCAAAGGAGGAAGTAGGAGATTGACATTGGATTAATTTTATGATACACTTTATTTAATCTCATCGCGTTCTATCCTTATCATTGTTTAAATCGGCGGAAGTAAACAAAGCCAAACTTTGTCACATGGCATTCGATGTGTTTAAATCCATTGAAATCCTCGCTGCATTATCATTTATAATAATATGATACATAGTATGATATGTTCTTATCCAATGTACAAAAATTAGGTAAAACCCTGTCAATTTTTTTAGTACATAAACAATTATTAATATTATTAATAAACAGTGATGGAAAGAAAATTAAATTAAATATTTATTGCATTTTGGTTTCCTACAATCTTTGGTTTTTTTAAAAAAAAAAAAAAAGAACGATGTATTATATAATTGACATTTTCATATACTTAAAGACCAGTTAAATTTATTGACAAATATTTGATGATTAAATACTGAATAAATGTATATCAGGATCTTATTTTTTATAGGTACGTAATAAACAAAGTAGACAACCAATTTTACATCATTTCATATCCATAGACATCAAATTACTTCATTTTCTTAATTATGTACCTTTTGCTGCCCTAGTTTTTCACCTAATGTAGCTGAATAATATTGGTTTCTCGCCTATTCCAGCATTGAAGTTTGAAATAAATATGTACATATTTTACAAATATACTGATAATTTTCTGTGGGTTCTCACTATTCTCCATGACCATCCACTCACAGTTGTACTGGTGCCAAAAAATTGGTGACGATGAGTGGAAATGGTTGGCAATTGGCAAAGATATGCTGAGATATTATTAAGTACCTACATCTACCTTTGTCATTAACATATTGTGGAGTAAAAAATGTTTTGAGTAACATTTTGTGTGATCCTGAATGTTTTAGAATGTTCCACAGTGCTCGAGAATGATTTGGAATATTTCACAATGTTCGTGGAGAATAATTTCGAAAATGTTTAAAAATAATCAATGTAATCAGTATTTATTAATTGTAGGATTAGGTGATCAGTTCTCAAAACACCAATTATTAGATACTGTTTATTTTATATCAAAAACAAGAGCAAGATACAACAGCTAACGAAATTATTAAACAATTGCAAAAAATAACCATAAAAATTAATAAGTACAAAAAAAATCAGCAGTTAATTTCTTAATCCTTCTTCTTCAGGCTATTGCTTGACTCGTCTAAACAAGCTTTCCAATGCTTCAATTCCAATGACGGATCCGGTTTGAAAGAATTATCTTTATCTATGAGACTCTTCATCACTTCTTCAACGTTTGGACCACTCACAGTCTGTTTACTTAGAACTGTCGCTCTAATGAAATTATCAGATACAGTTATGAAATTCTGTTGAAGATAAATATTTCTTTCGTCCCAATCAATAATCTAAAACAATAAAAATTTATATGTAAACATAAACATTGGAGTTGTGGTCTGTACATTTACACGCACACACACACACACATCCTCTACCGTAACCTAATACAGAAATAGACACATTCAATGTCTTTTTTACTTAATCTAAAAAATAACAAACATTACATGCTGCAATTTTTTAAATGTACTAAGAGTACATGTTTCTAAGGCACTTTATCTTTGTTTTAAAAAATCAGGAAGTATGTAACTTCTCCTCCAGTAAACAATAGTCTTCCTTCCTTTTATCATATTATAGGAATGGTTACTCACTTTAGTTGTTACTGTAAATGGTGTGAAGATGGATATAGGTCGACGGTATCTAATACTACAAGCTGATTGCACAACAGTTCCTTTCCCATTCACAATTTTCTTGTAAAGACCGGTGCGGTCATAAAAATGAAATCTGGCAAAATCTAATTCTCTTACATAACGAGCATTATTCATATGTAGGAACATTATATCTAAATCGTTCGTAAAACAATAGCCTAGAAATTAGAAACAAAATAATACGTTAATTAATAATTTTATTCAGTATTAGGCGAAAATAGAATAAAATTTGGTGGAAATCTGTAAGACACGTCATGTTGCTTACTTTTAACACGTTTGTAGACATTGTAATGGTATAAATTGGGCATTGTTTGTTAAATTTGCTATTGTCTTTAATTTTACATACCATCATTGTTATTCCTACTCGAAAATAAACCTCAATGCCATTCCCGAAAAACTGAATAAAGTTACCACTGGAACTTGCTAACTACTTTTTCCAAGTAATGAGGAGACAATTTTACTATTTACGTAAAATATAATTTAATTGGTTATTACACAAATTAATAAAAATTTAAAAATAGCACAAATACCGGTTTTAAAAATACATTAAAAAAAAGCAAGGTCTCCTTGTAATTATGTACCTAAATGATTGTGGGTAGCTTCAGACAACTTAATTATTTGCCCTCTCTATGAAAAATATTAACAAAAATTAATGTATCTTTACACCACAATAATTCTATCCCAAATAACTTTTGCAATTTTAATTATGCATTTAAATTTCAATACAAAACTCACAAAACGTCTTTATTACCATATTAACAAAATATTTTTGGAAAAAATTCGTATCCCACAACTTTGTAATTTAATTCAACTTACCATAAATGCTGGTGGTGTCACTGATTCTTACATCTCTTTCGAATATCCTACCATAGACTATATGGACAATAGTTCTTAAGAAGTACCCTACATCGAAGAATATGTACAAAGATGCAGTAACAACAGACACGATGATAACCCAAATTAACAATAAGTCTACGTCAAACTCAAACTTTAACATTTTTTTTTAAGTGGAATTGATGGATATCGAAGCAAAATGATGATTATGGTAATGAATTTTGTGTGCGCGATACTACCAAAGGTCAATGCTGTTGTGTGGAAATCGTAAACCATGGTTATTTGCCGGAGTAGGTACTTCCTAAAGTGGGGGCATGGTAATGATAATGACATGTTAATTCATCTTCAACATACGTGTTAAAGTTTGACATACTTTCTTCATTAAACTCAAAAGCAAAGTCAACATACCTGTAGCAAGTCACATTTCTCTTCATTATTTGTCTGCAAATAACAGAGACGGATCAATACCCATTTTTGTTAAATATTCGTTAAAATATTAACAATTGCTCCATCAAAAGTTTATAATAAATTAAAATGAATAATTGTGGGGTGGTTATTAATTAAAGGTATAGGTAAAGGTTCACATTCAAACAAATATTTTAGGCGCAAATTGTTTTTTTTTTTGCTAAGGAAAATAATTTTTAATCAAAAATTATAATTCTCCTAAAATTATCTTTAGTACGGTCCTGATAATACACAACGGCACTTGTTTCTCGTGAAAGTTTGCAAATATTCCCTCGCAGGTAAAAGAATGACATTATTACTTGTACTTCTGTGATTGAAGATCATTTTAAGTGTGTGAACCGCATTACTTTAATTATGTACTTCCAAAAATATTTTTTAACGTTCATAAATAAATAATTTGAAGTGTTCCTTCTACATAAATTATATTAAAAAAACAATAAATAAAGGGTGATTAGCGACATGAAAAATGTGTAAATAACTTCAAATTTTAATAAAAACAATTTTAATTTAGTATGTATTTCTATAGTCATGACATATTTATTTCAATTTTTATATTTTAGTAATAATAAATAATTTGAGGTATAATAAAACTTGACAAAGGCTACATCATAGAGAAAAATTATATAAAAATACCTAAACAATTTCGATTGAGTGTCTTGTGAAGAAAAAAACCAAAGTTATAAAACGAATACGTCACAAACTTCACCAAACTTTTTTTTTTTTAGGTTTAATAAAATGATACAATATCAAATTGGAAATTGGCAGGTTAATAATTTAAGCTTTTTGTAATTTTTAAATTAAATTATTAAAAAAATGAATAAATAGAAATAGATAGAGAACGTAAACGCTTAAAAAAATATTATTTTGTATGTAAAAAACTACAACCTTCAACACACAATAATTGTTAAAATAGTTGCTGTAGATACTTTCGAAACAATTCGTTACTTCTAAATAATTCTACTTTAAAAATTGAAAACAACTGATTTTTACCAAAATTATTTTTGGAAAATATGCATACAAAATATGGAAACATTTTTTTTACTAACGTTAGTATTAATATTTGAAACTGATCATTTGATCAAATCAATGTTTTGATCACCATTATATGATTTTTCCTGCGAATGGAAAATGTATTTTCAATATATTAGCCACGCGATCCAACCCTAATTTTCATCATTGTAGTCTACATCTTTTCAACTCTCCTAAAGGCAGAAGAAAGAAAATAGGACCGATTATCTGATAAGAAAATTCTTTGGTGTTTTTCCGAATTTTCCTACTTTTTTCTATAATTGTCCCGATTTTTATTCATAAAACCCTTTCAAGTAACATAACGAATAAAAAAATTACTTATCCATCGTACGAATCATAAGAATGGTCTTAAACCCATAAAAAAAATTCCAAATTTTTCAATTTTCTGGTTGACTTTTCTAATTTTATTTTCAGACTATTGCAGATATTAAAAAATATTTGTTAACTAAATTGGCCCTACCAATTTCATATGAAAAAAATATTTTTTTCAATAGTTTACTTCGAATTTTGTTTTTTCTTTTTTTATTGTAATAATTAAAATAAATGAAACAACAAACAGAGATACGTTTATATTTCAGTAGATATTATTGGAAGGTACGACAAAGATATAGGTAATGATTGTACTTTATTTTTTAACAACAAACAATACTTATTTATTTATACGATATCACAGTTATTATGCGGAATTCCTTAAGTTGTGACTGGAGATCTCGTTGCTCTCTATCCATTTAGCAACTTCAGGTGGCAGTTCGGGCTTGACTTTCTTATTTGATTCCACATCGGTGGATGATAACAATTCATTCATTACTTCTTCCGCATTTGCATTAATTAATCTGGTTCTTGTTACGGCTATAGCGTTCACAAAATTTTCCTTTGGCGTTATAAAACGATGCTCCATGTAGATATTTTGATCGTCCCAATATAAAATCTAAAATTAATAAAATTATTTTTTTTTTAAATTTATTCATAAGGGTTTATTGACATTGGAAATTAATTTTAATTAATATTGTAAGAACGTTATTATATATTTTATCAGAATGGCTTAAAAAAATGTCCAGATAAAATTGTTACCAAAAAAGAATGCAACTATAAATTTACAAAAACATCTTTAAAGACAAGTTCAAAAAAAAATTAGAAAAAAAGTTGCATAATAAAATTGGTAATGCAATTTTTTCGTCTTGGTCTATTAATTTCAAATTAGAGATGGCAACAGTAATTAATGATTGGCTGTCATTATCATAAAAAAGTTTGTTTAGGCTTCTAAAGTGACGTCAAACCGTTTCCGTTAAAATTGAATGATAAATTAATTATTGTATTAATTATACTTGAATAGATTCTGTTTTTATTTGTATAAGTGCCTCCTCTTAACCTTGTGGGTAGCAAATTAGGAAAGTCTTAACTTATTACAATAAAATCTTTTAAATTTAATTTTAGCTATATATAAAATGCCCCTGTAGTCCCATCGTCGACCTTGTCAAATTTGTGATTCTCCACACACTTCTGACACAAATTCGCGATGTCAATTGTCACTTGAATATTAAATTTTTCCTTTTCTAATATTTAAATTAAAAATACGAGTGACTGTACATGCTTTCAATGTACAAACAATATTTAAATTATTATGACGTGTAAAGTCAAAAATTAAAGATGAATAAAACAGCACTTAAGAAGGTCATTAAAAATCTTAATGATTTTTCGTTTGGAAATGTTTAATTTCTTGTTTATTAATCACAATGAGGATTTTTAACTACAAACTTTGCAACTAATTTTGGTTCTTAATTTGAATGTTTTGAAAAAGAGTTAAAAGTATTTTTCGAAAATGGAGATTAATTTGCAAATATAAATGGTTTGTGAATGCAAAAGAATACTCCATTCGGTTCTCCCTTACGTCTTTTGGATCTCATTTAAAATATAATTAAAGTTTAGGGTTAAAATTTGACAAAATAATGACTTCAGCCCTACGTGTTCTGTAGGCTGTGAGAGGAGGGACAAGAGACGCAGTAAAGGAAAAGATTTTTTCAATGTCATGTACGGAAGCGACTATTAATTATCCAACAGATTTAATGTAGTTAGTAGTTTTCATACTCTTGTCTTTTATCATTATGGGCATCAATTTAAGTTGTAAATGGTTTTTAAATTACATCCGCCGCAATTGAATTTAAAAAAATAAAAAGTCAATTACATTGCTTGGATTTTTATGATCAATTCTACGATATTACCTAAGAAATTGTCGATTTCACTTCAGAAATGGGTAAATCAGATACAAATTCTGTGATTAAATTGCGTTGATAATCTACTCGTGATCTAGCATTATGCTTCTTATATTAAAATTGCTTCAACGTTTTAACTCCTTTCATTATGGGAATTTATGTAAAGACAAAGTTTCCTGTACACATTTTTCTGCCATATTGATATACTCGTACTCAAGTGCTTCTACTCTAATTTTTACTTGTTCAGATATATGTAATTCGCTTTTTTATAAAATGATTTTTTTTTTTTTTGTTAAATTTATTTCATCTTCCATAACGTAATAACTCAAATATATAAGGCCCAATAAACTGAACGCTATGATTATTAGATAAATTAATCATTAAAAAAAAGTCATAAAATGATAAGTACATTAAAATGACCTTCTTGTTAACCTTGTTAGTATGGAAATTCCTTTATATTTAATTAGTAAAACTATTTGAGATTTTCCTATAAAAATCTGTGCGTAATCCACTTGAAATATGTTTTTACAATTAGTAAAAAGTAAAAACTAATAAATAGTAACCTCGTCGTTCAAAATTCAAGTAAGTTGTATAATTTGGATATTTTAATTTTAAAAAAGAAATTAAGAAAAGTAAAAGGGGTAAAACTAAAAAACTAAAGGATCTCCATTAATATTGGAGTATTAGATCTTTTGGTGAAAAAACTTTGTAACATTTTTGAAATACAAGAAAAAGAACAGGAACACAGTAAGAGGTCTGATTTGAGTCCACAAAATTTAATCTACTACTACTCTACATATGTTATTAAAATTAATATCATCAAGTTTTTATTTCTTACAATTTGAATCTAAAACATGAAGAAATTTTGAGAAATAAAACTGATTTAGACCTAGGGTATCCTAAGAGATTGTGGGTAAAATAACTATATCACTAATATTAATTAATAGAATTAATCAAATAAATTACAGAGTTTCTGAAAGCTTTAAGCTTAATAACAACATATTTAATAAAGTACGGAACCTTCGGCGCGATTGTCCGGTGTTTTAATATGATCCTGATGAAAAAATAACTTTACAAACTACGCGTTTTAATCCACAATTACAAACCCGGAAATTTTAAAGGACGTCTACAGAAGGTTTTCAATGGTATTGACCTTTATTCCTCTCGATCACAGCATACTTACATATGTACATCTAAACAAATGTAACTTTATAGCAAAGTTACTGATCCGGTTGTCCTTCATAATTTAAAATTCGAAACCTTTATGTTTCTCTTTGTAAGAAATAACAACAATTTATTTTCTATATAATCAGGATTCACACTCAAGACAACACATAAAACTAATGCAATATAATTATTGCTTCCTAATTGAAAATAGAGAAACTATTAAAACAAGAGATTGCAAATGCTAGATATAGATATGAATATTTATGTTAAAAATTAAAAAGCAATAATGTAACACTCAGTAGTTCTATTACTTTCCTTCTGGTTTTGTAACAATTAATCATTTTAATTAAGACTTGTATTTCAAAATTCAAGTAAATTGCTTTTTCTTGCGATTAGTGAAGCTCTTTGCTTAATTAAGTATCTCGACGTCTTCTCCCTTAAGTTAATTAAATAAGAGAATACTAATTAAATTTTATCTAATCGCGCCGATTACTTAATTTGTATCTTTCTTCAGGTTTCGATTAAGTCATCGAACTTATCTAAGCTTAAAAAAGCACATGTAAATGTTCCTGTTATACAATTTCGAATAAATACGTAGTATTTGTAGGTACAACTTCTATAATTATTTTTTTTTTTAATTGCGTACAGTAAATGCGTTTGGAATTCTAATTGAGTCAGTGGTACATGGAAAGAAAGTAAAATTTATGCCGGATTTATAATAATTTATTGGCTTGTAACCGTATTAGTTTAATATGTGTTCTGATGATGTAATACACACACACACACACACATGCGCATATATTTTCAAAAAAATTAGATGAATGTAAAGGAAAATAACCAAAGAGAAGAAATCGAATTAAATTCCTATTACTTCGGCTGATAATAATATTTACAATTTCATCTCTTACAAATTGCCTTAATTATAAGGAAGCTCTTCATTTAAATCCTTCTTGACAAAAAAAAATGAAAGTTAAGCAAATGAAAGGACATTTTAATGGATGTATTTAAAATACCACAATCAACATTTTTTTTGTATCTAATTAATCATATTAGAGAAAATAAAATTTTCTTCAATGGTAAATTGATGGAATTTTGATTATCTATAGGTAGGTAGGTATGTATCTTACCTTAGAGGTAATAAAGTAGCGATTAAAAAGCTTTATAAATCTCCTGTATCGGATTGTGGTACCACAAATAGCAATGCTACCCCCTTTAGATTTGATTGTGCGAAACAATCCAGTTCTCTCGTAAAAATCTGCCCTTGCAAAGTCCAATTCTCTCATAAACCTGGCATTGTTCATGTGATACAAAAAAGTATCTATATCCGAAGTCAGACAAATTCCTAAAAAGTACAGTATGTATCTTCCGGACGTTTCGTCAACGGATGCAGCTGACATCTTCAGAGTCACTGAAGTTGCTTTCTGTCTCAAAGTTTGCGGTCGTGAGTGTGTCAAACAACTGTGAGAACAATTACTTTAATGATCTCATTCTGGACACCGCTGAAGATGTCAGTCGCAGCCGCTGAAGAAACGTCAGGCAGTAATTTAGGCTTTACATCATTGTTATAATCATATTCACTTAAAATAAATTAATGCTAATATATTTTGAACTCCAAGTGCCTCAAAATTAAACGATATTCAAAGTTGCGTCTTTACTAATGATCACTTTTCTAATGGAATAAATAAATAAGAAGTAAATTAATTAAACAATAAATGACGACATTGCAAAAAAGCAAATGACTAATCATTTTTTAAAGGTTTTGTATATAATAATTTGGACAGAAGTCTTTCAAGGTGAAAGACGTAATAAAGTAGGCTCTTATTAAAAGTTCATTAGTGTGCAAAAGCTAACCACTTTCAAAATATTTTGAATGTTAGTAAAATTTAGAAATTTGTACATTTCTTTAGGTACAAATTTTGTTATTTTACTTACTACTTGATTCCTTGTAAAATAAACTATAAAAAAGAATCTAAATAGTTTAAAGTTTGGTTTCGTAAACAGAAGTAGGAAATGAGTTTTATATGTAAATTGCACAATAGAAACAACGTTGTGTAAAAACAAAAACACTGGTTTGTTTTCAAAATATACTCTTACTAATTAGTAGCACAACTGAGATCACTTAATAATAGGTAATTATTTCAATATGTGACTGAATAATAAAATTCTTAAGGATTTTTAAAAACTTAAATATTCTTACCTTTGACGAATGTTTCTTGTAAAATGTGAACCTTCTTTTTACAAAATCGTCCCAAAAGGACGCTGAGGAACGTTCTTAAAAAATAATGCAACTCCAAAAGTCCATAAAGCACCACAACCGCGACTAAGAAAGCTCCAACTATGTAGCACACTGTCATTCTTCTTTTGTTTTTTTTTTTATTTAGTCAATAAAAAACGAGTCGTTTAAACTTGAAATTTCAAAATAGCATACCCTCTACATATCCATTTAATGACTAGAGCACGCCAAACATAAACACAAAATTACCATTTTAACGTTTACTATTCCAACGTACTTGGACGCATACTGAATAAAATTTCGATTTAAAGTAATAAATATATCACGGCAATTTTCCTTCGCGAACGTCGCCGTCTACATTTTAATTATACCACCGCGAGAGACAAAGAAACGGATTGTGGAAATTAATCGGATTCGTATAAGCGAAACTGCAACTTACTGTTCAATAATAATTGTTTTTGCTGACTAATGAATAAAACTAAGAGCTAATTGGAAGATGTTTCATCATCGCCGCGGAAAGAATTTATAAACAGTTCATGTTATAATATATTCCGACGAAGAAGTCCACCTTTGAAACCGCTGGTGGACGTAGAAATGGAAATGTGACGTCAAAACCACTACCAGGGTTGTCCTGTGTCTCGAAAATGAGTCGATCAGTCTGATTTTGCGCTTTTCTCGCAGTACTTATTAATGAGCAAATAAATATTTATTGATCGTCGTAGCAATATTTTTTTTAGATCATTATCGTCAAATTGTTAATTATTCTGTAAGATTTGGTATCAGTACCATTAATATTTTTATGTGTACAATATTACACATATCGGCTATTAAAAAGATTGAAATTATTAAGTAATATTTATAATAGTTTATAAAAAAATTATTGGCTATAGAATACGTACAATAAAGGGTTTAGTAATTAGTTGTCCAGTTATTTAAAAAAAAACCTTTTTTGGTTCTTATTATTTTTTTATTAGGAAAAATAAAAAATAACAAATCATGATCTTTTCTTAAATTACTTAGGAGTAAAAAATATAAACAAACATTTTCCCAAAATAAAACTTAAATAAACTTAAATCTTTAAAAACATACTAACTAATGAGGATAGAGTCGAAGATTGATTGTATTAATTGTAATAATTTTTATGGTGGTATATGGAAAAGTTTTTATTTTAACGTAAAGGTTTTCTTTTCTTTTTTTTTACGAAAAACTGTATTTTGATAAATAAATATTATTTCAACTAGTACGACATAAAACAATTAAAGAAAAATTTCATCCACATAATACAATTATTTGTTTCAGTTCAATAATTTCTGTATAACACTAAACCTTCGAATAATTGGTCATTTAATTATTTTATAATAAAATCGTATACGTATACATATTTACTTCTATCGTTTTGTATTCCAAGTAGAAAAATAAAACCGCTACCTACCTACCTGTTTTGATGATCTTTACCACCTTGAAAGTCTCACATAGTATTTAAGTATCGACCGATTATCTTTCGTTCAGTTCATTTATTTTTTTAATTAATTATAAAACTTTGAATAGGATTTTTTTTTAAATAATTACTTCTCAAAATTGAGATTTCGTTTGTGTAATATTTAATTTAATTAAAAGGCAATTCATGTAGCTCTAAAGGATAAAAGTTTCTGTATCCAAGATGGATCTACATTGTGAAAAAAAAAATAAAAATAAAATTATTAACCATTACTTATTACATAACATGCCATAAGGAGAAGTCATTATAATGATGAGTGTGTAATATGAATACCATTCTGAATTTAATGTTTAATTTATTTATTTTAAATTAATAATATAAGTACAAAATACGATTGCCTGACATCCTTGACCACGTCTATGTTTCTTTCGTTGACTTGCAAAATCGATATTTGTCTGGAATTTTATAAATAGAAGATCCAAACGATTTGAAAGAAGATCCTTTGCAAAGGATATCTTTTTTCTTAAAAAACCCGATCTAAAAAGTGTTTCTATTTTACGTTTTTACAAAAGCGTAAAACGATTAAGTATTATATAAACAGAAATTTTAATTAAATAAACATCTATTTGTTGTTAATTATTACTTTTCATCGTTAATTATAAACAAGCTCTTTTCATGATCTAATTACTATAATTGTGTCAAGGTATTATATTTTAATTTTTACATTTCTTAAATTGGGGTAATATCAGTTCTTGTGTTTCTTTCATCTTGCAAATATGAATTTTCTTGTATCCATTTAGTTAAAAATTCTGATGGTTCTGGTTTATTAAAAGTTCTTTTGAACCTTTGTGAAACTGACTCTAAAATATTATCACAGGTACAGTTGATCATTCTCAATTCTTGAATAATAAGGGCATTTAATACACCCCCTTTCGTTATAAACTTATGTTGCAAATAAAAGCTTCTATTATCCCAATATAAAACCTAAAATAAAATTAGCAATTTAATAAGTCACAAAAAAAAACATTTAAAAAACAAACGATAAAAGCACCACATTTCAAACGTTTTTAACTTTATAAATAACTATGTGCAGGTATATAAAATAAGCCTTGAAAAATGAATGTACCTATACCTTTATTAATAATTTTTTTCATCAACTTTTAAAAACGTGTTTCAGTCAGAAAGAATATTTTAAATTCTTTAGGCTAATTTTCAAAATTGATGTCACACGTATTAATAAAAAAAAATGGCACATTATATAACAAATATTGAATCTAATTTTTTACCTCATTAAATTATCGAATACCGTAAAAAACTAAATTAATAAAAAATAAAAACTACAGAAAAAAAACTCCCACCTCTTCAGCAAAAATTAGTAATTTTCCATAGGATCTAATTGATCAATAGAAAGAAAGGTACGGTTTTCAAAGTTCACCACAATTTTTCATTAGGTGAAAAAATTTTTAAAAACTTACTTTGGATTTGATTTTAAATACGGTAGATAATTTAATGAAACGAAAATATACGACAGTAGCCCTTTTAACAGCTACATCACCCTTATGTTCTGCAAGAGCCTTCATTATACCCAATCGAACTGATAAATCGAGCCTGGCAAAATCTACTTCCCTTAGATATTTTGAGTTATTCATACCATGACAAAATTGGTCCATATCAGTAGTAAAACAGAATCCTAAAAAGATATTTGGTCATTTTAGCTTTTTTGTGCATTGTAATAACTAACATTATTTAATTTGCAATGAATTACGTAAAACTCAATAAAAAGTGTTATTTATGGAAAATAAAGTATGGTTCGGAAAAGTATCATTAATCACGTCTTGGAATATTTTCCATTGTAAATGTTTACCTACATCAGAGTAGATAAAAATATCATTTAATGTACCTATACAACGATTTCTACTTTTTCTTATTAAATACAATTAGCCCTACAGCTACCCCATACATCTGGATTATATTCAATATTCCAAATTAATAAACAATTTTTAATGTAATCCAATGTTAGTAAACTTGTGTCCTAAATAAAATTTTTTTAATTTTTCAAAATTTTTAGTAATGCTGCATAATATTGCATTCTATTTTTTATTTAATTTACTAGCTCATTTCTAACTTACCTGTGATTGTTGTTTCATTCGAAATGTCGATATTTTTTTTGAAATACTTAGCAATTAATGTCACCCAAACAGTACGTAAAAAATAATTAATATCAAAAATTATTTGAAGGAAATTGATTAATACTAAGCAAATAATACATATAACCAATGAATCCATATTTGAATTCTGTTTAAGAAAAAGTCATTTCGATGAAATTTTCAAGCAATTTTCAACACGAAAACGTGTAAAAAGTGCATGGCCTTTATCATGCTTCACAAATTACCAAAAGAAAATACTTATTCTTGCAAAGAGAACAACATTATATGCACTTGTACTTTATTTTCTCTTAAAAAATTCATAAATATGAGAGATAATTTAAAACTTTAGTTATAAAACTGATTTTAAAATAATAATTTCTTGTTTAATTTTCATTTTTTCCAAAAATAGAACAATATCTATGTGATAAACATGAAGACTTCTCTTTATTCATAAGAAAAATCTACTTACAATGTTTTTTTACAAAAATAAAGTCATTAGTTTTATGTAAATACATGGAAAATAAAAATACAATTTATTAACAAAAAATTACGAGCTCATAATACTACAAAAAAAGCAATAACTTAAGATACAAATGATGTTGAGGAAATAAAATTTTTAATTATGATGGATAATAAAAATAACAATTTCTTTCCTCATTCTTTTCAATTTTTATATTTTAATTTAATGTTTAATACTTTGTTAAACTTTAATTATAGACAATAAAATGGTATATGTTGAAATATTAATAGTTCGTTTTTATTTACTTGTTTATTTATTTCTGTTTTATTGTTATTTAGTAGGTACTATTCCAGTGGACCATCATTATAAATAAGAGCATTAATTAAAAATTGTAAAACTATTTCTGTTTTTCAATTCTACAACTTTATAGGAGAAAATTACTTAAATTTTTTTCAATATCGAAACTTTTCTCCCATAATCTATTAACTTATTCAGTAAAATAAATAAAACTTTCACGATAATCGTTCCCTTAAAGAAAATTATTGATGAAGCCAACAACTAATAAGCGAAACGTTTTAAATACTTTAAAAAAATGTTGAATGTTCACCTTGTTGGTTCTGAATAATTTTTTATGGTCTTGCATTGCTTATTAAAATTACAATACTTTTTTCCAAAATAAATGCTTTTAGAGTAAAACAGCGGATCTTATTTAATGGACGTGCTAATAAATAATCTTTACCATCTTAAGGTAATTACACCAGTTTTATAATTATGCACTATATACAAAAATTAATTAAATTTTTAAATTGATCATATTCTATGATAGAGCTTGCATGTTTCTTCAAGGGCAATATTCGTTATTAATTTTCAATTATATCTTGTATATTTTCAAGAATGTTGTACAGTAGGAAATTTATTAATTTTTTATTTAAATTAAGGCGTACGTGTAGGTCTTTTTATCAAAATATTTCAAGGAAATTTTCTACTTGCAGGTTTTGTCATTAATATTTTTAAATAGGATTAAAATTAGAAAATATATATATACTTTACAGACCTATTACTAAACGCATTATACAGTACAGTTTGTAAACCCCTCCTTTTTTTTTAAATTTCAGAGAAAAATGGCTCTAAGAGTGCCGTTTTTTCCATTCGGACGTACGGAACAATAAAAATAAAAGTCTTCATATTATAGAAAACGTAATTTATTTTTTAAAAAATATTAATACAATAAATATAAAAAAATAGATTCTAATTACACCACGGATAATCGTTAGATTTATAAGGAACGAGTGGCAAATCGTACATAACCGGAAACATTTTCGAATTGTCGCCGTTTTCCTTTATACAAAAATATTCCTCATCAAAAAACTTCGGTAAAAATAAGACGCCTGCTTCATAAGATCTGACATAAACCGATTTATCCCTCTGGACGTTTCCTCCCCAAGCCGACTTAGACAAATTAGCACTGGTTAACAGGAACCAAGCCAACTTTGTTAAACAGGGCGAGATTCTACAGTAAGTCTTAATATGTGGCATAACGCGTGACCGATGAGTCTCATCGGCTTTCCATTGACTAAAAATATAATTTTATTACTTTTTATTAATTCTCAAAACCAGATAAACAAAATTTGGCTTACTGTAAATAATTCTGCAACCACTTCTGCTTTTCGTTAACATTTTTAGAATACGGCAAACATCCGCCTCCTGAAGGACCATAAAAGCTTTTCAAAACGTTGTCTACAGTCGGATAAATAACGTTTAAAGTGGCGTTGGAATTTTCGGTAAAACTGTTTTGTTTATGACTGGAAAGACTCCCTAAAAGGAACTTCCTGAACCATTCGCCCGGCGTTTTACCCAAAGAGCCAATACTAGACGCCTGGGCTATTATTCCCCACGACAGGGGACCCTCACTTTCAGGAGTAGTCTTTGCAGGTAAACTAACGTGTCGTGAAAGCAAATCACCGACCCTTTGCAGATGACTTGCTATGTTTTTCATATAAGATTTTCCTGGGGCTGAATATACAAACATGGTCCTGTAATAGGGTAAAATTGGGGTACATGTGCAGCAAATAAAGAGAAAATTGCAACTTTCGGTCATATAAAAGCAATATTAAATTACCTAACTGCGCTAAAATCTGCCTTTTTGACGTAATCAATCCATTCTTGTAAAACTGGTAGATTGTAACTTTTAAGGTAGGAAAGGAAAGTTGTTTTAAATGCTGTTACCCCAACACCATCTGTTTCTGCACAATTATCGGGTAAAGCTGGACATTTAGGACTTACCCATACACTAAAATAAATCTATTTAACAAATACTGAAAGTGCAGCAATTTTCTAACAATATTTGTCCAATTTTACTGATAATTCTCTAGATTTAAAACTATTACTATAATTCCTATTAAACCCCAGCTTCTCCCAAACAAAATTACCCTTGATTATAATGATTCCAATCCTCAAAATACAAATTTGCTGTTGACACCACAACCCTAACAGAATTATCTGTGTAGACGTAAACGCCAATCTTTCTGAAAAGAACAAAGAATAATCAATTCTGTAACCAAATGAGAAATAAATTAAAGGCAATTGATTATATTACTTACGAATGATGAATACCAAATGGATCTTTCATTTTCATAAAATGGGAGGTGACATTGGGCAACATCATTTCAATGTATTTTTCCATATCAGGCCAATCATCTCCATAAATGATAGTTAAAGGTTTTTTGCTAAAAATAAGGAAAAATAAAGGCAACAAATTTTAATAGGCTAATAAATTACTACACACCCCACACCCTGTGCAATGTACTGCTCCATAAGCCAAGCAATATCTATCATGAAATTAATTTGAAGAGAACACTTTAATTCACCTAAGCTGGGGCATAACAAGTCTGCAACAGAAATTTAAAACACACTAATAAACCAAAAATATATATATATACAGCACTCAGAATATTAAACAGAAAGAGTCCAAAAAATACAATAGAAAAGTTAACACATGCCTGTAAATGTTATACTGTTTCTTTGACTGCAAGTCAAAGGTTCATCAGGAATATTGGAAAAAAATAAACAGTAGGGCTCATTTTCTTTTAATTTTTGAGCCATTGTTTTAGAGTCAGTAGATTTTGAAACATTTTTCTTGTTTTCTGTTGTATAAGTTGTGGTTTTGTTTCTCGATGAGATTCTAACTATATCCACCCCATTAGAGCTGCTACTACATGGTAAATGAGAATTATCTGAAGGAACACTAACAGAACTTGATGATCCTGTTTTCTGTTTCTCTGACTGTGTATTGGGAGCTAGAGAGTTTAAAATTTTTAATTGATCTAAATAAACATCTTTGCTTTGTGGAAAGTGATCAGGAATATTTACTGAATCACCTTTTCCAATTAATAAATCAACTAAAAAGAAAAAAAAACAACAAATCAGTAGAAGTAAAGGCACAAACAGGATAATTTCTTACAGTGAGGGTGATCATATTCCTTAAAATGATGTGGATTTTTTCTGTAACATCTGACTCCATGAGGACACACTTCCTTTTTAGATATTTTGGGAGACGGTGTCTCTACTTAAAATAATAAACGATAATATTAAATAAATCTGTTAAATATGTTCGTAACACGTTACCATTTTTGTTAGATTTTCGTTTCAAATACGAGTCCATTACTGCATCTAATAAGCAAATATATGCTTGTTTTTTTATTAAGTAAAAATAAAACACTTTTAACTTTAACACAAAACAAAAAAAACACCACTTTATCAATTCAATATATTAAAAATTGAATAATTGAATTAAAAACGAAAAGGTTATAAAATTCACATAGGTTATGTCCAAACAACGTCATTTAGATGTAAACAAAAACATAACCCAACACATAACATGAACCTAACCTAACATTCGTAAGCATTTAAAAGCGCGAAGTAAAATCTTGTAAACATTTTTTTATTATTAATACTAAATGGCTGATTCTGTGTATAAAAATGATCCTCGAATACCTTGCAAGTACGGAGCCAAATGTTACCAGAAGAATTCAGCTCATCATGAAAAGTACAAGCACCCCAACAAAAGGCCTAATGTAAGATTACACTTTTATACGATTATTTTTGGGTAAATGTTCATTTTCAATTACACTTCAAGAATAAAACCACAAAAGTAACTAATAAAAGGCAAAAAACAGAAGAAATTAATAGTAAAATTGAGCATACCCCAAGAAGTGAGATTTCTGACTCAGAAGACGAAAACCAAAGTGAAGAGCAGCCTGTGTCAGATGAATTACTTCCAAACGATGATACTGAGCAACTGAAAGAGCCAGAATCTGAAAATTTAGAAGAGAATTCGAAAAGAACGCCAAAAACTTTTGATAAACCAGAATTTATTAAAACAAATTTTCTGGTCCAAATGCCTCCAGATTTTTACCAATTTTGGGAGTATTGTAAAGACTTAAACAAAGAACATCCATCTAATGCCCTTAAAGATGTGGGCTTAGAGTTGGTAGGCCCATTTGATGTTTTAGCTGACAAATTTTCTGATATAAAAGAACCATCATCCCAACAGTATTTACTACACTGGAGATATTACTATGATATTCCAGAATTTCAAACAGTTTTAAAAGGGGATGGTTCTTTAGGTTTTCATATTGGTTACTTCAGGGATGACCCAAATGATCAGCCTGTTTTTATGGCCCAAAATTCTGCAGAAAAAGATGGAGAAATAACTTACATAGGAGACAATATTTTTGCAGCTGTATTGTGAGTGAAACTTGAACTTTTTTATTTGATTTATCCCCAATTAATTACAGCCTGTACTTGGAAGATAAAAAGAAAAAAGTTGATCCATTTAAAAGAATGAATTTAATGAAAATTCAGTCTTCAGTAAAATCTAAAGCTGAAGAACTAAATTGCAGTTTGTCTTTAAAAACAAATAAAATTCAAGAAAGGAACAGGAAAATTGTAACTCGTTGTTTAAATAAAGCTGGTCTTGTAGTTCCTTATGACAGGAAGTATGGCTAATCATTTTTAAAAATGAACTTTTCATTACCATTATGACGCTTATTTTTAGGACACAACAAGGTTACAGGGAATTATCAGTCTCTTCCAAGGAATTCAATTCCCTTTTACAACGTTATAAAACAGCATCTCAAGAAAAGAAACCAAAAATTAAGACAGAATTGGAAGAAGTTTTTCGTTGGGCCAGTATTGCTTTAGATGAATGCGATTTTGGGACAGGAATTGAGCTGGGATGGGATATTATTTACTCAGGAGTAGAAGATTTCGATTCAGTGGCTGCTAGGTTTTTAGGCTCGTCATATCGCCTTTTACAACGGGATGCTTTCGCAGAAATTGCAGAAGCTCACATGAAGAATAGAAGAAAGGGCGACAAAATAAGTATTATTTGAAACTTTATGAATTTTTTACAGATAATTATTTTAAAAGTTAAAAAATGTTAAAGTAGATATAAGTTGCGAAAAAGTTTTGTAGTACCTACTGTAATCAGAAACAAATAAATTCAGTACATAATTAGCTTTCAAATTGTATTTTACTCATAAGGATCGTTCAGGTGATTTTTGAAAATATCAGTTTTAAGTGATTCTTTAGTCCAAATATTCAAATTTGGTGCCCGAACTATATGGAGCCGCCAGTTACTGCAGCGACATCTACGGCGGTATAGTCAGTTGGTATATTCCGTTTCTGGTACGAGTGACACAATCTACCTTTGATTTTGACATGACACGTCCTGAACCTAACCTACAAAAGTTGACTTGACAATATCTTACAAGCAGTTTTAGATTTTGAAAAGTGAGTGTTTATTTTCTAAATAAGATTGTCATTATGTTGGAAAATACTGAGAAATAATTTAAATAACCGTTGGCACAGTGTATATTTCTTCTCCTCTTAAGGTTTAATAGTATTATTATGGATCTTCATAAGCCTGTCGATTTTGGAAATCGAGTAAGTAAATATATTAAAATGTTTAGATAAACTTTAAAAATTGTCTTATATCGCCTTGTAGACATTTGATGAGCTTTCACAAGAAGAGAAATGGAGGTAAGTGATTGAAATTGACAAAAAATTTACGTGTATGCAAAATTTTCCTTCTTAGGGTAGAGCATCAAAAAATGCATGAAAAACATGAGGGGCATGACAAAATGCACGCCGAAATGGTCATAATTTTAATAGCAACTTTAGTAGCAGCTCAAGTACTGTTAATTGAATGGAAGAAAAGACATTACAGGTCATATTCTGTTAGTTAATTTTAACTAGATTTAACTGAATACATAAAACAGCAGTTTCAGTTAACTACATTAGTTGCACTGTGGATCATTCCCATGGTTTTATGCCTTAAAAATCGATGGTGGCGTTTTATTTTTATATGGTTAGTATTTTCTTGTATTACCGGATTGATAATGCAAAAAGCAATGAGAAGACCTATTCAAGGCACAACACCCAGGTATATCTCCATTAATAATCAAAAAATATGCTTACATGTGAAATATCTACTTATAGTTTATTGAGAAAAAGAATTTAAAGATACAGAAAACGTTTATAATTTTTAGGTTGGTTTATAAGTGGTTTCTGTTATTATACAAATTAAGTGGATTACTTGGACTGATAGGATATTTAATAATTACATCTACATTTTTTGGTTTAAATTTTTTATTCAATGCAAAACCTGGAACGTGGATGGATTGTGGTTTATTAATTGCTTTTTATGGTTTATATTATGGAGTCCTAGGTAGAGATATTTCTGAAATATGTGCAGACAAGATGGCTTCACATATTGGGGTATATTCATTATAATTATTTTATAGAAATAATAGAGAAATTAAAAACAAATTTGTAGTATTACACAGCTCAAGGGATGCCTACAAGAAATCTAGATCCTGGCGTGTGTGCAGTTTGTGGAAATAAGTTATTAATAAGTGAAAATGAGGAAGGAGTTATCGAAAATACGTATAAATTGTCTTGCAATCATGTGTACGTTTAAAATTTTATTTTGAACTGTGCCAAAGTTAAAGGTTTTAACATTTTTTTTTTTGCAGATTTCATGAGTTTTGTATACGAGGTTGGTGTATTGTAGGAAAAAAACAAACTTGTCCCTATTGCAAAGAGAAAGTTGATTTGAAAAAGATGTTTTGTAATCCGTATCCTTTGTTCTGCTTTTTAGAAAATTAAAACTAATATTACTTTATTTGAAATTGAAATATTTCCTTAATATATATAACAGGTGGGAAAAACCTCATGTACTTTTTGGGCAGCTATTAGACTGGATAAGGTGGCTTGTGGCATGGCAGCCTTTAATCATGTTTCTAGTCCAAGGTATAAATTGGGTTTTAGGGTTGGACTGACTTAATTTTTATACATTAATTTAGTTCAATTCCGTCGTTTTTGTTATTTGACTGTTATTATTGGTTCCTTTTTTGCTTATTAAGCTAATCTTAATAAATAGTTAATGATTGTAAATAAAAAGCTTGAAATGGTAAGTATTCAAATATTAATGAAAAACAAACATTTTATTTCTTGTTATTTAATTTAAAAAATTATTTTTGTTTTATGTTCTGATTTTTCATTCAACAATTTCAATAAATAATGTTAACTGTGAACAAAAAAACTTTTTCTTTAGAAAGAAATTTATTTATTAAGTGTGCAACACAATTTTAAATAAAATTATAATAATAAATAAAAAGCGTAAAGGTTGTGTATGTGTGTGTGTTGAAAGAAATAAAAGGATTTTAATTACTGGCTGAATTCCAATAAAAAGTTGTTTTTTAAATAATCTAACATTTATGTAATTTATTTTGAAATCATTAGATTTGGAATTCCAGAAATTAATTTCCTTATTAAAGATAGAAAAGAACAACAAAAAGTGTGCGAAGACTAGAAGAAAAAAAGTGAAAAGAAAGGAACCCTATTTTATATAAGCAAAAATTCTAAAATCTTAATTTAAGTTTTGGAGAAGTAAATGCAAATTAACAATTATTTTTAAACTAACCCGTGATAAATCAGTAAAACAAAACTGGTCATAACACAAATACTTTCGAAATTAATAAATAACATTGTTTAAACACGTATTAGTTACTTTTACTGCTTCCATAACCATTTAACTTGGGGGTGTTAATTTCTTGAAGCTTTTTTCTGATTTCATCTCCTAACTCTGTCCTTGCTACTTCAACTTCATTTCTCGATATTACATCGCGGAGCTTAACCACACCCTTTTGCAATTCTGACTCGCCAATTATAACAGCTAAAGGAATTTGGTATTCTTCACAGTGTTGCAGTTGGGCTAATAACTTAGGATTCTTTTTATAAGATTGTTCCGCCTTATGAAAAAAAGAAAGAAAAACAAATATTAATTGCAAATTAACATTACTCAAAGGCGGAAATTAATCATCACCTTCATTAAGGCTCACTGACGAATTTCCGCCTCATTTCGGCAGCGCATTCATGTGGCTGATCCCACAATATACTATTACCTTCACTCCTTCATTCCAAAGCTCTGTGCACAGTTTCATTCTTTCTTCTAAAAGATTTTTCTGGGCTGACGCCACGTATACTTCGACGTTCGTGGTTCTAACTTTCATTTTCGACGCTGCAGCTTTGGCTTCTATTACTGCAAATATTCGTTCAATACCGATAGAAACCCCAACACAAGGTACCTGTTTATTTTTCGGGTCAAACATGCCTACCAGATTGTCATATCGACCACCACCTGCTACCGATCCAACGCTTCCTTCTGACGTTGAATCTATTAAAAAATATATTTGCTAAATCGACATATGTATACCATTTTGAAAAAATTACCTTGCAAAACAGCTTCATAGATTATTCCAGTATAGTAATCGAGTCCTCTTGCAAGACTCAAGTCGAAAAGGACTTTATCGCTAACGCCAAATAAATTGCAGTAGTGCAACATTAGTTTCATTGCCTCTAATCCTGCAACTGCTGATTTACTCTTTGTAAGATTCGCGTCTGATAATAGTTCTTCGATAAGCTTCTCGCGACCATTTAGTCGAACGTACTTCCCGATTTTATCCGCCGCTTCCGAGGAAAGTCCCTTTTCGTCTATCATTTCCTTTCGAACTTCTTCCCATGGAGACTTAATAATAAATAAAATATTGTAAATAACAATTTAAGTGTCTTTAATTAACAATGATGTGTTTTACCTTATCCAGTTTATCAACTGCTGAACATATTGCACGAAAATTTTCCGTGGGAACCCCACAAGCCTCGAACATGCCGTCCAAAAGTTGCCTGTGATTCAACTTTATGGTGAAGTTTCCAATGTGTAAACTGTCGAGTATTTCGTAAACTACTCGAACACATTCAGCATCTGGTATCATAGGATCATAAACTCCAGCAATATCAAAATCCTTAAAACCATTTGAAAATTATCAAACAATTTTTAAAAAGTAAAGTTTTTTTTGTAATGAAACTTACACACTGATAAAATTCCCTGTACCGTCCCCTAGCGATTGACGGATTATCTCTTCGATAAACTTTAGCAATGTGATATCGTTTGATGTTGGAGATTTTGTTCATAGCTAAATAGCGAGCAAAAGGTACTGTCAGGTCGTATCTGAGGGAAAGAATTTCGCCTCCTTGGTCCTTGAGATCGTAGATAAGTTTTGAATCTTCTCCATATTTGCCGGTAAGGACGTCCTTTAAAATGATAATTAGTAAAGCTAAGAAAGTATTTAAAAAACGAATAGGTATTACTTTTAATTCAAATATTGGAGTGTCGATCGTTTCTGCGCCGTGTCTGTCAAATACTGCTATAATCTTTTGGAAAACTGATTTTCTAATGGCCATTTGTTCTGGAGTAAAATCTCGTGTTCCTTTTGGAGCTTTGAGAACAAAATTCTTTGTGCTTGGGATTTCATCTTCTCCAATTGCTTTTAGTTGTGCCTTTAATTTTAATAGTTTTGCCACTTCTTGGTCAATCTGACAAGAAAAAATTAATTGAACTTCAAAATAAGGAGTCACGTATCTATTTATTTAAGAATTATGATAGTCATTATTAAAGATAAGAATTTTCAGAAATGTAATACTTTAGAAATATGAGTTGTTCACTGACCTGTGGTTTATTATAATAGAAGGAAGTAGAACTAATACACCTCCTTGCCTTATAAAATCTCACAGGTCGTGAACACCATGCAATGAACTGTGGTGGAAGAATTGTCATCGTTGCTTTTTTTGCTTCAGCACTTTAATAAAACGAAAATTGAGTCAAAATGGATTACCTGAGTATCCAAAACGAATTTCTGAAAATTCCTTTTGGAAATTTCAGAGGATGATGCAAACAACTTGCACTCTGATTCAGAAAAGCTTTGTATATGTTTGAACCATCGATTTAGATGTACATACTGATTAATATTTTTGTTTACTATTAAACAGAAAATTTCTTGATCCAGTTTACTTGGAGCAAAAGAGGAAATGTAGCTACGTGATGATAAATAATTGTTTAAATCAGACAAAAACCTTTCATTTACGTTATAGTTCAAGGAGATTCCATTTAAACCCTAAAGATATATTATAGACAAACAATTATATAATGCAAAACGTACTTTACTGTATAATTATACTACCATTAGAAAGTGATTGTCTTTCACAATGTTCTCATTGCCAAATTCTTTAACTATTACAAATTAAAAAAAAAAAAAAAAAACGAAATAATAGTTAAGAAGCCAAAACGATTACGTCCTATTGGTAAATACTTTTGTAAAATCTGATGCAATAATCTTTTGTAAATCGGATATACCTAGGTACTCACTTTATCTTTTTTCTCTTTTTCTGCTTTTAATCTTCGAACTAAATCAGCTTGCTCTTTCACTAGATTCTCTATTTGCTCTTTACTTTGCATATTTACCTTTCAGAATAATCCCTTGTTTAAATTTATGAAATTTCGTACTTTAAAAACACAACCACGCACAAAACCACTACTACTACACCACGTGCAAATAAATAATATGTAAATTAAAGCATCAACGCATATGGCTGTCTGTTGTGTATTACGTCAACTATGCAATCTATGCAATTGTGTATCGAATAACGTCAACGGTGAACGGATAGTCATTTTTATAACCTTTCGGGTTATCTGCAACTTTGCAACCACAGACACAACTAATCTACTTGTTTTCTATAGTTACCGCGTTATCGTGTACCATTACAAAGTAATATTACAAGAAAATAACTTTTTTAACCAAAGTAAGTAAGAAAGAATAACAATAAGATATAAAAATTGAAAGAACCTTAAATAACTATGAAGTCAGCCGAGTAATACCAGTATACTATCCTTTGAGTACAACAATGGCGTTTTTCGTTAGCATTTCGTTTATGGTTTGTGTTAATTGTCGCGTTATTATGTGTTGTAGCATCGTGTTATATTAATAATGATATTATATTAATCTGTAAAATTAATTACATGTGAACTATTGCAATTGCGTCGAAAATTTACGATAATAATAGTGATATTTGACTAATTAGTGGTGTATGGTGTTCCTACAAGATTATCAGGATTATTATGGACACAGCCAGCTTATAAGAATAAGGTTGGTTTGAAATAATTCTAGGAATATACTAGTTCTAATTACTTTTCTGATTTTATTAACATAATAGTGAAAATATGCGGCTAAATGGTAAAAACTTCCTTCATAAGCCGCACATTCTTTTGTTTTATTTTTTTTATCAAAAACAATTTATATTGCATAAGATAAATTGCGTCACAGATAAATAAGAAAATCATAAAAACCGAAATCAAGGGATTGACTTTATTATTAATAAATAAAATGTAGGTACAATATTCATCTTTGGCAGGAAAACATGAATTGTGCACTATATCAAATATTTTTGCGTTGGGAGTACTCTATTTCAATCATCAAATTTCCCAACGTAATAAGTCCAAGGGAGAAACATATGATAGCACCCACTGAAAAAATTTCATGCAGCACTCCATTTTTAGCCCACGTCGTGTATTTGCTTCTTATTTTATGGTAGAATTTTCTGACTGTATAGACAACCTTGTCTCTGTAAAAAACAATTAAATGACCACATTCTTCTTCTCTTGAATAGATACTTACTTTTTTGTAAAGTTGGATACATCTAGGTCTTCGAATTCTTCGGTGCTGTCTTCTTCATCTCTTGTTTCTTCTAAATCTTCATCTTCAGATTCATTTTCGGACACGCTTTTGTCTTCTTGAGAATTGGCCCTAGTTGCAGCTTCTATACCTTCTTTAATTTTAGACAAATCAACTCCCAATCTAAAAATAAGAATTGCTAATTACTTGTAATATTTTATTCTCTAATATTAATCCCAGCAAATAAATAATATTACTCACTCTAGTCGACTTGGTCTTGAAGATCTTGCCAAAGTAGTTAATCTGCTACTTAAATCTGATGTTCTACGAGTAAATTTGGCTCCTTTTCCTATTGCCAAAAGGCCTTCAACAGGTTGTGTAATCGTGGCGATACTCGCTCTTCTTCGGGTTACGATGTTTTTGGTACCATTTGATGTTTGAGGGGGTGAAACTCGTGTCTTGTTTGCAACCATCGAATCAGTAGAATTGGGTTGTTGAAGAACTCTCCTTAAATCATATCATAATGCCAGATTACCAAAAGTTATTCTTATACGTATTTTTTTTAATTTATGAGAATTAGAAGATGCTGGGTATGGTTTTTTAATTTTGTGGCGACATTGAGTTAGTACTCACAATTATGACAAATCCCATTTAGCTTACTTCGTGTACTGGAGTTGTTTTCGAGCTGAATCTCTTTGTTGTTTCAATGCTGTCACATAGTTGATCATTAGATGGGCGGATTGAGCCAGACGATGCTCATGTTGGACGGCCCCAAATCTTTCAGCAGCAATTGTGGCATGAGAGGAAGCTTTAACTACAATGTCAGTCTGCGCCAAAAGATTTGTCAATAATTCTGCCCTTTCTGCATCTACGCAAAGTGGCTGAATCTTGTGCACCTAAAATTAAACCATTGGCCATAATTTTTTTTAAAAATAAAAAAGTCGGTTTTCTAAATCAAAATTTCCTCCCCTGAAAGTACATTGTTGTGTAGTTATGAAAACCACATTTACCTTTTCAATAAGCTTTTGAATTTCGTTTGCAAAATTGGTTTCCGTTTGATCTCGAAACCTCTGTTGTCGGTTCCATCTATCAGTTATAGTTGTTGCGTCTATCGAGAATGCTAAAGCTAAGGCAACGAATCTTTCTTCCATTTCCTGTTCACTTATTCTCACCCTGTAGAACAAAATTATTCAATTACGTATTATGAGGGCTATTAGGGTTAATTTTTCTTTCAGAATTTAGTTTTTTTGTGTATGAAAGCGATAGGTGTATCATTTTTTCTTAATCATGTCTCAAAAGACTACGAGGAAATTCTTTTGGTTCTTGTATTTGAAATTATTATTCTTTATTAAAGTACTACATATTATAAAAAATATTTGTCTGTATAATACTGGTCATGTGCTTTAATAATTCGTTTCTAATTTATAAAAAAAGGTTTCATGGTTTACAAAATAAGTTTATTTTGATGGTAAAAGAAGCTCAATTAGATAGATTTTTTTGTAACTTTACATCAAACATTTACTTTAATTGCTTACACAAAATAGTGATAATGAAATGAAAAATTAAAGTAATTTACACTTATAGTTAATCGTTACAAGACTCTACCACTTGTTTATTCGTGTAATTATTAAGGTACTTATTTGTTTACACTTACGGACGTAAAAGTCTCCTGTTTACAGAATTTTTTTTAATATTAGTGCGTATAATAAGTACGTGTAAATCAAAAAATTGTTCTGTTTTCTCTTGGAAATCGTATAAGTAAATTGTAATTCTACATAGTCCTCGTAATGTTTTTTTTTTTACATAAATTAGAAATAAATTAACTCTTAACAAACTAAATGGAGTTCAAAGAATTGCATTCTTTTTTTGAATAATAATTGGCTTGCATGTATACAGGGTGTTTAAACAAATTATAAGACTTTAAAAGCTACATGAAACGAGCATAATGACATAATTCTTGATATTTTCTCTTCGACCATCTTCAAAAATTGTAAAACATATAAATAATGTTACATATAGTCCTGAAGGACACTCTGTAAAACATTATAGTGGGTAATTGTGTCTACAGACGTTGCCTACTTATTGAAAATAATTGCTATTGGTAATCGTACTCATGTGAAATTTATGTTTCTGCGTAAAATTTTTAATCAAAGCCAGCAGCTTTTTTTTTATTTAATCGACGTTTTAGCAAATCTAATTTTTCGAATTAACATAATTTCGTCGTAAAATTTAATAGTCTCGTCGTAAGCAGTAACTCTCCTCCATATGGACATAGAATAAAAATAAGGTTTTGACTATGTTTGGGTAATACTTTAGAGAACAAACCTCTTTAATAGCCGGCTTACCTTCCCATTTAGCCTTTTACTACACAATTAAGTAGGTACTAAATATATTTCCAACGTTTGTATCTAATTTTATATTTTCAAATTAATTAGCTGTTTCAAGAGTTTTAAAACAAATTATTTACCAATATTTTAACGATTTACAATTAAACAAAAGAATAATAAAATTAGTATCAAATTAGTAAGGGTTAATTAAGTAATTGTACGAATAAATGTTTTATCTTAAATTTCTTTTTAATCAATATCATGATGATCAACTTTTTTTAATTAACAGTTGATAATGTTTAGTGCAGATAAATAGATACTGTGATCTGATCATAATAAGCCGTTCATCTTTATTTATCTCTATTTTAATTACTACATCGTCGATTTCCCAATTAATTTAATTTAATTTGTGTACTTAATGTTGGATTATATCATTAAAATTGCATGAAGTCAATAGATTGTTTACGAGATACTTTTATCAGTTTTAATACAAGCAATCATTACTAGCCAACATGACTGATTTGTTATGTTTGATGATCATTTATTTACTTTCCAATTTTTAGTTTACTTACGTAATGAAATACAATGATGTTCCTATTTACTAAAAGTTTGCATAAAAATTAACAATCTTATTATCTACCACCGAAATACATTTAATTTGAAAAACGTAGTAGGTACATAATGTTTAATTAACTTTAATATTACCTACGATAGATTTCTATTTTAAAAGCATTCTTACCCTGTATTTTCTCCAGTTAACCCCAGTTTCTGTAAAACTGAATCAGGTAGACTTGGAAAAACTTGAAATTCTCCATCTGTTTTATATTCTTTAGCATGACCATCTGATAGGGATCTTAATTTTCGAGTTAGAGTATCCTATAAAAGAAAAAAAAACATGATAATTTACTTCAATTATTTAATAATAATTTTTTCACATAGTCAGTTTTTAATTAAATGGAAAATGGTAATAACGTCAAGAAGTTCATATTATGAAGCTGTATGTAGGTACACAAAGAAAATTTGTTCTCATCGTTAATCTTCAGATTATAAATTAGGAATTACCCTATAATTATTGGTGATTTGTGATATTCAAACAAAATTCTCCGAAAGCAAAAAATAGGTACCTGGGAATTATCTATATCAAATTGGCCTGTGTATTTATTTAAAAAATATTATCTTAGATAGAGTGTAAGTACATGTTTTTTTTTTCGGTAGGTAATTTATTGTAAATTAAAACTACACGTCTTACAACGTTGGTTAGTCCTTATATTTGTTTATTTACCGATTTCCCGTAAATATTTAAGTAGCATAGGTAAAATAAATACATTATCTAATCAAATTTCCTGAAATTCGTTGAAGTATAAAATACAGATTGAATTTTTGACCATTGTTTATTTTAATACGTCTTTTAATAGACTGTAAACCTCTCCTTCGTTCTATATAAACCAGCAGTTTTGTAAATCGTGCACGCTTTTCCTCAATCTTGATCTAATAATAAGGCCTTTTGCTATCTAGCAAATTAGTTTATGATCTGCGTCTTTTATGTCATGTGGCAGACGCTGAAATAATGCTTTTTTAATTGCGATTCTTAAAAATAGTTCGCTTTCAGATATTATATAGGTACATACACGACTTTTCGAACTATTTTTTCTCATATGAAACGCAGTATGTTTCACAGAATCGCAAATTGTATTTTAGGTTAGAAACATTTGGGGATTCACAGGTTTCTTAACAATAAAACATTGCAAAATACAAAAATATTTATAGAAAAGAACATAACTTTTATTCGACAGACAAAAAGAGGCATCACTTCTAATTTTTCTTCGCTTAAAGTTAACTCCAAATAAGATTTATTTTTTCAAACGTACGAGACTAAATTCTTGTCATGCTAGGTGAAGAAATATTAATAAAATAAAAACTACATTTTATATAATAAACCACCTTGTAAATTCCCTAACCTTCTGGTTAAAAATCTAAATTAGATAAGATCTACTGTTAAATTCTGAAGATAGAAAAAAATTACCAAAATTCCAGTACCTACCTGTATATTTTAGAAAAATACATAAAATGTTATAAATTCCCTACTGACAGTGAATTATTTATTAAAGTATTATGAAATGCCTTTTGATTAAATGAATGTGCGCCACTGTGCCTTATAATTGAAAGGCCAGTTGAAGTAAACAAAAACTTTTTGCTGATGAGTTGTTTATAAATACTCAATTCAAGAATGGAATGGTTTGAAGAAAACCATGTGTTATCTCTCATAATTATTACATTCTTAAGAATAATTGTTAACAAGTTCCTGTTTTTATTTCAATTCTTATGAATGTCTAAGTTTAGATGACGATTTCTTCATAATTTTATTTTTCGTTATTATTACCAATGTTACTGTTTTATTATACGAAGTTTAAATCGTTTCAATAAATTTCCTATATTTTTAGAAAATCGCCAACGCTTTCCTTCGTAGGTAACTTGAAGATTGGAATGCTTTTGTTGAATTTTTTTAAAAGATTTGATAATGCATTAAATATGACATAAACATAATCAAAATTTTTGTAACCTAATTTATTTTCCTTATTTTTTCTAAAGTATATATATTGCCTTTACAACAAAAATCAAATGTCAGTTCACTGGAACGATTTGTAACTGAGGATAGGTAACACTTGAGTGTCAAAACGTTTTCATAAGGAATTTTGTCGTTATGATTACCTATATTGAATTTTACAAAGCAATGGGAAAACTGAAATGTATTGTTTTTCATTTTAAATTTGGCAAAAGGTCTATTAAAAGTTAAACGATTTGTTTAAGATCAAAATTCACTTAAACAGCGGAAATGTAATGATGTTAAAATACGACTGATCGTTAATGAATTAATTGTAACATTACTGTGGCCATTTTCAATGGTACCATATAGGTACAGTTTAATGATCTTTTGGAAGTCAAAAGAAACAATAAACCGGTATAACTTAATTAATTATTTAAATGTTTCCAATTGTTGATTTGAGAAAAAACTCTCACTGGTACATTTTCACAAAGCCTATAATTAAAATGCTTATTGTAATAATTTTTTTAATATAAAAAAAGTCAAACCAAAAATTTTGCTTACTCGTAAATGTTGATAAAAGTAAATGACTTATTGGACCAAACTGCACCAGACAACTTGTTTATTCAAAAATTTATGTTATATTATTTTCAATTTCGTGATAACATTAGATAAGGAAATTATTCTGTGAAAACACGTGTTTCTTAAAGCGATAACTTTAAAAAAGCTTTAAGTAATGATTTTCCTGTTTTAAGAGACAATAAATAATTTTATTTTTCTCAAAGTACATAGTTGTTTTTTAAATATAGCAAAACATTAACAATTATTTTCTTTTATTATCATCTGAATTGATTCACTTTTGCGTATCAAACGTAGCATGTCAGAAATTAGTTACACTCGTTTATATAAATAATAGCTGCACAGTATTTGGTTTTTTTAACGGTATTCTATTGTGTTTAGTTCCAACATTATCCATAATAATGATTCAATCGTCTCTCACGTTACCGTGATGAGAAAACCTTCAATCAAGGAAATTCCAATGTTTTGGTTAAAAATAATTTAAAAGGCGTGCATTTTAAACGTTTAAGGATAACATGACTGCACATACAGGTAGATAGATATATACGCATTGCCCAACTACCATAAAAGTAACCATGGGAGTTGTTTTTCCGCGATCTGTACCTTATTTGGCAAACTCAATCTTGATTTACAAACATCGTGCCAACATACCCATGTATATGGGTAACAGGTACGGGAATCACTGTGATTGTGGGTGTCACTGATAACAGCAAATATACATATTTATGTGTGGAAGTCATCGAGGTCGTTGATAAAACTTTTAACGGACACAAACATCTAATCTTATTGAGTGCCGTAATGGACTATTCATTTTCTTCTTATATTCGGTTAATTATATTTGAAGTTATTTAAAAAAAATTTAGAAAAAATATTATGTAACAATAGTTAGCCCTTTATTCACAATTGAGTATTAGAATATCGTTGTAAAATGAGGGAAAATTCCAATTATTGTTTTTTTCTTTTGGTCAAATTTAGTTCTAATAGAAAGTATATTTTTTGTAAACGTTTTATGTGGATGGAATAAATATTTATATTTGTTTTAACAAAAAAAGTACCTATAGATAGATACCTAATTAGTAATTTACTAATGCTATAAATGTAAACTTTAATTGTCTGCGATTTTATAATTTAAATTTTATTACTGAAATAAAAGATACAAAACTTTTATCCACGTTTAATCATACCTTGTCATTTCCTGATTCGGGGTTCGTTTGATCATCAGTTGGAGTTTTACAATCGTCAATAGGTATTTCGTCACTACTATCCGAGTTGGTGCTTGAAGCACTTGAAAGGGAATAGGAATCTCCCGTTTTCCCCAACGAATTGTTTATAAGGCTCAAATCGGACACTTGGGGGTTTGTTTGAAGCACAGTCCTCTGAGAGGGGTTGCAACTCGAAAGTCTTTCGTAATGATTCAAAGTATCCGCCATAGTAATAATGTATTTAACTTTTTTTTTATAATTATTGAAAAATTTGTGAAACGAATAAAACTTCGAATCACAAAAACATTTCGCGATTGCTACTCCGACCGATTACTTTGCCATACGAACAGTTATTAGTAAAATGTGGTATTATTTGACAAGTTATGCAGTCCCCACTTGTTTCGAGGCTGCGAATCGCCAAAGAATATTTAAGTTGCTTTACATATATGTACATAGGTACATATTATTTTCTAATTTTATTACTATAAAAAAATCCTAATACAGGGCGTTTAAAGTTTTCTGAGATTTCTCATTAATTCAGAAAGTTTTCGTATAGTACAAATGTGAAAATTGAGGTACCTAGATAGTGGACATTATTAACATTTGATTTAAAATTTGTTATTGTTATTGTTTAACATTCAATAAAATAATTATTAAATATAAACTGTTTTGAATCCTTTACATGCAAATTATTCAAAAACTAAAGGAATTAGACGACCTAAATAAGAACCGTTTTAATTGAAAAAATTAACGTTATTTCAAATTTTTATCATGTTTTAATAAACACTAGACCAATAAAAAAAAATGTTTCGATTTCTCTAGATATTGAGGTTCAATGTAAAAAAAAAAACAATTTCAAAATGAAATGTTAACTTTAAACGCCCTGTATTTTGTTGTCTAGTATCTCCAGTTTAGAGATTTCCTATTCTTTATGAATCACCCTGTATATTATTAAAAATTCATTATTTTATGTTTTCCTATAACTACGTTTAACAATATTAGAAATTTTTTCGCAAAAATGAATTTATATTTTTTTTCGGTTAAGTTGATACGAACTTACCAAAACGTCTGATGAAGCTATGGGTTCTGCAGTTTCGTCTTCAAATGTTTCGTTTGTCCATGGACGATTACTTAACTAATAAATAAGATATATAAGAAAATAATTATTAATTTTTGGCCAATTAATTAAAGATATACTGAAAATTTTTTGGCCATTTTCCTATAAATTTTACAAAGTTTGGTGAATTGTGCAAACTAATTTTTCTAAAAAATTTCTTTATTTTAAATTTTCATCTCAAAAGTAAATTCCAAATCTTCAATAAATGAACTTGATAGACATATTTTTATGTAATCTATAGGAAATTGTCTAAAAAATATTATCAATGCATGATCAAAATTAATGTAGGTAATTAAAACATTTATTTTTTTTAAAATTAAATCAATTATGTATTGATTCATATGCATGTTCAATTTCACTGTTTCTATGCTACTTGAAATTTGATAATGAATGGGTACAATATTATTGCCTTTAATTTGGAGCACCAAGTAGCTTAAAATTGAAACAATCTTTTCAATACGACTTTATTTGATGCTTTGAATTCAATTTTGTTTGAGTTCATTGGTATCCTAGGAGAAGAGGACTAAAATTATCCGGAAATGCATGCAGTGTTTTCATTAACACTTGGCAATAGACCAAAATAATGAATTTAAAGTATTTCGGGTTCTTTGGGAAAAATAGCAAAGTAGTTTTCCATGAAATTAAGTTGTTATGATTGAGAATCTTAATAGGTAAATTGTTATCAAATTGTTAAAAGTTGGTTTTGGTTACGTAGCCTTTTTAAGTCTTATTTTTTTTTTTTGGCTTTGAAACGTAGTCATCATAATTGCAACTTGTTAAGTAATAATTATGCGGATTCCTTTTAAAGTTAACATTCATTGTTCATGTCTTTTATCTCAAAGAAAATGGAACAAAACTTCTCGTTGACCTTCAGAATTGAAATAAATACAAAATTAAGTTATTGTCAATCAGTTGCCGGAAATCTTTTCTTTTGGCTAACACAAAAATTCTATTATGTATATATGTAGGTCTTTGTTTTGCCATCGTATTAAAAAAAAATCAAGAACAAAGGCAGGGTAAATTTACAATTGTCTCCTTTGTTTGAATTTAAATTCACGTTTTGATTAATTAACATTATTGAAAGTGGCACACACAAATTTACATTATTTGTGTTTTGGGAATTGCCCGCATTATTAATAATAATTATTATTATATAACGTACCTTGAACATATTATATACTATTCGTTAACCTTGGGATATTAAAACAGCAAAGTTTCTCATTAAAATGTGTCCGAAACACCCACGCACTTTTTTTTGCAGTGATATGGTTTTGGTGTCACCATTTATTGTAAGCAAACGTTCTACTGAGGAATTATTTATGGCGCTTTTGTAAACAAAGCTTGTCTATTTCATTAAAATCAAATATGAACGACCTTCTGAATGTATTAGAAATCATTAATCGTGGATACCTCAATTAACTGTAACTTAACAGCCTCAATTTAAACAAACTTAACGCGAAATCGAACCGAGTTGCAACAGACTGATCGGAATCTACAGGGTGGACAGTTTCTTCCTAATATTACAACAAATATTTTGCAAAATTTTCATAATTGACATAGAAAATTCGACCTTTAAAGGAGTTAAAAAGGGGAAGATCAAAATACAATCGATTGGACTAACAATAATTCTAGAAACGTAATTTTGAATAAAAGAATACAAAATCTTCATAGAGATACAGCCTGCACTATGAACGATTATATTTGCAACTTTCAATTTCTGAGAGGGTGAGAAATACCTTCAAAGATTAATATATTGATCAACACCTCCTAGAAGATATATAGATGTACATACAAATTCTAGAATCCAATAAAAAAACGTTTAAATTTTATCCTTCATCAATCATGAGACATTTGTTTCAATGCTTCGATCCTCTCAGTACTCTAATTCACAAATTGTTTATAACAATGTTTATTTTGAGCTAATTGCAGCCCTTCGAACTATAGGAGATTCCCACTGCGATTATTTTGAAATCTCTTTGATCCAATCGATCTTTATCGAAAGTCCTATTTCAAAGCCGTAAAAAACTTGAACGTTTTCCAACGAAAACATAATTGTCGAAAGAAATTCTCTGAATCCAACAGTATTTGTTTATCTTTATGGTCATTGTTATCGAAATGTTCGTAATTATACATACAGAATCCCAAAATCTGCATAATTTATGATGACAATTACAATAATAAACAAAACCACCCCCTTCGCTTAGTTTTTCCACATAAAAGATTAAAATTCGTATCATCTAAAAGTAATTTTCTGAGGAGTGACAGCTTCGAGCAGGAAATAGAGGATGGAGGTGGTGTTGCGAGTAAGGGTGGTGGTTGTAGTGGGGGTTGGTATTGGATGTAGGATAAATGTTAGGGGTGAAATAAAGGTTAAGAGTATGATTTACCTTTTGCTCCCAATATCTATTCCACCATCCTACCCATTACACCGCCCTTCACTGTTAACACCACCTCCACGCTCAATTCTAATTCTTAATGTTTACCCACCCTTAATACCAACCCCTCACCATCACCACCCCACCCACTGCACCACAATCACTCCCAATATCACCTCCAACCTCTATCTTCTACTCAAAGCTCGCAATATTCATATTTATATGATAGGAATTCTAATCTTCAAAGTGAAAAAAAACTAAGTAAAGGTGACTGTGATTTTATACAATTACCAAAGTGTTAAATAACCAACAATAAAACCAAGAGCAGTATTTTCTTTTAAAATGAGTAGAAGATTTTGGCTCAAATATAGAGAATAATAGTACTCCTTTTTCATTATTTATAAAAAAATACAATTTCACCCTCTATAGGGGGCTAATCATTGTATGTATTTAATTCTTTTAATTGGGTAATGTGTTACTTTTTATTCTTTTTGAAAATAGTTGGTGATTAGGAACCCATAAAGATTTTAAAATGTTGGTGTTAGTTCACTTCATCAGAAATGTAGTTTTCTTCTCTGAAGTGAATGTTGAGGAATCAGTTACAGCAATGTCACATACGACTTGCGAAAAGTTAACCTCGTGATGGCAAGAGGTCGCTTAAATGTACAAAACTTTTATATTCTGAAAAGCTTTTTACCTTTTTACATCCTGGAAATGTTTCCAAGAGGTTCTATTTTTTTAATATTTAAAATTAAAAATCATTAAAAAAAAAAAAAACAGAAGACGTTGCTGTTAAATAAAACTTTTATACATTGTTGAGTTGATTTTCGCAGATCATTACTGCGGCATTTTATCTCGATCGGCCTGCTGGTAATTTACCTCAAATTGGCAACTTGCGAGAATTCTGAATATTTGCCTTCTTTTGCGGAGGAGCCGCCGTATATCGTTAGTGACTTTTTGTACCGAGCAAACTGGATTATAAATTAGAACCACAAGCGTGCTTAGCATTTTAGCGACTTTGACACACTGACACACACTTTATGTCAATGAATATTTTTACTGCAATTAAATCAGCTTTATTGGCGTCTGGCACAATTGCAACAATGTTCTCAATTGTATTATTAAATAAGGTAATGTTCAAAGTTCCTTCAAAGTAGAAGCAGGATGAATCCATACACTATAACAGAATTTTTATCTGTTGTAAGTTCCTAAATATATTTTGGGATTGCTCATCTGTAAAGGGACTAGGAGTTGATATTGGACTAGACTTGTAATAAAACTATATAGGCCAAACAGGTACATCGTTTACAATACGCAATAGTGAACATAAGACTACACACGTAATAAAAGATATTTCTTTAATTATCAATAGAAGTCCACATGCTTATTAAACTTACTGTTAAAAGTTCACTACAAGTCCAAGTGTCACGAAGCGTCGTCTTCTTCAATGAATGCGACGAGGTTTTTTGCAAGTGAAAACGTGCAAAAGTTTGGACAAAAAGTAAACGTATTGTGTCATTAAATTAAGAAAGAGGCCTGTCGGTGTCTGCAAAAGCAAGTATGTTATAAAATGCCGTGTTGCCATTCATAAATTATATTTTTTTATCGTGAAATGCGGTCGTTATTAAAGGCGCGCACTTTATTCGAGACGAAATTGGTTTTTATTGCGGTGGCTTTGCGACACCACTATCATCGCCCGTATACTTTTGTTTTTGGCCGGGTGGTCAAGCAGCATTTTCCGCCAGGAATGTTGCATGACAATAATTAACTTTTTTATTTCGACCAAGATTTGCACAACGTATGATAATTGTCTTATATACGAAGCCTCCTCCTTCATCTACAGCTCGATCATGACATGCTTACACTCAATATTTTGTTCCATTTTCATTATACAATTTTTGAAAAGTTCCCGTGCAGTAAAAACAATAATTTCTCTGAACTATGTTATTAAGTTTTATACGAAAATAGAAGTTAAAAAATCGATATTAAAAAAAAGGAGCTTTAAAGAAAATAACGTGTCAAAAGGTCTAAGGGTCTAAAATTCTTCTTCTACGAAATTGTGGACAATTTTCATTTAACAGCCACAAACACTTAGTTTGGTTAGACAGATCTTTTGTCAATCAATTATTAAATGAAAGTTGGTTTTTCTTAGTTTTTCTTCAATTACTTATTTTTACTTGATGTTGAAGTTACATTCAATTCTTTTATTTCCAAAATCAGCAAAATTTTTTATAATAGTGCGCCTTTTATGAATCCTTTGTATTACAGTGATCGAACTGTAAGAAAGAGAGAATGGCGGAGAGATGTGGACGATTTACCAACAAGTTTGCAGGAGGAATTAACTTAAAAATGTTGCTCGTTCTCAGACAGCTTGACTGCTCCAGTTGTAAAACGTTGACAATATCGAGAAAATGTCAGATTACCAGATTTAACAGACAATTGTGATTTTTCTTGAAAACGATCTACTGTTTTTGGTTTGTCCTTATTGTGTTTTTGCAATGTTTATAACGTGACTTAATATTCAAGCTACTTGACTTGACTTAATTTGTAAGAAAGTCAAACTTAAGTCAAGTAGTAGTTTTCTAATAACAAGTCAAGTCAAGCATTTATTTGTCAAGTATTTGAAAAATTGAATTAAAATTTACTTTTTATTTTTGATGCTTTTTTGCGTTTCCTGAATAACGACGAACTCTCTCTGATGAATTTTAGAATTTATTTATTTTCAGAGGTTAATAATTTGATTTTCGTTATAAAAGTTTACACATTTAGAACTTCATTTTAATTTATTTGTAATTATTATTTAACCTTTTATAAATTCGAATTTAATTTTTTAAATGGAAAATAAGCATTTGAAAGGAAAATTTGTGAAATACTGTTACATTTCCTTTTACTTTATACGTTATTTATTGAAAATCTAAGTTCGTTTACAAGTTTCGTTTTTGATACCATGCAATTTCATGTTGCTTGAAATTAGTTGATATCAAGTCAAGTAATAACCATTTGAAATCAAATTAATCACTAATTTTTTAAGAGAAGTAACACATTCGAATTATTAAGGATATTCCAAATTTATTAAATTATTCAGAAACGTATTTTCAAACACTTATAATAATATTATATGTACGTTTATGTATAAAGTTATTAACTAGCAGTAACGGTTACGAAATTACCGATGGATGATTTATAGATATTAATACGAAGAAAAGTTATTTCGTGAAAGGTTATAGGTTTAATCTGATTGTAATCAACGTTATCAGTAAATTTAAAGCTAAACAGGATTATGAGGCGGTCTTCGGAGGAGAGATGCTGATCAGCACAATATAACTTTTCTCGCAGAATTTAGGTCGGGCCACTCTGGTATCGTTCTTTAATAAAACGATCTCTACAAAATTATAGCCTGTCTGTGGAAGTAATCTTATTGTATAACAGTATTTCAAGGCATCTTTACTTTTAGAGATAATTAAAATATTTATTCGATTTATTTTTGAAACGTGCATCTTGCTTACGTGTGTTCTCGTTTAACACAAATATTTCGATATTATTACAAACAATGAAGATTTTATGATTCTTCGGAAAATATTTGTCTTTTTGTTTTCAACGTCTAAAATAATTATGGTAACTTAACCCAGGGTTAATTCTAAACCTAGGTTTGCTGCCATATTAGGATTCAGTTTTGGTGCAAAAAATTGCTGCTAAAAAAACTAGACAATACTGAGGTCTACCTATTACTAAATAAAAGTTTTGTTTTTTTTGCTTAAATAATGAGTTAACAACTCGTAAATTAAATGTTATATTCATTAAAAAAAAAAAAGGTACCTACACAATTCGTTTACTTTGTACCCAATTTGTACGTCGTGGTTTGGACATTAAAAGAAAAGATTTAATAAAAATGGTTATGAAAATTCGTTTAAATGTGGAGTTGAAAGATGTTTGTAATTTTTCTTATTATCGGCGCCGCTGGAAAGAAATTAACTTTTATTCTTAATATGGAGAATCAATGGCTGGCATGTTGAACTGTGACAGTTTGTACTAAAAAGGTAACGTCACGTCACCCAAGTATGCCATGTTTTACACTAGAAATTCATTCTGGGAATTTGAAGTTGACGTCAAGTTTCTTTGAAACCTTTTTAGAATTATTAGAAACTGGAATTCTGCGTTAATTGCTACCAAAGTATATTCAGTTTGTATTGCAAATATGCGATGAAAACGTGGAAACTGTCGTTGCCGTCCGCAAGAAATTATAAAATCAATTATGCATTTTAAGCTAATTAATCGTATTTCCATTGCAAAAGCAAGTCGTTAAACGACAATAAGCTTCTGTCAAAGTATTGATTATTTTCCTGTTTATAAAACCGGCAAAACATCATAAGAATTAAAATTCCATATGTCTTAACTTTTAATATCTCTCTTATATTTCTTCTTTTTTTGTTGGTAATCTGATATATTTTTCAAAAACGACAGTAAAATTAAAAACAAACAACACATTTTCAAAAATAATAATATTTCAAAATAAATTTATTAATATTAAATAGTTTTATGCAATGACACAATAAATATAAAATTATTTTAAAAAATAAAATAACTAATTAAGTATTAACTAATTACGTCCTATATATTCATATGAGCAATTTATTATTTTTGAGCAACCATCTTTATAAACACCCTAAGCAAAATGCGTTTTTTGTATCAAAAATTAAATATACCTACTATATATAATAGCTTTCCTTAATAATTATAAGTACGTATTATCATATGGCCACCTTTAAGAGCTTGTTTAATAAACTAATTACCATTACGTGTGATAGGAGGAACTAGAAAATATAATTCAAAGATTATATTGGAATCTACCCTTAAATTTCAGATTTCTTTCCCCAATGAAATTTCCTGTTCCAACATCTGATTCTATTAAGTACCTATATATTTTCCAAGTTTTCATTTAATTATTTTTCTATACTGTGTTCTACTCTACAATACGCTTATTATACTCAAGTCTTATTTTAATCGGTATGTTCACCAATTATCTTGTTAAACAATATATTAAATCTGTATAAATTAATTTAGTTGTCAATATTTCAATTCTATTGCATAATTCTATTAAATAAAACCGAATCACAGTTGAACACTAACGTCTTTGAGTTTCCTCGACATATCTCCAGCTTCTACTATGCCTTTATGATACCTTTCACTTGTAGTATCCTCTTGGGACGAAACGTCGTATCGGACACCCAGTTCTGTCTCTTGAATATCGTCGTCTCTTCTACGGTTGTTGGGGAACTCTTCGAGATTCAAGGATCCAAGGCCTGTCACAACTACGTGAGATAATGTTTGCAAATTTCCTGATCTGGCTCCCCTCGAACCAATGTTGTCAATATCATTATCTTTTTTACTGAAATGACTATGCAAATGTTTCACATGATAGTTGTCTTTATCCTCGTTTGTTGGGATCTCGTTCGTTTCTTGGACACTTATCCCATGAAATTGCTTGTTTGGACCGTAGGTTTTGACCTTAGAGTGACCTTGGATAATAAGATAGAATGGACCTCGAATAGGGTCAGTTGGTTGTTTGTAATGTTTAAATAACGGATCCGTTGTCATAGAAATGTTTTCTTCGGTAGTAGTTGTAGTTGGTGCTTGAGTCGTAGAAACTGATGAAGTCGGTAGAGTTGTAGGTAGAAACGTTGATGTGGCAGGAGGTTTAACTGTGTTCATTTCTTCAATTATTTGCTCACTTTGAAGAACACTATGAACAGTATTTATTAATGGTTTATCAGGACGTTTCAATGACATCATATCGGGCATTCGTGGATAATCGGAGGAAGAAGAAGAAGGCATTAGTAGTGGCATATGTACTTCCGGTTTCATTATTGAAGGGGGTGGTGGCGGTTGCATGGTTTGCATCGTTTGGAGAATCTGTAGAGTAACTGGTCGTTGCTTATTACCCATATCTACTGGTTTCCTCATTGAATTTTGTAGATGAGGTGCTGTTACGGACATTTGATTGGAATGGGGGAGTACATTCATCATAATTGGGGGTTGAGGGATAGATATCTTTGGAGGGTCAATAGCGATACCTGATATCCCCGAAGGGGGATGCATTTGTGCTTCAGCCTTTCCTATATTCACGTAGGTGTTTGCTAAACCCAAGTCGGCGTCTGTTACTTGACCTTTAATCATGATTTCCGGAGTTTTCGATGAATCTTCGTTTGTTAAAATGTATGAGTTTTGAGAGAATCCTGTCAGAATTTTACCAGAGTTATTTCTAGACTTTTCTAAAGAATCGGAAACAGAAATTAAACCACCGGATGGTCTCATTACTAAATCCAATGTAGACGAATTCAGATTAGGTTTGGAAGTTTTATAAACGATTTGGCTGCTGGCGGATGGAAACGAACCAAATTGGTTTTGATTACTTGTGAATTCGTTTTCATCAGCATAAGTACTGGACTGATATCTAATATTTGCTTTTTCCACTGTTACTACGGATTTTACGTTATTTTTCTGTGGTGGTGAAGAGGTGCTTTTGTTAGCCGCATTACCAGTCGGCGGTACCATGTTGTTGTCTTTTTGGTATGGTCTTGAATTTTCTGATGGTTGAAGTGGAGGAGGTACTAACATTGTGTATGGCATTCTTTGTTCCGTTTGGTATTTATTTGAACTATATTGCGAAGGTGGAAAATAAGACGACATGCTGTAGTGAGGCTTAGAAATTTTTTGAAAGTTGTTTGGAATATTAAATTTAGGACCTTCGACCATTTTTAAGAAAGGATCGTAGGAATCTTTCCTGGAATTTGCCACGTATCTTTCATCGTTCCTGAAGTCATTGTAATGTGGACTGTAGTCGGCTGATGTTGATGTTCCTGTACTGGGCTTTTTTGAAGTCACTCCTAGAAGAAGTATTTCGGTTTTTTTCGGTTCTTCTGGAATTGGTTGGTCTGGTTGTCGAGATTCAGGATCTATCCAGTACCTTACGCGATCTAATTCAGGAGGAACGTAGTCATACGTAGGATCGTTTTTTAAAGGATCACCCATACCCAAGGGTTTCCACTGCTCATAATCCATTCTTGGGGCAAATATTCCTCTGCCTTCTTTAGCGTTTTTGTGATCTATCAACAAAATGTTTTGTTAAGAATTAGTAATAAGGAACAGTTTATTTGTATTTGTAAATGTTGTGACTTAATGTTGAAACGAGTTTCTGTTTTATTGTTATTAATTGTTTAAAATGCACTTTATTTTTTATTATGGATTGAAAGTACGATCTGCGGAAAGTTTTTAATTTTTTTTTGCCGGATTGACGCGTAAAACAGTGAGCAAGTACGATAGTGGTTCTGCCACGACGAAGACTAGTAAACAATAAGGACATAAAAGTGAATACGACGTAAATCTACGACATGACATACTGACCCATTCAAGCTTCGGACATTACTTGAATAACGACAATTAATCTAGAATTCTTTCTACATTTCATCGGCAGCACGCCATACGAACTCTACTTGGAATACTGCACTTTATAAACTATCTTACCATTTTCCTCTTTCAGTTCAACAGATTTGATTTCCTTTCCGGAATCGGTGGCATCAGCGACTAGACATGGCAGGACTAAAATCCACGCTACTAGCCACCTCCTGTTCCGGTTTCTCATGTCCTAAAAAAAAATTAAATTGCCATCGATAATGTTATTGTTTTTATTGGATTTTTTAATAGTTTCTTTACAATTAAAAAAGAACCTTACACATATTCGATAGCTCTAATAATATAAAAATCATAATTTCATATTTTTTATAATAAGAATCTATTCTACATCCCCTCTGCTCCTCTTTACTTCTGTTTCTGCCTATAATATCTTTCTTGCTGCCCTTTTTGTCTCACAAGATAAGTTTTTTAATTTTCGTGTTTGGATTGGCTTCCCTATATTAAACAAGTTAAATTAATTACATATCTTGGTTTGATAAATTTTTCTCTTTTTCTATTTGCTATTTTATGCGTATAGAGGTAGGTAACTATGTATGGTAGTGTTCTCGACAACAACGTAAAAGGCACTAATTTTTCCCGCAGCTATTCAAATCACGTACAAAATTCGAACCTTAATGACAATTTAAATATGCATGGTTGAAAGTAGAAAGTAGGTGTGGACTTCCATTTGATGTAATTGACGTGAACTTTTCCAGACACGAACGTGTGGCGTCATCCGCTACGTGATTTAACTAATTTTCCGAAATTCAAAATCAGCTATGGTAAAGTATAACTAGAAAATAGGGATTTGTACAATAATAGTACATTTTGATTTCTTTGAATTCTTTCCAAAATTTTAATAATGAAGATATGTATTTGTATTTTTCTCAAATTAGCATAAATGCTTCTTCTTTCAAGATTTTTTTTGTTTTTTCGAGGTGATCAATTATTCAATAAAATGTTATATTGTATTATGAGTTGTGGAGCCAAGCCTGTGTAAAAAACGTTGTCCAAAGATTAAATAGCGGAAGCTTTTTCCATTAACCTCTCGTGTGTGAATTCGATGGCAGTTCTTGGAAGAGACCAGACGGCTGGACGCCGCTCCTGCAGATTTCGAACTTCGAAGACCACATTTTGTAATATATGTGTACGTATATTTAACGCAAACATTATGTATGTATTAAAACATACATTTATGCATATACATCGTACACCTAAAAAAAACCAGCTGGTCATTCGTTGTTGTGTGGACAAGTAGGCGTGATACGGCCCCTTTACTTGCTGTATCATTAATTTTAAGACCGAATCGAATTATCTTACTATAGTAGAATTATCTTAAAATGTCCAAAAGAGGTATCTATAAGTCTTTGAGAAGCTTCCAGTAGTCAAAATGTAACATAAATTAACCCAGTCTAGTTTAGTCTGGTCCAAATTTGAGAGGTTTACAGAATTCCTGAAGAATCTAAACGTACTTAATTTTCACAATTCAAGCTATTTTTAAATTTTCATTAGAAGAAGTGTAGTGAAAATTTTGCTGTTGCTCGTATTGTATTTTGCAAAATTTATTTGTTAATTAAAATATTCAAATGTGCTATAAAATTTGTGAAAACTATAAAAAGAACTTTGCCGCAAACGCAGGTCAAACAGTGTCTTTTCCATCTAATTTTAAGTCAACTGGTTCTGGATGTATTTTTTATGAGTATTTATGTTTAATATTTTTTCCCGTTGGTTCTTAAGTAGGTCGTTAATTAACTTGAAAACACAAATTTATTATGATAATTTTTCGTTGAATTGCTTATCAGCAATTTTTTGGTATAATTTAATTATCATATTCTTACAAAACGTACTGCATTATATAGTAAAAATATACAATTGTAAAAAACTTCAGAACACCTTAATAAATAATTTTAGGGTTTGGACCTGAATCTTAGAATTAAATTAAGACAAACTATTAAGTGTCTTTTGTAGTAAAAATATGTGAGAAAGTATTCAAGTCCAACAAAAACCTGAAAAGAATTTGTGAATCATTGCAGTAACAAAAGCTTCTTTAGACATCAATAGTAAAAGAAAAAAAAAGCACTTTCTGTAGATGTCCATCCATTTGAAAAGAAAAATTGTTGAAAGTGTAAGAAGGAATGCAAGGATTAAGTGCTCTATTGTATAAAGTTGCAATTACAAAAGCCTTAGGTTCAATATGATAGTTAAAGTGTGCAGATTTAATTCTCAATTAGAGAAAGCATTTGGATAAATTCTTTATGGGTTTATAAATATGACTAACAATTAATTATCGGTATTAATTAATGTAAATGGTAAGTTTGGGCCAGCTGACGGACGGGACGACGACGCGGGCTCTTCGTAGGTACCACGGCTCCACGCAGTCTGGTTTTCATTCAAGCCATCGAAATTATTACCACATATTACAAAAAAGAAAGCTCAAGAAACAGATGTTCCACTAAAACAGTTTAATAATCTAGCGGTTCTTATTATGGCCAAAATAAATCACGACATCATTAACATGAAAAGATACATGTTACACATCCAAAAACTAAGCAATAAAGTTTAATAACATAAAGGATTCTGAAAATTTATCGCCGTCTATCTTCAACATGCCCTAAAAAAGGATTCTTGCGTTTCAACAATTTTTTTTAATTTAGTATACGTACATAGTAAGACATCTAATGATTAGAAGACATCAGTCTATTGCCCAAAAACCTTTTTTTTTTACAATTAAAATGACGACAAATAATGTGGGAACCAGTTTACAAAATTGAGGGAAAAACTGTATGTGGTTTCTTATAGGCAATCAAACTAAATTAATGTTCTTATAACGGTTTATTTAATAACAATTATGGACCTAGTTGTGAGGAAGAATAGAGAATAACATGAAATCGGAATAATATTACAAATTTAATTTAGAAAAATTATAACCAACTTCGTAGACGAAAACTATTTATGCTTCGATGTAAAAATGTAAAGAAAATTTAATAGCAAAAATATCTGAAAAACTTTGGCTTCAACAAATCGACCGTTACCATCGAAAAAGAAGACCAAAGTGCTGATTTGCAGCGTAATATACGGGGAGGTCCTCGTAGGGATCTGTTATCCATAATTTCTAGACAGATCTATCTTTGAGTATTGAGGGCCCCTAGCCACTTACGGATGATGGGACCCCTATGAACATGATAGGACCATTTTCGTAGTCTCTACAAAATAGGTTGGTGATCTGGCAAGAATTAGGGGCCTCATTGATGGCGGGGCCCTAGGCATTTGCCTAGAGCGCCCCTGATAATTTCATAGAGTTTTTCAATAACTGTGCATTCAACTAATAAATTAACAATATCATATTATTTTCCCTGATAAATACTGGATAGGTAGATTATTCTGAAGTGTCCAGTCTTTCGCACGTTGGAAATTGAAAATTATTCGTTGACCTAACCCGAAAAACTACAATTGAGCGTCTGTTGTCGGTCGTTCCAAAACTACCGCTTTAGGAAGAACAAGCCATACGCCCACTTGTTTAACTCTTACTTTACCTTAATTTTCGGCAGTTCGCGAATGAAGTTCTGAGAGGAGACTGGTTTTTCAACACGATAATACGAAATGTTCGCCTGTACTTCATTACGAGTGCTTTTATCTAATTACTGACACGGTACAAATCATTCATTACGTTTCACGACGTACAGATAAAAGGAATGGCTTTGTTGACGGCAACTAAATGACGAATTTGAACACGTTATCTATACAAACATTAAAAAAAAACAAGTACTCAAAAGTGCGACCAAATGTAATTCTCATATTTTATTTTTTATGATAATTGATCAACACATTCTCGTATAATTATCAAAAAAATCATTTAACATTTTAAAATTTGAGGAATGAACGTAAAATTATTTTTGATATTATCTTGGAATTATTTTTAACATCAGAAAATTTTGAGACTAAAACATGCTGAAAACATATAATTGCTTAGATATTAACTTTAAATTAAAGTGGGTTAATAATAGTAATTCCAAAGCAAATTATGAGAAAAGTTGAGTTTTACTTTGGAGGTCCAAACTTCAAAATATTTACCGAGAATAAAACATTAATAAAAATAAAATTTATGTGTGATACCCAACGAATATATAAATATAGCTGATACATAATAAATATGTGCTACTGAATTCGCAACTTTGGTGGATTCGGTTTGAGATGAAAAAAAAAAAAAAAGAGAAAATTGATGTTCGAAGAAAGCTCTTGTCTCAGTTGGTCAGTTACAAATGTTAATAAACCGAATGGCTATTATCGTAAACGTTAATAAATGTATTTAGTTGCTCTGCGTACGAGAGTGACAGTAATAAATGAAGTCATGCGTGGGTCAAGTCGGGTAACATGGGTCGCCCTAAGCGCACTCACTGACGGCGTGAGAAAACGTGTGGGTGACCAGTGTTGGGTGTCACCTTCCGATTTATACGAGGATTGTCAAAAAAAAAAATAAGTTTAACAATTTTACTAGTGCGTCTTAATAATTAATTTTGGTAATTAAATCTTTCAATAATGTAGACAATGCAATAATCTTTTACTTCATCAAAAATAATTTACAAAAGTTATTTAAAAAGGAAATAGGTTTTGAAGACCAAAGATCAAAAAATTCCAAGTTTCTTATTTTACAAGAACATAAGTTACAGGCAGTAAATTTAAATTTTAACAGTCAAAAGACAAAATGAAAAGAAACTTGATTCTAAATTTTTTACTTTTTTTTTTGTTTTTAATTTACATTGACCAATAAGTTGCTTGTTGACCTGGACCAAGTAAATTATTGTGCTTGGTAAAAGCAGATACGTCGGTCGCCTCTATTGGTTTAATATTTTTATAACGTGTAAGATGACACTTGTTACTTTATGTTTTATTGATATTTGCTAAATAACACCTCATTCACTATATTGTTATAACTTACAAACCTGTCTCACATGGGCGCATTTATCTTTGCTGTGCTGGAAGAGTGGCAAACTCAAAAATTAATACCAAAAGTTTTTTTTTGGTATCTATCTTTGTCATACAATAGAAATAAACAGCAACGTGGATCAAATTATATTTAGGAGGGTTGAGAATAAAAGCACCCTTTATTCTATTTGTAGAATAGATTACTCTATAAATAAATTTGATGGCTCAATTTTTGTTGTGGATAATAAATCGGAGTTCATAAAGTTTACAATTTTGAATTGTAGCTATAATATGAAAAGGGTAAAAAATGAAGTTCTCATCTTGCTGTAGGGTCGATGAATAATTCTATTTACATAAATATCATTGGGCTCTTTCTGCAGTTGACTATAACAAGATTATCATAAATCTAGCGTTTTATTTTACGTGAACGTAATATAAAGTAGGTACATTTAATAGGTATAATGTATAGGCATATAATGCTATTAATTTCTATCTAATGCCTGTTATCCTTTCTCCAATCTCCCGAGGGCTTTCAGGAACGTAATTGATAAGTGTACTATAACATTCATTTATACTTGACCAAATCATTTGTCATGTCATTTCATGTTTTTTTGGTTTGTATGTCGAAGCTTTTCAATTTTCTCAAACGGAATAGGATAGAGGAATGTTGATGAAAAAGTGATCATCATCATAAGATTTAGTTGGTGGACTAAAGTGGATCAAATAAATAAATAAATTGTTATTTTGTTCAAAATCACATCAATTCTGTGAGCAAGAATTTGGAAAAAAATTTCTTTACAAGATATCGTTTATTTCACTTAAAACAAAAGTACTTACCGTGTGAATCACTCTGTCGAAAAGTCACTGTTGGTCAATCAATATTTTCCTCCGAGTTGATTGATTTGGCACTCAGTCCGAAAAACAAGGGTTGAATTGATCGGTTGTCGAAATGAGTATCCTTCGAAAGGACAAGGTTCGTTTGTTCTTCCGCTGTTATCGTTTACTTCGAGTTGACACAGCGCGAGTTGTAGGTTTGCGGTGGTAATTGGTTCGCTAATTGTTATTGTGACTCTCTCTTAAAAGACATATGCGCAGACTGGTCATAGCCGATCACAATGAATAGCCGCGACTCGCTCCCTACCATCCTCATTATTTTCTCTTGGATTACGAGGAGGATATCCATTCATGATGCCAGGAGGCAATGCACACCACACTCTCATGGTAAGGGGATAATCATCGGTAATGCTGGCCATTGGTCAACATGAACGTCTCTTCATCCATTGCCAAAAACGTGGAATGTTTTTTACTTTTTTTTCGAAATTATTTCCTTGTGGGAAACAAACAGAATCATTTGGATTCATAAAAAAAATTAATTCTGACTATGGGATCAGTATTAAATTAAGTTTTTCAAAAAGTAACTAGTAGGTAAAAGGAAGACTGTAACATTTGGTTTCTTCCTCTACCATTTGTGGTTTCATGTATCCCCATGTTTTATTAGGAATTCTACATTAATTACTAATTGTTCCTATTTTTAATACTGAAGTAGGTACATTGTTTGAAAAATTCTTCATCTTCAAATGGAGTGTTATTTATTTAATTTATTTATGCTATCAAAATAGTGAATCCAATATGGTTTCTCTTCTCTAGGTTCACATTTCTTGTAGAGCTCCTAATTAATACTTATTTTTTTTTAAATTTTCCTTATGATGTTTTTAATTAATGTAATTTTGTGTATTAAGTATTCCTGAATTTTTACTTTGCTAGATATAAATGTTACTTTATTTATTTTAGGGTTAAAAAATTTATAAACTTTTCCTGTACTGTTTGTCGAACTAGATCACGTCGTACTTTGTAATTGCGACGCTTTCAATTACTTCCTAAAATAGTTTCAAATTTGGTTAAGCGCTCGTTTCTCCATTCATTTCGTATTAAAGAATATTAACAACTTTCTCATGTTAATCCAATCGACAATTTGGACAACTAATTTTTAATCCAAATTACTTTTCAAGTGAAATTAATATTTCTTCTTCTGATATTCTTCTAAAAATTCTTCTTCAATTTAAAAACAAATTGTTTCAAGAATACGACGTTAGGTCAATTTGGTTTCTAATTTTCGTGTCCATTGACAGACAAAATAGTGTTGAACATGAGCTACCGCCGTTTCTTAGAATAGACAGACTCTTTTACAGACATTAAAGTCAATCGATGATCGGACAGCTTTCTCAGGTTGACGTTGACATACATATTGTTTAACAGAATACACCTAAATTTGCGCTACTCTTGTCTTATCCATTAAGTAAGTGTTTTTTTTTTAATTCTCCTTTAAATATTTACTGAAGAAATACTTAAAAGAATCATAGTAATACGTGCAGTTATGTATAGCTTCATTATGGACTTCTGCCAACAGATATACAAGGGAGGTTTCGTGTTTTCTTAACCTGAGATAAAAAAAAGGAAACGAAAGACATTTTGTTTAAAAAAAAATTCAGAAATGTTAATGATGTCAGAAAAAAGGGGTAGCAAAGAAAGTAGGAGAACAAATAGTGTAAAAGAGGATGGTAGGAGGGCGTTGTTTGAGAAATGAAGTGCTGGTTAGTGACATTTCTGATTTTTATCTGCCTCAATTTCGAGATCTTCCGGTTCTTCTGAATCAAAATATTTATCTTCTTCATCTCTATCGATCAGTTCAAGATTATCATATTCCTCATTCTCGTCTACGTTAGAATAATCAAAGTCTTCATGTTTTCCTTCCAAAAAGTTTTCGTACATTGTGGTTACGAACTCATCCCTTAACAACCTTCTTTCTGAAGCAGTTATCAGTTGATTCGATGACATTTGCGGCGACTTTTTTTTATGTTTCTGTAAATTAAATGAAGATGAAGTAGATGGTTTGGACATTTCTTCCCAGGTTGTTGTTGATACGTTTTGGTTAGTGTATTCTCCCCAGAGAGAATTAGATGGCCGAGATGGTGTCGAATTATGTGATTTTTTTTCAGAATTAGTTGGATTTTGGTCTTTTTCTTCTTCAGAAGAGCTGTCTGAAGTGTCATCGCAGTACATTTCGTCTATTTCTTCGTTTTTTCGTTTGTATTCAGCTTCGTCTCTCTCTAGTCTTTCCATAAGGATATCTACCAACGTTGTATTCCCGATGTCAAGACCCCCTCTGCTTTTTTTCTTCTTTAGTAAGATATTGACCAATTAATTGTTCGTATAATAATGGATTTCTTTTCATCATTTCAATTTCGGAAAAGTATGAATCGTTTTCAACCATATTTTTTAAAGATGCGAATCTCCTGTTTATGGACTTCTGCCAACAAATATTCAAGGGAGGTTTAGTGCTTTCATAACCTGAGGTAAAAAAAAGGAAATGAGAGATATTTTGAGATTGTTGTTTAAAACAAACAGTGTTATAAATAAGGGGATAGCAAAGAAAGTAGGGGAACGACATATTAGAGGCAGAAACAAGGATAAAGAGGGGCAGAGAATGAAGTTGTTATTCCTAAATATTACTTTTCAAGAAGTTGGACTAATAAAAATGTAAGATCTAAATGGTTTTTGGGCTAAAACCTCTGTGATGATGAATTGAAAAGGAAAAATGCAAATAAACTTTAAAAAATAATGATTTTTTTTACGATTTATTGAATATCCCCTGTACATATGCTTAAGTGTGGATACTGTGCACATGCAAACATAGAATCAGGTGCTCATAGAGTCATACTAAGCTTGGATGATGTCCATTGTCATAAATCGTTTGTAATGCCTCCACTTGACAAATTACATGCGGCTAAATAGTTACATTGCTGCACCTCAAACAGCAGCAGAAGTCTGTCTTTTACAAAGTTATATCTTTTACGTTGGGCTCGTATTGAAGTGCGAGTGCATCTAACATTCATTTATTTCCAAAGCAAGAAAGCCGAGAGAAGGCAGGATATCATAAAGCCTTTCATTAATGTTTGTTTACTGCTTACCTTCCTTGTCTTTACATTGTCATCAGTATTTAGGTATCATAAACGCATCGTTTAACACAAATGACAGATAAACAACTAAACAAGTATTGTAATTATTATTATATTAGTTAGAATTTAATACATCATAACAAATCGAAACATCTTCCATATACTATCGAAGAATACTTGTCTGTGTTACTTAAACTTCGAAAGGTTTTCTAAATCTTTAACAATTACAATGGAAAACATGTGAATTATTTTTACATTTTTCTACTAACTTTATCTATTTTTTATTATTCATACAATAAAAAGAAAAGTCTAAAAGTATCATTAATTTAATTTTGCCTTTTTGATATCGGTACATTTATAAGATATTATTAAAAAGTTATCAATTATTTTATAGACAATAATAAACATTTTTTTTATTGATTAAATCTTACCTACCTCTTAAAAAAAAAAACAAGGAGAGAAAACGTATTGAACTGACTTAATAATTTCCTGATTATGCTAAAATTTGGTATTCAGTAGATTTCTTCTTCATTAAGTTCACGATTTCCAGGTTGTAGTGCTAAGGAATTCGGCGTTACACGATTTGACTCAGGTTCAGAATGTGTGATTCTAAACTTACGTAGACATTATTGTAGAATTATCTGTGACCTATTAGAACTTAAAAAATTAAAATTCTACAAACGTTTGATACATGACTCGAAATAAAGAGCAACAGGTTGGAATTTTGTGGTAGACGATTATTGTCGTCTACCACTTTCTCTTTGACTTTAATTATTTTTTTGAGGGAATTACACATACATATGCAAAAGTGCAGATATAATTTGATTAAAAAAATATTGATTTTTGAGTGGTGATCTCAGAAATCACATTCTATTTCCTCTATTAAAAAAATTATCGCATATATTGAATACACATAAATATTAACAAATTTATTTCTTTTCAGGTGCCCAAAAACGTCTATGAAGAAGTTACAAAAGTGGTGAGTTTTTTCTTTTCGGAATTAAATGAACAAATTATAAAAAGCCAGTTTGGCTCTTTTCTGGATGCAATTCTTTTAGAAAAGGAAATAGAATATAATTTCTAATATTAAAATAAATGTTTAATAAATGTGAACACTATTGAACAACTTGGTACGTTTTTCTTCAGAATAACACAAAAGACCTTCGAGGTTACTTAAACTTTTGTTTTTCTCTTTTAAAAATTTACATCACGAGCCGGTCGTAATGATATGGTGCGTCGATGCGAGCGTTTTGAATAGCAAATGTAAACTTTCTTAATTTCACTTCGGCTTCGAGCGGTCATGAACTTGTGCATCTGATTGTTTGATTAGGTGGTTAATAATATTATTGTCGAACGATATCGTAAATCCGTTATACCATTAAGTTCGGTTTTATTTACTTTTAGTCATAAATTTTGAAAAAAAAAACGTCTTAAATCGATCTCCAAAAGTCAAATAGCGAAAATGTTAGGTTAGGAAATTTATAGAGGACCGAATTTTAGAACAATCTACTGTTCCATTAAAAAAATGGTGTTTTTGATGTTTCAAAATTTGAAAATTAAAACTTTTCTTTTGTTTTATTTTTGTGAAGATGGAATCAATAAATTTGAATACGAAACGACAGATAATTCCCTCCTCAACGCAGTGGTTAAACCTGGATCTTCTTATCTTATCTCGTTTCAGAGATACAAATTTTATTTGACGTTAAATTTCAACTAAAGTGCGATCTTTTTTTTTAACAAAGACTTCAATCGAAAATAATTTTAATGAGTTCATTTGGTGAAATATTTATTTAAACTTCAACCCTCGCACCTACTGGGCCACCCTGTATATCAACGATCTATTGACAACTTTATTGTTTCGTGACTCCGTAATTTTTCGTATGGCTGATATTTTCGATAAAAAAAATTAAATTATTTTGAAACTGTTTAATAATTTTTAATTAAATATTTATAAACACAGAAGTAAATACATACTAATATCTAATTCCCGAAACTACAATTTTTCAATGTCTTTTGATAACTGGCACACTGCAGGATGTTGATTTAAAGCACTCATATAAATGTCCAACTCGTCTTCAGAACTCTCGTCATCTTCTTGATGAATATTTTTAGATTTCTGATTTTTATCTGCCTCAATTTCGAGATCTTCCGGTTCTTCTGAATCAAAATATTTATCTTCTTCATCTCTATCGATCAGTTCAAGATTATCATATTCCTCATTCTCGTCTACGTTAGAATAATCAAAGTCTTCATCTTTTCCTTCCAAAAAGTTTTCGTACATTGTGGTTACGAACTCATCCCTTAACAACCTTCTTTCTGAAGCAGTTATCAGTTGATTCGATGACATTTGCGGCGACTTTTTTTTATGTTTCTGTAAATTGAATGAAGATGAAGTAGATGGTTTGGACATTTCTTCCCAGGTTGTTGTTGATACGTTTTGGTTAGTGTATTCTCCCCAGAGAGAATTAGATGGCCGAGGTGGTGTCGAATTATGTGATTTTTTTTCAGAATTAGTTTGATTTTGGTCTTTTTCTTCTTCAGAAGAGCTGTCTGAAGTGTCATCGCAGTACATTTCGTCTATTTCTTCGTTTTTTCGTTTGGATTCAGCTTCGTCTCTCTCTAGTCCTTCCATAAGGATATCTACCAACGTTGTATTCCCGATGGCAAGATCCCTCTGCTTTTTTTCTTCTTTAGTAAGATATTGACCAATTAATTGTTCGTATAATAATGGATTTCTTTTCATCATTTCAGTTTCGGAAAAGTATGATTCGTTTTCAACCATATTTTTTAAAGCTGCGAATCTCCTGTTTCGCGTTCGTTTAATTATTCTATCGTTTGCTTTACGAAAATTGTGAAGGAGATTTTTGACTTCTTTCGAATCATTTTCGAATTTTATAAAAAACTGTAAATGTTCTGCTTTTAAGTATTTTCCGAATCTCGTCAGGAACGTGATTGCTCCTTTGTTGTATACATTTTGGATTATTTCTGATTTTTCCTCGAAGGATAACTCAGATTCATCTCTTTGCTGATTTTTCAAGTATACATTTTTCTCGTTTATTAAATATTCGGTAATTTTTCTAAAAGTTACTTCCTCACTTTCGATTAAATTATTTGTAATAGGACTAGAAGGGGAAATTTTTGGATTTATTTCTACCTCCATGATGATCGCGACATCTAAACGACAAAGTCTACATGTACATTGACTGAAATGCTAACGTAAGCAGTTTTCGCAATAATTTTGATGGAGTGATTCAATGTTTAACTTAACATCGATACAAATAAATAGTAGACGTGTAGTGTTATTGTGTTTATGAAAATAAAATGAATTAAAGTGAAAAAATAGTGTAGAACTCACCTGGATCTTCAGCTCAATCAGTAGAAAGGTAAGTGAATACTCAATAGTTCAACTTGACACTTACAACTCTTTCTTTTGATAACTCCAACTTGCGTAAAATTTATTTAAAATGCACTTTGTTAGCAAATATTTAATTAAAACAATTTCTGAAACAAACACAAAAACGATTCGGGATCGTAAACATTGCAGATGACACAAGATGTCTTTACAGAACTCTCACTCAACTCATGGATTCGTTTGAAGAATTCGTTGCCAGATGGCGATGGAATTGGAAAGATTTGTGCGGTGTGGACGGTTTTCAAATTTGGTCCCCCAAAACACACGATTTAGGTTTATGTTTCGAACAACTATGTCTTCAGATACCTGCATTCGTTTTACTTGCAGCAGTGTCTGCTTTTTATTTCGGCCATCAAGTAGAATTTGTAGTTAGGGGAAAACTTCAAAAACACGCTTTAAATTTCCGATGTTTAATTGTAATAATTTTGGCCGCGTTACCACTAATACAAATTTATATCGATATTAATAGGATCGACACCAAAATTCAAACGATTTCGTATTTTTTATCAGCAGTTGAAGGAATGTCGTGGTTCGTTCATTTGGGGTACGTTTTGGTTTTAAGAAAACGATTAGGGTTGAGTTCAAGGGGACCAATGGCCGTTTGCGTCATTTGGACGTTAACTGCTGTTTTGACTTTTGTTTCTTTTCGAAGTCATTATCTTATCTACTTGAAGCAACCGGTAGTTCCTTCTGCTGTTAAGGTTTCTTTCCGATTCAGTATTGCAAAATTAGTTTTTCAAATTTGTTACGGAATCACTTTATTGGTAGGCCAAGGTAACACAGAATATCTTCCAAATCAGTATTCTAGGGTAAGTGTACTATTTTTTTGTTTACACAATTTTTCCTTCAGCGCAAACTCCCTCAGGAGTTGCTCACTGAAGATATCGAAGTTTTGTCATCGGTACCATGAAACACCCCCAAAGAATTATTACATACATTTTGAAAACATTTTCTGCAGTCAAAATTTGAGTATTTTTTAAAAAAAAAAAAGATTAACTCCCCTCTTTGGAATGAATTAAATTTCGTACATTAAAGAGCAATTTGTAGCAACTTGAAACACGTTTTTAGGCTTCGGAAAGTCAGCCTCTTTTGTATAACGCGTACAATGGTTTTTTGGAAGAAAGAGACCCTTCATATTTAGGTGTAGCAATGGAGGGCTCGTCGTGGTTGAAAAAGTTATTTTTTTGTTGGGTTAGCCCACTCATGAAAAAGGGGGCTCAGGGACAAGTAAATAATTCAGAAGACTTACACGATGTTCCGTACTCGTTAAATTGTAGTTCCTTAAGTGCCATGCTCGAAAAATCGTTAATTGGGAATACAGACGAGATATTAAAGAAAAATTTATATGTCAATGCTCCAGGTAAATTAAAAATTCATCCCGTGGTCAATTTTTATTTGAGTCGAAATGGTACATTTGTTTGTAGGAGGAGAATTAGGAGCTTCGTCTTCGCCGATTCAGCCTGAAACCCCTAGCACAATATACCGGGTGTCTGTATTTAGAGCTTTACATAAATGTTTTGCGTTTCATTTTTATGGTATCGGAATTTTAAAATTTGCAAGTGATTGCGCTGGTTTTGCTGGTCCGATGCTGTTAAATCTCTTGGTATCATTTATTGACAACAAAAGTGAAAAGATTAAAGAGGGTTATATGTATGCGGGAGGACTTTTTATAACCACTCTAGCTGGTGAGGAATGAAAAAAGGTTCCAAAAAGGGAATTGCATATTTTTGAATAATCTGATTAAAAAGTAACGTTTTTCAAAGTAACCAAGGCGTATATGGCCATCACATTAGTTATTCGAAAGTGTGTAAATTCCGTGATTTTCTGCGGTTCCTTCTCATTTCTAAAGACGTTTCCATTCATTTCAGTGGCGTTTTGTAACACCCACTTCAATTTTCTAATGGCTATGGTCGGACTTAAAATTCGTGCTGCTGTTGTGACTGCCATTTATCGTAAAACTTTGTCGGTCAGTTCGTCGGTTCTCAACTCGCAATTTTCAACGGGTGAAATAATAAACTTTATGTCAACCGACACTGACCGAATAGTGAACGCATGTCCCAGTTTTCATTCTCTTTGGAGCATTCCTTTCCAGGTAATGGGGAAATATTTCAGTTGATTTCATTTTTTAAAAGCACGTACCTATCTCATCAAAATTTTCATATCGTGGTTCATTCAACCGTATTTCTTCGTAAGTTTTGCTTTTGTCTAATCTTTTTTGACTCATGATCCTTCAAGAATTAAAGATCTGAATCTAAAACTTGGTTCAAATGACAGATTTATCTATAAAATTGTTTGGCATCAAAATAGTAATGTTCGGTACAAAGTAAAATTTAATGAAAATAATTCTGGAGTGTCTCTCTGACATTTGATGTTGTCCTACAGCTTGCAGTGACTTTATATCTATTATATGTGCAAGTGGGACTGGCGTTTCTGGCCGGATTGGCGTTTTCTGTTATTTTAATACCAATAAACAAGATCATTGCTAATAAAATTGGAGTGCTGAGCGTCAAGCTCATGGAGAGGAAGGATGAGCGAGTTAAAGTTATGACGGAGGTACTGAAAGGTATTAGGACCATAAAATTGTACGTCTGGGAGCAGCATTTTATCCGAAATATTACAAGTAAGCGCTAAAAATAAAGTGTCAGCGGATATGTGGACATAAAATCAAAAACATAAAGTCATGGCGAGTACATCTTATAAAAAGTATTAAAAAATCTATTGATTTAGATTTTCTGTTTAAAAAAAAAAACAAGTACACTTCAGTTGTAACCCAAAAATTCAATAATCATCCTCGTATTTTTTGAAGCGAAGCTTCTGTAGGCGCGTGAGTTTTACCCAACTACAACTCATTTCGGAAACCAGAATCTAAACTGATTTGCATTAATGTTTGGATAAAAACTGAACGTGTTTAATTTCCAATATTGTGGAGGTCGTTGTTCAAATTTTCAACCCTGGCATAAAATTAATACTATTTCATGTTAAAGCTTTGCATCAGTCTGTATCTAAAGTTTCAGCGCCCTTAAAAGTCGATGCTTGGTACGTTTGAGTTTTAACGTATGCTCCATTCAAGCAATAGAAGCTTCGCTTCCCCAGCTTATTAAAAGGCACCCATATTTTATTAATAAATTATGAAAATATTTATTTGCACTTAAGGTATAAGGGAAGAAGAACTGAAGTATTTAAAAGGCAGAAAATATTTGGATGCAATGTGTGTATATTTTTGGGCAACTACACCAGTATTAATTTCCATTTTGACATTTGGAACTTACGTTTTATTGGGAAACACTCTCACTGCCGCGACAGTTTTCACGAGCATGGCTCTTTTGAATATGTTAATTGGTCCTTTAAACGCTTTTCCATGGGTTTTGAATGGACTTACAGAAGCATGGGTGTCAGTTAAAAGAATTCAAAGATTATTCGATGTAAGTTAAATCAATGAAAAATGAGGCTAAGGTCTTTACTTTACCCCACCTGAGGCTTTTTGTGGGGTTGATAGATTACCTCTGATCCTATCTCTGAATCTCTGATCCAATAAAAATTAAAGTTTCTTCTGGGGTTTCCCACACCTCAAGAAAGAAGGGGTTTCCTCTATATCCTTGTAGAAGGACTCAAGATTATTGAAAATTGATGAACTCAATATCTTAAAAGTACCATTTGTTGGGGCAAATAAAGGCCTTAACTCACGTTCGATGGGTAGAGCTTTGTTTGAAAGAACACCTGTTGTATCCTGATTCCTGAAAATTTTAAGCTACCCGATTTGGATTGGGAAACTTACTACGAAAAGTCTTGTAATAATCCGGATAACGAAATTGAAGTAAACTCAGCTAATTTCTCTTGGATTAAAACCTTATCTCCCGAAGAACTTTCCGCGTTGCATTCAGTTAATAGAAAAAGGAGAGTCAAAGGAAAAGGCAAAGGAAAAAAGTCAGTCGTCTTTAATGAGCTGGAAAAAGTAGACGAAATCGAAGAATCGAGCTCCCCTTTTCAGTTTCATTTAACTAATATTACTTTGACTGTTAAGAAGGTTGTAGTATACATTATATTTTTTATAACTTAATTGTTAATAAATGTTGGTATTTAAAGGGCGAATTCGTGGGAGTTGTGGGAACCGTTGGTTCTGGGAAATCAACATTACTTTCTGCATTATTAGCTGAACTTAATAAAACAGAAGGTTCTATAGCCATTGCAAACGTTGAAAAAGGTATTTTTTAGTACATTATAAAATTAATATAAAAAAAATCTTTCTCGTTTCTAATGATGTGCTTCTGTGACTTTTTCTACCAACTTCTGCCGTTTACAATAACGACGTTTTGTATTCAACTTGTTCACCTTTAGGGTTCTCTTTGGTTACTCAACAACCATGGTTGCAAAGAGATACAATTAGGGAAAATATTTTATTCGGAAAATTATACGACGACGTTAGATACAGACGAGTTATAAATGCTTGTGCCCTTTCGGAAGATTTACTTTTGTTCCCTGCTGGTGATTCTACAGCTGTTGGAGAGGGTGGTTCCACTGTATCAGGTTTAATCGAATGTCACCGCTTCATTGTAGCTTTTCTGAGTTAAAAACCCTCGTATTTTAGGGGGTCAAAGGGCTCGTATTGCATTAGCGAGAGCTGTGTATCAAGAAAAAGACGTATATTTATTAGATGACATCCTGTCTGCAGTAGATGTAAAGGTTGCTAAGCATATTTTTCAACATTGCCTTTTAGGGCTTTTGAAAAACAAGACTAGAATATTATGTACGCACCATGTGAAATTTTTGATGCATTGCGATAGAATAGTGGTTATGAAAAACGGTACCATTGACCAAATTGGTAAGAACAAAAAGAACTCTGATGACAGTTAGAAAATGAAATATGATATTTCAGGAGTTCCTCAAGAAGTTCTTTCTAATATCGATGCTTCTTTACCAATTGATTTAGAACTTGAAGAGAATATACAATCAACAGTTGCGTCATCTACCGAAGAAAGTATTACGAAAACATCTGAACCTGCTGATAACAACAGCATCTTAAACGAGGAGTTCAGTGAAACTGGAACCGTCAAATTTAAGGTGTATTCTGTATATTGGAAAGCCATAGGTCATCTTCTTAGTGTATCAATAATTATTGCGATGACATTAATGCAGAGTTCGAGGAATGTTACGGATTTGTGGTTATCATACTGGGTGTCCGATTCAGAATCCAAAAACACAACGAATAATTCTCAGCCATTTAACACTTCCATACAAGAAAACGACGATCATTTAGTTTTGTGGTCAACAGGAGACTATTTTGGGGCTGATAACACCGTCCAGCATTACATGATGATATACGGCCTCTTTGCCGGACTGAATACGCTTTTTACTTTAATTAGGGCTTTCCTTTTCGCTTATGGTGGTATTTGTGCTGCATCGAAGGTTCATAAATTGTTACTCAAATCTGTAATGAAGGTTCGTATCTACGTATTGTGTACATAGGAAATTACAAGATGTATTTTTTAGTCAAAAATTACGTTTTTTGATGTAACATCACTGGGAAGGATGCTAAACAGATTTTCTAGTGACACTTACACTGTTGATGACTCTTTGCCATTTATAATGAACATTTTGTTAGCACAATTTTTTGGTGTTATAGGTATGTTTGTAACGTCGGGTGTTTTGTAAAAAATGCACCTACTGATGGTTTTTTATTTATTATTAGGATCTATGATCGTGACGGTATATGGTCTTCCATGGTTGTGCTTAATTATGGTACCTATAGTGCCCATCTATTTTTCTTTACAGAACCATTACAGGTTAACTTCTCGGCAGCTCAAGAGGATATCTAGTGTTACTTTGTCACCTATTTATGGGCATTTTAATGAAACACTTCAGGGTAGGTTTTTAATCTTGTCCTATAATAGTGACTCCTGTTGGGAAATCCTTGATTTAATTCAGATAAAATAATAATCCGGATTATGATATACAAATAATGTTACAATTTGGAATTCCTTCAGGAAATTTTGGAGTTCATAAGCTTTTCTGAACATATTTTACTTGATTCCGCTAATTAAAAATAACTTACAAAATTGATAGGCCTTTAATTTTCTCTGGCGATTCAGGAATTCGATATATTTCGCATCGGTTTCTTATTTCTTATCTAATTAAGTGCATATACACATTTTCGTTGGAATAAAGCGATTTAGTTTAATCTTTGGAATTTTTCGCCGGAGTTTTCGTTTTGTCAAAGATGCTCTCTCGGGCATTCGGTAAATGGAAAATACGCGAACGCTTTATTATCTAGATGTCGAGGTTAATATCCTTTTGTCTGCATTTTTCCTCGGGTTTAATATCTGGCGTCAAGTTCATTCGATTGTTTACTGGCTGAACGAAGTACATGGTCGATTTTGTCGTCGTCCTTGCCCTGGCTAAGACGTAAGTGTAATAAGGACGAGTGTTTTTGACAGGTCTACCGACCATAAGGGCCCTACGTGCTAATCAGCGGTTTAAAAGAGACAACGAGGAAAAAGTTGAGGCCAACATGAAAGCACAATTTGCAAGTCAAGCAGCGTCTCAGTGGCTCGGTTTGAGGCTCCAGTTCATCGGGGTTGCAATGGTTACAGGGGTTGGTTTCATTGCGGTTGTACAACATCAGTTTGACTTTGCAGATCCTGGTACGAATACCGTTAAAATATTATAAAGACAAATTTGTAATGAGATACGATTTAGAAATTGGTTCTTTTTTTACCCATTATTTTCTGATAAAAATTTTCATTGTGTCTGTATAACTCTTTGCAGATTTGTCGGTTTTGGGTTAATTTAAGCAATATTCCAGTCAGTGGGTAGTAATTTTTGTTAATCGTAACTTATTCCTGGTGTGGTATAAATTTCGCATCCTTAAATTTCGTTTCGAATCCCCGAATAAAAAAGAAAATGAAAATATTTTTTTAATTACTTCAGTTGCTTGTTTTTTGTCGAATTTATTTGTATCCACCGCACACATTTCTGCAATTTTCTTGCAGGTTTGGTGGGTCTTGCAATATCTTACTCTCTATCTATTACCAATTTACTAAATGGCGTGGTAAATGCTTTCACCGAGACAGAAAGAGAAATGATAGCAGTCGAGAGAGTAAACGAATACATAGAGAAAATTGCACCGGAAACTAGCCATTTTGTATGCGATCCTCCCTACGCTTGGCCTGCTCAAGGGGTTGTCGTTTTTAACAATGTCGTCCTAAAATATAGGTTAGTAAGCGCACTGCATTACGAAAAGAGCCCCATTAAACAATGCAACCGTAATTCGAAAAGCACTCAATTTTAATACATTATGTAGACGTGCAACGTACAGGGTGTCCACAAAATCTCATACGAAAATATCCACTGATTTATCACAGAATTAATTCTATATAATTCTCGCATTTTCGAGACTCTTTATGTTTGCTTTTGGGTTTTTATATCCAAAATCTCAATTTATTTTGGAATATAAAGAAATAGTCTTTTCTATCATCATATTTAACATTAATTTCGTATATGAAAAAATGATTGGATGAATAAAATTTAAGGGTAATGGTAAAGTTTTATATTTTTAGAGAGAATCTAAGTCCTTCCTTGAAGGGGGTGTCGTTTGAAACCAGACCAGCTGAAAAGATAGGGGTAGTGGGTAGAACAGGAGCTGGCAAAAGCTCTTTGATAACTGCCCTTTTACGCTTAGTCGAACTTTATGCTGGTTCTATAATAATAGATACGGTTAATATTGCACATTTATCTTTACAGGCTTTAAGGTAAGCTGCGCAAGCGACAAACTTTATTGGCGTTTTGTTCACTTAAAACAGCGACATACAGAAGCATTTTTGTTAAGAAAAACTTATTGAGCTTTGTTTTTTTGAGTACTTAAATGTGTATTTATTAGGTCTAGAATTTTTTGCATTCCACAAGAGCCGTTCCTATTTTGTGGCACAGTGCGCGAAAATTTAGACCCATTGGATGAATTTCGCGACCAAGAACTTTGGTCGGCTCTAACAAAAGTGGGCTTGGGACATATGGTGAGAAATTTGGGCGGACTTGATTACAGAATCGCTTCAGCTGGAAGTAATTTATCTGTTGGACAAAAACAGCTGTTTTGCTTAGCACGAGCGGTACTTCATAACTCTAAGGTATATTTTTCTTGTATAAATTTCCTTTCGCGTTATGATTTATTGCATGTAATTTATAACTTAAATGTAGTTCTTAGTATTTTAAACGCGTGCCTGATTCTATAAACAGAACGTTTACTGCGATAAATATAATAATGGCGCTTAAAATTCATAATTTTACACATTCGAAATTTTTAATTTTCCCCCTTTCATTAGCTTATAGATTCTTTAATAAAAAAATTTCTTGGCAAAAACTAATAACGTCGATACATCATCACTAAGTGCAGTGCGAACATGCAACACTCGCTAACGATGTAAACATCTGTGACAGAGATTAATACGGGGTTGTTATGGTATTTGTCCAAGTCACTGCAAATATATAGCAGTCGCGCCTTGCAATTACCGTGTGGGGTTGCTTTTCTTTAAACGCAAAGGGGCTTTGTTTCAGATCGTATGTGTAGACGAGGCGACTGCTAACGTTGACCAGGAAACCGATAGACAGATTCAACAAACCCTTCGGTCAGCGTTTAGAATGAGCACCGTGATAACAATAGCTCATAGAATAGAGACGATAATGGACTGCGACAGGGTGCTGGTCATGAAAGACGGTCAGGCCGTCGAGTTTGATACACCCCAAAATTTAATAGATGACTTCAATTCACATTTCCATCAGTTGGTTAACAATGACTAAAATTTGTACAATTATTGTAGGTAATTGCCAAATGAACATGTAATTTTTTTAAGGATCGTATTTTATATATATTATAGATTTTATGTAGTAATTAGGTTAAAGTTTACCAAATATAAAGTCTTTGTTCAGTTGCCCCTTTTGTTTTTTTATTTTCTCTTTTAGGGACGACAAATAAATGGTTTCTCAATGGAAGGTAAGTGGTATAAAGTTATTTTTAAAAATATCCTGTTAAATATATTGTATTCTAACAATAATTAGAATTAGTTCATAAACAAAGAATGTATTATTGAATATCTAATCAAGACATTACTAACTTATCCTGTTCTGGGATTGCTGAAGGCCTACCATACCTCAACAAATCTTCTATTTTGATTTTGAATAGTTTTCTGGTGTATTTTCCAAGTCCAATGTCCAATAATGTCAATAAAATTAAAATTGGATCACCTTAGGTAACTATATTAAACCCAATTTCAAAAAAGTCATTGCGAAACATTATTTATCTTTCTCTCACTCATGAAAAACTTCAAAATAAATTCGTATATCTAATTAAAAAAATACTGAGTTGTAAAGAATTAATATATTCTTAAACATTCACAGTATACAGGGTGTTTTGCAATTGTAACATAAGTTTTGTACGACACCATGAAATTCAAATCTAAAAATCCTTTAACATTTTTTGATGAAATATGTAATTCTAAATTAATCCGATTTAAAGAAATAGCTTATTAAAACTACATTGATCGTTCACTCCAAAAGTTAGCTATTTCTCTTGTCTATAAAAGTATGTTAAAGGATACGTGTTTTCCATAAATCAATGAGGAAAATGTCATTGATGACTCTTGCGAATGTCATCAATTTTTGATGTTAAATTTTTTAGTTTAAGTCTCAAATCACCTCGGAACCTTCACGTGCGTTAACATAAAATCTCTATTGAACGATATACGAGCTTAAGAATGGGTAAAAGGTCCAATGTAAAATTTTGAATATTTTTGTGTAACATTCATATTCGTTCAAAATTATTCAAAATCAAATTATTTGCTTAAAGTTCAACTAATATTTCAAAGATTGGAGCAATAATCCATTATAAAATATCCAAATTTTCAATGTACGACATAGATGAAGTTTTTTATTTGAATTTTCATTACTTCTTGCGCAAGGGTTTTATATATATCACATAGAAAACGTGATTGGAATATTTTTCCTACTATTTATTCATAAATCGTCCCCAAAAAGTGGGGATTGCCCGAAATTTTGAAGTGTTATTTTATCATATCAAAAAAAAAAAAAAGTCCTTGCCCTGTCTTCGTTTTCTCGTTCCATGAAATTGATTGAGGAATAGGGATGTATGCATAATTGGACAGCGGGGCCTATGTAAATAAGTAGCAGGTAGGGGAGATGAAGTACACACTTTAATGGATTGCTGCTACTGCTACTGCTACTCCTGAAGCTGGTGCTGCTTCTGTTGGTATGTAACTCAAGGAGATGCTTAATTCTTCTGCGGTATTGTAATGAATTCTTCAGCGTCTCATTGTTCGCGAAACAAAAGAAGGTGGCTTTCCAAATCCCGTGCGTAAATGGATTTACGAAATATCACGCCGGATCATACAGAAAAACAAGGCGAGGAAATTTTAAAGAAATAATAATCATAATTGCAGGATACAGGATACAGTCAGTCAACTCGAGCACTTGAAGTTTTAGAAGTATCGTATCTCAGAGACTCGGATTGCTAGGTCACGGGTTCACCGATAAAACTGCACATTACAAACCGCAATCCTTCTGCAATCAGATGGATTCTTCAATCCTTGCAAATATTTGATATCAAAAATTTATGCAGGTCTTTAATCACTAATGTTAGATTCCTTCGATTACCAAAAAGTTTTTTTAATTCAGAATATTACAGGTCCTCCTCTGAGGATCCATCTATATAAATAGCGATTTCTAAAAGTTTAGAATTCGAATTTTATTTGGCTGACGAATTGTTTTTACTCCATCAGCTTATGAAATTTTAATGACCAAAAAAGGTTTGCGGATATTGGACAATGAAAATCGTTTATAATTCCACAAGGAATCTGGATGTTTCACTTTGTTTGTTTCATCCTGTTTTAGTTTTTCGTTAAAATTTGTTATCTGCAGCTTCCAATTGATTACGTGTTGACGCAAGGGGATTGTTACACACACTCAAAAAGGTAAAAGCGGTTCTATCGTGTGTATATCTTCACGTGTGTTTATTTGCAGAGACGGCACTCTTGGATATGTGCAAGTGTGAACTTTTGCAGATACTTAAGCACACTAACCGCCTTTACCAATACACGAAAGCAGATTTGTCTTCGGTGCAGAAAGCGTTTAATCTGCTTACAGTTTTTAGGCGTCCCACATGTCTGTAAGAGCTTTCGAACGGTGTTTCGGTACAAGTTCCGAACAAATAGACCAGACTGTCAGAAGCATTTCTTGTTTAAATTGAATATTATTTTTGTCTATCGATTTAGATAAAGGTCCATAAGGAAAATAACTCGCGGAAAACGTTACAACTGGAATCGATAGCTCCCATTACCACATAGTAGAAAGATTTTGTAAAACTAATGGGTCGTTTTTGTTTGATTTTTCTTTTAAATATGACTCAACAAGAAAGAGCAAGAGTGTGATATTCTATATCCACGAATATTTCTTTTGTATGCTTGATTAAGTCTGAATGATTAACTGTACATGACTTTCGCCCCAATCCCTTGTTTGTGAAGTCTAGTAGAAGGTATAACATGTCAGGGTTTATTTTTTTAGCTACACTTCTATGTTTTCGACAAGTTATATTACGTTTCAACTTGATGAACTTCAGTCCCCTGACAAATTTTTGAAACGCACCAGAATTGAGAAAATCTATCAAAGATAATTCAAAGACTTGTCTTTAATTTATAGTAATTGTTGGTCTGTGTTTCATTTGACAATTTTTGCAAATTAAGTGATAGATACATCAATTGCACCAAAGCTGCTTTAACCTCCCACACACAAATCATTACCATTTAAAACAAAGTGCTACACCGTGCCACTTTCAGTATTTGAAATTAAAATGAGTAGAAATTGTAGCGGAGTGGTGGCGGGTTCATGTCCCTCATCCCCTGCGATTTTAATTATGATAATGACCGAATATATCAACGTAAAAGCATCATCTCGCATTGAAGAACCTCGAAAGTTTGCGTTAATTACTCGTGAGCGTGTAAGCGATGATCAAAGAATTAAAAGTTATCATCAGCAAATGGAATATGCTTATACAACAAATGTCGCGAAATGAGAAAGAAAACATTCAATATAAGTGTTTTCTCACGGGACGGGATTTTTGTGCACGAGTCGGATCATTAGTTGGAATCCTAAACGAGTATTCGCATATTAGGCATTTGAAAAAACCTGGTTACTCAGGAATTACGGGGAGTGGTACAGAAATAATTAATTACTTTTTTTGTGTTAAGATAGCGATCCCCAAATGAGTATATGATAAAAATCATGGAGGGCGAATAATTGTATTTTCCTCTATTCTACTTGATGAAATGACGTTTCTTGCTTATTTGCTCTTAAAATATAGGTGGCATCCTTTGAAAAATATAACACTTGGTTTCCTGTTTAATAAATACCAGGTAATGTTTAAAAGCCAAATCTAATTCATTTTTTGTTTCAGGATATGGGACTGTTATGTGAGAAAACTGTAGTTTCTTTTCGACCAGCTGATTTTGGACATCCCACTGGAAGACCCTTCCATCCTAATTGACCTGTCAAGCTGTTACAGAATTTGGGTAAGTTATTAGGCATGAGTACTAATGTTGCTCAAAATCTATTGAATTATGAGATAAGAAATAAAACACATCTATCGATTTTTTTGGTTGTGATAACAAATATCAAAGGGTAGGTCAGGCTAGGGGTGGGTTAAAAAAGAAAAGAATAATAATAGGTGAATATGTTGCGTTATGATGTTTCAATGTGGCCATCAAAAATCAAATATTGTTTGTGGATACTGTCAGGAATGGTCGGGAAACGTCCAAGAAGGGAATGAGATCTCTGAGTAATCGTGGAAAGTTGAACGAGAAACATAGAAGATTCGAATGTTTAGGGAAAATGTAGGAAAAACTGGAGTAGTCGTCGAATATTCAGGTGAACATGACTTACAGTGTTCAGAAAATAATCCAGAAGTCAAGTGGAGACTCCTTGCGGAAAGCCCTGGAAAAGTCAAAAAAGCTCAGTAGTCAGTATAATTCAGGAAAAGATGTGGAACTTTGGAGTCGGTATAGAACATATCGAAAAAGTCAGAGACTCGGAGTGCAAGGAGATATGGGGGCTTAGAGAAGATTTAGAAATGACGTAGATGTTTTGGGAAAGTTCAGGAGTTGTGGGGGCTCAGATTAGTCAATAAAATCCAGCTTAAAGTTGCCATAAATGATTTAGAAGATGGTGCGAAGATAAAAAGAACGAGGAATGAATATGGAAGTTCGGACTATTTATAGGAAAGTCTGGAAAAATAGGTTGAGTCTCAAGGTGGCCAGACAAACCAACTCGAGCAAAAGACGTACAGGATTAATGTGATCAGGAAAAGTTAGGGATTCAGTTTTGAGAAGAAAATGTGAGTGTTACTAAAAATAGAAAATATAGGAAGACAGGGAGGCTTAGAGTATTGAAAAAACAAATTAAAAGTGTGGAGACTGCAAGTCTTTGGAGAAAGGCCAGGAAAAGTTGCGAAAGCTCGAGTGATCAAGAAAGATCTGGAAAAGCTTTGGAAGCTCGAAGTCGCCACGGTAACTGCAGAAAAAGAGAGTCGAAGAAGTAGAAAGCTTCGTGGAGACTTAGAGAAGATTCAGAAATGACTTTAAATAGTTGGGGAAAGTCCAGGAGATGTGGATGTTCATGGTGGTCAGTAAAAGATAGAAAAAGACGTAAAATCTTCAAGAAGGTGGCTAAGGGAAATTTCAGAAGAAAAGTTCAAAAAAGGATTGCGAAACCGGACGGTTTATTCAGGATAAGAGTTTCAGAGTGTCTAGAGGAACCAACTCCAGGAATAGACACACAGGGTTAAAGTGATTAGGGAAGCCTAGGGTTCTGAATTAAAGTTTTAGTAAGTTTCGTACATTATTCTTTAATAGCTGCAAAAGCTTCCATTAGAAACAGAATATGGGTATCATTAAAGTTTTCCTTATTCGATTTGCTGATACATTTGCATGAGGGTTTAGTAGAAGAGTAAACGTTTGGCAACCTAGCAGAACTACTCTGCATAGTTGGACAACTCTGGTCGTGAGTTGCTAGCAAGTACATATGTATAAGCAAGCAAGCAAGCCAGCAGCGTGGTTCGGTTCCCTCGTTCCCTGTTTGAAACGCCGGTGTAAACAAACTGCCGCTGCTGGCCGTTGTGATTCGATGCGTGATCACGCTGTGCGGTGCACTTACCTAGTAAACTGCGATATATATCCTAAACTACCATTCGTCGCTTGTGACTCGCGCTGCTTCGGGCGCATTGTACCTACTGCTCTTGTGCTGCACGAAAAGACCGTACGATAGAGATACCTACCTACGAATCGGAAAAAAATGCGCGAACACGTAAAAGTTGTGCCAAGTGGTAAAAGCACCTACCGGTGATAATGTTGTGTGCATCTCTCGAAGTTCGCGGTTCTTCGTACGACGATTTTAACTCGCTCTCTGTATGGTAGGAGATATAAGATAGATAAATACATCCGGCGTGTGCGAAAAAAGTTGGAAAACTTTTTCTGACGGATTATTATTAAGAACTCCGATGATCGCTTTTCCTTCTGATCTGTCTGAGTTTCTGAAAAAGTTTTGACTGGCTTTTCCGACTTCCTTCCTGTCAGCCTGGCGTAAGTTTTTCAACTTTTATTTCCCATTGAATATGAACAAGGTACCTACATCGCTTAGATCCATTAACTGGAAATTACGTTCAGAGAAAATTTACTGTTTTAATACCCAGTGTTTTCAAAGTCCAAAGAACTTCTTTAGAACATCAGGCTATACTTAATATAGCTACTTGAGATGCTATTTTGGTACTTAGAGAGAGTTGATATCAAAGTACCATACATCATGTGGGCGTTTGCAAAGATGTTTCTTAGACTTAATTAATTATTTTTATCGATATTAATAAAACTATGAAATTCTGAAGAAACCCCTTTATGGATTATGGGTATCAATTTTTGGTAATTATGCACTATAGGTTTTCGATTTTCAAAAATGTCTTGTATTTGCCTTCAATGTGTATGTGTACCAACGCGATAATGACATCATTAGTATTTGTATTGTTGTGTTTAATTAATCTTGCGACCATGTACTGTTTATGTTAAGATGAGATTAAGGAACGGTTCAAGAGGAATTGTTTATATTTATACTAGCGTACTACGTACCTAGGTTATATGGTGTAGGCATGGACGTGTACATTTACACGAACCCACACCTACTACCGCATAACGTATGGTTCGTTATATAATCTAAAAATAACAAATACCACATGCACCCAATATTAAAATAAATCAATTACACAACCACTAATGATGCCATTATCGCGCTTTACACATGCACATTGAAGTCAAATACAAGAAATTAGTAAAAATTTAGAAGCTCAAAAACCGTTTTGTCTGTTGTTTTTTGATTTGAAGCGGTAGATTGTTAAAAGTTACTTTGCAAATACTTTTTCTACCGTCAGCCAACTTTTTAATTATTGCTTTACTAGAGGGAAGGAGAATCATTACAGTTTCATCGTCGTGCTTATCCGCCCCTGTTTTAATTAATTTTATTCGGAACTGAATCTCTCTCTCGTTCTTTCTATTACCTAGGTACCTATTCTTCTTATATATTCATATAACGAATTTGAAAAGAATTTTTCGTCATCTTTATGCACCTAACTCCTAACTGTGTGCATTATTCTGAAGCTGAAATAAAAAAGTACCCCTTACAGATGTGTTTTGAGACTATTATGAAAAGCAATTATACGGAAAATACATTGCAATAGGCTTTTCTAAAGAACTAAAATGAAAATTAATTTTGTACTTGTACGTTTAGAACACTAAAAAAATTATTTCCTCTGGAAACCAAAAATATTAATTTTTAATTTTTTTTAAAATCTTTCGATAATTTGTTTTTCAAATTAATGTGCTGTAGTAGTACTCGAAGAAGGTGTATCATTTATGACAAAAGTCAACTTTAACTCTTTATTCTTTCATTTCGCGCACACCTATGTGTTTATAAAGATTGTTAATACTGTTACAAACCTGCGCTTAAGCCTAATTAAACGTCTATTAAGATATTCTATTGTCTGTCATAACTAATACTTATTAGTTATTTCTATTACCTATTGTTTTTCAATATGACGTAGGTAAAACAATTCGGCGGAAACATTACTGTCTTTTCTCGCCCAATTATTTATATTTAACCAAATTATTTATACTTGATGTTGTTCTATTGTCAAATTGTTAAAAAGACGACTCTATTGTAGGAAGTCGATGGTATTTGTTGAATATTGTCGTGTGATGCAAGTTAAAATTTTTCTGTTTGCATACGATCCATGCATCCTACATGTTTCTATTGTCTGATAATAAAATGGGCACATAGTAGTACCTACTAACAGTTCAGACCTGTTAAGTTACCTGGAGTTCTTCATGTCTGATTTTTATTTAATGGAGGACAATATAGACTATTAATTAAAGTTAAAAACATTGTGAAAGGTCTGTCTGTCACGGAGATCCAATCTTTGTTTATATCTTTTGTTCATTTTCATTCAAAACGAGTTGACCTCTAACCTCATACTGACTTCCTATTTATTAAAATAGGAAATAAGATGTCTGTAGTCTTGTTATTATCATACATCATTGTTTATATATTGAGAGAAATTATTTAATACACATAATCTGGGGCCATTTACTAAATATGGTACCTACGATTGTCAAAGAAATGGCCCTTTTAAACCCTTGTTATTTAGGTATTGAAGTAAAATGAAACTCGTGAAAATATTTATCTAAAAAACATCTAGTTATATAATCTGGTAAATAAAAATCTTGTTTGAAATCGTCATGGATAGAACAAGGGTATTGAGAGCCAATTTTATTGTTATTACTTTTTTATGGTCACCACTTTTTCTTCGCACTAAACTGCGTTTTATCGTTCTTAATTTTAGAACTTGAAGATGAAGTGTCTGTATAATGGGCCATGAAAGCAATGTGTCCCATTTTTATGTTAACATTTCAATACTCTATTGTATTTTATAGACAACAATGTTTGTGCAATGTATCTGTAGTTGCTCGATCGTGCTAATACTATTTCCACGACTCTCGCATCCAATACGCTTCACTTTCGTATCAGTAATAAGTTCATGTGCCGTTTCGTTTGCAAACATAACTATTTTATTTCTTCCGTCAAAAGCTATAAAAACCGAATTGAGTTTATTGCAGAAACACTAACAAGTAGCTCTTGGTCACCGTGTGTATATTTAGATTTTCATTGTCATTTTATGCAGTTTCACCAATTCGCGCCACTACTAATCCACCTCAAATTAAATCTAAAGTACACGCTGTGCTGTGCTGTCGTAAATACGAAATAAACCTAAATATATTATGTATTCTTGTGTCAAGAAGAAAAGAATTACTTTACTAGAGACGGGGTGAATTTATTTACATTTTCGAAGAACGTCGTTTCATCCAATCCTGTTGGAAGATTTACAGTTCGTTTGTCAAAGATTTGTTGCATCATATCATCATAAAGTCGTCAACGCGAAGACTAATTGGACACGCATCTCTAACTTTTTTATTCCAAAAATCTAAATGTCCCTCTGCCTCTCTCTACTCCTGTTTTTGCCTCTACTATATCTCCAAATGGCTCCTCGTTCTGTCTCTCCTTTTCCTTATGAACCTCGAGAGTGCCCGTAACAGTTTCTCTACCGCCCTTCCTCTTTATAACATATTCTATAGATACATGATATTTTCATCATTGTGTTCTACATTTTATCATTCTGCAGTAAAAGAATTCTTGCATCGATTATTAGAAAAATTACAAAATATTTTTTTGAAAGACGTTGAAGCTGTTTCTGAAAATATTTATTACTTACCAGTGAAAGTATCATACAGAAGCTCTTGAACTTAATGTTCGAGGAGCTTTCTCCTTCTTGTACTAGATTTCATGTTCTTTTAAGATACTTGAATATACCTCGTGAGCATAAACGGATTTAGAATGAAAAAAAAAAAAATGAATTTATAAAAGTTATTGTCTGTATATTGGCTATAACTTTATATTTCATCATAATTAATTCAAGTTTCGTTGTTTTTAAATAAAAAAAATAATAAAGCCTGTAGGTAAAGTGTAAAAATTGTAGACCATTTTTGTAGAGCGTTATGGTTTTATACATGGAAAATGGCTAACTCTGTAATTAAATCCACTGAAGGTACCTTGTTCTTTTAATTACAGAGTTCCTCCCTGTTAATAACTTTTTAACACATTTTGTGTAGCTGTTGCATGCTTTATAGTCTTACAGTTTTTAGCTAAATTAAACTTTTTTACTACAAAATAAACTAATGTACAATATCTGCTAATTTTTCATTTTTGGCTCTAATAGTCGATTATAAAAAATCAGAAGGAATTTTATAGTAAAATCTCTCAATCAAGATTGTCCCTGTTAAAATTGACATTTAATATTAATGAACTTGATTTCTTTCAAGTGCTCCGAAGCCAAATACTATAGCTATAAGCAAGATCCCGCTAATCGTAAGTGTTATATAATAAAATACGACCGACCGTGAGAACATATTGACAAGATTATTAACGAAGCAACAGCGTCTGATGAATAACTTGATAATTAATGAACACAAGCCAATACGTAGTATCGGCAATATATGCATTGTAAGGGCCCCTATAAATATCTTCGTATTGAAATTTCCGCATCACATGATTTACAACATGCCGCAATATCCATATTGTCAATATTAAACAAAGCAAACAAAAGCAGGGCGACCAAAGATCATAACGGCCCTTTTAGAATCCACCATCCGCACAATGGTCAAGTTTTTGTGAAGATTAGGAGGCGGACGGACAAGCGGTGGCGGTGGGCACCCACCCCGATTTAGGTCAAACGGCCTGAACGAGCTAGTGAGCACGCTTTCATAAAGTCCGACCAAAGAACATCCCACAACCAATATTGTGTCGTATAAGAAAGCGGAAGTGGGTCTCGAACACGGCGGTTACTTCGAGGCATTTCTTTGAAAACTTTGATGGACCTATTATTGGTGGTGGTATTATATCCATTATACATTGAAATTGCCGTTAATGATGAGTCTGAAGACCTTCTTGTCCTATTTTAATGCTGCTTCTTTTTAAATTCTAATGTTATCGTGTAATGTGCCAAAATAGGGGCTTATTAGTTTAATCGTCATCAGGCAATCGTCTGCTTAATAATAATTTTAAGAAATAAGTTGAAACTCAGGAAGTTGGTACCCACTAGTGCACGCGACTGGCAAACGTATGTCGCGTATCATTTTCTGAATATGTTGACTTCCAATTATGAGGACCATCATCATTCAGTAAGGCAACTGCTGGTCATTTATTCATTTCTCTATTAAAAACAGTGTGTATGGATGTGTGACATTTCTATTTGTAGCCACCTCGGCTGCCACTTTAGGTCGTTTTTGTCACTTATTTTCATACCACAGAGTTCGGAAGTGGTAGTTTCACAAATTAATGACCACTTCAAGTTTCATAATTAATGTCGTGCGTTTTATGAGAGAGCCCGAGTACCTTATTCTCTAGCAAATAATACTGAAGTATTTTTTTTTTGGTCTAGTTGCCTCTTGTGAGTAGCGTTTAAGCTTGGGCTGTCCAAAGAGGACTGTGCTGTTATCAAAGCAGGACGCCAAGTCCTGACTTGGTCCATTGGTACAGACGCGTCACTGACTGCAACGATGGTGGTGTCGTTTGAAGTGTATGCAGGAGGGACTCCATAGAAATTATTTATGTGCCCCGAGCACATGCTGACGCAGTTAGCCATGTACAGGCGTACGTGTGTACTATAAGTTTATAAGTATGTGTGCATGCAAGGGGACGCAGAGACGTATCTATACATATATGAGAAGAAAGGCCCCATGTCTCTCGTATTTATGACTGGCATCTACTTACACGTATGAAGTATGCAACATAAGAACCTTTAAAATTTATAGCTTTCTGATTCCTGCAAACGTCTCTTATTTATATTGATAGATATTATAAGTACCACGTCTATATGTATATGTATGTGCAAGTATGTCTGTCTGTCTGTCTGTACGTGTACTTGTGAAGCTTCTTCGTTGCCATTCATATATGGATGTGTGCGTGGTGGATAGGGTACTATGAACATAACAGTTTTCCAGTAAAAGTATCATATTTCATTATACGTAATTACCCGGTGGATCATTTACGACAAGTAAGATGTTGCTAATATAATGGTTAAAATAAAACCTGAACGACGCTGTCCTCCCATAACGATAACGGCTTTTAAAAGATGACTCTGAGATATACAGGGTGTTGGTCATTTCTCGACAGAATCCTGAGTTGATTTTCTCATTCCATGAAAACTGGAATACCCAACATTTTCAATTATTTGCAAGCTAGATACCCCTATGTCCCTCTTCCCACCTATTCTTCCCTTTAACAACCCCTTAAAAGGTAACCTTCCATTCTATCTGTCTATCTCCTTTTCCTGATTGAGACTCTATCAAAATAGTGGGTCATTCTCTTTTCTTATACGTCTAAGCTAATCTTCCTAAAAGTTCAAAATCTTTGGGAAAGAACCAGGAAACTCCCTTCGAAGTCAAAATTGTCCCTCACATATTACTTTTATTATAAATTCCGTTTTGTTCCAAATAATTTTATAATATCATATTTCCCAAATTTTCATTTTCCTTTTCTTTGTGCCTGACTACATAACATTTGAAGTTAAATCACGATAACGTTTTCGTGTTACACCCGTTTAGTAAAGATCGGTAGCGATGACGAAGGATCTGGGGTGCACTTGGTCTGTCGGCGGTCGTTTTTTTGTTCGCATATGCCAGAAGAAAAAAAATAAAGGAGCCCTTTTATTAGGAATATTTGTGTGGGTCGTAATATATTTAAGGGGAGAATCTGATGCTTGTCCGCAGGCCTTAATGGCCCAGTTGGTCCCGCAGTGGGGTTTGCGTGTTTACATTATTGACCCTGGACTTCTAAATGTGCACGTCGATGATTTACCGATGCTTTTATAACTTGGAAGCTTGAAGAACACATGTGAATCTGGGTTATTAGTAATGCTGTTGCATCGGACACGGTTAAACTGCAGTCAACCTTTTCTTCATATTGTTACTAAATTTGTTGCTACAAAACACGAATTTTTTTTATTACCTCTGGATGGTTATGGGGTAGTTTTAGTGTCATGATTGTACAAGCTCGTGAGGTATAGTAATTTTTCGGGAACCACCTGCTTCTCTTCAGATCAAGTAGGAATTTTCAGGATTATTAAAAGAAATTTGAGAGGGCTAGGATTTGATGGCTGCAGTTGACTCAAATCTTAGTAGAATGAGGAGCTGTTACAAAAACAGTGACTTTGTTGTGTCTGTTTACATTTTGGATAAAGTTAAAGGAATTTATTGCCGCAGCCACCCTTAAGCGTTTCCTGTAATTACAACCCGCTTCTATCACTACCACTACTACTAGATGAACATTTACGTAGAACATTTATTTCATTTCTTCGCTTGGCACCGTTGTTCGTTATAAGATTTTCTTTTTTGTTTTATGTTGAAGAAGCGGACACTGTTGTGCTTAAATAACATGAATTGCATTACACACGTCAAGATGATTAATGACAAAAATTTCGAGTCTTTCAAGAACTTGATGAACATCATTAATTTATAATTTGAAAAATGATGAAATTAAGTACCTACCGAGTTTTTACCACCAGTCTTACAATGTGCGTTAATTAAGAATATAAGCAGAAACTGAACTACTTTTTATTCGTTTTTTTTGTCAATCTATAAAAAGCTCTAGTTGGATCCTATTAAAAAAAATGGATGTCACGATTTCACCCTGTGGTCAACAGTAACTCCAGGCAAAATCTTCCAATTTTTGACTTTTATTACCAGAATCGTTTTAATGGCACCAATTCTATACATAGAAGAATCTTCAGACGTGCCCAGTCACCTTCCTGATAGCCATTTTGAGCTTATTAGTTCTCATCAGCGCGCTGGCAGAAAACTGACCAAGCCAATTGTCCTGTTGAGCAGATTCGATCAATAAACTCCCACAGAAGGCGCTGTAAACGATATCTATGACAATATTGTTCAAAAACGCCCTTTTACTAAACCTTCCTAAATGATAAGGTGGAAGATGGGTGGAAGTAAATTGTCATTAGACGTTGATATGGTGAGATAAGAAGGTTGGCTCGAAGTTGTAACTTAAAAATCGGACTTGCGAGATAATTTCGGAAGACTTTTCAAATGATTGCGACGAAAAGCCGGTCCGTTAAAACCATTAGAGAGTTGACAGCAGCTCGTTGAAGTCGACGAATGGTAACGGATGGACTAAGAAGAAATTGCTGCCCCTGTTGAAAGCATGTCTAAGTGTACGACAGTCGTACCTAATTGAAACTTGAGTAGGTAATACCCGCTATTAAAAGGATGTTAAATCGTGTTAAAATGGTTCCAGAATGTTCTTGTACGGAAATGTACAATTTTAAATAGTTTTGATGAGTTTTAATTAAAATGGAACTAATATGTGTCGTTCTACGTAGGCAAATAACCATGAAACTGTCTTTTAATGTTCCTCAGGTGCTTTTGCTTAAAAGGATTTTTAATTTTATATTCTGAAGGATTCGTCGTACCATTCCGAATGGACGAGAAGGAATGCCATGCTCTGAAGTATTTTCTTTTTCGGTTTTCATTTTTTCCAACAATATTGTTAGGTCATTTAGGATGCAGGGATGTTATATATCGATATATTTGTCCTAAGAACCTGTAGTTATAGTAATTGGATATACGTACCTATATGAAGAGACGAACCATATGGCGATTATCCTCGCGTATTCCTTTTCGAAATTTGCGAGATGAATATTGTGTTTATTGTGCAGTCAGTGCAGCGTCAGTCGACCGAACCAGAATAATTGACTTGACAGTAGTCGGTCTTTGTTAAAACTCAGACGAAGAGCTGTGGTAGATGCACTTAAGCAAATTCTTGGAATGCAATTTTGAATATTTCTCATATTATTGTAATTTTTATTAGATATTTCTTTTAAAAGTTATATCCAGAAGTCAAATAGTGTTTAACTAGACTGTACAGTGTTTCACTAGAAATTAACACCAAAAGTTTCTCAATTGGTCAAAATCTGGGATATGAGGTAATTAATTCTAAGCAGAAAATAATGTTGATCATGTACGTCATAAAATTATGTTTACAGTAGCTTATTAAATTCCTTATCATTTTTATCTGTAATGTAGAAAGAAAATTTTGTTTACCCTAATTACAAAATCCCCCTTTTTCCATGCTAGACATCGCTCGTTCATTCTCAAGATCTACTCTGATCCTTTCTTATGACATATCACGCCAACTTGTCACTCGCTTAATATATGATGAATCGGTTATCCGCGGGTGCAATTGTGCATTAATGAAGCTCGTTTTGAAAGCGAGCTTTGAACGTTTCTGGAAGCAAAGGAGAATGTCCCAACACAATGGTTCAAGTACGACAGGAAACATTCTTTAAGGTGTTAAGTACCAGATGCACAAATGAAGCTCTCGCTTTTTCCTTTATATTGTTTGTTAAAGCGAAGAAGTGTTAAAGGCATCAGCTTTTGAAAAAAAATGTCTTCAAAAACATCAAATTATGACTAACAGCATGTTTAATGGAAAATTTAATCTTCTAAAATGATATACGTTTTTCACATGGTACATAATGGCAGTAAAAAAGTAGGTGGAAGTTGTAGGTCAGAGAAATATGAGATTATATCGTTTAACCCTACACCCTTTGATGACTTTGAGGTAGTATTTGTCAACCTGAATTAAAAAGTGGTAAGGTCAGCTTAGGTTAATTAGGCTTGTATAGATTTCTACCCTATCCAATTTTGATAGTGGAAGTAGAGTAAAAAAAGGGGTTGGAAAGGTTAAAACATAATCCAACCATTTTCCTTTTAGAGGAATGGGGATGGTGAAAAATATTTTTAGTTTTTTTCAGCCCCTTCCTTCTCTCCAGTCTACAACTTTCAACTTTCATTTCCAAAGTGAACAAACGAGTTTGTGAAGTTTCGTCTTCTCAACGAACATGCTCATATCCTTTTTCAGGGTGATGAATACTATTTGATACTATTCCAAGATCACTGAAGGGATGAAGGTTAAATAATGTAATTATTAAATATATTTTATTTTGGATCTAAAAAAAACCTGTAAATGGTTTAGATATATTCATGTTATGGGCAGTAAGTTTTTAGAACGAGTAACAAATGAGCTAATCCAGAGGAGTGAGTACCCACTAAAGATATAGGTACATCATTGTAATTACTGTACATTAAAATTGTTTCCATGTTCATCGTTAAAATCCAATAATTTATTTCTAGTTGTAGTAATTACTAATCGAATTTTTTTAATGATAACTGAATTTTATGAGATATCAAATCAGTTTATGGGTTAATTAAAATAACTATTTTAACGTACCTATAATGCTGTATGGTGTACGTCGTTACGATTCACCCACTATGGTTGTAATTAAAGAGATAAACAATGACGTGCGTGTGTGTTTATAATGTATCTATGGTACGCAGTTACGTTTCTTTGAGTCCACTCCCGTACCACCCGCATTACATTCAGATAACAGATGGCATTAAATCAAAAACTGATGCAGCCTGAAGCTCTTTGGGTTTATTGGTTCAATAAATAAGGAATTTAATTCATAAAATTGCCCTTTGTTGACCTCCACGAATTATAAACGTATGGTATATTTTATATCGAACGTATGTTCAGATCTGTTTTGATATTGATGGGTAACTTTTTATACCATTAGAAGTCAGAATGTTTTTTTGAACTTTGGGAATAAATAAAATTTTTTTGGCAAATAATGAAGCCGTATGTGATGGGGTGGTTTGCTGACCAAAATAAATCATTTTTTCCAAGTATTTGGAATTACTTTATGAACGTTGTTGTTTTAAAATAATGTTTTCTCTTATTAAAATGTATCTCTTCGTATGTCAACTTTATTGCCATTATTCCAAAACGTGTGAGACACGATGTGCCTGTATTTTGGAGATTTTTGAGTCCTATTAATAATTGTTCCACTGTTAAAGTTTGTGATTGTGGTTGGTAGATGACTTTGGTTCAATGTATCGTAATGATACATGTGTGAAACTCTGCGGCGACCGAACGACGACATAGGAATCGCAGTATGCGCTGAGAGTCCCATTCATAACAATTTTGATTAATAACAGACACAGTCTCTGTGAATGTACGATCGCATTGTGGCTTCTTTCGGAACTAATTAATTCATAAATCAAAAGCAGAAGTTTTGCGGACTTCGATTTACAACTGCAAAAGCATCTGTAGCAATGAATCAACTCCTCTCGTCACCACAGAGTCACTCTATGAAGTTTTCTACGAGTTGACTGTCAGGAACTTTCAAGAAAGAACGCTATAACCGATAGGCCTTTATAACCGAACCCTCTCCCCTAACGTGCCTAGGTCCTATTTGAATAACCCCTAATTAACTATGTTTTAATTGTTATTAAATCATTGTTCAAGTACATATTTAACATTTATATTTAATGAAATGGATTTCTATCAGAATGTGATTTTGTTCATGATGTTAATTCTGCAGAAGTAATTACGAGGATAAACTAATTAAACGAAACATGGTATCAGTCATCAATGAATGCATCGCTTGAACTAATAGAAAGCAGTCGGAAATTTGTTGCCAATTGGAGTCGGCTCATATGAAATTGAAATTGTATTTAAAATGAATAAGCTGCAGTTTAAAAGAAAAATGGGACAATTACTCCAAAAAATCCTCCCCATTAGTCAATTAAGATCATTTTAATTACGATTTATGTCCCCATTTTCGCTTTTGAAGACTATCATTAATTTTTCGTATGTACAAAAAAGCGTTAAGGTAATTTGTTATAAAGATTTTGATTTCGTATCATGCCATAGAAATAATTTCTCATTAGGTTTTTCATTTTGTTTGTTAACACATTTTACAAAATTGTGGACATGTTTATGTGTGTTCTGGTTATGAGCTGCTGTTGCAGGATTTTTGAAATGAAATTATTCAAAAATATGCGTTCATGTGAAAAAGTTCTCTTTTCATAAAGATGAAAAATGGTGTTAGGTACATTTGCATAGGCAAATTTATGATACGATATCAATACTTAATATGCAGGGGTGCAGTCCATTAAATAGGATAATAGGAAAGATAAATTTTAAAAAGATTTGATTCAAAAATTTTCTTTATTTTGAAGCAGCTTACTAGAAAATAGCATTTTGAAAATAAACAATAAATCTAAATCTTTGTATTTTGTTAATTTTAATTTGTATTAATTAGTTAATTTATTTTCAATTTTTAGTAGATTTGTCTCTTTATCTTTCACCAATTCTTCCTGTTTTCTTTTTTTCTGAGATTCTCTGTCTTCTTGTAGATTTTGAGTTAGCTTTAGATTAGTGCTCTCAAAAGACTTGTACCGAACTATATTTTGGAATAAATCTGATGAAGGGCTTGAAATATTAGGAATAGTGGAAGAATTGATAAAAAAGACATTTAGGAAAAAAAAATGAAGAAATATTTAAGTGGTCGCTATCACTGTATATAATGTTTAAAATTCTTTCTCACAGGTCATACTTCCTAATTTATCTGTTATTCAATCTCCATAAAACTTGAATAGGCTCTGTATGAATCGAAAAATAAAAAGAGATATTGTACAGATATATTAGTGTCTGAATATGAAATAAAAACACAAAGCAAATGTTTGTTTTGAATGTATCGCTGATGATAGTTGATTACGCCAGTTCATAAGCAAACCAAAAGTCAGAAAAGCTATCAGTATAGTTTAGTAACAGCATGCTACTATTCAATTCAAAATCCCATTTCGGCGTCCTCCGGTTCCACTTTTTTTCAATTAAAGTCCATTTTTCCGCTACAATCCTATTGCTTCGATAGTATGTATACGCATAAATCTTGCAGTAGCATTTTCCGCTGACGTTTTCCCATCTAACCAGTCAAAACGGAACAAGGTTCGAGCATGTTGTTGCTCGAGATGATAAATTGAAATCATTTTTTAGTTTCGTGTTTCGTCGGCAACCCCTACCATTTAATTTAGTACGAAATAACCTTTGACGAATTTATCTTGATCTATTAATGCAGGAAAATCCGAATCGATATGAGCAAGGGGTGCCAGACCGTAAAATGTAGCATAGGGCTAAGAAAGTTCCAATTTTGTACAGCTACAAAAAAATATATTTCTAGAAACTTTTATACCTATTATACGTTTATTTAATCGCAAAGACACCAGGGAAATTACGACACAAAATTTCCTCAACAAAATGGATTATGATTGTTATATTTTTTGTTTTTTTTTTAAAAAACAGAAGAAAACAGTCAGAAACATTAAAGAAAATGTTTGCGTATGAGTTGAAAATTGGGCATCTAAAATAATTAAAAATCTTTTCAAAATGTGTTCGCTCAAATAAACTTTTCACTTCGTCAAATATTTCTATATTTGTGAAATTTTGAAGGAAGTAGGTATTAATCTAACAGAAGATTTTCTCGTCTAGCTATTTCAATTTTATAAATGGTCCATGTTAACGTCAATTCCTTAATCATTACTGATAGTGCTAGATTTGTGGGAGTTTAAAATAAACTGACTGTTCAAAGCAGACAGGAGAATATAAATGCTAAAAAAATGATGCATGATCAGGATTAGTGCTGTTTGGACGGACGGCCAACGACCCTTCAAACAGTTATGCATTTATACGGGTTTAGGGGAAAAGGGGGATAATTGGGAACACCTAAAGTAAACCAAAAATTTACAAATAGGTAATGCAATATAGCTGGTAAATATCATATACTTATTTAAATCAGATTTTATGGGGGTCTGCTCAGAATTTATCCTCATAAAGATTTTTTAATTTAATTAATTAAGGAGTTATTTATCAATAGTAAAGAATTTTACATCCCTTTATCCCTCGTTCTCAATTACCCCATTTTTCACTACCTGTCACAGTGACACTTATTACAAGTACTTACCACTTATTTGTACAGCATAAAACATGTGGACAAAAAAAAATTATTTTGATATCATTAGTAAATGGGGTGGATTTCGGATGGTTCGTTTTATTTTTCTTTCGGTACATGAAAGGTCTTTAATCCGCCTTTTGTAAATCGACAGGCTGATTGTAACCTGTGTGAGTCTGTGAGTAAATTACACGACGGGGTCCGTGTGCATTTTTCATGGCCCGAGGCACATCTTTTGTCAAGCCCTTGATAATTTATTTTTGAAACGTCGCGCAGTTCGACTAGATAAAGCTCGCGCCCTTTTCCTAACACAAGTATCTTCTGCAGGCTGGTGTCTGTACCTACATCGTAGCCCAGATGCATGAATACGTACCTAACAGTAACACCAATGCAACGGTGGATGGGGATGGGGTGCATGTTGTTTCCACTCATTTGAATCGCTTTTAGACTCTAAATTCAGCAAGTCCATAAAAAATTTGTTTGTTTTTTTTTGAGAAATGATTGTTACTTTCATGGGTTTTTAGAAATTGATCCATAAATGCACTTGTTGTAATCAAATTAAGTGATGCAGTTTAATTAATTTTCAATTAATCTCAAAATTCTGCTTATTTCCATATTTATGAGAGCCAATTAATTAAATCTGACCGAGCCTTTACGTATTCATTTAACTGATGTAATTGTAATTGTAATTTTGTTCCTGTTTTTTGTATTCGACGAACTGTAAATTTGTTTTGGAATCGACCGGCATAAATGCATACAGACAGACAGATTGCTACTATTTATATATTTATCGAATTCCATTAAACCGATTTAATGGACGTGAAAGGAAGTATTATTTTCGATGAGAGGTTACAGGTTATCTTCAATAGCTGCGGTTGATGGAATAATAGTTTGTGTCAGGCAAACTGTTCGCGATCAATTATTAAACTGACAGATCCGGAATTAGGTACTACAAAGCTTCCCATGAAACATCAAAATTTTCTAAACGAATTGGTATGATTGAAAAATTGAGTTTTTCATGGATACTTTTTAACGAAAGTTAATTGTTATGCTCTTTTGGAGTTGTAACTACTCGAATCTGTCCAAATTTGAGAAACGTATGGAAGAAATATTATAGTCAAAACCGGTTATAACGATATCGGAGGGACCACCCATTTTTGGTCGTAATAACCGATAACATTTTCGAGAATTGACTCGAAACGTTTTTGTTTACCTTTGCTATCGTAATTTTCATTGATCATTATACTGTCTCAGATGTGGATGCTGTTACCTATTCAAATTGTTAATAAGACCACTGGTTGTTATAACAGATATAATTCTCCCAAGATATTAGTTAAATGTGGTCGCTTAATGAGGTATGTCGTAATAAGCAATGTCGTAAAAAGCGGTACCTATTTTTTATAAAGCGATCATATAGCATTCAGCCAGGACCTACGATTTTAGACGATATAACTGGTGTGTCGTTTTAAGCGACATTGTTGTAAACGGTTTTGATTGTATTTAGAAGTTATTAATCAAATTAGAACATCATATTAATTGAAAATTTAGAATGTTTGTCTGCTCATAATATTTCTAGAACCTGATGGTTTTTGTGTCCAGCAATATGTACTTGTTGTTTGTCCCTGATGGTACTCATTATACCTAAATGATCCTAAATAGAGTTTATGCTCAATTTTGATTCCCAGTACCACTAAGTACCAGATATTTCTTAAGAATTCCTAGCACACATGGTACTTTTGAGTTGACCTCTGACTCTATTCTTGATACTAGGATTGGTTTTCTGTAGTAGTAATACCTAGCTGGTACTTTTGGTACTCTTCGTTTGTTGGAACACATATGCTGACTCAACACCTACTTCTGCTACTCCATGATTCCTGGGGCATATCATGATGTTGTTTTTCAATGGTACCTTTGGTACTCTATGTTTGAAATTTACTGACAATATTTTCTAACATTATTCTAATAATAATTGGCGTTGGATTCTTAGAGAAAATATTGAAAATTGAGTAACATTTCATTTCTTTTTAACGAAATTGCTTTTGTAACGTGTTGAACGGTGTGGGTGTGCAGTTTACCTTTGTGTCCAAAAGCCCGGACACATGAGTACACGTGTTGTTCTTTAGTGAGCGGTCGTGTGTTTGCTTTTAGGGAGCGTCCCGTAATTAGAAAAAAACTAGCACGAACCTCTCGCTTTATTGTGCGATGACAAGAAAACTAAAAGAGAAACATCAAAGGTTTATCTATCCGTTCAAAAATTGGAATCCGAAGGCTCCGCAACATTAATAAACGCGAACTATCGACTCTGAATACACATCTATCTAAACAATTTCAAACGTACAGTTTGTTCACCCACGTACGTTTATGTTGTTGTGACATTGCGAAACCCAACGTTTCGAACTTGTACCTGCAGCAATTAACGTCAAAAATAATATTTCGATGGTTTCGTTTAATTCACTTTGACATGACTTTTTTGCTCCATGACTTCCTTTTTCATGTGTGTTGGTAACTGTTTTGAATGAACAATAATTATCAGCCAGTATCGAATTCTCAGTTACACAGGGTGCTTTTAGATATTTTTTTGTTAGTGTTCGCCTGTTTTAATATTACGTGCTTATTGACAACAATTTTGCTGAAAACTGCCACTGGCAAACATAGACGTTTGCGTTTCCAATTACTTCATAATTATAATGGTTAGGTCCTTTTAGAGGAAAAATAAACTTGGAATTAAAATTGAGAGCAAAATTTGGCATCAGAAAAAATGATAGATCTTGATTTTGTCTCAAAATAGGGGTCTATAATGTGAAATAAAAAAGAGCATAAATACAATCATCAACATTTAAGAGTCTTCAGTCTTGGGACTGATTGGATACACTTCCCCATTTCTACTCATTCTGACCTTATTTTCGCAATCTTAGAAAACTTAAATTTTTTGCGATTTAGGTCTTCCTCAGTTCCTCTTATTATCTTTAACTAGTCCTTTATGTCCTCCATCGTTTTCTTTATTGACTTCCTTACCACCCTTTGTTTTCTCCATACGTTTCTCATCTCTTAGCAGCCGTCTTCGCACTTGCAACTCTAATAAGTATCAATAGTTTGTTTAAACAATGAATTGTTTTCTATCACATTAATAAAAGTGTTTTTAATTTTATTTTTAAGGGGCTGCATTGTTCAAAAAAGCGCCACTCATAAGTAAAATAAAATAATGATATGCATCCCTTTTCAAAAGAATTCGCTTTAAATTCTGTGTTGCGAATTAGTCCTTAATCATTACTTTTAATGTGAGCATTCACAAATTTATTTGCTTCATAATAAAACTTTTGATCTTGTATTCCTGAAGGAGCTTTTAAAGCAGATAAAGTTCTCGCAATTTTTCCCTCTATTGATGTGCTTGACGTTAAGTAATGAGATAATGGGTAATAGGCAAAAGGGTATTTATATAGGTACATAAGGACGTTCAATGAAACAAAACGCGCCTTTGTATTTATTTTATCTAATCCCATCAAAGTTGTTTAATTCTAAAGCTTCAGAAGAATAAATTACGTTTTTAACGAATTAATCAGAACTAAAAGGACGTATTAACGTGAATCAGACAGTATTTTTTTTAAATCATAATGCCAATGAATGAATACATCGTGTTGGCTCATAACACGTTCGTGGATGTACCTACCTATATATGTGTGTAGTGAGGGTGCGAATTGAAAAGATTGTATTAGCAAACGTACATATATACATAATTAAGGGAGAAACAAGTAGGTGCATATTTTTCAAAGCGTTCTATACGGAACAGTTTAAAACTGGAAAAGCTGACATAAATAAATGTGATATTTCACTGTTGAAAACGGTAAATAGGAGCGAAACGTTTTTTTCTACACGTACCTTTGAATGCATCCGTCGAAAGCTGATGTAAAACCTTCTAAACAGTCATTCATTAAGTTATTCAGCGCGGAAATGTTTCGAAGCATTTGTTACTGTTTTTAACGCCCATTTCAATGAAATAGGTAGTCAAGAATGCGGTTTCTATATATACATTTTTTTATTTTATTGGGGGTTGCACAGGCTTGGGCGGATTTTCACCTTTTCTAATTAATTTTAATGAGTACGAAAAGTCGAAAAGCTCGATGTCAGTGTGTGAGATGTAAAACGGTTACTGTCTGAATGGGGGCGAGAAGTTGATTTGTTAAGCAAATTGCAAAAAAATAGGTCACATGCAGTTACCGTTAACGACGTTTTGTTTCGTTAATACGCCTAAACATTTTAAAGCTTAATCTCGCTCTCCTTTTTCCTTTTCGACTAATGAGCAAATCAGGAAATTTGCGCGTTGTTTCCATATATTCTTTTTCCTGATTATGGAGCTCACAGATTAGGAAATTTTGTGTTATTACCATACGTGGAAACATTCCTTAGAATAACATGTTCTTAACATTCCATAAACACGTATAGAAAATTAAGTTACAATTTTGTAAGTCTGCATGGTCCTTCGAAAGGATCAGGATTATTACTGTTTTATAAACAATAATTAAAAAATGTAATTTTTCGGGATAGGCATTGACTTTTGGAACGTTTGAAACATTCTATATAAGTGTTGTGGAACATTCTATGTCATTTCTGAACACTACAAGTCATTTATAAAAAAATCTGAAACGTTATAGATCATTGTTGAACATTTCAAATTATTCTAGAGGATAAAAGAAATTTACCTTATAATGGCTTAATCTGGAAGGTTCCAGATCATTCTTGAAGAATCTGGAGGGTTTTTGAATATTGTAGAGCATTCTAGTTCATTCCTGGAGAATTTTAAAACTTTCTGAAAATTTCTCATGCACTTTACCGTTACTGTTGATTCGATTTATGAGATGTTAAATAGAAATAGGTATATCTTATCACAAACTTTTGTGATCCAGTTTATCATGGAGTGAAGGACATCACAAATGAGTGGCAGTAGATACTGAGGATCAACGAGAAATTCCCTATCGTTTGTCATTTTAAGTATCGTTTTTTTTTTTAACTGCATGTAACAGGGTCAATATTACGTAGATACACACATTATAATTTCAGTATTGTATAACTAATCCAGTTATATGCAATAGCATACAAAGTATGATGTGATATGTAGAGAGGCGTTGCTTAGAAGTGCTGCGAGAAAAATTTTCTAGAGTTAATTCATTTGCAGTTGGAAATGAGAGTAAGGATAAAGCATTGCGCCGTTTCTTAGCGCTTTAATATTTCCTAGGCTAGAGAACAACATGGTCTTGCAGTTGCAATCGTGTCGACCCAGTTCTTACCGTATGTGCATATCTTTAGTATTTATCAAAAGCAGAAAGTCTCCCATGGATCGCGCTAAGCAAGTGCCTAAGCCCTTTCGAATGTCGTACATGCAAGTGGTGCAACGAAAGCGTTGAATTTTTACTTTCAACAAGTGGATATTCAAGTAGAAGCGTTTGAACTTATTGGGTATTTTCAGTCACTTAAAGGTTAGCTTACAGTAGAAATATTATCGTAACGAATCATTTCTTCACATATTAACGACCATTTCGTACAATGGAAGAATTTTTTTTAAAACGCAACGGTTCATTGAAACGCTGAATGTGGCACTGAAGCATTGAACTCATTAGATGTCGTAATCTTCTAATTAGAGTACGTGAACGTGTGGGTGAAAGTCAAACCAAAGAAGCGACACTTTGTTAAGAGTAAATTCCATTTTAAAACTTCTTCTAAAGGCAAATAAATGCAAACGGTTCAGTTAATATGAATAAAAGACAAACAAAAATTTGAGCAAATAAAACTAAATTCAAACTTGTAGAAGATTTAAGAAAATAAGGTCTTAAAATCATGACTTTATTGTCAAGAATTTTCTTTACGAGACGATTGAAAATTTTCTATTGGGGTTTGAATTGGAAATTTACAGAAGAGCGATGAAAATACTATGAAGAGAAAAAGTTATTAATAGGGAAGAATTAGGAAGTATCTACAGCAGACTATAAGGTGATTTGGAAGTTAACAAGGAAAATGAGACCTGGAATTAGAGACTGAAGCAGAAGTAAATAGGAGAAGAAGAAGAAGACGTAGATTAGAAGTCTTAGTTTTTGAGAAATCTGATGATTAGCTGAGGATAACCAAATCACAATTAGTCTTCAGACATTTGGTAATGATGAAGTTGAGAATTATGAAACAAACTGAGAATTCGTGGAATGTGACACATTTCTGAAGGTAGAAAGTATTCCAAACATAGTTTATGGTAAAATAATACCAAATTACCCTATTGAAAAACTGTGGTTCAGAATGAGTATGATGGTAGCAGAAATACCTACAAATCCTTGCATATTTCTGAAGCATCATGGAGTTAAAAATAGTAACGTTGTACGTACATCGGAGGTAGAAACAAAAAAAAAGAAAACTATTGGAGTACATGACCTGTAAAGAGTAAGGCGATCCTCAATTTTTGTTTTTCATTTTCTGACCTCGGATAATGGTTTCAATAGCGAGGTCTCTCTTGCTCCATTTATTTTCGAAAAACGACGACTCACGCTTCTCAACGCCTGGGCGCCCGTGTGTTTGCACGTTCGTATGTGCACATGCAAGTGTAGCGTAGCGGTCGGTTGGAGACGCTATTTTTTTCAATTGGCACATGCATAGTTAAGCCGAAGTCCATATAAGGTAACTTGAATCCGAGCCGAACGACTTGCAAGATTTACGACCATCTTCCACATTGCCAATTTTGGGCGTGGATTGTTGTCCGGTGGCTGGTATCATTGTGTATCGGCTTATTCTTTTGGCTTCCCGAATCTCATGGCTCTAGTGTTTGTGAGTGTGTGTCTGATTTCACGTGGGTATATCATCCGACCTAAGTATCCACTGACACACTTTTTGCATGCCGCATTTTAATCGGCTTATTTACTTGGCGGTCATTTTTTTCCAGATCGTTATTTTCAAAATAGTCTTCAGAACCAGAACTCTCTTTTTTGGATCTTTAATACCTTACACCGTGAATTTTGGCTTTCCTAATAAAGAATAAGATTTAGGCATTCAAGGAAACCATGTTGAACACCTTTACAGGGACAGAGGCGAATCTATGGTCAGATATTGTTTTGTTCTCGAATAGTAAAGTTAATGATGTTGGTCAAGGAATTTTATTCCAAATCCAACTTGACCATTTTAGCGATGTGTTGAATATTTGTGTACGAAATTGTGTAAAGAAATTCAGGCTTGCCAACGTGCATACAACAGACTTTACACAGTTAATTACAGAGAACGTAATCGAAACTTCCTTGTCGTCCTTGCAACTGGATATTCAACGTCATGTCCAGATCCATCAACATTGTACGTTTAGGCATATTCAACGGTGGCTATTCAGCCACATTGATAAGATCGTAAATGGAGTTTCTATAATACAGGAACAGATACCTCGGAATTAAGGATAATGCAGACAAGTTTGTTTGTTAATTCTGTTATACATCATCTAATGACGACATATTATATCGGAATTACCATTTACCGAGGTTTATATGAATCGAAATTCATACGTTTGTCTATATTCTGTAGATTCTCCCTGATGGTCAAAAGGCATTAAACACAATAATAGAACAAAATGAATGTGCTTATGCATCTCATCCTCTCTAACAGTCTCTTGCTGTCTTTTATAGTTTCTTACTGTTTTTCGTATACGAATTGTCATATTTTTTAATCTTCTGGAAAGAGATTTCAGTTTTCCATTAGGAAATGCGATGGATTGAAATTGTCAGAAAATCCACTTAAACAGTTTTCTCCTAGTGGGGAAATAATTTTCCCTTAAAACTGACCGCTGAGAGACTGTAGTCTTTCTTCTAAAGAGTGAAATCATGGAGACTCCAGTCTTTCCTCTAAAGACTTGCTGAAGAGCAAGACTTTTTCAAAAACTCGAAGTTGGTCTTTGATTCCGAGATCCCTGAAGACTGATTATTTTGTCCGGAGTCGTTTACTTCTAATACAATAATTCAAAAATTACAAAATAAAAAACCTTAGGATTTGAACGTTTTTCATCAGTTAGTTTTTCATAATTTCATTCTTCTTTCGTGCTTCTTTTATTTATTTTTTTATCTCAAAATTAAAATTAGCTGACTGCAACCTGGATAGAATATTTTGATAGATTTGTTAACATTGGTCAAGCAAGAGTTTTAGATTTTACGGTGATTTGAAAATTTTATGCTAACAGCTTTTTCCTGCGTTTTGTATTCAGTTTTCCCACATAAAAGAGCTTTCGGTTGAAAAGAACAAGGACCGACATCTGCTCTTTAAAATGCGTAACATCCGATCGACGGCATTTAATTTGAGTGCCACTTTAACCGGCTCATATTCGTTGCCGACAAAGCACGTTCTTCCGATAACTAACTAATTCGGGAATCGGTCACCTTTGTGACCGATAAGCGTCTCTATCCAGGGGTTGACCGCTTGACCGACCGTAACTTACTGTTATGTTAGTTCGAGTAACTGAAGCTTTTTGTATTTATGTATATTTACTCTCGTACGACGACGATTTAAACTGATCCTGTTTCGATAACGACTACACGCATCTTCTCCTTTTAGATCTTTTCTGGGAACGACAGAAATGCACATCAGAAAATCAATAGGTGACAAAATCTAATAAAAAATTAATTTTTATTTCTTTAATTCACTGTTGATGACTTCATATTCAACGCGTTGTTTCGTGATGAGAAATGGCTTTTTCGTTATAGAGAATCGAACTAGAAAATATTTCGACATAAAGAGTTTCCTTAAGAGCATGTTTTGTTGTACCAATCTGTCCCTCATTTACCCCTTGTGGTGAAAATTCATTTCAACATTTTCTTCTACTTATAATGTATTTTTTTTAATTTCGTTATTCGGTAATAACAAGCTTTTTATCCAGTTAATTTATTTTATTTAGATAAAAAAAGATGAAGGCACGAGCTTTATTTTTCATAAAAAACTGTTTTCACGGAAAGCTTTATTTTTAGAACATTCAGCGAAAATATTTGTTATTTTGTATTTCGCATTTTTTGGTCGACGTTTCCACAGAAAATGTTTTTTGAAAGTATGCGACAATGCGAGGAGGAAATAAAAGTTACATGAAAAAGTTCTGTCATGTTTTGTGTTAGATACATTGTTTCCAAGTTAATAACAAAAATAAATCTAAAAGGTTATAAGGCAGAAGTGCTTTGCAAAAAAGCTTTTTCCGTGGAAAAGGGGTTTATTCGAAAATCTTTCTTTTTTATTCACTTAGCTTTTAAAAGGTCTTCGTATTTCTGACACAATTAGTCCTACAAAATTAGCAGTTGAAATATACGGTGTTTTGTTTTCACTGTGGTTAAGTTTTGCCAAAGCTTCATTCATTTTATAAATAGAGCTTTAATAATTAAGATAATTAAATAAATTATTAATTATGATAAAGCAATTATTTTGACTTATCTGATAATACATTTATTTTCGTTGACTGTAAGAGTGTCAGTATGAATAATAAAGCATAAGTAAATGTTTAAACAAAGTTTTTATTGTTCAAGAAGAAAAAGTAAGAGGCAATGAGCCAGCAAGTTGAGCGACAATAACGAGTGAGTAGTGAGTGCATTTCAGCTCCGGTTTTTGTCTCAGTTCGTGGACTTTTAAAAAGGAATGCAGTTTACCTACAGTAAATTTGGAAGAAAGGTTTCTGTTTGCTTTTCCGTTAGTGAAATATAAACAGACAGGAGCGACTTGCCACACATTATATACGCACAGTCAGCATTAAAGAAACTACTAGGTATATGGTCGTTAGAAAAACCAGCAGCAGTGGCTCGAAAAACTCAAGAACTAAATAAACCAACTTCAAGACACATACACACAATACATTCGGTCAACGTGTAATGGTTAAACAAGTAAAATGACGCAATGAGATGGAGTAAATTAGATTCTGTATAAGGTCCTTTTATTATCAAAAAAAGAGAGAAAAACAATGAAAGTGACAAAAATTTCATTCTTACGAAGAGTGAAAAAATTTTAATAAATCGTTTTTGAAACTCGATTTAGTTGTTAAAACCTTAACAATAAACTGATTTCGTCTATATTTCAAAGCAGTTTTTCAGTAAGTACGATTCTCTTTTGATATACTTTCAAATGTCAGTAAAGAAAACTCGAAGAAGAATAACAGGGGATGCTGCGTGGGACGAGGGCCATTATTAAGTTAGCCTTACTTAGCAAACACGTCAAATGCAGCAGGGCCACGCACCCCGAAATTTACTAAAGTCAACACTCGCCTCAGTTACGATAATAATCAAATCAGTCAATTACGCATGGTTCCCGTAAACAGGTCGATTTTGTCTACATGTAACATGTACAGGGTGATTTAAAAAGCAACAGAAGATCTCCAAAAAATTAAATGCTCTTTGGAGTAAAACAGACTGTATTTCACCAAGAAAGTTAAAAACATCTCGTAATTTTTAATAAAGGTAAAATATAACAGAGAAAGCAAACGAAATGGTCTGGCAACTAAACTATCAGGAGTTATTCCTTTAATCCAACTTTGAGAAAGTTGGAACTCTTCGTTGCCCATTTAGGAGAATGCAATGTGGAGTTTTAAAAATAAATATGTACATAATTGGAAAAGCCAAAGAAAGTTAAAGGAAAATCTACAAACTGCGGAATGCTGTATGGAAAGACTACATCTGCACCATGGTGTTTTGTAATATGTTTCATAAAACTCAACTATAGGCACAGGTCTCAAATAAATAAACTTTTTTTAATTGGAAACAAATTGAATATTAAATTTATGGGTATTTGACTTTAAACGAAGAAATAGAGACCACACACAGCCAGACAATACGAAGATGAAGCCGCTGGAACTGGAGCCTGCCTACTTGAATAGAGAATAGTTTTGGTGCTAAATTTACCAAACTCCGAAGTTCTTTAGTAAAAATGTTTTGTAACATTTAAAATGTTACAAAGCTTTCAAAAATCGTATAGATATTAATAATACAAACACACGTTTCAGTGTGTTATATTTCTTTAGAAAATAAAGTGTGGAATTCGTTCAAACAACATTCTGAGCTTTTCAGTTTTTCTTTTGACCGTGTTGCGATGCAGGAAACTGGTATTTATGTTTGTTTCTAAACAAACGCAGAAAAATTAGTAGCGAATAAAACCGATTACTTTACACTAATGGCAACTGCATTAGCGTTTGTTCTGTTCACGAAAATAGCGAGAGCTGACTGCGCTGGTTGGCCTTTACAAAACAATACGAATTAAAAATAGTGCTCGGCCACGTCAACAGCGTCTCACTAAAAGCTAACTGGTCGAGCTGTCAAAACTTGTCAACGATAAATGTCACCAGGAACGTACCCATATTTCGTCTATTTGTCATTCATTACATGCAGTTAACTACAAAGCCAGTAACGGAGCATTGCTTTTGTATACGTCACGATCCAAAAAGGAACATCCTGACTGGACACTCCAATCCACTTAACAGTAAACACATTAGGTTACTGGAATTTTTTTTGATGGTTTTTACAAAAAATACCTTTAAAAAACACTAGGGGTCTTCCATTGTTTCAAAATGTTCTATTTGCATCAATCAAGAATAGTTTGCAGACCAAGATAAAGAATTATTTTCCAAGAGTTTAGTCTAGAAAAAATTAAATTTTGTGTTAAAAAATTGCGGCGTTTTGTATAATAATCCTTGTAATTAGGTGAATAATGAAAAAATACTCGTTATTTTAAAGCTTATCCTTGTGACATCCTTTTTGTTCATCCCCTAAAATTAGAGTATAAGTATCTTATATAATCCTGGCAGGTATCTTCATCAAGTGAATATATAACAAAGTGAAACCAATAGGAGGATTTCGATTTTTGGTTTTCCATCCCAATACGTTCACTCAATAAAATTCCTATTGCTTAAGGATCATTTTTAATTCTGGAGTATTCTGCTAGGAATATTATATACAAATTACTGTAAAAGCCTGAGCTTCGTTAATCCTAAGATTTTCCAGCAAAATTAAGATTGATCAACTTTTAATGGTAATAGACTATCCACCTGGTAAATCTTAGGATTTTCCTCAAAGGCACAATTTACAGATAATAATAGATAAATTGAAATCATTTTCTCGTACGATAAGTAGGATTTTACTTGAGGTTTGGTTCTTTGGATATTTTGGTTTCATTTTATTGTCAAAACTATCTAAAGGACTAAACCTCTACCAATAACCTAACCTCACTTTAACAATTTAAACGACAGAATAACTCTGACAATTCCAGAAATTTCTATTAGGATTTACATTTGACTGATTCAATATTTTACTCCCAAAACCAACTTTAACAATCGTCAGTTGGTAAAACCTGGCATGTACTAAATTATAATGGTACAAGCTCGAAAAGATCGTCCCTTTTTTTTTTATAAATTCCTACATTTACTGGTGAAACCCAAGATTAACGAACGTACAGGAAATATTATTCCTGTAGGTTTATTTTAACCAAAGGGCCCAATTTATGGTTCATCCTTTTAGAAAACATCACATTCGATTTGTGAACTTTATTGCACGCATAAAACCGAGGAGCGTGACACAAAAAACCAAGGGGAGAAAATCGGGGGATACTCTCAGCACCTATAATGTTATATCGAAATAATAATTTCAATGCCGATTTAAAACTCACGGTATATTTTATTATTGTGTTGACAATTGCGGGAGGTTCTCGTCTTTTTGGCCCATGAATGGCGGTGATGCCGGTCACGTGTCGGACACGTGCTCGACCATGTCGACTCCGATGAGAACCTTCGTTCTCAGGTCGAACAAATAGCGGCCTTTGTCTCGATAAATCGGTCGTGCATTAAATTAGGTAAATTATTTTTTGTGTACTCGCATTATGGGATACGAACGAGGTCGTCTTTAGGACCAATGCTGCCATTTTTCCCGCACGCACGTTGGTTTGAGCAGCGTTGAGAGCAGACGAGCACGTTTTGTGAGTAGACGATCAAATAGTAAAATAAGTACGTAATCAAATCAAATTCTACTTTTGTTTTGGTCATTACAACCGGTGCGTTTCGCAAAGTTCATGAGAATTTTGGCTTTTCCCTAAATTCAGGTAAAAATCGAACAAAAACTTTGTTGCGAAACTAGTGCTAAATAAAATTTTAAGAACCAATTGTCAGTAATTTTAAAAATAATTTTGATGTTTGGTTTCAAATTTTTTCATTCAATTTCGTTCCACCCCTGTGTGATGTATAGTCTGTCCTTAATTTTATTTCCGATTTCATAATCTAGTAAATTATGCGTTGAGGGGAAACCGTAGATTCACTTAAAGGAAACGATGCCGATGTATATTGGGTGCTTATTATTTTGATTTAATTATGTCAAAGCACGTTTCTGTTGATACAGTTTAACTATCTACTTAGACACTTACAGAAACTGGAGGTTCATGGGTCACCAATAGAATAAATTATTGTCCAAGAAATGCTATGAGAATGATTTTAAAAAAAGAATTTTACTGTCTTTTATTATACTTTTTGCAACAACATTCTACGAATTAATCGCATACCCACCTCGGAGATGTAACTGCTTTGGTTTTTTATGATTATTTTATCTGAAATGATTGTTTAAAAGAGACGTTAAACCTCAGTCTGAATGCTAGTGAGTTGTTTCTAGCAACAGACTCGGATGATTTGCTATTTCCTGCTTTAAGAGTCCAACTGCAGTCTTTATAAATAGCCAACATGCCTGCAAAATTTGACTCATTAAAAAATGTTTGAAATGTTGCCGCTGAATTAAATTTCATTTAATTTTATTTTCGTTCCTTTTATAGTTCAATTGATTTCACAGTAGGATGTTTACTTACTATAAAATCTGTAAGAATTTAAAATTCATTCAAAGTTCATTTGAACTTATGGTCATAACTTTTGTCTTTACTTGATCGTGAGACACTAATTGATAATAGTTTATTAAAAGTTTTACGTCTATGTGCATATAAATTTTAACTTACATTAATTAAAGTTCTTTTCTTTCTAGATAATGAAATGAAAATCAAAGAAAAACTAAAGAAATAAACTTCATTGGACCCCCGGACTTTAACCGAATTGAACCTGGTAAGTTCGCAAAAACTTTTTTATGCATAGAACTTTTTTACGTCAAAAACTCATACAATTGGAATCGAAAAGAAGAAGAAGAACTGGTCTGGAAAATATATTTCAGTGTGTATATTACTACATTATTTACATTTCCTTTATGTACGTACCCACAGTGGAAACTTTTTGCTTCCTTTGTAAAATATATTAAGTGAAACGATGATGACGAATGAGAATGTTCTTCATAAAGTAGCGAACGCCAACAATTTCCTCTTGTATTTTCCCGGAATAATGACTTTAAACTACTGAATGGCTTTAAATGCGCCACGGTAAACATCAAAACGCATTAGAACATCAAACAGCGCATTTCGTAAGACAATTTTTAGTCCGCGTGCAGAACACCGAAAAGCACGTAAAGCTCGTAACTGATTTTTTTCTTTTTGTATGTTAATATGTACAAATAAAGTCGGGCAATCTCTATTTCTACTGCATCGCGCTCTCTTTGGCGAGTTCGCCGAGTCTAACAGTACTATATACAAGAAAAATCATTATCTCGCTAATTATCTACTAAATGTTGTTGGTTTATCTTTGATAGGTATCGATTATTGATAATAACCTTTCATTTAGTGTAAAAAATTGATTTTTGTATTACATATTAATAAAGTTAGTAGCCCTTATCTAACCCTTTTTTAAATTTAATGTGTAGGGAAGCATGGTGTACACTCAGCAATTTGAAATCTGTTGTTGAACAATAATATGTCTACTTTTGAACTCCATTCATCTCCCTTATGATTGAAATTTGTAAATGTACAATTGTTTATAGTGTACAGTATACGCAAGCTTCATGTAGGGAAATTTTTGTAAAATAGTTAGATAAACTTCTGTGAAAATTTTTGAGATCTTTTGGAATGTGTTTTTAACCCCCCGATTCATCCCTTAAAGGGACTTTTTTGTTTTGTATACCTAACTCAGCAGTTTGAGCTGTTTTTTTATAGATAGGCACATCAAACTTTAAATCCCTCTATAGATCCTAGTTTTTGCATCATATTTCGTGAACAATTTTTTCTTTTTGATTCGAAAACCGTCTTTTTGGAATCAATTTTTTTTTGTTTTATTTTCAAATAAATATCTAACCACAAGGAATGACAGTCTTATATTATTATTTGACGTGACCTTCGCGTTCATAACTTTTCGTCCGATATCGTGTCCTTTTTTTGCCTTCAAAAGGAGGTTGTTTACGAGCCAGCGGCGGTCATTATAATGTCGTTATATCTATGCGATGAAGAGATAAAAGACGATGTTTTCCACAATTACGATAGAACTGTTTGCTTGTTTTGGAGGTCAAACGTTTTCATTTTCTTTTCAGTTACGGTTTGCTGTTTGTTACGGTCGTGTTGAATACGTTTGCGTTCGATATAAATTATTTAATGACACTTATAACATAATTTTATTAGTAAAAAATAATACTTTGTTAGTGAATAGGAGAATTTGCATAAACAAATACAGTAGAAGATGAAGCAGTGGTAAGTGAAATTGATCATAATTAGGGTTTTAATAACATCTAATAATAATTAAATAAAAAGGGCAAGAAAGAAACATTTGTAACTGAAAACGTAATACTAAATTCAATATTTTGTGACCTTTTACTAAAGGAATTTCGACCCAGGGTTGACATTTGACTCAATTGGGATTTGTAATTAGCTTTCTATATGTGGTCAGTTTTATAGCTCACAATGATCTTATTATATTAATATAAAATGTAGGTTCACACATATGTACCTACATGGTAAGCACCTATAATATACAGGGTGATTATTTAGAACTAAAATTATTTGATGGCAGATGTAAAATTGTTAATAAATTAATAACTCTATTCAACACCTTACAGTAAGTGTCCTACAGACAACAGGCTCGAAATACTAAAACAATAAATTAATTCTTTGATTAAGTTTAATTCTTGATCTCGTAATATATCTTTGATGCAATTTGGTTTTAAAACACCCTGTAGAGTTCATGAGTGGTAGTTCAGTACCTTGCCTTGGTACCTAAGCAATCCATTAAGCGCCCAATAAAACTGATTTATTTACAACCTGTGGAAGCAATATATCGTTATTCAGCTATCATAAATAACATGTCTGTAGCAATCTTGACAAGTTGCATTGAATAATTAATTAGATTACACAGATTCTTCGCAACTTTTATGCAAATATCACACGTGAACAGGTGTTCGTTCGCCATTACGTAGGCATTTAAATGCACTCATATAAACACCTCTGCATTGGTCATATTAAAGGGCAAATTACACATAATAGGGTCATATAAAGTCTAATTAAATGAAATGTTAAGGTTAGCACTACCCCCTGTTTTGTATCTTTACATAAATGCATCATAGCACAACTAAATTTATACTTACCTAAAATTTTCTTCATGTTCTTGGATTCGTTGTTTCAAAACTTGACCAGTTTGTCTTATGTACTCATGACGTCATAGTCTTATTAGAAAAAGGTCGCCAATTACGGAAACCGTCATCGAAATCGAAACATTCCCCTATTGGGATCATTGAATCCTCTTTGTTGTACTTTGCTTCCTTTAGTTTATATTCCTCAAGAAACTCAAAAATTTCTGCTGGTATCCGAAACTTACTTTTCGAAATTTGAAACTTCCTTAATTACAGAGATCCTTGCAGCATCCTGTGCCGCTTTGAATAAACGTTGCGCACGGCGTTCCTCTTTCAAAAACTTCTTTTATTTGCATCGTGATAAGAGCTGGACATAATAAGCCCTTAATGCCGTAGCTGCAAGGCTTTTTCTCCGTTCCTTCTTTTCTTTTATAGTTTTTTTTTTTTTCGTTAAAGTGGAGAAATCCGGCGGCAACTTTGTCTGCAACGAAGTAATAAGCAGGGTGTAATTCTTCATAGCTTTCTTCACTTGGGGGACGGACGACATTTGTAAAAATCCATAATAACCCTTTTATATAACGTGCAGTGTGGAGAGTGCGTTCCATAGAATAGCGCCCCATAAATACACGTACATATGTGTACAGTGTAGAAGCCGTTGAACACCAAAGAGAAGAGCTTTGTGCGACAGGGGACGGATGATATAGCAAACAGAAATGTTATCTCGGATGTGCGATCGCACTCCAAAAGAAATGTACCTACGTTTCTGGGAGAATGAGATTCCAAACGACTTTCTTGCACTCGAAACTCAGGTACAAATTGGCTTCTCGCCTTTCAACAAATTGCCGAGAGCTACTCAATCTCAAAATACGCGTTTTTAAAATACTTTTAAAAAAATCTGAAACTTCAAATGAATCTCTTAATTACGGTATTAATTACGCAAACTATTCAGTTAAAGTGCTACTCAAAATAAGAAAAAATTAACTAGGAGAACAAAGAAGGTGAGAACCTTATACTTATAAGCGAACAATGAAAAGGAGAGACAGAATAGTGAGACATATTATTCTGAGACTTGAAGAATGTTAGAGTCATATTGGAGACAGAAATTAGAGTAAAAGAGCAGAGGGAGACCTGGATGAGATTATTTTTTTCAAATATAAAAAACATCAGATGTTCTAGTTTTCGATTTCCAGAATTCCAGGACAGAGAGATGTCATTTTTTTGCGTAGGGATGATGATGTTTAGAGGATTCTGCTATAGTAACAATCTGTATCGTGTTTTAAGGATTTTTATGAACCCTTTTTTAAATCTTTACTGAACTTTATTTTTTGGATAACTTTCCATAGATAGTAATAATTTTCGGCATTGGGCTTCTCCATTTAATTTTTCAATTAATTTGGTATCTATTTTTTCCTTTGTTACACTTCATCCCCAATTTTTTAAAGTGTACCTACCGCACCTGCTGTTGTGACTATGGATTCTTATCAATATTCAGGGGATGATTTTCAGAAAATATAAGTACTTACCTACTTTAGTAAATCTGATGATATTTTCAAGTTGGCCTGTAAACCTGCGTTACGAGCAAAGTTATGAGATAGTTTTCTGAGGAAAGTGCAGGTTAATATTATGTACAGGGCTGGCGGCCTTTATAAAAATGACGTTTTCTCTCCTACACTTGCTCGTTTGAAAGCACGTGTGTACCTTGAACAACACGACAGAACACCTATACAATAACACACACATGCATATTACTTCAAAGTCCTTCACAACAACGTTGTATGGTTATTTTAGCTTTATAGCTGGTACGCTTCGGGCAACTTCCTCTTTAATAACGACTACAAGAAACAGGCACACATGCAATCTGAAGGGTGCAGAATGTGTGTAATTTTTCTGAATTTACATACGAACCAAAATAAATCCCATTACGTACCTGATACTCAAACATTAAATAGATTAGGGGTAGTTTATCCATTACATCTGCAGATTCAGAACACTTCAAAAGAACTAGATTAAGTCACATATTTTCAACATTTAGGAAGTCAGGTAACCCAAGATGATAAAAAAGTATACCTAAGGAAAAAGGATATACAGTTAGTGGTAGGTGATCTTCTGAAGGGTGGACTTTACTGTTAATCAAAGACACGATTATTCAAAAATATAATACATTTGTGAAGAGCTTTTGTATATGAATTTTCTACTTATCATAGAAAGTCAATCCACGAAAATCCGCTCTCTGAGCCTACAAATAAACCATTCACCCTTGCAACAGCATCCTGCCCAGTGCAGCAGTTCATCTAGTTAGCCATGCCTGGGGAGTGAGTCACTGTGGCCACCGCGAGAATTTATAGCATCATGCTCGAACTCTGATACCATTAAACTCCCTGAAGAGTGTCGGTAATGTACGCTTGCTTTCATATCGACTCATGAGCGCCTATACAACAGTAGGGGCAAAGCGGTTAACCGGGGGTGGATAGTTTGCGTTATCCACAACTCTGGTCTGCCTGCGTCTTTGATTAAATTAAAGAAGCGGTGGTATTTATATGGGATTTGCAATCGTAATTACAGGGCGTTGAAGATTCTGATTGGAATGAATTGTGTTATTTCTTAAGCTGTCTTTTTTGTCGGAACGGATTGTGGATGATAGACGATCCGTAGGGGTAGTTAGAAGTGGTAACGTCAGCATTAGGGCAGGATTTACTTTTTGAAGAGGCGACGAAATGACTCTCCGCAGTAATAAGTCAAGAGGCGGATATTTCGAGTGATTTTACTTAAAGAAATATTAAACTACCCCATTCAACTTCCAGTATTTTGCTTCTTCTTAACAATTGCTTACGTATTTCAATTAGTAATTTTGCTTAGGAAGTTCGATGATGAGGAAAACAATTACATAGCATTTTACGGATGATTTAAGGTACGTTTTAGTATAACAGTATGGGAAAATCAACTGAGGAATTCCCATAGGTTGAGTTAGTGGATGTTCCCCGGAAACGTTCGTTATTTGTTTGGGAGTCGCTCGCTTTACTTGGAAATTATTCGCTCAAGAGAAACTATAGCAGAACATAAATTAAGTTAAACGAGGAGAATAGTTTAAGGGTACTTTTAATTAATCGGCAAATTATGTAGCTGTTGAATAACTAAGCATTGGCTTCGTTAGGAGCAGCAGAGCAATACCTTCGTTCCGGGAATAAATGTAAACTACGAGGGCAATGAATACACATACACACATACATTTACAACTACTTACCCAAGGCAAATTAATACCGATTCAGTTAACAGCTGATATTTTACCCTTTATATTATTAAATGCCATTTGCTACTGCAAATTCTTGTAATCGATGGTATTTTACTTGTAACTTACATAAAACGATAGGGATGTAATTCCTTTTCCAACAGTTTTCGTGCCATAACTCATCTTAACTTTTCTTTCTATTAATTCTTTGGAGCGGCATTATTAACCCTATCGCTCGGAGTGGCAAGTGCCCTTTGCGTACAATGCACAATATCGTCTGTACTACCCCTTAGTACACAGCTGCCCTTAACATCATCCCCACGGTATCGACACACTCAACGATAGATTACATGTGGTACAGATGGCAAGTGAGAATTTTAAGTACAGGGATGAAGTTTTTTCAAATTATGTTTTTTTTTTAATTGTTTATAATCTTGAAGACCTAGTTGGAATAATTTTTGTAAAAGGAAAAGTTACAGTTTTCTTTTGATGGTTCATAATACTCTCTCATTGAAATTTTGCATATAGTTTGTTGTAGGACGGTGTCATCCCCTATAAAATTATTTTTAAAATAGGAGTGAAAAGGGAATTTTGAAATGAGGGCTTTTGATATATCCTAATCACATAAGGACGAATTAAGTTATTTAAGGAAAAGATGTTGTTATTTAGTATTTTTTATTTTAATCCAATTGAAATATGTGTAATATTTGTTGGTATAGATAAGAGGTTGCTGTTACCATAGAATAGATAGAATGGAACATTGCGTATAATAAACCATTGATTATAATCCTAGATAAGCGGTAGGTCTGTGTGTCGGAGCGGGTTTTTCAAGAAGAGTGGTCTGCATTATAATGCTTTGAAATGACGTAGAGCTGCAAGTTGACAAAACCAGTAGTTTATTTAAAAAAAGAAGCAGCTCGGTTGGAGAATGCGTCGTAAAAAGTGTTCACAAAGACTCGCAGTCGCATACTGAGGAACTTTGCGGAGATGGTGCTGATAAAAGTGCTTTTCTGTGTCAACGATAAACTTTTTCATTTCGGACGAGTCCAGTTGGTGAATAGAAATCGCCTCAGTCTTTTGAGTAGTTCTATGTTACAGTTTTTGAAAGTCTCAACTCTCTTCTTCGCGGCTATCTCTTACTACGACGACGACACCGTCGTTTTTCTCTTTTTCAGATTGCAACGAGGGCAAACAAAAATTCGGTTTGTACGAACGTATGATAAATTTTCTCGGTGGAAAATAAGAAAAAGTTCTTCGCTCAAGAAGCACCGGAGATGCTTTTTCTTAAAAAAAGCACAATTCCAGAACGAACAAACATCTTTAATAAAAGTATTCGAATCGTCTATCTTCTATGACGCCATTGTGTCTCAAAAGGGAACAACTTAGAAGAAAAGACTGATAGTGCTTACATTTAAAGTACGTGTCCACGTTGTTATTTAGGGGATGAGTCTCTTTGAATTAAAGACAAAGGACGGTAATCATTAATAAAATATCAAAACACTATACACTGTATAAAAGAGGACCTGTTTTGAAATTAAACATTTTCTGTTGCCATGGTCTTTCCAGCTTTATTCAATTAATAAAGCCTCTTCAGCTAATTAAACCTACACGTAATTTTACTTTATATTGTTTACACTACGAATTAATCAATCATGTAGGAGAAGCTTTTAATTATTATTATTACTTAACGGTATCATACACAGTCAAGACGTTTTGTAAAGTAATGGAAGATGCAACAAAGTTGTTATTACGAATTGAAAAACAACGGCAGGTACCCAACCTTAATTTCTATGGAAAATTATTGAAGCTGAATCTCCACCACCCTAACTCAGCGTGACCCCTTGGTTTTTTTGGTGGTACAATAATATGAAAATGATTTTTTATTGTCTATAGTCATTGAAAATGGAAGCCTTTTTCTTAGGTAGCCTCGAAACGTCTCAGTTTTAAATTTTTAAACTCAATTAGAGATCGAGATCATACATTATTTACTTAACAAACGAGATATGTAGTAGTTGTGGTAGTGGGTACTTTGCGTCGAATGTAAATCTTCTCCTACTGTAGGTAAGTACCTATATCTATCTTTATTGTTCGGAGCCAGTGAAAATAAGGGAGCAATTCCCTTTGAAGTGTCAGACTGTAGTCGGAGAAGAAATGGAGCCGAGTAGCGCGTTTGTTTGCTGAAACTGTTGAACTAAACTCCTGTTTGACAAATATCTGCAGGCGTTTCAGGAATAAGGGGGTAGTTGTCTGACAACACGTTTGTTATTTGTGTAACAAGGTGAAAGGAATTGTATGTTAAATATTATCTCATGTTAAAAAGTCGTTTAAGGAATAACACAAATGTCTAACAACATAGGTACCATTCGTGACAACCAACCATTTATTTAAAGCCAACACTGACAACAATTCCTTATTTCCTAAAAAAGAGCAATTTAGCAAATGGTGCTAGTAATAAAAACGAAGATGTAAAAAGAAGAATTCTCTAACTAGTTGCATTTTTTTTACTTTTGTATGCATTAGATATTAGTATAAAATAGTAATGAAAAGATTAGGAAAAAGGGCAAATGATTACCCTTGTATAATAATAGAATAATAGAATTTTAATTGTTTTTAAAAATGTTTAAATATTTATTTTAATTTAATATTGAATATCTTGTAATAGTGAAGCGAATAACTTTAGTACCTCGTTTTATGTTAGAAACTCTGCAACCAAACTTTTTAACGATTCCTTTGCAATTTAGTTTATGGAGGTTCCCTTCTATAAAGTAATTCCTTTTAAATTGCCTTTAGTGTTTTTGAGTGTAAATGCAATGTACTTATTGGTTTCTGTGGGGTTTTAGAACGACCAGCATTTACACGCTACATAAACCAAAATCCGATTATGAATCTTCGGTTGCTTCACCACACTTAAGCGCGCAAAGTAAACTGTTTATTTATTCGGTGATCTACTCTTTCTGTAACGTCATATAGTGTAAAGGCTTTAGTTTTTTATTTACTGACCAAGTCCATATATCTTGATGGCAGCTTCAGTCGACCGTTTATTAACTCAACTTTTTAATGTCTTTGTATCTGCTGAATTCTACTCACGAAATTGCTCTCTATGAATACCAATTTGGTTGAATTTCGTAACGCTTTTCGTTTAGTTTTTTCTGTACGTTATATTTCGAATTAATCCCCTAAAGAAGACGATTTACAAGGGCTTATATGACCTCACCACCAAAACTACCACTGGAAGTTAGAGGCATACATCATCATACATTACCAAAAACGTAAGATGCGTTATTATTTAAATTTTTTAATTTTCAATTCTAATTTTTTGGATTTTTAATAAGGCTGTAATTTTATATATAGTCTTCGATAAAACGAGAACGCAATCAGGGTCAACATACGTTTTCGTAGACATAAATCTGTACCTGTACGTAAATGTTTGGGTTGGGCCCTTTTAACCGCTGTCCTTCGTGTGAGATATTTAAATGGTGTCCATATATTTTTTTTTGTGTCGTTTATGTCCTCGTAAGTTAGCTGCGGTGTTCGAAGTACAACTGCTTAGATTTTTACAATCGGAATCGGTTAAACGGGAATGAAAATAAATGACCAAGAGAAGTACCATCATCTCGACATATTGACTTAAAAATAATGCAGATTATATAACACTAAAGATAAATATTGATACTTAATTCTTCTTCTAAAGTTACACGTCTTTTGAATTTAAAGATTTTTTGAACCATCGACTTTCCCCTGTTTAGGATTTTCGTAATATTTCATGTATGTACTTGATTATTGAAAATGATTCGTGATGTGGAAAGTTTGAAGAACGAAAAAATTTTTTTTTTGTTCCATCATCTGATGCATGTCACCTCTTATCGAACACTTTGCGATCCATGGAACCATTCGTGCAGAATAAACAATTAGCCTACGTTCCCGAACGGGGAGCACCCCTTTTCCACTTGAATTTTCACCTATAAACATTGAGTGCTCTAATCAATAAAGTTAATTTTCCGATACAATAAGCGCACATCGTCACTCTATACGTAAGCAACGTGCACTGTATCAACAAAACGCTAGCGAAAAATCCAGATATACGCGAACGTTGACTTTTCAATTTATGATGTGTATGTCGCTCGATTGTACGACTCGAATTGTGTGTAGGAAACGAAAGCAGAACCCTGGTTCACTTACGATTTGGTTTTAATCGAAAACTCACTTTCAACACGTTTCGAAACTCTAAAAAATACAGGCAATTAATTGAAGAGGTGGTTGATAGGTATCTTTGGTATTGGCAAACATTTATTGGTTCGAGACAAGTATCATAGATTTAAAATATAGGTATACTTATAAAAAAATAACTAAACCAATATATTTTTTTTTGTAATTTAATTTTTTTATTATTTTATATTTTATTTGTTACAGTATAAAATGGAGTCCTACAGGAATCGTTTGGGGAAGCGACGAACAACTCCGATCCCCGTTCTTCCCCCACGAATTCCGACTCCGATGCCGCCACCTAACAACAACAACATCCAAAAGTAAGTAAACTTCACCATCTATCAGTAAATAAAACAATAAACATTTACCTTTGTATTTACATACAAATGTGCCATTTCTAGGATGTGTGCTAACTAATTTATATTTCGTTTTATGTCCGGATAAATTAATTACCGTCTAATTATAAGATACCTACTGATTGGTGCATTTGTTGATATTTATATCACCCAGTGACTTCTGTTAAATATCACAGGTGTGTAATGGATTTGCTCTAAATTTAGACACCAGTATAATTTTAATCAGTGTCCAAAAACTCCTTTTTTGATTTGAGGATATTTAAGAGTGCTGATGGTTTAAAATATTTGATAATTAGTTTTTTTATCAATAAAGACATTAATACTAGATACCTAGTGTTTCCATATAGAAATTATAAAGCTTCTTCCCCATTGTTTTTAGGTACTCATACATTTTAAATTTTATGAGGCATATGTGATTGAACTCATTCATACGAGTCGCTACAAAGTCTAAATTAAGAATTTTCGAGCATTTTTAACATAAAATTTTCTGTGTGTAGGTACCATCTTCATCTCGTCATATTTGTCTCTCATGCTTTATTAATATGATTTTTTTTAGTAGTAGTTAAAGCAGTAAAATACCGGAAAAAGTCGTATCTTTTACCAGTAGTTAAAAATAGTCGACAGATTAAAGAATTATATCGTATTTGCCAGCTTACATTAAAGGGACTATTTATAAATGCAGTCGTCGCGGTCGTCCGTGGCAAAAGAGTCTCCCGACAAGACGGCAGACGTCGTCTTTCTGCTTTGACTCTTCCTGATGCTGATGTTAATGATGCATGTGACATGCTCGTTAGTCCTAACAGGTCCGTGTATGTCGATCCTAGTGTAGAACCGTGCGTGAATTGCAATTATAATTCCTTAAAACTAGTTCTCATTTATCAAACGTTATGTTGTAAATTCGTGAAATTACTTCATTTCTATGATACCTACGTACGTCCAAATTCCTTATTCAAATATTGACAGTTCTCGATTTACGTGACGTAAAATAAAACAAGAAAAGGAAAACTCATTTCTCTATATCAAACAACATTCCACTTTTTTTTACAAGATTATCCATAGTTTTTCCTTTGGAAATTTTTTGAACATTCCATAGACGTAAAGTGACTCGTAAATTGTAAATAAAATACTTCGTAGTATAGTAATGTTATTCTAAAAATTCCTATTGCAATATTAGAGGGTAAGTGTATGCGAGAGATAGTATGATGTATATCTGTAGACAGAGACAATATTGTGAGGGATGTTCCAATTCGTCATCCTTTTTGATCTTTTGTCTGTGAAATTTCAAGAATATTACAATCGTCAAGTTCACATCTTGTAAATCCGAGTGTTGGGTATAATTCCGTGGCATGTTTTCGTTGGAGGACAAGTGATCTTGGTGGAAGGGCTGATGTTGAAGATTTTTTTTGTTATCATTTGAACAAGGTGGTTCTTGACGAGCAGATCAAAGGGCGCGGAAACGTGCGCATGTTATGATAGCATGTTTTCCATTTACTTTTTTACATGCCTACTGCATCAAGAAAAAGATACTTGTACCATGCGTCTGATTTTTTTTTTTTTAAAGATGCCATTGCTTGAGCCTCAATTATTCCAAAAGTATAATTCCGTTTTTCTAAAAAAGAAATACTGAATATGACGATAATTTTTAGACATGAACAAATTTAAAATTAATTACTGATTTGCGTGTTAAAATTATGGAAACGTTAAGAAAATTGACTTAAAGAGGAAATGAGTTAAGTTGGCGCTCCTGTTAACAGTTGCAATTAATAACGCGAGATGTCTCTGAAATTAAATGATCACGAAATGCAAATAAACGAGCCTACTATGATGTATTGTCTCGTTAATTAGATATAGTGGTACAGACTGGCCGTTCAAGAGTCTGGCACTAAGTCATCGCCTAGTTCCCGACACACCGTTTAGTAATTTATGTTACTGTGAAGTTTAATTCCCAAGGCATGAGGATGCACGGGGTTTCCCTCACGCTCGCCACCCTTCTTGAGGAAATTAATTTGTACGTCCATCGCCTTCCCCAGTACGTATTCCACCACGTCGAATGGAATTTTAAAACAGTACTGAATTAAGAAAAAAAATTACTACTGTTACCTTAATTAACATTGCCATTTTTTATCTTAAAAAAATTAAAAAAAACATTGATTTTTAAAAAAATAATCTGCAGTACTGTGTCATCAAAGTTTATTTAGGTGCACCTTTAGACATACCTAGGGATTTTCGTTTTCATTGAACACAAGAATTTCTCACCGACTTAATACACCGTAGGAAGCTGTAAAAGCTTGTAGTCGTGTAATCGGGCTTTTTCTTTAAAAAAATATCCCTTTTTAGATTCCGTCTATGTAATCCAAAGGCATCAAGAGTCTAAAACCCTTCTGGATTTTAGCTTTCACCAGGAGACCTTTGTTATACTTGTCCTCTCCTTCACGTGGTTGAGGAGGAAAATGCTCGAACAATGGAGGGTACGATTTTAAAAAGGCCCTTTAAACATGCACGAACATGAGCATATATATATGTAGGTATATCGTATATGTGCCTATTAAATGCGTTCTTGTGCCAAGTATTCAGTCGCCCGGGTAAACGAGAAAAACATGCATTTCACACCTAAGTACGCGCTAGTATTTAGTGTATTTGTATACTGCATGTACAATTCTAAAAGTTTACTATACTACAGTAGTCTATAGTCTTTAGATTTTTGTCGTTTTCAAAAGAATAATGTATTCGTTCAACAATACGACCAAGTTTTGTCTACAACCCTCTTCACTGCTTCGTCTGAAATTAGCTGTATTTATCATACAAATTCGTAATTCAGAAGATTTTCTAAAAATAAACCAATTGTAATCTGGAAAACCACGAATGTTTTAAAAACTCCCACAACATTAAATTTTTTTTGAAAACTGGAGGAAAATCTCAAATAACCCTTATTCTTTATGCAAACGTTTTTATTTATATTTAATTTGTTAACTTCCTCAGTTTATTTGTCTTCATAGTCAAGTACGATAGATGAGTTTTAGAAAATTAAAACGATCAGGAATTTAAATGATCATTTTAGAATACAAATTTGTATCTAAGCATGATAAATCATGTTATGTTAATGTTTTTTTTGATTCACAAAGAAATAGTATTTAAAATTTGTTTCTTTTTCTTATATACATAGTTCCTTTTTTAACGCTTAAGAGGACTCATTTATGAATATGGTCTCTTTAAAGCTATATATTCAAGGATAATAATTTATTCTTGAAGGGAGTTCCAGTTACTAGTTATACACCAAGCAAGAAGCAATGAAACTTCAAATGGAAGATATAAATCAATTTAATTAATCTTCGTCGAGTTTTGCTTGCGACATATTCACTGGTTAACAGCCGTTCCGTTTTGTTTAAAGCTTCCGGACATTACCGGAAGCTCTCAATTAATATGCTATACCACTTACCTTGGGGTAGTTTTATTGTAGGTTATAAAAGTGAAGATAATACCTACTATGTACCTATAGGTAATAATTAATTTTGGTTAGGCTTTTGTGATTTTCGACAATCAGTAAGTAAATCAATTTTTATCGCTGTTGATGGCCTCATATTTAATAAGGTACTCACTTAAAAGCTCAGGAAATTTCTAAGGAAGCTCGAGTCTGAAGTAACTTAATTTTCAAGACATCTATATTTTCTTGAAATATTTTTTTACATATTGGTGTAAACAGCTAATGTCTTTGACGAACTATAACAGAATAGAAGAAGAAGTTGTTCTTTTTTATTTTAAATTTAAATCTATATAATATTGAATATTATAGAACTTTCAGCAGTAATTTAGACTATTTTAGAAACACAATTAAAACTGATTTTGTTCTTTCTTTTTTCTATTTCTCGCCAAATCATTTTGGTTGCAATAATATTCATAATTATTTAAATTAAAAAATATAATAAAATCGTATATAATTCTTTATTCTTTAATTTAAATTATGTAATAATTATTAATATTATTTCAACGGAAATGATTTTGCGAAAAATAGGAGAATAGTCTGCTTTTATCAAGAATACGAATAAAATCATCTTTAATTGGGTTTTTAAAAATAGTCTAAATTACCATCGAAAGTTCAATATTCAGTAGTAAATCGCCCTTAAATTCCCAGAACACAATCAGAATTATTCATTAATACAAATTCTTCGGATAAAGTTTTATACAAATCAGAAATTATTATCTTGTATGCTTATTTCACTATTAGAACATAAAGAGCAAGCTCTATTAAGACGTACCTAATTAATCCTCCCAGCGTGACATGATATGTTTATCTTGTCTAGGTTTAATTTTTTTAATTAAAACCGTCTAATAGATCATTTCACTAGTACTGTTTAGTTCATTAATAAAAACAAAAAGATTATTTAGTAGCAGTGTGATCCATGGGATCGGTTGTGCTTTTTTCCGTCAAAGAATTGGTTACAGGAGCTTTGAATAAACAGCAAAAAGTGCGGCTTACCACAGATTCCTGTTCCTACGTTGTACATAAAATGAGCGAAATGTTTTTTTCAACTCCCGGAAAAGTTAAATTCGGCCGTTTGAGTTGTCAAAACGGGAAAAGCAAAAAGTTGTGCAATTCGAGCAATTAAAAGCTCCACAACTTATGAACTAATGTTTGAAATTCGAGTTTCGTAAACTAACGATTTCGTATTCCAGTTTAATTACTACAAACCTCGCGAATAAGGAACACTTTAAAAATATGTGCTCCACTTTGATTTCTTCTTTTTTTTTTTTCTTTTAATGATCATCGACTCATTTTAATTTTCCCTCTTTCTCACTCCTTTTTTATTTTGAGTATAGGTGGTACGTCGTTGAACTTGTATTTATAAATTACTTCGACATTTAGAGTGGCATCGAACTTTGCAAATGATAAAGGTGTAATCAATAGCGCTTCATTCACCCTTATAACTGCATACAGCGGTGTGTGGTGCTTGAGCTGTCACGTTCGAGATTAATACGTTCTTCAGATAACTGCAATTCCAATAAAGTAATGAATCACAAAAAAAAATATTAGAAACTGACGACAGAAACAGATACACAATCGCAAATGTTTTTACAAATTGAATTCTTATAAGAAACATTTTTTTTTTATCAATATTAGGATTATTTTGCCATTTTGCTTTAGAAGTTCTGAAGTGTCTTATTAATTGTCGGTAACACCCTCTTCTCTATCTAGGAATAGTACCTACTTTGAGTGTCGAAAGGAGCTTTATGTTTTTATTTTTTTTATAAAAATCTGACCCTAAAGATCAAATTAAAATCATTTTATTATCGACATTTTTTTGACATCAAATGTTTAATTTCGACTATGGTAATTGAACAGAATATCAGTGATAATTAAAACTAAGTGTGCAATATTTACATCAAAATTTCTTTCTTTCCTCAGAAATTCTGTAAAGAAAATAAAACTTTGCAATTTTTTGTAGTACTTTTATCACTCGTGATCGTAATACATTTGATAATTTCCAGAAAACTATAAAAATTATTCCTCCAATATTATAACTAATTTATTTTGGTTTTTGTAATTTTATTTTAAAAGACCAGAACAAGGTATTAGATTTTTACAATGTATTCTTTTATATGTTAGTGTTATATACTAATATTTAGTTTATTTACTACACATTTAGTTTTATTAAATAATAGTTTTCTTATATAAAAGGTAATTTTAAAGTATTAATAAATAATTTAAAGATCTTCTGTTGTGAAAAGCTTCCTTTGAATAATTTTTAATGGAATTGAATAATTAATTCGTTATTATGTAGCATCTATCTTGCAGGAAACATGTATCTTGCATTTTTGAACAACGCGCGCAGAGCTTTCGAAGCTTTCAGTTAAAAGCGCCATCTGCCTGCAACTGGTAGAATATATGTCGACGTGGCGTCGCGACGCCTTTGTCATCACCGAAACATTTTGGCGTACGTTCCGCAGATGGCTCTGCTGGCCCCGTTGCACACATAAAGCAGTATAACTAAATTCATTTAATAAACACGGTTTTTTAAATCTTTCCTGATATATTTTTTAACTACATAAAAATTTCTTGAATCTTTAAAAAATATTCTATATATTGAGTAAAGCATTCGAAAAGATTTTCGGTGGTTATTTTATTTTATTACTGATTCAGTTGGCAATACTAGTAGTTCACAGGTATGATAGTTTTTTTATTTTATTTTGGTAATAGTACGGAATTGAAGCTTGAAATGGTTATTCCCATTTTTTGGGAAGAATTTTTTTTGAAACAAGATATAGGTAAATTCAAACTTCTTCAGAAAATTTGAGGAAATATAGAATTTAAACAAAAAACAAAAGCACATATTAGAGACAAAATTAGTACTAAAGAGGGGCTTAGAGAAACGCACATTAGATTATTGTTTGCTTTTTAGTTTTCGGGAAATGTAGAAATTAGTTTAGAAAATGGACAAGTGGAAATGCGTGTTAACGAATATTCAGAATGATGACGAATACTATGAGAAACTGTTATGCATATTATGATAGGTTATCGTGTATAATTTTGTAAATAACCAAAGGGTAGGAATATGGTAAATAGAGTGACCATTGATCCATCACGTGAATAAACAGCCTGCGGTACTTACAGAATTTTAAAATACGTACCTAAACATTCTTGGTTTACTTAGGACGACTGAAATTCATATAGAGTGTTATAAAACTTAATTAAAAATGGATTTGATTAAACTTATTTAGTCTTGATAACATCGTGCAGCTTTTTTTTGTAAATTTTTTGTTGGCTTCATAATTATTTTATTGCAAAAAAAAAAACATAAATTATTTGGTGATTGAGGTCGTTTTTTTTTTATTTTGTACCGTTAGATGGGAAGATGTTCACGAATTCGGATTAAATCGTACATTTTCGAAAATCGGACTACTTAATCCGAAGGGAATAAATTCGAGGATTTAGTATTTTACACTCCCTTTTGCAGCGTTTAAATTCACGACACCACTGACAAGTATCTTACAGTGCGCGAAGAAAAATTGAAGTCATAAAACTTTTTTTCGTTCGGGGCTTTCCCCGGTCTTTCTTTGGAACGGGAGCCCGCCTCTTAAGGAAGGCGATCCATCAGAAAAGAAACAATCTCAAATCGCATTACTCTCCCCGCAAATACGAAAAACAATAAAATAATTTAAGATTTAAGTCACGTTGGAAGAATATGCCAGACGGCGCTATAAATCATGGGGATCTTTAGCCACCCTTCTCTTGGCTTTAGCATAAGTCTCCTCTTCCTCCTCCGCGCGCCCTTAGCAATATGCAATCCCGCTTCTTCTTCCTAATCTATTGACTGTCTATAACCGAAATCCATCAGTTTAAACGATCGAACTTTCACACCTCAGAATATTTTAAATAAAAATTGTATATTATAAAAGTTTTTTTCGAATATGGATCATAGGATTTTTTAGTTGTTTTAACAATGTCAGTTTTAAACATAATTAATTACTATTTGATAATGTTGGTGATGCTAATGAGAAGTTTTGTTTGAAATTTCTGAAATTCTACACCATTTAAAATTCAAACATGAATTAAAGGCTCTTGGCGTAATTAATCCTACTTTAAATGTTAATTGAAAAGTTTCGCCCTGCCCTTCTTCGAAGGAACTTCTATACGTATTTAGGGTAAAAGTGATCATTATTTTAAGAAACGCATTAAAATTTTCAACGACAGCAATTGAGTGAAAGGAAAGTGAAAAAGGGACTATTAAATTCGACAAGTAATTAGCTAGGGATAATTATCTACTGCTGGATATTAATGCTTTTTTGCATCCCTTATGTACATTTGAATTAACTATAATGGTTTGGCGATAGGAGGGAAAGAAAATCAATGTTTACAGTCGTAATTAAAATATTAAAGGTATCACAATAATGGTAGCAAAAATAGGGATGAACAAAAATGTCATTGTTTTCCAATAACGCTAAACAAAATTAATAGTTGTAACAATAAATGTTACTAAAGTTACCCTTTCTCATAGCAACATCTCTTGCATGTTTTCTCTATTAACTTTCTTAACGCCTATTTTTCTCTTGCTTTTTTATAACACGAAAAATTAATTATTTTTCCAACACAAAATATAAGAGACCAATCAAAATAATTTTTTATGAGGTTCTATCTTGTTTTAATTACACAAATAAAAATGAAAATGGGCTTTACGAATTATGTTGCGCGATAATTCATTTTATTTTCAACCGTCGAAAGTTTTTTGAAGCAGACTGGAAATAAAAGTTATCTGCCTAGAATAAATCAGGCTGTTGAAAATAATTAATAACAATTTTGAGAACTAACGACGATACTGAACTTCTAGAATCGTTCAATTATAGGATATCTTTTTGAGATAATGAGAATGCTTTGAACTGATGTATGCACTGTAAATTGTCCCATAAAGTAGAAGAGGAATAAATTGTGATTAAAAAGTAAATGAATGTCAGTGATCTCATAAATCTTGCGTTTTATTACTTCATCGTAAAAATAACGAACTACAAGAAATTTGCGTTTCAACGCATTTTTTAAACTTGGTTTATTTAACTCGAAACAGTTAAAGATAGTTGTCTGTATCCATAGGATTTACGACCGCAGTGTTATCTAGCTTCTAATAAATTTTCCTTTATTGCTTCGCAAATTTTAATTTACTTTCTGTGTAGGAGGTACTTAAATTCGAAATTGAATAGTGTGAATTATAAATGATCGCTATATCAGACAGGCTTTTAAATATTTCTTAACATTAATCCCCTTTGTTAGAATATTACTATTATCAAACATATTGTGGAAATGTTAACGAGTATGACATTAATGAACCCTCACCTAAATAATATCGAAACAAGCTACGAAATTAAACATGTAAATTATAGGGTAGGAGAGTCAGGGGACTGTGACCGCACCCCCAACTGAAGGGATTTATTTAAGCTGGTAATTTCGCATATGAGGCTCATGTGTCTTCTATCCATTGTACACAATGTTGATTGAGGATTGTAGGCAAGAGTAGTACTTAGAGGAAAGTCTTAGAAAAAATTTCAATCCTTTTTTAATTTTTGCTATTGTAATTTTTGTGTTAACATTATACGTGTAAGGATATAGATCCTGTTATTATCCTGCGCGATCTCTGCTGATAATAATTTAATCATAATTTCGCAGTTAATCGGCCCTAAATGTACCGATCAATCGTCCATCATGATACGAAATTAGCTCGTTAGACTAGACGGTTACCTTATTAACAGTACAGTAGACTCATTTTACAGAGGCGTTCCTCAATAGCTGCACATAATCTACCGACCAAAGAAGTACCATTAACATATGCGTACATAACATGATATAACACCGCGAGTTAATCGATTTTCAAGCGATATCCTGCTCGCAGCTGGTCCATAACACTAATAGACTGCCGAGTGTACAACACGACGATGATGTATTTATTATAAAACTTTTTTTTTGTTACGCTGATGGCAATGTGGCAATCATTACCTGGTGTACATACATAATGAAGGATGCTGTATTTTTGTATAATTCATTTATAGTCAAAACCGTTTAAAACGACATATCGGTTATAGCGACCACAATCATAGGTCCCGGCTGAATGCTATATGATCGCTTTATAAGAAACACCGCTTTTTACGACATTGCTTATTGCGACATACCGCATTAAGCGACCACATTTACCTAATATCTTGAGAGAATTATATCTGTTACAACGACCAGGAGTCTTATTAACTATTTGAATAGACAACAGTATCGACATCTGGGACAGTATAATGATCAATGACAATTAATTAATGGGTTGTCCCTTCGATGTCGTTATAACCGGTTTTGACCGTTATAATAGACGAAATGTCGAATTTGTTGAAATTTACGACCGAAAATGTTTAAACAACAATTTTAGATGCAAATATTTATTTTTGGCTTTTTATCGTGCATTAATTTTAGAATAAATCACTTTCAGCTTTGAGCTTTGATGTATTTTCAAAATAATTTTTCCGAATGTCTTTTCGGCTGGCTGCGCTTTTAAAATAGAGTCAGAGTGTGTTCGATTCGTGAAGGGTTACCCTCTAATACAAGTTCATGTGATGAAAGGGTGCAAGATGTCTGAAAGGACAACATCGTCTACGTCGGACACAGGCTATTGACGTTTGATCTTCTGATGAAACAAATTTCGGTTACAGGTCAGGTCACGTGTCGGCGGAGACCACGTCCAAGGTCCATCCCATGTCAGGAGTCGGTCCCGATGCGACCAAGCTTATCTCTAAGGGTTCCTATAAGCTGCTCGATAACGACGTCAAAACGACTTGGATCAACCCCAGACTGATTTCCAGGGTAAGTCTGCTTTTATACTGCAGTTGAACTCGCGAATAATTTCTCATTTTGCAAAGGTGTCCGCATATTAAATTTAAATACAGAGTGTTCACAAAAATATTGGAGGCATGTTTATAAGTACCTACATATTGATTGATTTGATTTGACCATTAACGCAAAAACTTATTTATATATACCAAGTGTTAGAAAAATTGTTAATAGATGAGTTAGGTAATTGTTTTTTTTTTGAAGCTTTCTTTTTAAGTGTCCCTCTGGCATATGACAACGCTTGTAATTTGATAGTGTGATACATATTTAGTAAGACTTGCATGTCGCCTGATAGGGCCCTTAATTTGTTCGACATAATACTCTACTATGTTGTTTCCTCTTGTTTTATAGCTTGTTATTGGGACATTTTATGTATAAGATGGTTATTAACCGTATGTCAGTGAGTGCCGCTGCATATGGCACTCATGTAGTAGATTTACTATTAAATTTATAGACTATAAAATACGATATTTCAGTAATTGGATACCCCGAGGAATTCTCATTAGATCAGAGAGAGAGAGCTCGGGTTCCTCTAACTTTCCCTGCTACAAATGAACAACGATATGCTACCACAGAAACGGGGTATAACTCTGTGGAACACATAAAAAAGTTTTAATGACAACTTTAAAACAACGGTTTATAACTCAATTAAGAAATATCAAATTGTATTCACTAAGTTGACTCGCAGCATCAAGGACAAAGGATTTTACTTAACTCACAAAGTTTTTTATTTGGATGGGGCAGTTGTAGGTGTTATTAAATTTGTTTATTATGCTAGAGAAAACTTAATTTATAACAATTAAGAGAACTTGTACCCTGGTTGTTGTGTTTCGGTATTTCTTTCCCTCGTGAGGGATGTGATCGTCGGTCATTTAACGGCGGAAAATGCGACACTATACATCACGGTCCGCCGAAGGAACTGTAGGGGCGGTAACGTGGTGGATGGGGATCTCCACATGTTCCTTAATGGCGTTTTCAACGTGGACGATAAATGCAAGATAACAGTTATTGTTCTGAGTCACTACGACCAAGTAATAAAACAGCGTTATGTTTCGGTGCAGTTTTCGTTTGCAGACTGAAATTAGTCCTTTTATTGACTAGTTTTGCCAAATAACCCCAGCGGTTGGCCGCCATATGGAGCTTCTGCAACATAAAATATTTAAGTGCATTTCACTTACAAGTTTCGGAAATAGAATTACAACAATATGGACTAACGTTATGTACAATTAACTTATTAAACTAGTTGTAAAAATAATCTGAACAAATTATTAGTTTTTAATTTAACTTTTGTGTCTGGTATCATTTCTGGAAAAATCAACTCGTCGCTAACGATGAGTTTTTGATGTTTAGGTTTAGGTTAGTCGTCTGATAACGAGACCGATTTCATTTACGTACGTCTATTTAACTGCTCAATTACTATTGCAATTTATTGCAAGAAAATAAATTCTATACAGGAGCAGTAACTGTCATATTATTTAAATTAAAAAAAAAAAAAAAATAGATTAAGAAATGGATTTAACAAGTTATTTGGAAAATTGTACCTACTGATCTATCTGCTGCAATAAATTCGGACAGGAATTCTTATCTTGAGCTTTTAAGTTGTAAATTTTGGAAAGTTTTTTCCGTGTTAGAGCGAGAGTAAGACGTTCGCTCTGTATAAGTGAGCGCGCGTCGCTGCTTTCCATCAGAAATTTTTCGTGCCTACCCTCTGGCGACACTCGGTTCGCACAGGGATGGAGAGAGAGGAACAAAAGCGTCGGTTGGGCGGCCGCGATACGACGACTCAAAATAAAAACAAAGCATTAACAAGAAAAACTACCGAGGAGCGACGGGCACGAAGAACTTTTATGACCTGGGGTAAATAATACGGTACTGATTCACCGGCTTCACGATGCAATAAATACTCACGTATAAAATACTTCCGGTGTTAATGAAAAAGTTGCGAATCAGCGGGAACACAAACGACCACTAGTATAATCCTCATCTTTATCTGCAAAATAAAATCGAAAAATCAAAACACAAATCCAAAATACAAATTTAATAATAACATAAGCCTCATGACTCAACGTACATATCCGTTTCCCTTTCCCTATGCGTTCAGTACAAGATGCGTGGGGACAGTATATGGAAGTGGCAGCGCTAGTTCCGTAACGCTTACTTCCGTTACGTTCACTTGATTTTTAAGGAGTAAGCTCCAAAAATTTCTTCTTCTACTTCACAGTCCACCCTGTACACTAAATAAATAAGCATACTTACTACTTTTAGGTCATTCTGAGAACTCCGAAACCCTTTTTGTTACATCAGCAAAATATTCATCGCAATTAACGTTAAACGGTCAAGTTTTTTGAAACTTAACAATCCAATCGTGTTCGACATAAGAAAAAGTAACCTCAAAGGCACATGGTATTCTGCAGGTATCGCATATATACCTTCGTAGGTATGTACTTATGTACCTATATACATTTGGTAAATAAAAGCCATTAAGTTCGAGCGAAAATGCAATATGCATTTTAATCTACCATTTTAATTTAGCTCATGAGATCAAGTTAGCGCGCGAGAATGCCGCAGACCCTGTTAGGTGGTGATTTATATCTTCATTTTCACGACCGCGATAATGGACGATCTTCCCCTTTGTACAAATAATCTGGAATGAGGACGTGGACGGTAAAAGTGAATACTATTCGGTCACTTGTTATTATTGATCGTAAAGTGAGAGAGAGAAAAAGATAAATGTGAAGAAATCGCAATCGATTCGATTTCTTCACCTAAATAAACAATTCGATGCAACATAGTAGAATTTTGTGTCATAAATCGTGCACAATATACAGGGTGGATCTCCTGATAGGTGTCAAAGATCATTTAAAAATCAATACGTCATAATAAACTTGAGTCTATTGGTAATTATGTAATGATCACAAGGGGTCACATCTGGTAATTGATAGACAGAGGTCATTATTTTTATTTTTTGTTTTTAAATGACCATTTACTGATCTTTGATGCTTATCATGATACAAAAAGCTCAACGTAGGATATGGCTATCCATTTGACAAAATATATTTGAGCATTAAGCTCAAACTCAATTTCAGTGTCAATATTTTATGCCTCCGTCGAAATCCTGTAATTTTTGGTTTCGCTATTTTTTCTATTCCTTATTAAGTCATTCTCAAATCTGTATGTTTTTTGTGTGTATATTCCCAGTTGAAGAATAAAATATATAAAAACACACGTGACACCCAAGAAATTGAGTAGGGATGCCAATTTGTATTCAATTTAGAAAAATCCAAAATACTCGAAAACTGTAAAGCTTTAGGGTTTATTTTCACTTCAAAAAGTCAAAACAGTTTCTGTTAAAAGTTTTCTAACGTAAAATATTCGTTGCTGAATTAATGAGAAGTCGCCATAGAATTTTTAGGATTTTTTAAATTATATTTTCACCCCCTTAATGTGTTTTACAATGTATCTCTCTCGTTCTGGTGTTATTTCGCTACAAAGCATCAATTTCTTTACTTCAAGTAAAAATGCAATTTCACATGCGCCTGTTAAAGTGGCAGACGGACAGGCAGCCGTGCAAAAAATGAAAAATAGACTTTGTAACAAAATTTGACTGGATAGCCTCCGGAAACGCGCAGCAGTCGATTCGTTTAAATTGTGTTTTTATGGGCAAAGTTATTTTACGCTTCAGCTTTTTAATATTTATCGACGACCGTTGCGAACGATTTCCATTGATTTATTATTTCAGTTCACAACTTCCTGTTGTCGTCCCCCGTTTTACTAAAACTTCACAACAACAAGAAAAAAATGGTTATTCTAGCAGCGAGTGTTAAACTAATTACCAAAAACATAAATCAAAAACTGCCGATTGTCATATAAAGTATTACAAAGTTTAAAAAAGTTATTAATTTTGTTGTAGAGTACAAAAACACATAGTCACCAACAAAATAACATAAAAAGTTTTTGAGGCATAAATTATAAAAGGGAAATTTTTAAAAAACTTTATATTGTAGCGAACACGAGCATGCTTGTGTGCGATCGGGTACACTTGCATGTGTTGCGGGCCGGCGGCTCAACTAGCCGCGGGCGTGTGTCTCGTACCTGCCTTCCCTGAAAGTAATCAAGCGGTTCGCCGAAAATGTAAACAATCTTTCGAATATTCCAGACTTTTTCTCGGCTGTTCTATGATGCCATAAAAGTGGTAGAGACGTTCGCCGAGTTAGTAATAAATTGAGAGTGACAAATAAATAGAGGCGCGCATATAGGTAAGTGAATCTTGGAAATAAATAGTAATCCAAGTGTATATAAATTATGTTCCTGTACTTTGGTCTTGTAAATAAAATTTAATAAACCCACGAACACTACAATATTTACAAGATAAATTTTTGCCTTGCTTTAACAATCAGACGACTATTAGAAAAATTATTTGCAAACAAAAAACATTTAACCATTTTTGTTTAAAAAATTAACGGTATGTACGTATTTTGAGGTGTTAGAATATCTTCATGTCGATATTTTTTACTTTAAGTCTTCTTTGATGTTTATCTCAGTTTATACAGTCACCACACTTTCATGTTTTGATGTTTTATTTATTTATTCCTTGATTAATTTAACAAAATATTAATTTTGTTTAATGTATATTCAGGACCCTATCAATTTTCTGAAAATTATTATATCATTTACGTATATTCCCCTTTTCTTGTAGACATTACGATGTTGATAAATTGAAAAATAATTTTCGCGTCTTGACGAACGCTCATAACCATCCCTTCGTTTAATGGAAAGTCAGGGGGTACGAGAGAGAATCTTTAATTACTGTAATGGAAATATCATAAAGCTACACGATACTACTTTGATTATTTCCACTCATTGTTAGGATCACCGTATTCGTGATATTTCACTCCACAGGAGCCGTGTAACTTTGCGTGTTCTCGTTTGAATAAGGGAACATTAGGCGCGTTTGCGGTCGAAGGTTTATTGTTAGAGTGGCATCGTTTAACTTCTACATCGATAAGGTCTTTAATGTGATTAAAATGTATATGTAAACGTATCCTACGTCGACGTTATTATCTCGCTAAGGCTACGCGTTTTATTAATGCAGCATATTACAAGAATTTGGTTCAAGGATATTTGATGCTGTACCGTGTGTTTGTCCTCATTAGCCTTATAACAAAATTTACTCCGTAATACTTTTACCTCTTCTATAAACCAATATTTTTGTTTAAATTATCAATTTTCATCCCCTACCGGAATTCGTATCCAAAAGTGGAATTAGATGAATACGTTCATCCTGGACGTATACCAACTGAGACAGTAGTGGTAGGAACCATGTCCAACTGAGGCAACTCAGATACACTAACTGAGGCTGTTTCTTTAGCTTTTGGGACGGGTCAGTCCATCTGCCTCAGTGGGTATAATCAATTTTCTTTGCTGTGACTTTACCGTCCATTGATATTTTATCCTTAATCGAGCTTTCGTAGCCTGCAGTAACCACAGAATCGCTATTCGTTAATTCATAAATCAGAAACTGTAACGTGTAACGCAAATTTTATTGCTTGTCCGTTATAATTATCGACAGAAGCGAATTAATTCACGAATGTTTATTACACAACGAGTTTATCGTTTTACAATAAGTTTATTGAACCTTTATTTGCAAGTTTGCATATGGAATCGTAACGGCGTGAAATTATTCGTGATTTAAAGAATATAAATTCTGAATAAATTTCTACGGTGCGCATTTGAAATTCAGATCGAACTGCGTTGCTATCTTGTAATGTATTGCGCGAACATTAATGCCTTTTTTTTATCGAAAACATTGGGCTCCAAAATTTTCTTTTAAAATAATGTGTACTTCAACAACAAAATCGGATTTAAGTAATATAAACGAAGTTTAGTTGATTGATTTTTGTACATGTGTCTTTTGACAAGAAAAATGTACTCGTGTCTCCCCAGTGGCAAACTTCAGCAAGTAGCTTCGTGCAAAACGTGCATGTCTGCAAATTCTCTAATGGATCAAGAAGAGGGAATAAATGTATCAATCACCACGAGGGGCGACTGTGGTTATACGTGAGCAGTATTCGCGCTAAAATTTCATTTCGATCGCCTCATTTGATTTTCACTCTCCCTTGGGCAACTGATTGAAAGGTTTATTCACTTATGCATTTAACTCCCATATGGTCTTCATTTATTTGCAATTTAGTTCCTTTGTTGCTGTTGTTAACGTTTACATGAACTTGTTAAAATGGCGTAAAGAAACTGACCACAAAATAATTAGAGATTCAGATAAATTTTTTTTTGGAAAATCAGTTGGATAATTTAGGATGAAACATGCTTGAAGACCCCAATTTTGCTATAGATTTTGGAATATTATTAACTTTTTGTAGCAAAAAGACTCTTACAGTATTAAGAATTGTTCAGTAAATGACAGTGGACTTCGCCTTCTGAATTTGCCCCTATATTGTGAGTTTCAATTGCTTCAGGCTCATGATATCGGAATTTTTTTGCAATTCGATTTGATGTAGTTACAGATGTGTGTGTACTCGTCCACTCAAATATGAAGTGAATTCGGATTTAAATCTGGACAAAAGTACATAAGGGATGATCTTTAAGTAATTTTGCATAGACACAGGGCTGCACTATATTTCATTGAAATCCTCGCAAGCACAGGAGTATAAAACGACTATGCGTACGTGACAAGAGGAAGATTAAAGCCGGCATCGTCGAGTCTAGTGCACGAAGGCTGCTGGGTCGAACCGAACGGGATGGTAGAGTGGAGAGCCCTTCAGGAGAGTCTGCTTTATCACGACGCGCGTTGGGATAGGATAGGGAGTGAGGGTGGAGAGCTGGTGAAATGCGCTTTTTGTTCAAATTCCCGGATAATTAGGGGACTTTCTTTGATTATCTCTACGTGTCATCGATCCGGATGACTTGCTGTTTGATGCTTGCGTTATTGTTACTCTTACCGTTTCAAAAGGGGCCTTTTCATATCCAAAAAGCTATTGTACCAACCCGCATACGACCATGTACGTACTTATATGAAAACATTTCGCTCTTTTACTTTCCGATTCATAAAAGGACAGCCATAAAATATACATTCGGAACTTCAAACACTGTTAGAAATATTGTAGCTTTGCTTCGTCTTCCAGAATCGAAAGTGATGTAAAATATCCACTCGTATTGTAGTATTTTAAATAAAAAAATATGTTATAAAGCTAGCCTTTAGCATCTACCAAACTTTTAAAGTAAATTCTAATTTTATGATTATGCAATTTGACTAAAAGTAGGGAAGGAATTGAGTTTAGGATAAACGTATTAGAAAAAAGTGAAAATCCGAAGGTTCTCTGTTGCGAACTGATTAACGGATTTAGCCGCGTTACCCTGTCGCAGCATCATCCCCCTCTAGTTTCTCCCCTTCGTTCGCCGGATGCAAAGTAAGTGAGTCAAGTACCACCCCGTCACCTGCCCACCCTAAACGTGCTCCTATCTTCCTCGATATCTCGGGGTTCATCTCGTCAACGCGCCGAAAACCGAAGGAAAACAAATTATTACACTTCCTGACTCTTAATCTATAATCTTCGCCGAGTGTGGGTGCGTTTATAGTCTAGATAAATCAGTGTGCAGGAAAACTGGGCTCCTTCGAACATAAATCTATGAATTACTGGAATTTTTCCCCTGGGGGAAATGTGTGTGCAGTATGGTTTTGAATCGTTTGCGATTTCCAGGAATGATGGACCTCAACCTCGACCGTTGCTCTTTTTCGTTGCTTGTTTGGGGTTCCAAGATCGACTACATGATTAATGAACATATCACTTTTGTGCTGATTCATCCCTACATACTCTGCATTGCTCAATCTTTTTCTTAGTTATTATACAAGAAATTTTTGAATTCATTATTATGGTATCAGTTACATTTTCGAAAACTGTAAACTTAGTATCGATCCTGATTAATTATCCTGAGTAACTGTTTTATTCATTGTTGTAGGATTTTTCTTAGATTAGTATCAATTTTTTTTCCTGAATCATCATGATAAGAATGGAATTAGGATTTACGAAAATAGGAACCATCTAATGTTGTTTAGGGTCTGATTGATAGATTTATATGCGTGTTTCGTCCGTATAAAATCCTCCGATAATCTCTAATAGTAGTCTCTGTATACCTACTTGGTGGCCCCCCTGAAAACTGACGCTAAGAGTGATTGATAGAAGCTTGACTGCACCGATCACGAGGAGAAGAATTGCAATAATGACGGAATTAAGGATTGAAATCGATGGATTTTCGTCCTTTTATAACTACCTATTCCGAGAGTGACGTTTTATAAGAGATAATTACGGGCAATAATAGTAGCATTAGGTGGAACATTTTATCAAGGGGTGAATAAAAAATTATAATGGTGATTTGGGAAATTAAGGGTTGATTCCATGGTATCAAAATATATGTATATTCGGGGATTAAGTCTTTGTTGCTGATTAAGTGGATGTTGAAGTAAGTTGTTTATGATGTGTTGTCTGGTGCAGATAATTCCATAAATTTTGCTTAGGTTAAAACGTCTGGAAATACATTTACAAAATAAAATCGCGTGGAAGACGTTAAGGAAAGAAAAACGGAGAAATAGTTGTTGGTCGGCCAAGAAACGGGTCCGGAAGATTCCAGGAAACTGCGAAATTTATTAACCCTGGACGTGTGCGAGGAAGTGAGGGACTTTTTTGTCTCGTTCTTAACCAATTTGCGAAAGTTACTTGTAATTTTTGTTTTGATTCAATTACAGTGATTTATTTGCTAGCCTTAATGGCTGGTTTTCACTGATGTTCTCCGAGTTGTTTTATGGTTCGTTGGTTCCAAGTCCTCTCTGATTCATGGATGACATTTTATTCGAAAACAACTTCATTGTGGCGTCTTTCTTTGCCACGACCACGAAACCAATCTCTTACTCAAATTCTGTTTAACGACTCTTTTTATTTTCACGTACTACAGTACAAATTCGGTTTAATTAAACCAGAGGCAGTTAATTAACTTTTTTTTTATTACTTAGGAGAAGGAAATTTATTTATGTTTGTATATTTATTTTAGTATACTGGACTCATAACACTAAAACAAGTTTAATATTTCATGTATTTTGAGTTGACCAATTTACTCGAAGTATTTTGTGGTCAAATTTAGGTGGTCCTTCACTAGTTTTCCAAAAATTTTACTATGTTGTATTACCTGTTCGTCATCCTGACCAAAAATGTACATAGATGAATGAAAGACGGGAAAAACATCCCTTCATACATTTTTTTTCCTCTATAAAAGTCCACAATTGAACATACAGTCCAATTTATTGAAAATTTAGGTTGTTTTAGGTAAGATTAGGGTAAGTTATATTATGCTAGGTTACATTGGTTCATGTTCTGCAAGTTGGAAAGGGTAAAAATACTAACTTAAAAACTTTTTTTATGATACGTAATGGGAATATGCTTAAAGAAAATCACACAGAGACGACCAGTAGAGGCTCCTTGCACCCCCATCTTAAATTGCGGCTGCCGATGACCTTAAGATAACCTAACCCACCCTTATGTAACTGAAATCTTCATTAAATTAGATCATTTTAATTTAAGTTACATTTTCACCCTCTCCAATATTTAGCCATTTCGATATTTACTGCAGATTGTGAGGCGTAAACAGGGGATGTTAACATAAAATAACCGAAGTTTTCAACAAATCCCATTATAATATGGAAAGTATTTAAAAGGGTGTTTTCTGTGCCTGTGATTGTAGACAAAAATTTACTAAAATTCCAAGAAAATTAGGGGTGAGTCATGCAAACTAGACGAGAAATTACGAAATTGCAACTTAAATGAAAGATTCGTCTTCTATTCTTTCATATCTGCAGGATAAGATCTTTTCAAATGAGTGAGAAAATTTGAGATTTAATTTTTTTTTTCAGTTGAATATGGAGCTGATCCGTTCTACGGAATATATAATACCGGAAGCAAAACCAATGAATGGATACAACCACAACCTCTATCAGAAGCAACAGACGTGTAATAGGGCTCACGAGAAAGAGTGGGAGCCTTCAGTCAATGGGCGCGCGAAACCGCCGACACGATACTCTGCAGTTTCTTCCCTTTCGCAGTCGATAGCAGATGCAGCAGCGTCGAGAAGCCGCGACAAGACTGACCGCGATCGTACCACCAAAATTAATCGGCATCAGACCGACTCGTTTAACACGAAAACGACCCGCTTTCTCGAACCATCATCCGGCAAAAGAATCCCTCCAACCGAATCGTCAAACATTCCTCCCAAACAAGCACACTCTTCGATGGAACCGAGACATTTCAAACAACGACAACCCTTAGAACTTGCACTCGAAAAGTCCGCGTACGATCAGAAACTTTCGAAACATAGAACGCAAACGACGAACTGTGGTGCGGTTGAGAAACCGCAATACGCGCGCATCCCTCACAGTAAAGTGCCGGTGGTTCAGGTGAAAAACAAAGGACATCCGAAAAGCGCGACGGGAAAACCCGGCGTTGCCGAGCCGGTCGGTAAAGTGAAAAGTTTAGTGGGGTATCATGAGAGCAGTGTTGGTTATGTAGGGGGTGCACTTGTTGGTTCCGAGAAGGAAGTGTTTGGGGTTTATGCGGAAACGAGGTACGCCTTCGCTGTCAATGGACTGCCCGGAAGTGTGGCCCAAGCTTCAGCTGCTGCGGCTTTTTTCGCCAGGTTAGTCGTCCTTTGTACCTATTTGATTTAATTTTCAGGTACAATTTTGAGATAATGGCGTTACATACAAGGAATAAAATTCATCAGAAGTCATTATTTTGTCCTAAAGGGATTCTAAAGCTTCTTTAAATTGAACTTTAGTAAACAATCCTTTTCCAGGACGATATTTATTGTCGTTACGATTACGTAATCTCAAAAACTTTATACAGGGAGTGTCATGTTTTATTGTAATTCGAAAACAAAAACGTAAATCAAAAAATTATAGAAACCAACATCAGGTGGTGAGCTTGAATTTGATCTTGAGCTTGATGTTCGAGGTTAAGGTCAACGGGATTGAGGGTTAAAAATAGAGGAATATGTTCGAGAAAATCAATTTGATTTCTCTTTCAAAATTTTAGTTCCTTTACTTTCAAGTTATTCTAAAAAAATAGATTAAAATTATCCACCCTTTATATTTTACCATCATGAGAAACTACCGAATCCATTTAAACGTAAAAATGACAATAAATGAGTTGGAATTGTTGTTTTTTATATTATATAATATAAAAATATAAACTTATACGCAAATATGTAGGTATATGAATTGGTTACAAATGATAATAAATTAAATAACTTTTACGGTATTAAATTCTGTTGGCCATCAAGAGTCCGTGTTAAAAGTGACCGGCAGTAAATTACCCGAAAATATGTCCATGTTCATTCGGGTCAGACACTTAACATTACGCTTTCGATGTAATTTGTTTCGTTGGAAAGTGCAATATTGTTTCTTAACGCGTCCCAAAATTACCATTGAAAAATCGAACGACACGTTAACTGTAAATAACGTCCAAACGAACGTTACAGAAAAAAATATGGCCACTTCGTTTTTCCAACTTGCAATAAAAATCGTTTTGGCCTTCTTCGAACCTGTTCTTCGCACATCGTAATTGAATTTTAGCTTTTATGGGTACATAATAAACAGCAGGCATCCAAAACGCGTCTTCAACATTAATCTTAGCCCGCATACATCAATTATCATCTCTCGGTTGCATCCATCATCTCGAACAATCGTTTTGCAAAAACTTGATTTCATATTCTTTTTTTCTTCGTTTAAATCTTGCAATATACTTTTTGTGTTACTATGTACAAAGGCTCCTTTTCATACTTTTCTTCTTTTGACATTGCAACCATAACGTAGAGACCAATTTTTGAATAGTCACAACAACATTAACTGAAACTGACTTTTATCAAATCCCATAAATTATTTAAATTATATTACAGTTATTAACTTTTATTGATTGTCATTATCTTTACCACTCTTATTTTTAAATGTTAAAGAAAGATTTACATGATTCATTATGAACATCACCGCAATTCTGTTGAGATCCAATCTTGATTTAATTCCATTTATCGTAGGACAGACAGAAGCACAGCCATTGAAAGAGGCTGAGAGAGACCTTTCAATATGACAATACCAGGCTACACAAATGACAAAGAATTAGAATGCTGTTTGAGAGCAGAATTCTGGTTCATTTAGCTTGTGTCTAGACCATTTTTTCTTCATTTTCATTTCTTCAGTAGATTCGAATCGTTTTCAAAACGAAGACAGATTGTTTTTTCTAAAGGATCAAGACACAAATCTTCAAGAAATATTTTTTCATTAAATATTTACAGAATACTTAGATTAAAAAAATATTTGAAATGATAGTCGTATAGGTGTTAGTGCCTTTTAGTCTTCCTTCAACTGAGACGAAATCGTTTTGAAGCAACAGGTGTGTCACATCGTAGATACCAACTTTATTGCACTAACTAAAGCCGAATTATAACTGCACTTCCAAGTTAATTACCTGTTTGAAGTGGATAATTTACCACTTAAGATTCGTGTTTTAAGTCTTTCAATTAGCTTTTCATTCATCGTATGCACGCAATATTTTTCAGTTTAGTTTCCAACCATGAATGAAAATTATTTTGATTATATAAGATTGAATAATTTATCATTTAGAACTAATGAAAATTTTGCGCTTCCCTGCACTTCCGTCAGTGTATTTTGTAAGATCTGTTGGTGAGGAGGTTTATTGTTATATCCAAGGTTCAAAGGTCATGACATCTCATCCTCCCAGTCGTGTCCATTATCTTTTGCTTATTGTTTAAGCTTCCCCAAGAGCAAGAGAAGCGAAACTGACCCATAACCTTTCGTTTTTCCTTCACGATATTGTTCCATACTTTACAACAGTCAATAAGAAATTATAATTTTAGTAGTCAAATGTAAAAGGAAAATTACGAGTAAAAAAATTTTTTTTTGGACAGCGCAAAGTAAATTCCTTTAGCTATGTTTCGGATTTAGAATTCAGGTTCTTTAACTCCCTTAACCTAACATAACCTAACCGAACCTCATGAGCTGTAAGTATCCCCATGTAAATGTTTTTTCCCAGCGTATCTTGTGCTTGTCCATGCGGTCATTACAAAATATTACGCGACTGGATAGCAGAAATCTTCGCCTCCAAAGTATCTATTACTGCAATCGTTGGTAATTTCGCAAATGATGATAATGGGGTTAGTTTATTGTCAGCGTGTTCCCACGATTACTATTTTGAAAGGTATTAGGAATCGTTAAAAATTGTCTCGTTCGGGTATCGGCTTAGAGGTAACCTACATTTTCGTTCAATTTACCAGAATCGAGATTTACCTTACTTGGAACTACATGAGCTTGCTATCAACTAAAATTGGAGTTCTAATGAAGTGATTCCTTAATGGTTTCATAGAAAATCGCGATAATCGGGATATTATAGTCGAATAGGAGCTTAATCTGATAATAGGTGTAATAATTTTCACAGAAGTTTTCGCTGTAGGGGTAGAAAAGTATGTAAGACAAAATCTTTAAGTTAGGTTAAGGCTGCTGAATTTTCGATGGCGAAGACTGTTGTAAATTTAACAAAATTAACCAAGAATCATCAATCATTCAGTATAATTATTGAAATTAATATTAATTAGTCATAATTTAATTAAAGAAAAACGGTTCAACCACCCCAACGACGTCATATTTACACTTTGTTTATATTGCAAATTTCTAAACAGGAAAAGGTCATTAATAATGCTACAAATTAATACATCATTACTTCATTATGATGTATCTGTCCATCGATTCCATCCTACACTCAAAACGCAGACTATTAAAGAATGTTGTTTGACTGTCACAGGCAATCATTCATTAATTATTTTAGGTCATGATATCTACATTAAGTCATAAATTCTAGCAATATAAAAATATGCGTTAAATTTTATTGCTTCCGCCAGAGGCTCGTTTATAACATCATATCAATCGTGGTAATCATTATATAAATTTCTAATCAGCAAACTCCATTTGATGACAAGAGTCGATAAATTTTAGCGGCATTTAAAAGCAAGTATATTGTATTTAACAAATAGCAATTGCACTATTATTGAAGACGATCAGAGCATAAAATTCATTCTGTAAAACCTTTACAAGTAATTCCCAATAAATGGTCACAAAGTTGCTGTTTTTTATAAGATTGTAATAGAAGGAAAAATTGATGTTGTTGTAAGAAATCTTGATGATTGTTTGAAAATTAAATGGAGCAGAACCAGATCCAAGTAGATCAAAATAAGAACCAATACAGGGTCAATCAAGATTTCATTGTACTTCTTGACGACGATTGTAAATTTAACAAAGTGACTCTTATTTTTTAGGAATTTTCAGGCGTTGATTTAAAGAATCCCGTTAGGCTTCTTCTGGTATCGTCTTACAGATGATTTGTGTTGAAATTATCAATTCTTAGCCAAAACAACTCTCTCGATTAGTAGGTAGGTACCTAGCCATCGTGTGATAATTTAATATATTACCTGCCTTCACCAATTATGTATTTTTGTAACTTTCATGGGTATTGGTAACTGGCCATTAACGATAAATTAAAAAAGTGGTTAAAATATATGAGCTGAGAGCGAGCTGCATGTAAAGGTTATGCCTCGTAAACTAGGTATTACTTATCGTAAAACGTATCGCCGTATATTATTTTTTGTCCTCCGTCTCATTGTAACCAGCAGAAGCGAGCATAAAGTCGAAGCGTCGATAAAGAAGTTTTTTTATTAAAGAACGCGAGAATCGCACCTTAACGCCCTTAAGGGACACCAACAGCCGCACGAGATTTTGTATTTGGTTTATTGCCGTCATAAATAGACTCTATCTGTAACATAAAAATTGCTCCCGCAGAAATAATGCGCGTAGATATTGCGGTTAGATACTCCTTTTTTATTGTTTATTTTTTGAAAATTTTATGAAAAAGAAAAAACCATTTCACCTACACAGGCATTCATATATCTGCACAGGGATGGCTTCAGTACAACGGACGTACACCAACTGAGGCAGGCCATAAATACAGCCATGAGGTCATGTCCAACTGAGATAACGTAGGTGCACCAACTGAGGCTATTTCTACCTGATTCTCATGTACTTGAGAATACGTTAAAACTGAAATGTAGTAATTGTCTCAGTTGGTAGTTTAACCCAGTTAACAGAGAGGTAATTTAACCCAGTGAACTTTTGGCTTGTTGTTTTGTTATCTATTGTTCGTTTTGGTCGTGAGGATTTTCAAGACCCAGTTTGGTTTTCCATTGTAAATAACAAGGACAAACAGTCGTCCGTGTTCGGTGCGTTTTAATGGACAAGTAGCAGAAGAACAATAAAAGTTTTATTGCACCATAAAGCGTGGGCAGAATACCTTTGATATAGATAAGCGTATACCAAACAGGCATTAGCAGCAAACGGATACATCAAAGGAACATAAAACAATTTGCTAATTACGGCGCTCTGTTTCGGAGCTGGTTACTGTGAAACACAAACACGGAACATTAATATTATAATAACGCCGCGGCTGTTACACCGAGTGCAGTCAACAGATAATAACTGATAATTACGAAAGAATCGACCGGTAGTTTATGCTAATGCACTTTGTTCGTTTTATTTTAAATTAAATCATTTCGAAAATTAATTATTCGGCTCGGTGCATGTGAAATTGTTACAAATCGTTAAACTATCGTCAAACTTGATTATGTTAATGATAATTTATGGAGTTTAAACAACCAAAGAACGAGCCTAAATTTTGCAGGTAAGAGTTATAACAATTACACATATACCTACAACCAAAACCGGTTATAGCGACATCGAAGAGACCACCAATTTTTGGTCCTAAAAACCGATAGTCGTAATAACCGGTGCTGTTTTCGAAGTACAAAATAATTTTTTCTTTAGTATTGTAGTGTTCGTGGATTTATTAAATATTTATTTACAAGACTTAAGTACAGGAACACAATTTATATAAGTATACACACTTAAAAACACTATTAATTAATACGGAACTTAGCTTACAATTTATTTACAACACTCACTTATATGCTCGCCTCTATTTATTTGTCTTTTCACTTTTAACACTGTCGATTATTTCGGATGTACCACTGTCACGGTCAATTTATTACTAAGTAACTGTCGAACGTCTTTCCACTTTTATAGCATCATGGAACAATCCAGAAAAGTCTGGAAGTTTGTAAGATTGTTTACGTTTTCGGCGAACCGCTTAATTACTTTCTTGGAAGGCAGGTACGAGACACACGCCAATAAATACACGTATACACTGCCGAAAACCGCCCGCGGCTGGTTGAGCCGGCCGGCAACGCATACAAGCGTAACAAGCACGCTCTCGTTCGCTACAGTATTATTCAATATGTAGGTCCTTATAAATCCATAGATATTAATAGGATTAATAGCATTATATTTTACTTGATCATCATTATACTGTCCCAGATGTGTATATTATCAATAAGATCACTGGTCGTTCTATCAGATATAATTCTTCCAAGACATTAGTTAAATATGGTCGTTTAATGAGGTAGGTCGTAATATGCAATGTCGTAAAAAGCGGCATTTTTTATAAGGTGTTCATCTGTTCATATAGCATTCAGGGACCTATGATTTTAGTCGATATAACCGGTACGTCGTTTTAAGCGATGTCGTTGTAAACTGTCTTGACTGTATTAATACCAGAAAATAGCTGTAATTTTTAAAAAATTGTTCATAAATATCTCAAATGAAATCTAAAAACATTTCCTACTGCAACGACGGAAATTTTTTGAATCTATGATTTTTTGGTAATAATGTAAGTATACGACCCTAATATTATTTAAGAATTGTAATTCCTAAATAATGAAAGCTTTTGTTAATAAAATAAATTTAAGGATGAATTGAAACTATGATTATTCCTGATAAAGGGATTGTTATTTTCTCTCATCCGCTGGAAACAATAAGTTCATTTGTTATTCATAGATTAAATTTACTTTAGTAAGACAGAAATCTCTAGCGACGTATATTTTAGCGGTTGGATAATCCGGGCAAGGGTTGTCGACAGCGTAATGTAATCAAGGGAGTGATATAAGTAATTCTATACATTTAAATTGGATTAACAGAAGCATTCCATGCTTTTGCTGCCGTTCACCGTTGCGACGCGTCCCATTGTTTATTTATATACCTTTTTTTTGTTCCTTTTAATTCCGACCGACAGCGACGCCCACATCGACGCCGACGCTTGCTTCCCGGCTCAGCAAAATCCTATTTAATTTGTTCGTTGAGCGTCAGAATTATGTTTTGCAAACTGTTATTTCGATAGTAATGGACCATAAAAAGGACTTTTCCGTACTTTAACCATTTACAATAACAAAAGTACATATCTAAGTAGAATCCTTGCAGGATAATAATAGTAACACCCATATTTTTATTAATAAAATCCTAAATGCTTTATACACGAAAACGAAACCGTTCTCTTTATTATAATTTCTTTTTAAAGTATAATACAATAATCCCATTTTTGATATGAAATAAATTATTATAAATATAAAAAAAGTAATGTTACTTATACCAGTTTAAACAAAGTATCTACAGTAAAATCTATATGTGTGTGACAAATCACTCTTTTTTTATTTTGAATGAAGGGTGAGTGAAGTCTAGCGGAAATGAAAACCCGTAGCAATCTGTGAAACAGCTAAAAAATATCCATTCCGCTTCCATATTATTTTGTCTGTTACATCCCTTTTTACCTCTCGAATGATATGTGGAAAGTGCTGCTTTTAAATACTTCAAAAATAACCATCATAAATAGCTTGTATCTGTCTGCCACCATTTAGGCACAACGTTAAAAAATGAATACTAGAAGCTAACTTTCGTTTCACAAGTTTCCAAAAAAGCGGACGCCAATTCATTTCGACAGTGTTAAGCAATGAAAAATGTGAAGGGGAGACTTAATAGGGGGGCCCAATATAACGTGTTTGTAAACTCATTTTTTAAAGTCTGCTCCCTCAGGCACCCCATATGTCAAACTCGCTTCTAATAAGTCAACTGTTACTCGATGAGGTTTGTACACCAGTGTACGACTTCTCACTTCATCTACTATTGATTCTCGACCCTCCCTTAACAACACACACTTACGGACTTTCTTTTTCAATCTTATTCTTTGAAAAAGTCATTAGTTTTAAGTAAAAAAGGTGCTAAACATATTTTATTCAACTCCCTTACAAATTTAGGGTTACCAAAATTGCTTCTCTTATCTACAGAATCTTTTCTGAAAACAAATCTCTTCAAGTGTTCATGAGCATTAAAAAACAGTAATCCTATTTGTGATTATTTTATAAGGAGTATGTACAAGTCTTGGTTTGATGTTAATCTCATTGCATCTGCTTAATATTAACAAGAAGTCGTAAAGTGCTTCCATGTTTAGAATAGTCTCTTATCTAGCGTTTTAATTAGCGTACTAAACGTGTTATAAGATGTTATGCCAGTTGGCTGTCAAAACGCATCCAAGAAGTCCTAACCAGATTAGTGCTTCTACATGAATGTAATAACAGTTGCATTAGGGTATTAACACCAAGATTAGATCCTTCTTTGTTATTTAAAATTTAAAGCCTATTAAGTATTAAACTACAAGAGGATTACGACTTAAAACCGAGACGTCTATCTAATGCCTTCACGAAGTTATAATCTAATTGATTTACTCAATTCTTACGAGGCACAATTGCTTATCAATTTAATCTGTTTAGTGGTTAAATAGTCTGAACTGAAAATTAACGTTTAGATTTATTTCTCATGAAAGATAATTCGTAGGTATACTTCTACCAGTCACCCTGTATCTTTATATCGCTTAAGTGTATTAAAATTTTATGAGTACAAGTTTTCTATGTGAAAATAAGACGAGTGATAGTCTCCAGAGTGTTATCGGGTTCATTTGAAACCTTATATACCTACCATTAAATGGTAACCACTCGTCGTTATGGGCATATTACAAGCCCACACACAAAACACGCTGTATATTTGACGCAAAATATAGGTAACTACATTTTCTGATATGTAAGGGAACATAAAAAAAATGAGCTTAACAGCATTCCAGAGATAAGAAGGAACTTGAGAAAGAAATGCATTCGAATTTTATCGACATATGGCACATGCATGGATTTATGTCGATTTGAATGTTATTAATGGAAAGGCAATGTCAGAAAGCATTCCTGAACGCGCGTGTTTGGTACTTTTCTGTTACGAGAAGTGCGTGCAGTTTCTGTAGCGATAATATCAGAGCAAATGGCAAAAATTTTCGAGTCTAACAAGCTGTCCATAATTCTAAAAATCTAACTATACCTTGCGGTTTCCGGATGTATTTCTTGAGTTCGCAATATAATCTTGATAAATGATTCTACATGTATTAAAACACGGATATATAAATCGCAAATATGCACTTAAGTATCTGTATATGTATGGGTAGATACAAGGAACATAAGTATGGGGTTTAAAAATTAACGTTAGAAATGAAGGCACCTAATAACATGGTGGTGATATGATTTATTTTAAGTGTTGCAGCGGGAAATGTCCAAAGAATGCGGGTGAAATCAGCGGTATCAGCCCACTGCTTCTTAGTCTTCTTCGCATTTTCCGAAAACTGAAATTACGGAGATATTTATGGGGAGAGTCAAACAAAAAAAAAAATAATACAAAAATAATTTCATTTTTTAATAATGTTTGAGGTAATAATTAATAAAGAACAACAATATAATTATGTATACAGGGCGTTTTAAAAGAATATTTGACAAAATATAACAGATAAGAAGAAGAAAGTGTGATAGAAATTAGAAATTATCATCTTGCACGCTTATTCTACAAGTAGAATATAAAAAGCAACCCTTTTCAACACTAAATTAACCCTCCCAGACTGTACGCTTTTTTCACGATACCATTTATAAAGGATAATAGAACCTCTGTCTTCCTTTGCCTCTCATTACTCCAGTTTCTTCCACTAAATTTCCAAAAAAAATTTCTATCCTATAATTATCCTTATTTTTTCTTTCGTTTATAAGCTTACTTGCTTTCAATAATGAATAAAGTGTCGTCCCTTCGAAAACTCATCGCGTTATTAAAAAGTTTTTTAATAGATTAATAAGATTATACGATTTCTTTAGGCTGAAAGGTTGTAAGGTTGTAAGAGTATTATCTATAAGATACATCGGCGTGGCAGAACCACATTACAATTTTATTACTCTGTTCCGTTGTTAAAAACGAGGTGATAAAGTGTAAAAGAACCAAAAAACCCAATAAAATGCCACGTTACTTAGATCGCTTTAGCGATGGTGCCGGAATAATAACATTTATTTCTCTGCTAATAAACTTATTCCACCCTCGTAAAAACGTCTTGTAAATTTAATGAATGCGGTCATCACAGATTGCTACCGCTCGTCGACGTTTATGGCGGAATTTGCCCTTTTATTACTGTTTTATACTCTACCAGGGTCATACTACTCGCACAGCGATTAAAAATTCACCATTCGTAGCTGCTCATAACCCGCACATCGTACCTTTCTTTAATATTCAGTTAAATAACTCTTCCATTATGCAAGATATTTAATTTTTGTACGATACAGAACTGGGGTGTTAAAAATTCTTTCATACCACTACATATTCAGTCTATCTACTTAATTATTTATTTCAGAATTTACAAGATGACCAGGCAGTCGTATGTACAAAGTTAGGATATTTATATTTATAACTAAATTTTATTTTCATCGAATTAATGATATATATCGATGTATATGACAAACAATTTCTGCAATATTTTATATTTATTGAGTATAAATGTTCTTTGATCTATATTTAAATAGTTCTACCAGTTTGACCAATGTAAATATCGGAAAGTTGGTCATATATTCCACTCGTCATAAGGAAATCTATTTGTCCTTTGTTCTATTAATAAATTAGTGATGAGGTTCGATTAAATTTATGATTGGTTTCAAAATTACGTTTTATTTTGTATTTACTTTGTTAGTTTAATGATTTAGTACATCGAGGTAGTAATTATTTAATATGTGTAAGAGTGTCACTGGGTTTTTGGCTTTGTACCCGAGGAACTGAAACACTATCGCGTGGGCACTTCCTGGCAGCTTTATAAATTTTACATTCTACTACCCACTCGCATAGGAAGTGATATTTTGAACTAGGAAAGTAAATACATGCATACTTACAATGTACTTTGTTGCATAGATATAAATATATACAAACAAGTAGGTATATAAACACATAGAGCACGAAAATGAATTCGTGGGAAACGTTTAAACTTTCAAAAAGCTGGAATGGAACACAATGTCTTTTCTCTACTTTATAACTAGGTATCTTACCGACAAAGTACCTACAGCTAATGTAATTCACAGCATAAATTATGGTCGAGTTGGTATTTTGCAATAAATAAAACGTAATATCTTTTAATCGTGTAACGGTGTAACGGTTGCTAATTAATTGCTATTCTCGACATCTCGAATGGAACAATTCTTATCAATTAAAATGCAATTTACCAACTACATTTTGCTATTCTTGTGTCTGTGGAAATTGCTATTCGAATTATTTAGGTGGATAAGGTTTATCCATTGATTATTACTGAACATTCTCAGAAGAAGTAGAATAACATCAAAGAGTAGAATATGAATATTCAGATTACTTTCATATCAAAATTTTACAATATGATGGATTGGTATAATTGGCAAGAAATCTTTACTTAAAATAAAGCAAAAAAGATTTAATTTTTATTTTTATTTTTTTAACTTAAATCTCAAATGTTCTTTTTTATAGTTTGTCCAAGAGCATACTTCCCCTAATATTAAAGATTATGAAATCACAGCTTAGAGGTTCAATAATAATTTATTTAATCATTAAATTGTTATTTTACAAACCATAGTAACACACAATTCGTTAAATAAAAAAAAGACTCTATTTCCATACTCTTTTAGAAATTAAAATAATAAATCAGTAAAAAAAAATACGTGCGGCACTCGGGGACTGCCGACACGCATACGTCTAGTCGCACGCACACGCCGCACCGCTGTGCCGGTCGGAGTGGGGGGTGTTAGGTTTTTTCGTTACGGAATTTCTTGATTCGGTCGCCGCGCTCAAAGCCCGCAATAAAAGCTATGCAATAGCTTAAAAGCACCATCACACATAGCTACAAAACAATCACAGTGGAATTTCTAAATTCTACTGCTCTGACTGTGATATCTTGACTACCCCAATCTCTGTTGATAAAACCTTCATAGTTGTAGAAGAAACGTTACTTTGATTGAATAATTGCATAATAAAATAAATTATTAAAACCCTTTCTTGCTTTTATTTCATATTTTTTTAAAGTCCAATTTCAAGAATATTAATATTCTAGTCGTAGTTCAGTTAAAATTTCATGATGTTGTTTGCAATTATACTGCAGTATCCTTTGGGCGCTGTTTAGACTACGTTGCTTTAAAACTTTATTTATTTTTTTCGTACAAACATTGTTTATTATTAATAATAATTTTCACGTTTGCTGCAAACAATTACATACCTACTGTTATGTATAACTTTCTCAACGTATTCAATTGGTTTACTGCAAAATCTCATTAAGTTGCAGCGGATGTTCGACTACTCATTTATTATAATTTCGATTGATAACGTTCTCCATTGTAACAAAAACAATGCATTCCAGTGTTGGGCGATGTTCGATTGAAAAGTGTTACGACTTTTTTACTGCGAGGAAACCGCTGTCTGCGAAGCATCCTTGAATATTAATAACAGACTCATCTACGAATTAATATCTAAATACTTCTCAACAAATTGAGATTTGTTCTTCGACAGTAACGAAATGAATAAACGGTTGCGATTGGGCTAAATAACACCTTTTAGTTGTTGTTGCAGAAAGCACGTACATAGTAGGTATTGTAACTTGTACGTATTGACAAACAAACATGCTAATTTTCGTGCTTGATACCTAAGAACATAATTATATCTAATCTGGACGTTTGATGGAGTGCCCTGTTGCTACTGAATAAATTTATGTGTGCCGTTCCTCTTAGAAACATATATTTTACTTGAGTGGGTAGAATTAACTGGCACAAGTGCTTCTGGCTTCTTTCGACTAAAGAATGTATACCTAAATGTTTTATTTTGCCATAAACAACAACGATTTTTTAATAATTTACGAATCTAGCTCATTGTCATAAAAAATATTCTTAGATTTTTAATACTTTCATGTTAATTTAATTGAATAATTGGATAGGAGCTGCCAATGTTAAACAATGGACCTGTTTTGGCCAGCCAAGTCTTGGTCAATCAACCTTGGTATAAGGCTAAACCAGTTGTAGATGCATAGACTGCATCAAGGCTTGATCAATTAACCTTGGCTTGAACCTGAGCCTGAGTTGTAAATGCCTAAACTTCATCAAGCCTAGGCTAACTAACCTTGGTTTCAGGCTGCAAAGGCCTAGCTTAAATTAAGCCTTGGCCAGACACTGGTTTCGTACAACTGGTCCGCGCCTGGATTGTTGGACTTACCCCAATGTAGCACAACCCTTTCCAAGAAACACTTTCTTAGTGTTCTAGTATGTTGGACAGTGTTGTGGTTGCATGGGGTAAGTTCTTCTTATGTGTTTTTTTGAAATAAAATTGTTCTTAAGTCTAGATATAATCATTATTTTCAGTCTGTCAAACATACATCAGTAGGTTGTAAATTTAGATAAATTTTCTAACAGAGAAAAATTAGAATTAGTTTTCTTACACGTTTTTTAAATGTTTTTTTTTGTTCTTTATTTCTTGTTTAATGATATTTATGACTTCAACACTAAATTATTTTATTAATTCGTAAACGTTCAATAAATCACTTTTCTGATATAATCAGAAGTTGTCCCTAAGCTGTGCACGTGTTACTAATGAAATATTCATGCAGTGGTTACCTTACCTTAGCTTACCTACCCACTGGATCGACTTTTAACAAACAACCAAGTCTCCAAGTTTGTGCACCCTTTTTTGTTGGTCAAAGAAGAAATAACAGAAAGTCACGTTCCAGTAGTAACGATGGATAATCGGAATTACAGTTACAACACGAGTATTTAGTGTCATTAAAAAGCACAGAGAACAAAATAATGCTTTTTTTTTACAAGTTTGAATTCTTTTATTTTTTATATACATATGTACCTACCAATGTCCTTATTTTATATTTAATTCTGCTTTTAAAACAAATTAGAACTTACCTACCCACCTACAACTTATCAAACTCTTGGTAAATGATAAGATGATTGAAAAAAAATTAAATAAAGAAAATTCGTATAAAAAGGATTAAGTAGGACATTAATTCATTTAAATTGTTTTTGAGTAAATTTATCGCACGCATTCCTTTTTTCATGACTCCCATAGATAAAAATGTAGAAAAGCGGTTGGTTTTTTAAATTCCTGTGTGAGATAACATAATGGTATCGGTTAGAGGGACATTCCCGATGCCGTGTGTTACATTCCCGTCAGGTCGGACCACACAACTAGATGGCGGGCATGCACGCGACTACCTGCCTTCGACACAATTTGTCAAATTACTTTACGCACTTATTATGCGTCCGACGCGAGTTTGATTTGAATAATGGGATTTTTATGCCCCCTAACGTAATTAACACTATTTACGATACGGTCTGCCTTTATGCCGAACTGTCGCTCGCCCAGGAATATGGCGCTGTGCTTTTTTTATTTAAGTAATTGTCTTTTTTATGGACTTCAGCCATGCATTTAAAAAATGACTATTGCTAATTTAATTACCATTTATCACGAAATTATTCCTCGATTCTAAATTCACAGTTATCGGCAAACACGAGGTTTGAATTATTTCGAAAAAGGGTGGAAAAGTCAAAAAAAGTCAGCACACAATTTCATTTCAAGTTTGGAAAATATTTGCAAATAATTCTAACATTTTTATCCCTTTTTGTTCTTATTACTTCATTGGTTAAGTTACCCCTAGTAAAAATAGATGGCGAGCTTTTTGTTATTTTCTTCAAAGCTTTATATTTATTAAAATAATAAAAAATACCAGCGTCTTCACTATTCTAGCAAGAATTATTCAAATTTGTGTAGCTAAGAATTGGACGTTTCCAACAAGTTAAAAATTTTTAATAGACAAACTCACGAGGTTTTAGACTTGTAGAAGACAATCAGAACATAAATCGAAACATGAACACGACTACGTACTTAAATTGGATTTTATTTAGCCTTTGGAGAACTATTGTTATCTTTGGAAACTAATAGAAAAAACATTTTACTATAGAAATAATCTATGGACCACCCAGGAAGGTGTCGCGTGAGAGGCACAAACGACAAACCGAATGTGATCACACCCTGAACCATGAATGGACACTTGTTTATTCTTGACGCATATGTAAAGGATTACTAAAGGTTTTGGATCTAAGCTCGATATCATTAGCATTTCTTGAGATTTTACACACAGAATTTAGATTATAATAGAAAAAATTGAAAAAAAAAGTGAAACCAGCTGCTAATTGTAAAGAATAATTTCTACAGGTACTATAACTCAGATCTTCCTGTAATTAATTTGAGATGATTTGATTTTAACAACTTACTTTCATTTTGCTGGTAGGTAACATTTGGTTAACGTTAATAACCCAACTGAAGAAGTGTGGGAAAAAAATTTCATTCAATTGTTGTTTGTTGTACCTCCATAATTACGACAGCCAAGATAAACATTATTAATGTTCTTTATAGTGTGAATGTTGATTACTATTTGTCTCTTTGAATTCTTAAATTATTCTGTTTATTATCGTTTGACATCCCTTTCAGTAACTGGAGATTATCACCATCCTTAAAATAGCGTTTTTTTTTTTCATAGTTGTTGAGGGGTGAAAATATTTTTCTTCTATTTATTTAAGCTCTGCAAACAAATTTTACAATTAAGGGATAAAACCCTTTTTAACATCTTCCTTTAAAAAATTCTATTTATCGTTAGTTTCATTGTGTGAACTTTTGCTTTTTCTTATTTCTTCTGAATAATATTTATGATGTCTTGGAATCGTTATCCGTCATTAAACAGGGTGGACATTTATATGTGGGTCTGTGACACATTCACTTTATCCCCGTCGAAAGAGCTATCATCATCGCTTCCGCATGATATCACAAGATGACAATTAATGGGGGCTAGTTTGTTGGTCACCCAACTATCACCACGATCCCCGTCGAACTTGCGACAGATACAAATGCGGCCAGTTTTCGCATAAGTAATAGTCGACAAAGGACCGCTCGCCATGTCCGTCCCATCCCCATCCTTCATGTTCTTCGCCCCCTTTTCTAACATCCCCGCTGCGCGCGCGGTCTCATGTGCGTCTTATCGTGACGTTGCTGATAACAAAGCCGTCTCTAATTTTAATGATCCTCAGCACACGATTTTATTGATGATGGGGTTGAACAGAGACTAACTCAATATAATTCTTTGCGAAGAAGACAATGTCTGGAAATATTTTTAAATCCTGCCCTGTCAACTTTAATGAAGAATATGTTACTCATCGGTACTTAAGATTATAAATTGACTTACCTATTGAGAAAAGAGTAGGTATCAGTAAATGCTTAATGCGGTATTAGAATGATGGCATTCTTACACGAGCTTAGGGCGGTCAAACTGATAAGTCCACCCCTCGTATTAGGAGACAAATCAGTCGATGTCGCCTTTGCCCAAAGACTACACGCACACAGATAATAAGTGTAATATATATTACCTAATGGCTGAATGATGTGCGGAAGCAGCGATAAAGAAAGATTTATTGTTCCCTTTCACTTTTGTCAAGAATATTCCCAGAATCTACGTATTCAGCTAATCCCTCGCTAAAAAAAAATAATTAAGGGAAGTGCGAGGGTGTACGTCGTTATTTAAACTTGAATTAAACGAAGAATATTATAGATAAATTATAAAACAATCTAAAAAAGACAGGTAAAATTCCTGTAACGTCTAAACAATTAAGGATTACAAATCCCACATTTAGAACGCGTCCTATACTATAGGCACAACGAACCCTAAGCCATATCCTACAACCGGTTTCGACTTATTGGGTCTCATCAGGTAGGCGCTGGCAAACACAAACCTCACGGTTCATTTGAATGTTTCTATTTAGTCTTGTTAATAAATTATAAGTTTACTTAAACCACTTTTGTGTAATCTTTCTGTCTGCTTGTATGAGTTATAAGAAGAATTATTCTCCCTTAAATTGAAAAGTGTGGTCAATTTCTTTTTGCCTCACTTTCTCCATTGACTGCGGCGTCTTTTGGTAGGTTTTTTGGATTCAGATGTATATGTTTCGGGGATTTTTGATTTCAACCCTTCAGTCAATGGTTTTTATCAATGGGACTCTTTTTTTGCATATTTCCCTCTACTATTTCCAAATAAACAAATAGATTTTGTTCAAACAAAGTTCTTTATATAATTAGGTCAGAATTGGTATACTGTTAACCCATCAGGTATGATTTTGGTTTATTTACTGCATTTACATGTACAACACATACAAGTCTGTAGGTATATAGGTACATTATATATATGTATATGTTTGACTCACGCACAGCCAGCTCTGATAATGAATGATCTAACTTGCTGGTTACATGTCGCTTCTCAAGTAGCTCTCCCCGAGAGTAATTCAGGGTATGTTAATTAACTAAATTAAACGGCCAATGCAGTTGTGCCATTGCAAATAACCAGGGCACATATTGAGCTTGTCATTTTGAAGGTTTGGTAACACTTGTGTACTTTCAGAAGCGATTCCAACTTATTAAAAGTATTAACTTGATGATCAGTAACAATCCTTACTTTTTTTGTTGATAAAAAATATTTAATTTTCTTTTCAAAAATTATCGTCAAATTACTGCAAGCAATTACTACATATTACAAAAAAATAAGGGTTTAATAATAGTCCCAAATTTGAGAGTATCTCTGAATTATTTGTGGAGACATGGCATACAATAATAAGGGTCTGTATTTGACACGTATGTGTTGACTAGGGAAGACCAATAAAAAAGGACTGCAACAGTTTTATCTTTTATTTGTGCCCGTGTCAATGAGTCAGTGGTAGACCTCTTGGTGGACCTCATGTTATGTCTACCTAGAGCTAAAGTGTTTATATGAAGCTCAACTGGATATCGTCAAGGGATGAATTTCAAATGTAAACGTTGGAGTTCAAGGAACCTAACTGTTAAATTTCACATGCAACGACTATTAAACTGTTGCTAAAATAAGGGATGAGTGCGGAAAATAAGAAAAAATTACTGGTAGCGAAAGGATAATAACCATAACGTTTTACTATATAAATTTGGCCCCTATCAACTTCCTAAAACTGATGAGATTTTTCCTATAAAACCTGTAATCCCCTGATAACATTCATGATGTTTTTATGAGGTCCGATTAAAAAAAAAAAAGTGATCTATAAAAGATAATAAGTATCATAAACAAATGGCTGCTTGTGATAGACACTTTATTTTTTTGCATAAAATATGAAAACCCCTACCGTATTACTCGTTGGGTTGAACATCGTATAAACGATGTGGTAGTGTAATGAGGTTGTTAAAAAAGATTTACCATGTTTTATACTCCCCGTTGGTAAGAAGGACATTTACTTGAGAGGGTACTTAAATGAATTCCATTTCTTTAAGGCCTTTACGATCTCTAAAACATTTTTATGTCCCTCCAGCAGCAAGTAACTGGCCTTATCTTTAGTGTATTAGTCGAAGTTGAACATTTTGAAACTTTTCCGATAAGCTTACTTTCGTTTCTTTTTAATTTTATACCTTCTCCAGATTATACAGACTACTCCTTCTCGGAATATTAATGTTTCTTTAATACCTATCTAATATAGAAGGTGCTTTCGTAACCATTTCAACTCGGTTTTCAGAGGAACCTTTTAGTTTATCTTTCGCATCTTCAAGTATCTTTGAGAAAGACGTATACGAATATTATATAAATAGTGGAAACTCTCGCAACTGAAATCTAATTTACATTTTAAAAGGATCTTGTGTTCAAATGTACACATTCGCTTTCAAGACTCAATATCTTATTTTATGCCAATTGGCTGCGATATTCCTTATGTGTTTGTACGTAACTAATGTTTAACTTGTCTAATTGAAGGAAAGGGTGCAAATTGGGGTTTCCGAGAATATAAAATTAATAGATAAGATGTATTCTTTCTTATTAAAAATTACACTAATTTATAATGTATAAATTCCTAATTTACACTAACTTATATTATGTAAATACCGAATTTTCTAGGAAATTTTGAAAATTTAAATATTGGAGGACAAATATAACCTTAGATATCTTAATGATGTTTAGATGAAATTAATTAATTATTTGAGGATATGTCGAAACAAAGAAGGGAAAAGTGAACGACTGAAAAGTACTTAATGACCCTATATTTTGAACCATGGTGTACTCAGCTAATTTACATCATGGAAAAAATCACTGAAAACAATGGCATTGGGGTAGGAAGGATTATGAACTCCCTTAGATACCACAAGTTAGGAAAACTTTTAAAAAGTTTTTTTTGCGGTCAAAGATCATCTAATATGTGAGCTAGGGAGTCATAGTTTACATATTTGGATATTTTTTGGATCATAGAATCACTTTTATTCGAGAAAAAATTTTGCTACTTGTTTATATTTTCTATTATTTCAAGAAAACTGCAGAGACATCAACAGTGGTCCAGCGACGAACCCGAATCGTTTACATGTAGTAAAGACAATTTCCTGTGTATGGAGACTTCAAATTTTGTACAGAGCTTTCTTATACGATGTAGTCGAGTACTAAGAAATTACTTTTGAAAATTCAACGGGGTTTAAGTGTAGAACCTCAAATTTTCTCGAGGAGGTTCCTAATGTTTGTGGTTTCAAAATTGACCCAAAAATGCTTAGGAAAAGTATGAATACTATAAAAAAAATTAGTAGAGTTTAAATCTGTTCTAATTTTAAACTCAAAAACGTTTTAATTAGTTGATACATTCGAACGACAAAAAAAGTTTCTCTCACGCAGTTCTCATCTTACTGCTGCTCGTATTTGCTGATTGTCTGGAAGATTGAATCGAACCGAAAATTTCTATTCAGATTTTATCCGGTCCATTAAAAATTCTTCACATTCTTTGCTTCGGGCAATTGAATCACGTCCCAATTAGTTCTGCTAGTCGGTCGGAAAAACGCTTCCTCTATTTCTTCTTTCATTGTTTCATCGGTGCCGTTTACTCATTCATCTTTCTCTCCCAACGTTATGCATAGCAAATGATTGATTGACTACGACAACGGTATGCTGATGATCTTGGTGACGAGTTTGTTGTTTTATTCCTTATAGGGACGAAAGAACATTGTCACTTGTTTGTCATCTCACATGTAAATTAGTTTTCTTAAATGTTTCCAGACCGTCAACTAATTAGAAACACGTTAACTGGATTGATGTTCCTTGTGCTTGTTGAAACACGTGGTCGTCGAATTTTTGTAGTTAATAAATCACTGAAACAAACGCCTCTAAGTATGTGTAAGTAACGTGCGTGCATACACGTATACTTATACCTACCTCCCTGCATATGCATAATCCTGTAAGGATTTTTATCTTTGTGACTGACTGTACGTTGTTTTTTTACGTGTCATTTGTTGCAGCGTGTGAACACAAACTTGTCGGTATCCACAAACAACTCATTTCCATTACAACGTGTAATTTAATAATTTATTTAAATAAATAGGTTCTTATACACAATAGCTAATTATGATGTTACTCTAGTAGTAGTAGTTAGTAAAAGTAAGAAATCTAAAGACTGGTTTGTAGTTATTACCTAAAACTCATTAAATTATATGTGTTGTGGATCAAAACGAACAATGCAGGGTGATTCATAAAAATTGGGGAATCTCTAAACTGGATATACCAAACATCAAAGTATCACGATTGAGCTTAAAATGCCTCTATCTCCAGTTTAGATATGAATCACCCTGTATATTCATGTACCGTAAAGATAATAATTTTTTATTTTATGTTTTTAGAAACAACGGTACCCATTTGTTTATAATTTTTTTTCTTCTGATTTTCACGTTAATTTTTTTCCATGAGTCTCCAAATTTATTATCTTTGAGATACGTGTGTAATTTCGCTGGAAAATGTTTCTCTTTCTATTTCGTTTCATTTCTGTTGAAATTTTCGCGGAAAGTTGTACGGCACATTATTTGTACCCTCGTCTACCCCCGTTGGGATGTGCCGTGGGGACTATCCATTTTAATAGCGCAAACAGGCAAAGAAAACGGTCGAATGCCTTTATTATCGAACAGAAAAAGCGCTGGATTATGCTTAATAAAGCAACTGAGGTACAACGTTATTCAATTAGCGTGGAATCGATTCTAATGGCGAAAATTCGTCGGCGAGACGCACATGGCGCTTCTCAGTCAATTGGATGACAATTTACACTTAATTAAAATGCAACATGGGACTGTGCAAAACGATATAAATCACTGAAATTGATGCGGTTTTTTATAGCGTTAAGTAACCAACTCAATTCATAAACGAATCGTTTTTCAAACAAAAAAAAATACAATCTATAGTAAAGACAATGTCAAGTCACATTTACTTTCTGCGATAGTAAAAGCGTAAAAGTGAAAAACAGAATTTTTCCAGAGGTTTCGCTTACGTAAATTGAAATCTTTTTGGTAAAAGGTTAATAACAATGAATATTTGAAAAGTAATTTCTGAGAATTAATTAAAATTAATTATAAGTACATAACAATCTGTTTTCAAAAGAATTATCGCAACTTCACTCAGCAATTCTTAAAATTCTATTAAACACTTTTTTAAATTCTGATTCAGCTAATTTTATTAACAATATCATGTTTTCTCAAATTCATTCAAAACCCCACAGTTTTTGTTAAGATTTTGATAAATATTTGTCTCCATCTGATAAATTGTTTATCACTTTAAAAAGTATAATATTAATTTTTAAATTAATTCGAAATTATACGCAAATTGAAAATTAATTCTCTTACTTTATTTATTGCGGTTTTTCGTAGTCTTGACGCCTTCTAAGGAAAATTAATAGAATTTCTCACTTAATTACAATTTTGCATGATTGTATTTTGCCTCCAGTCCCTCACAAACTTCCTGATTCTTTATAAATAACTGTGATTAGTGTTAAAAGGTTACAGTCTGTCTAATGTATTATTAATTGACCCATTGAGGAGGTTTTATAGAGAGTGCTACCATTAAAAAATATTTAATTTTTAACCCTTTTTTTGTTAAGTTATTTAGTGTCATTTTAAAAAAAAAACTACTGGAAGAATTCTGTATGCTAATAAATACATTGGAAGTGAATGTTAGTTGTTCTTCGGGTAGACGGGTGGTCAATCTAAATTTAACTGTTACCAGACGCGGGAAATGTCTTTTTGACTTCTGGAAACGTATAGGGAATGGAATTCTGCTGACTGGAAGATTTCCAGAGTCCCTGTTTCTTACTGCGGGCAACAGAGTGCTCTTGATACATAGTTTGAAGGGAAAATGTTTAAGAATAATATCGTTTATAAAACAATGAGGAAAGAAGTTTTCTTTTTCATTGTGAAAATTCAAAGTATTTTGGTATATTTATATATTTTTTATATGAGATCGTACGACAAGAGTTTATTTCTCCGTTAATTCATTTATTTGTAACACTTGATGACAAACTTGCACCCAAATCCACATTTTACACCTACACGTTTCAGTTCATCAAAGTGTAACAGATTTTTACGATCAATTTTGAAATGTAAAACGATGTAATGACTGCTTGTCATTTTTTACGATTCAACTGTAAAATTTAGGAGTATGGAGTGGTAGGATGTTTTTTTATGATGTATATAAAATAAGGTTCCTTTTTAATTTTTTACGTACGCATTTGTCGTTAAACTGGTGCTCCAAAAGTACCTGCTGATAAATTTGAACAGTTCTAGGTGATTTAGTGCTGCCAGATTTACACATGCTTTATTAGATTTACAAGTTATTTTTTATAACATTTTACTTATACACAGAAAACCGCTAGTAAACCGTTTTTTTTTAAGACAGGAAGATTTTAATAGTGGTAAACTAGAATGTTCTTATTCCGTTTTTTTTTTTTTTAAAATTTAATCTTTTTTTTGCAACAATAGTAAACCATTCTTCTCAAAACATTAAAAATAAATAGTTTTCTTATTATAAATGGCTCAAAAGTAATTAATTAAAAAAAATAGCGATAGGATATAACCATGAGCTGCTAATTAAAATAATGAGATGCATGAATCTGTCTTTGTTCTAGTTAATGCACAGTAACAGTGGAATTACACTATGAGAAAATAAGAGGAAAAGAACAAGACGAGTCCTATTATATTGTCTGTTTAAAATATACAGAAGCAAATGCCTGTTATATTTTCTGAATATTATAATAATGACATGCACTAACTAAAACTTTTAATGAACAAGAAACTAACTTGCAGGATCGTTATCTATTAATGTGAGAAATTTCAACATTTTGATAAGAAGTTAATGAGGATAAAGATACATTATTTTGTTTTAAATTGTACAACTGTGTTTAAAAATAATGAACACTGTTTTTCGGTAATTATTATTATCAAAATATTCCTTTGCAATATTGATTTATCATATAAAGGAAAATTATTTTTTAAATAGTTTCCTGTCAAACTTATATTTATAAAAGTATTCGTAATCACAATAGTTTTTTAAAAGAATGTCAATTATCCTTTCAATTAATTTGGCGACATAGTTGAGCATGCAATTTGGATTTGCATGTTTCGCAACAGTCTGTAAATTTTTGGTGGGTGCAATCTCATGGCGAACTAATAAAACTTGTAATAAATCAATCCGTAGAAAGCGAAAAGTAATAACAAAGTTTCAAAAAATACATTTCAAGTGAAAGCGCCTTTCGATAATGGGGTAGAGGGATTTAAGGTGAACAACTTCGGTCCTCCAGACCACTTCTTCCTCTTTCAAAACGTAGTTTGCAGAGGAACCCTTGCAATAAAGTATCATAAGTTGTTATTTCAACCATGAAACAAAGATTTTTAAACCAAGTAATTCTTTTGCTCTGTTGTTAATTAACTGCAATTCTTATAACCTCTAAAGTTGAACTTTGCTATTTAAATATAATTAATGTTAATAATTATACAATTTTTGGTGCACTCTGTATATGCGTAATGACCTTATTAAAAGAAAATCTTCAGTAAAGTTAATTTTATTAAAGAGTTTTTCTTGGCAAAAGTGTCATGCATGAAATTGTTTTCAATATAAACTGCGGATAAAAAGCATGTTTGATATTCATTAAACTTTTGCAAAGTAACATTTCCATTTCCTTAAAAAGATTTTTAATTTAAACTTTCTGTAGAAATAAAGATATCAGTTTGTACTTGTTTGAGAATCGGTACCCAAGTTGAAAAGTTTAAAGCTCAGCTTTTCTCCTTGTAAGTAGGTTTACCTATTGTTGTTTTGCAAGGCAGCCAAGTCAAAAATAAAAATTACATAATTCAGTTTGGAATAAGGTTTCAGATACATATCACAAATAACCCTTAAAGTTTACTCAATGGTAGAAGTCAGAAAGAAAACTGAGTTGGAAATTCTGCCTGCTGTTTTCCACCTTAGATTAAACAGTTTCAAAACTATACCTACCTGCAGTTGTATGAAAGTTCTAAAACCAAAGCTTAGCTAGGTGTTCTCATTTACATCTGATGATTAGTAAACATAACACCCTGTTGTATATACGGTATGTATTATTAATAATATCTTGCACCAAAATATGCAAAAATGGTACAGTGGAAATTATAGTGTAAAAAAAAATGTTTGGATACAAAAAAGTAAGACACAAAATTTTTTAAAAAGTTTTTTATGTCCTTGTTAGCGAATATATATTTCAAAGGAATCGCCATTAATATCGGCAATCTTTTACGTGCAGTCCTGGAGGAGATCGGTTCTTGTGCCTCTCGACATTTAGATAATGATCTCACCAACAATTCACTTTACTGGCGGATAATTCTTTTAACGAACGGTTTCTAAATGTTTTGTAATCACGAAAGAGCCAGCCAGGCAGACATCTTGGTGTGTTTTCGTTAACAGAAAATATTCTATCAGCGTTCTTCAGTCAACATGTTTATGATACAATTATTTTTTATAGAAGTGTACATAAATCTCACCCCCAATGATTCCTACCTATAGATATTAATTTCTAAAAAGCGATAACCAAAACGCCTTATGGACAAAAATACATTTGCGATATATAAATTTTTTAGACATGTATCTATGAAACCTGGTAGTCTAGGATATGCCTGGATGGACATTTTGGCCTAAATTGATTGGTGATATATTACAGGTTACGTGGTACAATATTAGATTGTTAATTTGGTGTAAATGACCCTTAAATGTTTTTTTAAAGTACAATTTCTCATTTAAGAATATAATTAGACATTCACTAAATTTAGTGAAACTTATCCAAAATGTTTTGTTCTATTTTTTTTTTGTTTTGAAATGGTTATGTCATTATTCAGGTCTTATTTCAGGAATGTAAATGATTTTTAAGTCTCGCATCGATATAAGGGAAGATTTTAGTTTAATGGAGCGTGTTAAAGCGTGTAGGATGATTACTTTTCCTCTCGTTTCGTGTTTTTGCAAGCAACTATTCAAAATATGTAATCAGGGAGGATGTTAAGGAGTAGGTTTCGTAGTTTCCTTGGGTCCGGATTTTAATTTAAACTTTCTCGAAAAGGCTTCATATATGAATGAGTGAGTCGTACGTACGTACCATAGAGCGCAACGTTCTTTAGTTGGGGATCCTGATGTTCGCAATCAAACATACGTATACTCAATGGAGAGTTGGTGGAACGTAATTAGAGCAGACTAGTGGTAGTTGTGCTCCCTTGGCAATGATTTTATTGACTATCGTTCGCCGACGACGTCATCAGGCCGGCTCATTTGCCCAAATTCCTGGGCCACATCTACATTTTCATTTAAGCTGGAATGCCACCGTTTTCATTAAAACGCCACTGCTTTATTTTTGCCGGTTCCTATTATTTTCCCTTTAAGACCGAGATTAAGAAAACCGCCGAATTGCCAGGGGTCGCCAGATGAGATTTATTAGATTGACTAAATGTCACAATAAACGCGAACGCCCTGGCCAGCCGAAAACACTAAATTTAATAACTTTTCCCAGAGATCGTTATTAAAACTTCATTTTACCAGAATCGAGAAACTCATCTTGTTTCAGTTCTACAATTTGTAAATATTGTTCCAAATTCTTGACGAATTTCAGACTGTTATTCTTAATAAATAAATATAAGTAATACAAAAATATGAAACAAAATGCGTTTCATTACCCTGTTGGAGTTATTTCTATTCAACCGACCATTAAAAGCTCACTAAAAGCTCTGGTGAAAAATTAAAAAAAAAAACTATATGAATAATTTCTTTTTGAATACATAATTTGACGTATTCTTTACTTAGATTTCCTTTCAATCGTATAAAATAAAGTAAAAATAGATTTTTCTGTTGTTTGAAATATTTTTGAAAGATAAATTTTAAGGCAGCGTTCAAACAACTTAAAATCTCGTCATTCGGTGGTAAATTGGACAGTTAACTGTCAGTTTGACACGTACGTTCCTCGGAATCGGCATTCGGAGTAGATCTATCACTTAAAGTCTCATCAATTATTTGCAACACCACAAATGGCTGAGTATTGCAACTACATCAAAACTACCTTTGTGGGACCGAATATTAAATGAGATCTGTGACCGAACCATCAATCTTTAACTAAGTTATGTACCTGTGTATATCTACCATTGTAGGTACCATTCTTTACTTATTTACATAATAATTCTGTCTGAAATTTAGCAAATCCAGAAATTTAAAAAAAAAAAATTCATTATTATACTGGTCGTGTGGACCTGAAGAGTTGCTTGTTTCTCTTCTTTCTTTTTTGAATACCTCACAAAAGCTGTAGCTAAGATTTAGTTGAAGGTAGATTTTTTTTATGTATATGCGATATAGATACAAAGAAAAATATATTACGTTGTGACGCGTTGAGAAACGTGAATTTTCCTAACAAAGAAAAAGGGGCAGTTATTGAACCAGGTCACGTATTCAGGAAGAAATATTGTTTGCTATATAACAAAAAAAAAAAAAAGAAAACAGACTGGACCCATTGGAGGCATTATTTTAGCCGAGATATGTATTCCTGGTTTAATAAAAACCGTTTAAGCCGAAGAGTTTCCTTCTTCATAATCTTCTTTACAACACATATACAAATTATTACTTTTACATCAAGATTTTCTTGTAGAAGAACAATTTTTCCTTAAGGTCTGTTCGGTATTGAGGAGTATACTTTGTACCTCCATGTAGTGGTATAGGTAACACGTGTATAGGGTTAGTTCAACTTTGACATGATTAGCAGCTGTTGCGAACCAATCTTCTACCGACACGTCTACGTCAATGCTCATCCTCATCCTGGAACGTGTAAATTGAATTAGATACAGGCGTTTCCTGCTAAATATCCTTCGGGACTTCTGCCACTAGTAACTCGAGTCATGTTTATTTCTCTGCTGAGATGAAGATTGTGTTATTAATGAGCAGTTGTTCAATATCAGGGTAGGTAAATGTAATATATTCATAATGAAAACATTTAATATGTTGTACGTCATTTCTAATGAATATGTTTGTTTCGAAATTTAGAAACTTTGAAATTGCTCATATATAATTTACTTTATTTTTGAATTATTCTGTTAGACTATGAAAATTAATTTGACAATATGTCCGTTAAATAAGTTTAGTTAATGTAAGGCGCGTTCACTTGGTCGTTTTGTGTTTTGTCGGTTTGATACTCTTGTTCGTTTCTTTCTCATTAAAGTTAAGTGGCGAGATTTTTCTGAAACCTCGAGAAGTGCTGTCGTCTTCTTTTTGGTTTACGCTTCATGACCGACGTCCTATTTTTCACAATTTTCTGTACTGAAACCTACCATAATGATTTCTCAGGTGCATTATTATTTTTATTCCAGTGAATTATTACAAAAAGTCAAACTAAATATAAAAAAAATTGTCGTTAACATTATTTTTTCTGCTTGTAAAACAAATCAAATCTTTTTAACCCGTCGACTTCACCAAATATTTGTATTGAAAATAAAGTGTTTGATATCAAGTGTTTAAGGAAATTCTGTTAATTTGGTGTTTATTTATTGAAAAGATATTTATGTAGCTGCTTTTATTTTAAAAACGATTTTCGGTCCATTCAAAATGAATATTTTTTTATGTTACCATAGTTCTGAAGTCTTTTGGAAATTTGAGTAGCATTCTAAAACAGCTGGAAATATTCTCAAACCTTCTCAATAATTTCCAAGATATCCTAAAATATTTTAAAATATCCAGAAACGTTATAGAACATCATCAAATCGTTAGAAACAATCTGTCAGTTTTTAGAATATTTTTAAAACTTTTGGAAGGTTTTATAGCATTCTAGGATCTCCTAGAAATTTCTGGACTATTATTTTACCTTATGAACTCTTTTGGAAAGGCGAATAACATGATAGAACATATTAAAGCATTCTGGAACATTCTATATTTTCTGGAACATTTTCTTGAACATTCTTCAACATCCAGAAATGTTAAAGAACTTTCTCGGATCTTTAGACACATTCTATAATATTGTAGAACAGACAGAAACATTCTTAAAGCTTCTGGTAGATTCTATAACATTTTGGAATTTTCTAGAACCTACTCGAATCTTTTAAAGGATTTTTTATTTTCCTAAAACCTTTTTGGAAAAATGAATAATATGAGGAACATCCTAAAACATTCTCAGACATTCTAGTTCTTTCCTGAATATTCTATAGAAACTCCTGAAAGATTTTATAACATTCTTGTGCCTCCTGTAACTTTTTGAAAACTCCCTGAATTATTCTCGAATCTGCTAGATTATTCTGGAGCATTGTGGAATGTTCTTCAATAACCAGAAACTGTTTAGAACATTCTTGAATCTTTAAAAAAAATTGTATAATATTTTAATGCATACATTCTTAAAATTTCTGAAAGTTTCCATAACCTTATTGAATCTTTCGAGGAATTCCCGAATTCAGTTCTAACAGTCTCAAATATTCGAGTTCTTTCTGGAACATTCTTCAATGTTCTGGAACATCCCTGAAAACTTTCGGAGGATTCTATAACATTATGGATTCTTAGCAAACCTATTGGAGGTTCTAAATCCCCACTAAAAATCTATTGGTACAATGCCTTCTTTGGACGCATAGGTACTTTGATAGTTGACCCTTGCAGTTCAAAAACAAAACTTTCATGGACGGGGATGAAAGATTGTCCCATTATATAACACCCATGGGGCTGCGAAATTTCCTTGCGAATACTTAGGTACATGTTTGTTCTTTCATTCTTCATATTCCCTGAAGATAGGTACTTTTGACATATATTTCTGCACTTTCCATGCCTTCTTTAGTTGATGATCTATTGATGATCTATTGCAGATTCGTATTCATTTAACTAAAGATTTGACGGTAATAACAATTTATTGAAGAATCTTCACTCAGTTTCATTGGTTCATTTATAACCATTCAATTATAATTTATAATCGCTTGCGGTCCATAGTCTTGTCTTGTTGCGGACAATAATCAATTAGTTATGGAATATAAATGTAACAGTAAATATATAGGCACAATGTCTTCGAGCTTTAACATCTAACGTACGTCATACGAGAGCCGAGCCTTTTCAAAGAATTCCCGCCGCGGAAATTACGGCGTCTAGTACAAAGTTTCATCTTGATAATAACAAACTTGCAATTCCGTACGTTTCTCGGATAAATTTAGCAACAGCATGTTCTGAACAGCTTGCAGGCGAAGAACTGCTCGTATATCATAAACCCTCGGCAGGTACCTATAGCTTGGATGTTTGTTTCTATGTGTGTGTGTGAGTATAAGTGCCAGAAGTACGATATGTGTGTGTGTGTTCCTGTCTTCTATTATTTTTGAGTGTTCATGTGAAGTGGAAGACTTTTGTAATGTCAACTTAGGTACATAGTTGACGAACAGTGTTTCGGAATTTCAAAAAAAAAAGGCAACCTCAGTACGTGAACTTTTTCATATCCTTAAATTCATTAGTATATTTTGGCTTCAATTATTATTTATTATCTTAATCCACGAATTTTTGTCAGCTAGCTGCTTATACTGAGTGAAGACAGAGCACGCGACCAGCGATCACATGCCGCGTACGAAGTTTCATTATTTTTCCCTTATTCCATTTGAATTGATTTTTATAGTTTCGTAAAACTGTGTAAGATAAGGAGATTCCATTTCTGCTTTTACATCATTTTTTAGCGTTCCACATAAAGCTAAAGAGTTTTGTGCTAGTACATGGCCGACAATTCGGCGGAGCTTTTAAGTTTAGTGTTTGCCAAAGCTGTGAAACTACCCGATCCGGAAGCTCTTTTACAATACAATCTCTGTTTTTATTTGCCTGCTGCTAGTTTACAATGGCGAACTTTTCGAACATAACACCCCACTTGTTACACAGTCTCGTTTTCATTTTCTTTTTTTGTTTACATGCTTCGCTCCCGAATATTTTATGAACGAGACCGAATGGTCTTTAAAGCTCAGGTTTCTTTTATAGCGGAAAAGGACCGTACATCCTTTCATTTTTATAATACTTTTGTTACAAGTGTCTTTAATGTTTAATTGGTTTCTATGTAGTGCATATAACCATTTATAGTTTTTGACTGTCACAGAACAACTCTAAAATTTTGACTTTTGAAGAATGGATCGAGGCGCTCATGTACTTCGATTCTATTTACGGTTTCCCGAAAATCAAAACATCTAACGTACTGAATGATTTGCCCCTTTTTGATCCAGTTTCTGTCGCTAATGTATTTCTAATTTAACTGGTTCTTTCCAACTGTCTACGCCTATGGTGAAAATTTATCTACCAAATTATTTATACGCGATAAGGGTTTTTGCTTAGGTTTAGTATCTCATTTTCCGTATTTCCCTTACGATTTGAATCAATGTTTTCTACAACATAAAATTTAAATGAGCAGTAAATTTCATTGTACTAATTCAAGACGACGCGCCGCGTCGCGTCGTTGTACTTAAGACGCCAGCGTTCGTTCTTTAACGTAACGTATACTGCTACACCTTTTCTTGTTCCCTTCATCATTCCGTTTGCCGCTCTGTGCCGTTCCATTTTCAAGACAACTTCCATTTCTCGGATCGTTATTACTGAGCATCCTGTCTGTCACTCCCGCTTCTAATTTGCTAAACAACTCGCTCCCTTTTATAAGAACGTGGATTTTCTCTCGTTATATGAATTTCGCCCGTTTATACTCCATTTAAAAGGATCTAAAGCTCGATTATATTCACATGAGTGCTGCTGGAGTTGCAGCACATCGAACAAATGGAAATCGGAAGATTAACACCCACAAAACTTCGCAAATACTAAAGTTTTCAAATCACGTGGACATGAAAATTAATACAAACCAACTTTGAAATCCACACGAATAATTTTCCAGTATAATAAAGAGTAATTTTAATAAAAATCAAAAATTTTAAACACATTTGTGTGTTTATAGGTCACTACAGTATTTATTTATTAATTATCCTTGAGAAGTTTATGTGTGTTATTCACACTAATTTATTGTTGTTACCAATAGCTTCCCCATAAGACTAATAAGTTAATAAATAGTGAAACAGACTCGAATTTTCTACAGGACTCTTAACGCGCCTTTAAAAGTCCATCGTACTAGTTACTTCAGTCTGAAATAGTATCTATAGGGTGCATTATCCATCCAATTTCAACAAAATTACCCCTCAAGGACCAAAAGATGAATTTTCTCGTATATGCACTAACGTCTAGTTCTTGCTAAAATTTATAAAAAAAAAATATCCAGACTGACGATTATCTTCAAATAACGCCCTTGTGAAGACATGGTGGTGTGGTTAAATTTGACAAGCAGCACGTCGATCTTCGGTCTAATGGATGAGAAGCGTCACTGCGAAGATGTAGAAGACCTGTAATCTTGGTTCGGTTTCGTGATTAAAATTTCCTAATTCGCAAATTTATATTCAACGTTGGTAATATTAACTGCCCACGTATGGCCATTTTCAATCGAAATTCCATTGTGCAAGTACGACAAAAATGTCGGGACATACGTTAACACCTCGATAAGTTACAGACCTAAGGCTTAACCTGGCGGAGGATCGAATGACGCTTAAAATCCTCCGTAATAGTTTACTGTTGGACAAAAGTCCTACTAAGCGTGATTTAAAGCCCTGAATAATGGCTCCTTATACGGTACAAGCAGGGACATAGCGCCTTTATTACAGGTTATTACGGTATATTTCCAGCTTATGTATCGCGGATTTAGCGAGATGAAATAAAAGATAATAATGGTCCGGTCTGAATCCATATTGCTACTTTCTCGAGTAGTCGTGTCATGTACCATACCCATGAAACGATGCCAAAACTTCAAGACGCCTCTGTTTCATGTCCTGTTTTGTCTCAACTGCAACGTTTCGAATTTTCTACTCATTCCACGTTCAACACAGCCCCGCAATGAATAAAATCAACGTATTCGAAGACGTTTATTACATAAATAAATAAAAAGTATAACATTGCGAAAATATTTTATCTAAAAGTAAATCCCCTTTACTGTTTTTGCCACTGAGGATTCCGTACTAATTTGTAGGTACATATTATAAATAGTCTCGCAGTTTTTCCAATCTTTTCCCGAAATTCAGTTTCCAAAATCTATACGTCATAGATATAATTAAAAATCTGAGACTGTTAACTCACTTCAAAATTTGGACCCCCGTTCCTTGCATAAAGATCCTGTTTTTTTTTTTTTGATTTAATTAAAAATATACTGCTTTCAAATTTTTCTATTCTGTACGAATTAGTACAAGTTTAAAAAAATCTCACCCATACAATTATCACTGCGCATACCGTTGCTTAATCTCGATGATTGATTACGACTATATTTTTTTATGATTTAATTACCAATGTATAATTTTCAGATTTTTCCCTGTACTTTTAGTATAAGACGATTCTTGTTGCCAAGTTTCATAGTTCTAGGTCAACGGAAAGTACCCTATAAATTTTGATTCCCTTGAGAGTGTCGAAATATAGTTTTTTTGCGGCATAAACGGCCGTATCTTTTTTTTACGTTCCCTTAAAAGTTTGATTTTTTTCACAGCTTCAAGGAACTGTAGACCTAAGTACATATATGGTTTTAATTTCAACTCGATACCTTCACGCGTTCCCGAGGTAAAGGGTTTCGACAGACAGATCCTATAAGGGTTCCGTTTTTTCTTTGTGAGATACGGAACCCTAAGAGATTAAAAAACCCTTTTTTGGAAGAAATAATATAGGCCTATTAAAGGAATGTGATCTAATGAAGCACTTCCATCTCGCGTAATTTGGAAACTTCCACCCTAAGTTGCACTTGTCAAAAGGGACGTTCATTAGTAGTGAGAGAAACGTGGGCAAAAATTGAATAAACTCTTCCCTGCTAGCTTTACTTCTTAGCGAACTCCTAATGAGTTAATTGACTCCGATACCACAGACACTTTGTTCGTTATACGGATCCGAGAATTTGATTTTCTCAGACTCATCGGCAATTTTCATCTGGTGCTTGCTGGCAATCGGAAACGCGAACTACTGTAAGATAAGAAACTTTTCGGAAACGAACGACTTTAGAACTGGAATACTTTATAAACTGAATTACCGAACGGTCCTGCTAAACCTTATTTAAAACTCATCTAACTACCCTTAAAATTTCTGCAAACAATATGAAAATTATTTTGGTGTCACACGTAAATACAACTTAATTTTTAACCAACTTTAGGAACAGAAGGGCAATCCTTACTTCTCTTAGATATGTAATTTTCTAAAAAAAAAAAGAAACGTGACACATTCGTCTGTATGTTTCTTTTTTACGAGATAGCTGGCATTTTTGAGGGTGGTTAAATTTAACTCATTAAGTAAAATGAAATAAATTCAATTTTGGCAGTAAAATTTGTACGTTTGATGCCCGAAAGTTCATGAGGGTAAAGTGACGAGCATTTTACTTGAGCTTAATTTGAATATACACGTGCGGCAAACAACCCTTCTGTAGCGGTTGGTTGTCTTTGGTCGTAATTCCACCTCTCTAGTCGGCTCTCGGCAGGGTTTCATCCACAAGATACCTCCTTTGTTTAGAAACTTCTTTATTAAGGACGCACCTATCGAGATGTTGTGTATCCAAACCTCCTTTATCTTCAATTAAACGGTTAAGGTTGACAGAGGGGACAAACTTTGGGCCTAATAAAGGGATTAGCGAATTAAAAGCCGTTTAAGCCCCAATATTCGATATGCTAAACATGGTACCTAACAAACCATATTTAATCAATAAATTATTGCTTTTGGATTACAAACGTTTTTTTTTTTTTTTATAGGTAATTATAGTCTTTATTTTGAAAGTTCGACAATGTTCAACTTTCTCAAGTCCTTTTGACACTTCAATTTCGGTGCATCCTTAAATATATCGACGATGCCGATCTGATGTTGGTAGCCATGGCGGTTCTGTCGAATTGATATATGCGATGTTTTTGTAAAAGTCCCTGATAACGTCCAACTTTGAAAGAATTGTGAATAGAGACCCGAGATAAGCGCGTGTTTATCTCGAACAGACTTTCCCTAAGATGAATTTTACTTCAAGCAGTCAATACAAGTTGAAACCCCGAACTAAGGGGTTGTTGATTCCGATGCTGCTACAAATCAATCTTTAATCAGATTGATTTAAATTAACAGAAAGCGTCTAAATTGTAGCTTATTTTCTGAAAATCGAAAAAATTAAAAATAAAAATTCTAAAAGCTACATGGAGAACGTTGAATCTTTTGAAAGTTCCTGTATCCGGTTTTTTCTTCGTCTGGATGAAAGGGTTGTCATTTTAAATAATATTTCCTCACGATATTGTTTCCACATGTGACAGTTGTAAATACGGAGATATTAAAAATGACTTGGACAGCGTATCGTCTAAATAGATGCTTTACAGGATTTCATCGTCGGGGTGAGGATTTCAAAAGAAAGTAAACAACCTGGGAATCCTTCTTGCCTCATATTTATTGGTTTTTAAAAGTATTCCACATTTCATGGCGTTAATGTTACCACCAAAGCTGGAACCACTGGAGCCATATGTTAATGTAGTTCACGCTTAGCACGACCAGTTGTTATTTCCACCCTTATTTTTACTTCTTGCAGTACAAACATACAAATACATAATAAGAGAATGTTAATAAAATTTCTAAAACTAAAGAATCTACGAATAACAAAAATTATTGAGTGAAGCAGGTGAAATGATAACAATAACGTTACTATAAAATAAAAATTAAATAATAAATAATGGTTTAATTTTAATATTATATTATTTTTTTACGACTTTATTGGTATTGGGGGTTGGAGTTGATATTATCCTTCAAAAACTTCAGAGCATATCTTCCATTTTTGTAATGTGCAAGCACTATGTCACTTCTATTCAACTGCAACGGTGGCATGATGGTGGTACAGCTGTATCGGAAAAGTGCTATTTTCGGAATGACTAATATTGACGCTAACGGGACTTATTGTTACAGGAAAGGGAATCCTTTTGCTATTTTTGAAATGGAATATGTCAGCGTTACCACAAATTTCGAAACGGTACATTAACATTTGGTGCCGCGATTTAAACGTGGCGTGAAAATCAGAAATGAAACAAAATGAAGTATTTTTTCCTTGCAAGATGATACTGTTGTATAGTGGCATCCATGCGTGAAATTCTAAGAGAATTTATAGTTTGCTTTCTATCGTGTTGATTCTAATTTTAATTCGCACAATTATTATGAACTATTGCCTTTAAAATGTTGACAATGTGAAACGATAAGAGCTTTTAATATATACGATTTTTAATGAAGCAGAATGTTAAATTGTCTTAAGTTTCTTTTCGTGTAATAAATGAGCACGTTTACCTCCGAATTTGAAAGTTCGTATCCGATAGGTTACACGATAAGAAAGTGGAATATAGTAATCCGGTCACAATGGGCTGGAATTTTAAATAACTGCCGGAAATGAATCCGGGGATAGGGCCATTATCGACCTTAGGGAACGAACGAGAGAAGTTCGATGTTCCAATCGGTAGGTTCCCGGATTTTCCCTGATCTCGAAAGCTCTTTTGCGCCAACGACGACAACAGCAACGAGGCGCGATACATGAACGGCTGAAACAGACGACATCTTCACAAACTCATCTGTTTTAAGGTGATTGTTAGTGCACGCAACTGGAGAAAATCTGAAAATCCAAACGAAGCCAATTGACCAACGATTTTCTAATTCAAGTGATGCTCCTGTTCCGATCAAGGGCATCAGCCATCATCAGTCGAAATTATTTCCAACGTTCTGTTAATGAATTTTGCATTTTCTCATTAATTGTCTACTGGTTTTAATGTGTCATTTGCATCCAAATAACGAGAACGAATGACGCTGTTCCAGTGGATGATTCTATCCTGTGATTTCTTGTTGTTTTTGTTATTGTATCTGGCAGTTATTGTTATGATTTTCGAGGATAAAGACATAACACTTCGAAGTAATTGAGGGAAACGTACATTTTGACATTAACCATCCTTTGATGATTCTAAGGTAACTCCTAAAAGTACCTATGAATATGTGTGATAACCAAAGACCCCCTTTTGGTGCTTATGTAATACTTGAAAGGCCTCCAACGAGCTTTTTACGAAAAACCATTCATCGTGACCTTTAACTCATCACACATATCGAAGGGGCTTTTGGAGGTTTTGTACAGAAACAAAAAATCCAACTTTCCTAGATTTTTTTTTTGTTTTTACTCCTGAAGCATTATATTTTGATCTAAAGGTAAATGCTGTTAAAACTAAGAAGTATTCGTTAGTGTCGTTTTTTTTCTGTCACCTTTTGGATTGTATTTAGGTCGTTTTGATCACGTACGTTTTTCACAAATACGACCGTGTGTCAAGGGTGGACTTATCTGAGATTAAATCTTGCGTATAAATTTCGGAAGCGAGAACAAAAAGACAATTCGCATCCTTATCTGATGAACGTATAATCCTGAGCATTGGCATCAACACAGAACGGTGAAGGCGATTCGTCCACACTCGCAAACTCCTGGAGATGATCCCCCACCGAGCTCGTCATCCAGGAACAGCATCTTCGCTTAATGACTTGCTAATGTCCAACTTGACGCGTTTAATACGTTCATTTGCATACACGGTTTTCTTTGATCCGAAGTGCGCTCGAATTACAATTTCGATACCTACATCAGGTACTTAAGGGCTGACTTCATGTGACACGCCGACACTTTAATAGCCCTCTGCTGCATTCATTGTTATCGCCGCTCCTACCTCTCTCTTTCCTCTTTTGCTTTACTGATGATGGCGTTGATGCGTTGACAAAGAAAAAGTTGCACAAGACGAGAACAAAAGGAAACTCGAGAAGTTTTAACACTGTTGATGCATACAAAATGATAACCAGTCGAGTGTTTGGGAATCACTTGATGCAGTCAGTAGGACGCTTCAGAATTAAAAGGCATGCCGTCATGTACTCACTTTGGAACTCAATGAGTATGAAGCTTTATTGACATTTAATATATTGATGTTAAATAGTACAACAACAGCAATCATTTATCTGTTATACAGGTGTATTTTTTAAAATTCAAAGTACCTAAGTCTGTTTTTTGCTTCCAAGAATTTAGTCTATGGTTTATATATTTATTTTTACTCGGGATTTTCCTTATTTTGACTTTGTTGGTTGTAGCTTTTTTTTTGCAATTTACCATCAAAACTTACAGAATAGTTCAATACTTACCTATACAAAGATCAAACAACCGAACAAATTCAATAAAGATTTGAGGACCAGAACTCTAAATACAAGCGAATGCATTATCATAACATACGTACTTTATTTTATTTTGAAAATAATCTCAATATGTGTGTGCCTTATCTAATGTCCTTTTTTCTTTTGCAGGTAAGTCCTTATTCAACCACGTTCCTGGAGGGTGAACATTTTATTTCCTGATGGCATTTAAAACGTTGGTATTTCTTATACTCCGTGAAGTAAGTGATTTATTTTCGTTCTTGAAGTTTTGTTAGATATGATGAGCTTCTATTTCGTGGCACTTTTGGTTTCATATATTTTATTACATTTGAAATTGTCCAGTCCAGTCGTTGATTAGACATAAAGTTTATCGTTAGAAAAAGGAGACGTCTCCCACTATTATTCTTTGTAATATTTCTGCTAACAAAACTGGGAGAATTGCAATAAAGAAGTCGTATTTAGGAGATGTCTCGCTCAATAACGTCTTGAACTCCATATGGTTCGTCGAGCAAAGTCGAACTTTTCGACCGCGATAATTCGTTCGGTTTTTAAAGCTTTTCACAATCGAAAGACGAGCAAGAAGGAATGTCCGTCGACCGATTCAATCGTAAAAATTAAATGAAAAATAACGTATGTTATAAGGGCTTACAAATAAAATAAATATAACAAGAAAGAACTCCACATTTTAAGATGTTATCTTCTATTACTTACAGTCTGCTCATATTTTTTTACAACAACAGTAAACACATTCGAAGTTCTTTTAACAGAAGAAAATGTTTGGTGAAATTATGTCTTATTTTCTATAAAAAGGATAACTGCTAAAGTTTTCAGGATATTAATATGTACAGGGTGGCCCAAAACGTTCGCAATATGACCATAGTGGCCAAAGGTTAAGTAAAGTTCAAGTAAAATTTATTTCCAGTTTTAATTTATCATACAGGGTGTTAATGAAACGGAAGTGAATTACCAATGGGTCCATTTGTTACCACCAAAAGTAAAGGCCTGAGAGCTTTACTTAAAAGTATTAATTACGTCATTCATCAGCGGCCATCCCAGAGTTACAAATTTGCACAAATACTATTCTCATCGACCTTTTTTGCACGATTAATCCTTTGGCTACTAGACTAAAACAGCTGTAGGGCAAGGACGCCAATAAATGACATCACGCGTAAGCTATCAGGCCTTTACTCTCGGCTGTAACGGTCCATCGATGAACAACGGTTTCCTATAGGACAGTGACGCCGCTTAAACGATAGATTTGCTATTCATCTTACAAACATCCTGTTGAGTAAATTAAATTTGACTTATTATAAAATTTTTGAAAAAACCTTTGATTAACTGTTTTGGCTACAATGAGCATGTTGTCGATAACATTATTGTTCATTTTTGCCAACCAAACAAAATTAATGTCCATATATGGTTAGAAGCGGCACGTGGCTTGGAAATCCGGTGACAGAGAAGTATTCGTATACTAGTGTGTTGAACCTTCTTCAGCTTTTGCAAATCTAGCAGGCCACGGCCCACGGAAACCGCATCAGCATGCGGTGGCACCTCGACGTGAGCGACATTTATATTAAATATAATGATTGTAACATCACTGCCTCACGACTGAATTTTCACTAAAATAATTCCACTGAGAATCCGTCTACTTTCCCACTTTGTAATCAAGGGACTCATTCGGTAGATATGTCATAGGAAAGTTTAATTTTATGACAGTAAGTTATTCTCATTTTCTTTTAGATATTTAGAGGTAACATGTGTATGAAAATTTTCTATTGAGAAGTTTAAATTTGAAACGTTTTATATTACCTATTCCCTATTTTGTTTTTAAAGTTTGAAAGAATTTACATTTAAGAAACAAAAAAAGCTTTCACTTAATTTTTATTAGAAAAGAAATTTCTTGATAAATTTGTTTCAACCTTCAAGATCATCTTTGGAAGAAGAAATCATAGTTCCTTATTAACGAATAATATTTCAGATTTCAAGGAACTCTTCAACTCATTCTCCCTTGGAACTATTTCTTGGGAACAATAGATATTTAAAAACAGTATATGAATTTAAATAAGCACATAAAAATAAAAATATGTGACATTTATATTCTCTGATGAAATCTTGTAGGTACCTACTTACTTATAAAAACATGTAATTTATACACTATTGATGAAGTCGGTATTTCCTTTTAAAAGATAGTGTAATTTTATTGCCACGCGAATGGCGCAAGTCGTAAAAGTTTACGCGTTATTTCAATTTCAGAAGTGGGTAATTGCCATAGAGAGGTAGCTGAAAATAAATAATCTAACATGATGTAGTTTTACACCTATTGAGAATTTAGCATTACTTTAGTAGAATGTGCATGAATTCTGCATGTATGTGAAAGTTTGGCCATTCCTAATGTAATTTGTTAGGGAATGGACTCGCATAAACCGCTTAATATGTTACGCCATGACCGTGGCCATATAATTTAATAACTCTTCCCCATTTACCACACATTTGCTTGTTCGCTAATCGTAAGCCTTCTGCACGGGCGAAAATCTCTGAATTATGAACAAACATCGTCCACATTATCAAACTTGCATGATTAGTTGGACGTTAAAACAGAATATGTCAAGGAATATTTAATTACAGTTAATTAATGTATTTGTGGGTTTATCAAAGAGACTAACGCAGTCTAATTTTAGAAAAGGAAAATTTTCATTTTGTTACGAAATGTTAATTAAATATAATAAGTTGAAAAGGGGTACTTTCCATTTTTTTTAAATAATTTGGAAATGCGTTTGTTGGGGCACAAATTTAAGGGAAATTCGAGCCAGAGACCCCCAAATTTAGTTTTTTCCAAATGTTCTGGTGGTCAAAAAATCTGAAAAGTTCGTTCAAAAATAGTTAGAAATTAACACAACTTCAGAAAAAAACTTTTGATTAATAATGTACAATTATGACTGTTTTTCGAAACAGGTACAAAACATTTTATTATTAAATGATGTAGAACGAAAATTTTTTCATACTAATTAATAAATTTTCAACTTTTTAAATCGGAGGGTATGTTTTATGGTGTTGTATATTATTATTCGTGAATTTTTTATTACGAAGTATAATTGTGTACATATGTACGTGCCTATCACCAAATGCAAATTTGGTGTAATTCGATCAACACAAAATTGCCAACACTTCTTCTCTATCTGACAGAAATTTTATTTGGAAATTCATGTATGCCATAACGGTTGGTTTTATTTGAAAATGTAGCGTGAATTGATTACTAAAAAAGCCAACAATGCAATTTAATAGAGCGATTTAGTGGGTGCCCATATGTACATATATGCATAGGCTTAATGTACTTGGTTAGATTTGTAACCATTCACATAGACACACATGTAGAATCAGTGACGGTTTACCCTCAAGAGGTACAGGGCTGTGGTAAATATATATTTTTTAAGAGATATTTATTATACCTTACGACATTATTTACTCATAATAACTTTTTACATTATGTGCCTACTTACTTATATTTTGCACCCCCTGTTCTAATGTTTTTTCAAGAAGTAAAAAAAAATAAAATTCTGAACTGCAAAGGGGTTGTTATATATAATCATTACTTAATTTTACATACGCGATTTTAGAGATTAAACATAAAAATTAATTTTGGGGATTGGTAGAAAATCAATTAATTTTTGGGCGCCGCCACTGGATGTAATGTATTGGTATATGCAAATCAAAACTCTTTCCCGATTTTCGCATGGACTAACGTGGTGAATTGTTGTGAATATGAGGTGGTCGGGTTGTATATGTTAGGGTAGGTGCCTTCGCAGGAATTTTCGCAACGAAAAACTGTTCAGACGTGCCCCGCTCGGTAACGACAAATTCCATCCAGTCGCAAAAGTTGGTTGGCGGCCGTGCTGCCATGTCGCTTTTAAAATTTAAAATGTCGCGGTATTTTTATGCTGCAGGCTACAATTTTTCAGTAACGCCGAGAATACCTAATTGTCCTAGGTTTGCCGCCGGGCTCTTTTTTACTTTCTACCCCGACGTGGTGTGGTAGTTAGTTAACTCTTGAGAATTTTTAAAATTCTTTCTCATCATCATCATCCTTGAGGACATCGAATGGCACTTTACGTTTTGCCCCGTACTTTTGTTTTTACTATAATGGAGGATAAAAGCAATGACTTTTTTTTATGGTGTGCCCACTTACATTATACATCAGCTGTTTTTTAAAAATTTAGCACTAAATTCAAATCGAAGTTTGGCGAAGCAATTATTACGGAAATGGACGTATACCAACTGAGACAGACCATAAAAGTGAGACGGTTTCTACCTACTTCAGTTGATAGTACCTCCTGGCAATAAAATACCCTCAGTTGGTGGTGTTTAAATGAGCGCCTCCTCAGTTGGTGTATGAAATTTTTTTCGTATCTTACACTTGTAAACGAATTTTAAATGGTCGTAAAACAGACAAGAGAGAAGCAACAGTCAACCTAGTTGTCGTCAGACAGTGGGTCTGTTATCGCGTCTCATTGCAAGATAAGAGTCCCGGTCTTTTAGTTGAAAAGTCTTTGGGAATTATGCAGGAAATGTCAAATAGAAAGCGAACAAAGCACGAAATTAATCATTCCTGTAAAGTAATGCAGGTTGTAATGAAAATATGCGCAGTGCAGCGCATCCTGATGCCATGCCACCACCGACAGTCCATTCCGACGGCTACGACGCGACTCTTCTGCAGTAGCCTTTCAAAGACGACGCCCGCCGCGGCCACGTCGTAGTAATAGTAGTAGTAGTTGCGTGCCGACGCTCGTTGCGCACGGACGTCGCAACGCTAGGCATCCTTGTACGCAAAACACGCGAAACACCACCGGAAAGTATCGTGCACAAAGTCGCTGACAGAAACATTAACATTTATCAACAAAAGAAAATTTATAACGAAACAATTTTCACATTTTTGAGATTTTCTTGTTACAAAATAGAAGTTTTAAATATTATTGAAATTATTTATTTATTAACTAGTTGGAATCTGTTATATTACTTAATTAAATTTATGTTTATTATTATTTATTGCTGATAATAGAAAAAAAGTTGTAGGTGTGATTGACGTTGTTCTTGTTATCGAAAGTATATTTTAATAACATCCAGTGATAGTTCGTTTACGAAAAAGTTTAAAAGTTGCTTTTTAATTCAGTTAAAATCCGATAAAAGCTCCTCTTGGTCGATGAATAAGTGACGCTCTTTGACGGCAGTTGTGTCAAACATCAAATTAATTTCATAGCAGCGATCTTAAGGTCTTAACGGGATTGCATCCAAGTTAATTATGATTAATTAGTTTCCTCGGAAAACTCTCGTGGCATGGCTTCGAACGCTGCAGAGTCTCCAGTAAAAGACGGAAGGTAAATTTTTGTTTTATCTCTATTTAAGAAGCTTAATTTTATTTGATTTAAAAATGTACCTGTCTATTAGAGAGACGTATTTCAATAGCCTGTCAATTAATTGATGATCAGTTATAAAAGTTAATTATGAAAAATTAAAAATATCGATTGGTAATAAACTATACAGGTGCTTCCAGTTAATACACAAATAAAATGGTCTCTAAAATTATTTAGCTCTGTTTTGAAAATGTAAATTAAAACCTTTTTCAAGCCATTGTCTTTAGATGAACTCCTATGGGCACTTGTAATTTGGTAAATCAAAAATATTTATAATGTATTATTTTTTTAGGAATTAGGGATTGTTATATTTTTCAGAGACCTGTGGAAAGAAAAATTCATATAGTATAAAATATTTTTTTTGGAAATTTTAGAAAAAATATAGTGAAGGGTTTTCTGCTTTATGGTGCTTTTAATATAACGAATAGTGAGAGACAAATAAATAGTGTGGAAGTTGATTTAACATATAGGAAACAAAATTTGATACAACATTTCAGCATAAGTTTAAAATATATAAATTTCTTACAGAAGGAATGTTTAATATTTTAGAAATCCAATTTGTTTTTTCATTAGAGTACGTGCATTCCAGAGATTGTCTCTGAATATTTATTGGTAGCAATAAAATTTTATTATTTACCACAAGTTCATATTTTAACAGCTTCCTAGCCAACATAATTCTTGTGTGGTGAGATGTTAAATTCAGATAAACAAAGCCGCAATTTCATTGTTTATTACCATCACCACGTTCATTTATTTATTTATTTATTTATTAAAATACAGAGTTTGCAGGAATAAATGTTGGATGAACTTTGTATCTCTCTAACTGTCTGTTTGATTTGTGCATTAAATAGTTTTGTTTATATGCATGAATGTGTCTACCTGGTGACTATATACGTAGGTGCATGTGGTGTGTGTAAATTTTGTTTGAATGTTTTCCTCTCTGTCAACAATGTTGTCGTGATGGGTTTGCGGAGGGAATAGGGAATGGAAACGAAACGGTTTTGGCGATATTGCAAAATGTAGGTATGCAATGTAAACATTTATGGATTATTAGCGTAAGCAGCAGCGTTCACTTCGAATTGGTATCGCGCGATATGCACGCCATCCCGTCCAAATGAATCCACACGATTTGGAATCGATGGCAAAAAGACAAATTACCGTACGCATTGCAAAATCGAACCAATACAACAATGATTAATACATATCCCTAGGTGGATTTTTTTTATATGTGCCATAGGTATATTCATCGTTTTAAAGTATTTAGGTCGAGTGTTTTAAATTGCAAATTATTAAAAAATGAAATGAATTTTTATTTGCAATCGATTCAACATGGCATAACACTAACAATAATATATGCCTTAATTTTTGCTAATTTCATTTATGAGGCTAAATTATAAAAATATAGGAATCCATACCGTCAAAATATGATGGTCTTCGAGTTTTCTCGATCACTTACAATTTTAGTTTTGATGCTTTTCATTGCCAGTGTAGGTACTTTATGATTTATTTTTCAACATAGAGACAAGCAGCTCTACTTCATATCTTTAATCAAACTTTTATAAAGACATGTATTTCTGCTCATTTTTGACGCCTAACCTAACCTAACCCTCCTAGATCGGGACCAGAGCGTACCGGAATTAAAACTTTAAAGAATTTTTAAATTTTAAAATGAATTTCACGTTCCTACTTTAATATTTTTACTACGTTAAAATATCTGTAGACTATCAAAGTTTTAATTGTTTATGACCCCTTTGTATTCTCACGTTTCAAGAAGAACTTTTGAAATGGCACATTTTCAACTTAACTCAAGAATTTTCCTTCCTAAGTGCCTCCGCAGACTTCTGATCACGTTCCAGGGAATAGTTTACGGTTGCAGTCCAAACTTATAGGTATTTCCCCTCGTGGCGAATACACTTTTTCGCCATATCCTTTTTCTACTCTGACGAGTTTAAAATACGATAAATTGTCTTCTTCGCCATGGACTGCCTTACATAATTCACAACAACTAACCAACTAACAAATTATCCTTTAGAGAATCAGGAACCGTATACATATATGAAAATTTTTTTCCAAAATTTTATCTTAAATAAATGTGATTTATATTAGAATTACTGTTTTTATTATTGTACAGAACGAAAGTGTTTAGATACAAAAAGGAGATTACTACAGTGGCTGGAAAGAATCAGGAATTATCATGACAAAGTAACGCAGGAGCTTTAGGGTACGATACGAAATTTTGGGCGCCGCGACGCTGTATACGATTTATAGGCTTCGATTGGATTTATTCCACTTTCTGATTTATTTTTGGACAAACGTACAAAATTGCTAATGGTCCTACCAAAGCGAGATCTGATTTTATTGTTTGCTGCAATGTGTGTTGGTTTTCCTTTGTTGTAAATCGTTAGTACAGTTTTTCACGATAAATTGGCAATTTTTTACGGAAGAAATACAACCTCAATTTTTAAATACTTTTGCGCCTTTATAATTGGAAATAATGACCAAGTAATGATAAAGTACCTGAAACGCAATTGAGGTTTATTTTTATTTGAATAGTTTTTCGAAATACCTGTATCTGTTCATATTCAAAAAATTATTAAAAGGTTTATGGGCAAGTAAGTGGCTCAAATACTAAACTACATTTTTTTTTTAAATATGTGTATCTACCTACCTATATTTTAGTACATACTTTCAAAACCAGCAGTTGCGATCCTATTTTAACAAATCGTCTTCGTATAGGCACAGATTAGAGAAAATCCGATGTATTTTGAAAAATGAGTAAATTTAAGGCTTACTTTAAACTAGCTTGTATTAGTATAAGAGCACGTAAATGTGCCATTTTAAACCATTTGTTTAATCGCCTCGTATTTTCTGTCTCTCCCATAATTTAGTTTAATGGTCCTACTGAAGTCTTCTCGTCGTCGTCTTTTACATTTCGAGAATTGCACCTGTTTTCGTTACTGTAGACACAACTAATCTTTCAGCGGACGTGGAGTACCCAATTTGTCCTGAAATTACTTTTTCCTACTTTTATATAGACCCAATTATATTAATGTATGTTTGACTCAGATACAAAAATAAAACTTTTTACAAATTGCGGAAAGATCTTACATAATTCGAAAATAAATTAGCTGAGATGCTTTTTGTTGAAAATGAACTTATGTCTTTCTATCTTGATTATCACGTACAGAAGCAAGGACAATAAGGATAATTGTTGTATTATAAATATGATTACAAAATTATTATAATCTTCTAGGGATCTCATAGATTATGACTTCATGGCTTTTTATAAACTTCGTAGAAGTCTACAAAATTTATAAAACTTCGTATAAACTAACTAGAAATTAATAGAAATCGAGACCTTCTAAAAACCTTATCTCTAAGTATGACACACTTCTTGGGATCTTTTAAAAATTTAGTAAACCAACCAGAATCTTCATAGGTAGGTACCGATAAAAACGTCGATGATCCTCACTGAACCTATTACAAATTTCAAAATTTTGTGGAACCTTTTAGAAACTTCATAAAACCTTTTAGGGATTTCAAAAACCAACTAGGAACTGATGGAAGCTAAAACGGAACCATCTCAAAAACCATAAATATTTTGGATGTTTTTTTTTTTTATAAATATCCAAATGATTAAAGTTTTTCGGCACATCATCCGTCAGTATCTAGCTAAACATAAGTTTGTTTTTTGGCACATACTAAGAGAAATTATTTTTCTTTTAATTACTGAACTAACACTCACTCAGTGACTGAAAATAACACTTTTTAATAATGACGTTCGGTCAGGTCTTTGACTAGAAGCGAGCGATCGCGGTGCATGTGAAATATGGGGTGTAATCTGTACCCGACAGCAAACTGTCGATTAACTACGGCATTAGACTGAAACCGAAACGAGACGAAAACAAACATAAGTGCTCAGTTGTCATCAAAAATATATTTCGAACGAGGCGTAAAAGACTTAAAAGATACATCTGTTCTAACGTACCATAAGTAAGTAGTGGTAGTACTAGGATGTAGGATGGTAGGATGGTTGGTTGATGTGTGTGTTTGAGGCAGCAGACTCGAAAATATCCCACGTCGCGATTAATCACGCCGCAGTCAACGACAACGGCGCGGCACGGTGGCACAACGACAGAGTCGTCGCATCCATCGGTCGAGCTTTTGCTTGCTGGCTCTGCTTTCAACGCCAAGGAGTTCGAAGAAAGAGCCAGGCGCCGATTTTGTGCTTAGATAGCATCACTTCATTTACTCATCCGGGTATAAAAATATGGACCGTATCGCGCGCTCATTGCAAACCTCATACGATGCCCCAGTACTTCATTTCGACTGTTGCGGGCCGATAAATTAAACTTCCGGTCCTCAATGGACTATTACTTGACTTTTAAATACGTAAAAATGAATTGCAACAAAAAAGTTTTTAGCTCTACAGCAATAACATCGATAAATAAAAATTTCTTTCCTTTTTGGAGACTCGTCTCTTACGATACCTACTGAATTTGATATAAAGTGTAAATCACTAAATTAAGGTAATAGGAGTTTGTCTTTTTCGATTGCAAAAAAATTCTGATATACGAAATAGGAATAGATGTTTTAGTCTTTGTTATTGACGTTTTTGTTACTGTAGTCACGTCCACAGATGACTGAAAAAATTAAGAAACGAATTGAGAATCATGAAAACTTCAAAAAAAGGTTTTTTTTTGTAGCTCCACAACTTTTCGAAATTTATTTAATAATCCTCACAGTGTTGTTGTTTTTTTTTATTTTAACTTGTACAGAATATATCTAGAAATCAACTTTGTATAGAAATTCTATTATTTTATCACTTGAAACCGTAACAGTATTATTTAAGCTTAAATTACTTAATTCTTGGTCGGAGAATTAATCAGTTACAAGGTTTCAGAGAAATTGTAGTGTGTGGTTTTCAAGTAAAATTAACTTCAACTTCTTGTTTTTTATATTTACACTTTATTTAGATATTTATATTAACAATGTGCCTAATTATTAACGGAATCATATCGATTTCTTTTTATCATTAATTTTATGGTAAAATTATTCTTTGTAAAAGGTTATGATTGGTCTAAAACCTAAAATCAAATGTCAGTTTTTTACAGCTGTAATAAAAAAATATGAACTTTGTTCAGTATAAAAACACCCCTTTTTATTTTTACCAAAATGGAAAATTAATGTACAAAAAGTTGACCAGAACCAAAAAATTAATTTCAAATATTCCTGGAATCGTATCAATTTTATTGTAACTTGTGGTTCTGTGTTTTATATTTTGGTAGCAACTGATTATCATTTGTATGTCGAAGACCTTTGGCCCTGTTCGAATTGATGGCAGCTATAGGCGCTTTTATGCACAAATTCACAATCATGAATTCCGCATTAAGCATTACAAAGAATAATAGAAATTGTCGCCCCGTTCGAATACCTCCACCTTTCTACATTTGCATTTATTAGAGGGATGCTTATTTTCCACGCCTTCCAAAGAAGCCACAAAACTCTTGTGAATGTCGCTAGAGGAAGAACAAAAAAGGCATAATAATGTGTATAAAGGAAACATCAAAGCGGCTTCTAAACTCTCCGAACCCTTATTACTCCTCGAGACTTAATGAAAGCAATCCCGATTAAATGAAAAAGCAAACCTGGACTTCACTCTCTTAGGATTAACGGTACCTAATAGCAAACGGTTTACGAACGATACCTCGTTAGATTGCCTTGATTCATTACTCCCTTATAATGTATTTTTACAACAATTAACGTTTAATCTTGCCCCCTACCACGTATAGACTCTATAGAAGAAGAAAGAGGAAAATTATTGAAACTAAAAACTATATTTGTGTCTACTTTCGGTTTTTATTACGTTCGAATAACCAATTAGTCCTTAATGATACTATTTATTACCTACAGATCAGTTAATAAATAAGCTGTCATGTGAGATATGAAGGGTAATTTATTTAGGTGATTTATTCTCATTGTAACTTTATTGGTTCTTGTTCTTCGTCGGTTTCGGTCGATATGATACTTATAAGGTGGTGCACTTTTATCGTCCGAGACGACGAGAATCTAATTACGCGACGTATTACAAGACTGACCTTTAGCCGGGAAAACACAAAGAAACCAATTGGCCCGAAAGAAAACTGTCTGAAGAGAAATTTTCACTTGTTCAAATATCATCCACGTAACGGTATAAACAAAGGAGTAAAACTGGCGCCAGTGGCTGATCAACACCCATTGATATTTTCCTAGTTCTAGGGTAGGTTTTTTCCACCCTTCACTACGTCCACCTTTATAAGTTTTTCATAGTATTTGTTATTGTCTCCTGTTGGCTTTTGGTGTTGTTTGTCTGTTGTCTGGGAGCCGTCAGATCTGCTTAAGATTTCGTTCCGATGGGTGATATAGAACGGCTGCTTCTTTGACGCCTCCCTCTCGTTTCACAAAGAACGAAAATAAAGGTGCGCTACGTCGATTCACGACCAACTGATTTGTAACAAAACACTAAAGAAGTCGCTTCTCGTTTAACACACGTCCAAATCGTGTACAATTGACATTAAACACAGGAAGTTCTGGAACTTATTTGTTGTTGTTCTGTTGATGATCAATTACTTCTTCTTTTGAAACTCCTCGAACAATTTTAGATAACGTAAACTTAGAGTTTTGATAGATTAAAAACCCGATGGTTTTAACTGCGTCTGAGAATTTCCCGCAACAATAGAAACGTTTAAATGGTGGGTGAAGAAGTAAACTTTTACATAAGTCAGGTGGTGTAATTTATCCGTGCAAGAAGGAAGTAATTTGAATAAATCGTAGGTTAAATGGCCCAATATAAGCGGTAATATCTCACCAAGAACGTTGTCTTCTTCAATGGCAAAGCAATAAACTGTTTGCGACGGAATATCTCCGAGAATTTGCGGATTCTAAGTAATCTCGAAACGCTTTTGGCGGTTGTACCATACTAGCACGATCACCAACTATTTCGTCCGTACGTTCTCATACTTTACCCACTTATTAGATTAAAATCGCAGTGAGTAAGGGTCGTCGGTTACGAAAATGGGAAAATATAGTGGTGCAGTATACATACTATACGTGTATTACAACTAAATACTGTTTATAGGGTAATAATATACTGAGCTCTGAAATTACTAGATTAGCTCTAAGCACAGTAAAGTCAATTCTCACCAGACAGGTTTATGAGAAGATTAAAATTGAGATTTATTAGGAAATCATATTGACTACACAAATTAAAACTAAAATACGTTTCTGCAACATTATTTTTCATTAACAATATATTCATTATCATTATCGTACGTTCGGTATATTATTTTGTACCAAATACTTGGCAAAGTAGGGTACGTTTGCAATTCCTGGAGGGACGATACCAGTTATTTTTGCCAGCGGTGGTGTTGGGTGTAACGAATCACCTGATTAATTATACCCTCGACTGGGTTCTTGTACGGTACGCGAGGAACGGCATATCTTATGTGGTGATCGCTATCGCCCTGTTTATGTGAAATGATCTACAATTGCTCGAAGCAGCAGGCTAAATAGCAAAAAGGAAGACTGCATATGTGTCTGCAATATACAGGGGCCCCTCAAAGTCTTCAATTATGTCTTACTATCAAGATTAAATAAGGGATGGTGTTTAACACTTGAAATCGGAACATCAGTGTAATAATTGTACCTAATTTTTCCGGAGTTTAGAGGAAGAATCTATATACGACAGAAAAAGAATAGTTTAAGCACAATCGCTACGCGTAAAGCACTGTCATTTGTAGGTTAAGATGAAATTATGGCATAAATCCAGAGATAGTGTTTAGCACTTGGAATTAGAATGGCATTGTAAAAATTACGCCTATATTTCCCAAAATTTAATGGCAAAATGGTTGCACTGAAGAAAAAGCATGAAAATAGAATTTAAGCACATTCGCTACACATAGAGCACAGTCACCTATAGATAATGATTAAATTATCAGTATAAAATGAGAGATGGTGTTTAACGCTTGAGAGTAGAATGGTACTGTGAAAATTGCTCCTACATTTTCCATAGTTTGTACTGAGGGGAAAGATCAAAAGCACAGTTTAAGCACAATCGCTACTGTTAAAGCACAGTCGTCAAAATGAAACCAGAGACGTGTTTAGCACTTTAAATTAGAATGGTATGTTGAAAATTGCTCCTACATTTTCCAAAGTTTGTACTGAGGGGAAAGATCAAAGCACAGTTTAAGCACAATCGCTACTGTTAAAGCACAGTCGTCAATATTAAGCCAGAGACGAGTTTAGCACTTGAGAGTAGAATGGTACTGTGAAAATTGCTCCTACACTTTCCAATGTTTGTACTAAAGGGAAAGGTCAAAAGCACAGTTTAAGCACAATCGCCACTAATAGAGCACTGGCGTCAGGATGAGACCAGAGACGATGCTTACCACTTGAAATTAGAATAGTGCTGTAAAAATTGCGCTTCAACACTTTATGAAGTTTAATGGCGGAATTCTTCAGAGAAGGACCACAAATATCATTTAAGCACAATCGCTACACTTAGAGCACGGTCATTTGCAGATGGCGATCATAAGAGGGTTTTAAGGTGAGATTTTTTTTGTCTCGAATGAACTCATTTGGTTCTGCATTTATTCTACATGATCACTTTTTAAAAATTTTTTGTCGCATTTTTGGTCGATTGTTTAAAAGAGTTTTATGATACCATGGCTCTATTTAAGTGTGTAATTGCGATTTTATTAAATCGGCCTGGTATAAATGTGAGCTCATACGCATGCAGACGCTGCTTCCATGCTTCCGCTTCACCTGAAACGGCAAACGAGGGAATTATAGAGCAAAACGATTCCAGCAGATAAACTATATATGTAGCAATTTGTCAGATCGGCCTTACTTGACGCCACAAGCGATGCCAACTTATTAATCCTGTTAGGAATCAGAAATGACGACAATTTATATCCTATTATTCCACTGGCTGTTGCTACCACTGCGGAAAATGCAGCATCATTCGCAGGAAACACAAACCGATTTCTGTAATACAAATGTGGAACATTTCAAATTTGATTATTTCTATTTATTTATAACAGCTGAAGTTTGTAAAAAGTTTCTACTCAAACATCGACAAAAATTCGAAAGTTTCTGAGAGTTGTCACTGCATGTTGAGGGCAGAACTTTTGTTATTGTGAATCGGAAATACGGAACTTTAGTAGTTTTGTGTGTTACAGAGTTTTCAAGACATATTGTTAGTTTTGTATTTCTTTCTATTACATTTTCTTGATGTGCATTGAAACTTTGACTTTTAATTTAGCAAAGAATGGCTTTATGTTAATATATTGCTAGAGAAGAAATTTTTGGTCAAGGTGATGATCATTTTAAATATTTTGTATTTCTATAGTCAAAAAATACCCCTTACATCTGATGAAAATTAATTAATGTATTCAACAAGGGTTTGTCATTTTATATCAGATAAATTATTAAATTTGAAAACCTAGAAAACTGAAAAGTTTCATAAGTCGTATGTATGCGGTAAAGAAAATATTGTGAAATCATACATATTTATAGGGGTGTGTACATGTCTTTGCCACAGAGCAGGATCAAAAGAAATGGTAATGCTCTGCAACAGTAATATGACTGACTATCCTTTGCATCCAGCGTCTGTCTGTGCCTTTTGGTTTCATTATTCGTTTTCACTTCTTCAGCTGCCGGAGAAAAATAAGTGTGAAGATGGAACGTCGCCATTCCGGCACGTGTCCCTAGAATGCGCTCGCTGTTAGGAATAAGAGGGGTAGGAAACGGTCGGGGAAATTCCAGCGGAACTTTGCATAATGTCGACGGAGACAGCGTAGGGCTGTTTGTCATAAATCAACCCTGCGATTCGAAAATACGGCCGCTTTTCTTAGATTATCGGGAGCCAGGACCGTCTTCGACGGAGCGGAAGAAAAGGCGCCGACTTAAATCGAGTGAAATGGGCCAGTTTTAAAAAAAGTTCTATGAATCCTTTTTTTTTTTATTTACCTAACAACATTATTATGTCATTGATTGAATTATTAGTTAATTTCCGCTCTTCTGACGCAGAGTATGGCGACATAATGGGCATTTCAGTGTATCTTATATTTAGGGGTTGGTTTTTTGTTTTTGAAAATCAATACAGCCAAACAAATGGCTCTTTTAGTAAACTTTAGTTTCGTTCAGAGTGGCATGAATACAGTTGCTTACGCCACGATGAAGGTGTTGATAGCGTCATTACGTCTGATGGATGGGCTTCCTGTACCTGTGCTTTTAGAGGGTGGATGTCACGGTCCCCTACTTAATCTGAAGCCTGTTCTATGGCCGACCCGCTAAGGAGTTTTTTGTAGCAACCTACCTACAATTTTCATAGATTAAATGTAATTAATTTCCCCCTACAATATACTTCCATTAAAAGGGTCCTAGTTGATCTTAATGTATAAAATTAAATTTATAAAATTTTATATAATGTTACATATTTTTTGTAATTTAACATATTAACCTAAATTTCTGATTCACTATTACAGTGACAGTTATATAGAGATAATCCTTTTTCGGAATAGTGTGTCAAGGGCCTGGATATGGACTATTAAATAAATAATTTTACGTCACATTATTTTTTTCTACTATATACCGTAACCAGATGTAATTTAATTAAAATTCATTCCGTTCCAGGCTTCATTGGACTGTGCGCTTTTTTGTAACGTAATTAACGTCCATTTTTAGGGCGCGAGATTTTCTTTCATAAAACGACATGGTAGCATACATATACGTGGCTGGGTGACGTAATTATTTCGTATAGCCTGCGGGATCTAATTAATTTAATTAAAACGGGCAAAAGCACAAGTTTCGAACATACGAAAGTTGTGGCAGGTGAAATGGAATGTGACATTATAACTAGCCACTATACGAACCCATGTAATTAAGATTTTTCTCTAGAATCTTTTCTTTTACTTACCTAACGTAGACTAATAGATTTGTGAAGAAGTTAGTGGGTATGTCACCATTCCCATGCCTTTTCGTCTGCACACTTATTCAGAAACATATTCCACAAAAAGGATTTTGAAGGATTTCTGTAACCAAAAGTTTTTATGATATGCAATCGTACCAAAAACTTTTTTTCTTGTTTTTTGTGAATCCTTTAACAAATGGAATATCAATAGATTTTCTTTTATAATAAAAAAAAAATCTTGTTAGGTAAATATAACGTATGCGTTATGTAATCTTAAACACTTTTGCTATGGTATCTGCAAAAAATTGTAGACATAAAAAAAGTTGCACGGGATTTTTAATGAGAAAATACGACTTCTTTTTGTTCGCAGTTGTTGTTTTTAACTCGGGTTAATAAATATAGTAAAATAGGGGGGTAAAAGGGGTAGACAATACCATTAAACTTATGTTTGGTGTTTCCTAACTGGCCATACAATTAATTTATAGGCGGTCTTGAAAAAATGTGAACACGGTCAACGGACACGCAAGAGAAACATAAAAGATAGTAAAAACTAAATAAAGTGAAACGCGAGGTATTAATAAATTGCTGTTCTGATTGTTCGGGCAATAAATTCCCCCTTTTCCATTTCCGTTACGTTTCTCAAAAGAGCGCTAATCTTTTTTGTTACGGTCTCGTTTTGCATACGTTTGCGAGAATTTGTGTTTGTTCTGCGGGTGGAAAGTACTGTGCTTGCCACAATTATTAAATGCCACGCTTTTTGTCACATCCATTACCCTAATAACAGATCAAAACTACCACGCACCACAAATATTTCATATATGCCGTTACTATTTTAATTAGTCTACGTCTGTGTATGTTGACCACTAACACAATTAACGTTTCTGGATATTTGTCGTTAAATCACAACTTTTACTAAAACCACCAGATTATTCGATGTAATTTTTTTTGACTTATTACAATTAGGAAATATAATTTGGAATCTTTTTTATTATCGAAATAGTGAAATTCTTTTAACTTCATTCTGGTTTAACGTTTCAAAAATAAAACCACAATTAACACCCCTAATGTTCCCCAATAAGTGGATTACTTGTCATGATATCATTAACATTCCAAATAGAATATTTCCATGATTTCCCAGTCATTTCCATCAAGTTTTTTTTTTGTTTCATATCTGTACGAATGTAAATTTACCTATTATCTCTCCCCCTTGTATTTGCAATCCCAAATTTTAAAAATTCGACTTTTTTTCTACTAGTTTGAAATTATTGTCATGTGCATTAAAAGTTTTCTAAAATGATTATCCTGTCGAACAGTTCCTACGACAGTTATTTTATTTTATTTCAAAATCTCGTGCGTTCTATCAATAATATTATACATAATCGCAAGGTGTGACTCATTACACCAGGAAGAAAATCACAAATCAAAAAATTATTAACTGTAGTATTATTTTCCTTTATTTTCTGTATAATATTATGAGGTTATAAATAGCATAATTATTACTACACAGCTAGTTTTCCATTATACTTCCTAATTTAGGAAAAGCAATTTCGTATTCCTTCATGACAATTAATATAGAAATATATCTCTAATAAATACACACTATAAATGTTTATATGGAAGAATAACTTTGTCTTTAACTGTATCTAGTCCAAATTAGTTGAATAGTTTAGGAAGTCTCCAACTTTCTTCGGAATTTCTCAGAGAATGGTAACCACAATATAAAGTCAAACAAACTTCAACATCCTTGAATGAAACCAGTAATCTTTGTAAGATTTGTTTAGTTTAGTAGTAACAGTTGTTTCGTTAAAAAATTTTTATGACTGCACTTGTGGATGGTACTTTGATCCTGATTCTCTTCTAAAATCTATGGATCCTAAGATTTCTTTCCTTCTTACTGTAAGACCCATAATAATCTGGATAACTATTGACTTTTTGGTCTTCTAATTTTTGGAAGACAATTGAGTCATTTATAAGAATCTCTTGAGGGTTGAAGAAGAATCATGTATGTAACTTGTTCAAGTATCTTTTAGGCCCTCTATATATTTTTTACTCATTGTTACTATAAAAGGAAAATAAATTCTGAAATGTTTTCAATTTTTTTGGCCGACCAAACAAAATCGCTCTGAGACAAATATCACATTGATGGAAACTTTTAATAAGTAGATACCTGTTGCCAGTCTCATTTTTTCATGAAAATAGGTTTCTCGCTTCAGAAATTCCTGTGTCAACAGAACGTGTTTGGTCCCAAAGTAATTCTACAGTTTAATCTACCTCTCTTATACCATCCCACCATCGTCCTTCCGGCCACACCATCCATTTTACATCGGAAAAGGCAAAGCTGTTGTAATAACATTTCGTAAGTTTCGAAAATGTAATATTTTGACAAGACCCTTTAGAAACACGTTGACTAAGAGATTACGTATGGACGTCACGAACGTTCCATCCCACCTCACCACCAACCCTCGCTTTCTGTCTCTCTCTTTCTATCTAAATTTCCCTCCGCCACCCCCTGTGTCATTTCTTCGGCGCTAAGAGGAAGTCGTTCGTTCCGCACTCAGAAACCTGTGAAATTGGAAAATCCAAATCTTTCGCGTCTTCACCAGCTTTCTTCATCATCTAACGAAAAGGTGGTTTATGTACAAAAAAAGATTAACAGCAGTCTGACTTCATCACAAGAGACACCAGACTTTATTTGGTTTCCTGCAAATTAAAAAATATTTTCCAACTGAAAGTCATATTTGTATTGAAACAAAGACTTTGTATTGCTTTTGATTTCTGCTCAAAAACAACCCTTCGATACAATCGGGTGAAAATTCTTTTTGGATCCCAAATATGATATTTTACCTTTTTCGGTTAACAACTTCTTTGGCTTTTCTTTTCGATTTCTTCAGCGGATTAGTACGGAATCTCGGGCAAAGCTCACGGTTTGCTTCCCCTACGTTTTTAGTCGCACATCCCCCCATAGTGGTCGTCAGGCGTTATCAGCCCAATTGCCCTAAAAGGGCATCAGGTGTAAAGTCAACTTTTACAAAAAGAAATCTTCAGTTCGTCCAAGTTGGAAAAGCTTAGTTTCAGATTTTATCAACGTGCGTGGTGCCATCCATCATGGCTTATACCCGAGGGTGGTTACGAGGAAAATGAATTAACTTCGTAATACTTGTATACATTGTACCCCTCCTTTCCTCTCTCTTTCAAAAGACATGACAAAAACGCGGAAACGAAAAATGAAACGCTCTTGCCATGTTGGATCCGAGTGATATTTTGTAGTGACAAATGGAACACAAAATCTGCTGTAAGTGGATTCAAGGAAATTGTAATTTTGATCTATATACAGATGTTTTATGTCGGAAATATTGAGTAACGGACATATGTACCTATTTAAAGGATAATTACAAATATAACGGAAGCTTGTGATGTTTAAAATTTCTCTGCTGGCGGTTGCATTACATTCGAAATGAAAAGCTCGCATTTCTCTCAAAACAGTGTCGAAATACGAGAAGCGAAACAAGTTTTTACAAATAACCCTGTTTTTTTCATTTTATGGTTCGACATTAAAGTTTTGTTATCTGGGTCATAAGGAACTTCTAATTTCCTCGTTATTATACCAAAAAAAACCTCGTTTTAAAAGGCTCGTATGTACTCGTAAATAAAATGCTCTAAATTTTGCACCCTGTTTATCTCAAGGAATCAAGCTATATTTTCAGTTGAAAAGCTTAAAAGATATTTAGAAAATAATTTTGAATATACAATTCGCATCAATATCTACATTAAATAACTATGGAATAAATAAAACGTGAAAGCTCTAAAAAATATCATCGTCGAAAAAACTCAAACTGATTGGTCTAAACAATTTTCAATAGGCATCTCATCCAACAATAGCTGACGTAAAAGTTTCATGTGATGTACATCTCATCATACGTCTGTCCGTAGATTTTTGGCGATTATTCGACTGGAACGAATTTTCAGTCAGAGATACAAAAGTAATTTTTCACGGATTATACTCAAAAAGCCTTTTCACAATATGACGTTTAGCAATCGAACGTTATTGATTAAAAAATTGCCTAGCTTTCGATTAATTAATCTAATGTGCTATGAAAATTTGGGACGCTACTCAATCAAATTTCATCATTCGGTGAAAATTTGAATGGCCATTCCAGGTCGAAGTTGATCACACAAGCAAATAAATTTGCGAATTGATTTTCATCACCAACATGTAACATTTTAAATCTGTTGAAAAGTACTAATATCCATAGATGATTTTTATTTTGCTAAGTAAAATTACTGATATAATTTTATGATTAAGGATCATATTATTTAACAAGTTTTTACTACGAGAGGAGTAGCAGGGCAGGATATAGAATTAAAATTTGACTTTAAAAGAAAAATGGAATATGAAACAGACAAGATTGGTGAAAGCACTATACACAATATCAATTTATGCAAAGAAATACTTTTTTTTGAGTTAATTTTGGTAAAAAAAGGTCCGTAAATGGTGGTCGGCCCTTACCATTAAATTATTTTTATTGCAAATGCCTTCGTCCAATAAATCAGGGTTTTTGTTTTAGAGCCGCCCAAAAGTTGAATTTATCATCGTCTCCGCACCGAAAAAAGAGGATCAGCTCGGAGGATGCCGAAGCCACAGGATTTTGCGGTGCCCTGCAAAGGGCTCCTCCACCCGTACCACCCGCATTGTTACGCAGGATTGGGGTAAAAGAAGTTACCGGAGTTGGAAAGGTAAGTTTTTTTATTTATCTCTTTATAAATACATTTACATTTTAAATAAAAGCGCCTAATCAAAACTCAAAGGACACATACCTAGGCCTTTTATTGTCTAATCACTTTATTTAAAAAAAGTTTAATATTTACCCTGTGTAACAGTCCGCATAAAACCCTTCAAAGTCGTCGGTCCGGCTCGAAGGACCATGTAAAATCGTATAAAACTTATTTGTAATAACTTATTCAGAAATTAATTTTTGGTATTGTAAGGACTTCTTCTGGTTTTGTTTAAAAAAGTTTTATTTCTAAGTATAGTCTTCATAAATCTCTACAGGGAACAAACAATATTGTTACAGTTTATATATTTTTAAAATTTCAATATTCTTTTGCTTAGGGAAGGGTTGGTTTAATGTGGGTATGTGGATAAATTTCAGTTTCTGCAATTTAAAATGTCTTTATGTTGATCGTTTGTGCCTGAATAATTTGAACTTCATTCTCCTATTCTTCTGCATAATAAAGGGAATCTGAAAAGAGAGAAGGCAAGAGCTACTTTATATAATCGGATTTACCTCATTGAGTGCGTTATTGCCTATATACCCGTTTAATTGCTGAACTGCTTTCTGAACTTGGCAAGCTTTTGAAGATTAAAAATTCATGATAGGATGCAATATAAGTGGTTAATAACCGGGTAGAAAAATGAAAAAGTTATTTATCCTCGTACAATGTACAATTATAGTTCTCGGAATTACATACCTGCTTACAAACTAGTTACAACAACAACAACGTAATATTAACTCAAAAAGTAGGGGTTATATCTTTGTAATGGGGAGGTATAAAGTTTAATACAGGATTTTGTGTTTTCTTGTTAGTATTGACAAAAATATTTATTTTTGATTTGATTATTATTGTTTAAGAAATTTTTATATGTAGTTACGTTAAGGCAAAAGTCGTCCTTCTTCAATTCTATCTCAATAACGGATAATTTATTGTAAACGAATTCTGCAGTTGTGCCTCTCGGACTGAAAGTCATCAATCTTGACGAGTCCTTTTGGCACGAAACGAGAAAAGAGTGACACGCATTGACAGTTCCCTTTCGCTCCTTACGAAACCCCAATCAGGCCCAATTATTACTCCTCCACTACCTACCTACCGCAAAGTTGGGAAAATCGAGAACATTATTTGCGACGACGAATGCCAAGGGGTGATACCTTTCCCGTCCAATTTTCCCTAAATTCGTCGATGATGATGATGACGATGGCGCTCTTCACCACGGGCGACTAAACTTTACTGCAGTTTTACCTAAAGTCGAATTCGATGCGCCAGTTGGTACTCCCTTCGGGGTTGTTTTACACAATTTACGTTGCTTGGTCAATTATTTTCGTGCCTGTGCTACTAAATTTTGTAGTTAAAACATTATCAGGATCTTGAATTTGTCGTCTATTATTCAGGGGGTTTTCCAAGCTATTTTGATAAGAAGTCACTATTTTAAAAACGAAGAAGAAAATCGTTATTAAAAATTTTCACATTTCTAAATATCAGTGATAGGGGAGAACACTTATCAAACAATCTTAAACTTTAAATTTAAAAAAAAATTATTAGCAAAACTTCCAAACATATGTTAGAACTCTTCACTCATTGTGGATATTTCGTCAACAAAATAATGAAGTCAAACCTCTTCTGCTGTGATTTCCAAAGACACAGAACATACGCCTATTTTTATGATCCTTAAAACATTTGCTTTGCCTAGAACTTTTAGATCTATTACTCGATTTTGGTCTTTTGAGACCCTTAAACCAGTTGATCCTTCTTTCTTTGTGAAAAAAACTTTAACTTATTCTTTTTTCTATATCAATTCTTTTTTTTTTGTCAGAACGGACATCGTTTTAACTAAAAGGATTCTTTTCTTCACAATAAACCAGAGGATAACTGAACTTCGCAATATCTTTTGACACGAAATATCCCCGGTAAGCCCCTATATCGAACATTTTCCAACGACCTAATCTCGTCAACTAAATGATTCGATATAATCTGTGTAAAGAAGACAAAGCGCGAATTAGTGATCACTGGAAAACCCAAACACGAACGTTTAACTTTATTGATGAGGAGAAATACGTTTTCGTACGTGGTGGAACGCTAAATTTTTTTTCAAAAATGGTTCACGTTGAACTAAATATTTTTTCCAATTGTGGCACTAACTCTGATTAGTACAAAATAATTACACCTCAGTAAAAGCTATTTTATGATTATATAAGTAAAGTATTCATATGATATAAAAAAAAAACTCAACAACCAAAAAAAAAACACTTTAAGAACCAAATTTTCCCCAGACGATAGATACAGTTGATAGAGATCTAATAGAAATTCCAATCGAGCAATAAAAGTGTTTATTTTTTTAATAAATCATATCGATATTTCGTCTTAAGGTACAAGGGGTTTTCAGGGAAAATCTTAATAATGAACTTATTTAATCTGTTAAAAAAAATAAACAAAAAACCAAAATTGTGTAGAATTGATCTAGAATTGCTTTTAAATCTATTAGTTTAGTGAATGTTATTCTTTTTATGACCCACACTATACTTTATTGAAATAATTTGCCGAAGTGTTTAAACTTCACTTCACATCAGTTATTTTATCGAATATCCAATAGATTATCCGTTGACTGTTCCTGAGTGTTATTGAATTTCGTCCTGCTCTATGGAATTGTACATTTGTATTTAGAGCGTCGTTCCTTATGTTTTCCTAATCCCTAGTATCAACTGGACTTCCCTAAATACACTGGAGCGCTGTCCAAACATCCGGGATATGGACTAGTAAGGACAAAGCGGTTCGAAGTTAATTTCCATTGTCCTGTCCTACAAAATATAACTTGAGATCTCGACACTGTTCGCAACTGGGAAATTGCCGAAAGACAATGCATGTAATCGTCCGAATCAAACTGTTCTTCTATCTCCTGAAGTCTTTGTTGTCCCTCTTTTTGTAACGAAAAGATCGGAAGAATAAAAAAGCCAAAAAAAAATTCGACAACGTTGTCTTTTTCGTTGTGTGCCAGAAAATGGATGTTCTATAGAATGTACAAAGATTTCAATAACTATGAAAGCATTCGTCTGTTTCTGGATTTCTATTTTTTGTCAGTATTTGAAGATACTTCAATAAAAGATATTAAATAAGGGCACATTAAATTTATCAACTGAGGCTGACCATGAAATATAAGCTGTGGATCATGTTCAACTGAGAAACGCAGGTACACTAACTGAGACGGTTTTTATCCTACTCCCATGTAACTGAGCAAACGTTAAAGGTAAAGTTGGTAGTGGGATGCCTCAGTTGATGAATAAACTTTTTCAAACCACAAATCTTTTTTCACTTAACTCATAGATGACGACAGCACCCTCACAGAAGTTAAATCTTGGTCTGTTGGTAAAGACCTGAATCCTTATCATAAAAAATTCCGGATATGGATCCGGATGATCGATAAAAATGAAAGAACGTTGCATCGTCGCGTCGGTGGAGGCATCGCGTTATGTCTGTCGGTCGGTCGCGTGAGAACAAATTCGCATTCTCATCCCAAACAACAATTCCTGTGCCGCATCTGCTCGCCTGTCAGTTCCCGATTCGTATTCAGGAAACGCAGGCAAGTCCAATTATTGGGTTCCTCTTTGTGTCTCCGTTTGCCCCGGAACGTGTTCTTTCCAACGTCGTATCGTCTTAGACTTCGACAACTCGTGATGTGGGTAACATTACAAGAACCAAGCGTCGTCGCTGCCGTCGTTGCTGCCGCCATGTAAATTCCATACTATGAAAGAAATTGCTTGTACATATTATGCATACTTACATACATTCATGAGCATGTATGTGTACGTACCCGTTATGAATATATTCATCGTAATCGTGGATCGTCTGCGGCACTCTCAGCTCTATTACTAATTTTTCAGTCAATTTAACGCCAATTCCACCCCAATTCAATCACCTTTCCCTTCTTTGAGTGGTCTCTAAATCCAGTGGATAATTAAAAAGTTCACAACCGATATGAAGTTAGTTTCTCTAGGTGTTCTTGGGTTGTAATTTATGGGCTAAACGTTTCTTCAACCTCGTGTGATGTGGTACCTTCATGGGGCACCATTTGAGTTAACTTTGAAGTAACTTTTTGGCTCTTCTCGATATTTCGTGGTTGACATCCTCAGGAATCCTCAGGAATAAAATAGGATTTAACGAAGAATCCCTGAAGATATCCACCACGCGTGTTGATGAAACTTTGATGAAAGCACTCCTCTTTATCTACGACACCCAAAAAGGCCGACAAGACCAAACAACGTATTCTGTTAAGGGAGTAAAAGTCAATCGAAATTGGATACGCATATCAGTTCATGTAACGTAGAATTTTTCCGGAAAGGAGATTTTAATTTTTTTTTGTATGAAGACCTGATTATGTTTATGAGATTATTAGAAAACCCAGGAATTTTTGTTCTCATTTATCCTTACGATTAGCCTTAATCCTGCTAACAAAAACAGAAAGAACGTTGTCCTTTTGTCCCACCACATTCAAGAGAAAGTAGGTTTTATTTATCTATATACATTGTATGTATACAATCTCGTTATATTTTATCTTTTTATTGCGTTATATGAAACCTTAGAATCTTAATTACATTGACCTACCACATAGGTGACAGTAATGTTGGCTTTTGGTAATTCTCTGTGTTAAAACCCATTTTTTTCAAGAATTTGTGAAATTATTATATTAATTTAACACTGAGAATTAATTATTGCCAAAAATTTTGCCACATCTAATGGATTCTAATTTAATTCAAATTGAAAAGATTGGATGTTAGTAGCTACTTTTGAATGCTGACAATATAAGAAAATGGTTAACCATGTAGGCTGAGATACGTTTCGATTTATTGGCTGTCAAGTGATTTATATCAGCAATAGTCGAAATTATAGCTCTCCCACTACGGAAAGGGAAACCCTGACAGAACTTTCTGACATTTTGCTGAATAGCGGAATTGAAAATGGGAAGGATATGGCCATTACAAATTTTTGCTGAAATTTTGTTTTTCTTTTTAACGGAGAGATTTATCAAAAACTCTTTAGTTATTTTATTTGAAAATCCTGTAAATTAATTAGTTGTTAAAAATATTATTCTTCTTTATTAATTAATAATTAACAGATATTTGTTTTTATCAAAATCAATCTAACAAGACATGTATGGAGGACCTACTGTTCCTTAGTAACGGTTATATAAAGAACTCGGTTTTCCTCTTTGCCGAACGTTGAGCAATAATAATAAACCCTGTGGGGTTAAAACCACCATAAATACAATGATCTCTTCGAACTTGCTGCGCGAAGTTCATTAAGCTAGTGGTCTTGATTATTGGCTCTCACTGAACGTCCATTTCATTCGATTGCCAAATAGGACTCGCAATAAAGGACTTTCCTATGGAACGGTCGCTAAAATTATAACGTCAATCGGAAAATTGTGTTTCCAACTTCGAAATGAAACGTGTTTTGATTTTCCCTATAAATTTTTAACAGACACGTTTCTAAAAATACTTCGTTGAACAGATAAATAGAATTTTTTATTACGGTAACATTTTTTAGTGATGACGTTGCCCTTTAAAGCTGGTATTTTTTTAAAAGCAAAGAAATAAAGGGAGATACTTAAAAGTCTGTTCGTGTCCTCGAGGCAATCAATACGGGACCGCTAAGACAAATAGAGAAAACTTGAAGAGGACAAAAACGGAGTCAAATAAAGAAAGGGAAAATCGTCAGTAATCCACGAACGATGGAAGTTCATTAGTGCCATAGAGTCTGCAAAATTAGAAAGAGAATACAGACCTCTTCTCTTCTCGACAACTGCAATTGTACTTTCTTTCTAGACAGAAGATATACGTACCTATGTATGCATGTACATTGACCGAGAATCCGCATCTTGCTCATTTGTGTTCCAAATGAACCGTACAACTTTTGAATTTTTACGAGGGAGAAACCGGGAAAACGGGCAATATATCGAATTAGATCGGTACCATAACCAAGAAGTAATAAAATAATAATTATTTTTTGATTCAGAATTATTCAAACTGATGTAGGTATCGTCGGATCATGATTATCCAACTATTTACAGTGAAGTTAATTTTCTTTCGTCTTAAATTCGCTCACGCAACTAATGCGCGGCTGTTGCACAGTTCCAACATTGAAAAATAATTTTTACTAATGCAATGTAATTTTAATAACTATTTTGACGTCTGTAAATACATGATTTCGCCTTAAATTATTATTAATCGTTATTAATTATCAATTTTCTATTGAAGTTATTATCTCCTTACAAAATCGTGATGTAATAATTTTGATTAAAAAACATCAGAAGGAAAACAGGAATTTATATGTATTTAGATTGTGCAAAATCAGCATAATCCGTTATTTATGGATGGATCAGTGTTTTGTCCGCAAGAATGTACACATCCTTAAGATGTACCAATATGTGGTAAGTCTGATTTATGCAGCTCTTGCAGCTGCACGCTCAGATGAGCTAAGGTGAGGTGAGGCTGCATAAAAATTGTTCCGTGCGAAAGTGGAATATCGCGGGTCTGCAAGTTTCGCAATTTTCCGGACCAGATTTCAATATCGGGCAGATCTGCAATGTCATCGAATTAACGGAAATACCCTCGCCAAAAGGGAATATCGTTTTGCAGAAAAGCTATTTTTATATGTGGGTCAAAGTAGACGTTTATTTAAGACTAGGATACGGGAACGTGTATAGATTTAACAAACAACCACAAATACTCTGAACAATTATATGGAGGTCGAAACAAAAAAATTGTTGAAAGAAGTATTCAAAGTTTGTTCTTGGTAAATTGGGAATTCTAAAACAAGAATTATGTAAGAATTCCAATTGAAATCTTGAAGAATTACGTATAACCGTATAGGATTTAAATTGAGTGATTTTTGTCCTGTTCGTCGTACAGGAATTCAAGGGAAATATTTGCAGTTGACTAACTGAGAGGTTGATCTAGCTAGCAGCCTGGAATAGGTAGCGAAAAACATTTCTGAGATAATAAGAAAACTAAGGAATTACTTCAGAAACCAAATCAATGGCGCATACGATTCAATGAGCCGAGTTAAACAGATTGGATACGCGACTCGGATGCGAATGGCATCCCTCCTTGGTATGGAGAGCAGTGATTGCCAATACACAACCCTCGTTGACCCCTGCGATAACCACGTGCTAGACATGCACCTATCGACATTGTATGCATTCCATTTACACTTCCGGGTCAAACTGAATAATCAAAAAACTGTTTTCTATTCCTGTTAAAAATTTCGTTGTCCTTATGTCATTCAAAAAGCAAGACTACTAAATGTTTCATGACCGCAAATTGACGAAAATAATTTTCCTGTTTTTTCTTGTCTAATATAAAGAAAATTGCATGACTTATTTTTGTGTTCGTTTTAAAAACGTTCTTGTTACATCAGCTAAGTGGATCTCGTGGCTGAAGCTACTTTAAAATATTAGAGACTAGGGCGTGATGTAACAATAATTTTAGCAGAAAGGAACACGCTCCACCTTCGGCCAGTAAAACCATTTTTAAGAGTCTTTTCACATGAAATAGCAGAGTCTGGTTTACTTAAAGTAATTAAAGAAACGCAAATCCATACTTATATTGTAGATAATGTAGCATTTTAATCATAGCTTTAATTTATGCGATAAGAACAGATTTAAAAAATTTTTTTTCAGTATCTTGACAAACTTTCCTTTCCTTATCAAAAATTTTTTTTACTATCAAACTACTACTTTTTGTCTCGAATTTCAAGTGGAAACTGTGCATATTTGGTCCACTTTTCTGGGTATACGATTTCATTCGGGTCAGCCAGTGTGTGTAGTTTATTATTTAGTCGGTCGACTAGAGCACTGACATATTGCCGGTTGTGAATTATAAAGTGACTTGTCAACCTCGTCCAGCGTCGAATTAGCCACTGCAAAAACGACCTGGCTGGAACATTGGACAATTTTGCAAAAAACACGCACTGTCGCTCTTCTGCCGTAGAAATGACGTACACGTTTTACCACTCTGATCGCTTATATTCACCCATATGTTGTATGACCAAAATGTTCAGCAATATTACAACATATTCTTAATGGAGAACTATTTCATAGAATGGACATATTCAATGGACCAATCAAATATAGACATCAATGAAAAATTAAAAAAAAAATTGAAAAATTTTATACAAAAAGAAAAAAAATATTATAATTACGACTGTTCTTATCCCTGACACTATATTTTAAGATCAAACGACACAATGAGGGGTAAAAAAAGGTTTTTTTCTCTATTGATCCACCCAACGATTCGTTTATCAAGGGATGCATTTTTAATTGTTTTATTAATTTTTTACTTTTTTTATTTTTACTAACTTGCCATTCGGACAAGCGTTTCATTTCAAAAATGTACCAAATCGACTCCACTTTATTTGAATTTTGAAACTTTTTTGAGGGTTTCATGACCACAAAAATTTTACTACACAGCTACAATGAAGTAAATTAGAAATTTGCCTTTGCATGAGCCGCCACTGCATTCCTTCGTCCTATTCGTCTTTCGTAAGTGGAATATGAAGAAAAATAGCGTTGGGTGTAGCAAGCACGTCTGTATAAATTTTCTCGTTAGATAACCCTTTCAAAAACAGCTTTTATATCGGATCGATATTCAGTTGAAACGAAATTTCAATTTTCTTTTAACTTACGTAAAAAATTCTTGGTTAAATACTTTAACAATTACTTATATAAATATTGTGATTTTCCTCATATTGATTGACTTGAAAAGTTTCTTAAATAGAACATTTCTTCCCTTGGAAATAGTAATTTTGGTTTAGTAGCGTATTCAGCAAAGCAAAAACGAAACCTAAATCATACAATCTTGGCCGAATGTAGATCAACAATAGCAAAACGGAGCACAAGAAGGAAATGGGGTTTTAACCCCAATAAGCCAGGTTAATTGCTTACTGCAATTAGTTAGACAGGATGATACCTTTCCTTTTAACGTACCACCCCCAACTGCAGTTCGAATACATCATTCTCGTAAGTTCTGTATCTACACTATTACACTACGTTTTCTAGTATTTTTTTCTATAATTAAAATTCGTACTATTTTTTATTTTATTTGGTAGATGTGAATTCAGAAAATTAAACATCAAAGCTTATTTTTTATTTAGTTCTGTAAACCAAGTTATGCCTTACTATGTTTATATACCTACATATATAAAAAAAAAGAAAAAGTTTTTCCCTTTGTGGGCCGGGTTCTTTTTATTAAATAAAAAGACCAGCTCTTTGGCCCCATTGGGAATACTCGACCTTTTCTATATTGAAAGTTCAACACTCTTTCGAACCCCTTGAAGTGGTCGAAGAGGGGTGACGTTGAATGAGTTAGTGGACCCAATTGTTTTTCTTTTTTTTTTTGCTGGTCTATCAATATAATAGAAATTATAAGGGCATGAGTAAGTTTCTATCAAATTTAATATTTAATTTCTAACCAGTTGGTCTAGTTCAATGATTTTTTAGGGCTTTGAGTTGAATGTGTACTTAGGACACTATTTTTCTATATATATTCTATAACTACAACAATTTATTGAATGCTTCTTATTTCTTTGAAGTCTAGGAAAATAATAATGTGGTTTTTGACTTTTAAATGAATTTACTCTTATTTAATTTGACACTATGAAAGAGAATCTTAGGTTATGGGATTTTATGTATATATGCAGAAGTTCCAACGTGGCACTAATTTAGTTTACGTACAAAACGTGTTTATATACAATCTTGATACATGTGCATTATGTATGTGTTTTATTGTAATAAAACGGCAAATTTAAGCGACGGCGAGCCACTTTTGCAGCAATTTACATTGCATTACAACGACAATCCAACCCTGGATTTCAAGCTTGAATTCATTTAAGTTTGCTACTCCGGACTGGCAGGAATATCTAGGTATCTACAGAGTATAGGACTAGTAAGTAGCTACTGCAACTCTAAGGGATTTGAAAACAGGTGAAAATTTATCAATCGCCCCATTTGAAATTTAAATCACTCTTAAGCATACTTAAGCCATCCTCTATACTAACAAAGAAGCTACTTGAACTGTAAATTCTTTTGCTGATTAATGAACACAGGCGAAGTGTCATCATCTATATACTTAGAAATGGAATAAAGTAAAATCTAAAGGCAGGGGCGTCTGGTGACTCGAATATTTGAAAGGGGTGGTGATTTTATTAAGTACTTTTTTTTAATAGGTACAGTTTTATCAAAAATATGCTTCAAAAAAGTTGTTTCTTTTTTAAATAAAGAAAAATAAGAAATTAGTAAAATTAAATTGAAATAGGAATTTTATTTTACAAATTTTGTCATAATTGTCAAATAATGTTACTTTTTCGATCATAAGAATATTGGACAATTTGGGAGGCAAATCAAAAATTATTAACCCTCATAATACAGAGAACAGGGTTCAAATCTAGTACTCCTCTCCGGCCATATACATCTCCTTTCAAAAATAACATGTAAGCTATTAAAAATGTGCACTCCAGCATCTTCCCAATTTTTAGTTGTAGTTAATTTTGGTCATTGGGGTATAATTGTACCCCCTTGGGAATTTGAGCGACTCAATACATTACCTGAAAGGGTAGAATATTCCGTAAGTAAATCTGAAATTGTGCATAGTTTCATGGTAAATTTTGGTTGAAATCTCTTATATCGTAAAGATGAAGAAAATATAAAAAGAAAATATCCAAGATTATTTGCAAGATTAGCCGTCATTGATCTTTCAATATTTTATTCATACCAACAGTTATTAAAATTATCTATAACGAATGGATCTATAAATTTCTTTTTTATAATCAATATTCTGTATATTTTGTATTTTATAACATATGGAGTACATTTGTACCACGTTTGGTATTTAAACTAATTTTTGGACCTAGATACTGCGAAGGTTAATACATTCCAGGTAGAATTTAAATTCTTTGGGTTTCAAGAAATAGTTCTTTCTGTGGAACAAAGGGCTCTTTAAGAATCCGATTTCTTTAAAGTTTTCCAAGGAAGGATTTCCTAACGAGGTCGTCTTCTTTGATTTTCTTCTTTCTAATGAAGGCGCGTGCATTTTGAAATTGTCATGTTGAACGGCGCTCTTGTTTGCTCTTGACCTTAGTAAACAAGGGAACTGGGCGCAATCAACTACACAGAGCACTTGTGCAACTAAATCAAAATCCACCAACTTTTCGTTCGTTGGCTACCTGAAAAATCTCCGATATTCGAGTTTTCTAACTCTTGTTAGGGCTTTTATCTATGTTCTGGAAGTCGTTCGTACCAGACGTGAAAATAAATCCGAAAATTTGATGTATAACGACCGTAACTTACTAACTTCTGTTTGCCTTATCTGATGGGTTTTTAAAGTTAACCACTTGTATGTCTACATGAAAGGTCTTAAATTTCTTGAAGAAGTAAAAACTTAAAGGGTATCTAAATTAAATAACATCAAAATTGTTATTATTCCAGTTCAGTTAAAATAGTAAAAATATATTTGACACGAAATTATACTAAAAAATTAAATTGCTTATGAACTCGTGTTGGTCTTTTTAAGTTCATTCTTTCAAAAGTTGGTTTGGTTAGTACAGACAGACATTTACACATATACAGTTTTGAATTTTTAATAAAGGTTTTAATGAAAGCATTTGCCAGAATACGTACACCATTCTCTGGTTATTAGTGGAATTGTTTTCCTTCCTGTACAGCAGACTCCACAAATATGGAATTCTTTTAATCCCTGGTTTTGGTCGTTTACACATCGTTTGCTACTTTTTTTTAGGACATAAATATAAAATATCTTAACGAAAATTTTAATTCAATTTAAGCTACATGCGTTTAGTAGAAATCAATATTTATTTATCTTCTACATACCAGACGTGAGAACAAGCAGGAAAACAAAAATCGTTGTTATCGTATTGGAAAATGATAATTTAAACGTTATAGTGCATTAAATAACGTTTATTCTACGTTCACAAGAGAATTGATATCGAAGTAGGTGCAATAAATCTACATTTCCTTTCTGCAATGTGGAAAATGCAGGCAATTAGATACCGGAGTGTCTCGTTGAAAATATTTATTACTTCTAATGGAGAAATGATTCTCCACGTTCCAAGACCATATGCAAAATTATTCTAAAGTTTTCGAAGTGTTTACTACTTTTCATTTAGGTACTTGAATAAAATAGTACCTACTGTCGGAAAGAACAAAAATTATGAACTTTAAATTATTTAAAATCACAAATACTAAAAATACCTATGCAATATTTTTTTTCTTTTCGTTTAGTTGTTTTATTTTTTTATTCGCAGTATAGATACTCACGTACTCATTTATTAATTAATTCCGAATGGTGTTAAAAATGTTATATCCATTAAATTAATGGTATAAAATAAAGTTATTTTCCCCTTTTGATCTTCTGCAAGCATCGTTTGTATTTACTGCAAGATAAAGGGAAATATCGGTCCTTTGATTCTTTTATAAACGTAAGGGTAGGAACGTATACTGAACGTAAATGTGCCTATGGAAGGGACGTTGATGATCCCTATGGGTCGATTTTGTAAGGGTCAATCAGCCGTTACCTACTTAAAAGTGGAAAACGGGGGAGATTTTGCATTTTTTGAACAGGAGCTTTTGACGATATAATAGAGATAAATGGTTAAGGTTCTTTTTTAACTTCCCTTTGTAATATTATCAATTTTATTTTTGAAGATAAACAAAATATTTTGTTTTTTCACAAAAATAGATGATATAAACAGAGGTAGTCGTCGTGAAAAGAGGAAGGGTGGCAAACCGAGTCGAGTATGTTTGAATATCGATTCGCTGATTTTTAGTGGGCATTTCCGTATGTATTTATTCCTTGTATATATCTTCGTTTTTAGGGAAGTGGAGTGTTTTTGTGAAAAATTTGCGATACTGTTCGCCGGAAATGCAAAACAAGTGTTTGACCCAGTTCATTTTCTGATTTCGTTCGGTTTTTAGCACTCCATTCATCCTTGTTTTACAAAAACGAATTTCGAATTTAATCTCAGCTACAATCCCTACATTTCTACTACTTCTGTATATATATATCCATGTAAACAAATTTTACAAAAGAGTGAGGTGACCCAGAAACTTTTCTCTTTATTTTGTTATTCTATTCGTTGCAAATAGTAATTTACAATTAGGTTCCCTTTCATAAAATAGAAATTGTCATTATATTTTTCAAAAAACAAATTTAGAAGTTTCGGAAGAAATTTCCAAATACTACCACCATCATCAGTCTGAATAAATTTTTAGATCAATTGTCCTTTTAATATGTTATTTTACCTAGGGGTAATAAAATGTCCTTTGTTTATGTCATTGACCGACATTCTTTTTAAAAAGTAGTTTGTGAGGAAGCACACGTTAACGTTTAAGTATTTTCTTGCCCTCTCGCCGCGCTAGGCCGCCTTTTGTACAAAACAGAAGACTGAAAAGAACAGGAACAAGAAGAAGAGCAAGAAGAAGAAAGCTTTTAGTGTGAAAAGTCGAAGCCGAATTGTTTTATTTCAGTCTTTCTTTTTAATTATGTTTCCTTTATGTTTCTCCCTTTGTTTTGTTTCATTGCTCGCCAGGACTGTTCCACTGATGTTTTTGCGCTGTGCGCTGCAACAAAAGTCTATGTGCCCGGAATGCATTTTCTTTCACAATGAACGATTTACATGCTCTTAACAGAGCGACTACACAATGGAAACACAAAGTTAAATTCTAATTTTGTCCGTTCTATCATTGCGATACGCGGCTCCAGCTTTAATTAGAATAAGCAATCCATTCCATTCGATGAATTGTTTGTTCATCTTACCATCAAAAATTTTATCAAGTACTCGCGTTCGTCCAACGCTCTTTTTCGTCCACGGATCATTATCAAGAAAAAATGAAAAATCTGAACTCGCAAATATATACTATAGATTGCTAACCATAGAAACGATTTTCCCATGCTCTTTTTCTATTTAACTTAAAGATTCAGAGAGAAAGAAATGTTCACTTTTCGTATTATCCTTTGGTATTATCCAAGTCAATTTGTCCTACCATATGTAAAGAAAGTTTAACTTTAAATAGCTTTAATTAAATATATAAACAAAATCCTTATTCCTGTAAATTTTTAACAAATTCGAACCTCCTATTCTCATTTTAAACAATTTAATTCAAAATTGTTTATAAAATTGTAATCGAGTGTGCTCATCCCTTATACACATAATCATAAGTTACCTGATGACGTCTCGAGATATTACACTAGTCGAAATGTAGTAATCCATCCACAAATAGAGACGTGGAAGTCTGAAAGTTACGTATATTCCTTACAAAATGTTATAATATCATAATAGCGACATTTGAGACAGGAACAGATTCTTACAAAATCCTAATTCTGGCTCCATTCCTTGAATCCTTCTCGAATTGACACATAAAGGAAACCTCGTTAAAATTTGTTGAATAATTTAAGGAGAACATGAGAAATTTCTTAAAAAGTTCTTATTGAAAATAAAAGCCACTGAAATACAATAGAAATGAATTCATGGAGAAAATCTCTGTAATCCCAAAAGTCTTTGCAGGCACCAGAAACCTTAAGAAGTAGGTAATCACCAAATTTTTACATTTTCTCCAGATGTGTATGTACTTACTCTACTTCTGTTGATTCTTATATCAGGATTTTGAGTTAAGAGTACATATGTTATGGATATCCTGGATTGAATAGGAGTTGGCTTACGGCAGATGCATCTAAAATTCGCTGCACCTTGTATATAAAACTTGTCAGAAGTTGTTTAACGTGTTGTATAGCGTTGTCAAAATCGAACATCCGCCAGTTGTATGTGGCAGCCAGCTAGCTCTCTTCTGGGGAAACGCGTTCCAAAACCAACGAACTGTCTGCCGCACTAACACCGACACAATCATTTGCATTTTCCTCGTCTAGAAACGCAGACTTTATCAATTACAATGCACTCCTGTGTTTTTGTCTTGTTTTCATTTTTCTGTCTCCCCAACTTACCACTTTTCTTTCAAGAAAGGAGCTTTTATTAAACAACCACGTTGAACCCTCTTCAATATTGGAGTGAAAATTCTTTGAACATTATTCCAGTTTCTCTAGTATGTATATATTAATACGTATGATCCTAAAGCTCCAAAAAAAAAAAAAACAAAGAACGTTTTGTTGTAATTTAATTTAAATAAATGTCATTCTATATTTTTTCTGCTAATAGTCCTTTTTCTATGAAAAAAGAGAACTTATTGTTTTGGTAAATTTCTAATTTTTTAATGGATTTTAAAAATTTATTGGTCTCGATTGTATGGAACTGTAGCCGGGCCTTGATCTGTCGTATAAATAAGTAAATAACCGAAATGAAGGTACAAAATAAGTTTAACGTTACTGACTGGCAGGCAGGTAGACGTCGATCGCAATTCCCTGTAGGACAAAAAGAAATAAAAAAAAGTCCGTTCTCGTCGGTTCCTGTAAAACGAAAAGCTAAACCAAAATGGTAACAAAATAGTCCCTCTAAAACTACTTTACTACAAATTGCTACTGATGCCAGCCATAGAAATTTCTGAAGAATTTTAAGAAATTCATGCACTTTTTATTGCAAAAATGATGTTGTATAAAGGATAAAGTAGCAGGACTTTCAATATCAGAACAGCAAATTATCGTTATAAAAGCAAATAAATTCAAAATTAAAATTTGTTCTTTAAATTGTACAATGAAAAGGACGGTTCAAGGACGTTCAAATGCCCTGATTCTTAGTCCTCATTTCTAGGTAATGTCCTAGGGCTTATACTAGCATTACTCTTCTTGCGTGATAAGACTGTGTAAAGCATCCATAGTATAAAGAGTGCGTGGTTCTTAACAGTTTAGAGTAAGTCTGATGGGCTTTTAGCTGGAATCCTTTGGCAACATAACGCTCCCCTGCAAATGCCACACAGTTTGACGCGTTCCTTCAGGAAGAGAAAGCACGTAAATGCGACATAAGCGGAATATTTGCTCCATTTTTTTCCTTCTTTCAAATTATGTTTAATGCAACGTCATATAAATTTAGATTGCTATCTCATCGAATAGATCTCATGATCTTCCAATTTTTATCTAATATTTAGAAAAAAAATTCAAATAGAACTTTGCAGAACAGACTATTAATTTTAAATACGATTCTGGGTGTTATTAATAAATCATCTAAGATTTTAATAAAGTTGAAAATAATAAATTAAGCGTGAGACAACATTTAGAATTTCCTTTATAATTAATTTAATTTTAATAATCTGAAAATACGTTGTCTCTAGAAAATTTATCAACTAAATCTAATATAAATGTAAGTAAACAATAAACTTTATGCCATGTCTTATTCCAGTATGTTATTTAGTTATTTCACCCTCGTATTTTCCCGTTGTTATGGTAAGGGTGAGCAGCGATGCGTGTGAAAGTTTCAAGGTGATAAAATCTACTTCGACATTTTCGGATTTTCAACTCTTGTACTGTCGAATACACTCGTTTTTCTTTATAATCGAAACAAAAAAAATAACTTGAATAAATATTACTTTTTGAAAGAAAAGGCCTAAAAATAAACAATCTATTTTACTTTAAATAAAATATGTGTCGCTTTTGAAACATTGTTTAAATCTGAGGAAAATAATGGAATATCTTAACAAAATACGTTGTAGGTATTGAAGTAATTTGCAACTAGGTAATGTAAAGTTAATCATCCCCTTTTTGGTTTAGTTCTTGGCGTTTTGGTACAAAATGTGATACTTCAAAATTTATACAATTTACTAAAGTGTCTGGGACAAGTAATTTTTTTTCTAGTATTGTGAATGTGTTCCTTAGTCTTAGGATTAAAAGCTCAATATGTGAAGTAAAAAGCATAACATGTATCACACTTTAGTTCTTTTTTATTTCCAATAATTTTGAAAATTTTATAATGCTTTGTTGTCGTTGTCGAAAATTGAAAGTATCGATTGGAAGTTTAATATAATCGATGTCTGCGTGCGAAGAGCTAAAATACTCATAACTGATTAAGTCCGTTGGTAGGAAGTGAGCTCATAATCCTGGCTGCCGAGTTAGTCCACATGCCAAAAGACCTAATCTTCCATTATAACAACAGCTGATGTGTGCTCTACAGTATACACTCGCGAGATCCTCCTCCACCTCTTCCTCCGTTGTTTCACTTTACTCGTCTGATTTAATCAAACCGCACGAAATTGTATTTGAACTAGAAAATTACACTTTGCATCCCTATGCTATGCCGGAAATATTTCTCAACTGGCTATGTAAATTTAATGTATTGCTAACCTACAGGTTACAGGTTACAGGAATGCCAAAGCAATTGTATCGATTTAGTTGCTATATTTCTTGCAAATTAGATTGTACTGTAAACTACGTTACAAAGCACACCATTTGTAAATGAAGAGCAAACAAAATTTCCGAAACTTTCACGTACAGTTAGTCATTTACTTCTATTATGGGAATTGTTCTTATAATGGCATATGTAGGATGAAGATTGAATAAAAATTGAAAAACATACTCTTGGTATGTTGGTATAGTCTGGAAGCTTTCGAGCTTTGAATCGCGTCAGTCTCAAAGTGAGATGAATTTTTAAATGATCACCACTTTCCCTGTTTTTCCTAGTTACTCCCCTAAAATCGTGTATCATCCAATGTAAAACAGGAGCCATACAAACGTTTCCAAAAAAAAAAATAATAATAATTGAGTTAGTTTCAATTGCGAGATGTGAACAAAGGTGGTGTGAATTAATATTAATGACGTTTGAAAGCTGAACGAAGGTGAAAGCACAATGAAAGGGGTAAGTCCCGGGAGATTAATGCGACTGGGTTGCTAGCAAATAATCACTCTAAAATATTTTAGGATGCATTTATTACCATTTAAATTGGTGTTTCGGGAAACATAACCATATACCTGACTCACAACGTACGGTTTGCTTATATTTAATACATAAACATTTTAGTTCTATAGATACATCTAATGCTTATACATTAAATTAAATATTCTATAGATATGATAAAATAAAATATGAATTATTAAAGCAGAGTATAGTTTTCAACCGAGACTTGAATTCAGTCAGATGTAAGAAGACCGAAAGGCTGCATTATTTAACCGACAACCAATCACGTGTAACTTCCCTATCTGTATGCCGATACCTGCAGATTTCATAGGCGTACTTGAAGGAAATAGCTAGAGTGCCTGCCCCTTCCAACATTGTACCTCTACCTTCTTAGGACGGGGTCTGCTGGTGCGCATTTAGTCGTTAAATCTCGGTTGAAAAATTTTACAGTACTATTACTATCTCTAAACTCCTGAGGAAAAGTTTATGTAGGATCCTAATTATTGTAACAAATATCATGTGGGTAAATTTAAATTTGCTCTTCTCCACTTAAGTAAATGATAAAGAAATGTATAATTACAAAGAATACGAACAAGAACCCCTTTTGCAACTACAAGATAGCTTTGCTGTATTTAGGTGCTTAGTTATTTTTAACAAAATAATAAAAGCTTTATACTTATTATTTTATTGAATGAAATCGTGGATGGTATTATTTGATTGTATGCAGACGTCTCATCTGCTGCAAGCAATTAGAGGCAACTATAATTTTGACCCAGTTGCAGTCTCTTCTAGTGGTTATTTATAAAATAAAAGCTCTAGAGCTTTTCTTTACTTGTATATCCAGAAAAGTGTCCCAGGTACCTATGCCTGTTTGTCACACATTTTAACTGTAAGCAACTTACAACCTACTGACAGGGCAACACACATTCACATGCATTCCATACACACGAGCTTTTGCCCATATATACAAAGTGTCAAAGCTTTGCTGATGTATCACGCGTTCTTGGCGGCCTCCTTCTCTTTCTTCAGACTAGAAGTTTTCCATGTATACTATCATCACACCCGCCCTAAAACTTAACAATCTCTGCTGGATGTTAACGTCAGGACTCGTCTTCTACACCAAAAACCCTTCAGCAAACGAGCTCCTCCAGAATTAATTATATATCTCTTTGTTTTACCCTGCGAGAGATGTTGAAGGTGTCTTTAAATTTTGACGGCGGCTGCATATTTGCCATGTTGTGGCTCGGTGGGGCTGTTGACACAATAAAATTGGAAATGTTCCCAATCTAACAATAAACGTCTTGTGAGTACATGTTTGTTGTTCCTATCAAAGGAAGTAGTTAATTTCGTTTACACAACGCACTTGCTAATTGTATTATTTGTAGACAATTTACGGGCTAATGAATTGTGAGATTTTGTTATGATTAAATTGTATTGTGGGCAAAATTAGTGAGCGTCTACGTATTAGGGGGTCAAAAGCAGCTTTGAGAGACGTTCTTGCCCAATTAATATTAAAGACAAAAAAAAATAGGCAATTGTGGGGTGAAGGTCTTTTATTTTTTAAAATCTACAATCTAACCCAACCTAACCTAACCCTGAAAAAGCCCTTCACCAGAAGTCAAAATCTAAACCTTAGACTATGAAAGAGAGGGGACGCATAATCGTCGACTGCAAATTGTTACGCGATGGACCCAGCAGTCAGCGCTCAGTAGCGCAACATATAATGTTAAGAGGGAGTTAGTTTTGCTACCATTATTTGTACAATTATAATTCCATACAAAGTATTTGATAAAGTAAACAATTATTAAGAACTGTTGTTGTTTTGCGTCATAGGTTACTAAGAAAAATACTATTTATTTTATGTCAAGTAGACTACATGTTCAATGAAATCAAATGCAAAGAATTGTTTAATTAACGTTAATTAATATGATGTGGCGGAACTATACTTTGTTTTTTTTTAAATTAATTAATTTTATTTCTTAGATATTTATAACTAAAAGTGACACCGCCTATGGTAATATTGTGTTAAGCACATGCATCTTACTTTGCTTAACCTTAACTGCGTAAAATTATTTTTACCTGTGAAATGTGATTCCTGGTTCGTTACTTTTACTGCGGCTTTTACAGTCGTAATACGAACAAATCACCATTGTTTTAAATAAAAATACACTAAAACATAACTACACCATTCAATAATATTCACACTTTTAATGACCGACACTAACGCACTGTCTGCCACCGTTTCATGAAGGCAGTACAAAATAATGTAACGCTTATGGGTTATGTGTCCCCTCTCTTTCCTATTCTAAGGTCTAAGCAGTCTCGCATATATTTTCTACAATAGTTCTTCTGTTTTGTAAGATATTTTTATATATATATTTATACATAAATATGTACCTAAGTCCGTCTCTGCTTTGTTATGTTGTTTCTGGAATAGTTGCCTTGCGTGTTATTTTTGCCCCTTGAAATCGTTAATTCACTAATATTCCTTTTTTTTTACAAAGTACATTTTCAAGAGCAGGGCCTTCATTAGTTCTTGTCATGCACTTTCGCTCGTTAATAGATCATTCCGTCCCGCCAACGTTTCGGCCACATCTCGACGACTTCTCGTACTTGTACCGTTTGTGTTTGACGTAAAATGCATTTATGTGTGCTGATAATTATGAATAATAAATATTATTTGGATTTGTTGCTTTCGACGTCTGTGCCTAATAGGGTCCGTTTCTGCTGGTAGACGAATTCTCGCTCTGATTTACGATTTTAGCAGTTTTTTGCGCAATTAACAAGAAATACATAGCGAAGCACGCGTCCGATTCGAAAGCGCCCCCTCATGATAAATGACGGCAAGAAACGAAGCTTAATTTTGACGTATGCATCCCTCTTATTGCTTAAGTTTTGAGTTATCGTCCTCCAGAAGTTGTTAAATTAGTTTTTAAAATCTTCAATCACAAATGCTCTACTGCCATGCTTAGGTAAAACGCAATAAACTTCATTTTACAATAAAAAATAATTATGTGACAAAAATATCGTATTTTTTATTTTTATTCTGGTCTCAATACAATACTTCAAAATTAATCTGAAAGATCAAAATAAGCCCATTTTTCTGTTGTCATTTTTGAATAAGATTTTTTAAAGAATAAGACACCCTGTACATTCTTTTATAAATCTTTTGATTGAATACTTGGTAAAAAAAGGAACGCAAATGAATAATGATTATATAGGTAGTTGGAAATTCAAAAATGGAAATAAGTGACGCCTGTGGCAATGAATATAAATGGCAAATTCCGTAATGAAAATTATGTTGGCAGAAACCTAGCTCCGGGTGCACTGCATTTAGAATTAAACGATTTCCGAACGCTAGGGATAAATTTTCTTTTAAACGACTCTCATTTCTGAAATGTGTCCTTTCCAAATACAGACTTCGTAACGATCATTTTACAAATTTAAAAAAAATACTTACATAAAGTGACATTATTTTGAAATAACATTTATTTGAACGAAACAACCCCAACAAACCAAATCAGATATTTGAATTAATTCATGATGAACTGTTTCTGAGATAATTTATTTTATGGAAAAAAACATCTCAATCGCTACCAGAATTATAAAAAAAAAATCATAATTTTCACCAAAAATGACTGAGGCTGTTGAAATTTTTACCACTAATTGTTGAGTCTTAAGCCTAATTTCCTAGTAAATTTAAGCTTCATAATTTATACAGAGCTTTCAGAAAAAAAAAATCCAAAATTCAAGAACTTCAAACACGAATAACTTCGTTTTTTCAATTGGCATCTACCTACCATATTTAATTTTTTTGTTAGATTTCGATCCATATGGATATTTCATATTGTTTTATTTTTAAAGTTTCGAGTAATTTTGAGTTTTTACAAAAATAGCTAATTTTACTTACCATAACTATACTTACTATGTGAAATTTTCGTAGCCTTAGTTTTCCATATATGTACTTCTAATAGTCCATCCACCGTGGATCACCCTGTATGTACCTGTGTGTATGTGTACATACATAGTTATTTTATTTGAAGTTGAGCAATAAAAGCTTCGTACATAACATAGGTGAATTTGGTAAATCCCCAAAAGCTCCTGCAGCTACGCATACCGTCTAAATAAGATTTACGGAATGTGCCTCTAGTTAGACTAAACAAGAGAAGCCCTCTTGTGAGATGCAAATCAGAACTCGGAATCCCTTTTCAGCAGGGGGTTCGAAACCTTTATTCCGATGGTTCTGAGCAGGTGGAATACACTTGACGACGGCTTATTAATGCCGTTGTGTAAGCAGATTTTAAATTTAGATACGCTACGTACCACCACTCGTATTTTTCTTTCGGAAACGAATTCCCTCAGACGACCGATTGCAAAAAATAAAAAAATTACCAACTTCTGACTTCATAGGTATATTGATCCACGATGACATTGGGATGTTAATTAAACTAGGGTTATAGTTTTTGCCCCTAATTTTCTGAAATTAATGGCATAATCTAATAATACTAATTGTGCTTTTCGATGAGCTAATTATTTTATCTTAAAGTATAATTTAGCAATTTTGTGTCATAAACTACAGTAGCAACGTTGGCATTAAATAGAGTACATACTTCACAATAATTAGTATGCAATTAATTTTATGCTTTTAATGTAAAAAAAAAAAAAAACTAACAATTAACTCCTGAAATTCGTTCCTTGGCAAGATTAAGAGGAGTGCATCCTGTCTTAATGAGAGATATCATAAATTGTAAGCAGTTTATCGTTGAATCTTCGTAATTCTCACGGCATCTGTTCTTAATTAGAAAGAACGCGCAATCGCCGCCATCAAAGCTCAATATGTATGTGTACAAGTTCTTGTTATTATTTTTGTGAACTGATACGTTTCGCTGATAATTTTCATGAGCACTTATTTTTAGGATCGTCCGAACAAGGCTTAATTAATGTTACATATTTATAGAGACGATAAGTTTTTGTTCCGATTTATTACACGGGATCGTTAAATATTACGTTGCAGAACATGGATTCGTGTACCTGCAGATATAAATGCACACTGGTACAACATCATCTGATAATGTTTAATTGCTATGGATTTAAAAAGTACCTTCATTAACATACTTCGTGTTAATTATAGTAGTTTTGACCAACATTTTTACTTTTTTCAAAAACGCTATCTACCCTTTCAATGCTAATTATTACTGAGGTATCTCGAAATTAGTAGCAAAATTAGAATTGCATGGGGAGGTTAATTAGAAACAATGAAAACTACGTGCAAAAATAAATGTGGCAGAAATTTTGTAATTAATTACCAAGCTCGTGGTTCGTTCTGCTATTATTTCCTAAATATACATATCTATATATGCCTTACTAGTTCGTTTGCTTACCATTACATATTCACTATTTTTTCAATTCATTTAATATAAACGGTTTACTTAAAGTAGTATTGATTGCTTTTTATTTTATTTATTATTTAATCATTTTAATTACATGTAGACTACTTTATCTGTATTTTTTAACCCTTTAGGTACATCATTAATTCAATTAATTTAAAATTTCTTTTTTCTTTTGATTAACTGTTTTTAAGTTTTCCATGTTTTCACCATATAATTTTCTAGTTTACAAAATGGTACTTTTTGTTTGTTCCTAAGTTTCTCCCCTCACCACCCTTCCTTATAGTTTGATTGTGATGCACTTCTCTCCCTAATTTAATTTCCTTCAGGAGTTTTGAATTTCTTCAAAATTTGTTGTTCTGCTTTCAATTTAGAAAACGACAAAATTTCTTTTTATATTGTTGTGGATATTTCACTGAAGAATTTTAATTGCAATTTTAAAATATAAAATTCAATCACATAATGAACATATCACATGTTATTACCACCCCATTTTTACTTTTATCGCTTTAAGAAGAATGTAGTTTACAGGCAAAATATCACTTTTATCAAAGCTTGTTTAATTAACGTATTCAAATTGGTCTTAATTTTTTATTGGCGACGTTATTTTATCGCTTCCAATATCTTCACATAATCATGCCGGTGATTCAGGATCGTTAGAAGAATTCTTTGCAAAAATGCGAGGATAATTTCTTTTTTTTTTAGAATGGCTGCAAACTTGATTTTCTGGAATCCAAACCTATAAAGTTTTATTACGATATTCATTTTACTCTTAACAACCTTTTAATGTGGGGACGTATTTCGAAATGACGGAGATTACGTACTTTCAAAATAATATTTACGATGGAGGTGACTTAATTATCAGAAATGTCAAATCAACTTTCCTAAATGATCGCAATTAGCTTATTGTGTAAATTTCAAAAAACGACTACCCTGTCACGGATGATTATACATATAAATGACTTTTGTATTATTCATTTTATGAAGGGGAGTATTTTATTTTCACTTATTCTCTCATTTTATTATCAACAAAATAAAAATGGAATAAGATTAAGGCTAAATTTTCTGAATAAACTATAAATATGTTAATATATGTACTTATAATATTACTATTCTTGTCCATGACAATCAGCTTGCTAACTATATTTTAACGAGATTTATCCCCTAAAGAAAATTTGTGAGTTAGGTTAAGATTATATTAATCCCCTGGGAGTAAGAAATCGTATTGGAGTCATCTACCGTTTCAAGAATGGCGTAATAAATTTTGTGTATAGCAAACTTTCACTATTATGCAAGTCAAGTAAATAGCGTGTTATCCTCGGGGTGTCACTGATAATAATTACAGTGGAAGAGGTGCGGGTAGTTGCTGAAAGATGAATCAAGGAGAGGGTGACAGTAAAGACGGTTTAGGGTCGCAGAGGTGAACGTTGTATCTGTTTAAATGTCATAACAACGAGGAAGAACGCGACTCACTACCAGTCTGCTCTTAAAACGACATCACCTTAATAAGACTGAATGATCATAAAATGTTCGTGGAATATACTAAAAGACTGCACCTCTTTTAGAGAAATTAAGAGTATTTTACTACCCCCGGTTTGGTACCTATGCAGAATTATGAAATTTAAAAAAATTGTATAAAAAACACTATAAAAAGGGGTGTGTATCAATTGTTTTATTAATTATAGTGCACATTATATAGGCCAATGGGGAAGACCTTTTTCAATATGAATCAAAGACCATTCTTTAAATTTTTTTAGCTATTAGCCATGATGTACAAAGTGTTGTATTTATTCTTCTGATATTAACTAATTTTCTAACGTATTTGCTGGGCTTATTCTTTTTCACCCTTAATGGTTTAAGTGGCGTAAAAGTTTTTATCTCTTTTAAATGAAAAACGAGCCCAACTAAGAGATGTTTCACGCTCTATTCCTTCCTAATGCACTTTTAACAAGAAAATCTCCCCTAGACGATGCTCTTTCTTCTATGAAAAGTTCGGAAAACAGTTGTCACCGAGAAGCGTTGTTTTCTATATGTTAAAACGCATCTGGTCAGAACGATTCGTGGTGTAGTCGAACAGTGAAAGAGGAAAGTAAAACTAAACCCAATTTCCCAACAAATTGTTTCCCGAACTTTGTGCGCTTGTATCCCTTGCTTTTAAATTTTATTGAACTTCTATAGAAACTAAATAAAAGTTAGACGGCACTTCTGAACTAGAAACAACAATAGAAGACTATAAAATCGAAGCTGGATTTGTAATATTCTTGATTTTAAAAACACTTAGCTAGCTACCTAAAGTTTCAAACATCTAAAGTTTGTCTGCCCAATGGGATCTACCATAAACTGAAACGATTTTTTAAAATAAATCAACCCTTTTTTTTTATATTTTTAATCTGGTCATTTCTTGTTAAAGAATCCAATTACGTTAAATAAACTTTGTCGCATTACCAATAGTTGTCGTTTTTTATTTTCTGGCAAATGTACGCAGCCTTGGGGTGTCTCACGTTTGGTAATCGGTGTGCTGCGTGAACAGGGTTAATTCCCAATTGATAGCCCTAGGGTCCTTTGCCGCAGTGTCGCGAATGGTGCAGCGGGTAGCAAACAGTACGTCGCGTCGTCGACCCGGTTGTGATGCCACCACCATCGCAAAACACCCCCGATATGGATGAGACTGAGAGCCTGGGCGCGCACTTAACACAGGAGCTGTGTAACAACTCGGTTTCGGTTCCGTATCTCTCGCCCTCAGGACACAAACCCATTCGTTGTCCACCGTCGTAATCCGAAAAAAAGATACGTCGAAATTTTAACGATAAAATAGCCAATTGCTCCAACAAACAAAAAAAAAGATGTAGCGTTTCCATTTATCTATTTTTTTTTGTCCTGTTTATACACTATCACCCCTAGATTTTCGAAATGCTCCAAAATAAAACATTATAGAGCTTTCCTTAAAATTGTATGTTTCTGTGCTTTTTCAGAATTATTTTGTTACCAGAAATACCAATTTCTACTTTTTTTTTTCTCTATAACAACCAGATAAATTTATATTTTCCTTGTTAATTACACTTTATTAGGATCATGAAAGACCTTCGAAGATGCGGTAAATAAATGAAGATGTGTTGACCCCATGCTCAACTTTTTTTTATGACCTCAACTAGGTAATTTTAACATTTAAAGAATAATCTTTGAAATTTTTTAAAACACAAAGAAAAAATAAATTCGATTATATAATAGTAATCCTATACCTATAACAAAAATATATTTATAAATTTATAATATGAACGAATCCATCATAATTAAGTTTTTAATTGTAGCTCCAAACGTTAACTGCATAAATGTTTTACCTTTTTCAAGTATCTAATAGGTAATTTGAAATGATGGGTTATAATTCAGATTTAAATAATTAACCAGTTTTAAAATGAATGACATTGGAGCTAATAATGTAGAATGGCAGATAAATGTTTTTATTGGCAAATTTCATCCACCAATTTTATTCCACTGTTAGGTAGGTATATTTATAACTAAATAAACGATTTTATTATTTTTCAATTTAGATACTCATTAAAGTACCCAATTAAAATTCCATCATTCGATAATATCTTTGATACAGCAGTGGTAGTATAAGCAATAAAAATTCGAGAGCATCATCCATTTATACACAGGTAATCCTAATGGACACAGTAATACTTGATAAATTTAATTGTTATCAGCTACTGTCTAGACAATACCATTATTTTTATAGACACGCATTTCGCTGTTTAATTTTATCAATTTTTAATACGAACCCTTCCAATTAGGTATAAAATCAAAAATTAAAATACGTTAGAACAAATACCACATTAAATATTAAACACATATTTAAAATATGGCGACATTAATTTTCCATAAATATATTTCGATTCTTGATAATATTTAGGTAATACAAAAATATACGTATTTTGGGGGATCCCGGTAACTTTAGATACCAACACCCTATCATTAGAAAGATACTAAAAAAGAATTTTTTCTTATGTTCATAATTAAGGAAGCAAATTATCTTTGTTTGGTTCATCTGGGTACCCTAGAAGACTAATCACACTGAGGTCAAATGGCTGCATTATTAATTTCAAAATTATTTTCAAAAAAGGATTATGTTCGATTGTGAAAAAGAATATTATATTACGTAAGTTTTATGTTGCTTATTTGGTATAAATAGTTCTGAAATCAAATATAATTATAATCCAACGAAAGCAATTATGACTCACGAACACATAATTGTCCTCTTCATAATTAGTGAAAATGAACGTATTTATAGCATACTCTACGTTGAAATCTCATTAGTCAAAATAAATGTAGGTAAGTACATAATGAATAAGAAACAAGTCATCGGGGTCTTTTGAATAAAGTTAATTACATTTAATTATTATAAAATTAAAATTATTTTTGTTGCTTTTTCAGTATTATTGTCTTGTTCCTCGATCGATCTGTGTAAGTAACGCAGAAATACATTAAACATTTTAAGATCTGCATTTGTGACTTCAAACAATATTTCTAAAGTATTGCAACTAAAACGTTCAGTGGCCAATTTAAGTTTACGTCTTTTGTCGTTTGTATTTTTTACGTCTTTTAAACGTACTTCAAGACATCAGAACGAACTTTAACGATAGCTACTATGTTAATGTACAAAGTTGAGTAAACAGGACGAGTTTCCCTGTATAAGGATAACTTAAAAAGCATTCGGTTTCTTTTGTACTTTTGGGAAGAAACTAAAAGACCGGCGTATTGTAGGTACATATTGCAATTAGTAAGCAACAACTGCAGCCATCATTTACAAATTTCAAGAAAAATAATAAAAAGGTACGTAGATTAATCCAAAATTCAAAGTTTTGTCGAATACTGCAAACTTCCAAAAAGTTGTGGCTGCAGTTGTGCTGTGTTCTGGCCATCCGCCTTTGCTTGGCCTTTTTCGGTAGGTACTTAAAGAATTCAAAGTGAAAACGTCCTTTAATAGAAACAAATGCGTATTGAGACGACCGCCCAAGTGAAGCTGCATTTTCCTTTCGACACACAGCAGCTTGCCGCCAAAGTCGTTTTCTCGAGCTTTATTTTGCGGACTCGCTTTTATGGCGATCCTAAATCCAATGCATACCGAATTCAAATAGCTTTCAAGTGTCCCCCTGTCGCAATCTCGAACCACCTACTACCAAGTTAACTCGCTTTCCATAACAACATCACGGCTTCTGGTTGGGGCTGACAAGAGACACGAGGTTAAAAACCACTGTTGCCAAATTCGAAATTCGATTTCTCAATTAGATATAATCCTTTTTTTCTAATTATGTATTACCTATTCTTCAACGAACTAATTCCATTTTAGCAATTTTAAAACAGATTTAAATTTAATATCTTTTTTTATCATAAAAATCAAAGAAATTCCTGAAGGTGAGCTTTTTTCTTTGGCAACGTTGCATCCCGTTTGTGATAGTAATAGTAGTGTGCTTTTCCATTCAATGCAAATAAAGGATAAAATTTATTTGTCTTTTGCCTCAGAATGGGGAGGAGGATCCATTAATAGACGGAAAATCGCATGCTCAGGGAAGTTTAGAAAATGCCAACGTAGGGAAAGACGTTTGTCTTTAAATATTTCTGTACTTTGATTTTATGACTTTTTTATTTATTTAAGATGCTGCCACTTGATTAGTTTTACCCCCAATTTATGTACGTTAATTTTGTGCCCGATTGTGGTTGTTGTTAATGATCGTAATTTTTACATTACAAGTAACATGAGCTTTCAATTTTCCGCACAGTTTATAGGTAAAGAATCTGCTATATTTTAACGTGTTCAAAATTATTCAGATGATAAAATTCAATAAACTCTCAAATAACTTGTTTCACAATACATAATTGAAGTTTAATTAATAATAATTCATCTGGAGATAATTGCATAGTAGTTAGTTAGTTAATTATTCGTTTGATGCAATTTTATATCACAATAACGATTACACATGAATTTACATGAAAACAAAATTATTTTGTATTCGTAGATACTTTTTTATTTGAAGTTTCTACTTCGAATTTGTTTAATGTTTATTTCTGGTTCTATATTTATTTGTTTTTGACATAACAATAAAAATAATTTAATTACTTATCTATAAATAAAACTTAACATATTTAATTGGTATGCCAATTATCCCTAAGACCTTTTAATTATTTATTTCTATTGATAGTTTTAGGTCAATTTTCTATAGTTTCTGCAGGTACTATTTAAACAAATTCCACCCTGTACTTGTGGTTTATTCTGTTGAAGGTTTGATAAAAGGTCTTAGGAAAAATTTATGTAGGACCAGGACACGATATTGTTTTTTCCATATTAAGATTTATAAGCAGAAGAATATAATTTAAAAATTTTTCCAGTTTGATATCCTGATAGGGACTATAACATTTATTTCTTTTGGAAGCAGATGCGCGCTTGGATGGAAGACTTGTTTAAATCTAGAGTTCGTTTCCTTCGATATTTCGCCATATATTTCATTCGAATAGAAGAAAAATGTCCCATAAAATAAAATGGAAAATAATATAAAATGAATTATTGATGGTATTCCCCGACAACTGCTAGCACACGTTGGGGGAGTAAGATCGTGAGAAGCAGAACAATGACTGGGAATAAGTGTATGTTCCTACCGCGGTCTGTATATTATGATTTCCCGTTCTACCCCCACGAACTTTTTTTATGAAACGCATTCCTTACGAGAATCTCCTACCTATCTTCTATCTACGCATTTTCATTTCTTTTAAATCCACTAAGGGACATCTGAATTTCTTTAAACAACTTCGTCGTAAAAGAACTTTTAAAATTGACATTTATTCTTGAAATCTCCATGAAAACAAAATTCGTTAAGACATCAATACAAAAGAAGGGAAATATTGTGGTTGAGTGTTGGTAAACAGTAATCAGAAACGCAAGGACAAAAAGTCCTTATATCCACTACAATTGGAAAAAAGCACTTCTTTTAGAGCGTCTAAAGTGTTAAATCCGAAATTATTAAAACTCTCTTTCGTTTTCTTTGTGTGGTTGTAAAAAAGGGAAAGTTTTCCTCATCTAAAGGATATCGATTTCGATTATTTACAGGGACGTGACCATCTTTTGGGACTGCTTGATTGCAGTACATGATCTTTGATGTCACATATTAAAAAAGGACAAAGATCCTTTCATTATTGGAAATAAATGCGACTTCACTGAATAAATGTTTTTCAAAAAAAAATCTGTCTAAAATAAATTATGGGAACAACACATATCCTGACGAGGATACGGGCTCGTTCTCAAATGACTCAAAAATTGAGTTACTTGGGTAAAATTTGTACACATATATGAAGAAGACATCTGAAGAAGGTAAATTTGACGAAACAATTGCCAGGTGTTAAAAGAACTTCATGTCATTTAGCAAATGGTAAACTGACCAATAATTCAATCAAAAGTAAAATCCATTTAGGATCTTTAAGTTATTGATGATGATAACGTTAATTACGCAACGTTTCGTCTGGCAATTTCGATTATCATCAGGTTGACATTTCTTACACGTAACTGAAAATTAAAATCTATTTAGTTCGAGTTACTCTAGTTCTCGTAGAATTATTTTGTACCTCTACCAAAAATTTTTCGATGCTATTGTGAAAGATATGAGCTTTTTTGAAGTACCAACAATTACAGTTCTTTTTTGCTTTTAAGTGTTACATAGAACGTTTCGAAATTTCCCAATACCCGTCAGTTGATTGCATTTCAAAAGCAATAGTCCATTTCAACTGAAGATTTGCAAGCTCTAGCACATATAACCGTTTGTTAAGCTGCTTTTAGAAACGGTAGTAACTATCGTTTCCGAACGACCGACCCGTTAATAGATGTAATGTGTACAGGTGTAATTTGTTAACAACTACAAGACAACAGAGCCGCGAAAACAGACGAGTGGAGATATCGTCGAATGCTCTCTGTAACGCCCTGTGATGGATTTATTAGAAGTCTCTAGCACTGGTATTTACCGGGTCTACGTAGGATCTACATTGTAGGTACATAAACGTTTACATAATACCTCTGATCCACCTTTGTACGTCTGGTAGACTCTCTTCTGTCTATGTTGGTAGTTGAAACTGAGCAGTTCTAAGTAAATCCTGATACTGTGTATCCTAACCTAACCTAACCTAATCCGGGGGTCGTGTTTAGGAAATTGCAGGTTTCAATGATCTCAATAAGAAAGATCTATAAACAGCAACTACAGAATAATTTTTTAGGGAGAGAAATGCCATCCTTTCTTTCTAATTTTTTTGGCTCTAAAAATGTAGAAAAACGATACCTTAGGGATGTTCTAAATAACATAAGATTACATAATACTTGAAATTAATACGTCGAAAATTTGATAGGTGTCATATTGGGGTGAAGTTTCTCTGTAATAATCTGCAAAATTGCAAGATATTTCCAGTTATCGAATATATTTTTTAATGGCAAGTACGAAAAAATCCAACCAGTGAAGGGTTGAAAGGTTTTTGTTGTTAAAAAACTTTTTTTGTTTTTAAATTTGAAGAGATTTTTAATTTATTTTATGATTACTGTTTAATTATGAGGTCATCCAAGTGTTCATAATATGTTTGGACGTGTTTTTCATTTATATGAGACATTCGTTTCGCACTTTTCTTCACCCTCGTTTCTAGCAAGGGAGAAAGATTAAAACGTCATAAAAATATAAGACCGTAGTTTTCGCTTGGCAGCTAACGGTGGCATCTGAATGGGTCACTGAATCTAACTTGTTGCCCAACTGATACTAAATCGGAATCGAACGACTAAATTTCGGTGTTAAGGGATTTAAAAAAGAAACGAAAATAGCAAAGCAAACATATCTTTCAGTAAAAAAAAAATATTATTTTCTGTACTATTACTTCACCTTTTAAGTTTAAAAAATCAAAATTAAATACCAAAATAAAATTGTAAGTTGATGAAAACATATTATTGTAGAGACTGAATTTTTTAAATACTTTCTTATTCTTTTTAAATTAAAAATTTGTTTAAATGCCGTCCAGAAAAACCTATAAGCAAATCTTTTAATTTGTAATATAAAACAATTTAGATACTCGAAAATAAAATAAACATATCTTTAATAATTTTTATTAATAATTGGAAATATAAAAATATTACTCAGTTGCAAAATCAAAAATGCATATTCGTAAATTCATTCCTAAGTACCTACCTTAATTACCAATTAGATAAAACTAAGTAATGGATATTGGTAATAAACGACTTCTAAATTACCTCTATTACTACCCAAGTGAAACCACCCCTTATGTCACGTCAAGAGGTATAAATATCCGCCTAATGTGTGCTTGTTTTCAGTGAAAATTTAGTGTCCAACAAGTAGAAGCAAATAAAATGAAATTCATAAACTTTGTGGTAAGTAATTTATAATATCTTAAAGTTTGAATAAAATTAGCACTGTTGTTTAATATTTTTGATCTTTATATAATACACTAAAAAGTAAATCATTGTTTATATAGTAATTCTTATTTATAAATAATCTATAAAATTTAATTTCACTAATAAATAACTTAAACTGTGTTTCTAATTAAACTTCATTGGTTATGTTTATAGATTTTTGTTACCTTTATGGTTACTACGAAAGGAAGAAAAATAGACCATGATTCGTACCATTCGACTCCGTCTTTACTCTCTTCATCAGAGAAATCCCTTCACTCCAGTGTTGTGACAATTCCATCCCGTCAAAAGCCTACAACGTTGGAAGATCAAGATGCTGATGGTCAGTACCAATTTAAATTTATTGTTCCTGGTCATTCACGGATAGAACAAGTTCAACCTGATGGTTCTACCAAGGGAAGTTACTCCTACTTCGACAGCCTGGGGAAGGTCCAAAATGTTCAGTACGCAACTGGAGTTGATGATTACAAAAAGGGAGAAGAGCATTCGCTTCGTGGATCGTTGTCTAAAACACCCATAATAGTGCCTCCCCTTCCAGTTCCTTATGTGACCTCTAGACCTTTAACCCACAATTCGAAACATAATGCACCTCCTGCTATCCCCAATGTGAATTCAAGATTCAATAGTGCGTTTGACGACAATCTACGGCCTCCACAGTTGAACGCGTATCATTCCGCAACTCCAGCATCTACTTTTGAATGGGGTTACCAAATTGGAAATGGGCCTCAATATTGGCCAACTCCACCCAATTACTACCAGCAATATAACCCATACGGTTACAGCTTCGTTCAACATCATCCTGCTTATAGTTACCAGAATTATATGCAGCCCTGGGGTGGTTATTATAATAATTAAACAGCAACATATTTCCTTATAATTTAATTGTAATAAATTGTTAATAACAATAAATAAATTTTATTTAATTCATCTGTTGTTTCTATTAAATAAAAATTTCTACTACTCGAGTGACTGCTGTAGTTTTATTATTTTATCTACGTTTTAAAATTTTATTAATACTTATGGTTATCGTTTACCTGTAGGGGTCAAATATTTCATGGAAATACCTTTTCCATTAAAAACCAATTAATTCTTTAAACAAAGAGTTTCTAAAGTAGGATTTAATTACCTTAAAGAGAGATTAGAAACTTCACCATTGTATATAAGAAAATACATCTTACTATTTTTTTTATTCTTAGAATAGTTGTATAGGTAAAGTGTAAGTAAACAGAAGAAGATGTTTTTTACTATTTTAACCCTTTTGGTAAGTAATTTATTCATTGAGTGATTTTAATAAAAAGTAGGTACTTAAGTGCCTTTTTTATCTGAAGCTAAATTATGGAATAATTTTTAAAATTACTAATTAATGTGTAATAAATTTAATATAACAATTAATTTATACAGTAGAATTATTCAAAATTGGTAATTGTGGAAGTCTCACAGTGCACAAAAATTGCTTATGAAAAAATAGTTAAAAAGTTAATTTCAAATGAACTGCTTTAAGAGAAAGGATGATTAAAAAAGACATTAAATTCAATAGGTGGTTACATCAATCATTGGATGTCTTGGTGGTCCTGTTACTGAAGAAGAGAAAGTTGACATAAGGGCCTTACCCTCAACTGCGATTTCTCAGGAAGAAATTTTAGCCCAAAACGCAAATTTTGAGCTAGAACAAACCCTTCTGCCGCAGTTGCAAAAAAATCCTAAACTTCTAAAACTTGATTCCCGTTATTACCAAACAGGAAACTATAATCCTCAAGGAGCATACATACAAAAACCTGAACATTACCATAAACCTACTATTGCCGTGTCTGAAAGACCGATCTATATTAACAAACCAGTTGATCATTATCAGAAACCCATTACGATCGACATCAGTTCTCACTCGCATCACCATAAGCCGCAACTTTCTCAAGCAGTTATTTTAGAAAAACCTAGTCATGGCCACGAACATTTGGTAGCTCATAAAGAAAAGCCGCATTTATCCCAAGGCGTTGTGGTTTTGGAAAAACCTCACCATCATGAACATCAACATTATCACCAAAAACCACACCTTGAAGTAGTGCCCAGCGGTGTTCTTATTGCAAATGAAAAACCCCATCATCATGGATTAGTATCTGGTGGAGCTTTAATTGCAGAAAAACCTTCCCATGGAAGCAGTGTTCTGGTTGCTAATAATCAAAGACCTGGATTAGTAGCAGGAATCAATTATGTTGATAAACCTGTTCACATTGGCTCATCCCATATTTCATCCTATCCACAATCCGGTCATTATTCTTCAGGATCATCATATTATGGATAAATATTTTTTTTTTTTATTATTAAAAGAATAAAACATTGATGTAAATAATAACATTTTGAGTTATTGTTAGTGGCAGTTGTGGATAATAAAAAATGGGTAATTAAATTTCAAACTTTATTTTCTTTGTATGGATGGTCTGAAGAAACATTTGAAATCGTAATAAAGCATATCAGAAGGCAATCTGCTTAATTTCGCCGAAGTCATTACTCAGCCGGAATAATAACTCAACGGACGTATCAAGACTGAACTTCATCCCCTGCAACCATTTATCATGCGGGGCCTGTTTTTCTTTCTCGGTTTCTCGCTCACTCTCCCAACAATCGAAATATTTTCGTAGATTTGCTATTAATTGTGCAAAATTGCATTGCGTATAAATCTCGTGCTCGATGATACGTTGAGAGTCCGACTACTGCGAGTATGATTGAGATCTAGTTAAATAGATAAATGACCTCACTGGATCAGAATGGGGAAACAGGTAGAGGGGACGTCGAAAGCACAATGAGTCCCAAAAACGCTATCGGTCGCACAACAATGCTTCAGGATCGTTTCCAACCAGGACTAAGAGCTTGGACATCAATGACAGCTCATGGGCAGCCTGCAGGGCTATTCATGATTTGTCTTATGTACTTTCAGGATTGATTACCAATTGGAAATGATTTTTTTTATAATTCATAACTATCCACAGGTAACAAAAATTAATTACCGCCAGTAAAGAAATGGGTTCTAACAAGGACTTTTGAAAATATGGAAGCTAACAATAATAAATGCAAACAGTAAAAAATTATATCGTTATATCAACTTTTCTCTTTTCAGTAAAAATGGTTTATTAATTAATCATAATTATAATAGAACATTTATGCGTAAATTTTTAATTAAGGTTGGCAAAAAGAGCTTTACAAATATCATTCAAAAATTTTTATGTAAATGGAATGTGTAATGGAATGTAATTAGATAGATTAAAAGTATTATAAATCTGCGATTAAATTAAACTCTTTTTGTAACAGCGGGTTTTTAATTAATTTAATTAAAATGTCGTTGTTTTTGCAATTTCCATGACATGAATTTTGAAAAACTCTGGTCCTTTCTAGCAGAAATTATTTTGAATTAAGTTATGTTAACATTGTAAAAAATAGCAGAAGATTAGGAAATAACTTATTACCTACTAATTACCAATATCTAAAAATAAAATTCCAGGTAAATTTATTTAAAGTAAAAGTTTCGATTTCCGTCCCTGGGTCGTCATTTTTCACAACTTCGTTACCTTTTATTGACAGACCATTTGCATATCTGCAATAGACGTCACAAACGATCGATATGCATAGTTTCTCCTGGATACATTCCTAAATCCAATATCCCACAGAAAATTGCATTTACATAATCTCCCGATTACATTTTACTTTCCGGTATTCTTCGCCCGTATCTCTTGCTTTTCCCCGTTGCCTTAATACAACGGGAACGACGACAGGGCGACGAAGTTGTTTCGTTTAACTTTAGAAACACGAATAACCAGAAAAGTGAGAATTACTAGTAAATAAAGATTGAAGATATGGACGGAAACGGCGTAAATTTTAAGTCCCCTTTAACCTTTCAACAAAATACAACTGTGTACTTATTGGTATTGGCATCTTGATTACATAAATTCGAAATTTTTTATGATTATAAGAAAATATTTTGTTATTTATTGCTAATACTCAAAACTTCAAGCTTTATCATAAATATTACAATAATAATTCAAGTGGGGATGTAGAATTACATTCACTATTAGCCCGGCGTTGTCTGGATTTTCATATTTTAATTCTGGAGGATTTTGGAATGATCTAGATCATTTATGAACCTATTTTCGAAAAAACTGGAGTATTTCAAATCTTCTTAAAAAATCTGCAACTCCCTAGATCATTCCCGGATATTTCAAATTGTTCTCGAAAAATCTTAAACATACTATATAATTCTCGAACATTCGAAATGATTCTCAAAAAATCTGGTACATTCTGAATCATTCTTGAAAATTTCAGACCATCCTGGAATCTTGTACAACATTCTCAACTGCATTTTTGAATAAGTATTCTGATACATTCTAGATCAATCTCAAAAATTCCAGATTGTTTTTGAAAAGTTTTGGCCATTTTAAGGCATTTCAGATCATTTTAAGGCAATTGAGAATACTTAAGAACATTCTAAAACAATTTGGAATATTCCTTCATCTTGTAGAACCTTTTTGGAAAATTCTAATACATCACTACAATCTTTTAGACAAAAAGTATTTTAGAAAATAAAGTGTATTAAGCAAAATCATTCTCGAGAAATCTGGAATTTTCCAAACCATTCTTGAAAATTTCAGATTATTCTGTCAGGTTCTCTAGCATTTTCGAGTATTGTGAATCATTCTAGATTAATCTCAAATATTCCAAATCATCGTCAAAAAATTTGGCATTTCAGATAATTCTGAAATTACTTAAGAACTGTCTCTAACACTTTCTTCTTCATGTTGTACAATTTTTTGTAAAAATTTAATACGTCGCTATAATTCAATTTGTTAGACAAAGATTTTCTAGAGAATGTAATGTATTAAGATAGATTATCTCATGTACATTTTTACCATCCGATCCCAATTAGCTTTCCATTCATGGCAAGTGGATGGCAGCAGGTGGTTTGAAGATACGTGCAGACAAACAAAAAAAAAGGAAGGTCTTTTTATGTTTTTTAGAAGAACAAAAAAAAAAAGAAATAATGTATATGTGGTAATGGAGAGGAGAAGAGGACCAATATGAACAAAAAACGAATATAGGTACAGTAGATCCAAAAACTTGAACTGCGAATTATGCTAAAATTTGCATTATGTAATAATTTTCGGTTTATGCTTCATTACTTGTGGTGATTTCTGTTCTGGAATTCCGAAACACGCGATGCACATTTCGAATTCCATTCGGACCGGAAAGTGGTTTTATTTCGATCCGAAGTTACGTCCCATTATTTCGAACTATTTAACATTAAAATGAGCGTCTAAATTCGAGTTAACACTATCAGCCGATAATGACTACACCACCACGTATGGTGTTAACAGTAAAATGTCGAATAAATTAATTAATTACCACCGGCGTAATAAACGCTTCCATAACACGTAGAGCACGCAGTATGTTCCAAACCGGCACGTACCTATACTACAACAAACATACATAATATACCATACTGGGTATGGGTAAAGGGTAGATATGTATGTGTACTAGGTAGCATCGACCATGTACTTTACAACCTGTCGGATACACATATAATATGGAAACACGTGCGAAGGCACGCAAAGGGGATGCCAATCCAATCTCAATTTAAATCGGTACGAAATAATAGAGGGAACTGCAGTGAATTTGGAATATCCCATGTTCCATGGTTGGAACAACTTATATATTTATTTATATATTTTTTGACATCTGTTCATGAATCGTAAATAGTGAGAGACGTATCCTGTTTCTGTAGTTATTTCAATCGTGATTCCTCAAATTCCTGTCTATTGATAGGCAGGCGAATAAGTACAGGATAATTGAGTGAGTGGTAGCCCAAGGCGAGACCGAGGAATCCTGATTAAAGTCGGAGGTGGCAGCATCTCACTTCTTCAAAGATTGAACTTGTCTACTCGCAGTCGCGCCTCAGGACAAGCAGTTCATATGGTGCGTGAAATGCTAAAATATACCTACAAGTTCGTGCCTTCACACAGTCCAAGGAAGAAGAAAATTACTTGGATAACTTCGTTACTTAACTTAATGTAAAACTATAAATATTTAAAAAAATACAACGGAATTTTAGTTTTGTTATTCCAATTTTGGTGAAATGTTTTTGGAAATTTACTACTGCAAACAGTGAATGCCGAGTGTTTGATAGATATCCCGGGGTGTTTTAATTTTGCCGGAAAAAAGGGGAACATTAAAAAGAATTCAGAGTAATCCCCGTTTTGTTAGAGCAGGCTGCAAATCAAAACTTAATTAGCTAAAAACGCTGATGCATTTCACTAATGAAAAGACTGTAATTGTAACGGTATCTCTCGTCTTAATTAAAAGATAAGTCCACAAATCAATTGGCACTAATTACTCAGGAGTTTCCTTAATTAATCTGAGTCATAATCGTGCGGAAACGGGAAAAGGGTTTGGATTGATACCACCGTTATATTTAAACAATGTAGTAAGAACTTTTAATATTTATTGTTTTATTTGAAACACTGTACTTTTTAGAAGATAAATATCTATAAAAGGGTTACAATTGCAAAAACTAAATTAATAAATATTTTTGTCACCGAAAGCGTGATCAATACATTAGAAAAATTCAATTAAAGTAATTTTTTTGCAGATAATCCTCTTTTTTAAGGATTAGAGTTGGTATATTTATCGTACAAATTTATGCATATGTGTGGACACCCTTGTGCTACGTCTGCACACTTGGAATTGTTCCAAAAAAAAATCTTTTTAAAAAAGGCGTCATTTCAATTATGACATTTCTCTTTCTGTAGATGTTTACGCTTTATTGTGTTCGCGTAGGGACGCAGTTAACGTAATCAACTCGAAAAAAATAAGTGTGAATCTTGGCAAAAATGTCTCCGGTCGTCGTTAATTAACAGCAGTAGTGAAAATAGCAGGCGAATTCGTTAAGGACCTCTCTCCATTTTGAAACTGGCGCTGCAAATAATTACGTTAACTATGACGGTTAGCCATTATCTCCTTTCTTTCAGTAGGCGATGAAATTCATTTTCCGTTTAAAACGGAAATGTGCAGTGCGTTTATAATTGAATAATGAGCGGAGGGTCTGGCGAGGACAAAAAGGAATTCGTATACACACACTTAGACACGTACACGCATACACAACACAGGTACTGACGGCGTGGAGTGAAAAGGGAAAAAAAAGGAGACGAAAATTAAAACGGGCCACTCGAAAGATTACTCACCAGAAGCTTTTCTTCTTATTTTCCAGAGAACAAGGAGGACGGAACAAAGCACACGTATCGGGAGCACTTACGCAGAAAAATTATTTCTCATTCATTAACGTAGTGAATGCAATGTGGTTAAGGAAATGTGAAGCTTAGGCAGGGCGCACACCAAATATGTGACATGCCAGATGCATGGATGTAGCATGAACGCTCGCTTAGCATCTACGGCCAGTCGAAATGGCATCAGGTTCATTCTCAACGATCAACGACCAGCAGACACGTTCTATTTGCATTTCAGTGGCTTGGCTAACATGTCATGACTTCTAACACTCTCTGGCACATGAGTGATTAAATGTCGATGATTTCATCAACGACATATGACAGTCATTCTGTTTCACACTGCTTCATACTAATCGATAAACAAACTGGAACGTTGCATACGAGTTTAATGTACTGTAGCTAATTTCAGCTCGTACTGTTTGGATTGATTCTGGCAGACCAGGTTGATGTCAAACACGCAGTCACTGGCATGAGTCAAGTCATATAGCCACACAACTTCGGTGGGCGCTCAGCTTTAGTTACTTAAAGACGTACAATTACTTATTACAATTAGTTGTAGTTACACAAAATGATTTAGAGAAGGAGACTCTTATTTTTTTTTTTTATTCTTTTTACTTTCACCCTACATCGTGTATAAAATTACCCTTTCCGTTTTCTTCGGCCTCTTTATTCAGATTTCGATAACTTGAACAGAAAGTTTAAGCACATTACCACGACGGTCCTGTTTTAACAGGTTTCGAAAAGTAGAAGTTTGCTTGTTGAAGGCAAAAGGAGCGTAAAACAATCAAAGTTCTTAGGGGATGGTGTGCAAGTTTTTGCATTTTAAACAGGCAAGTTTCTCTAAATTCGACGCGCTGAACCGTTTTATTATTTAAGATCAACGAATTCGTAAACAGCGGGCGTCGTTCTTGCGTCGTGGTGGTTGTACATGCGGGGAGTTTTTGGACGCTTTCGGTGGCAGCGACTCGGCTGGGGGTAGTCGGGAAGCCGCGGCTTCAATTTAATTAGTCGTAGGTTCGTCAGCCAAGAAGACATTCCCGAGGGAATCTCTGAATTGTTTCCAAGTTTCGACTTGAACGCCACGACTATGACATGTATGTACACACTGAATTGCCCAAGGCGCCCGACCGTTTAATATGCCATCACTGCCGAACCAAAAGTGATAAAGAAAAACGGGTTGCAACGAGAAAATAACTATTTGCTTTTACTACCCTTAAGGTGATAAAACTTTCAGACAGCTACAGCATCTACATTACGGTGGCTTATTTTATATTCCTATTTATTTATTTGTTTCTTAAAGAGAACCTTTACAAAAATTTTTGCATTAGTTTTTACTTTTTAAAATTCTTTACAAATTACAAACCTCTTTAGTTTGCATCCCATTAAGAGATGAATTGACAGTTACTCTTTTAAGAAATCAAATATTCCTATGAGCAAAAAAAAAGGAACCCAACAATGCCTTATGCCTCCCTTCCGAGGGTTGATAAAGAAGACCCTGGCTGTTTGATTTATAAGATATTCGATGATTTATGTGCATTCATAACCAAAAAAATTGAAAACGTGTCTTGCACTTCGATAAAGTTCGAGACCTTAATATTGATTCTGTGGTAATTTGAAAAATTGATAAATTATTAAAAAAATATCTAATTATTTTGTAAGTACATAGTAATCATGATCTTCTATAGCAATTTGAGGAATTTCCAATTAGTGAACTAACTGAATTAGAGTTTATCTCGAGTAATTTCGATAGATTTTGATGACCATAATATAAGAAAAGGTCTATAATTGGGATTGTGAAGGTAAATTGGCACTAAAATTAACATTTATTCTTCTCACAAACTTTAAGGACGAATTAAAGTTTAAATGTACACCAGCCAATGTGATTCGACTCAATCATCCACCAAACAGATGAATCGTTAAGTTTAAGGGCTGCAAACTTTTTACGAGTTCGCATCAGAATTTGTATTTAATTCTAAGTGAACGTGCGCAAGAAGTAGAATTTTATTACTAGCCGGCAACGACTCGCTCTCTTACAACATTCGTAGTTTACTTCCTTTCGAGTCCTGAATTTGCGCCTGTTTGTTCGACTTTATATTTCGCTTTGAGCTAGTAAACTTGATCAAATTGAACTCGCGTACTTTCCTTTCTAATTTAATTCGTCCGAAGTTAAATTATTTCGAGATTGACAGTAGAGTAGTAAAGATTACGATGGACGGTTACTACCGACTACGTGGCTTAGTCAGCCCTTCGCGAATCAAGTACCCTTAACGAATGGAACATGTCAGCCATACTAATTTAAAAGCAAATCCATCGTGATTGAAAATTGTAGTAAAATCATTCTTTAATGTATCTTCATGTACTTGTATAATCAAAAGGATTTTTATTTAGTGGTCACCTGGAGGACATTGTTTGCTATTATACATGGATACACAAAAAACCCTATCTCAGAGGGTGAAATCTAGGTAGTCACAATTAAAATGGTTTCGTCTTTTTTTGTCTGAATTTTTTTCTTTTGGAGATGATCAAATGTTACTGCACCACATTACTGAAGACTGAATCTAAAAACAAAATCACTTATCTGAAGTTGTTGTTTTTTTCTAAAAATATTTTTTTCGTGCTTCAGTGAACATCAGAAGGATCTTCGCCCGCATAAAAAATACTTTTTAGAAGCATGTAAGCAAAAAGATATTATCATCTTGAAAGCTTATATCATAATAACAAGCAGCTCCTTTTATTTCCTTTTAACTTCCTTCATGCAATTACTGGAGTCTTTTTTGTAGTCAACTTTTCTCATTTAATCGATTCAGAAAATATCAGTTTACCTTTTTGTTTGACGAACATGCCTTTATTTATCCCTAACTTATTTTTTCAATAATTTTGAAATCATCCATATCCAAAGTTCGAGATCTTAGTCAAAATGTTTTCGATTATCATTTCTCGTTCTGCTTTCAGCTCGATTATTATTCGTTTGCTCTTTAATTAAATTCTTCCATTTCTTCTACTCGTAATTAAAAACCCTTGCACATTGTTCATTTATGTATTAAAAAAAGTGATTAAAGTAAATTAGAGTTTGAACATTAGTCGATCGTGTTCGGCAATTTATCAAAAGTAAATAAACATCACCAAAAGAAAAAGTAATCAATTAGCAAATTGTACAAGTTCCTCGTGACTTTTTGTTTCTTAGAACCAATTAATCGCCGACTTAAATTCTCTCTTGCCTTTTCACAAAACTCAGTTTCAGGTATTTTAATCGCTGCCTCTTGTATTAATGGCACTGATTTTAAATACCTAGTAATAATAATCAATGCAACGCCGTTAAAAGGAAATGAAATGAGTCGTAATCGACAGTCATTTCATTAATTTCTTTTGTGTAATAAATTTTTGAATGAGCCCTTTTTGTATGCTTTACGTAATTATCCCCTTTATCTTTAGTACTCACAACGTGAAATTGCAGTAGAGTAATTTCGAAATGGAAATAATTTTATTAATTTTCTTTTTTCTTTTTTTACAGGTTAAAGTAATGTTGCGTGTTTCCACGCCCCCTTCGGGTACATCTCCAGAAAACAGCAACTTCTTTAGCATCGACAAACGGAAAAAACAAGTAACTCTAATCGACCCTTCCGTTTGTGGTAGTTCTCCTGCTCCAGAAGACCGAAGAGTTGGTGTTGCAGCACCTAAAATGTTTGCGTTTGATGCAATATTTTCGCAAGATGATTCGCAGGTAATTATAAATAGTTAATGTAATATTAAATTGTTCACACAGTATAAAAGCTTCAACAAACTGTGGAAGATTTTCAATTTTTAATACGGGGTTGTGGCCCTTCAGCCGCAACAGATTTAATTTTAATTAAAACATTTCTAACGGTTCAAAACAAAATTGCCTAAATAAACTTAACGATTGAGGCGCGGACACGACCGTCAGACGTCGGGGGTAAAAGGGGCGCCGTGGAGAGTCCCAGCAGCATCCCTCTTCTGTAGTACCCACATTCTGAATTAATTTCGAGTCTATCGCGACTATGCGGCGGATCCAGAAATTACGTTTAATCAAGGAACAAAGCATCCATCGGGTTTTACGGGAGAGTAGGTTAAACAAGCGTTTTTCAACTCGCCGCTCGTTACAATCTAGCGGCCAGCGGCGATGCGGTGCGGCGCGACGCGTCGGATAGCGGTGCCCACAGCTGACCCTTCTTTTTTCTCGTGAAACGACAGCCAGTATGCATCTCATGTATCGCGAAAACGTGAAGCAACGTCGTTTGTTAACAGACCTGCAATTCACACAGGACGGACACCGTCGAATCGCTAACACAGCACATAACTAATTGAATCGACTTAATTGTTACATGCATCAATTGAAACCGACTTGCAACTGCTAGTAGAAGAAATTACCGTGTTTTGAGAAGTAATTGTAAAAGAAAGTTATTGGGAACAAAGAACAAATCAAAAATATTTACCATCAGTATGTAGAACTTCTCTTTCCCAGTAGGATGTATCGTAATCATAAAAAAAAGAAGCCAATTGGGGTGAACCAAAGAACCTTCGTCCCAATCGGCTTCTTTTTTTTTTCTTTTATGGATAATATTTACCATTTTTTACAACACATTCCTGCCAACAATAAACTAAATTATCAAAGTTTACAACACGAAATAAAATAAAGTCGAAAATTTCTTTTTTAATTACGTTTCCTATCATAAAGTTTTGGAAAAAAAAAGTAATGATCTGAAGGGAGCAAATCAGGAAAACATGGGGGATGTGGTAAGACCTCATAGCTATTCTCCTTCAACTTTTCTGCACTAAACCATGAGGTCGACTTCAAAAATCAATTTCAATTTAATGTCACATCAAAATTTTGGTCTCTACAATTTTTTCGATTTATGCCGTCGTTTTCTAGTTCTTCTGAAAGGCAAATTAAAATGGCCCACCCTGTATACTCAGCAGAAGATTTATTTTATTCCTAGTTTCCCTACTTTTCAAGTTTAAATCTCATTCCAGTTTTTGAATTTGTCTTCCTGTTTTAGCGAATGTATAATTTTCTTCAAAATTTTTCCCTTAACGTGTGTCCATCCTTTTGACTTTAAAAGGTTTATGAAGTAAGTTAGAGTTGGTGGGTATTTAGGGTCATAATAAAGCAATTTTTCAGCTGCGGCTGTAATTCTTCTACCTTATTTTTATATTTCCTGAGGGAAGGTGGTTGTGATCTATGCGTTCGTAAGTTGAAACAACTTGGTCCTTCTCTCTCGGGGACAGTAAAATTAATGTAATCCAATTTTGTTTACTAGTAGCATGAATTTTTATCTTACCGTTTGCTCTTTAATGGTCTCGTTCGAACAATATATTTCCCGTAATGCAGTGTCGCGTTGCACCGAACCCTCACTATTTGCCTCCTTTTTTCTTTCTTCCCTACACGGAAAACAAATCGAACTGGGGGAGCACAAATGTAAAAGTCTTGTTCAATCTTTTTAAGATTCCAGATTTCTTAAGTGCCTCCATTTCGAATCGTAAGAACTGTGAATTTTGCGTGGCGGTAAGACAGTTTTCTTTGGCGGATAACGGGGAGTGTTTGTGGGGAGTGCTCATCCCCTAAGATGGGCAGCAGCGCTCATTTCGTTTAACACGCTTAAACGTTCTGTCACCCAGTGATATTGCGGGATGGAGCACATAATTTTCTGACAACACTCCAACAGATGTTCTTCATTACCTTCTTCTTGTTTCACTAGCAGCGTGCTACCGAAGATATATAGCGCAACAACTTGGCGAAAATATTGTTCCTTTCCGTCATGGAAATATTATATGTAACCAGAATGAGGACGAAACGTTGGAAACTTTTCACGTCCATTTGTATCCGTAGCATCGGCCAACAAAAGAGTCTCTTTCGTTCGTCTAGAAATTAATTTATGAAATATTTCTAAAATGTCTTGCTTTCGTTTATGACGTCCGTCGAAATGAAATGTTTTTCACATTCTTTTCGCGTACGAATGCACAAGTTTTTCTGGTGGTGGAGAATTGAGGGTCGTTTAATTATTTTTCTTACTTTCATTAAACGTTAACACAGCATCTTTTTGCTAAGATAGACGTATATAAAAAGAATGAGTATCCAAAAAACTCATAAGCCACCCTAAAAGTTATAGAGGCACTTAAACTTTGATGCAATTAATTTTGATTGTTTAAATAATTGTTTTATATTAATCATTAGAAAATAATTTCCTCAGTTTCTGCTTGATTCATTTTACAAATCCTAGATTTGGGAAATTCTAAAACCTATTTATTAATAATAATGAAATCTTTAATGCGATAACTTTTAAAAAACTTAAAATTTTATACTTATTTATGTTTCTAGTTAATTTAGGTTTATAAATTTTGTTTCAGACTGAAGTTTGTTCAAGCGCATTAACCGATGTGATACACGCAGTCATAAATGGTACAGACGGATGTTTGTTCTGTTTTGGACATGCAGGATTAGGTAAGATGATATTAAATTTTTTTTTTTTTGTTATATTGAACTAAAAACATCAATAGGTTTTACATAAAATTTGTAATCTACGTAATAAAAATGATAGAACGGTTTGAGTAATTTGTCTATTTTGTTTTCGAATGTTCATCATAGACCAGGTAATTTTTTAACTAAAAAAAATTATAGATTTCCAAAAATTTTAAAAATTGAGGAAAACTATAAATGCTTCTACTTCGAGATACTGATTTGTTGATTTTTTCTGTATTAAAATTAAATTTAGCTTCATCCTTTATTAAATACCCTGTCGATGAATAAGAACAATTTTGATTAAATTTTGGTGAAGGTTTCCGGTAATGTTAAAGTAAAATTTACAAGAATATTTATTCATATGCATTGAACATAAACAATAATGTTACATTTTGAAATTTATTTTGTATTTCTGCTATTATTATTGTTCTAAATATAAATTATGTATTCATACCTGTACCTAATGTAGCATTAACAGAAACGTGCTCTCAACCCTCAACCCCTCTGGTATGTGATTTTCTTTAATGTGAACCAAGGATTACCGCTTATCCGCTCTTGAAAAATGATGAAATCGAATAACTGTTTTATATGCATGAACTGACATTGCCGGTATAAACGGTCCCATCAAATTGTAAATTCCTACATTCGGTGCTCAGCAGTCGTATCCATCCCTCGTTGTTTATGCATACTTATGTTTATTTTTATTATTCATCCAATTGTTTAATATTTCATTTCCATCAGTTTTCGAACTGTTCCAAAATAGAAACAAAAACGTTAAACTCGTTCTCATAATAAAATTTTCTACCCTGTCTCACTAAATGTTACGGTAGTTGAAGGAAGACGCGCACAATTTCTACCTTTATTTCTATTAAATCTTAAATACTTTACTTTTATATATTTTTTTCACTTTTTTTAAAAATTTGCTGACTTTTATTGACTTGTTAATGAAATTAAAGTGTTGTAAGCAACGTCAAAGAAATGGAAGGAATATTTAAATGTACAAGAATTTTCGCTTTTTGAGCTTTTTATTATTCAAGATGAATCACTAAAAGTTTCTGCGTTAAAAGTTTCCTTCGAAGTTTTGACGCGTCAGGAAAGCTCTACCCGAAATGGCACCGTCAAAAGTTCCTTCTTGTGACAGAGACATTAATCAAAGTCTCCTTGATTTCGGTCATAATTATCAACATGCCTTGATTCTGTTTTCCAATTAGCAGTTCTCCGGGTCCTGCGAAATCAATCTTACTTAAACCGCGTCGAAGTACCTACTAATTGAAGGCAAATTAAAATTCGCAGATGGCATATTTAATTATTTTTCCCCCTGTTGTTGTAACGAAAATTAATGTAGATACTTTAATTAATAGTAACTAAAACTTAGTTTCTGTTTCCATCACCATTTTTTTTTTGTAATGATATTAAAATTAATGAAATAAACACTATCTAAAAGGTTTAACACAAAAATTTTTGTAGTGCATGGTTTACGCCTTTAGAACGGATCGTATACGGTCATGCGCAACTCACCCGTTCTTCGACTTATCCTGAAAACATAACATCTTTAGCTTAAGAGGTTGTTTATTCTTACTGAACACTCTGTATAGCAAAGATATTTTAAAATGTAATCGAATTTATCCCTTCTATTTAATTCTCCTCGTTATTTAATTAAGTGCAAATATTATTAGTTCGATAACAAAAAAGAAAAAAGGGTAAATCAAGCTCGTATTAAGTAATTTCCTTCTACATAATATGAAAACGAGCCGGGTATTTATTTTGCATTCGGATGGACTCGGCGATTTCTTTCTTGCATATTAAACGAAATTAAATCCCACAAGCAATTTGCAAAGAAAATTAGGTTCCGAGAGCAAGAGGTGCAATTTTCTGCAGTTTGTGATTATGCATATAAATTAAAATAATTTAGTAAATGGAATTGCTTCGGACACAAATGCGATAAATACTTCAGCTAGGCAGTTATGTCATTGCACTTAATCTAATTTTTTTTTTTTTTTGATTCTTACTTAAAGATATTCTTTTTAAATTGTTTTTTTAATTATCTACAAGGTACTTTATAAATACGAGTCTATTTTAAACTATTTTATTAAGTTTTTGCGATTCAAGCGTGAACCGTGTAGTAGTCAATATTTTTTTCTTTTGTTCCAGGAAAATCGTACACAATGTTAGGTGCTCCAGACAATACCAACACTTTGGGCATTATTCCTTGTGCAATATCGTGGCTGTTCCGTGGAATTAATGAACAAAAACAAAAAACTGGAGCTCGATTTTCAGTTCGAGTTTCCGCAGTTGAAATTTGTGGTCCTACGAACCAACTTAGAGACCTTTTGTCGTCCTACTCAAATGGTAAGTCACAAAAATTCGTTAGTCTCATAATTGGTGCACTCAATTTTATTTATTTATTTTTTTTTTTCATTGCAAACAAATCAACGTCTACAGAAAATTGTTTAACATAAAAAATTCGCAATTCATTATTTTATATGAATATTTATTTACAAAGGAAATAACTCGTTTACTTTAATTGCAATTGTAAACATGGACGGACAGTTAGTTATTCGAGATTGTAATGGCATAACGGATTTATAATTATTATAGTTGCACATCAATGGCTTACCTAAGACTATTTCTATTTTTATTTCGCCGTATCGTACGTGATTGACTGCTAAGGCATTTACCGAGACGTACACAACATTTACTTTTCTGCTATCGTTATAAAAGTTCCTAACAACGCAAACGGTTAGTTATCTGTCAGGTAATAAATTATCTGAAGTATATTCAGGAAATCACAAAACAGGAAGTTGTTTAGTTATATAAACAATAGATAGAATAAATAACGATAAAGGTTTTTAATAATTAGCAAACGATTTTCGTGGATTTCATGGAAAAATGGAACCCTTATAAGAAGGAGCACTCATACGTATCATAAACATTTTCCAATTTTCTTTTTTTTTTTCAATCACAATCCCAAGTTTTTATAACTTTTATATAGAAGTGAAAAGCTTCTAATGCTTTGTGAATACATTTTGCAACAACAACAACAACACATCCTCGGCTGTACGACAGTGCCGTTATCCAGCATAGCGTGAGCTGTCATGACGAAGTTACAACCTCAAATCCCTTTACACAAAAATCTCAGACATCCCTGACATTCTCATGGTGTGATGTGTAACATGAACTTTGCACCGAGAAGATTGTGAAAACGGGGCGTGAGTTTATTTATCTGTCTAGAAAGTTAAAAGTTTTGAGTACCTTCTCTTTACCTTGTAGAGTAGATAGAACTAAAACGCTCCCAGATTCTAACGTTTCTCTAATCTAGATATTGTCTGATAACGATTATGGAATGAGGTTTTTATAAAATTGGATTTTAAAAAAATGTGGATCTCAAAAATCGCACAAAAAATAAATCTAGAGTATCTGGTAGATACTTGGCGCCAAGTTCACATTCATTCTCTTTTTCTATCTCTACTACGTCACGTTCTCTTTGGCGCGTTCATCGAGTCTATTTCTACTATATACAGGAAAATATTGTGTAACGTCACCAGAGAATCTTTAGATGCAAATATCTTGCTAATTACTGCATATGTTGGTTTATCTTTTGTATGTAATGAATATCGTTAATAACCTTTCATTTGAGGTAAACAATAGATTTTTATATTACATATTAATTCAGTTACGGCTTTGGCTACGCCCCTGCTATTTCAAAATGTTAAGCCAATTTTCTATCTCAATTTTTTCATGTACCTTCGTATTTTGTCCTCTCTCTTGCGTGTGAAAGTTATCTCACTCTTTCTCTTCCAAATCCTATCAAATTTTACTCTTGAATAATTTTTTTTTATGGAAATATTTATTTAATTCTGTAAACCATAACTAATTTCATTTCGTTTCCAAATAGGACTACAATTTTGTGGTTTCAATTTTTTTTTTACAAGTTGAGAATGTAAAATTGGAAAAAAATTTACAGACATGTCTGTTTTGTGCGGATTAATAACCCTTGAACTTTTTTTTAAATATAAGGGTACAAAATTGTTCCTCGCTGAGAGAACCATAAAAAATGTATAACAGGTAGGTACCTAGAAGACTTAGTGACACGTAGCGAGAAAGGTGTTCTTTTATTAAAATAAATTTCGGTGCCATGAGACCTATGAATTTATGGGGTAAGTGTATACGCGACACGACGAAGGTAATAAAATAAATGACGAGCTCTTTCGCAATGTCATCGCGACAACAACAGGAGCAAATGAGCCGAAAATCTCGACTAAAGCACTCACAGAAACAAATGAATAATAGACTGATAACATACAGATTTCAAAAAGCATAAACATCTAAATAAATGTCTATGAATTCATGGTGTACACCCTCTCTACTAATTAGCTTACGTATTTGTAAATCTATCAAATAATTTCCATTTCCAAATCAAGAGAAATGTTTTGAAAATCCAATTTTTTCCCACCCCAACAGGTACAAAATCCTCTTTGGGTGGTAATTACAATATCTATAATCTCACCACCATAAGAAAACTTGATAGATTGATGGGTTTGTGATTTTTGTTTAGGTTTCAGTATCCTAGTTATCGACAAATTGAAACCTGCATGTCACGTTGATGGGGGTGCTTTGTATTATTTCAGATTCGGAGCAATCACCGGGCATGTATTTGAGGGACGACCCCTTGTTTGGCAATCAACCCCCTCATTGCGAATTACGCGTGCCAACGGCCGAAAAGGCCGCACAATATTTAGATGCGGCCATCGAGGGTCGAGCACCTGCTAAAGAAGACAGCAGAGACTCGCACCTTCTCTTCACTCTTCACGTGTATCAATATAGCGTTGCGGGAAAGGGAGGAGGTAATGTGCAACATATGTGTATACATTTGCACGATTAATTTTACCTCAGTACCTACACCCCTTGAGTTTTGTCCTGCTTTGGTTGGTTGGTTGTTTGGTTTGGCTTTTCTTTCATTTGAGTCTTTGGTTTTTGCTTTTTCATGTTCGAAAACTTCTTCAGTTTTTCAAAATTTACATCCGAAAGTAGTAGATATAGTTTGATGCATGATGGGAATGAATGTCTTGGCTTGTTGTTGGTTTGGCAAACTTGAATATGTATTAAAGCGTTTTGACTTGATTCCAAGGTGGAGTTGTCTTTTAAACTTCTTTTAATTGTCGCGAAGAAAATTTATGGTAATTGGAATTCTTATCGCCCTGCTTTGCATGCTTTTTCCTTAGAAAATGCTCGAGTTGGAATCCTATCTCGGTCTTATCGGGATCTTCATTCACTGAAAAATTGTTTCAGTTGCCGGAGGCCGTAGTCGGCTGCATCTGTTCGACCTGGGAAATTCCGAGAGGGGCAAATCCAGCGGGGGTATACCGCTATCGGGTCTCGGGAATATTTTGCTCGCCATTTTCAACGGACAAAAGCATCTTCCGTACAAAGATCACAAGTTGACTTATCTTTTAAAAGATTGCCTGAGTTCGTTGACGTGTCACGCGGCGATGATCGCTCATGTATCGCCGTTCGCTCAAAACTATTCGGACACGTTGACGACAGTACAACTTGCGTCCAGGATACATCGTATGAGACGACGGAAGATAAAATTCGTGTCGGCAGGTGTGGGGAATAGCTCGGGGGGTAGTTCGGGCGAAGAAGCGGCACGTACGACCGGCACGAGTAGCGAGCCCGATCCATCGAGCAGCGATTTATCTGCAGACACGGTTATTTACGTGGGCCCTGCAGATGACGCCACCGACTGCGAACACCCTCCGGTCTACATCCCCAGCCTTAACTCCGGTGACAATCGTTGCTCGATGAGCAAAGCCTTGAGGGGTTCCGGGTTGGAACAGCGACCCGGAAAGCCTTCCCTGCCGCAAAAATCGTCTTCCGACGAAAAAACGCCGACTCATCGACCCTCCATTAAAAATCCAGCCGGCACAAGGACGTCACCCGCGCACAGTGGCAATCAAAAATCGTCACCCAGTCGAAACGCGTCAGTCAGAAATAAATCGTCTACATCGGAGGCTGCAAAGCACGCGCCTAATGGAGCCAGCGACGAGCAATGGATCGACGGTCCGCGAATTTCCAAGTCCAAAGTCGCCGAGGCGAGGCACCTCATGAAAGAACCGTGTCACGTAAAAAAACGGGAGACGTGGATTGATGGACCTATGCAAGAAGAAATATCCACCGGTTACGGCTATATGGATAATCACAAGAAAAATATGATCAGGAAGTGGGTCGAACACCAAACGTCTCAGATACAGAAAAAGGGGAGCACGCACGGGAAACCGACCGACCCCAAACTTTCCAAAGAGCCTGTTAAAGAATTAACGCAATTCAAAACTTGCGATGGTGAAGTTGTCAAATCAGCTGGAACGTCCAAACAGCAACCCATCGAAGAGTCGACTATTAGAACGGGCTTAAAACTTACAGCGGGAAAAAATTGTGACGTCATACAGGAATGCGAAGGCGAAGAAGCATCGGAAACTCTTAAAGACGAAGAACAAGAGGATGAAGAAGAAACTGTTGAAATTCCTCCTGCTCTACCACTAATACAACCGTTAAGTAGTAGAGAAGTATCGTTGGAAAGTTTAGACAATCTTTTAAAAGAAAGGCGTTCGTCCAATTCCAATTATACAAATCATAATCGATATCAAACTAACGAATATGAAGAACAATTAGGTAGTGATGATGAAATATTAGAGATAATAGAAGTCGAAGAGCCCTTAGAACCAGTACCTACACAAGACTGCTGTTTACAAGTAACCGAAGAAGACATAGCTTTTTGTATGGGTATTTTAGAAAATCCCTTACCAGAAGTAGACCAAGAAAATCCCTTAGATCATCCCCTCAGAATATTAAGCCAAGAAAATTTAACGGTTGTTTCCACATTCACGGATTCCATGTCCGTTTATACTGATCTGGAGCGTATTTTACCTCGAAACAGGTATGACCCGAAATACAATCATTACAGCAATGATTACGAAGATCCTGAGAATCCTAGACCTGGAAGGTTAGATGAAACCAATCGATTTCCTCAATTATACCCCGTATACTCAAATCAGGTTCCAAAACTTAACCCTCCTTCCTTGGAATTTATCCAAAATAGACGATTCGATCAAAAACAATTCAATCGTAGTGAATCGATGTCGTTGTCTGATATGCTCTATGGTATCGGCGGTGTCGGAGCACACGAAACGAGCAGTATTTACAGTGAACCAGCTTACATTCCTGATCAGGAAAAGTTCTGTGAAAATTGCAAAGTAAGTATGTCTAGACCAGCGACAGCCCAACATTGGTATGCTGATCCTTATTTATCGGCCAGCAGTACAGAACTGGTCATGCCGTTTGTAGACGTTCCCACATTAGGTCCTCGTTTCCAGAGGTACAGTCACAAGTACAAGGACAATTTGGCATACCTGAGACATCCTGATGGTGCCTCGAATCCGAATTTAAAAGAAGAAAACGAAAGACTGACGAATAACGAGACCTTTTTGTCTCATAAGTTGTGCAACGTTTCGACAATTTTGACTGAGACTGCGAAAACCACACGTCCATTGACACCTCCAAATAGTCTTCCATCCACAGAACGAATAAATCCGAAAATAACGAGTATAGAAGCTGGATTCACTTCGATCAAATTGAACCAAAAGACCGAAGAGTACGACAGTGGACACGACTCCACGCCACGTACGTCGAAGCACAGTCCAGCAGCTATATCCAGGAGAGCCGAAAGTGGTTATGATAGCGTCGTTCGTGATAGTGAAAGCTCTAGTATAGATTCAGAACCGACTAGATTGTCTCACAGCGCTCACGGAAAACGTGGAAAATGCAAACACAAGCACGACAAATCGTTTTGTTCGTGGTTTTTACACCCCTTTACCTGCAAATATATCGACGAACCTCCCGAAACTCATTTTTAATAAAAATTAATAAGTAGCTTTTTTACTCAGGATCAAGGCTGTTGTCAGAATAAAAAAACTAGTAAAACACACAGCTTGTTTCGTGGTAATAAACGAGACAAAAAAAAAAACCAAGGGGAAAAACCAGACCCGTTTGAAAATTTAAAATAAATTTTTAATGCACCTTTATACTTACTACAAATAATATACATAAGTATATAATATATAAAATCTGAAAGACTTTAATTACAAATTCATCAAATTATTTTTTATCATTTTCGAAAAAAAAAAAAAGAAGAAAAAACGAATAACTCCCTTGCATATCATACGCGCCAACTGTGGGGAACAAGAAACGTATATCTTATCAAAATTAAAATTAAAAAAAAAAAAAGTAAACTTATACCCAAAGCGAAAGACTGCTTGTCAATTTTAGATCTCAAAAATTCACTTACTACCCTTAATATCGATGCCATAAGAAATTGAACCCAGAATTTTTTTGTGATACTGTTGCTTAAGAATTTTTCGTTAGTTTTTGTGTCCTATTTTTATAGCAATGTACTATATACACGTAAGTATCTACATAGAATTTAAGTAACATAATGTATTTACTTGTAAAGGTTCATCTATTTATTTGACTTTTTATACTGTTGCTATTTAAATTCAGTTGTAATATAGCTGTTAGACTTTATTATTATTATTATTGTATAAGCGAAATAAATATTTGTAAAAATTACGACTACATAATTTATTTTAATAAATTTTCATTATTTTTTGCACGGTGTAGGACACAGAACAAAATAAAAAAAATTAATTAAAATAATTAGGGCATGAAAAAATGTTCTGGACAATAAATAATACAAAACCTGGTTAAAATTAACCATTCGTCACCCCCTAATTTTTTTCTATTATTCCTTATGCTTATCTGTATCTATTAATAATTTATAATGTTTATGATGATCTTTAGCAATTATTTTTATATATTATTTTATAATTAACGAAAATATCTTTCTTACATAAAATGAATGAGTAGTTCGACCTGAATTATTTGCTGGAAATATTATAAGTACCGAAATATTTCAAATAATATTTTATTAAACTTGACCAGTATACATACATAGTTAAACTTTATTTGCCATTAAAATGGAGATAATGTGGCAACACTCATTATGTTCGTATATTGAACTGTGAACTCTGAGATATATTACTTGTGTATGTACGTGATAAAGAACTAAAGAAACGGAAGTGGGCACACTCCGAGTTGAGCGCGCTAAGAAAATGGTGTTTCGAAGTAGTGTTTTCTGTTTTTTACTTATTTTTTTGCTAGTTTTGGTTCGCGCCATACCTAAACATTTACTCTACGATTATCAGGATATTGGCCAAAAATTACAGCCAGAAGATGAAATTTCAAGTCCAGAAATAAAACTCAAAGTTCCTATTATTTTTTATGGTCAAAAATATTCTTCTCTCTTCGTAAGTTTTTTTTACATTTTTATTTTGTTTTAATATCGTAGTTAAATTTTTCAAAAATGCAGATAAAATTTATTTTACTATTCATACACAAAAGCTTTTAAATTTTTATTAAATTTTTTTAAGCTATAAAAAAATGTTTTCGTTAAATATTCACATAATTTGATAAAAGAGAATTAAAACAGAAAGTTTATAAATAAATTAACATGTTCTAAGTTTGTGTCATTTTCTTATAGAATATTCTGTTTAATTAATTAATAACAGTGCTAATTTTAGTTACATTTATTGACAACACTAAAAAGATATTACTATCTCTGTAATTTTTCTTTATGTCTGCCTTAAACACATTATCAGTTCTATTTTAATTACTAATAATACCCAATAATATGACTATTAATTGAAAGTAATTCTAAATTAGAATTTATATGATCTAAGGTTTTATTTAAACGAAAAGTATACCGAGTGTCTGCTTTTATTATCACAACTTCACGTTCTGTTGGCTGTCAATTATTGTGTTTTTTTATTTTTTTCGTTACAACATTGGATTATACATTAAAAAATTTTATCATGTTAATGTTCACAAAATATTTCGCAAAATTGGTATAATTGGTATCTATGTGTTCATAAGATAACGATAAAAAGGTCAAATTCTTAATTATATTGTAGAGGTTCATCGTCCTAATATGTTTTCTTTTCCATATTCTATTATTTATTAATGAACTGTAATTGTTTGAGTGATAACTCTATTTCCTATACTGATCACACATTTACGTATGTATATTTATATGAGGTTCTTAGATTCATCTCAATTTTACGAATCTAATAATAATTTATCATAAAAACAAATAGTATCCAATCCCCAAAATTTGCCCTAAATACCCTTATCAAATATTGTTATTACGTTTGTTTGAATATGATTGGAAACTATACTAATTATTACATGAACAGCTTTATTTTACAGAATTATTACATCGATTGCATATTAATTTATAAAAAAAAAAAACATCCAAATAAAAAAAAAAACATTTTTTTTAATTCTACTTAGGTTAAACTAATTAAAATATAATTTCCAAGTCTTTTTTTCGTTAGTGGTAAGTACTTTATTTTCGCAGGTTAATGCAAATGGACTTATATCATTCCAAACGGAAATTCCGGAATTTTTCAATATAGAATTCCCCTTAGATTATCCTGTAATCGCCCCATTGTATTCCAATGTAGATATAACACGATCAGGTACCATATCCTATTATGAGACCGATGATCCGAACCATTTGGAACGGGCAGCAAAAAATATTCACGATTCTTTTACCGATGCCACTGATTATCAACCCACGAGCCTATTAATTGTGACATGGGCTTCAGTGGGATATCATTCGGGGGGTACTGATAAACTGAACACATTTCAAGTAGTTGTTGCTTCTGATGGAGAGGAATCTTACGTGGAATTTCTTTATCCTGAAGGAGGGATACAGTGGATTCAAGGATCTGGACATGAATCAGGACTTCCTGATGCTAGAGCCCAAGCTGGTTTTGTATCTGAAGAAAGGAGATATCACTTACTGCCTGGTTCTGGTACGAACCAGGTTATTAATTTGGAAAAGTGAGTTAGTTAATGAAGGCCTAGATCAAATTTTTTTGAAAAGATATGATAAATAACTCCAGCTGTTACATAAAAGTTTTGCGGAAGATTAGGATAAATTTTGGGACTGAAATTAAAGATTATTATTCCAAATTGACCTAGTTCCTGTAATGTGGTATATTAAGCTATTGTGGGAAACTTCGTCATAAATAATAGTTTCCTTGTTAAAACAGAGAATTGGGTCATTTTCCTGATTCGCTATCATTATTTTGTAGATTATCAAATGTTAACATTGACGGCGTTTGGATATTTCGAGTAGGTACAATTGGAGAAAATATTGCTGTTATTGAACCGGATGTTTTTAAAGGTAAATGTACACCTTTTGTTAAATGATAATCCAAAATTTGGTCAAAAATATCTTAAATATTTGTTTACAATTTTTGAGACTCATTTCTTCTCTTAGACAAAAGTATTAATTCTCAAAAGACTTGCGAAAAAGGGGCTGCTACATGCAACAGTTTCGCGAAATGTTCAGACTACAATGAAGGATTTTGCTGTCATTGCAAAACAGGTTACTATGGCAACGGCAAATACTGCATAAAAAATGGTAAAACATGAGCCAATTATCCCTAAACAAACTGTACAATATCTCATTATTATTTTAACAGACGCTCCCCTAAGGGTTAACGGTAAAGTTAATGGAAACGTAAATGGTGAGCCATTGGTAAATTTAGATCTCCAGTCATATATTGTCATGGTCGATGGTCGTACTTACACAGCCCTTTCAAAAATTCCTCTTTTAATCGGTTACGATTTTCAAACATTACAACTACTGGGGGGTATAATAGGGTGGCTATTTGCTAAACCATCACGTGATAGTTTAAATGGTTTTCAACTAACGGGGGGTATTTTTAATTATACTGCCACAATAACGTTTCCCGAAGAAAACAAAAGAATATCAATCCATACTAAATTTTTGGGCCTCGACGTATTTGATCAACTTCGTTTGGAAACTAAGATAGAAGGAGAAACCCCGAAAGTCCCCAGGGAATCTAAGATCTCCATGCCTGCGTATGAAGAAATGCTAACCCTCACAACCCCGGGTACTGTTCAATCTGGGTCAGAGCGACACCTTAGGTACATTACAGTCGATAAAGATGAAGTTAGAATACCATTCAAAGTAGAACAAAATATCGTATTCTCCTATTGTCCATATGGTGATGTACCATCTAGAGTTACGTGGAGACTAAAAGTGGCTAAAAACTTTATTAGCTACGAAAATAGAGAGCAGATAATCAGGTTCGGATTAACGAGCAAAATAACATCGTTAGGTGGTAAGGAAAACATATTTTTAAATTAGGACAAAATATTTGGCAGAGCGTTATTTATTCCGTAGAAAAAGATCCTTGTGACGAAGGGAAAAGTACTTGCGGTCCAGACAGTTCCTGTGTTGTAGAAAATGATTCTTTCCGCTGCGTTTGTAACCCTGGTTATCAATACATTTATGTAGATAATCAACCAGTTTGTCAGGATATTGACGAATGTCAAACAGGTTTACATGACTGTCATCAAAATGCAGAATGTATCAATCACAAAGGATCATTTACATGCAGATGTAACGCCCTGTATGAGGGAAACGGAAGGTTCTGTGAACCTACAAAATCCTGCTACTCGGTAACGTGTCCGGAAAATTCTGAATGTAAAGAAAATCCTTTCGCCTATTGCGAGTGCTTACAAGGCTTTACAAGAGCTTCGGACCAGTCATGTGTAGCCGAAACAACCGAAAGCTGCTATTACTCCAACAACTGTTCCCCTTATGGAGTTTGTTCCCCGGATCCCGAAACAAACCAATACCGTTGTTCCTGTATAGAAAGATACGAAGGCGACGGCTACGATTGTCGTCCCATCAATACAACCACAGCTCCAGAATCAACCACCGAAAGTGTCGTTACTCAACAGTGTTTGCTTGGAACGTGTTGGTGTCCTACTGGTTATAAAAAGCAAGGGAATGACAATTGCATACCTGACGTTGAATCGACTACGGTGGCCGAAACGAGGCTCAGACCTGGTACGATTAATCAGCAGTGCTTCTTAGGTAACTGCTGGTGTCCTGGTGGTTACCAGAAATATGGGGAAGGATACTGTGCACCTGAGACTGAAGAAACAACATCAACTTATCCAACAGTTACTGAAGCGGAACAAGTCGAAGAACAAACAGAAATAGGTAACATGAAATGAATCTGTGGTAATTTTTTTTTTTTTTTGATAAAATCGATCTTCTAGTGTCTTGTGAGAACTCAAACGATTGTCATATCAATTCCCAGTGTATTTACGTGCAAGCCAGCCGAAGTTATCAATGTATTTGTAATTTTGGTTACGAAGGGGATGGATATGACTGCGTCCAGGCGGAGGTCTCTTGCACAGAAGCCGACATTTGTGATGTTCATGCAGTATGCAAATACAACGACACAATTGGTAAATCTACATGCGTGTGCGATTTTGGTTATGGGGGTGATGGGAAAACTTGTCAAAAATTAGGTGGGTTCTACTAAAATATTTGTTTCTATATCTCCATGCTAACAAAACTTTTAACAGCTGCTTGCAGAGGAGATAGAGATTGCCCTACCAACGAACAATGCAGATACAACCAAGAAGCTCAAAGTTACGAATGCAGTTGTAAGGACGGGATGGAAAGGGATTCTCAACATATTTGTAACAAGGTGGAGGGCATGTGTGGGGCAGCTATTTGCGTTGAAAATTCCGAATGTCTCTACGATAGTGAATCGCAAATCAATTATTGTAGCTGCAAAGATGGATACGTTGGGGATGGAATTAATGAATGCAAACCTCGACCATTAGGTATAAAAAACAAGAGTCCAAAATACAAATTAGATATGTCCATAACATTTATTTTTTAACTGGAAATTGGAAAAAATGCTACGGACTAATTGTTGAAGTTTCAACGTCACATCACCAATTTTTTTGTTCCTTTTTTAGGATGTGATGTCACGTATGATTGTGGTAGAAATGCAGCATGCATTTACGACCAAGAATACGGTTTTTATCAATGTAAATGTAATGAGGGTTTCTATGGCGATGGAAAACAGTGTTTCGCGGAAAAAAATTGTCACGTTGATCCTTACATTTGCGACCCACGAGCTGTTTGCGTAACAAATTCTCAAAGGGAGTTCGTATGCCAGTGCCAACCAGGATTCAGTGGCGATGGTAAACATTGCAAGGAAACGCCCGTTCACGAAGGAAATTTCCTTTTGCTTAATCAAGGAGTTGCTACGTTAAAGATCCCGTTCGATGCCTCGAAAAAGAATCCTGGAAAACCAATTCATATCAACCATCAAACTGCTGTTGGGTTGGACATTGACTGTTTCGATGGTAAAGTTTATTGGAGCGACATCAATGGTAGAAGCATATTGAGTGCTTCGTATAATGGATCTTCAGTTGCCAAATTTATAACAACAGGTGAAAAAAATTTTTTTTTGTAATGGGCTTTTTTTAATTTTTTAAATTTTATTTTAGACATTATTTCGCCTGAGGGATTGAGTGTGGATTGGGTTTCTCGTAATATTTACTGGACTGACTCAACGAAAGATACAATCGAAGTGGCTAATATTGACAAAAAAATAAGAAGAGTTTTATTTAACACAAGTTTAGTGAATCCCCGAGGTATTGCGGTTCATCCACAGAGAGGGTAAGTATATGAATGAATAAATTAAATTATTATGAATTATTTTACCTTTTACCAACCCTTTATAATCATAAGTATAAGATAAATGCATTTTTAAATGCTTAAAACTCGTATAGTATTTAAAAAGCAATTGCATACGAATCCGGACAGTCGATTTAAAGGGACAAAAGTAAACAACAACAACAAGTGTATGTGCACTTGTCGCGACGACAGGTGCAACTTACGTAATTCGTCTATCTCAATTTTAATTGGCTGTTGTCACGTGGAGTTGAGCGGCAGCCAATCAAATGCGCTCATCGATCCATTTCGAATAATTTTATATAAAAGATTTGCATTCTTCTATAATGAGTCAGTAAGTTTTCCGCAGCATAGGAGGGTGTATCAATTTTTTACAAAAATATCGCAAAATTTACGACAATTATATAATAATTAAGTATAAAAACGATTTTAAATTCTATTGCCAAGTAACTTATACAATTTCTAGAAAAATATTTTGGTCAGACTGGGATCGGAGGGGTCCCAAAATTGAATGGGCTAATGCCGATGGTACGGACCGCCAAATTTTCTTGCAGGGTGAAAATGTAAAATTACCAAATTCGTTAGCTATCGATTTTGACATAGAACAATTATGTTATGCGGATGCTGGAACTAAAAACGTAGAATGTGTGGAAATCGATAGTCGAATAAGGCATATAATTGCCGTCAACTGCACTTACCCCTTTGGAATAGCCGTCACTGATAAAACTATTTACTGGTCAGATTGGATTTCGTAAGTCAATTTTTTATAATTGGCGCATGTGAAATGTAATTAAAATTGTCTGTAAATGCAGGAAAAAAGTAGAACGGGTTGATAAATATTCACTTAAACGTTTGCCACCCCTGGACGTACCATTGGGTGGCACTGGGAACAAACTGTACGGATTAGTCGCGGTCCCAGAACGTTGCCCATCGCTTACGAACGTCTGCGAACATTTTAAAAACTATTGTCCTTCGGGACACTTCTGTACTCCTGATGGAAGGGGTAGTCGCAGGTGCCTTTGCGGCAAAACTATCGACTCTAACAACATAGAATTGCCCTGCCAGAACTGATATCTGTTAATGCCACGAAGTAAATACTTATAAGACGTAAATATATATTTTTTAAATAATTTACTTATAATAAATATTTATTTACATACGTATATACACAATTGTTTAAGATGTAAAATTGGACGTTTATATATATTTTTTTTTTGTAAATTAATTTCCTTTTTTCACCACTATATTTTTGTTGTAAAATATAATTTTATTTTAACGTTTAATGAGTCTTAAAAGTTCTATTTTTTTTTATATGGCTTAAATTGTGTAAATAAATAAATAGAAACTAAAATACGGATATAATTTCGAAAAAAATTACAAAAAAGTATTTAATTGTTACCCAACTAATAGCTAAATAATTAAAAGAAAATTATAAGGAAGGATGAAAAAAAAAACACATTTAAATGTAAATAAGTCTTCCATTATTTATTCATGTAAAATGTCAAGTATAACAAAATTTATTGTGCTTAATATTAATTAATTATTATTATAAAACTGAACACATTCTGCCCATAGTCTGGTATAAATCAATTTAAAAAACCGTCATTAAGTATAAAAATGTTATTTACTTTAAAATAATTACCATACAGAAAAATCATACTTAAAATTTTATTAGCATGCCTAATTAGTCTATGAATTTCAGCTTTTTCTTTCGGTTTCTGGTGGTGAATTGTTCGAATTTCCCTCGTAGGTTGATCGATGTTTCAATAAGAAAGCAGCTAAAGCATTTATAGGCTCCGGAGGCCTCTCTTTGGATAAGTACGAGAGGCCTTGCAATAAAATGGGCACCACAGTTTGATCCAAGTATTGCCTAGTGGGCAACGAAGCTAAATCTACTCTAGACTTCTTAGGTTGAAATTCTTCTTTGTTTTCCATTTGCAGAAGAGTCTTATATAAAAAAAAAGTAGTCACATAACCTCCAACACCAAAAGAATGTGATAGAATACATACCTTGATCAACTGACAGAATTTAGGGGATTGAAATAAGTTACAATTACTATCAGACTTTGTTTCGCGAGGTTCTCCAATTTCTGACTGTTCAGTTCCTACAAAAAAACGTAAAAAACGAGAATTTCAGTACAATACAAACAACCAGACATAACCAAACATTTTCTATTCGATGGCATACAATAGTGGTTGCAGTACCAAACCACGACAAGTATTTGCCTACGTTTTCAAAAGAATATCATTCGTAATCTGGATTCTTGAAGATAAATAGATACATGTGACTTATACTGAAGGCACAGGGTTTATTTTTTATAATTAGATTATTAATTAGAATCCTTTATAGAAAACAATTTTGCGGCTGTTATTTAGATACATTCACATTACCTGGCTTCTGCGCAGAAACTTCCTCCATATTGATTGAAGTTGTATTGGCAGTGTTTGAGTGCGAATGTTGTGAGAACATTTTTTCTTATTTATTTCAAAAAATCTTTAAGTAAATCCAAAATTGTTGGTTTATATACAAAATAGAACAATTGGCGTGTGATATAGTGTATAAATGTCAAAAGTTGTCTCTTGTTTTCACTGCTAATGGGATCATGAAAGTGACCATCAAAAGTAAGAATGTTTTTCGAAAATATAACCTACAATTATTAATAAACATTTGTTTTTTAAAGATTGGGTGGGAGTTGCTACATGGAAATGGGTAGCAAACGATGATAATTGCGGTATTTGTCGTATGCCTTTTGATGGTTGCTGTCCTGATTGTAAACTACCAGGTGATGACTGCCCCCTAGTTTGGGGCCAATGTTCTCATTGTTTTCATATGCACTGCATCGTTAAGTGGCTCCAATCTCAGCAAGTTAATCAACAGTGTCCTATGTGTCGTCAAGAATGGAAATTCAACAATAAATAGTTTCATATCGGTAAGTGTTTTAACTCTATTTTTTTTTTTGTTTGTATGAAAAGGGCTCTTACATACATTATGTACCAGACAAAAAGTTGCCTGTGCTGGTAACTTAATTAGGAACTTAAGAAATAGTTGAATTTATGGTTTCATTACGTTGAAAGTAGGTGTGCTGTTAATTACCGGGTAGAACTAGGGTGGTTTTGGTTTAAATATATACATGACATGTACTTCCATGCAGTAAATGTCCTGTTAAATGAAGAATAAGTTGTTAAATTGCAAACAGTAAACTTCAAAAGTCTAAGTTACGATGTTTGTAATTTTCTAAGCAAGGTTTCAAGTTGTCATAATATTAAATTTACACGCGAATTAATTTCAGACTTACTATATGTACTTATGTTTCGATAAGTATGATCCAAAATTATTTTTATGACCTCGTGAATTTTATTTAAAAGTGAAATGATATTTTATGGCGATGTTTAGAGGAGTGTTTTTCAAATTTTCGACATGTGTGTAACAGAGTAGCCTAAAATAAAACATACGTACAGGGTGGTCCAATTTCGATGTTTCCTAAGTGGAACTCGGTAACTATAAGAGATACAAAAAAAAACTAATGGCGAATCCTCGATCTCTTTTTTTGAGACAAACTGGACATATTTCAAAAACTCGAAAATTCTAACTTTTGTTTATATGTAACTCGAAAACAATATACGATACGAACTTTTAGAAAATACCAACAAATTGTTCTCAAAAAATGAGATCCAAGATACGCCATTAGATCCTAAAAAATCAACTCGTCCAAGTTTTTAACAATTTCCGCTTTCAAAATTTATTTATTGCAATTTTTTTCTAACAAAGTGTATTTTTAAACTGTTTCCTATCGCTATATTTTGTATCGTTGGTTGATTTCCGGAAATAGCGATCAATTTTTAATGGAAACTGTGTTTACAGTTCCTGCGTCGTTAAAAAGGCTTGAAATACAAACTTATTTATTTACGTCTTCCTTTCTACAATGGAAGTAGTTCAGCTTTTATAGGCTGCGTCGATTCACACGTGTAGATGTTGTGCCGTTATCCTTCGTCGCATACACATATAGTCAGGACGAAAAAATACGGTCGGGCGTACGACTCTCACCTATTTACATTCCTAGCATGTACAGTCTTGTTAATTGAAAAAGCAAAGAAAAAGTAACTTCGTTATGCAAGAAAAAATAACTTTAGTTTTTCCTTTTGTTGACTTAACAGTACAAATCCGGAATTTTTGTAAGGATAAGTTAGGTGAATCTAAAAATACAAAAATTATTTTCTTTCTACGTGTATTTACCAAACAATAACATTTCAATTTGTAATCAAAGTTCTGTAGAATCTCATCTAAATCTGTGATGAGATCCTAACTGAAGTAGTCCCAAAAGTTCGTTCCTTTTGAGGATCTCATAAACTCAACTCAAAAGTTGTGGAAATAACTTCGTTTAAGGTAATAATTTAAAGAAAATTTTAGGTTGAGTATAATTTTTGTTTATGGCAAGTCGAACCTGTTTATTGACCTGAAGATAAATTCAACATTCTTGGCAATCTCGTTCATTAAGTTCAAGATTCCTTATGAATGTTTCATTTTCTATGTTGCCTTCCATTCTTCGCAATAAGCATAAATTATTTAGACTACATTTTAATAAAATTCGTGAGGTTCTTAGAATTCCTAAAAAATAGGGATTTTTTGGGTCACTCTTTGTAGAAATTCTTTCAAATTAAAACAAAAGGCTCATTCAAACAGTTTGTAAAATGAAGTGGGTAATTATATTTGTTTCTTTAAATGTTTAACATAGTTGTTGTCTTGTCCATTTTCAATGAGGTACTGTGTACGTATTATTCTTAACGCATACCTACAAATTGTATAAATGTAGACGTCTGTGTGAAGTAGCGTAAAAGGAAGTGCCCTGTACGTACTCTATCAGTACTTTTACCACGAGTCGTATGTTTCTTTTTTTTTACTATGCATGTGGGCATACGCATGTGTTGGGAGCGTAAAGTGAGCATTGTTCGTCCCTTGCTCTGTTGACTTTTGAGCCGTTCGCGTTTATCGTGAAATAGCTATTACCGGGGCAAAGTAGATATAAAATTGGACGGGCGTAATTGCGGGACGCTAACGAAGCGCGAACTAACGACACTAATGCAATGTGGGCGCAACCAAAATGCACCAGCGTTTTCAATCAGTTATAAAAGTAGACTCGAATTGAAGGGAAGACCTTAACTGTAAAATTGCTAGAACTACTGGAAAACAAGCTTTGTGTTATCCCATAATATTAATTTTAATTTTGTAATTATGCAGCCTGGGTCATCCCCATTTGATTTTCTTGAAAATACAGTATGTTATAGAGTGTTTCATACTGGTTATAAACGCGAAAAACCACTTCTTCATATAGTTATCCCACTTTGAAGATTATAATTCTTTGAATGTGAGAACCAAGTGACGTTACATTATTAGTAGTTGTGTTGTTGATTTATTTAAATACATATTGGGATTATTTACCTACTATTTGTTTTTTTTTTTTTCGATTAGAAATGGCATAATTTAGTACCTTAGGTCTTCTACGATTAGAGGTGTTGGAAAAGATTATGGTAGCGGTGTGGGTGTGTAAATGTAACTCGACCACATACTGTATTTACAAAAAAATCGAGTAGGGATAACCCAGATTGCATAATTACCGAAAATATTTAAATTACATGATACATTTTACTTCTACCTTATTTGAAATTGTACTTCTTAATTTTTCATAATTCATCTATGTGAATATAATGAATACATTAATATGAACTCAATTAAATAACCAACTACAAATTACCACAAATTAATGTGGAAAAAGGTGCTAATTTGTAGTTGGTTATTTAATTGAGTTCAATTAATGTATTTAAAATACGCCACTATTAAATATTTCATTGTTAATAGTTATTAAGAATATAATGAAGATGTACGTCATCTCTGTATTTTTTTTAAGAAATAGCTGCAACTTTCTTGAAATTTATTTTTCTTGTTTCCAAATTATTAAAATACGTAGTCATTCTATTACTGAAAAGCTTTTTTTTTGTTTTATTTCTCGAAAGTAGCTTGTTATTAACAGGATGTCGATGAAATAAATATTTTTTTCAGTAAATAAAGTAATAAAACGAACCGTTGTGGTTATCTTCATCTAATGATCCTTTAAAGTAAACAATCCTTAAACTAATAATAAGCTAAACTGCTGATTGTTGTATTAGATACGTTTGTACCGTTGTCTTTGAAATGCTGATTGTGTATCTACAAGAGGCTTTGTTGGAGTTCTTGACACAACAAATAAATAATGATAAATTTCATTATGTTTGACCTTTGAACTGCCTTTTGGTTCTCTTAAGTTTTTGTGAACTATTCTATCACAGAGAAAGCCTTTATTACTTATAATTAGGTACCTACCTACCAATTTTTTTTTAAATTAATACGAAAAACTATAAGATTTCGTTTAATTGTTAATAGGTACATTAGATATAGAGTCCTAATAATGTTATCTACTTTCCTAAAAAAAAAAATGTAATTTATCATCGTGCATTGTTTAGTAGTAGGTAGGTATATCTTATGAAATAGTGCCTTTTTGGTTTTAAGGTTAATAATAAGCTACCTATTCGCAAATAAAAAATTATTAATCGTTGACATCATTAGCATTAATACTACCGTTAAATTCCTTTCCGAATGCGCCTTAAATTCTTAAATTTATTCGAATAGGTAAACGTGGTTTTTTATATGTCTAAAGATTGTTAATGAAATTGTTTATGCTTATATCAAATTAAATCCTATAATGATTAATTATACTCTAAGAGGATTATTTAAATAAGGCTTAGAAGATGCTATTGAAAAATAACGATTTGGAGGGTTGAAAAGTGTTTAAAATATTTCCTGATCTACCTTACTTTACTTACAAACGAATTTATAGTGATGTTATATCAAACATAGAGAAGGAAGCCCTTTTCATTAAAACAAAGATTGCAAGTTTATAATATAATCATATAATATAGATAGTAATTGATTTAAAAATAATTCTATTTATTTCATAATAAAATTCCTGTGAAATATAATAGTTTCTCGTACTAATTTTTGGAAGACTCCTTTTTAAACTTTCTTTTAATCTTCGTGTTGTTCTTGTTTTTCCCAAATATTTTCTAAAGTAGCAGTGCATTTCGGCCATACCCGTACAGACTGCACGAATGCTATCATGCTATCCGTATTACCTGCAGATATATTATGTAAGTCATTTGCATCCCCACCAGCAGGCCTCTTCACCTGGTCGCGTACACACGACGAGTTGGGCCGCAGCCGTGTAGCCTCTTTTATTCCACCGTCATAGCGCGCAGCAGTGAACGTAGCGTTGTCGTAGCTTGTGTTGTTGTTATTTTACTTTACTTTTCACAGTGTACGTTCGTTCGATGTTAATGTATTTTAGGTTGCGGATCTTCTCGAAGCCGCTTGTATCGGTCGCGGAATTTTCATTCGTTAGTTATTATGCGGGCTCGTTCGTGAATGAATCATGCGACTGACTATCTTTCGGTTCTGACTTTTTTTATGACTAATAATCGTAAGATGACATTGGACGTCGCGTTGTTAGTGTTATAGAACAAACAAGAGCGAGTTATGATCATGATTAGGTCGACTCCCGTAACGAAAATGTCGAAACCGCCACCCCCGATACCCCCCAGGCCGAGCAAAAACGTGGTCGCGGAAGCTTTGGCCAAATCGAAAACCAATCGAGAATCCGGGAAACCCACGGTCCCTTTGAGAATCGCACCACCACCGCCTCCCAAAAAGGATAACGACAGTTTAAGTTTTATTTCTAAATCACGATCGAATGTTCAAGTGTGCACCCCTACAGCCCCGAAAATCGAAAGATCTTTCTCGCACTCGGACAATTCTCGACCGGTCATTTTCCAATCGGCTAACTTGAAGAGTGCCAAAGTAGAATCGAATCTCTCGTCCAAATCATCGGAAAAATCCGTCGCGAATGGTGTCAGTAATAATTATGTTAATTTGGATATAAAACCAGTGATTAACAATAACGAGAAGTTGCCTCCAGAAGTGACTCATAAGAATCAGAAAAACAACGACCAGAAAGAAAAAATTGACGATACCAATAATGACGGTGCATCAAACAACTCAGACGAGAATTGGAATGATATTCTCAATGGAAAGAATCACGTAAACACTCTCATAGACGAAATGTTTGCGAGCATATTGGAAAGCCACGACGATCAATGCGGTGCAACAGAAGCTATCAACATGAACGTTAACGTGTCCTCAGATAACAAAATATTGATAACAGCTGATAGTACAACTAATGTTACAGTTGATCTTGCCAAAGATTCAGATAATGGCGATTCGATTACAGAACTTGAAAGCAATTCTGCAACAGGGCACATCTCGAAAACTGTATTAGTCATAGACACTGATTCGCAGCAAGATTTTAAGCGTAAACAGAGATCTGATTCATTTGAACTAAATAATCACGAAGATAGCATGTCTTTGGATAATTGCTGTGCAGAGAGTGTGAAGACAACTAGCACAAGTAATTCCTCCACTGCCGAAAGGAGGGTTAAATTTGATGACAAAATGAACCACGAACTGTTAATATCAGAACTAGAAAATATGAGGAAGGAGCAGGCAAGGATAATGAGACGTCAACGTAAACCATCCCAAGAAATTTTCGAAGATAAAACGAGCGAAAGTTCACACGAAGGTGGCAAAATTCATCATTCCGATTGGGTGGAGGTGAACAACGGGCAAAAAGTTCACCTCTCAAGTTGCCAAATTACTATCGAAGACGGTGACACAACAAATAACGATAACGTGAAAACTAGTGACGACATAAAAATTGACGCTAATCCGGGAACAAACGGTATCAGTGTGCCCGTTGATGTTGACGACGTCCTTCTTTCCAGGTTGAAGGAAATGTCCTCGCTACACGGCCTACCACCCCTGCCCAAGAGTCTCAGCGGTTTCGCATTTTTCGAACAAAAGAACTCGTCGACTTCTTCAACATCAATCAACAGAACTGCCAGGGGCTCATCGCCGGCCTCTTCAGGACATCCCCTGTACACTGATCAGCACCGTGGACTCAATGGAACGCCTGAAGGATCTACTCCAACGAGAAAGGGGACCAACCTCGATGCACAGCTTGCTATACTTCGAAGGGAAATGGTGAGTTTTACAATTTTCTAGTACCTATTATAACGTAGGTATCCAATGCCTTTGAGGAATGTCGTCCGCATAATTATTTTTTGTTGTTTCAACAAAAATTTTAATAGTTTACCATTGGTGTAGAATATGAACTTCTGCACCTCAAATGACGTAAATTAATTAATCACAGTCTGATTTCGTTCTTTGAATGCCTTGACCTAATCGAAATATGTGGGTGGTGTAAAGTACACACCTAATACATGAAGGAAAACGTACACACGTATATTGATATTACCAAAGCGCACCTTTTAAATTACTTTGATAAATATTTTTTTTATTATTATCAGTAGCTGTATAATTAGGGAAATGATTTACTGACCAAAAGTAGATTTTTCTCATTTTATAACAGGAAAAGGAAACGTTCAAAACAGTTTGCAATTACATACTGTGATTCAGACGTCTGTGTACTAACAAAATGGTTTTTTTTTTACATATTATGTTTTGTACATATCTCGCATACATTCGTACGTAGGTAATCGTTTTTCTATATAAATGCAAATTAAATACATTCCTTGCTTGTAATAATAACTGTTGGAAACGCCAAGCGAGAATTTACAAAAAAAAAACCATGAGTAAGACTATTTGTTATTCAGCGTAATTTAAGAAGCTTAATACGTATAATAGAATATTTCTTATGATGATAGGTACGTAAAATTAACAAAAAAAAATTGAAAAAGTTCGATAGGGTTCCCCACTACCGATATGTATTCTATGAGAAAAAAATTTCTGTAAGTTTTCAAAAATTTGGATTCGGTGGTTTTGGAGATAAGATAAAGAAATGGTCAATTTTCATTTATTTTCTTTAGTAACAAACTATTTTCTATCTTTATGTCTGTCATAATTCCACCGATCAAGAAAAACCACTTCCATTTTTGCTGATCGTTTATTGAACGACTTGTAATGTGGAGTAAAAAAAAAATGTTTCTCATCCATATGGGTTTTGACAGGTTACATAATTCATTCAGGCAGATATAATTTTTTTTTTTTCACACAACACGTATGCGATCGAGCGTCGCCGCCACAACAATAAAATAAACAAAATAACAATCAATATTCAAAGAAATCATATCGTAACAAATACATGATTAATATAAAACATTTGCTTAACAAAACAGTTTGTTAAATTTAGTTTTTCACTATTTATTTTGAAATTACAATATACTTAATGCCTCTTTTTGAGTCTTAAACTGGTACCAAATTATTTCAAATTTTTATTCATAAACTTGGCTATCAACTATTGTCTTATTCAAACGTTTTTATTACCAACTTGATGACACTTTAGTTCGTAATTACTCGTTATTTCCTGTTTTCCACCTCACGGTCAATTTTACTCGAGAATCTCAAATAACCGATAAATAGAAGGAAGTTCAGTTCTTTGTTATAATTGTTTTTTTCTGCTTCTACGGTTATAATTGTTAAAAAAATGTTTTAAAAGTTGACTTCCATCTATCTTTTTCTCTCTATCTATCTATCTATCTATCATCCTGCGCCCGTCTGTTTGTTTTTGTTATTTGTTCTAGTTTCCGCAGAGTAATTTTACGGAAGTGCCGTCGTTTTGATGAGAAACTGAACTCGCTCATTGAGACAATAGATCATTAAAACGGTATTATCTAACAGTCAGAAGGTCCTTTACTTCAATTTCATAAATTGACCCGGTGTCGACTAGTTAGTTTTTATATTTATCGCGATTTTATAAATTATCAATTTTTTTATCGCACAGATTTTTGAAAAACAAAAAGTTTAAAATCTGACGTACTTTTTTAGTTTCATTGTAGGTACATTAACCGTAAAATTCGTGAAAGATAAAATTACCGGTAAAATAATAAAGTTCTCGACCCTGTTCCGTAAGGCCTTTCGCTGACGAGGCTACTGAAAAGCGACGCGATTAGGACTCAAATCGGCAACCAGTCGCGTGCAAGTTGCCGCCAATGCATTTCAATGGAAGTTCGCTCACGACGCCACTACAGGGTGATTGGTTTACGATGCGTTGGCTACTAGTTTCAAGCAACTCGTCGTGCTGGTCGCCAAGCGATTAGTTGCCGAGACATTGTGCGCGATAAAAATGAACGAACAGAAACTAAATTTGAAATTTGTAGGGGAAGTAGAAAAATATCCCCTATTGTACAATTATGAGTTACCCGAATATTCCAGAAAAGACTTATTAGAGAAGGCGTGGACTGCAGTGGGTAAAGAAGTAAATTTAACAGGTATGTCCTTAATTCAGATTTATTAAAATATATTTTTTATTTATACAATATAATTCCACTGCCATGGAAGTGATGCGCGCGGGGTAAGAAAGTGGTTAGCCAAATAATTTCTTAAAACATAACCTGAAGAGTGATCAGTTATTTCAATATCTTGTAATTGTGGTATTGCGTTATTAACAGGTAACCCCTGATTTTTTTCAAAATGCATAGGGGTGTACCCAACACCTTCTCTTTGTCGGACATAATTGTGCAGAACACAAGCAGCTTTCACAATGTGATTGACAGTTTCTGGGTTTCGACAACGTATAGGAGTATTCAAAACTTGGAATTTTTCAGCCATCATACCGAAAGTGCATTCAACGATTTTTCTTCCACGACTCAATCTGTAATTAAATATTCTTTTTGTATTGTCCAAACCGCGCTGTGGATATGGTCTCATTAAATAACGCGACAACGGAAAGGCTTCATCGCCCACAAAATAATAAGGGAAGTCATTGTTCTTTTCATCATCGGGTAATCGGGATGGAGGCGGAATATCAAGCCCTTCATTGGTAATCCAGTGTTTAATTGCAGATGCACGAAATATACCTCCGTCGCTATTTCGGCCGGCATAACCTGTTTCTATAAATGTAAATAATCCATTAGCGTCACAACACGCCATCAGTACAACAGAATGATAATGTTTATAATTGAAGTTTTGTGATCCAGTATTAGGAAACTTTTCGATACGAATGTGCTTTCCGTCAATGGCTCCTATGCAGTTGGGAAGTCCCCACAAAGAGTAAAATCGCCCTGCAATAGTTTTCCACTGTTCCCTGTTAGGTATATTCATGTACATTCCCTGCAATATGTTCCACATTATTTCGGTAGTTTCTGCTACAATTCTCGAGACTGTGTTGTCGCCTCTAGCGAAATATAAGGAAAGTGCTACAAATGTAGATCCTGTTGCTAGATACCTAAAATGTAATATTATTGCTTGTTGAATTGTAGATTGTGGATAGCATTGTTATTGTAAAAGAAATCATAATTTTTGTTCCAGCAAGCGAATGTAAAGAGAAATGGAAGAACCTACGTACAGTATTTGTCCGAAATATGAAACCTGCCCCGAGCGGATCGGGGTCTAAGAAAAAAAAAACCGTATTATCTGACTGAAGCGATGCAATTTACAATACCATTCATAAAAGCAGTCACAGCTACATCACATGGAAATCTTCCATCCATTGGAAAAGAGGTTCATGACATTCCAGAAAATGAGGACGACATACAATCAGAATCTCAGCAGCATCAATCCCAGAATGAATCCAATCTTGACCAGCCATCCCATAATGAAGAACTGTCACAACCAGAACTACGAGTGCAACGCGACCAACCTCCACCAAATTCACTTAATGGTCGTCCACAAAACCACTCTACTCGCAAACAAAAACGTTCAATCAATGAGGTCGACAACTCATTTGCGGACTATCTTAAAGCAAAAAAAGCTGCCATTACTTCTATGTCAAGCGAGCGTTCAGATGCAAAGAAGATGTTTGTCCTAAGCTTGTTACCTGAGCTGGATGAAATGAATGTCCAACAAATGAAAATGTTTAAACGAAAGGTTTTGCAACTAATAGATGATATATTGAGTACCAAGTCTCCAGCTCCTACTCTGCTGTCTCCACGATCTGTCGCTTGCACTCCCCTTTCATCTCCACTGTCACTCACATCATCCGTAAGTGCGACTGCTTATTACGAAAGTGTGCAAGAAGAATTTATAGATGATCCAGCACTCCGGTATCAGATCTCCAATACGGGCCAAGACTTACCACAAACCTCAGAAGATCCTCTACTCCAACAGTCAAGTCAAGAAATTCAAACAGACAATCAACAAGTATACCCCCAATATTCTTCAACGCATTTTACTCAGTTATAATATTGTTTTAAATCTATAAGCATAAATAAAAAGTCTATTGTACCTTAGCGTTATTAGTATCCTTTCCTCAGGACTTACGCATTCTCTCATATTGGTATTTCTTTGCTGAATACCGGGACTCACTATACGTACAAGTTCCAGATAACTGTCTTTTGACATTCTGTATAATGCTCGAAATTTACTATCGCTATGCTGCAGTTCTTTCGCCGCGACAAATAGCCGACAGTTTATATTTTTCTCAATATAGGGATGCACCCAAAACCTTCTTTGGCGTCTCCGTCTTCGTCTATAGTAATAATAGAGAATAACGTCGTCGTCACTATCACTAGACATTATTTGATTGTTTAATTAGTGGCAGAGTAAGCTCGCGAGTACGAAACTGCAGACATTATTATGCGACGTACCGACAGGTCGCAAACGCGTCACTATTTTTGGGTTGTTTAGTGTGCGAAACCAGGGCATAAGTAGTTGCCAACTTGTTGGTGATTCCAGTTGCTATCCAGTTCCAGTTCCCTTTAAGTAGCCTCGTGAGCGAAAGGCCTAAGTGATTACAGTTCGCGAAGCACGAAACCTCAAATTGGCTTAATTACATCGGAAAAGTCTCGGCCACTGCGCCGCCCCTGTCTTGTCTGAACTGTTGCAAAACCGGACGTTGCAAATTTTACTTTTCCATTCTTTATTTCGTAAATCACGCACCGTGTAACGTAAAAAGGAGTCAAAACAAATCGTTCACGCTCATATAGAAGTTGTAACAGTAAACTGCTTTCAAGGGAGATAGAATTAAAAAAAATATTAAAATGTCAACGTTTGGAATAAATTGTTGATCGATTAAAATAATGAATAAATCTCCAGAATTTTTAATCGGAGATTTCTCATTGTCTACAGACCAAAGTAACTCAAAAATTTCTCAAAAAAAAAAATTAAGGAGTCAGAAGTCATAGAACTACTACGATTCAAACACGCAAACAGTTTTTGGAAAATCGGTTTATATGTGTAAGGTTTTATTTGTTGCTTTAAAAATATTTAACCCTTATGGTGTTTTTATCGCTTTTACATTGGTGGTTGATTTTATAAAATAGTTTCTAATTATTAATAGTGATGACGTATATTTTACGTACTTGATTATTTTTAATTAAGTGTTCTATCTAAATTACTTTTAATAAACCCCATTATCTTATCTAAATGTGTTTGAGTGTGTATTGTACTTTTATATCAATTTCTATTCGAATAATTTGATGAGTGTTTATTATATTTTAGAAATTGACATTATTATAGACTATAACAACATTCCATAAAAACTCTTCACTTGAATTAGTACTACGAAAAATCAATGTAGTTTACAGTATAGATAATTCCCGAGTATCTTTGGTCTTTATTACAAATTAATAACGACAATTATCCAAATTACGTACTGAAACTCGTGGCATGAGTCATATTGTTTACTTTTTAAAAGCCTCGAACTATTCTAATGCTTATAATAAATACTATTCCATTATTTTTTTTAAATTACAGGAATTCGTAAAACTTTTTGGGTGCAGGTAGCACAAAAATATTCGTCAAATTTTCACAAGAACTGCTCAGTAATTCGCAGCACTTTTTATTTACTGTTAGGGTTGTTTAAAATTCATCTGGGTAACGAATTAGCATTAAATTGCTTTTGTGGGTGTTGGTTGCGGACTCTTTTTGAATATTTAGTTTCTCGTACCTATGTACACTTGAAAGTTGATATGATTTGAATTCGGAACGGCCAATCCGACCTAAAAGACCAAAATCCGTTTTGATAAGAGACTGAACCTCATAATTTAACATAAAATTGGTAATTTATATTGTGTTTTGAGATTTTCAAAATTTTGTTTTTCATTAAGAAAAATTTGCAAATTGGGATTTTTTTTCTTAACGCAAACAAAACAAGGACAAAGGATGAAATATAAAATTTCGTTTAATCCACGTACGAGAACAATTAAGTTCTAGTATTTATACATTTTTCAGTAGAAATATTTGTTTGTTTTCACATAATTCAACTTTCTGCATAGACATAACATCTAATCACGTGTAAGTCCTTGTCAACTCTGACCTTTCAGGTTTTTTATTAAGTAAGTTATTATTGTAGGGGTCAAGTAGTTCTATGGTTTGTTCTATCTGCACGTTTTTTTTTTTGTGTTCACAAGGATATATGTATATGAGAGGCTATCGGGCATGTTTCGTTACGGTCTGTAGGGGATTGTTGTGTTATTCTTAAGCCAGTTCCCACGTTATTTGTGCTCTCCCTGCGTATCACAAGATACAGTTGGCCGCTCGAATAATTTCAATGAAAATTCATGAAGGAAGTAAATGTTATATTAAAGGATACAGGTGCCTGGTAATGGTTAAAGGTTTAAAAATCTTCATACATTTTAATTATAAGGTCATAGTCATTGTAATGGCACTGATAGCTCAAACCTGAACCTAGATACCAAATCAAAAGAAAAATTGCGATCATAAAACTACAACTATAGGTATTCTTAAATATTGATTAAAATCACCCTGTATAAAAATACAAAAATTATTGTTGTACAACATTTTTACTTTAAAACCACCGGTAACGATTACAAACAATTTCCCTCATTAAGATTGTTTTTCTGCAGGTGTTTCTTCTGTATTTCCTTCAGCTATTGCTGCTTCTGCAAGTGCTTTCTTTTGTAGTTCTTGTTCTGCGCTGATAATGTCAGAAATCCCGTCACAAAAGTCCTTCACAAATTGAAACTCCGTTTTTCCCAAGCTGAACTTATTGGAAACCTGATAATAACACACCCCTTTGGGGTGTGATCCAGGTCCACGTTTGACAACTAAATTGTGATGATCCGCGATTCCTTTAAAAATGTCCTTTTGCCTTGGCAAATAACACACTTTAATTTGAACGGAAATATCCAGTGTCGTACCTAAACGAGAGGGGGAGAGTGTTAAATAACCGAGTCGTCTAGTTCTGCAAAAATTTAGTTGTCTCGTGAGGGAAGCAATTCCTTTGAACAGTCGACGGTACACGTCTGCGATGTTCCGGTTTCTCCAGTCGACATTACGCGGATGTGGTCTTCCTGGTTCACCCAAACCACGAAGTCGAGAACGTCGTTGAAATAAATCCCTCGTCCAGTTGGCCAATATTTATAAACGTCAGCGCTCCTAAGTATCGGGTTGAAATTTTCGAAAAGTATACCTTCATTTTGGAATTCCATAATCTCTTCGTCGGACAGGTTTTTTAAGGGACGGTACACCCCTTTTAGTTCCTCGGGTAGAACCATCAAAGCTCTTGTAACACTTCTTTGTATTTGCCTGTAGTAAGAAATTCCATTGATTTCATAATAAAATTAAAAATCTTAAATGTTTGACACAAAATAACAAATATGAGCTTTTTTTTGGTGTAGATTTTGTTGTATATATTTCCCTTTTACCTGTAATCTCTTTTTTCCATCTGTGGAAGAAAGGGGTAGTAAGTTAAATTTCGGGAAACCGAAATGCGGACACTCCTGATGTATTTTCCATCTGGATCAATGTTTTCAATGGCATTAGCATTGCCCCAGTGAGGATACGGATGTAAAGCTTTCGGGTTGAAGCCCATATGATAATCCTCTATTATGGGGTTGAATATATCTGCAAAAATTTTGTATGCATTCGGTTCTGGTGCGTAAATACCGACCACAGCGTCATAGTTTTCCAGGCCACTTTTAATGCATTCAAGTAAAGTGGTGCCTTTGTGGCTTCGCAAAAATTTCAACGAATTGTATAAGTCGCGGGTTAAATGCTTTTTGAGCAATGATTTCGAATTGGATTTTTGGAGGGCTTCGTACATTTTCTCCATTTTTAGTAACTTTTCTCCATCAATAAGATCTTTAACACACCACGTTTCGCATCTACGAGAACACCCTGTCATGTTGATATCCATTTTTAACCGTCTGGTTTACTGTAGGGTGTAAAATTTTGAAATTTCGTTCAATAACCCAAAATTGCAACTAATGTCATTGTACTGTCTAACCTATAATAAATTTTTTGAGCTGCTATATAATTCTGTAAAATAGAATAGCAATTTTTAACTTTAAATTGAATAATAAGATAAATTGATTCTGTTAATTTCTGACTTCATTAAAATATTCCTGCCAGCATACTTGCAATTACTTTAAATGTTAGTATAGCTGCAACAGCATTATTGACTTTCCTTAATATCATCATTTATTAATTAGTCTCATTAATCTCGATTTTGCGTTCAATAATAAGAAAGCTAATACTCGTTCATCAGAACCTATTAAAAACTTTCTTTTTGTGGTAATAAATCCAAAACTATTGACAATATCTATTAATCATTATTGTTACTTTGTTTTTCTTTGTTTAATTAGAAAAAACAAATTATGATTATAATTTTCAACATGATATATAGATACTTAAAAAATTGAAAATCGTAAATATGTGTTGTAAACGTTCATTGCTGAATAATCTGCTATTTCGTGGTTTGTAAGAATTTTTGGAATTTGCTGTATTATCCGAGGATGAAATCATACGCGACATTCTTTCCAGTTCTTTCTATTTATGAATTATACAAATAACTTGTTTTTCTTGTTATTGAACGCTTTATGGTGTCCGTTGTGGAGGAGATAAATAATGTAGTGAAGATGTAAGGATGAATGAAGAAGATATGGCGACACTTAATGTTAACGGACAAACATCAGGAAAAAAATCTTTTACATTGCCATATGTACAAAATAACACTTTTAGCAATTTATTTTTTCATCACTAAAATATATGCTATTATTTTTCAAGATGTTTTATATACATATTTCAAAATACGACCGGCTACCCTGTCTTCAAATAGGTACGTATTCCATTATTTTTGGAACACCCTGTTTTATTTGTGTCTTGACTCAGTCCAAATCCTATTTTTTATGATTACTGTGACATTAAGTCAGATTTAAAATCTTACTCAAAATGAAGAGATTGTTTTAAAATGTCATCTCATTTAAATTTTTATTTGATATTAATTAAGTATTATCTATATTAAGTAGTTAGCCAATGGTTGGATGGATGGACAGGTATGAGTCAAAGTTATTCGGTTTTAATGTGTTGAGACGGGGTCTCTTGAGAAAGTAGGTAGTTGGTTGGTTGGTTGGTTAGTATGTACATATTGGCATATTTTAAAAATGACCTACTGCATATTTGCGCGAAACCTTTGAACGATCGACGTTTTCTAACGCGATATTTATTACTTTACGCCGCAACGGTTCCGGCAATGTCTACTTAATTGAAGACCGAAGAAGCATGAGGGGTTATTACTCTCGTAACTCTTTTCTTAGTTTAAAGCTGGAAGTTAAAAGTGAACTTCCTCGCTTTTCAAATGGATACCATTTGTGACCATCTTCGTGTACAGTAAAACTCTTGTGGGTACGCACGTGTTTTGACTTGTTAATGGTAAACATGTAGATATCGCTAAGAACATGTGTGTACAGTAAGCTACAATTCAAATTGAAAAAATAAAAAGTTTGTAAAATTTTAAATTTTAAGTCTGACATAGTATTTAATATAGAAATTTCAGTACTTAGTAATTTAGACTATTTTAGAAACCCAATTAAAAGTGATTTTGTTCTTTCTTTTTCCTATTTCTCGCGAAATCATTTTGATTGCAATAATATTCGTTATTTCAATTAAAAAATATAATAAAATTGTATAATTCTTTATTCTTTAATTTAAATTATGTAATAATTATGAATATTATTGCAACGGAAATGATTTTGCGAAAAATTAGGAGAATAGTCTGCTTTTATCAAGAATACGAATAAAATCATCTTTAATTGGGTTCTCAAAAATAATCTAAATTACTTCAGAAAGTTCAATATTCAATAGTAAATCACCCTTAAATTCCCAGAACACAATCAGAATTATTCATTAAACAAATTCTTTTGATAAAGTGTGATGGAAATCAGAAATGATCATCTTGTAGGTACACTTATTTCACAAGTAGAAAATAAACAGCAACCTCTATTAAGACGTAATTAATAACCTTCCCAGCGTGAGTGTAATTTTTTTATTGTGGGGCATAAATTCGAAATTGGTACCATATGAATTTAAAGAAAAGTACACCCCTAAAGATATAAAATAAGGACTGATTGTCCATCCGGTAAATTTTCATCTGTCGGCCTATTCACCCTCTGGGGCAGTCCAATTTAGTTTCTTTTTTCGTTGGTTGAATTTTTTGTTCAATAATTGGAATTTTTTGTTCAATAATTGGAATTTTGTTCCTATTCATTAATTTTAAAGGAACTAATCGTTCGTTTCTTACTTTCGGTAGATATGTAAATTATTTAAAATTCGAGAGAGCACCTCAGGTTTGCATTTAGTAAATTACTGATATCTGAAAGTAGTTCAGTAGTGCATTCCTGTCTGTATAAACAAACCTTTTTTTTTTAACTTATTGTCGCGTATGACTTTGCATTTTTAAGAATAACTCTTTGTTATAGTTGCTCTTAAGAGTTTTGACGTTTTTTTTTTTTTTGGAGTTCCGAAATGTATTAAAGACTTTGTTAACTCTAGAGGTTAAGGTTATTAAACGGGAATGCATGCTTTCTATTATATATTCAGTAAACAATATTTCTTTTGTTAACAAACGGATTTTGTCAGCTCCCATTCAGTAACAATAGTAACTTTCAAACATTGACATTTTAAAAAATATTATTTGTTTGGATTATTGTACCTTATGGTTAGATTTGTCTTTAATGTAATTCTATGCAACGAACATTTGTGCTTTCTACAGAAATTTTCTCTATTTTTTCATAAAATTAAATAGGTATGTACCTACCTACTTACCTAGTAGGCATAATTCACTTAAATTAAGATTATGCTTGCAAAAGATCTATAATTTCCGTCCGTGCGTCCTTAACATACTATCTCCAATGTAACATTTTCACATTACGTGATCTCTGCTAATTAAATTATCGATTATTAGCAAAATTATACATATTTACAAACACGATATCTACCTAAAGAGGTACTTGCGTTTATAATGTACGTACATATCTGTGTACTTAAATGTTTTCAAAACGTTAGAAAGACACAAATAATTTCCAATTTTATTGCATTTCTAATAAGGTACCTCTACCTACCTAATTTAGATGTTCGCAATAATATATGACCTAATTTGTTATTACATATTTGTTATAATTATTATTCTCGCAAACTTTTTATTCATGCCTAAATTAAATATTAAATTTTGATGCTATGAAAATTATGCAGTTAATATTGAGCATATTTACATGGACAGTTCATTCTTGTTATCATTGAACACACTTAACAGATAAGATAGAGTACTTGGTAATATGACTTATTGCTCTCTTCAAGTATTAACCAATATACCGAATTGTGAAATACAAAATCATGATTCTGACTTTTGATCAACGATATTTTGGTGGTGATGCATTACAAAAATAGAGACGTCAAGGACGATATTTTATGTGTTTCTGATTCAATGTTTACATTTTCTTCTTTAAACAATGATGCAAGATGCTATTTAGATTTACTGCCCAAGAAGCGTGTCAAGACAATAAATATCTATAACTATCTAATAAATAGTTGAAATAAATGGAAAATTATTCTACACAGACAATTGAAGGTGTCTTTTTTTCTATGTTAAAATAAGTAAATAAGAACAATTTGCTAAAAATTTGAAACAAATTGTTCTGGTTTTTATTTTTTTTGGAGCCTTGATTTTTCATTTCCAACTTTTGGGTACATGCTTATCAGTTTTAATAGCTCAATTATTTACAATTGCATTTAATACGTATTAATTTTCCACCCTAATTTCTAAGTTTCACCTCGTTTTATAGACTACATCCACACACTTACTTTTCTACCCTCTTAAAGACAGAAGAGGGAAAATAAAGCCCTGATAATTTATTACAAAAGAAAAGTTATTTTTAACTACTTACAATGTGGGTAACATGATAAATTAAAGGTTGTTAGAAAGTTTTTTTATTTTTAATCTAACAATAGCTGATAACTTAATTAAAGAGAAAAAAAAAACGAAAATGACATTGAAAATGCTGTAGAATGTAGTATGACTGTTTACAATTTTCACGCCTTAACAATTTGACATTGAAAACATTTCGCACTTTTACAAGTACTTATAATTTCTTACCTACAAAACGAATAATATAGAAATTATTTATAATGGGTCGCTCACGATTTACTTACCATCAGTTTAATTTAATGGTTGCGTTAAGTTGTTAAAATCGTTATACATTGTCCCATTGGCTTGTTCGCATTTAAATTTAATGATATAACACATTCTAAGACGTTAACTAGGCCTTTGTGTGTTGTGGTATGGTACGTGCTGGGCAGATTTAAATAATAATTGATTTTGTCCATAATGAGAACAAACTAGAAAGTGAGTTAATTCTGTAGACGTGAACGTTGAATTCATCAGTTTCGTTTCGTTGACGTACTTTATAATGGAAAGAAACACAAGTACAAACAGCTAGTAACTGTCACCTGCATACTTTTCAAAATACGTAACTATTTAAATTTATCTATGGAAAATGTCATGCATGCATATTTTTGTATCCAAATGACCATTAATAATTCCATGAACAGACTATTTGAGGACACGGTTGACGATTGTCTATTTTACTGGACAAAAATTAAAACAATTAAATAACCATAGACATAGTTCTTCGCACCTGCAACATGCTTAAATTTGTTTAAATTTTTAAATTACGTGTCACGTCTGAAGACGAGTTAATGGCTCCTATTACAACCATGCTATGACCATTAGATTCAATTAAAATACCGATAGTTTCCCTTGCCTACCACTTACAAATAATTTACACTTCAAAGATCTTAACAATGTACAATCTTTCGTCGCACAAGAAAAGTAATTGTCTAATACTGTACTTCCTTTGCCATGTTATTATCTGAAGGTAATTTTTACCTTTTACTTAAATGAGTATCAATTTAAAATTACAAAATGTAAAACTGGAAGATTTTCGATGTTAAGCTAGATAATCAAACAACTTATTGAAGTTTAAAAATGAGGTAGAAATATTGAACAATAATTTCTGAGAAAATTAGAGGTGAGTGTTCAATAAGTTTTTAGAATGACGATTACACCTATAACTTTCATAAAATGTTATCACCCTCGGTAATATCCTCAATTTTTAGGGGAATGATATCTTAGGAGTCGAAACAAGTTTCAAATTACGTACTAGAAATTTTGGTGTTTTATTTATTTTAGTTCTATAAAACTCCATTTGATTTTCTTGCTCCAAAGTTTAATAAACTATTAGATTAATTAATTTGATTTAAAGTTATTGTCGCATGCGGAATTGCTACTTATAAACAATTTTGTACAAAAAGTGACTATTAATAGTTATCCAAACTAATTTAAAAGCGAACGCTGTATGTAATGGTAGTTTACTTTCACTTATAATATCAATTTATTGTCTAATTTCGTCAATTGAAAGTTTTCAATAGCTTCCGTCACCTTTTAACACTCTATGCAATGACCGGAAGTTACGTAAATTGGTGGATTAATTAATTGATCGGTGTTTATATCGAATTCGTATTGAAACATGCCCATAAATGTTTACCATTTAAATTTATTATCGCCCATTAGCGCCTTTAAATAATTAAAACGTGTAAATGTAGTTATTTTTTTTAATCAAATCCGTGAGCTTTTATCAAAGTTTTGAGTTATACCACACCTAGGTACCTACTACTGTCGTTGCTTATAGAGAGGAACTTAGAATCAAAGGGCTTTTATCAGTTAAAGCTTTACATATGCGAATAAAATTATTTTTAAAATTGTTCCTAATTAGATAGAAATATCAATTAACACATTTCGCATAAGTTAAATAATAAATAATTGGACCTTCTTGGATATCTATTGATAAGTGGTAATAATTACTGGATAATTAAGGAAACTGTATCTGCATAAAACAAGCAAACCCGGGTTAATTTGTGGGTTAGGTTAGGGTAGGTTAGGTTGGGTTATAAGCAACAGTAATCATTATATTATTTGTGATAAAATTTTACTCACAATCAAAGTATTTATATTGAACTTTTTGTTTTGCCAATCCTAAGTTTTTATTATTAGGTGACGAAACAAAAATAAATCGTCTAACATTTAGGTTTTTTACTGAAATTATAATTTCCTGTCAATTTATTGTAGATAATGTTCCCTTTCATCATATTCACTGTGGCTATCTATATTTCTGTGGTTCAAAAAATATAATCTTGACCATTGCGAGGACGTAATCGACGTTTAATGAGGTTTTAATGAATGGGTAGAGACACTAAAGTAGGGAAAATTTGTTGCAAAAGAAGTACGAGTATGAAATACCTACTGGTATGTAACATACACTAGGTACCTATAGAGGTATACTGTCATGGTATTGTATCTACATAAACATATCCACTTATTGGCAACACTGTGTGTCCCAGTGAACGAGTCTCTTTAATGATCTTTCTTATGTGAAACCCAACATCGCGAAAACCAGTTTAATTCGCCGAATAACCCATAGCCCTGGGCAGGGAATGTGTTTAAAAACTGTCCGTGTTCTGTACCTCAATAGGCAAGTACCTACCTAACATCTCTTTTGCGGAGGTGTGTAGGTATCTATGTGTATTTGTTGCATTCGATCGAAGATTGCTTTCGGTACATCGAAGGTTATGCATAACTAAAATATTAATTATAAACAACATAGAAAGAGAAGCTCCTCCACTATGGGATCTTGTAGTAGACAAAAAATTGGTAGTAGAAAAAGGAGACTGTGGTAAAATAATATAAATGGATAAAAGAAAAGGAGACTCACCCCTAATTACCACAACACTAATTTACGAGCGGACACGTGTTTCGCCCACTTCATACGTGGTCAGTCTCGCGTTGATAATGCCCACGTATGAAGTGGGCGAAACACGTGTCCGCTCGTAAATTAGTGTTGTGGTAATTAGGGGTGAGTCTCCTTTTCTTTTATTCATTTATAAAAAATTGGTAAATTAAATTTATGAAGAAGGCGCAAAGGAAACTCCATCAGAAAAAGCCCTATTGGAATTATTAGTTATATGTAATTAGTCCATAAATGGGCATGAAATTTGGATTTTACTGTGTAGAATAGAAAGAAATGAACTTTTCTACCAGTGGAATTTAAATTTTGAAAAAACTTTATTACCCATTTCCTATTGTCAGTTTGTGTACCTACGTTCACCCTAATCTATTGGATTTTCTTTTCTAATTATCCCAGAATATAAAACCATTCAGTTTCCGTTATGAATAAATAATAATTGTTTCCTCTATTACTTATCTAGTGTTTAAATACATGGGCACTTTTCTTTTACTGTTTGCAATTTGCTTTATTCACCATCTACATAATACGTACGTACGTACGTTCTATTTTGTTCTTTGTAAGCTGCCAACGCGTTTAACATTCATGTAAAACAAACTAAGGTGCAAAGCATTCGTTTGTGTTACTTTTCACCAGCGATCTACATTGTTTAGGGTGTGTTGAAGATATTAATACCACGAACGTGAAGTGAATGGTGTACTTTGAATCTGCAATCACTGAATTATGCCCATTGTAACGTGATTTTTTACCTCGTTATAATGTTCTCTCTGTGTTTTATTAACTCGTGGCATGTATTACCTTACCCTCTTGTATTCTACTGAAAACACAAATAGAAAACGTTGTCGAAAAAAGATTTGAAAAAAAAATTTTTTTAGCGTTTCTTCATCATTTCAAAAGTAACCTAAAGAATATACTAGTTGAGTTCCCAGTTAAATGGGGGAATCCATTGTCGTCATCCCTCTTTTTGGGCACCTCATAGTAGTTTTTCCAAAAAGGAAATAGGTATCCCTCTATGGACATCCAAAGCTTCTATGATGTCCCATTCTAAATCCAAATGTCCCTATTTATAATTTGTGTTGGTAAATGTTTTCGTACGTTTATTTACTTAATAAATGTTAAAATTAAATGCGAATAGAATAGAAATTTGTATGAAATAATTAGTAGTGCATGAAAAGTTTTTCTATTTAAAATCGACAAAATTTACATTTCTTTTATGGCCAAAATCGACGAAATGGCTTGTTAATTTTGCAAACAGATGCAATGCTAGTGTAGTATGACCAAATAAATATCTATTGCAAGGCCACAAAAATTGTAACGGTGCCACGCACCAGTGCATCGCCTAGATTTTTATATAGACGAGAAGCATTGACTAAGTAGATTTTAAAACAGTTCAAGGCACTTGATGTTGGTATATTTTCATATAAAATTAGTGGGAGTTGTCGATTTAATGAAATCAAAATTGAAAAGCGGAAAATCGTGTCGTGATCGAGTGGTTTGTTGAGCTTAAAAATGAAAATAAGTTACACTAGTTTGCGATCGGAAATAAAAATGCAATAGGTACAGATATTGAAGTTAGTTGATCAATATAAAAGGCCCGGGGTATGAAAAATATAATGGGGGTTAAATTGAGTAAACGTAACGGAAGTAGGCGTTACGGAACTAGCGCTGCCACTTCCATAGATATGTCTTCTCCACCCTTCTTATAGTGAACGTGTAGGAGTTCCTTGTTCATTGTCTCTATAGGCATTTTGGTTTGTTAGAAATTTCAAAAAATTGTGATCTTATCTTTTGTTTTCAAGTAAAGTCGAAAATTTTGTTTCATACCTTACATCCTCTTTATGTTTCTCATTTTTACTCCTGGCCGTTCTATTTTAGTAAATACGTACTTTCTTATTCCCCCAACAGGCACATTTTGGTTGAGAGGTAATTTATTATGTAAATACTCTGACCTTGTTTCTCATTGTGGATTTCCGCCTTTGTAATGGCTAATTATTTATCTACTGCATTATCCGTCCTGTCCACTCTAACTGTCCTATTGTGTTCTGTTCTCTAATCATTAATAAAAGCTTTACAGGTGCATACGACATAAGTAGGTACCCACCTTGCAAAACATCTAATATCTACCATACATACATACGTTCCTAGGGAGGGAAGGTTACTGTTAATTAAGCCGATAAAATAAATAGATTTCCGTCAATTTCCGTACAAAAACCACGTTCTTATTGTACCTACACTATACCAAGCCTGGTTTAGTGTTGTGCGTTGATAACAGTGCAGTTTTTACATTGCTGTTTGTTCTTCGAAGCGTAACCAATTTAGCGATGTTGAGGTTTTTGATTGACGCAAATAGAAAGGTCGACCACACCATATTTGTTTTTTAGTTTGTTGGTAAAGTAGCTTTTCCTTTGTGTACATATTTCCAAATACTTTTGACAAAGGTACTTATACCATTTAATTAATTAGAATCGGATCTCAAGTAATGTTTTTTTGTAAATAAATTATACTTGCATTCACCAAAATGATTTCACGTGAAGATTTTTTGACCTTAATCATTCCAAATAAAGAACATGCAATTTATAAGTACCTACGTATACGGAATGTTGTCGTTAATTAATTTCTTGAGAAATGTAGGTGATGTGGTCCTAATTAATTTCACAAATGTAAAATGTCACCGTCGTATCTCGCAACATACTGTTATTACCTAGTTATGTTTTATTGAGGTCCTGCTAGAGTATCGACTTAATTAAAATATTGCAACTTGGAGGTACATAAAATGCATTACAATAATTTATTTACTAAATAGCAAATCGCGTCACATTTAAAAATAAATATTTTTTTATAAAAACACGTTTGCTAAACAAATATGTGGATACATAAAAAAAAATACGTGAATTGTAATTAACTTTTATGTTTCATGCATAAGTCATTTAGTTTGTTTCAATGTATAGGTATTTGGAGAGAAATGTAAGACTAGGAAATTACTATGAAATTTATTGTGTAATTGGCGATTTATCAAACAATGAAATTGCTCAAGTAAAAAAAAAATTAGGTAGTCATACACAATGTAACAATAATTCAGTTTTACAATAAAAGTCTAATCAAGTTTTAGGAATGTTAACTAAGTACTTTTTTATCGTTAGTACGAAGACTTCGTCAAGCATTTTTGCTTACTTTTTCCTATCCGGAACTAATCTTCGCATTTCTGAAAAAAGGATATTATAAAACGTACGGAACTGTACGAAAAACATAATCTAATCTTGATATTCCTCTGCCTTTCTTCACTCCTGTTTCTGTATCTATTATTTACCTATCACAATTTTTTAAAATAATTTCATTTTTTTATTTACGTCTGCTTTTTAAGTATCTTATTAAGCAGGTAATAATCTCCGTTGGAATGCGCACACCTTTTTCGTTTTATCATTATATCTTCATGATAATGATACTAGTTTGTTCTACCTGACTGAATTGCGTCAGTAGTGTCATATTCTTGGAAATTCTTCGACAGTTTTATTAGTAACGCCAGAAATTTTAATCGAATATAGTGTTTATTTTCTGCTTGTAGTTTTATTAAATAGGTAGGTACATTACAAAAAACTGATGATTATTAGGTGTTTCTAGAAGTGGTTATAGAATTTCTAATGAAACCTCTCAACATTTACTATTATATGTATATGATTAGAAATTGTTCTCATGTTTCGAAAAGGAAAAAATAATACATAAAATAGCTACCTATTGGTTCAAAGTTTCTTAAACTATTTTATTCGTTCTCTGTAAAAACAACAAACACTTACGATTGGTTTATTTGTTTCTTAAACAAACAATTAATGGACACCTCAAAATGCATACATAATTAACTACTTAAGGTGTAATTGCTATTAATTGATTTTAGTCACGTGTCCTGTAAATCAATTAATTGTAACATTCCTTATTTACTGTTTAAGTAAGTGGACTCACGATTGACATTTTAATTATTTAATCTAATTTTATTGATTCCATGTAACCTTAATTGCTATTGTGACCCTGTTGTCACATTGATTTACTTTAAAAAAAAAACCGAATGTTAAGTGATAAGCAAATGGTCAATAAATTTTGATTTATAAATTTCTGATTTGCCATAGAAGTTTTGAAATATCGATCTATAGTTTAGAATATACAAATTTGTGACACACTGTATGTTATTGGAAAGTGATTTAAAAGTTGATTATTACGGTTATTATAAGAACTTTTTTTCATATCTGAAACAAATGTTGGTTTTTCGCGTGAAATTTTATCCGCTAAAAGCGTACGTGCTTTCGTATAAAGTTGTGTGCTTGGATTAGCGAAAGTGTGCGCATAAAAAACGATTATGTGGTATCGGATGGAAGAAGAAAGTCGATTATAAAGCGGAGGCATCACAAATGTGGCGTCCATAGTATCATAATAAAAGAACCCATACACATAATACAATACGTATTGTACTGGTATTATTGGACATGTGTACCGTATAATTTGTCAGGATTTCTATGCAAAAAAAAAATAACAATATTTATACTTATAAGCTTCTGTAGTGTCCTGTATTTTATTCAAGGAGCACCTGTTACATCGCTTTTGATGAACTTGGAATTCATGACCTTTTGTTGTGCTTTCTCATTAGAATTTTACATACTTATGGTACATGGTCATTTGTGTTTGATTGATTGATTTATGGATTGATTTTTGATGTATTATTTCTCTATTAATAAAAAATTGGAAAATCCTAATGGGTCATATCGGGATATACAGTAATTCCATACAATTTAGAATGAATGTTCTCTACATAAAGATTTTAAGGTTTTGGGAAACGTCCATTTTCCACAAAATCTATCTATCTATTTGTAGCGAAGAGTTGTGAGATTTCCACTTTGGGAGCCGGTTAAAACGTCTGACTCAGTTGGTAAGTTTTTAATAAAGGTCGCCTCAGTTTGTAGGTGCCTAGTTTTTCAGTACCCTAAACGTCTCTGTTACTTAATAATATGTAAAAACACTAATTCGAACATGTAAAGCCCCGGGGGAAAAGGTCTAGTGTCTAACAAAAAATGTACAAACATTTAATGTAAATTGGTATGTGCTACTTTTGAAGCTCTTGCGGACCTTTAATTTTTCGATCTTCAGGGTCATCTTTGAAGTCGAAATTGGCATCTCTCCTGAAGAACTTTACCAAATAAACTTTCTAGTTATTTTTTATCTTGTTGTGTATTGTTGTTGTTGTTATTCTAAGGTGTCGCCTGTCACGTCGAGTGTTTTGTATATACATTTACGTGTCCTTTACATAAATGACACTTTTTATTTCGTTATTGTGTCGTTTTTATCGGTTGAATGCCGTTATACAAAGGACGACCAGGTTTTTATATGGAATGAAGTGTCGGAGGAAACACGCCCTTTTCAGAATTTCTTGTCAGTCATACTTTTATTTTTTCTTTCCCTGTCCTTCGTTAGACACTTGTATAATGTATAAATGTGTAGGTCGCAGGCAATTTAAATTAATTGTTTAAGTAAAAAAAAAAAGATATGCAAGTTAACTTTCTATATTTTTAAACGTTGTCTTTTTTCTTAAGGAATTAGAGGCGGGTGGATTGAAATATTAAAAGGTTGATGTGGATAGTGTACTCATTATTAAAATTATTTTATATTTTGATTTTATTTTGGCTCTTTGTAGACATCTCATGTTGAAAGATCTGCTGTGTTTCATACTAACATCGTTTTTATTTCTAATGTGAGTTGAAAATCCCAAAACTATACAATGCCTTCAGTAACAGAAAAATTGAACAATAAAAGTAAACATAGAACAATTTTTTTTTTCATTGAAAATCCCATGAATTTTCCATTTATAAAATATATCTCACGCAGTCGATATGTTACATACATTCTACATCCTTTCAACACGCGTTAGGAGATTTGATCTGCCCTTGTATAAATAAATAGGAAATATTTAACGTTCTTACATGAAAGTTACATTGTCTTCCTGTATTTTTTATAATCTATTTTACATACTTACTTATAAGTAAACATATTTCATAATAATTAATTTACCATAAATATTGCGTTATCAAGACATAAAGTAAACGTATGCTCTTTGTGTAGGAAAATCACGTATCATTTTCGATTAGTCTCTAAGATTTCTACGTTATTTCCAGTCACGCCTGCGACTTGTACTTATTGTACATCACAAAGAACAGACGCGGACAGTAAAACGGAGTTTAGTTCTGCCAAATCGGGCACATCACATTGATAAAAATGTCTTGGCTTTTAAGTTGCGTTACGTCGGTTGTATGGGAATGGCAGGCATGGTATAAAATGGTATGGTATGGTATGGTGCACGACCATTTTATGTATGTATTATCGGACATGGTATCGCCTGCGGGAGCGATAGAATGCATGTTGTTTTTGTTGTTGTCTTTCATGTAACCGCCTCGACTGTACATGACTACAACTCAGTTTTTGTTTTTCCTTCAACAGTTATTAATGTTTTAGTTAGTAAGGGTAACTTTAAGTAACATATGGTATAAAAGAGCTTTTTAATTATAAATCCACTGACGTTTCGCTCGATTAGACCCTCCCACGTATTTTTTCAATATTTTATCTGTTCTCTTCATGTTGACTATGACTACTGAGTTGAATTTTTCATTTCTAGTTATTTTTGGAAGTAAATTTTTTTTAATTTGATTTCTTTGAAATATTGGCAAAGAAAAAAATTAATAGTAGGGAAGTAAAGTATCGTTACACCTCCCTACATATACGTTGACATGTACATGTACAGTGTTGAAATTAATGCATTTTCATGCACCATAATTTATTCTTTGCCTCAAGCGTAACCACGTACTGCATTATAGTGTTTATAATGGAAGCAAATTGAACTTTAGCCAAGCGGTTTTCTTCATTGTTTCGCTTTTTTATTTTCACAAATAATAATTATATTGTATACCTAGTAGTGAGAAAAGTAAAAGTGGAAACGTAAATGTAACACGAACATTGTTATTAAACTACCTACATAATAACATTCTTCTAGGTATCTATATAAAAAAAAAACTTACCTCTTAGAGAAAATTTTCTTTCATCGACGTGGAAAATTGTATTAACGTTAATTAATTAAAGTAATTTAAATATCATTATTTCATGTATTATGTTTTATACAATATCTTCTAAGTAAGTAGATTTAATTTTATAGTACATATTTAGAATTCAAGCTGAAGTTTTAACTCAGATTACAATTTCTCTGTGACATTTTTTTTTTTTAATATGAAAATATCTTTCGATCGATTTATCATTGTGGTAAATAATGTGCATACTAGTAGAGATCACAGTGTCCTGAATTTCTACTTTCACCACGCTACTTCAACCAATTTTATATTTTTTAAATTTACATTACGAATGAATAAGTAGAAATAGAAAACAATATTATTAATAAACGATGATTTCAACTCATAATGAAAATCAAAATTTCTGTTTGCATTCCTACAACAAATGTTTTTCTAAAAGACCAATTTTAGTCTTGTGAGTGAATTCTGCATTATATTATCAGAAAAAGCTTCTTTTTAGTTGAAAGTTGTAAATGTATTTCTTTTTTTTTGTGTAATTTAAAGTGGAATACTTATAATATTTATTACTATTGAATGGTATTGTCTATTGTATGATCTGTTGTGGCCATTTCATTTGAATCCTATCGAACAAAACGTGATCTGTCATAGAAAAAAAAACACTCCCACGTGACCGTTAGTTCTTTGCATTTAATCGACCATTTTATTACAACAGGTTAAAATGTCATTCACAAGATCAACTTTCACTTACAAGCAAAAGCTTGCCGAACGATATATGTATGTTGGTAAACAATATTGAATGAGAGACGTGTACGTGAAACATTCTTGAAATTCTTGCTTCACTTATGAATCTATACTTCCCTTATTTTTTTATTTAATATTGTTATTTTTTTAATTCTTCTTTTTTTAAAGACAATTTCGAAAGAAAATCGTTTCTTATTCCTATAGCGATCTTATCATCGGAAAAAAAGGGGTACATTTGACAGAGACTTCAAATAATCGTAGATTTGAATGCCTCATTTTCTCTTTTGTCTTTAAGGGGGTTGAAAAGTGTGTGTGTGGTTTTCTGCCAATTAAAAATTAATTTCCACATCATTATTTGTTATCGAAACGTCGTTCTTTTAAGTCTTAATAAAGAATAAAATTCGTTAAATTTATATGTACACCATTGCACATTGGATTTTTTCATAATAAAATAACTAACACACTATAGTTAATTTTTTATTTTCAGTTTAATTTACCATAGATATAATTTTGTAGATAATTACTAATAATAATTAATTGAAATAATATTAATGAATATTTTATTTTGTTACAGTACAGTCTACGACAGTTGGATTTATCGTTACTTTCCCAATTATGGTCCTTAAACGAATCTATTCAAGATTTTCGACAAATATTGCAAGAGCAAGACGATAGGGCGTTATCTCCTCCCTCGGCATCACCAACACCCTCGTCATGCGACGAAGCTGATGCCGAAGAGTTTTACTCCCCCACACCCATTCGATTGCGCCCTGCTCCACCTCCTCCACCTTTGAGGACAACAAGTAATAGTTCCTCAGCAAATTCCAGCGAATATGGAACAGTTTGATTAAGGTAAACGTAATAATTAAACTTATAATTTTTTGTTTAATTTTTATAATTAATTACAGACCATTTTCGCTGTGATTCCAAACACCCAATGGCCATCATCATTCCATATCAGTAAGGACTGAATGTTTGACGTATTGTAAATGTGTTTATATATTATTTAGTAATTTAATTAATTAATGTCTTGTGATAGTTAAGTAACTGTGCAGAGATTTAACACATTTCATTGTGTAAAAACTTTTATGAATTAATACCAAAATGATTTTAATAAATATTTTATTAACAATTGCTTTATATTATTTACTAATAAATTCCCAGGACTTTGTTTTCCCATGATGCATTTGAGCAAAGTTACTTAAGACGCAGCAGCATCTGTGATGCAGTAGTGAAACTTGAAAGTAAAATGATTAATTGTGATTTAAAGTAATAGTAATATATTTAATAGTTTAATAAAACATAAAAATTATTTTAAATGTTTCCTATAGTATTACCAAGTGATGTGTGTTGTGCTTTCATTGTGGATGGTTACTACGAACCTGGTAAGTAAGGCAGCGCCATCTATGGAGTAGTAGCGAAAGTTGATATTACAGAAACCTGTAATGTTGCTAAGTATATGAATCTAAGTATCTTAATATATGAATCTAAGTATCTTAATATATGAATCTAAGTATCTTAATATATGAATCTAAGTATCTTAATATAAGAATCTAAGACTATTTTAAGAGTCTCAACTATGAGTCCACCCACCCACATCCTACCCGTTTCCGATACTTTACTTAAGTAATTTTCGGTTTTACAAATGAGTGCAGACGCTTTGGAGCGCCATCTATCGGCTTCATAAAAATTATAATTTTCATTACGAAAAATTTATTTTTACGAACTTTTAACGAGTTTTTTAACGAAATCATTTTTTTAATATGTATTTTATTGTACTCATTTACAGTCTTTACATTTCAAGTTTTAGGACTTTGGTGCTTAAAAATTACACACTACTTTGATTTGTTTATTCCAATTTATTTATTAAATTAACATTGTTTTTACTACAGTTTTAAAAATACATGTCTTATAATTACATTTTCAACTCGTATTATAAATTTAACATTTCTTATTTTAGAAACAGTTTTAAATATACTATGCATACAAATAACAACAAAGGGTTGTGTTTATAATAATTAGGCGGTTTTTACATATTAACAAAGTTAAAGTAACAGTTTATTTCATCAATGCAAACAATTTTATTTTAAATAACGACTTAGAGTTACAGTTAAATTACGTTTAAAAATTTTAGGTTTTTACAATAATAATTTTAAACTGTTAGAACAAATTACATAAAGTTCTAGTTTGAGTTACAATCAAGAAAAAGCTTTTTCAGCAATTGTGTGTACAGTTTGGGCCAATTTCTACGTTTCTATAGGTTAATTGTTTTCTTATGACGAACTTAGGCTAAAAAACAAAACTAGGGATTTTTGATTTTTTTTAATATGTTTATATCTTGGTTGTTTCTTAAATAAAAAAATACTATTTTCGCGTTATTCACACACTTCTTTTATTTTTTTTAATAGGAATCATAGTTCCCTATGCTTTAGTTGAAAAGACATTATTTTTCTCTTTTCAAAAATGTAAGACATGTGGGGTGTCCTTTTTGTTCTGTAAATGTAGAATAAAGAAAAGTCTTTTTGTAGCTTTCTTTTTGTTATTTTATGTTTGTTTCTATCAAACTTCTATAATATTTGTTCTTTTGTCTTTTTCAAAGTGCTCAATTTTACTTTGTATTTTCATAATTACACCCTCTGTTTAATTTTAAAATTATAAAACGTCATAGAATATAGTTAAAATGTGTTAGTTTCAGTAATAACAATTTTAGTATGTTAGAAAGATTTGTTTCAATTGCTATCAGAAAACATGCAATTTTATTAATTTTAGCAAGAATAAAAAGGCTACAAACAATACAAACAACAAGAATTTTACATTCGCTCAATCAACTTTGAAACTGTTGTTGTTCTGTTGTTTATTAACTTATAAAATCGCCTTTTTTTTTCTGAATAATAGTTGAAACATATACGTCTCTTATATATTACAATTGTTATTACTGAAAATATACATACTACAACATGTTAAACTTATGGTAATTTTCGATGACGTTTTATAATCTATTGTAGAAGTAGATAGGATATAATTATAAAGATACAAATGAATAAAAGAAAAGGAGACTCACCCCTAATTACCACAACACTAATAGACACTTAGTGTTGTGGTAATTAGGGGTGAGTCTCCTTTTCTTTTATTCATTTATTATTTTACCACAGTCTCCTTTTTCTATTTTTTTTTTATAAAGATACAAATCAATACTTAGGCCTTTGAATTAACAAAAGAATAAATATGACACAAGTCTGTTTGAAACAAACATAAAAAAGCAAAAAGAAAGCTCCAATGGAGTCTACTTTCGTTATTTTATACACATATTATACAAGAGCAAAAAATGTCTTTTTAACTGAGGCATAGCCAACGATTTCTATTGCAAAAAACACAACATTATGCAGTAACTCGAAAGCAGATGATTTTTAATTTTTTTATTTCGGTGCTACTATATTCTACAAGTACCATAAGGATGTGGAAGTCGTTCTTTTTTTTTAATTTAACAAACAACCAAGATATGGACATATTTCAAAAACTTAAAAATTTCTATTATCGTTTATAACTCGAAAACAAAAGACGAGAGCAATTTTTTGAAAATGCCAGTAAGTTCGTCTCAAAACAAGAGTTCGAGGATGCGCCATTAATTTTTTTTAAAGTATCAAAAGAAAATTACAAATATAACAATCATCATTACTAACCCAGATTTTTCAATACAAGTACTAGGGCAATTCAAATTTTGATTATCTTTTTTTCCTTTTCTACTAAACAGAATTAATAGTTAAAGGTAAATAAAAGAAGAAGAAAGACATACTACAGAATGCATTAGTAGGATCTTTTGTATATATCTGACATTGATGGAATAAATTCCATTAAAAGTAGCAAAAATTTCATTTTCTTTTCGTAGAGGAAACACTATTCAATAAGTTTCAAAGAAATTGTTTTTGAATCACCCTAAAATCTGTACTTGTAAAATTAGTCCATACCGCTCATGAACACTTATTTTGATGGTTAAATTTCATCCCTGATATTTTTGTTTTTTCACATTATTATCTATATACTTGAATTGCATTGATTCTCAAATGTATTTTTCTTAGATCCAAGAACAACGAACAATAAAAAATTCCAATATAGGTACATCTCAATGCGAAAATATAAAAACGTCAGAGATTTTCAAATTTGAGCACCAAAATAACAGCGTTTATTAGTATTAAGGGCTAAGACTCCTTTTTCTAAGTCTAACTTAACATGAACAGGTACAGGATTTACTACTAATTTACATTTATTTACGACTTTGTTGTTGTAAATGCCTCTAAATCTATTAGTAAAGGTAGAAGCGACAAAATTGTGTCAGAACTTTTTTTTTTTAAATTAACTAAGTAATTAATTAACATCATTGTAATCTATATCTTTATGCAATACTTTTCAAGTCTATTGAAGGTAAAACAGAGAAAATGAGGCACTAAAATTTACAACTATCTGACAGTCTGCAAGTTTCAAATTAAAATTCATATACGCAAAATACAAAACGTTTTTTTTTTTTTTTAACAAAAAAACAAATCAATTTTGTACATTAAATCTCGCTCTTTTATAGTCTAATTTACCTCATGATTTCCAAGATTCTTCAACAAAGTTCTTCTTATGGTGACGTGACGAGTTTAAAGGTCTTGATTTCTATAAAATAACCAAATGGTTAATTTTCGAAATAGTTTAACTAAACTGCTGAGAATTTAGCTTATAAATATCACAATTGCATACGCGATTTTTTTATAGATATCTATCTAAGAAAATATTAAATTATTTTTTTTTTCTCAATATTTGAATGATTACTTCGTAAACTATTTGAATCAATAACACAAATGCTATTTGCTAAAAAGTAAAAATTGTCAAAATACGATTTTTATTTAATGTTTAACTTTTTGTTTTTCATTACAAAGAGAAAATTATTTTCACTGAATAACAAGCACTACAACTTACATCGACGAGGAACTAATAAATATATTTATTCAAAACAGTAATAATTTTAGATAAGAATTTATTCACGATTGTTTATGTTATTCAAGAAAATTGTCAAGAACTTTGTTTTCTCGTTATTTGAAAAACATATCTGCTGGAAGAAAATATAATTTTACAGGTAGAATTAGAAACAGAACTAACCTTGTCTCACTTTTGTTCATGGAATTGTTCTTCATTTTCAACATGTTTTCATGCAGGAAGATGGGGAGCCACTTTTTTCCAGAAGATCAATTCTAAAATGATCTTACCAAAACTATACAATATTGTAATCATTCTAGTAAATTTATTTTTTTAATGCTAGGTAAATATCTCCAGATATCTCAAGAACTGAGATTCAGTAGCCCAAAATCAAAGCTTTGGAGAAGGATCGTCAAAGCTCACTTAAAGTCAGCGACAAGGGGTGGATGATGGGTACTAATTTAAATTAAAATTCCTTCAACCATTGCTGGTAAAGGTGGACTGCGGTTATAGGTCGTGAAACCTAATGTAGCAGTCCCAAAAAAGCGTCAATTGACAACAGTCAATGACTAAAATGACAAGTACATGGGTAAAGTTGAAAGCTCTACCCAAATACAACTGTCAAGTTATTTGTCCCACGATGCCTGAAAAAGATAGCTTTGATTTTAGAATTTTTAAATCCAAAGTCAAAGCTTTGGGAAAGGATCGTCAAAGCTCACTTAAAGTCAGCGACAAGGGGTGTGGGAAATTGGTACTAATTTAAATTATAAATCCTTCTACCATTTCTGGTCGAAGGTGGACCACGGTTATAGGTCGTGAAACCTAATGTAGCAGTCCCAAAAAAAGTGTCAATTGACAAAAGTCAATGACTAAAATGACAACTGCATATGAGTAGAGTTAAAAGCTCTACTCAAATACAATTGTCAAATTTTTTGTCCCACGATGCCTGAAAAAGATAGCTTTGATTTTAGATTTTTTTAAATCCAAAGTCAAAGCTTTGGGAAAGGATCGTCAAAGCTAACTTAAAGTCAGCGACAAGGGGTGTGGGAAATTGGTACTAATTTAAATTATAGATCCTTCTACCATTTCTGGTCGAAGGTGGACCACGGTTATAGGTCGTGAAACCTAATGTGGCAGTCCCAAAAGGAGTGTCAATTGACAGAAGTCAATGACTAAAATGACAACTGCATATGAGCAGAGTTAAAAACTCTACCCAAATACAATTATCCAAATTTTTGTCCCACGATGCCTGAAAGAGATTGCTTTGATTTTAGGCTTTTGGAGAAGAGGAACTTTTTAGATTGACGAAACTATTTGCTATTGTTGGAGTATCGTGCAAACATATAACTAGGCCAAAAAATAAATTGTTACATATATGGCATTAAATAATGCTGAATAAGAAAAATGCTTATGTCAAAAAAGAATGGTAGAAAAAAGATAAAAAAGTTTTGTGTTCGCCAAGGCAGGACAGTCCCACACGGTAATATTTCGATGTTTCCAGACCCACCTCTTTATGTAACAAACGAAGGAAGATGAAGGTGTAACTGCTGTGATCTCAGGAATCTTGTTCCGTCGTATCATCAACTGAAATTCCCAAGGAAGGGTCAAGAATAGCGATAAACGGCCAGCTTGTCCATTCCACTAATGATTATTGAAGTGATAATTAAGTTTGATTAATGTTACAAACATAATACCAACCAATTACTACTAATAATATTAGTGAAACGAACGTGATTAGACCGTTTAACGTGAAAAAAGTGACCACGAGGTTCGGCGGGAAGCTCTCCCCCTTCTAACCTGACTATCAACTACGCATTGTATTGATAAAGTGTCGGAACGGGAAGCTCTTCCACTTTGAAACCTCCCCGCAGTCGAAGGAAGTCTGAGACCCTATACTTCAGGGGTGGAAAAAAGTGTACGTAACGCAGTGCGTGGACATTTTTTTACACCCTGTCAAGCTGTCGGTACCATTATAGAGAATGGCCAAGGGAAAGCTGAACCAGGGCGAGTCAGGAAAGCCGAAGCCTCCGTCGTTCTCCCGCTCCCCAGCTGAATGAAAATGGAAACGATAGGGACTAGTCTGCCCCAAAAGTTCTTGTTGCAGCAAAACAACTTTTAAGGCATACTAGTTATTTGTTCCTTTCTTGACACAGTAATAACACTTAATACTCGTATACATAAATATTTTTGGACATATTTAATTGTTTGTTCCAAAAGGGAATTTCGTATAACTTATACATTTGAGTTTTATTTTTTTTAATAAAATAAAAATCATTTAGTTTTGAAATCAAAAAAAAAATCCAATAAAAATGAAGTCGCTGTATACAAAATTTTAGAATGTAATTTTTTCCAATACCTGTATATAATACAGTTTCAAATAAAAAATAAAATAAAGATTAAAGCTAAACTTATCTTTCAGTTTGTTGTGTTGTTCCTGCTCGTTCACGTAAATGGAGAAGAAATATTCTTCCTGTATGTGAAAAATAATAAAGACGCAATTTAAAAAGTGTATTGGAACACCTCAAACTTTTTTAAAATAAATTTGTAAAACTTTTCAAAATAAAAATAAGTACTATCTACTACAAATGGTTGATAATTTGTACATAAAATTAAGTTGAAATTGTTAATTAAAGAATAAAAAGGTTTAAAAAAATTGAAGTTACATCAAATTCTAAAAAATAATTATTAAAAATTGACTGAAAACTATAAATATAATTGAGACAATGATGTATGCTGAATTTAATTTTGATAATTGGGGAGTTAATCAACAAAAATACACATTTCTAACAAATATTCTCGAAAGAAAAAATATTAAAGTAATGACGATACTGCAATACTTTAGTATACGCTATTACATAAACGACAAAGTTAAAATATAAAGTAATAAATATCTAATTTATTAACGACCACACCCAAAATTTTATACATCATCTTTTAAGATGGTTATTTATCTCATTTATAAAAAAAGATATCGAAAATCTAAGTTTAAAAGAGTACATATACACTTAAATATTCAATTATCATTTTCGCGTAAATTTTTAATTTAAGATTTCTTAAAAAATTAAAGAAAGCATACCTTATTTATTCACTGTTAATTTCACAATCCAACGAACTGGAAACTGGCATCCAAATAACATAATGGCATCATTATCAATATTGTGCCCTTCAAAAGGTCGTAAACAAAATACGTCATTTCGTATTCGAATCTTTTGGCGCTGGAGAAAGAGTGTCTAAAGTACCTACGTTTCGATTAATTAAAAATTATAAGGCGGGAAATTTTAATATCAATGTGGTGTATTCTATTCCTGTAAAGCGTAGAAAGGATCAACTAAATTTCAAAACAATTACATAATGGAATAAAAAAACCTTACATTTCATTACAAATTATTCCAAAATGTTTATTTTTTTCTTCTAAGTACATAAGACTTACCTTAAAACTTAACATAAGATAACAAATTGGTTTAGACAAAATTTGTACCAAAACAATGGATCCTTAAAACATGAATGTACAGGTTTTTTAAAATTGAGTGTCGCATCGGACATTTAAGGGAATCTACGCGGGTTAGAAGTTTCAAATTGATACCAATTTTGTTATTGTTAATATTTTTTTCCTAAAACGTCCAACGAACCACTCAATTTTGAAATTTGGCCATATATACAGAACGATGGAATTAGTTTAACTAATCTTTAAAGATGAGTATGATGTAGAGATCTCTTTAACATTCAACTAAAAATGAAATTCTTTTACTCAAAATATAAAAAAAAGCTGCCTTCTTTGCATTCAACATTTTGTACCTGTCCAAAAAAACAAAAATACGAGAAACGAAAGGGGAGTTCGGCAGTTAACTTGTTAAAGATCACTCCGATTTACCATTTAAGACGATTATTCACAACTATATAACATAATATACATAAAAGTTTATCACAGAAAATGATAAAACCTCAACAAAGACAATCTGATACTGTTTTACTAAGATACGAAAAAAATAAAAAATAAAAATAAAATAATTACTTCATTAATAAATAAATTAAAATAAATTGCAGTACCAGAACGTTTTCATTTTTGTAAAATGAAGTTGATGATCGAATGGCTACAACAAACCAAGGGGAAGACACAATAACACTGTCTGACCTTTGCCACATTGCAATTAAAAATTACAATACAATTATGTGATAATATGGATGGCAAAAGTTATGCAAGTCAACAAAAGATCGAATTTAGTAAACATTTATAAATTATCGTGCAATACCACTACATTTTAGGTGTGTATTTATTACAGTAAAACTACACTAATCCGGACAAAGATATAAAATGTAAATTTTGTAATCCGAACGAATCACGAATCACCACCTAAACCGAATCGCGTGTCGTTGAAATGTTCAGCTACCCCCTTTTTACTCGACCATTTTACTGGCTTAGTTTTAACCCGGGTTAGTGAAGTTTCACTGTATTTTGTTGTTTACAAAAAGGATACAATATTTTTAAGTGAAATGCTATATAACTGTAGTAAATCTGCAAAATATTTCTTATAAAAATAGTTCACCCTTACTACAGTATGAAAATGACAAAAGTCCTTATGTAAAGCGTTTGAATACACTTGGAAAATAATTGTTTTTTTTTTTTTTTCTAAAAATTGTATTTAAAAAATATACGAATATGGTACGCGTCCCGTTGTGTAACTTGTTGGCACTTTATTACCCTTCATTTATTAATATTATATCGTGCGAAAACGAAAATAACAAAAAGTCAAATTAAAATGTTACGTGGAATGCTGCTTTACCACAATAATAATTGCACTTCTACAACTGTTGCCTTCAAAAAGATTTTTTTTTAACTCACATTCCTGACTCTGCAATACCTTCGTCATCTATAATTAATACAAAAAAAAATAAATAAATAAATAAATAAACTTACCTTATTAGAAAGTTATCGTTAAAAGCAAACCGGAATTAGAAATAGCGTTACCTACTGATTAGTAAAATTTTAGAAGTTGTTAAACGTTCTAATAGAAATTAAAGCAATTTTTTGTTTCCTTAAAAAATATGAGGCGATAAAAATTGAAAAACCAAAAAAACAACCAACTTATGTTAATAATTTAAGAAAATTACAGTCACAAAAACATTTTTTAAAGATATTTCAGATGTAATTTTTGTTAAAAAAAGTAGCATTAGTTATAATTATTGATATGCTTTTGGGTTCAGAACAGTGGCGGATATACGAAATAAATATATGTAATCGAATTACAGGAAAATAAGGATTTTATTTTCCAAAATTTGAATCCGCCGCTGGTTCAAGGATCATGCATTTGGAAAACTAATAAAAGCGTGCTAAGAAATAAAGCCTTTACAGTTACCCTCTAGAGCAAAAGAAGTTGGCAATACGTCCAATATAGAATGCAGTAGTAATAGTTGTTGTGCTACTTTAGCTTCTCCCCAGAGTTCAATATACCATTTCCAACACCTTTGCCTGAACCACAGAACAACTGCTTTATAAATGGCCAAACCGTCTGGATTACCATTTCTGCGTTTGCATCAGAAAGGCAGGTTTACACTAGTGTTAACCACATGAGAGCTACATCGATATAAATATGCAAAGTGCAAAAAAAAAAAACAACGCTACATCATCAACCGAGCTAAACTACAATTTGGTGTTTTCTTGGATACTCAAAAATTTACAAAAAGATAAAAACAAGATTGAAGCAGTTATGCAGAAAAAATAACACGTTATTACAAATCGTCCGAAATGAAGATTACTTTAGGGATTATTCGTGTAAAAAAAAATTTAAAAATAGGAAGAATTGTTTTATAAACTTAAAAAATATATTGTCATGATAAAAGGATGCTACAATACAATTTCCAGGAAAAATATCAAAATTAGAAATTGAAATAAGTTCCAAGATATTAAATAAAAAATGTTTTTAAAAAAATATGTACTATTAATTAAAGTATTTACGTTAAGAAGATTATTAAAATTTTTAAGTTGTGACAAATAAAATTATTTGAAAGATCGATGTAGTCAAGAATTGATTTCATAATTGGTTTATATAAAAGATAGAAGTGAAAAGAAAATAGAAAAATATAACAAAATACAGCATGATAAAATGTTATTACAAATAAAAGTGATATTTTAAAGTATAATGGTCAGATAGTGGAAGTTTATGAATAATTCAAGATTTTTAAGAAAACAATGTCAATTTAATAAAACGAAAAGAAGAAGAAGTTAATTAAAAGAAAAGAAGAAAAATTAATATATGAAATGACTTCATATTCTGGTAAATGCTGTTTTTTAATGGACATTGATTGATATTAAAACTGAAGTGAGTGAATTTAGACATATCACAATTTAATAGTAGAAAACTAAATAGACATTTAGTAGTTTAAAATTTAATTTTAATATAATGTAATTAGTTGTGATTTTTGATTTGAATTTTAAAATATTAATTAAATAAAAAAATTGTAAATTTAATTTTTGGAACTTACACTGAGTAAAATTATTATTCATGCTCTATAATATTAAAAATTTAATATTTAAAAAAAATTGTATTGCATCTTACCAAATCATTATAATTTTTTTATACTCTTTAGCAATAATTTAAGTTTTTCGTTTATTCGCAATTAATTTCTTCTTGAGTCGACTAATTAAAAATTTTTATATTCGTCATGAATACTAACCTACTAGTCATTTACTTGTTTGATAAAATGGTCTTCTATAGAGAAAATAAAAAATTTGGGGATTTTCAAAAGCTACAGTTTTTGAACGACAACAAGAAATATAAAAACAAAACGAATTCTAGACGATTTCAAAAGAAATAACTCAGTAAGAATTCCATCTTCCCCATTTCTTCCAAGTAACCAACATAACATCTAATTATTAAAAAAGGTGCAAACTTTTATCTGAAACGTAGCCTCACCTGACCTTACACTCTCTTTTATGCCCAAATGAATTTTTTTTGGTTACAAACTAAAAACTACTTAAATACACATTTGTGTTTGTATCAACACCAATAAATAATTTAAAAAAAGAACAAAACAAATACGTAATGAAGCTGCAAAACACGGTGCTGTTAATTACACTGTACATATTTATAATAGAACCTGGCCTTTATTTTCAAAATTCAAAAATAACTCACCTTCGAACCCTTGGTTTTCGTGTATCTCTCTAGGAGGTCCGGTCAACTCTTTCCCTTCTAGTACGGTAAGGAGACACTGATGGATACAGATGTACTGCTGTTCAGTCTGCACCATCCACACTCGTTCTTTACGCATTTGGTAAACAATTCCAAAAATATCCACGTAGTCCATCACCTGGATTTGCTGTAGGATACGATCCAGGCAAATGAAAGTACCGGATCTTCCAACACCAGCACTGAAACAAAAAAAAATTATTTTTCTTTTAAAACAAAAACGTAATCTATCAATAATTAAATTACCTGCAATGGACCACAACTGGCCGTTGGTCAGCTCCTATCCTTTCCCTGAAGGCTCTGACGAACCGGACGAGAGTATGGGGTGGATTCGGGACCCCAAAGTCCGGCCATGTTGTGAAGTGGAAATGTCTGATAACACGTTGGACATCGCCCTGAAACAAACCAAAAAAAAATATATTAATTCATATGCTCATTAATATATACAAAAAAAAAATACTCACCCTGCAAACCATGAACTCTGAAACATTCCAATCAGGATACCGAGACTCGTTTAATATTTGCACCGATATGTCTCCATAACACACAGGCATAGCGTCGTAAGGCCAGTAATGGTCGCATTTTTCTCGACCTTTTTCCACGCACCTCGTCAGCATAACAATAGCTCTAGAGTTCGATTCCCAAACCATTCTCCAAAAGTCGTCTCTGGTCGAATGAAGAGGCCCTTGAGTCACTATGAATTCTCGTGGAGAATTGTGTCCCTGAAAAGTCACATATGTGAATAAGTAAAAAAAATAATTATCTATTTTTTATTACCGGAACGTAATTGGCGTTTACATAATCCGAGCCTTCTTCGTCATCAACTGGTTGCAATTTAAATCTGGAATGGTCGTATGGCAAAATGTTCGTGAATCGATTCTTTGGCCTATTGCAAGGTAGATCAGCAAAAGTGCACGGTTGGTCCCTTCCAACATGTTTAAGTTCTTCGAATTCTTCACTAAACCTAACACATAAAATAATTTTTAGGTAACAATTTTTGTCACAAAAAAAAAAAGATTTTACCTAAAGTCAGAGTCTGCCGACATGATTCGATAATGATTCGCGAAGTTTTCTATTCTAATTGGTCGACTAGTTACGATTACCGAATCAGGCAAAGACATATTATCGTTAGCCCTTGCTTCTGTTGCTTTTCTGCCAGCAGATCTTCGTTTTCTTATTAATATAACGGTTATAAATAGTAAAGCTATGAGAATAATTGGAATTATTACTCCTAGAATTATCGGAGTATTGTCTTGATCTGAAATAAAAAAATTATAATAAAGATCATAGTAGAAACTTCATCTAAAAAATTAATCAAGGAGAACTTCTACTTTATATCATACGTAAATATGTACTTACAATCCAATTTTATAACATCAGAAGCTTTAGAAGAAAAAAAATCAAAATATTACACATATCTTCATTCCATTGCGTGTGAGGAAGAATAAATATGTTATTTATTTTATTTTTTTATTATATTTACCTGTTTGAATTGGGAAACTGTAGCTAGTGTCCGTAAATTTATCAGGAGCCGTAAAAGCTCTTATTTTCACTCGATACGTAGATCCAGATTTGAGAGGTCCATTACAATAACCTGCTTTACGAATATCACAAGATTCTCCTCCAATAGTGAAGTCTTCAACAGTACTGTTTTGGAATGGATAATAGGGTTCCATAACTTGATAAGGGGGCCACACCGAATACGCCTGGACGTCCCTCCAAGAGGGCATTTCCAGTCCAGAAGAATTTTTGGTATCATCTTCAGCAACGACTATTGCATAGGAAATTACCTAAAACCATAATTAAAAAAATACAAATAATTAAAAATAAACATATTAATATTTACCGGCCCATTAGCTTCGCTGAAATAATTTTTCCTAAACCTAATTTGTATTGTAGACGTACTCTTGCAAACTTCGGTAGGAACGACTTGCATACTGGGCTTCGGTGGTGCCAAAATTGGCATTTTTTGCTTCCATACTGTTTCCGGACCAAAGCCAATTCTAGTTTCAGCCTGGATCCGGAAAACATACGTTTTACCAGGAATAAGATGTTTAATTTTTCCTCTAAACGTCTGCGGACTAAAATCTTGAAATACTGTATGTGCAGAACCCTAAAATTTCACAAAAAAAAAAAAATAATCCACAAATAAAAAAAAAACAATAATTTTTATTTTTCTACCTCCAATCCATAAGTGATGGTAAATTTACGTATAATTCCGTTCTGTTCAGTTATAGGCAATGCCCATTCAAAAGAAATTTCGCTCGGCTGTATGTCGATAGGTTCGAATTTTTCCACTTTTCCAGGTACGGATTCTTTTGTTTGGAAAATTGCACTAACGGGGGTGGATTTTCTCAATATGGTCGATTGAGTTCCACTCCTGACAACCACAGTAAACGTGTAATTTCGATGCGGCTTTAAATCATTAATGGTTATCGAATTATGCAAACTCAAATTCTGAATTAGAACATTTTCAGAAGTTAAATATTGAACTTCGAAAGCGTTGTATTCTCCTCGTGGAATGCCCCACGTTAACGTTATTTCAGTGTCACTGATATACGTGGCGTTTATACCTGTTATCGGTTCAGGATCTGAAAACAAAATATTGCTCGACACTTGTACGATTGATTAATCTTTTTATCAGTGACTCACAAAGTCTATCTTGTCTTTGTAACGGTTGGCTGGCAACATTTTCGGAAACTGTCCAAACAGTAATATTGTACAAACGTCCAGGTATTAGACCAGTGAATGTTACAAAACGTTCAGAATCATTGGCCAATTTTTCCTGAATAGAAATGGTAGCTTCAGATAACGAAAATCTGTAATGGTCAAACTTGGAAATTGTTTGAGGTGTTGGAGTGTAACGCAAACTCAAAGAATCTGTCGATTGCTGATTATTAACGACCACCACTTCCGATTGTATAAGAGGCACTACAAAAAAATATCAATCAGTAGGAACCACAAAAGAGTCTAAGATAACAATTTACTTGTTCTTGCTTTGAGTATTGTAACACCACTTTCGAGTCCATTAGAAATTGCGTTGATTTCGAAAACATACTCAACTCCTGGCGTTAAATCTCCAATAACGACCCGAATATGACCTGTACCATTTTGATTCTGACTTTCGTTACGTTTGTTTATTTGCGTAGGATTTGTTGCTTCCCACCATCGAACAACGTAATACTCAACTTTTCCCTCAGGACGTGGCCAGTCCAAAGTAACATTATTCGAATCGACCATGGGTATGACATTCGTAACACGATTTGGAGCTACGAAACGCAAAAAAAGACCAAGGGAACATGAGACCACGTAAGAAAAAAATTGTCCTATTACTCACCGATGGTATGATTGAGCTGTTGTGGTTCATTACTTTCCAGTCCATAACTAACAGTGTTAATTTGAATGGTATATCTTTCACCTGGGGTCATGTCAGTAACTTCAGCGTCCGTATTTTGAACAGCTGGCAATCGAACCCATGTCCTATCCGAATCAGTTCTGTATCTAATCGCATACTCGGATACCAAGGAATCAACGGGTTTGTGCCACTGAACTATCACAGTATTTTTGGCAGACGTTTTTTCGATTGTCATATTTTGAGGTGGACGCGGAACTAAAATAAGGACATCAAAATTCCTTGTTTTCCATATAAATGACAAATATTACTTACACACTGGTTGGAAATATTCGTGGGGTTCGCTTTTTAAATTATGCGATATAGCATACACTCTAACTGTATACCCCGCTCCAGGGTACAAGTTCGTCAGTACAATTCGAGATTCGTAGGTGTTTCTTAAAATATTTTCGAGAGTATCGTTTCTAATGAGCTGGATTTCGTATTTGTCTTGTTTGGAGTTAACATCAGATTTCCAACTTATGTTAAGGCCATCAATCAAGGGCTTGGAATCTTCGATAATTGGAGCACTGGGTCTGGTCACCACATACAAGGTACTGTCGTTCGATTCCATCTTTTTCGAAACTGCTCGTACCGATATCGAATAATTTCTACCGGGCAAAAGAGTGTCTAAAATGATTTCCGTCTCATTGGTAGCAACCGTATTACTATCCCCGGTAGAAGTTTCAACTTCATGGTACGATACGATGTAACTTTCTTGAAAACTATCGGGATTTGCCGTCCACGAAATATTAACGATACCGTTTTTGTCATCCGCTTCCGCCTGTAGATGAATTACCGGAAGAGGTTCTAGAAAATGGTCGAATTGTTTCAAAAAGTCTTAATAAACGTTGGTCAGCGACTTCTTACTTAAAGTGACGTCAGCTGAAGAAGGCCAAGACGTTACTTTACCAGAAACAGTTTTCACCAAAACCTGGTAGGTCCTACCGGGTTCTAAATTATCCTTAAACTCCCAAAAGTGGGGTTCCTCTCTTAACCTTGTAACGGGTACCTGTTTTCTAATAGCTCCCAAAGAAATGTGATACTTATCAAACTCACTAAAAAATCACAACGACAAATTAAACCAGCCCTTAATAGTTTTTTATGTGAATTTGACTAACCATTTTCCATTCGGAGGATCCCAGTGGACGATAAATGAGTGTGAAGTGATAGAGTTTTTATCGAAGCTTACGTTAGAAGGTTTTAAAGGCACAGTACGGTACTGGGCAGTGGTTGGGGTCGATATTTCGTCCTCGGACATCGTTTGGACGGATATGTTATAAGCTCGTCCAGGTACCAACCCTTTAAACGCCGCTTGGGCCGGACCTGGAGGCTCACCCTCTTTTTCCACATAAAGGACACTGTCCACAGCGTCTGGAGGCTCGATTGAAACCTTATAATGAGAATAAATAGCTGCCGGATACGGTGGCTGCCACAGTACAAGAAGAGTTGTCTCATTCCGGAACCAAACAATAAATTTTCCGGGTGTATTCGGTTCTTAAAAAGGGAAGAATATACGTCAGGTTGTTTAAAACTTGGCCACGTTATAGGAATTGGGTAGAGAATAATTTGCAAGTATTTTGGGTCGCTATTCTTAACCGTAGAAGGAGACCTTAAAAACTCACTTGTGGTAAAATTTCGTGAAGTATAAGCTGCGCTTTCCCTCCCTTCGAAAACTGTAAAAGCCTGAATTTGGTACGTCGCTCCGGGGGTGAGATTTCTTAAGACGTACGGAGATCCTTCGATATCGTCGACAACAGGAATCGATATTTTGTCTAAACTAGCTGACAGCGCGTTAATTTTTAGTTTAAAATTCGTAAAATTGCCCTGAGCTGGTGGACTCCAAGTTATGACCGCAGTCTTTCCACTTCGCACGGATACGGATAAATTGGATGGAGGATCAGGAACTGCAAAAAGACAGCTACAGTGTTCCTGGCGTATGTGGAGTTTTGAGCTGACCCACAACAACATTTCAATAAAAGTCTTAAGTCATTTGAGTTGATATTTACCATCTGCCAGTACCAAAAATAAAATTACATTTCGTAATATTATTCAACTTGTGGCCTAACATCTTGGGAATAAATATGTATCAATAGATTAATATGCGAGACCAATAGCTGCTTGCAGGGGCAAATCAGCCCTATTTACTTACCTGTGGCTATGGCCTATAAATTTTATCTGTATTTTAAAAAAGTTTTTTGAATAAAAATGTGTTTATTACGTAACGAATTCCATGTTTCTCACCTCGACTTTGTTGCTTACCAATTAAAATTGTTGTTGATTGCAAAATTATTATTAATAATAATCCAGTTCTTTCAATAGAAATCCAAGAAGTTTTATGCATTCATGTCTTACTTACTACTATAAGACCAATTAAATAAAGAGAAGTGAAAAAATTTGTTGCAATTATTTTATTAAAAATTTTAGAATTGGTTATAATGGTATTCAGAGAAACCTGGCATTGAGGTTTCTTGCCCAACGCGTTGAGAAACGTGTTCGCAATAGTTATGCCATTTTCTCAAAAGCAACACCTAGTTATACCAAATCAATTGCAAAAAAGTAATTTAATTTTGTAGTAAAAAAAGTTCCGACAATAATATATTGATAAATTGGTTGACATGCATAAAATATTGGGGTCTATTAAACATTTATTAAAAGTAGATTTTAAATAAAATAGATTTTGTTATAATAAATGTAGTGAAACTTTTGTACTTAAGTGAGTGACTCAAATGAAATTTTTTTTTTTTAAACAATTCGTAATGTGTTTAAATAATTCTTTATAATGCAATGTTAGAGTATTATTTACTTCTTATTATAATGTTCTGTATAATGTTTTGTTAATAACCACTTTAACCCATACCAATAACATGACAATTCTGCCTCATAGGGCCTTGAATTAAATACATTATAACAACATGCATAAACGCCCTTCAGTTATGTAGGAATATCTGTTGTAAACGCATAAGAAAACAAATTTTCAGCGAATTAATGTTAAAAATCAAAAAGATATACACAGTCAAAAAAAAAATTGAAATGAATTAAAAACTAATTTTTTAAAGAATGGTCAAAAAACCATTTTACTTATTTCAAATGGGACAGAGTTTAATGATATAGCGTAACAAATGACGTTATAAATTTCCACACACTTAATCGTGATCATAATTAAATAACCAAAAAGAACCCGCAATGAAGTCGTAGTTTAAGCTAATTATTTATTATTAGTTCAACTATAAAAAATTGTTACTTAGAGTCCATGTGTAATGGTCATAGCCGATAATAAACGCCATTTGGCAAAAGTCAATGTATCGTAATTTAATTGCCAAAGAAATTAAGAAACCGTTTTCATTAAGACGTGCTGATAAATTTGTATATCTACTCATATCATTCGACAAAGTAATTTAGTCAGTTAAAAGTTAAAAGGATCGTACTATGCCTCTATTTATACCAATAACATTTCAGAAAGTTAAAAAAGAAATATTTTAAAATAACTCGTATATATTTCATTATTATCTAAACTGTGAAAAGAAGTCCTAAAATGTAAAATTAATGACGAAAAATGATAGTTACTGAAAAAGAATCTAAATAAAATTCGTCATATATAAAAATTTTCTTATCAATAATATGTGTTTAGAACGTCTAACACTAATCGAAAGTTCATTATTTTTGTCTTTTGTTACAAAAAAAATTGCCTAAATCACAGTGAGTCACAACATATATGAGCAGTACCTCCACTGACTCATACAAAGATCACCAAATTGCCCAACACAATTATTACCAAATGGGTTTTTTGCCTTTAGTCGCACCTCATTAAAAACGCAAAATTAACAACATTATAAGACTATACACAGGATGATACAATAAAAGTTTACAAAAATTACCTGTTGTGAAGTTGGCGGTCCATGTGAGGATATTGTGTGTGGCGTTGGAATAATACAAATAGAAGTCGTACTTTGTACCAGGAAGGGCTTGGGAAAATTTAATAACGTCTTGAATATCTTTGGAAGCTATGGTGGTATTGGGTGCTGGATAACCATAAGGGGGATAATAATCTAATCTGTATACCACACCCTCCTGCCCCAGATTACCGGGAATGTGAATCACAAACTCTGTAGCCAATACAGTAATCTGAAACAAGGGAAAATAATATCAGTAAATGGATTTTTATACAAAAACACCCTCTATCCCAAAATAAAAAAACTTCTCGTTGTTTCATGAGACATTAATTAAAAATGTAACGAGAACGAACTTTGTCTTAATAAAAATAGTATAAGAGCTACTAATTTTTTTTAAATATTTCAAAAGGCCTAAGGAGATAATTGATAAAATACTTAAGACTTGCATCTCAATTTTTTCTTATTTGAAATATTTGTACCTATAATCCAGTCTTTAACATTAACAAATTATGCTTGTTTTGTAACAACACTATATAATTTTTGTAACAAATACAGCAGTTATTTCGTAAAACACGTTGTAATTTTTCTCGGGGAACAATAGGTACATGAGAAAAACGATTTTGCCCAACAAAACAGACAGGAACTGCTTGCTTAGCGTGTGCTGTCATGTATAGATCGTACAAAAAAATATATATCTAGACAATTGCAAGCCAATTTTCCAAATTAAGGAGGTATGAAATATGTGTTGTGTTAATGCAAATTAACTGTAAGTAATTTATCATAAAATTTATCACATCTATGGATCACGTTAAAAACTAAAAGCTCTTGTTGTGATAAACTAAATATAAAAATTATGGCCAATTTATGGACAGAAATTTTTTATATGCGGTAAGCATGAGAAACGTGAAGAATATTTAAATATCCTGTCACGTTATCCCAGTAATAACAATCTTTTATATGAGTCTCGACCACAACACTCTAATTCATCTTTTGCTGTTTTTTTTTTTCCTTCTGGGATTCAAACAGCGAGTAACGGCTCTGTTTGCCCACACCATTCGAAACAATAGTAGGTCGAAACAACGTTGACTCACACGTAGAAACTTAATAAATATGCATTAGGGAGTGTACAGTAATCCACAAATAATAACAATAATAGCAGAGAACGCCATTAATTTATGCTTTTCGTTTATCGTAAATAACGATGCGGAGAACAGTTTAATTACAATGGACAATTTAAAACAGGATCTCTTCAATTCATCGCTTTAATAAATAAGAAAACCGTAACTGATATTTAAATAAATTGAAATGAAGGAAGGGATGGGTGATTATTTTTTATCTACTTTAATCAATAATTTCAAAACCATCAATTTTGGTTTTTACTTGCTGTTTCATTACAACCCCCTGCACTAGAGAAGACTTTCAACGAACTGTGGTGGCCAAAGGGCAGAGTTGTTACGTTATCATTTTATTTTTGAGATTTATTTACAATTAGCCACTTTTTGAGACATTTTTGGTGGAAATTTGACAATATTTGACAAAAATTTTTGAATCTTACTCGATAAAAAAAATTTAAATTCAACTACTTTGCTTTGTCTTATTTTTTAAGAAGAAATTGCATGTTAACATTTCATTTTTGTTCTACAAAGTGATTCACCCATTGCTCTCCACATCAAGTCATTTTTGGTCTACATTTGACCATTCAAGACAAAAAGTTTTGGTTTTTACTTGTTAATATGACTTCATAACAAATTAATTCAATTACAACCCCTTAGGGGAAATTTTTAATGATCTGGTGAAGGTTTGAAGGAAAAATTATTGCGCTAGTATTCTATTTTTGAGACCTACAGTAGCAACCTATTAGCAATATTATTGTTCGAAATTTGACGGTCTTTGAAAGTAAATTTTGTACTTGGCTCATTTACAAAAAATCATTTAAACTACTTTCCCTTTCTTCAAACTGCACTTTGCTTTCGACAGGATGCATACAATGAAGAAAGTTTTATTATTTTTTTCTAATAAAATATTTTGTTTATAAATGCAAATTAGAATTACCCTTTTTCTTATGGATAACTATGCCTGTAATATGTATATTAAAGTGAAAGGTATGAAGTGGAGCTCATAAATATGTGTGATACATAGTAAATATAAAATATTATCAATTCAAAACTTCACAATTGAAAATTATAAAATCTACTGATTTATGTATTATAAAAATGTGACATTGTCAACGACATGACCTCAATCGTTGTTGGGCTAGATTTCCGTTTAACATTCTTTAGTAGAATGCTTCACTTACTTTCAGGAGGTTTCTACTTGAAGGCATAAAAGAATATGTACCATGAAAACAAACTCAACATTAAGTTAAAATTTTTACAGTGATATGTGCAAATTTAAATATTTTTTTTTATTAACACTAAAACGAAGTTGTTTGCTTTAATGTGTGTGTATGAAACGTGATACGACATAATCAAATTGCACGTAGAAAAGTATGATACCATAAAATTAAAAAAAGTCATGCGATTAATGGGAAGTTGTGACTTAAAGAAACAGTTACTAAACTAATTGTATGTGAAACTATACCAACAGGCTATTTACATGTTTCCTGACATTCACTTAAGTTTCTTGTACCTATTTACACTTATAAAAATTTAAGTAAATGTTCTATGCTTCGACGTAATAAATATTTTAATTTCCTGAAAACTTTATGCTATAATTTGGATATTTCTTAAAGTATACTTAAATACTTTAAACGAATATGTGAAACATTTGTATAAACCTATACACGTAGTATAAAATGTAATTGGGTTAAGTTGGATCATTCATTGATGTAATAAAATAAAAACTATTAAAAAATTCTAAGTCTCCCGTTATAAAATTATTGTTTATTGCAAGTACCTTTTCGAATATTTGAAACCATACTATTACTTTCATGTCCTCGTATTGCAGCGGTAGATTTCTAAATTACAGAACTAAGTACAAACCCAATGAAATAGTATATCGTCCTTGACTGACAATTAATTTTTAAACACCTTTGTGCCATTCAATTCATTATTCCAAACATTTTTAAAAGGTCGTTGTATTCCGAGATGTAAACAATTAGAATTAATTTTTCGGTTCACAATGAAAATTATAAGTAGAACGAGACATTTAGAAACCAGAGTAAATGTTTATGTACTCAATTTCAATTTTAAATGAAAAAAGAAACCTCGGTGACTACTTTTCTCCTTAAAGTTGCAAATAAAAAGTTTTATTGTTAGCCAATTAAGACTCAGTACTAATTAATTAACCATGAACAACAGATTATACAGTTTAATTCATTAAATTATACAATGGTTTAGGTCGTATTTATGTATTACTAATTTTTATACATTAAAAATGTTTAAAATTCTTCTGGTGGTCAACAAAAATATTTATCTATCGAAATTTTTCACTTTGAAAAGTTAACAAAATGCCAAATTTTAGCGAATAATCTAGAATTTAACGTGATTCTTGCGCTCTATTTTGCTAAAATCACTTACATACAACTATAATTGATGGGATAGAGTAGAATTAGTGCGAATTAACGCGGTCTTGCGAATTTTTTTCAAATTTCAAAAATGTTATCACAGAAATAAAAGTGTAATACAGGTGATTTAGAAGACCAAATTTTTGATAAAAATTTTAGTTGAATTTCCAGTTTCATGTACCAAACAAACAATCTGGCTCAAGTCCAAGGAGGAATCGATTCAATGAAATATTTTCATCGCATTTTATAGCCATACATTCGTAAATTAACTTCGAATGCTTACACAAATATATAAAAGTGCATCTATGAGCACAAACGTGTACTTACGTACACCATAAATTATTTGGCAGACCAACGGATTCGCTGACCTAATTTAAGACAACGTACCTATTGGTATAATTCTGCAAGTTCTTTAGTCGTAAAACAAAGCATGAAACATTGGACGTTTATACAATTTGTTGAAACCGCAAGTTAAATTAAGAGGCGTATTAAAAAAAATTGTATAATACAGACAAAGGAACAAGCGAACATTGTAAAAGTGAAAGGATTTCTAACGCACGGTTTTCTCTTCTATTATGCGCACTTTCGATCACCAATATCTCTGTTTTGTGGTAGAATTACAACCATAAAGTTGATACTAATCTCTGACATTTTTTGTAAATTATTTTTATTACATGCGCGAAGATACAAATTAAAATATTTGTTTACAATAGAATTACTTTTTGCATAAATACAATAAAGCAATTTCTATTACAGCTGATTTTATCATAAACCACACAAAATACTATGCATCATATCAAAATATGGATCGTTATGTTGAACACAAAACTATTAAACAGTATTATAAAAAAATTGTTTTGAAAAATATGCGGATTACAATATTTCCAAAACTGCAGGAGCTAAAGTTTAAAAACTCAGGAAATAGAATATTAACGAAAACTGAATTCACCAACTTTTATTTTTTATTTAATTGACTCATTTTCAACAAGGCCATTAAAGATCGCACTTTTATTAGAAAACTAAATGTGGCATACAACTACTTCCTCCTATTGCGCCACTTTATGATCCATTCTATGAGTACATACAGGAATTATTTTAAAATCCAATTAGAAACAGGATGCAAGGGTATACACGTACACAGCACTCATACACACCGATAGCTCTGTCCATTATTATTTACTTAGAGCGTGAACACAATGACATGTGGGAACGTTCAATATTTACTATTACACGTAATTGATAATTATTTAAACATTTGTGTCGTAAAATGCATAAGATTCTCTTTTCAATAGATATTCACTAGGAAACTACCATTAATTCAATGACAAAACTAATTGCGAAACACGTACCTACTTAATTAATTAATTTTTATATTTCATCGTGCAATTTAATGTTGCAAATAGAAATAGTTTGTTTAAATACTTAAAGGAATATTGCATAATCTGACATTCAGTATTCAATATTGTATCATCGATATTTAAATAAGAGAAGCATTTTCGACATTAGGGAAGACAATGGATATTTTCAGATTTTGAAAACTGAAAAAGTGAACTGTTGCCTTTTAAAAAGGGCTTGTGTTAACATTAGTAATCCTGCTAATTGAATTAAGGAAGCTTAAATAGTTAACCACAAGTGGTATTGATTAAACTACAACTATAGCAGGTAATTTTTAGATTGTAAATACTTTTACAAAGAAGTGCAAAAATGTTAAATTTATTAAGAATATAAATATTAATTCAAAATAGAGATAATAAAAACAATAATTAATTTAAAAAAGTAACTTAATAAATTAAAGTGAGGGTAGGAAATTTTGAATATAATTTAGTATTTTTAACCATCTGTAGTCAAAAACTTAAAATCTCAATAATCTGAATTTTTGGATCGAACTATTTCAGAAAAATTAAAATAGAAGCTAAAAGTTGAGCCTTTAGAGGTAAAACTAACAGAATTTTGAAGAAGAAAATTTACAAATTCTGACTTCTAAGAAACAGCATCAGGATATTTTTTTTAATTAAATTGTTGTTTAAATGGATGTCACAAATAAAAAAAAAAATGTAAACAAAGTACCTATAGAGAAAATGCGTTTTTCGTAGTAACAATAATAGGAAATAAAATTGTAAACGTCATCATGGAAAAGCTATTTCGTGTTTTCATGGCCACATCCGTATTTCATATAGCCAGAAGCTAAACGCTTCAAAAATTTCAAACGTGATCACGCAACATTAATGAAATTGTCAACGGTTCTTCCGTTTGTTAACATGTTAAAGCACGTGGAACAAATTTTGTGGTTAATTGTCTCATTCCAGTTCAGATATGTACCTATACGAATTGTCTGTCAAGTCAGCATCAAATCTTTATTTAGTAATATAATTAATTTTCTAGTTTCTCCTTAAATTAATGAGGTCACCGAATATGCAATATCTGCAAATTTTAAGTACCTCTTGGTTATTCAATTTTAATTAATATTTAGTAATAATGTTATGTATCTAGACTGATAATTTGTAAATAATGTTTACAAATCGAAACAAAAATACAGTATCTAGTATTTTGCAAATTGTAGGTAAATACGTACCTAGTAAAAAAAAATTGTTCTCACACAAATTGTTACGTCTAATTAACCCGTGAACTACAGAGGTAATTCGCTGAAATTTTTTATTTTTAACAGTCACATAACTGTTCCATTTATACTTTTCTTAGCACAAAATAAAGGTTACATGTACTAAATAAATAGAAACTAGAAACGCCTGAATAATACTTACTTCACGAAATTCGACGGCGTTGCTTTATATTTTTATTTTTTTAATGTTACGTGAAATTTTTTTTTCTAACACAAACAGATACTGTTTAGTGCTTTATTATTACTTTCTTTTCTCTGCTACAGCAGTTTGTTACATACGTAAAAACAATTACTGCAACATTAAAAAAATGTACAATTGCCTCACATTCTTAATTTTTTTAAAAACCGATGATATTTATTAAAACATTTAAGGTTCCTATTGAAATCCCTACAATTTTCGAGTTGAATGACCTGTTTTCAATTACCGTTTAAAGAAAAAATCCGCAAAAGGGAATAGAACGACAGGAATCTCTCGAATGAATGTTAATGTAGGGGCGTAACGTCTGTCGGTCTGTCTGTCATAACAGAAAAGGCGAGTGAGTTCGAAAAACTATATGTATCTGTATGTCTCTTCATTCCCCTATTCAACACTTAACAGGAAGGGTGGATTCATCAGGATGTTTTAAACAAATTGCACCGCTCCCATACCACACCACCTTCCCTGATATTTATATGCAACAGGGAAACCTGTTAACTAATGGCAAACGTGAACACTTTTGATACCCTCACGCACCCCCATGTAGGTACTATGCGAAATGATAGCGTGCCCTTAACACATGAATAACCTTATGAACTGTCACCACGGAAAATAAAACACCCGAAAAACACGAGAATGAATTTAATTATGTAAATTTCAAGAAAATATTTAAAAATTCTATAAATGATAACACAATACAAAATTACCTACAATAAAAATAAAAAACAAAGCATTTGTAGGGTGAAAATATTTTTTATTTTTTATATAATCGACTATTATAAAATATAAAAAGACTTTCACCCCACAAATGCTTAGCTTTTTCTCTTTAATATTAATTAGGGGAGAACTAACTCCACTAATAGTAAAAACTTTCTAACACGTAGCGGACAAACATCCAATCTAAACCAGTAAAACCAATTTTATAAAACTGTAATCGAATTTTATTTGTAACATTTCTAATCATATTTTTAATCTACTCAATTGAGGACACTTTCTAAGAAAAGACATTCTTATACTTTTCTTTGGAAATTTTAAGTTACTGAAAGAAAAACGTTCAATTAAGCTCAAAAAAATATGTGTAACAAAACACGTTTTATAAAAGTCGGTTGTGTTTTAGATGTCTTTCGTAGTTTATCTATTTCTGTCTTTGATACACATTATTAAGATCACCCACACTGCGTCTCAACCTGATTTATGAATCAAAAACTGATCCCACATTTTTTTTCGTGTCCTACAATTAGCGATACGAATAGCTAATGCGAATAACGGATCTAGAATTTTTATTCAAACGAAAGCAATGTTTAAGTTCTTTAATCTGTATAATAATGGCACGCCCATGCACTACCATATGGACAAACGGAGACTTTTCCGAGTTTACAAACCAATTTAATAGCTAATCTACTTTGCCCAAAAATTATTCAAAATGACCTTAGTTTCATGTTCATATATGTAGATAAACAACTTGGTCTCAATAAGAATAATTTTGCTTGTAAAACCAATTTATACAGAATGAGGAAATTTTACTGCGAATGTACAATGTGATGGTACGTTGCATAAATGTGTAGATCTAATAAAATTTGCAAATAATTAAGGTAACAATATGTAATTTTAAAATAAAACAATATAAATTAGGAGACTTTAAGAATGAGTATCCAGGCAAATACTTTTGAATTTAAAATTCTCCGTTTTGGACCTTTTTTGAAATGAGAATAAATGTTTTACAAAATACTCATCTAAATCGTTTCTAGCAAGTTTACAACTGGAAAATTCTGGTCCATACAGGTATAAATATAAATAATTCCACCACCCATTTAGTAAGGAAGATTTACTATAAAGTAATTCAGAGATTTACCCCTAAATATCGTACAACCCTACAACAAATATTTCACCCACTTTGAATGTGGGAATTATTAATGTCGGACTGTATGTATTCATTGTGATATTTAGGGGTGAGTTTTTTTGGATAATTTACCATATTATAGTCTCCTTCGTTAGTCTTTTTGAATGCTATTAAAGAGCTTTTATTAAAAGTTCAAAATTAGAGAGTAAATAATATGAAGTCAGTAAAGGTTATTTATTGTAAAAAAAAAACACCACCAATAGCTCTTTACTGACTTGAACTTATTTATTGTCACTAATTAAGGGAAGATATGAATAATATTTCGAAATTAGAAACAACTAACAACGCCATCAAGATTTCTTGTTTACGTATCTTTAACTACCTTTAGCACTCCACTATACATTTATAACAGTTGTGTACAGTTATTCAGCGGTATTTACTTTCTTCATTTAAAGCACCTTTGGTTTAACTAAACTGACGATGAGACGCGTCCTAAGACCAATTAAATATTCTGTTCACATTGTTGGGTACAAATGCGGATTCGATTTAGTTCCGGACTACATATCGCACACTTCTTTCGCTTTCTTGAAACAAGTCGAGCTGTTTTAACGTTTTAAAATCGTGCTAAATCATTTCGGTTGGTTTGTTTTGAACAACATAATATAAAAGGGATAAATAATATAAATAATAAGACATCGAAAGTTGAATTTCTTACTTTTTTTACTTTTCAAGCTTTCAAAATGTCACCTGAAATGTTCAAAATTGATTAAAATATTTAAAAATTTGGATATATAAATAGTAGAAGCTGTACGTAGAAACAACTAGGGTGCCAAATATCTGGACCGTAGAATAATTCATGAATAAGTTTTTTAGAAATATTCAACACTCTATTTATTCACTATAAGTCAGTGTACCCAAAAACCACCCCTTGATGAATAAACGAATAAGATTAAGTCTACAATCTACAGAAAACTTAAAATAAAATGTATAATATAATTACATAAACAAACTAGTTTTTAAATCAAACTTGAATGTTTTAATAAATGATGATACTCAAAAAATTTGAAGATGATAAGATTGGGAAAACTTTAATGGACTTGTTACCAGAAGAATTTGAAACTAACTGTTGTCGTTTCTTCTCGTAATAGATATAAAAATAAATTTACGGTGGTAAACGTAAGCATATTTTTAGCATCAGATAGGCACTCCCCTTACATTCAATTCCAAAAATAAATACCCCTGACTAAGAAAGAAGAACCAGAGACTATTTGGTTCAGTGTAGGTATATTCTAAATTATATGTGCAGAATAATTTACTATGCGGTGTCTAAGACATTTATTTTTTAGAAAATTCTAGCCTTTTTTCGACTTTCACGACTCCAAAATATATAAATAAAAAATTAAATTAAACTTCTGGTAAATATCGTTAACAGGTTAATTATCCACCACAAAAACTAATTTACTTTAAAAATCAAAGAATTTTGTTTTCTTAATTATTGACTTAAATTTTCCAAATAATATTTTGACCAAGAAACTGAAAAAAATACCAACATTTTAAAACGTTGGCTCATACCACGGTTGTACATATCTACACAAAAAGATAAATAATAATTTCTCCAAGAAATATCATACAGTTTTGATAAATCTCTCGTCAAACCAACCGCTTAATTTTTGACCATAAAAAAAACAGATGTTTCAACCACAACGTTAAGAAAATGAAGCTGCAATCTAAGCCGGAAGCTGCATGTCTGATAGCTGAGAGGATATTATTCTCATCTCGTATTCTGTTTTCCCTTCACCCTCTGCTACAACGTTTTGAATTGTCTGCTACAAGACACAAAACTACCCTTCGCAAATATATAGTAGCACTATTTTGAATTTTCCTTTGTAGAATTATTAATTATGATCCTTCATTTCGTTATTAAACAAAATTAGAGAAATGTAAAGAAAAATTTAACAAAAAAAAAAAATAGATAAAATACCAAAGAGCATCTTCTAGAATGTAGAGTATTCTATTTAAAATGAAACACTTTGTTATTTCTATATCTAATATCTAAATCTTCCCAGTTAATTAAGAAAAATCAAGTTAGTGAAAACATTTCAGCCCTTTTTCTGATGTAGAATTTTAATACAAATATATATTTCTGCAAGGGAAAATTCAAAATAGTTCGACTATAGTTTCACCTGTCGGCCGTGCGGTAGGCACAAACCACAGGGACAGCAGGAGACGCAAGACAGTCCTGGATCGATCCCATATTCCTGTTACGTACGGCAACTTTTACCTGTCCTTCATCCCTACTGTTTCGTAATTTTGCCGTGTGGGAGCAAGAACCTCTGTAGGGCTCTTGGAAAAACGGATTTTATGTTTACGTAAACAGCAGCAGAAAAAATAAAAATCAGCAGCAACCGTCAGAATGTTTAGTTACGACAGACAAAAAGACTGACAGACGAGCAGACAGGAAATGTTACAATATTTTATTACAAAAAGAGATTGCAAAACGTGTAATTGCTACAAGGGAGACGAAATAAGAGAGAGATGCTGCCACATCGACAAGATCTTTGAAATTGGAATTTTACTAAAATTAATTCAAATAAAAATTACTTAACTTTAAACGAATTTTATTGATTATTAAATTTAATACCTAATTCTAACACTATTGGAATTTGTTGGTAATAATTATGAGGGTGATTGTATCCAAACTTTTTAAATGTGCTAGAGGTTGGTACATTTTCGAAAAAGTATATTTTAAGACGTGACTTGCAGTTGTTTAAACAAGTTTGGTTAATCAAAAGCTATTAAAAGTCAAAATTAGAGCAAGAAAAACCATAGACAAATGATTATTATGGTAGTTAATGTACAAATTTTGTTAAATAATACAATTCCCCTTTGTTTTATGCATATTTTATTTCTAAATCCTGCAATTTATGAAGTTTTATGGCTATTTAGATATTCTAAATTGGTTTCCTTTCCTCTGAAGTTACCATAATGATCCCATTAAGCAATTTATAAAATAATTAAATGAATATAAACGCTTTCTTCCTCTTCTCAATCGGTTATATTTTTAAAGCTTGCCTCTATTTCACGATCGTCTGACGATGTCGACTGGTTAATAAGCTTCGTTAACAAAGCGCAACAGCGAGACTCCTTTGTTCAACTTTACAAAGACAAACTGACGCTTTTATTCGTTTTAAAAGTCCAGAGATAGTATCAGTTCATAAGCAAGAATTATGAGGAACTCGTTTCTTTTCATACGTAAGTATAAGAGCGTCCTTCATAGATCGCTCGCCCTGGTCACATAAGCTTGACCACGGCCTTCCTCTTGTTATTGTCATTACACAGATAAAATTTACTTACACTTATACAAAAATACAATTAGGCCTTATTCAAGAATAATAACTCAATTTAAATAATATTATCTATTTTAAATCTTCCTGTGTTTCCCTGTTTTATTATTTAAAACAATTTTATTTAAGTTAAATATATTAACCCATAGATTATGTACTGCAGCGCATTTCGAAATTGTTTTAATTCAGGCCATTTAACATGTAACATGTGCCATAAAAATCATGGTCAGTACAATATTGTGTAATTGGCAAAATTATATAGCCATTGCGGAAGTGGAAATGTGCGTTATTAAGAGGTGTTGGCCTGTTGGCTGACCCTCAAGTAAATTAAATCATTCCTTCGTTAATTTCATCACGTATTATATCTAACTACAACAATATTACGAAAGATAAACTCATTTAAGTATTTGTCCGGCTCGAAGGACCATCTTTGATTATGTCAAGAATTATGACAAATAGAAAACGCATACAACCCTTATACTCACAGATTAGATTAGAATTCTGAAAATTATCTACCTAATACCTGATGATTTATTTATTTACATTTAAAAGAGAATCCTTATCAACTAACTGATGTATTTGCAAAACGTTAGTCATATTTAACGAGAACATGACCTAAATATTTGTAATCTCTTACTGGACCCCCGTGACCTCAGATTGTTTGGGTTATAAAATATAATTACTGTCTGCACAACTGCTCATTATGCCACATTTAATAATTAATTTACCGCTGTTTTTTTTTTTATAATTTCACACTCGAAAAAAGTCGCTTAAAAGTAATCAACGATTTGGTTTTTAAAAAGCTAAAAAAGAAGTTGACATCTACATTTTTTGATTAATGAAAGATTTTATGGCATAACGACTATAAAAATTGTCAAAATAGATTATAGAACTTTTGCAACTACAATTTTTAATGTTCATTTTCTTGGCAGCTTTCATCAAAATTGGGCAGTAAAAGGTGCCTCAGGCGGTATAAAGTGCCTTTTATTTGCGTGCCAAATTTTATCTTTACCCACTTATAAATTCTGTAAGTTTCTAACAAACTGTAATAATTTAGCCAAATTTTAACAATATATCATCCAACTATAAAAATTAATTTAAAACTTGCGTAACTACATAAAAAACATCACGTTTTTATACATTTAATATGAAAAAGTGTGATGTATGGATAGAAGAAATTAATCTTTGAACATGACCACATCAGCAAACCAAAAGAAAGATATTTACAGCGACACTCTATCATATATTAAAATAGAAGTGCGGTTTAAATAAAGATTACTAAAACCCCGACGTACCTATATATTCTTGGCGTCTGTATCGGATACAATAAAATCACTTTGAAAGAAAAATGTAAATATTGTACATTAAAAGTTCATCAACATCTTAGAATTGATATATAGTGGCAGAGTATGTAATTAAAATTACAAATTTAAATTAAATTAAAATTACATGTGTAATTATACATTAATTTTTAATTAATTAATTAATTTAATATATTATTTGCAGAATTGTGACCCTAATTAATTGTAAGAAAAATAGGTACATATGAATTACAACTTCAAATTTATTGTTCTACCTTCTATCTATCTTTTAGCGTTGAGAGAGCCTACGAAGTTACACGAAACGTTGACGATTGTTTTTAAAAAAAAATAATCCTTTACGACCCTAATTTTGCTTTATTTCAAATTTATATACTTAAGGAAATTGTTGTTTACTTTTAGTCGCTTCCTTATGTTATGGATTATAAATATTTACCAGAAATAAAACCAATATCGGTCGATAATACTATTGTCTTTTCAAAATCAATAATAATACGAACAAATCGAAAATATAGGTACACGAAAAAAAAGAAAATACATTGCGTTTTATATTAACTGCATTTTTTTTTTTATTTTTATTAATTAATGGTCACTGTAAACCATTAAGAAAATATTATATCATCTATTAATAGATATGAGGTTTAAATAAGTGTATTCTTGGCGCCTATATGGGATATAAATTCATCATTCAATTTGATTCAATTGAAATCTGAAAATAAGCGAGCGAAGTAATAATCTAAAAGTTAATTAAAAACAATTAAAGGCATTTTCAACTATAAAATACGAGCAAAACATAACTGCTGCAAAAGCTTTCTATTAAAGATGAAGATACTGAATATTATTTGTTTCATTTTCATGGTTTCCCTCTTCAAATCAGAAATTAAAAAAGAAAAAGAAGTTCACTCATGTGTTGTGTCCATGTCAGTGATTCTCAGAAACTGTTTGACGTAAAAAATTGAAATTTGGCATAAAAATAAAAAAATTTAATCTACGTACTTTCGCACAAAATTTTCACATAGTTGATAATTGCTATACAATTACGTACTGCCATTTTTTCTTGACATATTTATTTTTTAAATACACATTCTTATTTCTTCCCCCTGATTTTTTTTTCTTGTGTTAGAAGTCTGTTTTTTTCTTGTATATGCAGTATGCTAACATTGCTTTTTATTATTTTTTTTTTTTCGATATTTAATTACATCATACAATTAGCATTCATTATTTTCCATTTATTTGCGTTCAAAATAATGATTATTAAAATAATAAAATCCTCAACAAGTTTTAGGATTTAAAAACAATAAAAACAAACCTTTGAACGAAAATGTTCCTGCTTTTCGTTTTGACAAAGCATTTACTTTCAACAAGTATATTTTTTTCCATAAAAACTCCACCGAATGAATAAAACTCCTACAAAAACTTTACGATTGTAATAAAATTCCCTATTAAGCACACTTCAGTTTTTATTAACCGCAATAATTTACTCAATTTCTAAATATCATTTTTCTAAAGCCCCTTTTTTAAATTATTTATAGTAGTGAATGTTACAAATTTAATTACAACAAAAGAAGTTTTTGAGGTAAAAATACCAATTATATTTTATGAAATTGTATTTTTATATTTACTTCTAAAGTTAATTAACATCAAAATTCCTCAAGTTATACGATGTTACAATACAGACGTTTTCAAAACCTGACATCATTAACTTTACTGTCCTTTTAATTAACATAATATTATAGATAAACGTCCGCCATTAAGTATAATATTTTTTTAATAAGATGGTGTTATGTAAACAGGAATAAAACAAACATTAAATAATAATAAAAATATGAGATATCTGATGTCCTCAAATATACCGCAAAATAAATTTAGAATAAAACAATGTGTGTGTAGAAATAGAAACATATTATAGAGACAAAAACAGGACAAAAAAGGGGCAAAGAAATAATGATTTCTGGGATAACAAAAATAATTTTACTGCTTGCAACGAGAAAGTAAACAAGAATCAAATTGTTAATTCCTCATCTTAATGCGATATTAAAACTAAGTAAAGGGCACTTAGAGTAACCAATATCGACACACATAATAGGGTAATAACAATTTAATTATAATCATAAACCAGGATCTATTAGCTGTTCTATTCCACACAATAATAACAAATATACGTCATTAATGATAATAAGGTACCTATAGAATGTTATTCAAATAGTGAAAGTAGCTACACAATAGAAATAAAATATGTACACCTATGCTATATCTAATGCAATGAAGATAATGCCAATCAAAAATAGCAACACCAATATATCTGAAATTCCATTAAAAAAAGAATAAATTGACCATTGTTTTAGCAATTGATAATTTTTTTTAACAAAATCCAATTATTCTGCAAGTTATACTGATTTCCGCTTCAAAATAAATTACCCTCGCTTAGCATACAATTAAGTAGTTAACATAAATCCTTAATTTGAATCTCTTATAAATTGCAAATATCCCTTCAAGGTAATTTTAATGTATTTTAATAAGGATTAGTCATCTTCATCAAACTGGACTTGACATTTGAGTTTCAAAACATGCTCTTCATCAACCATTTCTCAAATGCACCAGACTTATAAATTGATTATAAACAATTTAATTGAGATAAACAAACACGAGTGGCTTTTGTATTACTATTTGCTTTAATTACTGAGTAATGAGCCTGCATGCTGCAGAAAAATCATGAGTTTGTTTATAAGCAATTACATAAAACAGACAGCGCATACGTTTCCATACAAATACACTTTTAATGAACACTTCTAATTATAACAGTAACAACTAATCGTAAATGTGCCCAACTTTCAATCCGTTTAACAAACCTTTCATTATTTTGACCTTCTAGCACCAGGTCGTGCTTATTAGGTCGTGTTTGTACCAATTACACTAAAAAAGGTACCTACCTACCTACCGTACACTAATTTTTTCCGGCTTAACGACAATGTTTATGTTTTGAAAAGATGTGTAAAAGAAAATAAACATTAAATGTATGCACTTTAAAACATTGATTGGAATGCTCAACTTATCGCGAACATGAAAAGGAAATTAAAAACAATGTTATTGCGAAAATTTACTGAAATAAGTATGTATCTCAATAAAAAAAAGACGTTGAAGGACAATTTCAAAAAATATTTAATTATTTTTGCTTAAAAAAAAAAGTCAAATAAAAAATATAATAAGGATAACATCAAAAAAACTTAATTCAGATATTTTTTGGCTAGTTGTGAGCCAATAAATTAAGATATAAAGACTTGAGGAGAATTTTTACAAGGAAACAGGATAAATAGAAGAAAATCCTTTACACTGCCTGTCACACACGAATACAAACAAATTTAGTTACTTTTAAAATGTATTAAAAAAAATTAAGGACAATTTCCAAGGATGTAAGAATAAATAATAATTGTACAGCTTGTCACACACGAATAAAACAAATGTAGATATTTTTTGGCTGATTGTGAGCCATCGAATCAGGACATCATAAAGAATTAAGGACCAACTTTCTAAGGAATCAAGAATAAATAAAAGAAAATCCTTTATTCAGCCTGTCACACACGAATAGAAACAAGTTTAGTTACTTTTAGCCGATTGCAAAGCAATACATCAGGATAGTAAAAATAATTAAGGATAATTTCTAAGGCTATAAAAAAAATAACAGAAAATTTTTTGTACAACTTGTCACACACGAACAAAAACAAATGTAGATATTTTTAGCTGATTGTGAGCCATCGAATCAGGATATCATGTAAAAGTAAGAACAAAAAGTCCAAGGAATCAAAAATAGATAAAAGGAAATCCTTTGGTACAGGTTGTCACAAATGAAAAAAACAAACTTAGATGTTCTTACGGCTGAACGTGAATCAGGATATCATGAAAAACTAAGGACATTTCCAGGATGTAAGAACATAAAATAGAGAATTCTTTATACAATTTATTGCATTATGGTACACACGTATTAACGCCACCGCGGCAAAAATTTAATGGTTAGCAAGTGTGGACAACCTAAACCTAAATTATTGATGAGTAAATATAAAATGTATGTTTACCAATAGAAGGGTTAGACCTCAAGATTTATTTATTGCATTTCACGTACAAAAATGAATACATTCTGTTTATGTAAACACACCCATCCTGAACCGTAACCTATTGCAATACACACGGATGTAATATTACAGTTTTTTGTATTTTAAGACATCTTCATATTGGTTTTGAACTTCAAAAAATACAAAAAGAAAACTGTCGTAATACTTCCATGTGTATTGCAATAGGTTAGGGTAGAGGGTTGGTGTGTTTACATTTACATATCCCTCACCCTTGAGGTCTAACCCTTCTATTGGTAAACATACATTTTATATTTACTCATCAATAATTTAGGTTTAGGTTGTCCACACTTGCTAACCATTAAATTTTTGCCGCGGTGGCGTTAATACGTAAGTATCTGCTGGCTATAGAATAATTAAACAATCGCATTTCATAGCAGACCTTACAGATAGCCGTTTGTGACATACTGTATATATGTGTATACGCTTTATTGCTCCTCAAAAAAGTTTTACTTTAAAATAAATGCTATTAAAAAAAGGCATAAAAGATACAAAAAAAATATTATACGTAGACCAAACGAAAAAAAAACCAGACGTAAAACTTCGAAAAAGTTTTCAAGTTGCGAAAAAGTTCGAATACGAAAAGTTACATACCTTGCCCACTGGAAACACAACATAAAAGCAGACGAGTAATGAGAAAAACTGCAAACCTGTCGACATTGTAAATATTTGAACAAAATCAACAGGTGGTAAACATAAAAATCAGGTACAAAAACACAAAACGGTTTGGGTGAACGGACACAAACTACGTGAAAACATAACGCGGGATTAGCAACTTATTCGAAAACAGATGTGCTAACATAATTGACGAATATTTACAAACAGTAGCACAAACGTCACCCACGCAATATCGACTCCGACATAACTCGACGACTCTGAATCGACTGCGCCTCGATCGCCTCGATTCCTCGACGCTTGCTTGGCTTGGCCAGGCAGGCACGCAGGCACGCGGGCGGGCAGGCAGGCAGGCAGGCAGGCAAGCGACTCTGGCCGAAGCACGAGGCCTGGGAAATGAAAACCAACTCCGATTCTCGAACGTAACCGTAGATTTCTTCAACGAACACCGTTCTACAGAAGACTGCTCACTAACTAACTAACAAACTACCTGCTGCTCTTTCGCTTTTGTTTAACGATAAGTTAGATTCAGGCGACTGCAGATGGCAAAACCTTCCAGTTACCACAAGAAACTGAATCTAACTGTATTATACAGAGTGCTCTCTTTTACTTTTTAATTGATCCTAAAATTTGCACGTCCTTTTATAAAGATTACAAAAGAAATTATTTAATTTAAACTCCAGCTTTTAACACAATTTAAGTAACAAATGAAGAATAAAAAATTTAAAAAAAAAAAGCAATTCTTTGTTAATGATATTGATAAGATATTAGCTACTTAAAATATCAAATACGATATACTAGTTTATTTCGTTTAATGTTAAGTTAAAAATGTAAAAAGATATTTTCTTGATTTTGAGCTTCTAAATTTTCAAAAATGTTTTGTATTTGTCTTCAATGTGTATGTGTAAAAGGCGATAATGGCATCGTTAGTAGTTGTGTTGTTGATTTATTTTAATATTGGGTGCATGTTGTACTTGTTATTTTTAGATAAGATAACGAACCGTAGGTTATGCGGTAGTAGGTGTGGGTTCGTGTAAATGCACACGTCCACGCCTACACCATATAACCTACGTAGTACGCTAGTATAAATATAAACTCAATATACATATATGTGTTCTTGATCAGCATGACGAACTCTACATACTTTTTTTTTTTCAGGAAAATCGAAAGGGAGTAATTACCAAAAAATTCATAACACATAGGCGAATCAAACTAAACCACCCTGTATAGTATAAACAACGTACTTAAAAGCTATAAAAACTTATTATCAGCATCATCTTCGTTTTCTCAGGGTTATTAAATTCTGCTGCAGATACCCTTGCAGCATTAAAATCAGCATAAAAAGAGAATTAAAATAAACTTGTGTACTTGCGTACTTATTAAAAGAAATTAAACAAAAAGTACCTCACTGTCTTCAGAAAGTACGTTTGATGACGTAAAATTAATCTTTATGATCAACATATGCGGCTGTAATCAAAGATGAAAGCTACTTTTTATATTATTGTAGATTGACGTCAAAGGAAACGACGATGGGACTTTTTAAATGAGCCAAATTTTTATCAGTCTTTTTCTCTTACGTTGATTTTTGATTAATGATGTGTCATTAATTAAAGTTCAATCGTTCAATCATAATCTCACGTCATTTTACGTATCAGTATCACCCCTGCAGACCCATAAAAATACCCTGATCTTTACTTTTTCTTTTTAAAACAGATTTTGACCCAAATTCCGACTCCTATACTTTTCTTGGCTTTAATAATTTTTAGTTTTCCTTTATAATAGCAAAAATTCGCTCAAAATTTATTCATGATGATAACTGTCAAAAATTAACAAAACTAAAATCCGATACTCCTGCTTAATTTATGCGTCTATTCCAAAAAAGTTTGCATTCTCAAATGTACTAGAACTTTAGGAAACATTTTAAAACATCTCAGAATTTTAAAAAAAAAAATTTGGATACGTGAGTAGGTACTTTTGCAAAATTCTAGAAAATTCCAACAATTTCCCAAAAAGTTCCAAAACTTCATACAAAATTCTGCCATGTTGCCTAATGGTTTACTTTACAATATTCTGAACCATCTTCAGGATTCTCAAATGAAACCAAAAGTAGTTAATAGTTTATTTGAAAAAAATCGACCTTTATGAACGTTGTATTCGAACTAACAAAACCTAAAATATTTTAGGCCTTTTTCTTCTTCCAACACCATTTTTGTTTAGCTACAATATCAACTTGAGAATCAAAAAAAAAATTTATCAAGTCTTAAATGAGATTCCACTTTAAGGATTTCATGTAAAACACCTTACAGTTTCTAAGGCCGTTTGGCACGCCCCTCGTACAATTTTATCAAAGAAACTGGGACGCATCTGAGTAGTATGGCATTCCACTAACGTTAAATTACCTCAGAGTAAAAAAAAAAATCAGTTTCGCTAGCGGTAGCGTTCGATCATTCACAGGTAAACCGTATAATAACCGATATTATTTCCGCTCGTGCCACGAAGAATAAATCGAACTGTTCCAGATATGTACCTATATAGATAGGTATCTAGATATACATATTATGGTTAAGCACAAGTTCCCGATAATTATTGAATTTTGTAATATCCGCAATTATGTAGGTACTGTTACTTGTTACTTACAACCAATGACATGCGTATGTATGGGCATACTTTAACATAATATGTTAATGTTTTCTAATGCAACTATTTACAAAATATTAAGTTATGTAACGCAATTAATTTTAGTTGATTATTAAATTCTCCAATATTTAGATGTATTTACTAATTTGTTGCACTAGAAGTATAGTTAAAGGTGTTTCTTTATCATACGATTTTTTGAATTATTATTTTTAGATTTATTACAACTACAAAATATTATTTATAACTATTACTTATAAGGTTTCAGAGCAAATTTTGCAGTTCATAGATATAAATAATAATAAAATACAACATAAAAGTAAATGTGGTGAAGGCGCCGGACGTTATAGATTTATCTTACTGTAAACTTATAAAAAGAAAAACCAAAGTCGAATAAGTATCACACGTAAATCTATTAAGGGCTGTAGAAGTAGTAAAAAAAGTTGAAACTTATCCTTATCGATATACTGTTATAATTATTGTTCATTTATAATAAGTATAAATTTATTTTTGTGCGATTATTTTACAAAATTAATATCCTAATTATTTTCTCTGTTTCTTGTTTTGTTCAAATTTCAATAAAACATATAGTGGTCGTTTTATGTATTTAAGAAAACCTCTTAAGTAAACACGAAAAGTAAAACATTTCCAAATGATTTTGTATCCAGGGACGAATCCGGAAATTTTCTCTTTTTAGGGCAGGGGGGCGACAGTAAAATGAAATAATAATAAAAAGATTGGTCAGCGCCTGTCTGTAACATTGACGTGAATTTTTATGCAGACGTATTTGCTTTCAAACGAATTACAATTTTGCCTCAGGAGGGAAAAGAACGCCCCCATCGCCTTTCTAATGGATTCGTCCTTATAGTATCCTTTTATTAGATATTGATATTAGATTTCAGGACGAGTATATACGTTTAGAAGTGTCACCTAATGGAAATATGTGCACAATCAGTACTTGATTATTTGATAATCTTCTCGAATTTTCCGACTTTCTTTTGTAAATATTTCCTGGATATTTTCCATCGTTCGATTAATGAGTTAGGGTCATAAGTTCATTTAAAAATATAACAGAAATAAGCATTGTTAGTTTTTCCCAAATTTTCCCTTTTTTCAAGCAACTTTTCTGGCTTTCGTTTCCTCAAAAAGGTATTACAAGAAGATTGGCTGGGCTTATAAAAAATTACAAATTTTGTGACCACTAAAACTGCACAATTATTATTATTAGTAAACAACCTTTAACCATTTTCTTTCACATAATTGCAATCAACCGTTTTAATTTTTAATTTTGTTTTATTGATTTTGTTGAGTAGATATATACAGTTTCTTGATTTTGCAAATTGTATGTTTGGCAAATTTTTCGTCACATATAAAATTTCAAAAATATGTATACTGACAGACGCTATCAATCATAATGTTAATTTATACGTAAATATCCTGGACAATGAATAATTTCATGCTTAGCTTGAGTTGGCTCGTGATCAGGGTACTACGAATGTCAAAGATTTATAAGAAGGCAATAATTATATAATCTTATACATATAAGTAGTCACACAACATCCGCACTCTGCTGTTGTCTTATGCGTTAACTTAGATTTATGCAAATTACAACCCGTTGCTGATTTACACTTGCACAGCTACTTGGTGTTTGTAAAAGTGTTAAAACGTTTAACCGACAAACTATGTTTGCGGTTTCGCTCTAGTTAACGGTGGATTGGTAGGTAAACATGTTGATTTTTAAGAAATAGGGTCTTTTTCTAGTTCAGGAATAAACACCTACTAAAAGCTTGAAGCTTTTTAAAGCTTCCTTGGGGAAAAACAGCTCGGTTTCTGCATAAAATCAAAAGTTATGGAAAAAATATTGAAACAATACCTATAAATATCAGTACTTAATATCTAAAGAATATCAATTCAGGTGACACAATAAAAAAAAGTGTCGATATATTCAAACATTTCTACTCAAATTGTGTTCTTTATCTTGTCGTCATCGGACATGAAGGTGAGTGAACTGATGTTACAACGATGACCGTAGCAAAAGAAGAAGATTTGTTACGCAAGAGCGTGTAATTCGCGATGAAATTGCGTTAGTCTTGAAAAAAACGAAACCTTAGCCAATAATAGTTCGATCACTGAATCGTGGAGCTCTTAAGGCTGAGTCACAGCTTAAGATCCATCTTCGTATAGCCACATTAACCACCGCAATAAATTTAAAAAATTACCTTGTCGTCAGTTCTGAAAACTTTTTTCCTTTTTTGGGAAAAACCAGCACATTTCATCTTATACTACCCAGATGGATCTTTAATTGTCAATGTCCAAAAAGTTTTCAAGACTATTAATTAAAGATTCCCCAAATAATAAAAAAGATGTTACGCAAAGACACCTCTAACCTTTTCTGATAAAATTGATCCGCTACAACACTAATGACCATTAAGTCATAAAGTTTTCGCCATAATTGAATTTTTATTGTACCCAGATGTACTTATTTAGATTCCTGATTGTTTTAGTCGTTTGTAACGGTCGAAATTTTTGGTTTAAAATCACTATAGTACGTAGGTAAGTACTTAATTAAAGGAAGACGAAGAAGTAACTTTTCCGATATTTCCTCAAGACCGTCAGGTCAGGGTGGTAAGAGTCGGTATTTATAAAAACCGATAGGACCTATCTATTACCTTTTATTTGCCATCAAATGACCAACAGTTGGAAATTGCTGATCAAGAAGGTCCTCGAGCATAAGAATATTTTTATAAAAGAGATCGTAAGATCAAAGACCTCCGTTGCGCCAGCTTGCCTAATGTATCTATAACAAGTTGGCTCGGATAGCAGATGGCTCGTGGATGGCACATACAACAAACATCAAAATTTATGAACAATTACTTTAACATTCAAAGAGATAATTCAAAAAGTGAAGCAAAACTGACATCGTGAGATTTTAAAAAATGAAAATGCATGCAATTTGGTTCCTAAAACGTACATGCCTGGTCCTTAATTTTTATGTAGAGTATTTTGAGAAATGGTCAGTCAATTTTTTAAAAAAGAATAAGGTTTTAGAAGTAAATCTAAACTTTGCAAAAAGGAATTTTTCAAAATGTTTGCCAGCAAATTTTCCTTAAAGAGTCAACAGTTTTGACCATAACTGTAGAAACGTACCTAATTAGTACTTACAGCAGTTATGAAGTTCTACTGCGTGGCAAATACTTATACATAGTAGTCTGATTACTTCCGCTTACACGCTAGAAGAACAGATTTAACAGCAGGTAAGATATTCAACAGCTGCACAAATCTTTTAATTATTATTATATTGCTACAATTCATAGATAATACCGATATTACATATTAATGTTTTGAAGAGGAAATGTCATAATTTTTTTCGTCTAAAATTGCGTTTGTTATGGCACAAATTCGACGGAAAATCGAGTCCTAATCCCCGAACAGCCCCATGGGCTTAAAAGTATTTATTGATCGTCTTCCAAAAGAAGCAAAAAACAAATTTATTTTAGACGAAAAAAGCAAAAATAAATTGATTCCATTCATTCTTCCCTTCTAGAATCGAGGATACCCCTTATATAGTAACTTTGAAAAAAATTATACCTACGACAATTATTATATATAAATTACTGAGACATCAAAACCTACATAGCATAACATAAGGATTAACAAAAGGTATAAACGTTGACATTACTTGAAGTGAATGATAGACTAACCGGAAGTACGAATATTTTATTCAAAACACGTAGAAGGGCAGTTCAACTTCCCTTCTGTGTAATAGAGTCGTTAAATTACCAATTCATTAAGTCTCTACATCAAGTTACCGTTTGTATTCTTATATAACGAAGAATAAAATTCGACAGTCTATAAATTTTTAGTTGAAGACATTGAAGAAAAATAACAGCAAATATCTGAAAGGTTAAATTTAAATCTGTAGAAGTAAAAGGAAAATATGAAATTTTTTTTTATTGAATTATCAACTTATTAGAGACTATAGAGTTCATAAAAGTTTATAAAAACGATGGCTTCAACTATGTGTGTTATGTTACCTACATCTTAGTGGAGGGGAAAGCAACAGGTACTTATGCATAGGTACGTGGCAGAAAGAGAAAATTGTAATTTTTGCTCATCGTGAAGAGACAAAAAAAGAAACACAGTATGAAAAGAGAAAAATGAAGAAGGTAAAGGGACCGAAACTAATTTTAGAATTATATTTTTACGAACAAGACAAATTTTGAATATTTTTGGTGAAGGCGCCGGATAGAAATTCATATACCAATAAATAATAAATGTGTGGATCCAATGAAAAATGTAATACAATATTGAACTATATCAGCGCTTTATTAATTCCCTGTTCTTCTTAATTATTTAATTTAATTTTCTTGTATTTAGAGTTTTTATTTCAATCCTAAATAAGCTCCATATTTTTTATAAAATCGTTAAATTTCCCAATAAAAATTTCTCACACTTAGATGTGCGTGACGTTTCGGAATTAATTACATCAGGAAGTCAACGCATGCTGCGAAATAATTAAAATCCGGTAATGTAACAAAAACGTCCAAGTCTGAGAGGGAATCGCCTCATGAGCCCATTGTTCAGACACAACACCCAAATATCACATCGTCATCATTGTCCAAAGAAAACCAGAAATGATTTGAAAACTAATTAAAATTGGGGTGGTCCCACCCATACACAAGGTGTGTAAGAAATATTTTCATCTTCATAAATCCTAATAAATTCATTTTTCTATAAAATATTTCTTCATAATTTTTTACAAAAAAGTCCTACAACTGAAAAAGTGTAGCATTCCAAATGCGCCACAAAAGTTTAAAGTATTTGAATAAGAGAGTGCACCATGCAACCCTTTTCGAGAATATTTCCCTTAAAGTATCATCAGTATTTTAAATATTTAGTATCTGGTATAGATACAATATTTTTTTCTAATTTAATAATTACTTTTTAATTTATGTTTACTGACAATGTTTATTTACATAATACAAAGTTGTTGCTTTAAAGAGGACCCTGTACATCATTTTACCCAAATTGAATACCACAAAATAAGGAAGTGCCTCGATGAGAAGTAAAAGAGAATAAAGTACCTGCACATATACGAATGTAATGTACGAAGGAGGAACGAACCACCCCATATAAGCGTACATGTGTTCGATATTTACCTGCCCATATCTTCGGCAAAACACCCCCAACGTCCACCGTATTCTACGTGTTATTATATCGCGGTCCGGATCTCAACCGGGAGCAGCACATTGTGAGGCGTGGGAAACACAAATAGTTTTTTTCGGAAGGATTTGCCTTTGAATTATTTCGATCACTCACTCATCTGTCGATCTACGAAGATCGACAGATGGAATGTAAAAATTTCCTTTTGTTAATGGAATATCGGAATATATGAGAACGTATGAGGTAGATTGAAGATTATTTAGAATATTGTAAAAGTTGTTTTTAATATAGTATAATTCATTAATTTAAAAAGCATGTACAGGGTGGGCAATTTTAATCTATCTTTAAGATTAACTCGAAAAGAAAGTTGTAGTCGACATCAAATTCAAGGAGTGCTTAAATTCTACATACTCGATGAAGTTAGATTAAAGTACCTGGCCCTCTATGAAATATCAGTATCTATGGTGAATCTATTAAATATGAAAAATAATATCTATTATTATCCATAGAAAAACTATAACAGTTTATCCATGCAAATAATGCACATGTCTGTTTGGCTTATTAAAAATTATTTCCAAATTAGAATCATCCAATAGTACAAAGTACCTATTATGCATCATGGATTTAAAACTCGAACTGTAAGTAGAGACTTTTTCTATTAGGGTCCATGGGTCTATTTGAAAGATGGATAAACAGCCATACCATGCATACTATGCATTTGACATGGACACAATGAACGAAAGAGGAAATCAATATGTTTTTACAAACTGTGGCTTGTTTTTGCATGAGGTAAAAGCAGCTGCGGCAAATTTTGAATTTAAATAATGGACATACGATATTTTTATTGCCCATACGAAAATTTTAAGTAGCTATTTATGTATTTAATACGTTAGAATTACCATAGATTGTTATTATGTAAGTAGAATACAGAGTATCGATGAGTAAAACTTAAAAAATTAAATTTAAAATACGAAGTTGCAATTATAAGTTGATATAAATTTAACAGATAAATATATCAGGACGTTATCAAAGCATTTACCATTCACAGAAATGTGACAGCTATAGAGAAAACAATTTAGAAAATTTTAATTTTTTTAGTTATGTTAAACCTAACACCCTTCGTACCATAGAGAATGATGCCCATCACTTTTCCCACTAAAAATTGTCTTTTCCCTTTCTAAACCAAGTCATGACAGTATTAGAAACGTTATCATTTAACTCTCGGCAAAATAATTTAAGAAAATAATTTCTTTTGAGAGAGGATTTTTTTATATTTATTAATTCAATCAATTGATTAGCCAGTTAAGTAATGTATGTGATCGCAATCGGTCAAAAGAAAGAGAAACATTTTAAATGCGCGTGTCACTTTCGATAATCCGCTACTCAACATGATTGCGAGTAAGTTTGTCCGGACTAAATGAACGTAGATGAACGGGACTAAATAACTGTTTCCCAAACGAAACCGAATGAATTTTGCACCGATCTCTGCCCGCTGCCCGGCCAGACTGTTACTTTTGTTGTTGTTTTCATGACATACATAGATCTTCGAATAAATTATCTGTCAAGAATTTTTTTGTCACCCACTGAATCATGACGCAGGTTGCCATATTCACCAAATTTATATGTATACCTATGCATGCATGCAGTGAAAAAAGCGTACAGCTTGGAGAGGGTTAATTATACGTCTTAATAGGGGTTGCTGTTTATATTCTACTTGTGAAATAAGCCTTCAAGATTACTATTTCTGATTTTCATCACATTTTATCCGAAGAATTTGTATTAATGAATAATTCTGATTGTGTTCTGGAAATTTAAGGGTGATTTACTACTGAATATTGAACTTTCAGTAGTAATTAAGACTATTTTTAAAAACCTAATTAAAGATGATTGTATTCGTATTCTTGATAAAAGCAGACTATTCTCCTATTTTTCGCAAAATCATTTCCGTTGCAATAATATTCATAATTATTAGGTACATAATTTAAATTAAAGAATAAAGAATTATACGATTTTATTATATTTTTTAATTTAAATAATTACGAATATTATTCCAACCAAAATTATTCCGGGAAAAAAAAATAGGAAAAAGAAAGAACAAAATCACTTTTCTTGGGTTTCTAAAATAGTCTAAACTACTGCTGAAATTTCTATGTTCAATATTATATTTAATTTAATATAAGATTATTAATACAATTTCTTGTTCTTTTTCGTTTCTCAACTTTTACTTTATTCCACTACACTTTGAATTTACGTATTTTTCACATAGTCTTCGAATTCGGATCACATCAGAGACTTTAAAATGACCCTGATATTGTGTTTCGCAAAATCTGTGTCAGAAACGAATTTGCCAAATCGTTTCCAAGAACCTTTATGCGTAGGCAATTACCTGTCAGGTACCTATCGCTTCCTTTTCGTTTCAGGTTACTTTCGGTTTCATTTGTTCCACCCTCGTCGGGTTTTTCAAGTGCTATTGTGAAGCCCGGACGCCCTCCAACAGATGGCAAATTTTCAAAAAAAGTATGCATAATAGAAATAATAGATCTAAATCAATTTTTACTAATCGATATTCTCAGGACGTTTCCTATTTGTTTAAGAAAAAAAAAAGAAGAAAAGATCCAGTTTCTTTAATCTGCTCATCTGCCACTTATGTTATTTGCAAATTTGCGCTTACTAGTCTTTAGTAAAAATACAAGAAGAAATGGCAAAATCAACGCTGAGAGACAGATACTAATTTTTGTAAAATTTAAAATATTTGTGCTCAATAATAAATTATGATAATTTTTAACCAAATATCAGGACCTAGTAAACCATCATTTGAAGGTCCTGAAGAATTCGTATTATATAAAAGAATACGTCGAAAAATCTAAAATACATAATCCATGCTGATTTTGAGATTTTTTATAAATATTACTTCCCCTAGATTTTAGAACGAAGTAAATTCACCCCTTAATTTAAGCTTTTGCGCCTACCACAACTGTAGTTAACGTCTTTCTGGCTTCTTGACTGTGGTTTATTGGGGCTTTCAATGCCAAACGTTTCAAACGACATCCTCAGACTTCTAGAGTTCATATTTCTTTTCCAAGGAAGTTCTCCTGAAGATGTCGTCCTTGCGTTAAGGATTAAAAGCCCTAATGAACGATTCCCAAAAGGTTCAAAATCTTTTAATAACACCTTCTATTTTGTATTAGCGCGTTTGTGTGATGTTTTTTTTAAAGTTACATTTTCGCTTAAGGTAATAAATTTTCCTTTAAAATAATGGCTTAACTTTCAAAAGAGAGATTACAGTTACTTTTTTTGGATTCTTTGGATAAAAAATGTATAGAGAATAGTAACAATTGCTGGCCAGGAGTGAAATAATAAAAATTTTGCGGTAAAATTACGCGCGATTCTTTGCGTGCTGGTGTCGTCTCTGTAGGTAGGAAAATGCGGCGTCGCCGTGTGTAGTTTGACTTTTTGCACAATTCTCCTTCAGCTCCTTTTTATTCCGGCCGTGAATAATAATGGGGCAATTTAAAAACCAAAAACAAAAAACGTCGTAGTTAAAGTAGTTCGTCACGTAATACTCGTCCACGGTTGGCAAAATGGCCGCAACAAATGAATGCCGGCAAAACCGGGAAGTATAGCTGGAAAGGCCAATAACCTGAAGACATCGTCGGTCAAACCCAATTCTCCTCGAAGGTATTCATTCGAACCGACACTAACTAGTCTCGTACACTTAACAATTTTATTCCTACATAACAATTTCACCTACTTAAAGTGACCATTTAAACTCCAACGCATTATAGCATTTCTGGGGTCATATAAATTAATTAAAAGTTGCTTACCCCTGATCCACAACGACTTCATCAACTCTGCGGAGTCTCCATATTTTCTGAAATTGAAAAAAAAAATACACGTTAATATTTATAATATGCTATATCAATTTTATGGAAGGTCACTCCTAAAAATCCCAGATCATTCTAGGATATGTTTTACATCATCCAGGAATTTTATAAAACATTCTGGTACGTTCTGAAAAAAATTGGAACATTCTGCATCATTCTTGATCAGGCTATTCTAGCAGATTCCCAAAAGTTCCAGATGATTCTGAAACTTTCGAAAGTGACCTAAAATATTTCATAATCTTCAAAAATGTTAGGGAATCTTCTAAAACTTTCCAGAATGATCTGGAGCTTTGAGGAACTATCTAGAATGTTTCAACATTCTTGAGGAAGATTTGCAATGTTCCAAAAAGGTTAGAGAATGTTTTACAACATTTCGTGATGATCTTGAAGTTTCGTGATAAATTTGGAACGTTCGAAAGGCAATATTCCAATACTTTTCGGAATAGTCTGGAGCTTTAGGGAATTAAGAGCATCCCAAATCGTCCTAAGAAATCTAACTAAGATTCTGGAACATTCTAGATGATTCCTAAATGGTCCAAAATCATCTCGAAGGGTTTAGAATATTCCCAAGCATTTTGTATATTGTGGATGTTCAAGTTTATTAAATATTTCTCAATACGAAATCAATTTTGAATGTTAGTATCTTTCTTTCCAATGTGATTTCTCTATTGTTCCTTTATTTATATATTTTAATTGTATATAAGCTTAATAGAAATTTATAAAGGCACCATTTTAACATAAAATAAATCAGCAAACTGTTCTGTTCTCTGCGTTATTATTGAAAGTATGTGAAATTCAATACCGGGTTAGGCGAGTAACCTGCAGCGTAGACGAATTCTTTATCGCCTTCTCGCTGAATTATTCAAATTCGAACTTGTGTACGTCTCCGACGTTCACCTTAGTAACACGTATATGAGAGATAAACAAAAAAGTAGCTGCTTCTTTAAGCCATTCCGTTCTTCCTTTCAAGAGAATGTGTAAACACCACTTAGATCAACCTGCCTGCTTTTTCGCACAAGGTAATCGACAAAACCAAAAGGTACATGCACATGTACATACGTACATCATACACTATGTTATTTACTTCTGGCATTAGAATGTCCTCAACATTGCAAATAAATGTTGAACATGTCGATGGTTAGGTTACATCAAGTGGACTCGATTTTCTTGTGCTTTTCCTTGTTAAGTACGAACTAATAATTATTCTAATGATATATTTTAATATAGAAACAAAACATAGAAAGCAAATGAGAACAAAAAAAAAATAAAGGTAGAACTGTAGAACAGAACTAAATAGGAAGTTTAAGAAAGTCAAAACCCCCTGGGGATGGCACTTTGGGACTTTTGGTGTCGAAACGTATCGACAGTTTCTAAATGTTTTGTGACGTTTTTATGAATGAACAACCATTTTATAAATTTCTGAAAATGTTTCGTTCACTTTACAAAAAAGGTTTTCTTCATGTCTGTCTTATGGCATACAAGAATAACATTTTCTAGTCCTTATTTTTATTTAATCCAGTTATATTTCTTTTACTTCGTAAATTTCTAATTTCTAACTTAAAATTCAAAATCTACCTGAAAGAAAATTTTCCTTCAAATAAAAGCATAAATTCTTTTCGCTTTCTTAAAATCCTTTCGCTATTTATTGTGTATAAATAAGGAAGAGATGGTGTCATCGTTTTATTAAATTTATGGTTTCGACTTGTTGTAGATAAAGTGAAAATACGACAATTCGTTATGGCCCCAATATATTTTACGTAAAACTACCCCATATTTACGAAAATGTAAATCACAAAAGGGACCAACCAAAAACCTTTCGGGTACACCGACACGAACTGCAATATGTACCTACTATTATTTCTGAAGGCAAGAGTGGGCTAAACGTAAGCTGTAAGCACAACACTGCAATCCTTTTTACTCAACCTCAATAAATGCGGAAATAGTTAGGAAGCAACAGCGTAACGAATTTTGTTATGCTGTTGTAGTCTACTAAATAGCATGTTGTGTCAAACTGGACTAAATAATACCTACCATGCAATTCGATGCCGGGAGTTTTATGGGTGCAATTGAAAAAAGGTATTTCTGTGAAGTCGTTTGAAAATGATGGACGTTTCAGGGTTTTGCTGGCCAAAGGCCTTGACCATGCGGACCATCTCCGTACGACAAATTGCTGTTAGATAACCATTTTATGTTAAATAAATCACAACGAATATTTTCCACAGTTAATTTTTTAAATCTTTAAATTGTTACACCCTTTAGACGAAATATGACGATAATGAAGATGCCCTAGTAGGGTGAAACAATTTTAGATATATAAAAAAAACTGTGGAAAATATTCGTTGTGGCAAAATAATTGTTGAAGATTTAAAATAAAATAAAAAAGTTTTTAAAAATGACCCAACCCAACTCCCTTAAAGTCTCAATATGACCCCAGCAGACTATTTTCGATATTTCATTCTCAAAAATTAATTTCTCTCTCAAAGGACCTTAATGCCATCTTCTACCTTCAGGACCTTCACCACCTGCTGGAAATTTTAAGATTTAGATCCAAAATCAATCTACTTTTTGGAAAAAACTCCTGCAGATACTTATTTTTATACAAATTCTGTCAGCGGATATCGGTAATATCAAATTTGTATATAAAAGTAGACGTACCTATGTGTGCCTATATTTCACTCTACAGCGAAAATTACTCACCCCATACAAATGGTGTTTGATAAACAAAATTAGAGTTAAGTTACACAAACATTCTAGTATCGGAAAACCTGATACTTTCTCGAAAGTTCGGTTAACTTTCTAGAAAATTCGAGAAATTTCTCGAAGGCTCATACTGGAAATTCCTCATACATACACTATAAATCTATGGATTTCTATGATCTAAACCCATTTATCAAACAAATATAATCAATGGTGTATGACCAAAAAATCCAGCGAGGAGGGTTTTCGCAACTTGTTTACGTATAAGTGACCCATATTCTCCACTGAGTCATGTCCGAAACCATGATGGTCGGTCAAGAATGCGTCATACGACCAGGAATTTTAAAATGCACAACTCATAATTTCAGCAGCAATGTTGGAGTTTACACTCCACTGTCCGTCTGTGCATTTCGTGCCAGCGAACGTGCCTCTGTCTTCGCATATCATATCGGCCAGGCCGGCAGGCGGCACGGCAGCGCCGATCCTCGGTACCGTTATCCTGCCCTTGCTTGCATAGGCGAAGAAGAAGAAGAATTAGGACATGCACGCTGCCGCCGCGCCGCGCCGTCCGACGCTTGGTCGACCACTTCGCCTCCTTTATGGCCACGGACACGACATGCGGACATTACATGCATACACACACACACACACGTTAATCACGTGGGGGTTTTCTAAACTTCTTATCCTTCTGATGGATGAAAACTTTATTTGTTACCGTGACCCTGTCTCGATTCTCGAATAAAAACAAATATATATGTTGGTACTACCGGCATATGAATGTTTGTCTGTGTTTGTAGGTCCTTACGTACATATCTACCTACGTCTTACAATTGAAAACCGTTTACAAACGAAATCGAAACTTACAAAGACTTCTCTGTTTCATTTCAACTTATGTAATTCTACGTCAGGAGTAAATGGAGCAACAAGCATTTACAGGCGGCGCACAGGATAAATGCAGATTTCAAACATCACAATAAAAAATAACTACAAAAAATCGAGGCCTCCTTGTGTCCCTCTTTATTCCTGAATTCCTCAGTAAAATACTGACCAACTTTTTTTTCTAATTTGGAACTTAGGATTCTATGGGAACTACGTATGGAGCGCTGATGAGAACTAACAAGCTCGAAATCGTGATCAACGTCTAACAGTTTCGACAAAGTACTGACCAGGATCATATTTCGTCCTGCTAATACTTAATTAGTCCTTCATGTCTCATATGTGCCACGGTGCCTTACCATTCAATCTCTCCAGAAAATTCTTTTTACTTATTGCCTACTTACTTTACCCATATTACAAATTTTATATATGCTTAGGCCCTTTTTTCTTGCAATCATTTCTCACCTTGAATTTGAATCAACTACTACATTGATGCTTTACGTTGTTTTATTGTTTACTTCCTCTTAAACTTCCGCTGCTTCAAGTCGAAATCCTTGGCTACTTCATCTGCATTACCAGTTTCCGATTTTTTTTTATTAAAATACCGACTACATAAGTAGTTTGCAACAGTTTTAGGAATTTCTTAGCTACTTAAGAAGTTGTTTTGCTACTGAAATTCCTTAGTCCTCACCAATTACCTGTTTCTAATTTTAGAATTAAAAAATCGGTTTATGACAATAATTATTCATAAGAAATTATTTAACAACTTTGAATACGATCACGATTTTATAGAATTGTTTTCAAAGGTCTAATAAATTATTGTTTAAAAAACCACAAACTGAAGTTTTTACTTTCATTTGCCCTTTCGATTTTTTGAGATACAAAAAACAGATTGAACTATGGTTGTAGCAAAACCTGGTGCCTAATTACATAATGTACCTACAAGTTTCCCAATTAGAACGTACAATAAAATAATTATGATTCACTGCTAAATGGTAAAACACAGGAAATAACCATAAAAAGACACATAAATATCAACAACAAATAAACAAAATGTATGTATGTTTTAAATTAATTGAACTAAACTGATTTTTTCTCTTTAAGTTGCCTTATTTTGCACTACGTAATAATAATAAGCAAATTCAAATATTCCCCTATGATATTTCCGCCACATGTGGCCATTATGCCATAATAATAAATTTAATTCGCAATTTATAAAGAAAATAAACTTAATGAAAATTCAAATAATCGGCATTCTTACAAGATTAGTTTCGACTCGAATCCGGAGACAGGAAAGCAGTAATTCAGGATCAACCCAACAAAGTGTCGTTTTGTATCTCGTACACGACCATCGACACTAATGATTAACAGTTCGAAATTATCAATGTAAATTATCTAATAAATTGGCACAGCCTAGAGGCTCGGCATTGTATAATATGCATTTTGATAGCATTTCACGGTTAATAATATTAGATGAATAGCAGACAGTGAACATTTGGAATTTATGTCGCTAAAGCAGAAAGCGGTAATCATACATACGTACGTATAATGCATACTTATGTATGCATTCAGCAATCTTAATGAGGAATGTTCAATTAAGTAAAAGAGATACGTATTAAGGTAAAACAAAAAAATATACTTAATGATACTGTAATTCGTATTCGACTCAATTGAATTTAATGTAACATTTCTAGATCACGTAAGAATTAATAACTGGAAAAATTTTATTTATTGGTAATGCTCCAGGATATATCACCAGTTATTATGAAGGAATAGTACCATTTAGGTCTTAAGATTGAAGTTAGTCTCATAGAGACTGATAATTTCACCTGGTTAGAAACAAGGAAAGGCCTTCATAAATTAGATTATTCTTCGCAAATAGTTAAGGCTGTTTACAGATTTTTATAAATTTTGTAATTTAATTTAATTGCTGTTATTAAATACTCAATTTGGCCTATTTCTTAACCAAATTGAAACCCAGATTGATTTATAGTACGTAAGTTTTTTTCCAAAGTCCTTCGTCCGACCAGGCAGAGTAATATAGTTTCTAATTACTTCATTTTCATTACTGCTTGTCATCTTCGTTTAATAATTATCGTCAGGAGCCTCTAACATCTGCCAACGATGAAAGATTGCCATTAGGTCAACGACAGACGACTATTAGATGAAAGGTTTTCTGCGCAGGTCGCACTTTTATTAACAAAAACTGACCAATCTTCGCCTCATTTTGTCTCTCACGAACAAAATCAATCCGTAAGAGGATGGACATAAGGCGACAGCTGATGTGAAATTACTGATATTATGTATTGATAATAACAATAATAAATGAAGGAATAACAAAAGCGACGCTGGTAATAATCTAAGATTATTAGACACATGAAAGAAAACCGCGGCTACTCGTAATAACAAGGGAAGGAAAATTAATTTTAACTCCTAGTTAACGTCACTAATTTGAAATGTGCAAGAGAAAAACAAAATGATTTGTTTTTTTTTACATAAGAATTGTTTATTTAAATTTTTTTGGAAAACAGAATACAACTTTTCTGACTATTTTTTATATGTACCTCCCTTAATACGAACTTTCGTAAATTAATAAAGAGATGGCGTTATACTCGTTGCAAAATTAACGTTGTTCCTGCTTGGATTAATAAAACCGGCCAGTTTAAAAATAAAAGCCGTAATTTGTAGTTAATGCATTCATTATATGGCTTTAAACTTTTAACCTTCATAACCTGACGAAACTATTAACTTTTTATTGAGCTTCGAGAATTGTGTATTTCACCTTCAGTGTCCAAGTTGAATGCACTCGTTTTGAGCGTTTGCCTTCGATCGTAGATTATTATTCATACAATTTATTAACAAAGAAAAGATTATACAATAAACGAAACCGCAAAAAAAAAAAAAACATTAGTGGTGCAGTTTACGAAACGCGTTTGCGATAGATTTATTAATTAACTAATTCTTAACTACTTTTTCTCAAACTGTATGACGTCGATAATAACAAGAACAACAAAAATTACCGCAAAGGTTTTCGGTTTCCTTAAACAACACGGAAATTTAAAAATTAGTAAAAAGTACTTAATAGCGGTCCTAGAAAGTTCTGAATTGTAAGGAGGTGCCCTATTTCACTGGATGAAAATGATAAATTAAGTGGTGATCAACATTTTTTCAATTTTCTTCTTGAGTCTGTCGTAGTACTGTACTGTACGTAAATGCTTAAATTTTATTCCTTCCAATTAATTAATTATATCCTTTCTGTTTTAAACGTTATAAATTAATTGTGAAAATACTTCTTTATGTTTACATTGATTACCATCATAATTACAAATAATTATCTTACATCATTACGTCCATAATTACAAATGTCTTTAACAGAATCGTCAATACAAATTATTGTCTACTAACCAACTAATTTGATTATAAAACAGAACTTACGTACGTGCAATTTAAACATTACAGTTTGAAAGTATGGATTTCTTTAAAATGCATACCGTCTCATTAAAACTAGCTGGATTTTCGTTTGTGAAAAATCCATTGTCGCGTCCTTTGTTAATACTCCACAACGCCAAAATTTTTTTTGCTGTAGGCGTTACAGGTATAGCGGTAGCACTTACATTATCCATGGCCACATCTGTGTCTGAAGACGTCTACGATTTAATCGAAATCATCAATTTTATCATCGTATATGTTTTGATGGTATCAAAGATTTGTCTTCTTTATTTTGGAAAACCCAAACTTGAAAAATTCATCGATGAGTTAGACAAAAGTGTGCCAACGTTTAAGAAAAATCGTTGGTTTGATCCAGAAATGATACTCAGAAGAAATAAAATCATAATGGAAACGCTTTCAAAAATTTACATGGGTTGTGCTCTTTCTGTTCCCATAAGCTTTTGTGCGTTAGAAATAGCAATAGTTCTCTGTTGTTCTGATAGAAACTACAGAGCCATCAGAGTTAATGGAAATATTACAAGTTATTTGTATGATCAACATTTGCCCTATGTGATGTGGCTACCATTTGACCATAAGACATCAAAAGAAATGTTTTCTTACGCCTTATTTTACGAATTATTTCATCTTATTGTTTCTGCATTAACTGTTGCTGGTAAGATAAATAATTTATTTTAAAAAAAGCTATTTATTTGAATGAACTTACAACACTTCGATTATTTAATTTATTCTTTAAGTTTTGGTGAGCAATAAAAGAACATGCAAATTTATAAAAGTCAATAAAGGTTCCCCTATATTTATTGTTATCCTTACTGTAGAAAAGTCTAGCTTTGATTAACCACTTATCAAAGAAGCATAATTCATATTGGATTTGTTAAATTACGGGTTAAAACGTTTAAACTATAAATCAACTTACCAACAACGCCGGAGTTCAAAAGTTCAACTTAGAAGGTAAAATTGGTATTCTACTGCAAAACTCTTAAACGATAGTCAAGTTTAAACCATCTTTCATGAGAAATATCATTACTGAATTACGAAGACTTCAATTATAAAGTAAATTTCTAGAAAATCGGTTAATATTTTCTAAAAATAACAAATGTATTGTAGGGAGCAAAATGTCATTTGCATTAACACCTTTTGCGGTTACAATAGTAATTATTCATTAGTTGTAAATCAGCCAGGCAAAGACCGTTAATTCCGACATTATTTAAATGACTTTTTCAGTAATTATAATAATATTTTAATGGACAATACGAATTATTACGGAAGTGAAACGATAGCCTTTTAAAGTCATAAAACTGTTGTTAAAATAAATGTAAAATACATGTAGCAAGAATGGTATGGAAATGGAAATTTCGATAAAAATATTATACGATTAAAAAAGAGCTTCTATACGAAGAATAAAAGCCTGTGTGGTCTTATGGGGATTACGTATATGATACTATAACCCTTCGCTCCCCGTCTTAAGAAATGTTTTCTTTTAAAGCTGAAGGGGTTAGTTATAAACGTATTCTTGGAGATGTTTGAAAATATTCAGAAATTTTTCATAAAATTACAAATGGTTTTAGGAGTTTTTTGGATGTTCGAAAATATTATAAAATTTATCTAAAGATTCCAGACTGTTGCGGAACGTTCCTTGATACTGAAGAATGTTGTGAGATGCTGCAGAAATGATTCTGAATATCCGAGAGTGCTTCAATATATTATTTAACATCACTTAATTTTGCAAAAAGTTTCAGAAGGTTCCATAAATTTCGAAAATGTTACAGTAAAAATGTTTTAGAACGTTCCTGAATATAATTCTCATATTATGTAATAAAAATTTCGATTCAACTTCTTAAATTGAATACTAATAAGTTAAAATATTTAAATTTCCTAGCAGCGATTAGAAAATCAAACCAACGTATTCTTTAAGTATTTCAAAGGCAACTGCAACTACAATAGGATGATTGTTGGGTATTTTTCCTGGTTAGCAATCTAAAGTTCTTCTCAAAGACTGTAATTTCATTGGTAACAGTTAAAACTTCACTCATCATAAAACTTGTGCAGGAACATTTCGAATTCGTTAGCTTTCTAGTATATGAACAGTAAGCAATTTCCACACAATTCCCAGTTTAGTAAAATGAATTTCTTCAAACTTTATTCATCGGTGATTTCAATATCCGGATTTTCGTTTGATCAAGTTCAATCATCTCGTTTTAAAAACATTGTAATCTATTTGAAGTTACTCCTCTCTATAGTTTACATAGCATCGTTAGAAACATGTCTATTTCTGAACGATGCTGACTTAGAACTCTATGACTACATACAAATAATCAATTTCACAATAGCATGGATACTAATGTTCACAAAAAATTCCTTGTGGCATTTCGGAGGGCGTTATGTAGAGAATTTTGTAACCGCAATGGACAAGAAGATGCCGAATTTTGAAGAAGTCGATGGAGTGTTTAAACCCAAAAAAATTATTGAACGAAATTCCAAGATCATGATTGCGGCTGTAAAACTTTATAATATTTCTGGATTATGTGTACCAGTAGCTTTTTGCTTAGCCTCTTTAAAAGCTCTTTTGTTATCCGGAGATAAATATTATAAGAATATTATCAGTTCAGCAAACACCACAACGAATATTTATAACCAGAAATTAACGTATCCTTTATTTATACCATTCAATTATAAACTATCTAAAACAACATTCTCAATGGCACTTATTTATCAATATATTTATTTGACAATTATGGCTTCAAATATAATTGGTAAGTAATAATTAAATAAAACAATTAATCCAAAAAAAAAAAGCTGCGTTGCAAAAGCTCAATTTGTAATAAATAGCAAACCTCTTGAACTCGATTTATTTAAAGCTTTTTCTATTATTATAATTATTTTTTTTTTTAGGAGGAGATATCCTCTTGTTTCTACTATTATCGCATCCTACAACTCACTTAGAGATAATTAATGGTGCATTTAAAACAATAAAAGAAAGATGCATGGCAAGAAGTAAAATATTTTTAGAAGAGGGACAATCTAGCAAAGCCCTTTTGGATAAAGAAATGATGATAGAAATTAATAAATGTATTAGATATCTGCAAAGCATTCTAACGTAAGAATTAATGATCACTAACTAAATCATTATATGACAAACCTACGTATTTTTAGATTTTGTTCCAACATCGAAAAATTTTTTCATATCACAGCCCTTCTGCAGACATTTTCTTCATTGATATTCTTGTGCACTTGTTTTTATACGGTGACCCAGGTACATCAATTTTACATATTATAAAATATGATAATTTAACTATAAATTTGACATTATAGATTCATAGTGGCAAAGAAATGATCTTTGGATTGGTTTTGTACTTGATGTGTTCAGAAGCACAGATATTTGCGTTGTGCTTTCTGGGAAGTCAGATCACTGATTTAGTGAGTTTCTTTGAGTCAATTAATTTAATATTTAATAATCAGATAGGTAGGTGCTTGTAAATACTTTCTCTCAATCGCCTCATATAAATTAAATTTTAAAATAATTTTTTATTTTATTTTAAATGAAAGAATTCATTCATTTTTCTACTTGATTTACAAAAAGAATCATAAATATTTTTTTCAATACAAAAATTACAAATTGAGTCATTGAAAGTTTTGATCTTTTATTAACAATGATTTCTGAAAGTATTTGTGCAATTTGTCCATTTTTTTCTAGTGCCTAAAAGTCAGTACGTCTGTGTACGAGATGGACTGGACAGGTAGCAGCATTCCGTTTCAAAAAAATATGTTAATCACAATTGTGAGAATGCAACAGCCCGTCTATTTGAGCGCAGGAAAAGTCGTGTGGTTGACCCTACCGACATTTGTCACGGTATATTTTTTTCTATAGTGAACTTGCAATAAACAAATAACAATAAACGAACATTAATTTCAGATTTGCAAAACTGCATATCAGGCATTCGCAGTTATCAAAACAATGGAAGATTAATGACTGCAGATATGGTTAATTATATTATTAGTGCAAATTTGAAAATTTTTGGCATTAGAATAAAATCACTACAAATTGTTTTCTACAATATTCTTAAGTGAAAACTTCGTTACACTTTTTTAGTAAATTTCACTGATTCGTCACGCTTTCGAGTGTATTCCCTAAGGCCGAGTTCAACCGAACTGAAGATGTTCAAACATTTAAAATAATATTATTTGAACAATAATACTTAGAATAGAATAAAATAAAATTAATAATTCAATTAATTAAATGAAAATGCAGTTTATGTAATGCTTTTTCAACAAATAGGTACATAATATTGTATGCATTATGCAATAGGTGTAGATATGCACTCACTTGTAATCAGTTTATCGTGCGAGTGTACTATAATTAACAGATAATTAAGAAGCACCAGCAAAGTTAAAACTAAAACGGTGTAAGTATAATTACTTTATACTTAATTAGTTTTTAGAAACCTTTTATAGAGGAGTTAATCGTCAAAGATATTTCATTGTGACATAATAATGGGAATATTAAAAAAACAAATAAAAATGTAGAAAAATAAAATTTGATTTTGAACTTTGAAGGCCAAAAATATTATCTTTTGGTTTTCATAATAAATAAATTCAATATTTTTTTTTTTAAGTCGTAATAAGTTAAGTTTAATTTTGTACGGTTTTCAGAAGAAAACGACATTTCATATAATGTCTTTAGGTCTTTAAAACATAATAAAAAAATATTTCAAAATTACAGCTATTAAAAAACCACTAATAAAAAGAACGCTATCCACCAATTGTCTGTTTCGATTGTACCCCTTGTTCACATAAATAGGGTGTATCAAAACCGCATTAGTTCCCCTATAATCCGAAGATAACAAGAAAATAAAGGCGCCCCTTTTTTATACAATTAATAAACTTGATTTTATAATAACAGTAATATAGGAACAAAAAAAAATATATTTTTATGAATAGAGAAATTATTGAAAAGGATTACCTATATTTTTAAAATTGAATTTTCTGAAGGGACTATCGAACTGGGTTAATAAGATTACACATGAAATTGTTTCGTTCTGTCAGTCTCTCACGATTAAATATTTCTATCACATGTGTATAATTCTGTAAGAACTACAATAGCATTCTCGGTCACAGAATTGAACAAAGATTCATTAATTCTTGTCTGTTAACAGTAAAAGAATATTTTGAACACGTTTGTGTATACGCAGATATTTATCGAATGTAAAAGCAGCAGTAGTTAACATAACAAAATCGTAAAGACAGTGCGAGTCCTGGAATTTACTGAGAATATAAATTGCAGTATGTTCAAGCAGTTTTTAATTACTTGATACCTCACCTTTAAACAAACAAATAATTCTGTTGAATCAATTTTTTTGCTATTACAAAAATTAGAAGCTTTATGAATATGGTATTTAATTGCATTTCTTTTTTTTTTTATTCGAAAAATTTAAAACTCTAAAATCTGCATTAAAAGTCGTCTTCTTTACTATATCTTTGGGTTTTCCTGTTTGTATCCTGTAGATTTAAAGCTTTTAGTTCTTAATTTACTTTTAACAAACTGCTCAACAAATTATATCATAATTTTCCTAACGTAGAAAAGCTTTAATCGTTTCTGGGATCACAAGATCAATCCTAACGATCGGATGAGACGTATGCCAGAGGCTGGAAAAGGAACTGGGATCTCAAACGATGTTTCCGTGTTTTTTTTTCAAGTAAATACAAACCCATATAATAAGTAGAGCCTTAAGTGATGTTCCCAGAATCTTTCTGCCGCCTTCGCCGTTACCACCTGCGCGATTTTCCCACACCCTGAAGCCCAGCTGACATAACCCTTCCGCCCTCTCGGCCATGGATGTTATAAGTAAAGGTATATACGCGCATCCGAGATACAGGTAAAGTATACATTCACATTCTCTTCATTATTATTGTACTCTCTACTACCATAGGCGCATAAATACACAAATAATGCTAGTTGTACCACCCATAATACATACCATCTCATCTCGTGCATCATGCAAGCATTTTATACATAAATATGTATTGTAAGGTGGTTTCTTTTTGTGTGATGCCGCAGAATTTTAAGGAACAGATTGTCAGGAAGTTATATTATACCCAAAGGGATGCATTTAAGAGTAACGATCACGAATACAGGAAATTGGAAAAGACTTGAAAAAGCTTTTTTGAGTTTAATAAAATTGTCCAAGACCAGATATGCCCCGTATCAACCCTTATCCTTCAAGGTTCTTACTGCCTTCACTATCTTTCTCTTCATAACCATAACCATTCTGATACACCTCGAATTAATTTCATCACTACACTACACTAGACTTTTTGAAGAGATATTTTTGAATTTTTTCTTAAAAAACTACAGATGCATTTAGTTTCTCCAAGTAATAAAAAAAAAGAAAAATTTGGATAGATTCAAAAAAAAAAACAAAAACGAGGACTTTTGGTCACAACATTCTCATGATAACTCAGAGGAAAATTCCTTCCATTCTAATTAAAATTAGGCAATGTTAAGGTGAAAGTTTTAAATAAATTATATGGAAGGTAGGTCCCTACACTTTAAGAAGCTCAACCCGGATGATATACATTAATTTCCTTTACGTCACATAAGCTCGGCTATTTGGTTACAAGAGCAATAAATTTTACGAAATTTTAAGGTGTTCCAACGTTAAGATTATACTCATCCCAATAAACAAGTCGCTTAATAGGGCGATGCCAAACTGCACTTGCACTTTTCAATTATTTTATAAAGGAATATTTAAAAGAATTACATTTGTGATACAAAATATGAATCCTTTGAGAAACGTTCTGGAGTTTAGTCCTTATGAATCAATGAAAAATATAGGGAGTATCCCTATATGACCCAATTAATACAAATGTTTCGTTGCAATTTATCGTGTTATCAGAAAGTATTTTTCTAATAACGTATGGAACCTTATTTCAATTTTGTCGTAGGTACTCAACAATATGTTAACTAAAAAGGAAAGCATTTTTCAGGAAATTCCTAATATTGACTCATTACTGTCGCAATATAATGCCAAATAATCATGTGGAGTAAAACTGATCCAAAAAATTCTTGGATTCGAGTTTGCAATTTTGAAATAATTCTTGAAGATTGTCATCTGAACTTCATTTTCTTGAAACATTCTCTAGTCTACTTAACATGTCATATGTCATATTTTCATAAAGCAGAAATTCTAAATTGTTGTATAAACTTGAGGTCTCGTATGTGCAATTCGTATGTGCCTGTAAGTGTACAATTATAGAATATCCAAGAAGGCCGGTGCTGTGTTTAAAAGGAATTCTCCATCAACAACACACCGTCGCCGCCATCGTCAACGCCGTGCCCGTCGTCGTTATCCGCGTGGTCAGGTAACACACATCCGAGGGATCATAGCGCTTAGGTAACGGCTTTCAGAGAGTAACTGCTCTACAGTTATGCGAAGTTACTTTTGCTCGGATTTTGATTTCGTTTTGCATCTTGGACCACCGTTGTTGTTACGTCACAAGGCAACTGCGGTGCCATACCATACACGGTACATGTACATGCAACACACTCAGTAAATGTGTAGGTATAAAAGTAAACAACAATTTCTGAAGCTCAATTTTTCTTAATTCGATATTCATTTTACGATTTTTTTTGCGAAATTGTCACGAATTTCAGAGATTTAGAATTTCACTAGTCCGGATTATTTTTCAGTAGTTTTAGGATTAGTCCGAATTACAAGGCACATAATGATAAGTTAACATTTTTTTTTAATTTTGTCCGGATTACAATAACATTCGGATTAGCGGATATTTACAGTATTTTGCCATTTCAAATTCATTATCAAATATATTTTCAGTAGAAAAATACACCATAAAGCTCAATGTTGTCTCTGGTATGGACAACAAAAAAAATAATTATTTGCCCTGTATTTAAGTTAAATTAAATCTCCATTTACGAACTGCCTTTGTTCCTGTTTTGCAAAAAATTATTCAAAAAGGATACCTAATGATTCTCACGAAAATTTACCTAAAAACAGTTAACACTTAAAAGTTACAAGGTTTACTCGCCAGTTAGTTGTGAATAAAAATTACGTAACAATTTATTTCTCACAATTGTAGTTTTTACCTTAAACTTTAAGTACAATAAAGGTGAATAAACCCGCAAACAAAGGCAGTTCACAATCAAAAAGTTCGTAACTAATTACTTTGAAATTAAAATTTTGAACAATTTAAGTAACCCACACATAATGTAAATGTTATTTCGTTTCATGATGATATAGAAATAGAAATTTTCACTATTTTTTGTAATCAATTGTGTGTAAATTCATTAATTGGAATAATTCTGAAATACGTTAACAATTTTAATAAAATGAAGTTAGTCTCATTAAAATTTATTTATGTAGTTCTTATTTTAAATTAATTGTCCTGTTTTGATAGTCACAGCAAAGAGTCATTGTTACAATTAAATTTTATTTAGGTAGATACATTTACTTTCAGTCTTGCAGTAAATTTGTTCCTCCATAAAAAAAAAAAAAGCATTTTACGGTCACTAAAATCGAATAAGTATGTAGATATAAATGTTTAGATGTGTATAAATATTCTTGTACACTTAAGGATTTCTCAGTACATTTCGACACTTTTTTTTTATAGTCGAACGACTGGTCACCAGGTTCTCGATTAAAATTCAAATTATCTTAGTGTCTTTGACATTTTTATGAATTTGTTGAACTCAGCAACGTTTCTGCTTTACACCCAGTTCGTGAATTAATTGACAACAAACCTCCAAATTGCGCGACAAACATATTAGCTGACGTTAGCAATTTCTTGAAATGAGAAGTGGATTCGCAAATATCTGATGCAAAGTTTGTTAATGCTTCGTGTAAATATTTTCCAATTATACTTCTCCTCGACATAGGCCTTGAATTGTGTTGGGCAATTTACCGTTAAAAGTCGACATTTTGTGCCAATAAACTGGAAATCCGTGTTTACAATGAAAAATATTTTTCTGTGCCTTCATTAGCAATGATTTTTTATTTACAAGTAATATGAAAGATGTCATTAACTTTACAAGAAAAAAAAGACATCTTTTTAAAATTATTTTAGGAAGGTTTTAAAGGGTTAACTGCATATATTCATGTTTGTCCTTTATTTAGTTCTTTGAAGGGACCGTGTAATAAAAAAAAATCACCTCAAACACCAACACAAGTGAAAGTCGAAACGAAAGGGTAAAATTTTATGACCGGGCTTTTACAACCAACCGAACATTTTCGATAACAATGGGCCATTGGATTTCATTCTTGGGACAAACTTTTATGCTTCGGTAACCCTTTTAAATTCAAGGAAGGTGTCAACATCCGATACAGGGTTTGTAGACACATTAAGGAAAAGTGAATAAATGTTAAAAAACAGTTACAAATAAAGCATTAAACAACGTCGTTTTATCCAATAATAAAATAATTTTTTTCTTAATTGCCATTCATTAGAATCCTGACAAAATAAAAAAAAAAAAAGTAAAATAGTTTGAGGTATAAGTACTTATACATAATTTATAACATTTAGAGGATTTAAGTCAAAACTATTTCAAAAGCCTGTATCTCATATATATGTTACCCTACGAATATTTTGATTAGTAACAATTAGGTAACTCTGTTGTAAATTGGTAACTTTTTAGAGCCCTCAATAACCTATTTATACTTAACGATGAATACCTAGGTACCGACTTTTTTTTGGGTAGGGAATGTTAATAAAACAACCCATTTAAAAGTATCATTCCATAATTTTTATTATTTTATTATTTTATAACTGCAACTACAAGTAGGATTACTTTTTGAGAAATCAGTAAAAAGGTCCGCTTCTAATATCCAATAAAAGGTCGGTGACCGTTTTCTTTCCCGTATTACATCGTTACCAATTTTAGGCTGATATTGCTCAATTGTTGAAGACTTTCGACTAGCATTTCCTACGTCTCTTGTCTTTTTGAATAGCCCATTAATTACTCACGAGTGATCATAAAGAAAAGCCTACAGTGTTACTTAATTGCCTACAAACAACATTACGCAATTGTTACCTTTACCATATGTACCAAATTGGTAAAGAACATCATGCGTAAAATGCTATCTGTATGTTAAAAAACAACAATAATATTCAGTAGAGAAAAAAATGCTCAATTATTTGTGCAATAATATATAGTACTGGTAGTTAAATATTTGCAATAACCTGAATGTTTCGAATATAAAAAAATCGTAGATACAAATGGTTAATAAAGTGAGAATATAGTTTCTGACAAGGCCTAAATCACTATAGATCATCTTCTGTACTTCTTCTGTTTGTGAACGTAAATGATTGAAGTGAAGTGTAAATCGAACTTTAACATATGTGTAAGTATTTGTTCGATGAAATGGCATCCTGTGGTGACCAGTATTAGCGGCGTGACAGCTTAAAAGCGAACGAAGGAGCGAGCGATTGAAATGAGGACACGATGATAAAAGAACTTGCTGGCCAGGATTCAACTTGACACACACGAACCGGCCAGCCAGCCAGCCAGCAATAGCAACGAGCGACGTCGCCGTGGCCGGGCAAGCAACGAGGTGGAGGTGAAGTCGTCCTATGGAAGCCAGCGGGCAAAAGCAAGTAGTGGAGAGGAAGAATTGCGCAATAAAAGAGTAAGTGCAATGGCGAGGCCTCGTGGCCACGGCCACGGATTCAATGACCTCCAATTGCCTAGTGAACCAAACACGTTTTCTTCATGTCCCGCACCTCCTCGCAAGCGCAGCGCCGCGTCGAACCGCTCCGCTCGCTCGGTTGATCTTGGATTCTTGCTTGGACGATCCGCGACCAGAATCGACCACGTTTTGCACTGTTCATTCAGCCGAAACATACCTATCAAAATTCTTTCGCGATTTTCCCTTTTTACCTGCCTATCTATTCTTTTATATCTCCCTACACAACGTTTAACGTCAATATATGTATCTTTATTAAATATCCATCCTGAAACTATTTATTCGTATTTCGTCACCCTGGTTAAAAATCCTTCTTCACACTTCATCCAGACTTAGGATTGGCAAAACAGAAAAGTTAAAAACAAAGACTCTGATTGTGAGTAAAAAGTTATTGCAAATAATATAATGATTAGACCTACTATTGCTTGTAACCTAACCTAACCTAACCTAACCCAAAAATTAACCGGTTTTTGTTTGTTTTATGTAGGTACATAGTTTCCACTTATTATCCAGTATTTATTACCACTTGTCAATAGATGTCCAAGAATGTCCAATTATTTATTATTTAATGTACCTATGCGAATGTTTTATTTGATATTGCTATCTAATTAGGAACAATTTTAAAAATAATTTTATTCACAAATGAAAAGCTTTAGCCCATAGATGCCCTTTAGGTTTCAATCCCTCTTTATAAACAATGGCAAAGGATCTTTGCAGGTAAAATTTTATTTATTCTATTGTGACGAATCAAACTAAAATTTATTTTCTGGAATATGTCCCAATTTTGATTTCATTTTGTATCGAAATTCGTGAGATCAAAGAGACCTTAACCAGAATCGCTGTTGTCAATCCGACCGGTGAAGACTGGATTGATACCTACGAGTTGCATAAGGAAAACGCATTAGAAGTTACGTAACGACTCAAGATAGTAAAGAAACACAAAGTTACACACGCTCCTTTTATGTATTTCCATGTACGCGAGTACGTTAGATTAATATCTTCCTTAGAAGGCCGTTCTCAAGCTCCTGGCTTACGATCGAAAAGGATAACCGGCCGAGAATGGTAATGGAGAAAACTGAGAATACAATAAAATAAATTCGAAACGTCTTCCAACGAAAGTTCACCAATAACTATCTATTAATGCGTGTAAATGACATAAGGCCACTAATTTAATGGTCATTTTGTTCAACTCAAGCTGATAATAATCAACACAGCAGTAACTCTGTATATGTATACAGAAAACTCTTTATTGGGAGGAGAAGGAAGAACGAAGTATGGAGACATTTACCTATTACCCAACTCATTTTCAAAATATTTTTTTAATACTGTTTCTATATTTTATAACGAAAAATAATGCTCAATGCCTTCAGTTTCATGATAAGAGTGTTTATCTAGTAGGTAGGTACTTTCTACACAGCACTCCAAAATCTACCCTTATGAAATACCCCAAGAAATAACCGTGCTATTGTTGTTTCAAACCACCTTCTTATTCGCTAAAGAATATATTCTTCAAATACTGAGCTTTTTGATAAAAGTGTAGTCATTAAACTACCCTCTTTAAGTTCTTATGCTGTTTTGTGTTGGTCAAACTAGTTGATCATTAAAATTGCGGTTTAATGAACAAAAATAATGGTTCTTCGTTCATCAATATTTTATTACAAATAAAAACGCGAAGTCGATGCGTGTCCTTTAATAGTAAGTAAACTGAGAAAATGTCAGAAAACACTTTATCAATTTATAGTCGTGACATGTCAGTTACGCCTGTTATTTAAGATTACTCATACCCAAGAAAATGCTCTTTTACAAAATACGTAATAATATTATTAGGAGAACCATGTATCACTTGACGAGGTGGGTGTGTTTGAAGCTCATGATTCTTGAATCGTGATTAATTGTTTACATTCTCTTCGTTTATTATTGCTTTATGAATGTTGTAAATATAGGTATATACACTGGATTTAACGAGGACACGCATAGGTATGCTAATAAGGAAGAATAAAGAGCAGAATCTACCATTAGGAATTAATTGAATAAAGAAACGTACCTACATGCAAATATATACATTTACATATTTTTTTACTTGCATTTTATTCTTTTCAGATCACAATTTATGTTCAATACTTCAGCAAATAATTTAAAAGTCTACTGTAGTTGTAACTTCCCTTTGAGATAAAAATTTGGTGTGAGAACGAAAGATGCACGTACTTTTAGGGAATTAACATAATATATGTGAGTAAGAGGGCTCACTCTAAAAGAAACATTTACTGAAAATTAAAGAAACCAAATTTCGAAACTTCCATTTAGTAAATTATTAAAAAAATGAACTTCTACACAGGTGGGTACCCCCCAAAAGTAGTACAATCTTGTAAAATTTAGAAAGCTCATATTTTAATTATTTATTCTCATCTAATTGGTATTTTATGCGCAAAATTCTACCATCAGTAAATTATGTTCCTAAAGGGTTACTTACATTCATCATTATAATCGCTAAAACTACCTACATTAAAGGGATCTAAATAAAAAATATGTACTGTGCTTTACTTAAGTAGAACTACCTACCTATCTATTAACTTATTGCTAGTAACAATTTCATTTTTTCATACATATATTAATGAGTCTCTCTGTACATAACCAGGAAGTTGAAGCAAATGAATCACGCAATATTTTCTTGTGTTTAATCAGTTAAGTTAAGATTCATTCCAGAGCGAAGTGCAGTTTACAGATGTTCCTCATCTAGGTACACTTTAAGTGGCATTATTTTAAGAGATTTATTCTTGTTTCGTCACCTAATAAACTTTTACCTGTAGATACCTTTTTCGTATTCGTGTTTCGTCGCCTCGGTTAAAAATCGTTCTTCACACTTCAACCAGACTTAGTTTTTGTGTTGAAATTGAATTTGAATTGATTGAAATAGATTTTAATCATGTTTTCGTTGGAGACTACAACGGTGGGTAGACGACAAACCTGAGCATGTTGTTCTATTTCCGGTGTTGCACGATTTATTGATGTTTCGTCACTTTGTGTTTCGTCACCTAATAACATTTTAGCTGTAGAGACCTTTTTTTTTTCGTGATTCGTCACTTATAGAATTTAGCCATTTAAAACTCATGTACGGCAAAGAATATATTCCTGTTTCGTCACCTCTGTTAAAAATCTATCTTCACACTTCATCCAGACTTAGTTTTTGTGTTGAAATGGAATTTGAATTGATTGAAATAGTTTTAAATCGTGTTTTCGTTGGAGACTACAACGGTGGGTAGACGACAAACCTGAACATGTTGTTCTTGTTACATTAATATTTCAGATGTTGCACGATTTATTGATGCTTTGTCACTTCGTGTTTCGTCACCTAATAAAAATTTTGTAGTAGAGACCTTTTTTTTTGTGATTCGTCACCGAAATTTAGAATTTTTTTCACACTTTATGAACTGGAGACAAGCTCCCATTGATTTGCGTGACGTACGTGACGTATGTCGACGTTTAATTCGTCCACAAGCAATCTTATAACAGTGCTACTTTATATGTATAAAGATATTAGTGATTCTAGATGTCTTCTTGAAATTCTTTCGTGTGCTGCATAATACAAATGTTCGCCTCATTCTCATTATTTGTGATGTGTATTTATTCCGTAACCGCCGAGCTACCGATTGCCATCCTTTTGGTATGTACGGTAACAATGTGAAGTAAAATGAATGTGCATCGCTTGCCAAACACGTATCTAAACAAGATGTGAAGGAACTCTCACTTTATTTAACAGTTACCAACAACAAGGAAGCTAAGGGTGACCACTAATAACTGATGGTAACTGGTGCCTATGTAGATATGTGTAGTTAGCCCATAGACTACCTACTTAAACATGATATTCGAAATCAACAGAAACCAAAAAAAAAGTTTGCTCAATAACCGAATCAACCCCAATCCGAAAATTTTGTCGCCAAAAGTTCGAATTCTTCACTTGGCCATTAGTTATACCTATCATTGAACGTTGAAGTGACCACCAACTAGATAGACCATTTGGTTTGCTAGCAATACCACATATAGGAACCCATAGAACCAACAACAATACCCATCATCATCATGATCATCACACGGTAGGCAACGCAACAGCAACAACAATAACAACAACAACAACAACAGTAACGGGAACGATCACACGTCACTTTGTGCCGTGCCATTCTACAGGTGCAATGAACCCGCCCCGTCGACACCATCACCGTGAGGCCCCTACTCAGGGGCCCCTCCATGTGCCGACTTCGGGCTTCGCGGCCAAGGTTCTCCGCGAAACTTTTGCTCCGGAATGTTTATTGCTCATCATCAACGCGAATATTTTAGTCGGTCAATGTTATTAACAAACTTGACGCGATTCTCAAAAATTTTCGGAATATATAAATATCTACCAATTTCTACGATGATGATGATGATGATGGGCCCCTTACTCAAGAGTCCAAGAAATATAAATACTTAAAATTCACCTGGAATGGGGAGAAGTAAAAAAGGCCTTAGACTTTATATTTTGGGATGCCTAATGATTTTTCGTTACGCTACTGATCAATAATGAACGTATTTTATAAGAACAACCATAAAAAAAAGTTGATTTTATTCCCGAGATGACAATATTATAATTATTAGTTGAAGAGCTTTGTCATTTACGTCTTATTTTATATACTAATAGGAAGGACTTGGCCTGATTAACATATAATCGGGCAACTGATCTTGCCTGACTCGGACTAAACAACAGACAACAACATACGTATATGCAAATTGCCCACAGATACGTACACACACAAATCCACGACCCACTTTTACACCAGATTTGCCCCTGTCGACCTTCTCCCAAGAAAACTGCTGACCAAGCAACTCCATCGTTTCAGGATCGAAAGCAGTAATAGGTCATGATAATGACAAACATTTAAAACGAATTATCTGAATTTTTTTCTGACCGCTTCGTGCCCAACCATTCTATAGATTTTAAAAACTTCTTGTCCTTAAAGTAATTTTTAGTTACTATTTCAATCTATTATTTCACAAATACATAATTAAAGATTTTATGATCAATTAAATGCCCTAATCACATTATCTCCCTTTATCCCTTTCACATTTTAACCTAAACAATCAGAAACTGTTAATTTTGACAAACAAGACTGAATTCCTGATTAGGTACCCATCATTAAAGCGCCTATAACTTATAATTGAATTGAAATTTGAAAGGATTCCGGCAGTGTTCAATCAAATCGAGTTCCAATATAAATTCCTTCAAAATTACTGCACAAAAAGCATTACGTATGTATGTGGAATGCAATTCTTGTAAGTACAGATTATTATTCACGGCAAATATAGGCCAAGAATGTAAATCATAGGTGTTAAAATGAACCGAATCAGTTTTACAGAAGGAAAAGGCAGAAGCAATCTTGTAAAATCTTCCTTGAAGGGAAACGATTACAAATAATTACTCCTGTGTAGACTCGTTTCATTTGAAGACAATAAACCTTTTTTGTGTCAATTGTTTTTAAATGTATTGAACTGATTGTCTTGCATAATATTATTTATTTATTTTATCTAAACAATCCTCAGCCTCTTCTCTAATTATTCCTTCAAAAAATGACATACGGTATGATATTATTCGTACAGAAATATGAAAGTACCTACATTAAGTAACAACCTTAATTTTTTTTAATTGTTTATCTTGTGAAGGAACATTTGACGAATGCTTAGCTACCGTTATGTAAAGAAAGCGAAGAATCGACCGTGAGTCTACTCGACTCGACTATGCCATCGAGCAAGGGGACAAACAACAACGCGACCACGTCGACTACGACTGATAATAATAAAACAACATCGAGTTTAAGTTGCACAACAGGCCTTTCTCTCGCTACAGGTCTATCTATCTAGTAGGCTGAAATGAGCGCTTGGATGCATTTTATTTACTTCACGCGCAAGAGGTCAAAACAACTAAAGTTTTTAACACCATGAAGGAAATGTCTGTCTGACAAACAACTAAAAACAAACAAGGACATATACACAAACATGTTATTACGATATTCATACAAAGTCTTAAAAAAAAAGATTTTCTTTTCCCTCTTCAGGAATTATTAAGTGACATTTTCATTCACAATCAGGATTAACATTAGGGTCTCACTTTATAGATGACGAATCACGAAAAAAAAGGTCTCTAAAGTGAATTTTGATTAAGTGACAAATCGTGCAAATGTATTAGTGTAATAAGAGCAGCATACTCAGGCTTGTTGTCTCACCCGCTGTTGTAGTCTCCAACCAAAACACGATTCAAATTTGATTTTAACAAAAAATTAATTCATATTTCACACATTTGGATACCGACATTTAATAGACAAGACCTATTTGTATATAATTAAAGAAACCATTGTAATTTGTCGCTACATTTTCAAACCAATACTTGCAATTAGTTAAACTAAATTCTATCCAGTATTTTAATTTAAATGAGTTCATGTGAGTGTATTTTGTAATGAACTCAACCAAAACCGAGAGTCATAAACCTCGTTGCTAAAACCGAAAGAACTATAAAACTAATTCCGTAATCATCAACGGCCAATTCGCTATAGATTCTCGTTCAAAGTTTCGCTGGTCATAGCATTGCTATCCATAATCATTAGTCGGCTCAGGCGAAGTCGAATCATTAGTGGGCAAATAGTATTCGCAGAACATCGCGAAAACATCTGTACCGTTATCAAAATATTATTTCTACCTTTCCGCTCGTTATTTTTGAATTCTTCGTAACAATAATTACTCTTTAGCACTTCGCTAGCAGCATGTTACCGATAGAGTAAAAATTACTCAATTTACAGGCGCCAAACACGAGCTAATAACAACGTACCTATTATGCTTATTATGGTCACATTATTATCGTTGACTACACACAATTATTATAAATAGATTGTTGCAACAAAATACTCATTTTATTTTACCCCATTTTTTTTATAATAAATTCAAAATTACGACCCTCTTCAGATATTAACTCTATTTTAAGACATTCAGAATAACTTTTCAGGTTCTTATACGACAGCAATATAATAGTGACTAAATTTCTTATTCGACAAACCAAAAAAAGGGATCACACATCCCACTTCTTCGACGAATGACTAATACTTAACGAAAAAGGAGGCAACACGTTTTGGTAAAACTCCAAAAACTGAGTAGGTTGCCAGGCAGAGCATTAAACCCATACTTAATAATTTGGAAATGGGACGTTAATACCGACAGATTAACAGACAAAAAATTTACAACATGTCCTGCAGACCCACACGACACGATGACCATTCAATGAATATTTACAGTCCACAAAAAACATGTGGGTACTTGCTCGTATCATTGGTCAAGAATAGCTGATGACCAAAGGTAATATTATGTGTAGGGTTATTGGTAAGATCAGTAATAAAATTTAATGTTTCAATCAGAAGAAACATGAGTCCGGCTCGAAGGACCACAATCAGGTGAAAAATAACACCATCCAGTGACTAAAATCTAAAGTAATATTATTGTATGCAATGAGAAGAAGACTTTTTTTAACCCTCTTCAATGTGAAGTTCTTTATGCGTCCCTTTACGTTTGATTTGACCTTTTGCATATTTAAACAAAGCGTCTCTATATCTAGTAATGACAGTTGGACGTGGTCCACTGAATTTTTAGCAGATTTTTTTGTTTGTCAACTTCTTATTGAAACACTTTATATCCTCAAATGAATAATACATAACGACGGGGTCACATAACAATAATAACAACGTCCACCTTTCAACTCAAAATGTAGGTCAATACGACAACATTGTGTCCCTTCTCTTTCTTTTGTTCGGCAAATACTTGTATGTAGGTACCTACACGTACATACATTCAAGAAAACGAAACAAACGAAACGAAAGACGTGCAATTTCATCTCATCTCCGTTCGCTCGCTTGTTAATACGTTGCTCAACAAGAAGGCGAAGTGTCATATGTTTGATGAAAATTATGTAATGCTTCCTCGTCCCCGGTGCGAAAAAAAAAAAAAACGAGTGTCGATTGCAACGGTATCCACCTATAACACTATTTACGAGTCACATTTCTTTCGTTCATTCGGCCGAGCAATAAAAACGTCTTCGTGCGTAATTGTTGATACACATTTCGCGTCAAACATCTGACACTCAAATGGCTTTATTAACAAGGACGGCCGTTCTGGTACGTTGCCCTTGCCTTTTTATTTATTAACCACTTAAGATATTTAAGAACATGCAAGAGTAGTTGTTGCGTATATACTCAGAATGATTGCGAGATTGTACCCATATCATCTTACGACAGTATTGTATTTATCTACCAGTAAGACCCGTCCAAATCGATCGACCGTGATTATCCTCTATCCTGATAATATTCATAGTTAAATATTCTTTAGGTAATTTTGTAATTTCTTGAAAAAAAAAAGTATGTCGTAGAATTTGTATATAAGTATGTTGGGCGCGGATACCAGCCCTTCATGGTGTTTTTGAGCTTCTTCATTTCGTATATTTGTCTTCCATGTCTATTGTAATTTAAACTTTGAAAGCAGTTACTCTTAGTGTGTTACGAATACAAATATTGGGAAAGGGTGAGGAGTATGTAAATATAAACACACCCATCCTGAACCATAACCTATTGAAATACACACGGATTACGACAGTATTTTTGTATTTTTTGAAGCTCAAAACCAGTATGAAAATGTCATGAAATACAAAAAACTGCTGTAATACACCCGTGTGTTTTGCAATAGGTTACGGTTCAGGATGTGTGTCTTTACATAATTACCAGAATATCTGTGCAAAGTCCCATAGACCCAACGATTTGGGCTCAATCAGTTTACCATTCTATTGAATATAGAATAATATTACCACTGATTTTCTTCTCCAAATGGTATACCAATAATAATCAGTTACTGAGAAATACTCAACCGGATAATTCCTGATGCAAAACGTTAATAGAATAGATAACGAAACTATTCCAGAAAATTACAAGTTTAAGTTCCCAGCTTGTGGTAATATGGAAATCGACTTTTTTGCAACATTGATGTAGATTTTGAGCTAATTTATTCATAGGAGACCTAGAACCGTTACTTGGGTCACGTGCCTGCATCAACCAAGAATATGTTGCGTCCAATATAACGATATTAATGTCCCCCATTAAGAGCCTTTAAAATAATAAATAACACCGATAAAGGCTGAACAAAACATAAATATTTATCCCATATGCGTTTTGTTATTGCATAACTAGTGCGCACAGAGAAATGCACGTACGTACTTATAATGTGCAACAATTTTACTGTTAGCTAAAATGCAACATTCGTTCCGACATCTTGTATGTATACATAGAACTCGGACTCGAGTATTTATCTCAATAGCCACATCCACATCCGACATTCGTGGAATTTATGGTAGATTATCGACTTCCTAACGCTTTCCAGGTCTCCTGCATGCAAGCTGACTTTTGCCGCGCTCGAATGCATCCCGATTTTATGACTAATTAATAAACGTCAAGCATCATCGGCCGCATTTATGGAGCGCACTTAAATTCACTTCGTACATCTAAGTGACGGGTTATTAAGCCAACTTTACTGCCACATTTTACCACATACTTATACAAAATTTAGGATTTCTTTCAATTTTCGATAAACCAAAATGATCAATAACCTAATGTATATCTTAAGAATTGTCGAATACAAAGGGTTCAAATAAATTTATTTTTTAAAATGATCAAATATCAAAAGATACCAGAAGAAGTACCTATTTTTGAATAGCAAAATTGATGAGTAAATAAATATCATCAGTAAACCATTGAGAACGAGATTAGTTCGTCTTCTCAATTTATAAAAAAAAATCCTTGCAAAATTTGTGTTCTTAGTTAATATTCAATTAAATATAACAATAATAGGTACGTAATTTGTCGCTTATAGAATCAAAATCCTATTATGAATTAAATGAGTGCTTATTCATTGAAAGAAATGAAGATGACGTATAATTAATTGAATTCCTTTTAACATTCTCCATCAATTATTATGTAAGGCAATCAAAGTTATAAATAATAAGACAAATAGAAGGTAATCGAACTTGTCCTATACGTGTTATCATTACAAACCCTTCACTAAAAAAGAAAAGAACATCCTTTCATTCATAGATGAATTGTCATCCGTATCACGTAAGTTAAGAAACAAAGTAAAAGAGATTAAATAATTCTACCTTTAATTCTGAAAAGCTTGTTCTGTTGTGCACTTCGACTTCCACAGCGTTTAAAGTTTCCTGAAATAGAAAAAAAAAAATTAGTTTTATCAAAATGTGTTACACATAATATATAAAAGAAACATGAATGAAATGGCATAGAAAATTCTTAAATTCTACAAAAAAAAATAGAGTGAAAATTTAGGAAATATTATATGAAAATAAGGAGAGATTTTAAAAATGTGAGTGTAATACGAAATTATGAACAGATTTTGGAAAGTGCAATATGAAAATGGTTCTTATTTTACCAATTGTTAGTCTTTTCAAGACAAATTTCCATCAAGTGATTTTATTATTAGGTAGGTACCTAATTTTAAGTACCATTTTCAAGAATATATACCTAAATAAGGACTAGATATGAGGCTTGTAAGATATGTGCCCATTTTATATTGTTATTGGTTACCATTTAAGTATGTGTGTAACAGAGAAATCCTCAAAATCTAGTTTTAAGATTTTTTTAATTTTTACGCTTTTTATATTTGTTTATACTTGTATTTATTGCTGACCCATATTGACTAATTTACATAATACACAGTAGAAAATACAAGTATATGAAAACAATTTTTTTTTTGTAAATCGTTGTTTGTGTTTTTTATAAGTAGGTACAAATTTAAAAAACGATAATAAGAAATTTTTATGAAAAAAACAGTTAGATTTTTGTCTAACAATAAGGGAATTATCCTTCCCTTAGGCTTTTCGCAGTCTTGAAAGGTAACATTAACATTAAGAGTAAGTTAATGTTAGACATGTTACTTATGTAATAAACATGTACTCATATATTTTTAAAGTTGCATTTGTATAGAAGACATCGGCGCGTTTGAATGGAAGTGAAGTTGAGCTAGCGTTCCCATGTTTCCAGTTCTGCCACCGGAAACAAACCACAACCGTGGAAAAACGTACAACACACAGGTCTACAAGTCACAGTACCGTAACGCGGCGAAAAAACAGCGCATTCTCAGAATTCTGTTCGAATTGTCTAAACATGTTCGCGCGCGGTGGTAATTTTCAACTCGTGTACTTACAAATCGCACAAATTATTTAGCGAAAAGGCATTCGCCAATGCTAACTCTTCCATGAAATGGATTTAAATCAGTCATCGATTTCGCTATGTCGGTACATGGGTAGCTAATTTCAATTCAATCTACAGAAAAAGCTAGAGAACTGTAGATATGAATATTTACAACAATCCCATTGCAAAAGCAAAAGACGAATTGTTAGAAATAAATTAATATTTATTTAAAATCGGATTTATGTACGCATCAATTTTCATTGTCCATAGAACCAAGAACTTTATTGGAACTGAGACTAGAGACTACCCTAATTTGACATTTTGGAATTAAACTACAATTTTTATTTCGAATACCATTCGATTTGCACCATTTGACTGCAACACGATTGTTATTTACAGGTGTTTGGGTGAGATAAAGCCCATCTGCTACACCGTTATTTGTAAGGCTATTACAATATATATAACCCATATACTGAGTCCATGCTAATTTATTATCAAATCATTACAGCATATGCTGGTAGAATTATGTTGGTATGTTTTAAGTTTAACAACGAACAATTTTTTGCGATATCAACGGCTAAAATGACACTGGAATAAATAAAAAAATACAATTAAATAATTTCAGAAGGAATTACAATTTTGGAAATCTCATGAATCTAAAATTTTGTTAGAAGTTATACTTAGATTTAATTTTTGAAATAAAACAATCAGATCTCCAAAAGGGGCGAAACTTTGAGCCACTTTTTCTAGAATATTGAAAAGCAATGTGATGGGCATAAATCTAAAAACCTTTTTTCTATAATCCACGCCAAGTACCTACTTGCCTACTGTAACATTACCGTGCAACTTCTAATGGTAAATAAAATTAATACTCTCGCACATGAATAATTTTGATTAATTTGCCATTTCCTTCGCCTTCCAGGTAAATTGCCATTAATCGAAGAAAATTAGGTCATAACGGTACTATACTTACTACCAAAGACGAATTTTGCTGGCGATAAGTGCAAACTGAGTTTTAAAAGTGTTTATTTTAGTAAATTATGAGTTTTGGACAACTTTAAGATTAAGAAACTGGTTTTCTTTTAAAACTACTGTCTCCCACATTTGGCTATTTCGTTCTTCATTCTTTAATTTAAATTATGTACATAATAATTATTAATACTTATTATTGCAACAGATATAATTTTGCGACAAACAGGAGAATAGTCTGCTTTTATTAAGAATACGAATAAAATCATCTTTTTAAATATAGTCTAAATTACTACCAAAAGTTCAATATTCAGTAGTAAATCACCCTTAAATTCCTAAAACACAATCAGATTATTCATAAATACAAATTCTTCGGATAAAGTGTAATGAAAATCAGATATGACCAACTTGTACCTACGCTTATTTTACAAGTAGAACATAAATAGCAACCCTTATTAAGACGTAATTAACCCTCCCAGCGTGAGACCGGCGAGAAACAATTTATTGTTAAAATTAAAGATTTATAAATAAATAACAACGACTTTATTTGAATTTCATTATGGGTTAGTCCTTCCGGTTAAGAGTGTCTTTCCGAGTGGAATATCCCGAATATTATTAAATACATGTAACTTAACACCTTATTGTCAATCAGATAAAAGCGTTTATTTCCACCTTTAGAAAATTAATAATGATGGACGGTAATTCCTCAAGTCCATTCATGTAGCAGCTCGTGATTACGCAACTTTATAGGTTCCCCTAATTTACATTCCTAACCACAATCGTAACGAAGAGAAGAACAATAACAAATCGAATTAACATGCAAAAGCTGCATCCGCTCGTCCATAAACTCAGAAAATATAAGTATATAGGCAAATATGCACGTCTTTGACCCGCATATTGCCTACGACTAAACAATATGTTCCCCTAAAAGGCAAACGCGTGAAGGAAAAGGAAGATGTTGTACTTCAAGCGCACAACGACTAGCTACATGTACTACGAGGGTCTAACAAAAAGAAACAGAAATCGCAAATCCGGCTCGAAGGACCGCGACCTGATGGAAAATATGGCCACTCAGTGACCAATTAATGTAAATGTAAGCATCTATTTTGATTAAAAAAACGTTTTTGACATTAAATAGTCTACATTTAATGATATTTTGAATTCGTTATAACTTTTACTGTATGATATTCAAAATTCCTTTTGCATGAAACGTAAGTAAGTAGTTGAAATTGGGTCATACAATCCATTATTTTTTTTTTAAAAAACCCCGCGTATATGTCAAGTCACACGTTGATTCATTTGCGTTTTACGATGTTCTTTTGTTTACTTTGACTTCACGTCGTCTCTATTGTGTTCGCTGGCAAGCAGTCGCGAATGAGTCGGTGCAAGTCAGTAATATCAACGATGGCTATAGCCGTAACGGTAAATCCACGACCGGAAGTTGGCCGATTCAAAAGCCTACTAGACGAAGGACTTTAACCTCAGATTTGTGCTATTCCTTCCAGTAAGTAAGTGTGACGCAAGGGATAAAGACGGGGCATGAGAGACCAACGAAGAGCATGCGAATTTTGTGCCCATTGAGCATGAACCTATCATAGACAACCACGATACCACACCATGAAAAACATCGTACCTACAACCATTATACTTAGGTATTCCTAAATGACAAATGGATTTCTTCATCAGAACTTCTTTCTCAACACAATGGCCAAAATTTACCAACTAAGAATATTTTTTAAAATTAAATTGAAAGAACATTGTTGTTATTTAAAAGTAATCGTAAACGATTATTAAGCTTAAAATGCAATATAAAATTATGACTATAAATGTCCATAACTAACCGAAGTGCAAACAACAAATAACCAAAATTATCACTAATTAAAGAAAAACGTTTAAAAACCGCACATAATAATAAAACACCTACGTAAAACTGGTAAAATACTGGAAGTAACCACGAGTCTCACATAAAAAAAAAATACGTAATTTAATGACGGTAAGCACAGGTTGTAGTTTCAGAATCACATTCTCGGATTTTACACGTGAAAAGAAAGATGGACTCAAATTAACTTTATAAATATTGGACCACCAGGGGACTCCCCAACATCAAATAGTAAATGTAAAATATATAAAATTCCCAGAAGAAGTTAGGTTAGGTTGGGTTAGGCTATTGAATCTTTTTCTCAACGAAAAATGTAAAATTATTGGCTTTTAGGTAATACAAATCCAACGTTTATTAAAAATATTTTTTTTTTATAGTTTTGGCACAATGCAAAGTTACAAATTAAACAAAAGAAAAAAATATCTACACAACAATCTTTCTTCGATGATGCCTCTATTGAAGTTTGTTACTCACTACTATAAAAAAGAATTATTTTGTGCCTTTTAGTTTTTATAACTTTGTGGTTTCTAAAGTCAGTAGGTATTCGTTTTCTTAAATGCCAATTATTTGTGCAAAATTTTATTGCTAACTGGGTATAAAATACAGAGAAATAATAAATGTTTGATATAGTAGAATCCTACAAATTTCTAAAAAGTTATACTTTAACTAATACACAGAAAAATAATTCAAAAAGGAGCAGATTCAAAGGAGGTGCTCTTTAAGTGTTGAATGATTTTTATAAAGAATTCATAATAATTTGTGTTTTATTTAACGTTAATATGAAATTTCATCAAGTATTAATCAAAACTATACAATTTGATGAATACTCTAAAGCTTTTCTAAGAAACTTAGTTCAGGTTCGTGTCGTACCCACCGTTGGAGTCTCCAACATTTTCCCCTTTTTACAGCTGTATTATGAGCTTTTTTTTTTAATTTCCATAAATTATGTTCTACAACACCATTAAACCACGTACATGTATTCATTTCCAAATTACTTCTGTTAAAAAAACAATTACTATCTATAAAACAAATCACAGATCGAACACAACCGTATAAACTTAGTAACATTTACAATACAATATCGTCTAAGTACTTATTTACTTTTCGTTTTTATTAATTTATATAGGTATGTACTTATAACACCTACACAGATATTATTTCGTTATTAAAATCGAATTTCTCAGAAACGTAATAACACTGAACAGAAAATAAAAAAAAGCAATAATCATTTTCTAGTTGCATACATAAGTACCTACACATGTATGTAGATATGACAATATAATAGATATTTTTTTGCGAGATATTTATTTTCACCGGACATTCGTTAGTAGGTAGGTTGGTAGGTACGTAAGACGAGATGCGTATTAATATTTCATATTTATTATTATGTTTGTGTTGCAATCAACGACGTTAGAGAGAGCAGCCCGTGGAGATCAAGGTTTGGCTTGGGGGCCAGTTCTGGCCTTGACATTGACTGTCACATTCTTACCGGTGGGGGCTCAGGTAAGGCTCGTCGTTAGCGACTAATTGCAAAATTGCAATACCTACCTGATGATGTTCGCGCAATAACAGGCCAAAGACAAGCAAAACATACCTACAGGCAGATATCCATTACTACCAGGAGGTATTTATTGATAAGTATCTGATGGTCTACCAAATACCTAATACGCCACGATAATTTATTCAACATAATCTCATTTAAGACTTACACATTTAGCACAACTCAAAATCTTTGGAAAATATTGTTTATCTTGGTCTGCAAACACCCCTCAGCCTCATTACTTCATAATTTGTCGAAAATATTTTGCTTTTGAGATTTGGGAATAAATAGCAGTCTGACGGTGCCAAATCAGTAGAGTAGGGCGGATGCAGGTAGTCAACAAATTTTACCAACTAATTGCAATACGATCAAAAGACAGAAGATTTTGAAATCGTATTATGTGCCATTAAGGTTGAGGAGTAGTTTGCAGACCAAGATAAACAATATTTTCCAAAGTTATGTTGAATAAATTGATTTTTTTTTTAAAATGTCCCGTTTTGTATCAATATAAACATATAAAAAACTCTCACGAAAAAGTTAAATGATTCATCGACGTCTCATCTTTCTTTTTTGTTTTATTTTTTTTTAGAATGTTTCATCCAGAAAGATCATTAAGCTCTAAAGTAAACAATAACTGGTTAATTAGAATAATAAACAATACTCATTTATTGAACCAGGTACCCAAAATGATTAATCGCACGTTGCTTTAAGCAATACTCTATTATTTAAAAGTGTATAATATTTTTCATAAAGATTACTTAATTTTAATTTACCCACAGTCTACCATTTTTTGTGGAGACAGGCATATAAAAAATTTTTAATTGCACAGACGACTAAATTAAGTAGTAAACAAGTTTTAAGTACAACGAACATACCACTAATTTACTAATTTTATTATGCATACAAGTTTACAACCAACAAAGGGCATAGAACAAGAAGAAAGTCTAAAAAGCTCTAGGAGGAATCAAGAAATACCAATATGGACACCTATGAATAAAGAATATTATCTACAAATTTTTAGTCCAAAAGGTTCATCCATGACCTCAAATAGGTAAGAATTAAACGTAATAAATAGTTTTCCTTCGCATCTGCATCAATTTTTGACGTATTTTTTTTTTTTTATGAAAGATCCTTTTGCATACTACAACTCGATAGCTTATTTTATACAAATTGGCTCGAAACTCAAATTTTGGAAGGGATTTACAATTTTTAAAATTGGATTATATAAAAAATAAAAAAAAATGTACACCTATGTGTCAAGGAAATTGTACTACCATAACCATGAATTTTTTCAGATTTGGTGGAACAGTGTTAAAAGCTGATTTTTTAACAATTTCTACCATCTTCTTGCAAATATTCTATGGATATTGGTTCAAAAACATTCAGTTGTTTGTTTTGAAGTCCTATTTATAAATAGATATTTAAGAATTCTGAAAAGTTTTGATAATCTTCGAATCCTATGCATTTCTATCTTCGTATAAATTTTTCCATGTTTCTTTGGACCCGACCACGGAAAATTTTGACAAAAACAAACAAACAAACAAACGGTCAAGAGAAGAGTTTATATAAATTGTCTGTAAAGCTTTTATTATTTTTTCGTGTAGGTCAGACCAGTAGACGTTTGAAAATATGTTTAGATGAACATCACCAATCGAAACAAAAATGTAATAAACGTATAGATGTACAATATTGAATATAGAATAAAATTACCATTCCTTAAATTTGTATAGTAGGTTCCAATTAATTGCAATAAAACAATGAAAGTGTTTGCATTTCTATAAAAAAAATCTTACAATAAATAAAGTAATTTCTCATAAAATTTGTAAAACAACGAGGGCTCCTTCCAAAACTTATGAAGTCCTACAGTATCATTGGTAATTTATTGATATATATGTGTACAATTCAAATAGTTTTGTACGTACACTACAGCTATAACTGTATAACTGTAGAAAAAGAATTAGTCGCAAAAATTACTATCAGTTATTACATAATTACCCTTAATACCGAAACAGGGTATAGTCATAAACCTAGAAAATTATTTACGTTTTATAAAAAAACATTAGTAACGGATATGCAAAATTACAGATAATTTACTGCAAAGTTCATATAGCAAATAATTAAATTGCAACGGACACAAAAAAGGATATTTTGCAGTTTAAATGCAAAACATATTGGTACCAAGAGTCATGAACAATAGCATACATTTCTAATGTTTATAACTTATGCACATTAGCTGGAATTAGTTTCTTATTTAAATATAAATAGTTGCAGCGATTTTGATATGTCAACAAATAACTACGTACCTAGATATTTATCGTATTGAACGTGTTATGCATTCTGCTTTCTGCAAATTTGCATTCTATACTAAGTGTATCATGAATAATAAAATATTAATTAAAATGAACCTAAAGCTATGATTTATTTACAGTGTATGAACACTGCAATTAAATTAAAATGATTTTTAAACTCAAATAAAAGCTTGAAAATCTTTTGCAACACAATTTTAAAAGTTATTAGATGTATGTATTTCCAAAAAAAAAAAATTTGCAACATAATTTTAAAAATTTCATTTTTTGGCAAAAAAAATTTCTAAAGGTCAAAAAGACGTGATATTCGTTCCTCATTTTCGGCTGATGACTTTTTGGCAAATGCAAATATCTTCCCAGTAAAAGATACTCACGACCGATCAGACATGTACGATCCTAATGACAGATTGCCACCAAATGAGCCTTTCTGAGGATCATAGACCTTAAATGTATGTATAAGCGAAATTTAGCGAGAGCAAAAAATCTGCTACCAAGGCGAACGAAATGAAATACGACCTGACACGTGTTCCTTTGTTTAGGCAAAAACTTAATAGCATATGTACATATTCGAAAGTACTAATAAATGAATTGCCCGTTTCCTTGAACCGGGCCATGAACCCATCTTAAAACATCCATCGTCCATCAGTGCCCACACAAGCAGCCTCCGATTTATACGTGATCATATCTATGTAGTATGTCGACTTCTTAATGTTTACTTTTTAAGAAGTACCTACCTATAGCCATCACTCATACCTTAACATAATTTTTTAATCGATTATTTTTTTTCAAGAAGAGCACATTTATCAATCAATAGTTCGCATCAACACGTCATGCTATCCATTGCCGGCGTTTCTTTCTCTTTCACTCGAGACTTCATCAGGATCCTTATTACTCAACTATTCTGTTTCATAGGTATTAAACTATACCAGAAGAATTCTGAAAACGTTCAAAGTCAATATTTTAACAAAATCCAAATTATCCTTCAAACCTTTAGATGAAAGTTGAAATTAATTTTTATGAACTGTTTGCAATTCATTCCAAAAAGAACAAACAATGCAAGCAGTCAAAATTGAAAAAGTGTAACAAATACCACCGTTTATTATTAAATTTGACACGTAATGGCCCATGAAAACGCGGTAAGAGAGAACTTAACCTTCCGAACAATATTTTTATTTAGTTCGAGGCTGAAACCTAAATTTCGTTATTCGACACTTAGTTATGGTCAGTGCAGTTAAATTATTATAACTCAAGTATAATAGTTAGTTATATTATAAAATACTTCGGTACTTTATATCATTTCTTGTGTCTCGTTATTACAAAAGAGCTCTTGGTTGGAATCACGTTTAACATTAACAGTAAATGAAAAGTGTGATCAAAACAACCTCGATCTCATATCTAATTGGCCTCTGTGCTGAGGTGAAGACATTGAAAATGTCTTATTTGATTGCTTTTTGCTATTCTCTATTATTTTTTTAGTTTCTGTACAACTAAGACATCGTGATATAATTTTTATATAGACAATTGCAGAAAAGATTTACAAAATTAACCATTTATTTTTGTGTATGGTCTGAAATAAAATTATCAACTTCCAAAACTCATTAAGCTAAAGCTCAGCAAAAAAAAAATAAGAATTCTTGAGTCAAATTTCAAAGAGCTAAAGTTGTTTTCCAATGGCATTCAAAAGTTTCACCTTCAAAACTCAAATTATCAACTTCCAAAGCTCATTAAGGTAAATATAATCAAAAAATAACAATTCTTGGGACTAATTTCAAAGAGGTGTGGTTGTTTTCCAATAACATTCAAAAAATTTATCCTTTAAAAATCAAATTATTAACTTCCAAAGCTCACTTAGCTAAAGCTCATCAAAAAAATAAGAATTCTTGGCTCAAATTTCAAAGAGCTGAAGTTGTTTTCCACTGGCATTCAAGAAATTCTTCCTTAAAATCAAATTATTAACTTCCAACGCTCATTAAGCTAAAGCTCATCAAAAAATAAGAATTCTTGGGTCAAATATCAAAGAGCTGAAGTTGTTTTCCAATGGCATTCAAAAATTTCTCCTTTAAAAATCAAATTATCAACTTCCAAAGCTCATTTAGCTAAAGCTCATCAAAAAAATAAGAATTCTTGGATCAAATATCAAAGAGCTGAAGTTGTTTGGCAACGTCATTCCAAAACTAACTAAATATTGGCAAAACTTAACTCTTTCTTTCAGTGTTTGGTCTAATTGGAATGGTATTTAAATAAAATCCTTTAAAACTCAAATTAATAACTTATAAAGCTCATTAAGCTAAAGCTGATACAAAAAATAAAATATCTTGGGTCAAATTTCAAAGTTATATGTTATTAATATTTACTTTTGCGTAAAATTTGATATGTTGCACTGATTGCCCTGAGCTACGTAGATATTGTTATTGCTTCGTTTAATTTCTTGCTAAATTGACCTTAGTGGAGATTGTTTCTTTCTTCTTACGTTCACGATTGACCTTTTACTTTAATAGGATGCCAACAGAGAGTAATGACGCTACTCAAGGAACAGAATCAACAAAAGCATGGAAGGTAATGGTATGGGTACTCATCCACCAATTAAATGCGCTTTTATTCAGCAAGGTACTCATACATATACATCAAAAAAAGAGCTCATTTATGAAAAAAAAATAACAGTTAAAAAATCTTACCACAAAACTCAAAATTGGATAATTTTGAAAATTTATCTGTAGCTTTCACAGATGTGGGTCACTCAGTGGGAACTCAGTGCAAACAAATAATGAATACAAGAAACTTTTACTATGGACTATAGAACTAGGTATGTTCTCACATCATCAAATTTTACAAGTTTTTTATGGGTTTTGCACCTCTTTAGTGTAGCTGTTAAAAATTAGTAAGAAGTTGAACCGTTTAATCGAAAATCTAACGCAACATTTCATTTAATGTAAGTTAATTTGCAATAATGAGTTAATGGGAAAAAAGAGATTTACATAACGATTTTCTTTCGTTTATAATAAACATGCTAAATTCTAACGAAGGACAACAACCAACCTACTACACTAATTGTACATTAATAAGTACATGTAGCAAACATATGCGTTATTTTTTTTTTGTAATGTACAGACCACACAATAGAGCAAAATCATATAAACAAATTTACCCATTTCCTCATCGTCATAAATACTTCTGATAGGTATATAAGTTTGAATGCTCATTATTATCTACACTTAAAATAAAGGATTAAATTAACAATAAGAAGTTAAACTATTAGGATCAACATAGTAATAATAATAAATAAAACATGATCATTTCAAATGAATTATTTGGATGAAACGAAAACACTACGAGGAAAACCTTTGAATATTGAAAATGCGTTCAAAGGAAATTTTTAGACCGCATTTGCGTCAAACGAACTTGACTAACATACTTAATAAGAACAGAAATCATACCTATAGCAAACAGCATTTTGCCACTGAATGCTACCATCTATTATAAGATGTCATACATACTTACTAATACAATGTAAACATTATGTATTTTGAGTCATACAACTTAATTAGAGCCATTTTGTAGGACTAAAACAAACAACACTAAAATATATTTTTAGTTTTAAAAAACCAGGAGTATTTTGCTGATTCTTTGATGCCCATCTAAATTGAAAAGTAATTCTTAGTGTGTCTGAGTAAATAGGTAGGTATTATTATATAATTGCGCGGAAAAAACGTTCTGCCTTCTAATTACTTCTGACATTCAAAACACTTTTCTTGTGAAGCTAAAAATAATTCCGTTTTAAAGAAGGTAATTCTATAAAAAGAATCAACTCAAAATAATTCTAACCTTCACCTTGTGAATTTGAGTAAAAAAGTTACCAAAAATATTCCAACGAGTACGAAAATAATAATTATGATGTTTTATTATAAGTACAAGGCATAACAATACGATTTTCTAAAGTAGATTGGTAGTCATACCTAATAAAACTAGTTTTCCTACAGTTTTGCTAAAGCTTTGGCGCTATTACTTAATTTTCAAGGAACTTCATTGTACTTTTAAAGAAACATAGAAACCATTCAAAATATACATTCGACAGGAAACAGATTTAAAATTTGAAGCATCTTCAAATTCATTTGGATAAATTATTTATTTTAAAATCCTCAAATACGAAAAGAGGTGATAATTCTCTCAAATTTTGGATTTTGTGAGAAAAAAAACTGGAATTCAAGAAAAACTCTTGTTTTCGATTTTCCACACCTGTTAACATTTTTACATAACATCCACACTGTACTATAATACCCATAAACCTGCGCAATTTGTTAAACAACACATGTGTCAATCAATTATGTACATAATCCTTCATTGTATACTTACATAGAGCAAAAAGAGATACATGGCAATTAATAATATCTCATATAACGGTTAAGTGTGTTATTGTAGGATTCAAATAGCACGTACCTAATTAAAATGCGACAATTTATATTAATTTCCACTTTATTTATCACTGACTTAGTGCAAATATTTGCTAGACCGTTTTATACTGCCATTGAATTCATCATAATCACATTGGCACATTATTTTATATGTAGATATATAATAGGAATAAACAACGTGGGTATTGCTGCCTGTCTATTTTTTTTTGTCGATTAAATTTATTGGCACAAAAATGCAAAACATGTACAACTTTCATTGCTTCGAATCGATTTCTAATTATCATTTATTTATTACAAGAATTGAGTTGCTAGCAAATTCTGAACATCCAGTATTATGTTACCAAAAATATAGGTATTAAATTAAAAAACAGAGATCTCTATAAATGTGATTATGATTAAATATAATGTTAAAGCTGTTGGAATTTGGGATGCAAGTCTTTTAATAACGTTTGGTAAATTAGGGAATTCCTTAAGTATGAATCAATAACATCCGGAAATATATTCATAATTACCCCCTTTTACTGCTATTATTCCATTTTTATTACTTTAAGAAAGTGTTTCAATAATAAAGCAGACAAACCCTTTTTATTACAAATAGAATAATAAGTAAGTATACCTCCCCTGTAATGATTTGCAAATTGTTCATTGCTTATTGTCAAAAATGTATGTGCATGATTTCTATCTTAGTAAAAATATTGAAACCGAAAATGGCATCCACAATGGAACAGTAATAAACCGTCCGAAGCGGCAATCCTTTAAAGGCGAAAGTTATTATGTTTACAGAGGCCGATATGGGCCCGGTCAATAAAATTTTAAAAGGATAACCCTTACAACCGATTGGCGACACCGGGTTCAACCCGACCGCTCGGCATAAACAGAAACGTTTGAAGATGTTTGTAGACATATAATGCTTTTTATGGTAGGTACTATTATATGGTACAACAAAATTCAAATAAAATCAAGAAAATTTTCGATTTCAAACAGGCAACATAATGACAAGAAGCTGAGAAAAATGTATTGTGTATTTAATTTTTACCTGAGTCGGCGCGTATTAACTACTATTAATTGTACCGAAAGGATGAAGAACTTTTACCTACACTTTTAGTTTCATTTTAGTAGCAACAGAAGAACAAGTCATAAAATTATTATCTAAGTGAATTTGCTGCCCTATAAAAATTATTAATGTCATATTATTTTTCAAATACATACTTTGAGTAATAAGGTTTCGAGATTTAAAATACATAGTTCCAAAAAAAAACGGTTTGGATTTTTTTTAAAGAGATATATATTACGTTGGTCAATTTATTTTGATATTCAAAAAAGAAATATGGACTAGGAATGGAGAACAAGTGTCAAAGGGCAAAATTATCCTTTAACAATTAATGTCTTACAAAAAGTGTCGTACTGCTTGTGCTGACGTATAAGCACTAATTCCATTATAACATCATAACGCATTCTGTTCATAATGGCGTATTCCAACGGAGGCGATCTACTTTAAAATGTACCAACTGAGGCATTTTTATTCCTAACGAGTCCCACCAACTGAGCAAAACTTGCGGAGGGTTAATTATATGTACCTAACCTTAGTTGCCTCAGTTGGACACGGGTTCACTTCTTTAATTTAATGTCTGCCTCAATTATACTTGATTCAGCGGCGTTAATTTTATGGTCTGGCTCAGTTGGTAAACCTCTACGTCACTTTCGACTAAAAACCTTTTAAGATTCCAATTATTAGTGAACGTTCCTAAGAACATAGAACGTTACATTCCTTGTTGGAACGCCGAGACTTCCACGTTTATAGGGCGTATTCCAACTGAGGCGATCTACTCCAAAACATTACCAACTGAGGCGGTTTTATTGCTAACGTGCCGCTTCAACTGAGGGAGATGTTTTAAACCGCTTTCAAAGTGAAGGGTTCATTATCAAATCCAGTTCTTTTATTTACTGCCTGTCTCAGTTGGACAAGTTTCCTTAGCTTTAATTGTATGATCCGTCTCAGTTGGTAAGTATACTTCTACGTCATTCTTTTTTCTAAGAGTCGACTGCAAACCTTCCTGTGTCAAAAGGATTCTTGAGGCAAGTCTTTCGTATTTTAACTCCTTGCTAGATAATTAAGATTCCAATGATTAGTAAACGTTCCCAAGAGCCATAGAACGTTAGATTCGTTGTTGGAACGCCAAGACTTCCATGTTTCGAGTCAGTTAAGCGCGCGCGTCGTTGGCTTATCCAACCAACGACGGTGCGGCGCTGAGTACCTCCGGAAAGGCGCTCTAGCGTTCGTCCTGCAATGAAAAGTGCGGTATTGCCACGTCTGGCCTAGTGGTACTCGAACCGGCGCGGCGCCGCTGCTGCTGCCACGCCGTAACGTAAGCAAGGTACGGTTTCAAGCACCGTAGAGACCGACGCGCCGGCAACGGTGTTGGCATAGACCGTGATCTTGGCATTCCACCTCCCCACCCAGCAAAGACACCAAAGGCCATGCAACCAATCTCCAACTACATAACACGGGTACCTCATTCGAACTCGCTTGCAGAAGTAGAAGTAGAAGTACCCGCGTTATAACCAACTAGGCTTAAGTAAGTCTTAGGCAGGCAGCGTTTGCCTTTGTTAATTTTGACACCTGCGCCTGAACGTTAGTTGGCTGATCAACAGGTGGATGAATGCATTTGCAATTACGTCGTTCGTGACGACGCGGAAAAACGTGCCGACGAAAGCGTCAAAAGGATGCGCAAGGACGACCTCGATTCCTAACATGAATCTATCTGACAATAAGCAGAAAATAAAGCGAAACAAGTTCCCCAGCTTTTTAAACCCAAAAACGACTATAAAGGGGAAATGTCCCCGATTAAACAGAAAATGAATTCTTCCTATGAACAATCGCAATCCTTAAATCCATAAATACCTACATAAGAATGCGGACACCTGATCTACCTGTTCATATTATTATCTATAAGATAATGCAATGTTCGAGATGTTAGGTTTTTATATTATAACCACAACCCAACCTAACCAAACCTTAAAATACTTACAATCCCGTACTATTATAGCTCATCCTTTGATGCCAACCCTAAATAAGACCTTATTAAATTGGGGAAAACAGAAAAATTGTGAACTACCGCCTTTTTTGACTTTTGAAAAAATAATTTAGAAAGGAACCAAAATGTTGTAGAGTTCGTCAAATTTTCAAAAATGTCTTGTATTTGTCTTCAATATGTATGTGTACCAACGCGATAATGACATGATTAGTACTTGTATTGTTATGTTTAATTAATCTTGCGACCATGTACTGTTTATGTTAAGATAAGATTAAGGAACGGTTGACGAGGAATTGTTTATATTTATACTAACTAGCGTACTACGTAGGTTATATGGTGTAGGCGTGGACGTTGTGCATTTACACGAACCCACACCTACTACCGCATAAACTATGTGTAGTTCGTTATCTAATCTAAAAATAACAAATACAACATGCACCCAATATTAAAATAAATCAACGACACAACTACTAAGGATGCTATCATCGCGTTTTACACATACACAAGAAAATCGAAAGGGAGTAAACTATTGTGCTTAATTACTATTACTTTTCTACAATCTTCGAACGTTCCTTATTCTGGAACAGACGAAATTGCGTAAGAGATTCTTGAAGCAAATTCCAAAGAGAGCAATTTGCAGGTAGATACCTATAGGTATACGATGCACCAAGAAGTGCTGGTGGGCTCGTTAGACTTATTATACCTTCACTTTCCCTATAATCGTCCTCAACTGGACAGCGAGTGTAGAAGTGAAGACATCGAGTGGATAGTGTGGAAAAAGAACACAAGGTATGTATTTCAGGGAAACGGCTATGGTCGACTTTTTGTAACAGGTATACTCTCTGGTACCTATGCATAGTCGGTCTGAGTTACCTACGTGTCCAGCTAACCATTACGGGTTGTTACGCAAAAAGAACATCGTGTTCACGTACGACGGGAACAGGTAGTGGCACTTAGCAAGCGAGTTAGAATAGATAACCTCAACAGGTCGCACGGCGACCATGGGTTTGCCGTGGGTTTGCGGGGAAGGGGACCATTACAACGGTTCACATCGACTGGGACCCTAGCGGTCATCAGTCTTAGCTAAGACCTCGAATGACGAACACGTGGTACCGTCAATGTCAACCCAATTCTTGGCACTTATTTATTTATATGTATTGTATTTACGTACTGTACAGTGAGTGTGACAGCTTCCTTACGAACTTTACCGACTTGTTGTTAGTTAGTTGATCGCGTTGCGGCCCACCGTCAACTGCGACCAAGTTAAGGGCACTCGACCAAAAGGTACTTTTTATGTGTTTTAGTGTTCTATTTCCGTACGGAAACGGACGACGTAGGTACTTAGTTATGGATAAATTACTGTTAATGTTAGTGTTGTGATTTGCTGTTATTGTCTACCTACGTAGAACAGTGGGATTTTGTTTTTTATTTAATTTTATTTTTTGTAATCGTCGCGCGCGCGATGCCGAAAATATTCTTGATCAAAAACAGACTGCACCAGCAGCAACTGCGCTTGTTGGAGTCGCAGAATGCAGCGGCCAACAAAAATTCATCGGAACTCGGAAATATCCTTGGAAATGATCCTCATCAGCCACTTCCACTAATCGTACCGAAAAAAGACGGTGAGCAAAACATTTTTTTTTTTTTATTGTTAATTACTTGGGATTCGACGCCCAAACACACACGTATACGTGGGTC